>OZ025209.1:934196-2236696 GCA_964019055.1 Anthopleura xanthogrammica | reverse complement strand
TAATCAACTCAATATTCAAATAATGAAATCATGTATGGAGTCTAAGGGGGTACGCTTGAGCCGCTTTGACTGTAAAATATAATTCATTATGGAACAATAGTTGAAATAAGAATTTATAATGAAATTTTGAAACAAAAAATTAAATGAAAAAATTTTATTAACTAAATAGAAAACATTCACTTAAAAAAATACATTCCTTATCATTACCTAAGGACCATCTTCACACTGCAATTGTCAGCCCGATTCTTTGCCAGAACAACTGCCAGGCTTGAATCAGGCTCTAATATAAGACAGTCTGTAACTGATCATGAATCAGGCAGACAAATTGCAAAATGTATTTCCCACTTTACAAGCCACAATATTCTTTCTTACATCAAAAGGGTACGCTACCATTTTGTTTAATTTACTAACATGTCCTGCCTATCATTCTGAAATCCTTAAAAATACTACCATTTTGTTATATTGTGTGTGTAAGGTGGGGTGGGGATAATAGTGGGGTTAGTTATGGAATAATAATAGAAAAAAATGATAACTAGTTGAATGACTTTACAGCATTTTAAAGCTCACATACAGTAAATTAGTAGTCCGGTAGAGATGGAATAATGATTCTGATAGGATAAGTCTGTTCCATTAGATGCTCTGGGGGATTCCATTGTTGGGTGATAATCACAAAAGAGAAGCATTCAATCCTCGCACCAAGAAATGCTGTCTTACTGTACTCCTCACCATCCCCTGGGCGGACTAGCTCTAGAAACCTATTCAAAGCAAGTAAATTTGTGTAAGGATATTTGATGTACAACATAACACTATGTTGAAATAACCATGTAGATTTTTATGCTGTACCTTATTGGCATGATACACCTGTTTTCAATTATTTTTACTGGCTTAATATTTTCTTGAGAACACTGTTGTATGTGTGATAGATTTTGTATCTTGTCACCAGCAGTGTTCTTTCCATTCATTTTCATTCCCTTTGAAGTTTCCCCCAGTGTATTAAAGTTAAATTAATCCACTTTCATTAGTCAGTATTCACAATGTCTTCTTCCATTTCTCCCATCATTCATTCATTCCATTGATTCACTTACTGATCCAACCTTATATGTTCAATATATTTGCCATCTCCCACTTAGACTCACAGGGTCTTGAGAGGAATATAAAAAATATTTCTTGCCAAGGAAGAGGCTTATCTACTTACTTATTATCTTTGAGGATGCTTTTGTTCATGATAGATGATAGTAACCCAGCTTGCACTTCATCAAACCTTGTTACTAATGTATCAAACAAATCTACTCCCATCATATCTATGATCATTGGTTTGCCATATCTATAAGTCAGAAAAATATGCCACAATATTACAAGACAAATCATTTTATGATAAAGAAAAAAGGGCTGTTACATCCTTTATTGGGTCTTTCTTGGTGTTGCAGGAAGTATTGTATTCAAGGTTAGGGTTCTTTGTATTGCAGGGTGTTGTTTTGTTCTAAGTTCTTTGTTCTTGGCTATTGTTTTATTGTGTTTATGCCTCAGGTTTCGTGCAACACCAAGAAAGAGCCCCTTTATCTGTCAACCATAATGCATTTTACCAAGCAAAAGCATTGCAAGGAGCATTGCCTAGTATAACAAATATATCATATAATCTTAGCCTGCTTTGCAGACTTGATTTCTTTAAGCTCGAATTTTTTCTGAAAGCAGGCTAATACAATCTTTGCTACAGTAGTTTTAAGATGATCTTCAAAGTTCCCCACCATTGCTCTAGTACCTTATAGCTCCTAGAAGAGCGATTCTGATAGCTTCAGGGTCAACATCTCTTTGACTGAGGGCATTGAGGAAATTTGTATCTCTGTAACGCAGGAACGTGGAGGCTTGTGAGGAAGGGTCGATAATGAGTGGCCACCTGAAAAAATGAACAAGCGAGCAAATAAATAAGACATAACCTAATATAAATTGTCATACTCTAATCTACACAAATTTTGGTGCTTTTGTTCACTCTGCATAGATCTGACCAACTATGTTCCTGACTATCAGAAACAAACAAACAAATCATAACAGAATTATAAACAAACAAAGAAGCAAAAGTGTTCTCATGTGAAGGCTGCTATCAAACACATGCTAGTCATATTTACTATAGCTGGCAGTACCTTCCATCTGCGGCAATCTTTCCACCAACATCCCTAAAGAGAACATCGTCCATGTCTTTGATCATAACCTTTATGCCTTGAAGATTTTCTGTCTCTGAAAAAAAATCCTGCTTTGTTAATAAATGTACCTCTACTTTTGCTTCAATGATATCCTATTATATATATTCAAATTATTTTTGGTTGGCCGAGATGACTGCAAATACATGTAACTGCCTATAAATAATGGTCTGCTCATGCACATTACAGTGCAAAGCCGTTTTGCTGCATATAATGGTCTGCTCATGCTCAGTAATGTTGCATTTGTCTACATGCGCTTCCATGAGATGTCAGAAAATAACTTGGTATGTTTGATAGACAGCAAGAACAGCCAAAACACAAAAAATAATTAAATTGAATTGCTTATTATTTCAACCCCATTAAATAAAATTGTAACTATTCTGTAAGTTTTCTTTTACCTTCTTTCCCTTGAGATGTTTGTTCTCTCAACTTCAGTTTTGACTGTAGGAAAAATATTTAGAAAATTAAAATACAAATTTAGAAACAAAATTATCTTTTTATGACATAATATAACATTTACTTATACAAACAATGTGAGCTAATTTGTAGGGTATTTCAAATCTTTGGCTTACATGTGCTAGATTTTTCTGTGCAGCTTCAGCTTTTATCTTCACAACTTCAAGGGTTTCTTCAGCATCATGAATAGCCTGTATAAATGTCAGAATGCTCCTTGTTGAAGTTACATTCAGTGATCAGGAATAAAGTCCCAAGTTGAGGTTGGAGTTGCTGTGCATTATAAACTATAGTTTTGGTACAGTATGCGTGGCAACTACAACCTTGACTTGGACCTATTATTCATGGTCACTGAATGAAACTGTAAAAAGGTGTATTGTTATAGCCCACTACCGAGATATGCTTCGCTTGTCAAGCACAAAGGTTTCAATGTAAGGCTCCATGCTAAATGCTCAGTGATTTGCGACAGGAGAAAAGAAGAAATTTAATTTAGTACAGACCCTTGTACTGAAACCTTTGTGTGTGACCAGCGAAGCACATCTCGGAAGTAGGGTATTGCATAATTGGGGAGAGCATGGGGAGGGGCTTGGAAGGTCCTCCCTGCATTTTACCCTTTCACAGTCTCTGTGATGACGAGTTTACAGTGTACTAAACAAAGCTGTGCGAGATTAGTGGTACTAACTATGCTCAGCTTAGAGGCTGTTGGTTGACAATAGATGTATTATAATATATAATTCAGTGTTATGATTCAAACAAAATGTGCTTCAGAATACTTCACCTGCAAGGTAATCTCCTACTAAACAAAGCTGTGCGAGATTAGTGGTACTAACTATGCTCAGCTTAGAGGCTGTTGGTTGACAATAGATGTATTATAATATATAATTCAGTGTTATGATTCAAACAAAATGTGCTTCAGAATACTTCACCTGCAAGGTAATCTCCTTCTTGTCTAACTTCCCCTCACTCATACACTGGTCATGTTCAAAGATTCTTTTATTGAGTTCTTCATGTGCTCTCTTCAACTGGATTCAAAACAAATTCCATGTATCAGTAACTAATCTCTTATACTTTCATAGGCTAAACTAACCTTTGGTTCTGGAATCTCTGACTAATTAATTCTGACCTGCGCAGCAGTAAGCAAACTGCAAAGCACCAATAGGACCCATTTTCTTACTGTTTTGCTAACAATCGCATTCTAAAATTATGTCTGCAGCCTGGCAGGACATGGGTGAATTAAATCTTGATATATAAAAAAGGTAATTTAGGCAGTTGGTTGTCTGAATGTTACCTCTTTCTGACAAGCCTTGTCTTCTTTCTCTTTTGCTCCGATTTCTTCCTCAAGTCTATTTATATAAAGAAATTCTTTTTAAATTTTAAACAATGTGTTTGTTTTTGATAACTTTAAGTTTCCATGACCTAAACAAGTCAAAGTTTTTGTCCAATTTATTAATTTATCAGGTAAAAGTGTAGAATAGTGCCCCCAGCTGACCTGTTGGCTGACAACCAGTTGTTTGATGGTAATTTGTCGTTCATTTAACACTGATTTGTGGTTAAAGTCAGCCAATCAGTTGTTGATGGATTGTCAGTTGGATAACAGCCATCAAACGACAAGTTATAATAATAACTTATAATTTTAATGTTTTGTATACGGTAGCACAGGTTCCATAACGTAATGATCAAAATTTATGCGCTGTCAACAGCTCAATGGGGGGGCACTGTTCTACACTTTTACCCATTTATTATATCTTGTAACTTTTTTGTGGAAATAAATAAACCTTTTGAAACCCAGTTTTGTAAGTTTCTGACTGGTAAATTTTGCAACACAAGACACTCTCATACAATAAGTACACAATTGTTGACCTGTTACATTCAGCTTCTAATCGTTTCTTTTCTTCCTCTGCTCTGTTTGTTTGTTCATTTGATATCTTCTCTATGAGAACATCTGTTTGACTAATATCCCATTCGTCTATCACCGTCTTCACTGAATCAATAGCTGCAACCTAGAAATTCCAAAGCATGTTGAATCAATAAAGGATGTGTTTACAGTAGGACTTTGATTAAAGTGGCCACCTATTGAGCAGTCAACTAGAGTGCAAACAATACACCTGTGAAACATTAGTCATACTAAATAGTACAATTTTGTGAAAACTCTATTGTTTTCTATTGTTTAATTAGCACTATTTTGTACTATTTAGTAATTCGTATCCGATTTCATGGATATATTGTTTGCACTATATAGTGCCCAGTTGTTAAAATCCCAAAGAGGTTTTCTTCTGTAATGTATACCTCTGTGAAGTGGCGCCAGCCAACCTCTAACAATTCCCCAAAGGGTGGTCACTTAATAGGGGTTCTGTTGTAGTCTGATATCACAGAAATGAATAGACTGACAAGTAAGCAATTCATGTAAATACTTACTTGGTTTGCATTTGTGCCATCATCTGCAATAAGTCTTGGATCACCACCTTGTTCTAGTAGGGTCTACAACAAGGATTATAGAAATAGTTAGTAGCAAATATTTTCCATTCATTTTCTCCAGATTAATAATGGTAATGTTAATAATAATAATAATAATAATAATAATAATAATAACCATTAATATCATGTATAATAATTATTCATCATCATCGTGCAAGTTACATCATATATCATCAATATGAATTATCATCATTCAATAGTATTACCTATCATACTATATACATTCACATTAGTATCATAGAACCTAAAGGGTAGCAAAACAGCTTTGTACCAAAACAAGACTGAAGATTAATAAATAAGCATGCATCAAAAGCCCCATCTTGGACTAACAGCTCCTGACATACTTGCACGGCCTGTAAGTGTCCTCCAAAAGCTGCCCTCCACAAAGGAGTCCTTTTGTATCTTCCTCTAGAATTGACTTCAGCTCCCTTTTGTATTAACATCATAATGGTATCAACATGTCCTCCCCCTGCCGCTTCTGACAGTGGAGTGTTATTATTAGCATCCTTACAGTCAATGAGAGCAAACTGGTGCCGTATGATAAGTGATTGACGAGCAGTGGCTGACAAAGATGTTTGTTTGTTGTCTTCTTCAAATGCCTGTAAAATAATACCAATGAAGAAAAAAGGAATTCTAGCTTTGCAAATTTAGGCCTACAGTGCTTTTCATATTTCTGCAAATTAACTGACTCCAGATGTCTGGTATTTTGGCTTCTGTTAATCAAACTTACAACGGGACAAGTTCATTTCAATTGATCGAGCGATAATTATATTCCGTGACTAGTCAGCCATTTTCACATGGGAATTTCTTTATTGCTTGCAATCAGAATGAACTTGGCTCATTGTACATTTGATTGACAAACAACAACCCAAGGTATGTGTTTTAATTTGAACTGGAAGGTAACTTAATTACTCACTTCTTCAAGAGCAGCAAGAATTTCATCATTATCCCCATCAAATGCTGCCTCTAGAATCCTGCTTCGACGCTTGGCCTCTTCCCTTCTCTTTCTCCTTTCTTCTTCTTCCTTTTTTCTTTCCAATTCTGCTTGTTCTCTTTCCATTTGTACAAGTTTCAGCCATGCCTTTTAAAAATATGATTCTGGAAGTTAATTTTCCTGAGAAAAAGGCTAGTCATTGCCATCCACAATCATGGAGCCATTAGGATTTATGAGACATGCAGCCGTTGCTCTTCTCTACCTCTAGATCATGAAGCAACTGGCATAGTTCATGTCCATGCACTGTAGGCTATCCCCTCCCTGCATTTTGCCAAGAAAATAATTGTGATCTAATTATGGGACCCAATTTAGATGGGAGGGGTGGGGTTACCCAGTAGCCAATACCTCTGGAAGTGATATCTAAGATTTTGTCCTCAAATATCTCGAAAACTAAAGTAAAATTGCTGACATGAATGCATGTACTGTATATTTGTGTATGGAAATAGTCACTACAGACACCCAGTACTGTGCAGGGGAGGGGGAGGTTAGGAGGGAGTATTTATTGGTCTTTGGTACCAAATTAATAAAGCTGGGTCTCTATATTGGTCCATAGTCAACCCCCCTAATCTTCCAAGCCTTATGGCCAACACCCTGACAGGACGTGCCCTATTCTTGACGTCAAACGGACTTGTTGCTATGGACATTTCATTAAATACCTCTTTTTGCAGTTTCTCCATTAAATCATCATAATCTTGCTTTTGGTTTTTAAGCTTCTGTAATTCTTTCTTTGCAAGATGTCTTCTGGCATATTTTTGGATTGTTCTTGCATGTTCATCTTTTTCAGTCCATACAGGACCTTTGGGCTAACAATGAAACACAATTTTTTTAGGTAAAATTTGATATTTCAGAAGATGCCTAGAAATAAATGAAATAGTAAAGTGAAAAAAACATAGTCCTAGAGAAGTTTTAGGGAATTATTTTCTAGTATTTTTTTACGCTTTTTACACAATTTTAGCTCGGGATCCCTGTGGAAGAAACATGGACTTTGATAAACGAGTGTTGCAAGAAAAACTTTGTTATAGATGCAATAGAGCACGGGATTAAGAGACACGTGATTAAAATCACGAGCCATCATAAGGTTATGCAATGAATAGGCCAATCACGGATTATGAGTCTGATTCGTGAATCAAGAGTGGTACATGCAGATTCCCGTGAAGAAGCGTCCCTGCATCCATGGAAACCCGGAGACCTGAGCTAATTTGTACCTTTGGGGGTACAGCTTCTTTTCCTTTGGGCTTCCCTTTTACTGCAGCTCCGCCAGTTTTCTTGGCAGCAGTTCCTTTACTACCCACTGCACTAGATTTGCTAGTATTCGGAGCTTTCTTGGTGGTTGTTGTAGTGGCTTTCGTGGGTGGTTTTGTAGCACCTTTTGGTGCTGGTTTGACTGGTGACGAAGCCTTTTTAGGCGGCATCTTGGTTCATCCGATTTGCATATCTAATGCTTAACTTCTTTGCAATTTTTAGCTACCTGTAGGACTATTTAAAAGCTCAAATAGCCCAAATCGTTTTCTGCTGCGTCAATCGAAGTAAGCGTGGGACGGGACTCAATCCCGCATAGTACGGGCAAAGTCCCGCTAAAGTCCAGATAATCCGAATGATCTAGCAAATCGATAATTATTCGTGGGGTTATTAAATAATAAAAGCAGGCTAAAAATACGAATGAAAGCGAAGGACGGTATTTCGCTATTGACTATTCAAAATGAAGGCTTTCGGGGGGAAATTTCCAGAATTATAGCAAATATCTTCTTATATTTCCGAAAGAATTTCGATCTGAAATTTCTCTTCGGGTGATCAAGTCATTTTAGAACCTGGAACGTAAACTTATGGCGACAGAAGTGCATTTGAGGCGAGAATCTCCTCAAAATATTAATGGTGTGCCGCCAAATCGTTCAAGTGATGGCGACCAGACAGATCTTCCCGCCACACGTCGTGATATTCCATCAGAAGAACGAGTGGGAAACCAGAAGGTTCATTGGTTTTGGGATCTGGTAGCTTTGGTTTCAGTTTTTACTTTCATTGCTGATATTGGAAGCGATTTGTTTGTAGCTGGTTTGTACTTTAGTAAAGGACACTACACGTGGTTTGGACTGACGCTGGGATTTGTATTTTTATCTTCTTTTACACTGCAAATATTCTCTGCTAAATGGTTGTATGAGGATACGCAAATTATCGAAAGCAAAAAAGAAAATTGGTTGATTTACATGTTGCATATTTTGCACCTTGGACCTATCATAAGGTAAGCTTATTTCGTAACTAAATTTGTCTTTCTTAAGCCTAAGTCCCTTATATATTTAGTCTAACCATTTATTCACAATAATTCTCTCGTTATCATAAATAATACTCTTAATATTTAGTTATAAATTCATATATTTTAAGTGACGTTTATGTAAAAATGTATTTTCCAAGTTGCACGTATTTTTTATCGTATTTTCATCACCTGTTAGAAACCACTTGACCTTGTTATCCTAAAAATTATCCCCAAGAAATCTAGAAAAGCAAAGTAAATATGCAAAGACTGTTATGAAGGGGAAAAATCATGTATTCTAATGTAAATATGATTTACATATTCAAGTGAATACAAAGAGATTTCAACTTTTATGATAAGTAAGCTTATTTAAGCTTACTTGTAATTTGATCCTTGAAAGATTTATATTGCACAGTCAATGAACGACCCTTTACTGACCTACAGGGTATGACTATGAATGAACAGGATGTGTCAGGAAAAATCACATGTAATCCTCAATGTAATCCCCAAAGCTAGAACAGAATATTACATATTGTGATGTGACAGGGTCCACATGATATGACACTGCTCTATTCAAAAATGCAATCTCAATTTGGTCATTATAAATAGAAATGTGAGAAGATATCTCAATTTTCTTTCGTCAGTACATTTTAGTTTTGAACCCCTCACTCAGTAAGGATTTACAGACAGCTCAGGCTTTTGAAAGGAAAGGAAGACATTGAATAAAACCCTTTCGCTTGGGCATAATTTTTGACAATTTCAGACCATGTGTCATTCCATATGGGTTGGCATGGGGGGGGGGGGGGGGGCAGTATCGTAAATCACAGACAATTTTTTCATAAAATCACAAAATATGATTTATGAATAACCTCGATACAAGGATTAAGGATTTCAGGTGTAATACAAATGTTCACTAATCACGGTCTTCAAAATAAACAGGGGGACTAAAATTTACAAATTACTGACTAATTTTTTGGAACTTCACAATTCAAGGTCCAAAAAAAGGTTGAATCAAGCTTCACCTGTAACCCCTTTGCCAACCTGTCCCTAGTCTGAATATCCATTCTTTGTTTAATGGTTAAATATGAGAAAATATTTATTAGCAAAATGTAAAAAACACAAAAGTCGACCAATTCGTTCACTATTCGGCTATGGTTTAAGGTCAGCCAAGGTTCGGCTCGTGTGTGACAGCAAAAAACAACACTAAGAAATAAGCCCATTTTATGACTCAATTGGCTGTGCCCATCGAGTATTGAATTACAGCATGTACATGGTATGACATGTCGTAACATCGAAATGGCTTCCCATTGTATTCATTAATTCATCCAATCATAACATATAGTTATGGCTAGTAAGATAAGTAATTTTCAGTATTGTTTTTCACTCGTATGAAAATTGCTCCATTACAGTATAAAATTTAAGGTAATCTTATCTTCAAACTATTATCTGTTACTTTTGTTAAATATGAATAATTATATCTTCATTGGTTCATTTGAGACACTTAATTTTTATTTTAGATATTGGAGAGTTTTCCGCAGTGGTTGTAGAACAAGAAGATCAAGCTGTAGCCCCTATGAATATCACTACTTCCTTGCTGAATGGCGCGATATTTGCATGTTACGGTTATTTGAGGCATACTTGGAGTCTGCACCTCAACTTGTTCTTCAACTGTACATTCTTGCATACCACAGGAGATTCAATACAAGTAGTGATCTACTTACTGCCATTACTGCTTCTTGTTCCCTTGTCTCACTTGCGTGGGCAATTGTGGCTTATTCTAACTCATTGAGAGATGTTATGCAGTTTAAAGTTTCTTGGATAGGATTTTTCTTTCAGATTATGTGGAGGTTATCCATGCTGGCATCACGGATTATAGCAATGGTCTTATTTGCGTCATTCTATGGCATCTGGTTATTTGTGTGTATTGGTGTACACTGGTTGATAATGTTTCTTTTTCTGGTTGTACAATACACAGATTTCTGCATGGATAGTCAGGGGTATCACCATCCGTGCCGTGAAGTATGTTACAATGGAATTGTCGCATTTATTTACAATTTTTCATTCTTTAACATCACACAGGGATCAACCAGATTAAAGCTCCTTCTTTTCTACTCTCTCATGCTTATAGAAAACACTGCGTCTGTCATCATGTGGTATCCACATAGTACTTTATTCGGCGATGTTTCCATTGCGGCAATCAGTATGGTTTATGGTGGTTTTATAGCTGGAATTATTTTTATGCTTATATATTATCAATTCTATCATCCTAATATCGAAGAAAAGGGATTTTGCTTCAAGAGAGGAAAACAACTCGAAGTTGAAGATGAACACTCGTACTTGTTCACTAGAATCTGGTGCTGTTGTTGTGAGGTCAGAGCAATAAGAAATGCAGATACAATCCAAGATGAGTCAAATGTTGTTCCAAGACTTCCAACATACAATGGCAATGTAGACTTACCATATAGACCTCGGGAAAATCGTAATACCAATACAAGTTTAGAAATCTTACCGCGTCATTTTTCCAATGAAGAGATTCCGAGGTTAGTATCTAGTTCTGAGGCCATGTATCTCAAAGCTCGTGGCAGAAATGAAGTATCCCTAAATTCTCCTGTTAGAAATGGACAAGCTTCACCAGAAATTTGGATTTAGTTTATAATAACAATTATTATTAATCTTAGAATAGAAAGAAAACCATTACACAAAATTTTAGTTCTTTTTAACTAGTGATTTTTGACTTTAGGACTACAAGAGGTAATTTGGGCTACCTTTGGTAAGTACACAACAGGTACTGTAGTCCATTTATCCAGGAGGAATCTTTATTTCTTCTCTTAGACTTTTTAAGCAAAAAGACTTTTTAAGTTTGTTTTAGTACAAATAATGATTAAACTGACAGGTAGTATCCTATAATGGCTGAGACCTCAAAACTGTGACAAAATGCGAACTGGCCTCATGTTTAGGTCATTTTGATAGTAGCCATAGCCTATAAATCAATAGTAGCATAGCCAATGAAATGCAGGATTTGTTATAGTCCCCTGGTTAGTTTGCTCTAATCAGAGTTTTATATTACCCTGCATTAGTATTAGTAGTTATTCATTTTTGACATTGACTAAAATTAACTTGGAAAACCTTAACATATAAGCCACACCCCAAACTTTTGAGAAATTTTGCAAAAGGTAAAATTTTGAAAGGTTAAAAAGGTGCAGCTTGTAAGTGAGAGGATAGGGTATTTACTTTAACTCGGAACATCATTACCACTGTTTTCATTGGTTGTTGCTGAGCAGACACTGAGATACCACTACATATTAATTGGAAGTAGACTACTATCAATAGGGACCTTAAGATCCATGATGGGAGTGACTATGGTGTCCCTGGATGATGACGCAAGTATATTTTCCATCTTCCTTTTTGTTGCAGTTCTTGCTAGAATGTGAAAATGCAACAACTGACATTCTATCGAGGACAGCAATGGCAAGGATGACGGTGCATACATGAAAAATAATTTTGAAAATGTGCTTGCATTATCGTCTGGCATCAGCGTCCTCTCTCCTTAAGGTCCCTAATATAAATTGTGAGTCAGATAACTTTTTTGATTGATGATAGTCTCATCATCCCCTTCTCGCCAGAAGGCACACAAGGCTATCACATTATTTGTGTTGATGGTATTGTAGTTGCCAATTAATCTTCTGTGACTTTTGTCGCAATCAGCACACCAATAAAAATGGTGGCATTTTTTTTAGCACTTCTATTTGTAGGAATTATGAACAATATGATGGTAATTCATTTAAAAGCAAAATATTGATAGTGAATATTACCATGAACATCATCAAGATGATGATGATGATGACAATTATGTCTGCTGTCTTGATGACTGGTAGGATCATGTATTATCATGATTCTGATGATGATAATGGTAATAATTATAACCTATTGCAATTTTGAGCCACCAATACGGGTTTATATTGGCAGCTAGTTGGGAGAAAATATATATGCAATATATTTTCTTCTACCTCAGTCAATATAACCCGTATTGGTGGCTCAAAATCGCAATAAGTTTTGTATCGTGATTCTCCTATCCCACGGGCATTCTGAGCCAGCTCTCTTCCGATCAAACTTATAGGAGAATGGCGATACTAGATTATAGTGAAGATGATTGTAAGGATGATGACTTTTGTGATGGTAATGATGATTGTGATGATGATTTGAAGTTACGCTGTGCCGTAACCGTGCCGTGTGCTGTTACTTTTCACACTCATGCGAAAATTATCTGCTCTAATGATCATCATATTTTGTTATAAAACATGAGTATGAGTATGTTGATGACTGCTAATGATTATGATGATGATCATGATTATGAACATTGATAAGGTAATGATGACCATGATGATTACTGCAGTAATGTGATGAGGGTTTTGAGATAACCCATCTTATTATAAAATAAATTAATGTGATGAAAAATAATGTATATATTCATACGTATAATTATTATCGATTAGAAATTTTATTTAAAAGAAATCTAGAATTTAAAAATACCATAGTTACTGGATTATTTGAATTCATTAGTTGTGGACATTCATCTTGAAAATAATTTTATTTATTTATATTGGTGAATTATTAATATGAAAAAGAGAATTGTAAAATATTATCTAATATCATTGTTTGGTAAATGTCATTTTGTTTGGTAATATATCATGAGAATAAGCTACGAAATTGTTTTCATTATTATTTAAAAAGAATAAACACTTGATGGAATTATAAGTATTGAATTTATTGGGTTTTAGTGTAAAAAAATGTGCTCCCAGTATGAGGAATTGTTCTTCCCTAAATGCAATGGCCGAGCCAGTGCCCCAGAGTTGGGGGATGAGGTAGGACAGGGAAGGAATGCATCCGCATTTTGCAATTTGATGTGTGAAAGTTCTTGCGAAATCTACAGGACCTCCAACAGCATGGAGAAAATTATCGCAACACTGAAATGGTTTCTCCATGGTACGTTTTTCCTAGTATCATGAATGGGAAACCATTTCAGTGTTACAACATATGCGTTTCTTTAAAAATGTCGGAACATTCATGGATTTCTGCGAGTATCATGAATGGGAAACCATTTCAGTGTTACAACATATGCGTTTCTTTAAAAATGTCGGAACATTCATGGTTTTCTCTGAGTATCATGAATGGAAAAGCATTTCAGCATTACATATCGTACCGTCTACGTGCGACAAGTATGTGAGCCTGTTTTAGAAAACCAATTACTTAGTCTATATGCAAGTGACTAATAAAGATGACCCGTTATAAATTAATGAATTGTAATAATTAAGTTAATGGATTCAAATAATTAGTTAAAAACCATGCTAAAAAATACCGCTCCAAGAATAATAAAATTTATTTTCTCTGTCGTAAGACAATAAAAAAATATACATTTTCTGTTGTAACTTGTCAAAACCTAAGAAATAATAAGCGGAGTTTTCAATTAAACGCGATTAACTAAATTTCTCGCATAATATTGCGGTTGGAGATTTTTTGTGAAAAAGAAATATATAATGAATTGAATAGCCACCTTTTATATTCTTATTAACCGCAGTATATCGAGACAAAAGTGTGCTGCATGGAATAAGTGTGGAAGTTATAGAAAAACAATTATGTTCATCCTTAGGAAAATATATTTTACATTTGGAATATCCGGTTCAGTTCAACGTAGTCAGTTTTTATTGAGTTGCTCACCGAAAAATTCACAAACCCTAGAAATGACATGTTAAATGCTGAATATATTTTTGGGCTAAAAATTATGAAAACCTAAGATCTTAAAGCGTCCCTGTAAAGTCTGCCAGGATAATGATAGTGAAATGAATGAAATAGGCGCTTTTTTTGTTCATATTACTTAGTGTGGTTTACCTGGTTTTGCGGTTTGATAAATATGATGAATGGTATATATATTTGAAAATAAGAAAATCCTGCCCCGCGGTCTTGTAGCAGATAATAGGGACGCTAGTATCAAGGAGAGTTAAAAAGAAATAGGAGACCTCAAATATGGCAGATGTTGGCAAAAAAGCTGTGCCCAGACAAGACATTATACCAAACTGGACAATGCAAGCTTTACAATTGGATAAAAACTGTCTTTCCGACAGGGATGTGAAGATATACATGAAAAATACTAGGTAAAAGCTGGTCGGAGAAAGATAAGATATGAATTTTTTAAAAAGCATTAATGGAGCTCTCTGTATGTGTATCTTGTGAGACTTAGTCGCCATCGGGGAAACTATATTGATAAAGACAAAAATAAAAGCCCAAAGCTATTTTTGGGAGGAAGAAAAAAGAAAAAAAGAAAGGATACTTTATGGCTAAAAGGTTCCTAATCCGAAACAGATTTTTCCCTCCTCTTCGCCGAGGAGAATTTGCCATTTTATGGGATCTATCTGAGCTCACCACAACTGATGAGGGCATAGAGCGAGACTCGACAACGCCAAAGCAGGTGTTCTTCAGTCTGGCTTTGATGCATAAACTGAATCCATCATAAATGTGTCCATGTGTCCAGTTGTTTTGGAAAAGAGACTAATTTGTGTATCAAGCAGACCTGATTTCACTGCTCCTAAACCTTCCTCGCTTATAACGGCAGTTACAATAGTGAAACTTTTCCTTTCTTCAGTCAGTTATAATCAAATCTTTGTGAGAATGAAGTGGCTGTTATCTGTACAAGATAATTGTTTGGGGGATTAATTTCCACTGGATGTGTTCGGAAGGATTCTGGATCAAATAACACAATGATTCCTTCCCGGATATTATTACAGCACAGATAAAACACATTGACAAGTTTTCAGTGCGAGTTTCCGCTCCTCAAAGCTCAGAACAAAAGTCGTAAAACGAGTATTTCTGGTTTCAAAAAAATCACAAAATCTTAAATTTTGTTTTAATAATCAAAACTTTACTCTTCCGTTCTGATGTTTTTCAATACACGAGTCTAGTTGGTGTTAGCGATTGGGTGACTGGACAGATTTTGCTGGTAAATGACAGGTTTGGGAATGTCCTAGACTATACAAGCGTTTACTGATTAAGATTTGTCAGCAAAAAAAAAATTTTTTAAAAGATGTTGCTACATGATAATTCTACAGGGAAAAGGCTGTGGGATATTATTAAAAGAGTATAATTACGAGTGAAAACCATAGCAACCTCTCTTTTATTAATATTTGCCTAAAATATTTACATGAGTAAGTGCTGCGAAGCATTACCGCTGGAGGGATTGTGTACATTCGCGGTCTCGGCAGCATAAGACTCTTACTGGATCAATACTGGATCATGGCGCTGCAAGATGAGCAGGACGCCAACGATGGCACGAATAATGAACCTCTTATGGCAGACTCGTCTGGAAATGACCCTGAAACAGATCGTCTTAAACATTCAGCACCTTTCAGCGCTACCATCGGAGGTCACGATGAACATCCTATCTCGCTCATGTCAGATCTATGGCTGGTTGTGTCTGTGATAACTTTCATTGCGGACGTTGGTTCAGATCTTCTGGTTTCAGTTCAATACTACAGTCATCGAAATTATTGGTATTTTGGCTTGACTTTAGGATTGGTGTCAACCGCCTCGCTGATTTTGCAAATATTCTCTACTAAATGGTTTCATGATGATGGCAAAAAACCCACGTTCAAGCTATTTATATTACATCTGTTCCAAATGGGACCAATGTACCGGTAAGTAAACCAGTAAAGTTTAAAACAAGCGACATCTTCATGGGTGATTTAGAATCTACTTGAAATGAAGGCTGTATACGAGCTGTGAAGTACCTAAATTTGTATATTCTACAATATTATAGATATTATTCCTTCAAGCTACCAAAACAATTAACACATTCCAAACTTGAATGTACACACTACCAGACAATCAAAAGAACCAGTCTCATTATTTTACGGAATTATTTCTCTTAAATCTCTCAGCTCAGTTTTAGAGATTTTTTATAGCAATATTTAGAGTGTTTGAGTCTCGAGCTCTGCTTTAGTTATTGTAAAATTTCAATCTCGGAAAACACTTCAAATTGTAGAGATTAAGTATTAAGGATTGCCAAATTGTCGGAAATGACAATATAGCAGAAGTATACCGCCTTCCAGAGTCGATGGAAAATTTAATAAGCTTGAAAATTATTCTTTCTTAAAGCTTTGGATAATACTAATCATTCTACCGTGTTTGAACTTCTTCTTTATTTCAAATCATTAGGTTAGAAATATAATATAAATATAAAGCTTTCTTCACAAGGTGAATTTGTCATCAAAGTTATCAACAGCTGTTGTATTTTCCCTAATTTCGTTTGCCTATATTTGTAATAATCATATCTATATTCGCTTAAAGTTGCATGTAATCTCTACAATATCTCTAGATCGACTTCTAGAGCGTGTGCAATATATAGCTTCAGTTTTCTTATTAACGAAAAGCCATAGGTGGCATTTGTTATGTCTCAGGTCGTTTATCAAACCAAATCACCACACAACCAAACCGTCTTTATAGTGTTTACTTTGTAAGTCTTTCTTTTTAATCGGGAAGTAGCTTTGTAACTGATGCTTTTATAACATTTGCCAAGACTTTGTGGACTTAGAAACCATGATAGCTATATGCTAACACCGTAGGAATATTTATATTAGCGGTTTTTGCAAAGCGCTTTTGAGGCAAAAATACAAACTACGGTTCACCGCTTTACATTTTTGGTAGGAATGAGCAGGTCATTATGATACTATTTTTTCATGACAAATCATTTTATTGTACATATAAAGCATCATTTGTCATGTTATTAGACGTTAACTCAATCCAAAACCTTGGCTCCCACCGATAGTTTTTCAAATTCTACTCGAATTTTTATTTTATTCACCAAGGTTTCGTCATGTGATAATCAGCACGACGCCTCGTTACACATGATTTATGACTAAAGCTTTCTTTAAGCATCCATGGAAATTTTAGCTGTAATATATCCAACGTTTTAGTCATTTACAAGATCGTTTTAGCCTCTTAGAAACGGAAGAAATTTTAAGTTCAAGAGCGAAAAAGAAAACTTTCTTCTTATCTCTTTATGCATTACTCAGCAACCAAGCTTAGGATCAAGATTGATATTACACAAGTCTGGATTGTTTTCCATTATTGAAATTTAAAATAAAAATTTGAATTTATTCGTGATTTTTCGATGCCATGGTAATCTTGTTTTTCAGCCAGCCGACGCCCGAATCGTTTTTCGCATTCCCACGGTAATTTAACGTAAAGTCTCTTATTTCATTTTGACAACTGAAACGACGCTAAAAAAGTACTTAAACCGACCTCACTTCTGCAAACATTTCGCAAGATTCTCACAGCTAGTATTTTACGTCCCTCGCTTTGTTTTCAAATATTTTATTATTATTGTACGTAAGTTACCAATATTGGTTTCAATTAGTTATTTTAATTTGTTATCTGGTTTGTTTGATTATGTTTTCAATATTGTGGAATTTCTCTATACAACTTCGCTATACGCATAGCAAGACATCTTGGATTACTAAATGCAAATTAGAGCCTTGAACAAACAACTTTCGCTGTGTTTCTTTTTAAATTTGTCTTTGTTGACTTATGTCTGACAAAAGAGTGTTAACAGTCTCTATTAGCTTCCTCTCGTTGAATCTCGAGAATCTACAGTTCGAGGGAACAAGGTTTGAAGTTTATACTTATTCTTTCTTCCCTGCAGTAAGCAGGAAGGAAAAAACAACAACAAAAACACCATGTGTACAAACTCCAATAATTTTAACAGCAAAATTAAAAAAACGGGCAATTAAAATCAATTCTAAAGACCCTTCATTAGGCATTATTACAAGTTAATTTATCAAACCGGTTATGTCCATTCACGAAAGTGTGGAGCAAGCAAACTGCTTAGCTGAAATTTATTGATACCAAAGTATGGCGATAAAAGATCAACATCTGTACAATACAAACTCACTCTTTTTCAAATATCAGCCGGTCTCACAAGGGGAAAATCTCTGCATAACAACTTCTTTTGCTGTGGGCGATTCATACCATCAATCTTATTCAAAAAGCTAAGATTTATGACTGCAAAAGACATTGATCATGACTCAGTGTTCAGTGGTTATTTTTAGCTGTTTCTTAAAGATTTATGTTGAAATATTGCTCTTTCGGTAATAGTTTTTTTTAAATGTTAATCTTATACGATGGGGTGAAAGCGCTTGGAGCTTACAAATCAAAGACAAATACCTTCTTATAGACCACAAGAGGGCGCGGAAATATCACCAGGGGAGCTTGGAGCCCGAGGCGAATTAATAATGGAACCATTACATTCGTATAACATGTTGATGAATATTTGGGGCAAAGCTCGTTAATCTAGATCTGATTTGATGCACATCAGCGTGGAAGTATTACAATAAACGGTCTAGTAGTGCTGGCTGGGAGGTCGTAATCATAGGAAAACAGCCAAAAAATCAAAATAAAACGACAATGAAAACAAAGCACGCGTGGAAATCAAAGCCGGATCAGACTGCAGTGTATTATATGTACGCATGAAGGAACAAGAAGGGTTCTCAAACTTGTTTATCACCAACGACGCCTGTTTTTTTATTGTTTTTCATTCCCATATATTTTATTTATCGTACCTTAGAAATTTTTAGCCAAAGTCCGAATTGTCTGTTGAAAAAAATATATTTATGAACTACGCGTACGACTCATGCTTAATATAAGCTGGAAGGTTCAAGGGTGATTGAGGGCGATGAATGTTCAGTGCAATTTTGACATTGTTTTTTTTTATATTTGAATATCGTGTTTGCGTGATCGAGGTAAACCACAACAGTTGCTGGATATAATATAGTACGTGTCACAGGCTAATGTCTTATCAGATATATAATTATAGGTACGACGCCTGAGGTCAGGCAGTCAATACATTTGTTTTTTTAGATTGAAATAGTGGGAAAATCAATCAGGATTAGGCGGGGAGCTCTGTGCGGGGAGCTTACTAATGGTTCCTAAGGGATGGACCAGATATTTGATGGGGGGTTGCGTAAATCCCCAAAAAAATATCAAGCAAGCCCTTAAACCTCAAAAAAAATATCGCACACGCTCTTCTGTGCGAAAAAAAATATCGAGCAAGCACAAATTTTGCCCAAAAGCCCTCCTTGATTAACCAATCAGTAATTTTGCCCTATGTATGATTAATAATATTAATGATTCCATACTAGTTAAAAAAAAATATCGTGCAAGGTTATGATGTGCAAAAAAAAAATAACGTGCAGGGGGTGGGACAAAAAAATAAATATCATGCAACTAAAATTCCTGCAACTCCCCCATCAATTATCTAATGGTCCGTCCCTAATGAGATGACTTACGGCCAATCAGGAAGCAGGGTTTCTCATAAGATGCTTCATAGCCAATCAGGAAGCAGGGTTTCTCATAAGATGCTTTATAGCCAATCAGGAAGCAGGGTTGCTAATGAGACACTTTACAGCTAATCATGAAGCGGGGTTCTTAATAAGATGCTCAAAAGCCAATCAGGAAACAGAGTTCAGAAAGCAGAAAGCAGGGTTAATAATAAGATTCTTTTCTTTCGTACCTTCCCTTCCTTAGTGATGTATTTTAGCTCTATCACAAACCTTCTACTTACGTGGCTTCATCATCTTATAGTTCATCACAGGGGCTGATCTTCTCACAATTAAAATGGGGCAGGAAGCTGCAGGGCTCACAGACACTCATAGAACCTCACCTGTATCCACGTCTGTGGGTGTAACTTAATGTGTCAGCTTGCACAATGGTTACATAAGTTACTTTATTATTTAATTGGCTAAACACGGTCACTAAACGTCATATTTTTAATGTGCACAGATACTGGTCAGCCATCAAGTTGTGCTGGTTGTCACGACATCGCGGAGTTGTTCGAGCTGAGGAGCGGTTCGTCTCAGAATGGAGAGACCTCTGCATGCTAAGACTCGTGGGAGCATTCGTCCATTCAGCTCCACAATGTGTTTTCCAACTTTATATACTCACTCGCCGTAACTCATTCGGTGGAGAGGACTTATTGATCGCTATTGCTGCGATAACCTCACTTATATCCGTTGTATGGGCCCTTGTTTGCTATAGTAAAGCTCTACGAGACTTGCGGGACAACGCGCGGGATCTCCCGTGGTTAGGCTTTACTTGTCAGGTTCTTTGGAGAGGTTTCATGATCACTTCCCGGGTGGTTGCTTTAGTATTATTTGCTTCTCATTTTAAGCATTGGATGGTTCTGGCTGTAGCTGGGCATTGGATGTTGATGGCTCTTTGGTTAAGTTGTCAGAGAACTCAGTTTTGCATCGATGAAAACGGCAGAGAACATCCGTGTAAGGAAAAGATCTTCAACTCCATCATCGCCTTCATTTACATATTTTGTTTCTTCAACACCAAAGAAGGCATGACACGTAAGCGAATCGTTCTATACTACTCCGTGATGCTGGTGGAAAATTCTCTGCTGATATCCATGTGGTATCCCAATAGAACGCTTAACCCAGCCATGACATACGCTTCCCTGGTAATAGTCTGGGGTGGGTTTGTCTTCGGTGTCATCTTCATGATCCTGTACTACAGATTTTATCACCACAGTCATACATTCAAAGGAATGTTCCTACGTAACCGCAAGTTTACTCTTCACGGGCGGAAAATGTACGGCTTGTATTTTTGTTGCTGCTTTCGAATTAAGAGATGGGAGCTTGGACTTTACGACGTTAGTTCAGACCCGCAGTTATTAATGAGCCGAGGTGTGGATGAGGAGAATGGAGGAGCTGGGGCTATGGAGCTCGAAGCGTTCCCTCGTGATAACTCCCAACATGGGAACCTTTACTGGGATCACGATGATATACAAATGCAACCCTTGAATGGTAGCTGTATCAAAGGCCGGCCCAATAGTCCAGAGAGGGAGATGCTGTTACAAAATGTACAAGGTAGTAGAGAAGACACCGAGGAAGTGCCCGACATCGTTATAACTGCTGCCTCGCCGTTGGTACTCAGCCCACGCGACTCTCATTCATCATTGGCCGACAATCCCGAACATGGTGCGAACTCGGAAATGACCTGCACTTGTAATGACGAGGGAGAGCCTAGCTCTCTACCCCATTCACCTGATGAAACCCCAGTTGAAAAAGCCAAGCGAATGTTGGCCTCCAAGCTACACAAAGATGACGAAATCAAAGACGAGGAGATCTCCGACGGAGACGAAGAGATTCCGAAAATCAATTACGGTTCGGTCAGCTTTGGTAATCGATACAGCCTTGTGTCTTCGGATTGTATTTCCTTATCTTCGGAAAGCAGTCTTAGCTCATTTACAAATAGTTTGAATGACTTGTTAGATCGTATGGGTGTTAGCGCGAAGGCTAACCAAGAACCCGAGTACAAAGGTCCCAAAACTTCAACCGGTGATGAAGGGATATTTTCAGACGAACGGGACTCGCCAGCAAAATCCTCAACTGACAAAGAAGTAGAGCCAGCACCTGTGAGCCACCAAAAAGATATTAAAAACAGAGTGAAGTTGAGTGACAGCTCCGCAAATTCTGAAACTGCAATGTCTCCTGGTTCTTCTCAGGAAGAAGAAGAGGAAGATGTTATCGAGTCGATAATGGACGCGCCTCCATCTCCACACGCTCTAAAGAAGACTTCTTTACCCTCGGTGAAGGACGAGGGTGAAGAGAGTGAGTCAACTGATGTTAGCAGTGATGGTATCTCTAACGAGCGTGACAGACGCTATTCTTACGACGAAATGCTTATTGAGTCGCTAGAAAACGAGGAAGAGGAAATAAACAAGCGACACTCGTTTGATATCGCTGAGCTCACCAGAAAATCGAAACGTGCCAAAAAGAAAGGCAGGAATCGAAAGCGATACAAGATTATAACTTTCGATAACTTCGTTGCCAGTCCTCTGAAGCCTTGCAAGTTTGGCTCATTGAGAAAATCATTCGAACGACTTTCCAAGATACAAGAAGATCACGAGGAAATGGGGTTGCTAAGCGACGAGGTGCTTCCAGTTATTGAAGAGCCTCCATCGCAGGAGACGTTGCCTAGCGACGATGGTGTTCCGATTTCAAATGGAGCTGAGAGAAAAGAAAACGTAATCAATAAACCACAAAGCGACGAAAAAGAATTAGAACGTCCTTCAAACAACAACATAGATCGAGGTACAACTGGAGTAACTTCACCTCCTTTATGGGTTAAAAAAGATGCGAATCGACAAAGACCCTTACGTAATAAAATGAAACAAAACTTTGACTCAAATGACTGTAAAAACGATAGTTTGTCGCTAGAAGAAACAACTGACAACTCGAAGGTAGAAACAACCTTTTTTGACGAAGAAAATACGAGCCCAGACGAAGAGCCGAGCGATGACTCGTCAGACGAAGTGGTCCTGGTTGAAGAACTATCGCCCTCAAGATTCTCAACTGTTCGGCGTTCCCGCGAATCTGTACCTTTGGCATGCGTCGATGAAGTGGACGATCTGGATGACTTAGGTACTGATAGTGACAGTCTGCGCGATGCGGTCGAACGACCGCGGTCGGTTTCTCCAGAGGCGGACACCCCGGTCGCGTACACGAAGCCAGATATTTTTGCCACCGATTCGAATGACTCGGAATCGTTACAAGCTCGTTCGTTGAATGATTTTGATAGCAGTGGTTCGTCGCTTTTTGAAAACTTATTGTACTTAGAACCAGAGCAGGCCGCGTTAGATGAGCACGGCCGTTACAATAAGAGACATACTTATGACTTTGGATCGGACAGGATTGCACGGCAGGGAAAGGTTAAGAGACTGGGCACAAGTTCATCCCATAATGCAATGCGAACACCTGGTAGCCCTGTATGGGTTCATAAAGCTATTTTCAAACATAGAAGACGGAAGCCTAAACCATTAGCACAGACTAATGTTAATAAGAGTGATTCTGCTATTGGATTTATTCAAGAAATTAGAGTATAATATAGTTGCTTGTGAAAATGATAGAAAAGTCTTTAATAGCTCAGTGAAAGATGGAATGAAGAAACTCTTTGATTCCTTTTGGGGGAAACAAAACCATCGGAAACAATTATGAAAAAGCAGCACTGCGCATGCGTCGGGAACGAAAACAACCAATCTCGTCCCCAGAGCCTGCGTTTCTCTTGGTCAGCACCAAGGAACAAGGGAGTCAAGTTACTCGATGCTGACCAAGAGCAACGCAGGCTCTGGGGACGAGATTGGAAAACAACTAGCTACTATTACTGTCCAGTCTCTATTTCTCTTATCAAAGAAATTGCACAGGATCTGAAATGAGAAAACATAACTTCAAAAGGGTCAAAATTACAATTAAAAAATTAACAAAAAAGCGTTTCAGTTTTACCGGCTTTCACATGTCCACCATTTTGACTATTTTCTCGCACTCTCTGCCCCAGCAGAGTCCTGTCATTCTTACTGCGCATGTTCCACAAATAGCAAGAATGCCAGGGGTCTGGTTTCAAGTTTGATTTTCCCGCCGTTGTTACCGAGCATGCGCAGTAGCACGTCCTATGTGTACGATTTTGATTGGATGAGACACGATTTCGTCCTAATTTCTGATTGGTCAGTCCATCTTTCATCTCATAATAAACACGACTTTTCTATAAACTGAGCAACTTTAGAAAATAAATAAATGTGATAAATATGTAATATTAATTTATATAAAATTAATCCACGCACATAAGTCAACGGTAAAAATAATCCACGTAACTAAAGAATTATTTAAAGTTGTTTAACAGATTTTGTAAAATAGGTGGTGTAAAATAAGCGCACAACATGTAGGATCCTTGATGGATCTTTAGGGTTAATTCGAGTGATAAAAAGTTTTAAATTCTTTGGAGATAAGGCTCGGTAGCGTAAGAATATCTTTAATAGCCATTTTGTATGTCGAAATAAAAACTAGCTCAAATATATACTTTCATGTATTTAAAGCGGTGCTAATTCTCAGTGATTAACATGGAACACAAAAGAAATGCCACAAATTCCATCGAGAAAAAGTGTGATTTCTTCTGGGTTTCATGTTAGCCTCGCCTCGCATCCATGATAAATTTGAGAAGGGTTCAATAGACCTTTCCCGAATACGAAACAATGGTTTCAAGTCGAGACAGAACTTGATTCTTTTATTTATCAAGGCCAACCTCGACTCCTTTGATACAGATTCCACCGCAATATTAAAGTCGCAATATTAAACTTTCTCAAATTCGCTTGGATGATCAAGAAACAATGGTTCCAAGGATAAGAATCATGAATAATTCATAAGCCTTAGGTCCAATAGGAGCGCATATACACGTCACGTGCATGGACCTTTATACCCGTTAACGTCCTCCTCATTAGTATGCGCCATTCTTTCTCATACTAACCACCTCTCATGATTGTAAAGCGCCTTTGATTATATATACATAGAAAAGGGCGCTATATAAATAATAAATCATTATAAATCATTGATATAATAGGCAAGCTATACATTCTATAGTTTTATTTTTATGCTACTAAACAAGACAAAATGAATTCTTTGTTAACTCAGTGGAAACTCAATGTGAAAAAATACTCAATTCAAACTCAATTCAAACTTATAAACTCTACATTTTCAGAACATGAAGTTCACGTATATTTTGACTATGTTTTAGAATACTGCGTTACGCGCAAGTTGGTAATGCATTGCGGAACGATATTTTTACTGTAATGACAAAGAAGAAATGGTTTGCTGAAAATAGTACATCATTCTATTCATCTGAATCAGAATAGTCGTCGATGGACACCGTTATATATCGCTTTCGTTTTTAAAGATGTGCTTGAATTTCCTGCGATATTTTCCTAATTTTATCTGACAATTGGGGCACGAATGGACCACATCACTGAACCGTGACAACATGAACGGGATCAGGCAGCACCCTGCAGCACAGCCAAACATACAAAGGATCCCCGCTGAAATTACTGTCATCTTCCCCACACGGAAATGTACCTCCGTCATGACGTGGTTCTTGCAGGATCCACAAAACGTATAGACGGATTCATCCTTGTAGTCATCAGTGTCATCAAAATGATTGAAAGGGTTCTTGTTTACTGGCTCGCCCAATGTGTTTTGAGTCTCTGGTTGTTCTGTGGTTGTGGCATCTTCTATTGGGTCAGGTTTTTCGACCTTGCTTTCTCGTTGAATGGGCGTGGATTTTGGACTGCTGTCGATCCATCGACCTGGGAAGGAGAAACATGTATGGATGAAGGAAATGGGTAAAGAAGTGGATGGAGGGAGGGAGGGAGGGAGGGAGGGAGGGATTGATGGGTGGATGAGGGTATGGGTAGATGGGAGGGAAGCATGGAAAGATTCGATAGAAATAATATGGGTGGAGTGGATGGATGGATGGATGGATGGATGGATGGATGGATGGATGGATGGATGGATGGATGGATGGATGGATGGATGGATGGATGGATGGATGGATGGATGGATGGATGGATGGATGGATGGATGGATGGATGGATGGATGGATGGATGGATGGATGGATGGATGGATGGATGGATGGATGGATGGATGGATGGATGGATGGATGGATGGATGGATGGATGGATGGATGGATGGATGGATGGATGGATGGATGGATGGATGGATGGATGGATGGATGGATGGATGGATGGATGGATGGATGGATGGATGGATGGATGGATGGATGGATGGATGGATGGATGGATGGATGGATGGATGGATGGATGGATGGATGGATGGATGGATGGATGGATGGATGGATGGATGGATGGATGGATGGATGGATGGATGGATGGATGGATGGATGGATGGATGGATGGATGGATGGATGGATGGATGGATGGATGGATGGATGGATGGATGGATGGATGGATGGATGGATGGATGGATGGATGGATGGATGGATGGATGGATGGATGGATGGATGGATGGATGGATGGATGGATGGATGGATGGATGGATGGATGGATGGATGGATGGATGGATGGATGGATGGATGGATGGATGGATGGATGGATGGATGGATGGATGGATGGATGGATGGATGGATGGATGGATGGATGGATGGATGGATGGATGGATGGATGGATGGATGGATGGATGGATGGATGGATGGATGGATGGATGGATGGATGGATGGATGGATGGATGGATGGATGGATGGATGGATGGATGGGTATAGCTGGAACGATGGACTAATAGATTATTTGTTGGATACATGTATGAGTACGTGGGATAGATGGTTAAATGCAAAACAGCATACACCTGCCAATATCATGCGGAATATGGCGTGTCGTACACGCGCTTTTTGGTTGTTCTTATAAGGAAAAGGTAAAGCACAAATAATCGAAGTTACTATCTTATTTTGCGCATGAGTGATTGTGAGTTTAATTTCAAGCCAGCGGCATGCCTTCAAATAAAGGTTTGAAACATTTACATGTTAAACTTTGTTGCTGTTTTATTGTGTAAGAGAACAACACGATTGCTCCCCCCCCCCCCCCCCCCCTCACTAGTTCCAGTACAAAAGACAAATTCAAGTTCTTGAATGGCAATTAAAACGAAATATATACTTTGCTATGCTAAAATATCAAGCTGGAAAGGAATGGTCCCATAAGTTCCTTCTTAGGAGAGGGTATAGATGGGAGTCTGATAGGGTTAAATGTTAAGTGTTATATTGGCCTGAATTTTTTTACTGTTTAATGTTACGAAGGCCAAAGATTTAATGTTAACTGTTATGCAGAATCCTATACCCTCTTCAAAAAGACTTTTAATTCATATTATTGTAAATCAGGGGGAAATTACTACGCTAGTAATTTTCCTGTGTAAACCAATTTTTTCAACACCCAATCGCTCCTAACTTCTCGACCTGAAATATTCATTATTCATTTTAAAATTTAAGTTCGTAATTCTTATTATTCAAAATTACAACTTAATTTTAATCAGTTATACTTTTGTCGTTGGTGTAGATGAAAAAGCATTGCGACTTTTGATTTATTGATTGTGATGGTCCCAAGAACGCTTAAAATGAAAGGTACAGTCACAATTTTTAAGCAAAAATATATATAATCAATGAAAAATAATGTAGTTCTTACCAGGAAATCCAGCGAAGTTTTGATACGGATTTGATCCTTCTCGTTCTGTTGGAGGAGTTAAAGGCATCTTCACTCTTACGGTTTTTTAACGACTTGATATATTTCGCTAGCGGAAGGTCGTTTTGAGTCGAGAAAAGACTTAAACGATTAACATAGTGTGCGTCAGTGCTCAAGTTTGTGTGGCATTATAAGACTTCCTTATGACGGCACGAAAAAAAGATATATTTAAATATATTTTACTGTTCTTTGTTAGAACTTCAATTTTAGAGTAAAACCTTGGTGAAGTGTTACCGCATCAAGGTAATAAAATAAAAACTGTTTTTCCATTTTTAAATGATCGAGATAAAATAGTTAGAAATTTTGAAATAAGTGATGGCGGGGCGATCAAACTATGTAACGTATTTCAGTTTCAAAACGCCGCGCACTCCAACGCGAACGCCAACTTAGCCACCCTATCTTATAAATAAATTCCAGATTTATTAGATTTCCAAACAATAAGACCAATATGAGTAAATTAAATGAGATTTTTTCAATAATTTCTACACTTGAGTGCGCGCGGCCATTGCGCGGGTCAAAATCGATGCGTCGATAGCCGCGGGGGACTAGTGTCTAGGATAGCTAGGTTACTCAGTTTTAAGACAACAAAGCAGCGAAGTCGCAAAACAACAGCAGCCAAGAAACAAACTCAAACTTTCACTTTTACCTCCAAAAAAAAACCCCGAAATCATGTCTACAGCTAACAAAGACGGAGAGTTTCAAATGAGCAAAGAGGTAAGCTGTGCATAACGCTGTTTTCGTGGTTTCTGGGTGTGGTTTTTCGGGTTTGTTTTTGTACAAGAAGAACAACGTGATTATGTTTTGCATCTCGCGTTGCCAGGTCTTTGAACTGCAAAATTTCCAACTCTTCCTGTCCATCAGATCTCTTTAATAACACCCTAAAAACGTAACAACTATTGCTCTGGATTCATTTTACCATCGATATAGCCATGTGAAATGTTTAGTACAAGTTTCATCGTCATTTTGAGCTCTCATTGATTTATACCAGAAAAAAACATGTGATCGATAGCTAATGATATTGAGAGCCCTTGGGGCATGTTTGACACGTTTTTTAATACTTACGTGGAATTTTAAACCATAAGTTAGCATAAAACTCAAAATATAGCATCAAAAATACAATAATATCTATCAAAATGACACTATATGTACTGTTTTGTTATCATATGCAGTCAAATTTTGACGAAAACTGAAGCATATGGCTCTAAGTTATAGCTCATTTATATGCTCACTGATGCTTCAAATCATGTGATGGTTTTGAAGTTGAGATCGTTTTAATGCGTGTTCTGTTTGTCTTTTTTTAGGAATTAGACAAGTTCCACAAGGCAATGCAAAACGAAGAATTTCGGAAATTGCTTGTTGAATATGCTGAGGAAATATCTGATCCAGAAAATAAAAAGGTAAATATGGATGTTGTTGAACTGCTTCATCTTGTTCATGCCTCTGTCCTTTTATGGATGACATCAGAATGATAAGAACAGTAAACACTCTCCAATGCCAAAGAAAGGCTCTTGATTGGTCTTCGATAGCGCTTGTTTGTATTACAAGACGATTTATTAGTATTCCTAGAATCAGGCCGTTTGCAGGATGATGTAATTTTATTACCATTACAGGGCTCAAAATAATTTAGCTGGTCAGTAGCCGGTCACCATGACCGGCCAAATTAGTTTTAGCAAAGAATTGACCAGACAAGTTGAATCCAATTCTGGCCACAATGTCTGATGACTATAGCTGTTATTTCAAGTCCTGCTCCCTTACCAAATTGCTTCACTAATTTTCTTATTCAAATTTGCATTTTCTCACAAGAATAACTTTAACTCATAATGAAAAGTGAAATGTTTTTACAAGAATAGCAATATAAAAGATCCTAATTAATTTAACAAAAGAAAGTGTGCATGGGATTCTGGAAGTGGTAGTGAATGATGCTATCAGCAATCAGCCTATTCTTCGTTTGCACATGACGTCAAAGCCGCAAAGTTGGAAGAATTTGACACAAAATTTTTCTATGAATTTTTTTGTTTTTTCATCCAACATGGCCGCCACGTCTCTTGTTATTTTATTCTCTTGGGAATGATTGCAAACCAGCAATCAACTGTATTTTTGACAATTATATCTTGTATCAACATGCATGCATATTGCCATATTCCAATTAATGAGTTGTACTATCATAGTCACTCTGTCTGAAAGCAAAACCTGAAAACCCAGGGGATGCTTGTCATACCTTTTAGGGTTCCAAATCTCAGATTTGATATCTCTGAATATGATATCTGAGATTAGATAATCATAGCCAGAATCACTGTCATGATTCAGGGTACTTACTTTTGCTTTATCATCTACTCATTTTACTCAATTTACCCAGTGATCATTTCACTGGTTGGTACCTTTTTGGGGTAAAAATTATAATATTTTTAGGGGTCATTTTCAAAATTTATAACAAGCATCACTGCACTATTATATATCGGAGCCACCCCCCTCCCGGCTTGAAAACTTTTTTTGTCTGAGGCTAAGACTATTTGTATAAGAGATATTTGCCATCTTCCAGTAGGTTATTATTTTTCCAGCCATTTATCTGTAATTTCTGTACCTAGAAATATGAAGAGGAGATTGCACAGATGGAAAAGGAGAGAGGAATGGATGTCAAATTTGTGAATCCAGAGGTATTATTAGTATGCTTATTATTGGTAGTTTTTTATTGCTAATTTTAACAAGATTATTAGATTTAAAGACATGACGCAAGGATGGTGATGGCAGACAATGATGCCAGCACATTTTCAAAAGTTTTTTTTGTGTTTCTGCCATTGTATTTGCTGTTTCCATTCTTGCCAAAATGTCACTTTTGATTTGAAAATGTCACAGTGATTTTCCGTGTTCTAGCGAGGACAGGTGCACCAAGGACAACGACATGTGCACACACAAAAAACACTTTGAAAAGGTTCTTGCATCATCGTCTGTCATTGCCATCCTTGCTCGTATTGTGGATCTTAACTTCTCTAGTGCCAGTGGTAGCCCTTGGCTTTACTTTGGAAAGCATCCCCAACTTAATTAAAGGACCACATAACATACTCTTTCCCTTGGTCCAGTCCCAGTAAATAAATGTTTTAACACTGTGTATATTATCTATCTTGGATCTTAACCTACTGTAAATTCTGACTGTCTTCAGGATGGATTTGTCATCAAGACTACCAAACAGAGTGATGGAACAAAAGCATTTGTAAATATCTGTCAGAACCAACACATCAACAAAGCAACCTTCCAAGAATCTGAAGTAGAGGAAGATGGCAAAAGGTGGGATTTCAGGAAAAATTGAAAATTAACAATTATTCACCAAAGGCAATGTGAACATCAGTCAATATTTACCGAAATGAAGTTAAGGTAAATATTTACCATATTCACTGAGCCTGAGGTGAATAATTGTTTTAGTATAATTTTAGACTTGAATATCAGAGAAAAGATGAAATTCAGGATTAAAGTAATGTTTTAGTACTACTTCTGCTTTGACAAACTTTGGCAAACCTCATAATTACCGCTTGAAGGTTATGTAATTTTTAAGACACTTATTTTTTGCCACACTTAAATTTTGCAATTTTAATATTATAAGTTAGGTTATTTTTCCTAATTTGTCAACTGAATGTATTGGTAATTTATTCCTTTTTGAAATGTCTGGAGTCACTGGATCTAACATTATTTTTTCTCTTTTTTTTTCTCAGAAAAAGAGGGCAACAGTGGAGCATACCATTCAGTTTGTCACAACCCAGGGATGATTTAGATAATGGTAAACATCTTGGTTCTTTTTCTTTTTCTCTATTTCGGCTTGTCATCAATGATATTTAACAATTAGTCCTCGAGTCCGAATGGTCTACGAGTCAATAGCCCATGAGGCCTTCGGCCTCATGGGCTATTGACTCGTAGGCCATGAGGGCGAGAGGTCTAATTGTTTTAGTAAAAACCTACTAATCGGTCCAATAAAAGGATGCAAAAAGTTTTGGATTTTGCTTTAAATATATTTTTTTTGGTTTTCAAAACCGGCGCTTTTCGCTACTAGAGGTCTATCACTAATAGACCCCTAGTAGCTCAGCCAATCACAGGGCTCGATTGGTGATAGACCATTAGTAGGTTTTTTCTAAAAGAGGTTAGCCCTATCAAGAATATCTCCTAGATCGAATTGGAATTTGAAAGTTGATTTGGACAGAGGGAAGAAAACCAGAGAACCTGGAGAAAATCCTTGAAGCACAGGAGAGAACCAACAAGCAACTCTACTCATGTACAACACCGAGATCAGTGGGACACAAACACAGGTCACAGTGGAGAGAAGTGGCACCTTAGCAGGTGCTTCAACTTCCCACTAGTCAGAATTATGTTGATTCAATTTTATTTGTGATACAAAACAAAAGGTATCTTGTTGGTGAAAAAGTTTGGATTAGTTATGAATTTTTATTTATTTTTCAGCCGGCCAGAAATGCGCAGTGTTTGACGCTGTTTTCAACCCAGAAACATATAGGAAGGGACAACAGGTAATAAGTTTTCTCGAAGCATTTGGTCTCTGAATATTTTTTAATTCATTCATTCATTTGTTCATTGAATCGTTCATTTCTTTTGTTCGTTTGTTCATTCATTCATTCATTCAGTCATTTATTCGTTCATTCGTTCATTCGTTCATTCGTTCATTCATTCATTCGTTCATTCGTTCATTCGTTCATTCGTTCATTTCAAGAATTCGTTCAACAATTTTTACAGGTCTTTTACAGGGGCGTAGCAGGGGAGGGGCCTTGGGGGCCGGGGCCCCCCAATAATTTGGGAGTACTGTATATTGAACACTGAAACTTTTAGGTCTGTTACTAATACATAAGGCATTTTAGAATGTAGCATCCCCAATATTTTTGGTCTTGCTATGGTTCTGCTTTTATTGTTTCAAAAAAATTTTAAGTTACAACTTGTTCAGTGGTGGTGTTATGCGTTATCCTTTCTAATTTTCTTTTCTTGTTTATTATCCTTTTTTCGTTTATACAGGACCCTCGTTTCAAGGATTTGGTTATCAAGACAGCTTTGGATGGAATTGAGAAACAGCTCAATGTAAAATTAAACAAAAAAAGTAAGTTCTTACATATATTATAAATTCACTAGGCCAATGAATAATTTGTCAAAACTCTTTTTGTTTCAGATTTGAAATTTCCAAAATTGAAGTTTAAAGGCATGAAGCAAGCCACTGTAATAAGGAGCAAAACCAAACAGGTATCATTCAATGCTTTTGAGTGTCATACCATATGAAGATGATAGATAGTATTGCATGTGCCACATATAATATGCAATCTTTGCAATCAAAATTGCAAGCTCACCATTCCTCTCGCTTTGATGCAAAGCCCTGGCTACCTTTCAAGATGGCACAGGGAACTGTGAAGGGGACTATTTCATTGGCAGTGCAATAAAATTGCATCATGTAACAACAGCTTAATGATCTATATCATCTTGTATTGCAGCAACCTGACAAGATGCCTGACAATACCTTTGCCGGCAAGACATTTCCCTATCCATATACAAATGAGCAAACAACAAAAACATCAAAAAAATCCAAGAAACATAAAAAGAAAAAGGGCAAAAACAACAATTTACCAGAATACTACAGACAAAACAGCTCTGGGAACAGCTCAGGGAATGAGAATTCTTCAGAATCAGAGAATGGGGTCAAGGAGAACTCAACTGCCAAGCATCCCAATGAACCAGTTTATCGTATCGTACATCGTGGAGTCATAGATTTTCAGAATTTCACAAATGCCAGGTATTTGACTGGGATGATTTGCATGATTTTGAGTCTGTTTCGCATTTTAGCATTTCATGTTATATTCATTTGATCCTTCCTTATTGGCTAAAGGAGTGATGTCATTGATGTGTTGTTCTCTCCCCTGCCATTAGGGTTTTTTCTCCAGGTTTTTTCTCCTCTGTAAAAATCAATGTGTGAGTTGAGTTGTATGCATAGAATATATAATGTAGTGGTAGTGTGTGTGAGTGACAGTGGGCCAAATTGGAAACCAGTATTCATTTACTGAATTTGTATCCCGCTATAAAAAAGTGATTTATTTAATAACAATCAACTCACATGTTGATTTTTATGGAGGGAGAAAAACTGGAGAACCTGTAGGGAAATCCCTTGTGGCCTATTAAACAGTCTCAACTTGCATATGCAGTTAGTTGAGAATCGCACCCAGGACCCAAGGCATGAACTATACAGTGCTGAGAGACAGTGCTTTGGCAGCACATGCCAACCATGCTGACCATGCCACATTGATTGATGTTATGCTTGTCTTGTAGGGATTCTTGTACCAGTACAAGACCTAAAGAATTGGTTTTGTCAATTGAGCTGCCATTGTTGGTAAGTTAGAAACAAAAAATATAGTTCACCACTATTTGATGATCTTGCAGCAATACCTCTTATTGATGGGGATGATGGTACACCATTCCAGTAGCCGGTGCTGTCATCCAAGAACAGACTGCTCTGTTCTTGTTACTTATTTACAAGATAGCAAAGGGGATAAAAGATATAGTTATCAGCATTTATGTTTGTCATTCTAACAATTTGCTGGCTTTTTTGTTGTAGAAATCCACTGGTTCTGTTGAGCTTGATATTTTTGAGAAGCAAATCCTCCTGAACAACCAAGACCCTCCTTATCATCTTGACATATCCTTGACATTGTGGGATTCTGAATTTTTTTATATGTATCTCCTTCATCTCTTTACAACAACCTACCAACACCCTATCAACACCCTATCAACACCCCTACCAACAACCTATTAACACCCTACCAACACCCTTATCAACACCCTACCAACACCCCTACCAACACCCCTACAAACAGCCTTACCAACACCCCTACCAACAACCTACCAACACCCCTACCAACACCCCTACCAACACCCCTACCAACACCCCTACCAACACCCCTACCAGCATCCCTAGTAACACCCCTACCAGCATCCCTACCAACACCCCTACCAACACCCCTACCAACACCCCTACCAACACCCCTAGTAACACCCCTACCAGCATCCCTACCAAGACTCATGGCAAACCTACCACCAAATAATGCTATACTCTAGGGAAATACATGTTTTGAAATGGGTAAGCATTACACCTACTCAAAAAGTCTATCAAGATCGGAGGGAGTCTAGCTAGTTGTCTAGAGATATAAATGAAACACAAGTACAGAATGATGGTCATTTCCTTGATGCATGGAAATCTTGTATTTCCTTAACATTTTCCACTTAGCTTTACCTTTTCCAATTGATGAGGCAAATGGTCATGCCAAATTTGACAAGAGTAAACGAGAACTGGTTGTTACTCTGCCTGTGATACCACCAGTAACACCACCCCACCCCCATGTGGGAATACAAGAAATTGAAACTGAGCCAAGTAATGAGGTATTTAATGACGACAAGGAAAGTAATACAGATATGGCAGCTGAGAAACAAATAAATGGAATTGTGAAAACTCAAGAAGAATGTGAAAACGTTTGTGAAAACAAGAAAGGACTATCAAATGGTCATCTTGATAATGATGATGAGAATCATGATGATGATGATGAAAATCATGATGATGATGGCAAGCAAGCTGATTTGACAACCAGTAATGGAGGCTTTGTCCATGCAGATGATGTAATAGGTAGTACAGATATGGCTTGGGATCATGGTGATCTTAATTTACCTAATTCTCCTAAAGAACATGACCTTCGCTTTGACATGCCTTCAAATCTATCAGGTTAGTATTGTCTTACTTATATTAGCCTCAAAAAACAAAAGATGTCCAATAGACCTTTTTAGCTTGGTGCAATGTTTTCCCATTACAGACAACGTGTCATTCTCTAGAGAATAAGATTCTTTGTTTGAGTTGTATCCATATTCAGGTGTCTTCTCATGCACAACCATTATACAAAGAGATGATACTCTAGGGAATGACATATGGTCTGTAATGGGGAAATTTAGTTCTCATCCCAACCACCCAATTCCACCCAAACCAAAATATCCCTTGCATTCATCCCAGATCACGAGAATCCATAAACCACCTATCCACCCACCCACCATAACAAAACGAACAAACATACAGCTCTGGGAGTACTAATGTGATACCAATATATCAGAGGATTTAGCTCTACATTTTGTAATGATATTTAATTTTTGTTTATAGTACAAAATAGTTGTTGCTGTTGCGAGAAACTAATGGGAGGAAGCTTCACATACCCTAGCTTCCTCTTCATTTCCTTCGTAGTCTTTCACTTTTTCTTCTGGCTCCATTTCTGACGAGGTAATTTGAAGCTAATTTGGAGCCTAGAAAAAATCGCTTTGACGGGTGCAACTCAAAATTGTTGCTTCAAATTACTTCATCAGAGCCTCTGAAGCCAGGGTTATTGAGCAGTTGGAGACGAAAACTGTAGCAAAAATGCACTCACCTCACACCTCTGGGGTTATCTCTTCACTTGACATCACATGTGAGCAAAGTTGGTCAGGTCTCTCCCTTGATTCAAGGGTTCTTTGGGTTCTTGGATTTTCCTCTCCGCAAAAGCTAACATGCTAATGTGAATTTGCTGTGCCCTGACTTTGACCAGCCATGAGTTTGTTTCAGGGTTTGATAATATTAGGCTGCATTCATAATGTATGACAGGGGGGGCAGGTGAAAATTTTAAATGACAAAAACATTTTTTGGTCCCCCCTTGCAGTCCCTCCAAAAATAGTTAAACCCCCCAGGCAAGGCTAAAAATGTATCCACACCCCCCCCCCCCCCCCCCCCCAACATACCCCCCTCAATTCTGATAAAAATTTCCATGATTTTATACATTTTTCAGATCCCCCCTAATTTTCACCTGCCCCCCTCTGCCATACATTATGAGCGCAGCCTTAGTGACCAGTGATATATGATTTGCTTCTAGATATGTCATCACCATTCTTCTTCAAAGCACCCCCTTACTCATTCCATCAAGATGATAATACTGTTACATTCATTGTTCGTGTTCCTAATGTCGCTATGGAAAATGTCTCACTTGGATTCAATGAAAATAAGGTAAGTTTTTATAAAACAAAATCCACAACCTTGATCTTGAATATTGGGAGTGTCTCATGAGACACAAAGGATTTGTGCACCAAGACATACTGCCACAAATGAGATAAGTTCTAGAATCAGCTAGGTGTGTAATTCAAAATGAACATCTTCTTGATTTTGTGACCCTCCCCTCCCCCCTTTCTTAAGATGCTAGATACACCCCAGGGCTCGAAATAGGGGCCTGCCAATGGCCAAAATGCAGGTCAAGTTTTACTACTGTCAGGCTAAAAAAGTTTTGAACTGCCAAATAGAAAATAAAATGGCAGAAGAATTTTGTTCCAAAATTATTTATCCTGCCGAAAATAAGAAACTGTCTGGCCATTTATCTTTTCTATTTCGAGCCCTGCACCCCAGTTTTGTCATGTTGGTTAGTGTGCTTCCCGCTAAGCAAAAGAACAGTGACCTCATATTTAGCATTCTCTGATTCCTACAATAAGTATGACCTTTAGCTTCGCTAGGTGGTCCACAGTGGGAGTGTATATATGCTGATACATATCACATTTATATGGTCTGTTTTCAGTGTTACATTAACTTTCCCTCGGAGAACACCAAACCTCACCAACTCCCTCCACCAGACTACGCCCTTTACGTCACCTTTAACGAAGGACACAATCTCGCCTCTGATCTGTGTCACATTGACGTCACTCCAAACAATGTGGTGCTGAGCTTGACTAAGGATGAGGCTTGCAAGGGACTGTGGGATAGCTTTAAGGCTGGACCAGGAGAAGAACTACTTGAGGTATGTGGTAACTAAGGTTGTCATGGGGGTACAAATGAGTGGAGGACATTGATTTCTAGCACGGAGTAAGTTTATGCAAGTATACAGAAAAAATGTGCTTCATAAAGAGGGGGGGGGGTCAAAGAAATTTAAGCATATCATAGCACCTTATATTCTGCCATTGAAGATCACCTTCAGTATTCCCTTTAGCATAATTTCTTTCTTTATCAGAAATCCTTTAGACACAACACTAATATGGATCTCACTATACTTATTCCACAAAAATTTAAATAGGAAAAAATATTAATCCCAGAGTAAAAGGCCTGATCGTATAAAAGTTCCAATAAATTGGAATTTTTTTCCAACAAATTAGAATTTTTTTTCTTATTTTTTTTTTTTACTTTTTTAGGACAAGTTCTTCATTACGGATAAGAACATGGAAATAATGATGCAAGAGATAGCAGAACAGGATCCTTGGGTAGGTATATTAACTCCACCAGGGTATATATCTAAATTCCAAATTATACGTTTGGTCTTTCACCTAAATTTCCAAAAAGTCTGATTTTGTTGTGATTTTCCCATGATGGAAAACCACAACAACAAAAGGAAATTGGATATTTTTTAGATAAGTTAGTCTGCGGATGTACTCAAACTTGGCCAGTCGCCAGTGGAAATACTTTTTTCACTGTTCCCAAAATTTCTCTATTTTTTGATGCTTGAATCCGTCAAAAGCGATCCCAATTCACTTGTACCTTTTGCATCTCTGATCTTATAGGACCAGTAATTGGTCAGCTAAAAGGTGCAAGCTCATTGAGATATTTACCAAATTGTACTTATTTATCTTATCTATCAATGTCCAATCATTGTTGTGTCGTGTACACTAGATAGAGCGTTAAACATCAATTGTTTTCGAAAGGAATTATAGCACCAATTGTTCGAGAGCACGTTTCGTAGATTCATTGTTCAATTGAATGACGCCAGTGGTTTCACAGCCTGCAGGTACCAGTTTGCTAGTGTCACATAGACAGTTGATATTATTTATTCGTACATCGGGAACAGTGTACGAAAGCTAATCCCCATTGTAGTTGGTTAAGAGGGAGGTTTATTTGTTCTAACAGCCGATTTTGAAAACCTTTGCAGGCGAAACAAAGTGAGTTCCAAAACGACTTGAAAATTACATCGGCGTCCAAAGATCACTTGACGGTAGAACTGGAAAAGAAAGTGCCCGAGGTAATGAATGAGAACGTAGTAAACACCAATAACCACGTGGCTGTTAATAACAACCCAACAAACAGAAACAAAGAAGGAAAGTCTAGCAAGGAATCTGCCATGGATCCAACTTTATTCGAGAACTTAGACATTGGTGAAGGGATTTTGTCGAACAAGGTTCGACACCTGAAACTGTCGAGTCCAGATGAGGGTATCGACTGTGATTTTTTCAGCCATGAAAGAAGAGAGAAGTATTCGTTGGGGATGTCTGAGAAGATTGCTGCTTCTACTGATCCCAAACTGGTACAGGATCATGGCCACAAGACAAATCAGGACGAGAGAAGGAAAAGTAGGTCAGATAGTGTGGATTCGACGTCTTCTGATCGCTCGGACGGAGACTTAACTATAGCCGGCGCCATGAGTAAAAGAAAGTCCTGCATACGTAGAAGTTCGAGTACCTCGACTGACGATTCTTCTATTGATGATTTTGATTTAAATGGACCGTTATCTCCAAATGGCACCAGTTGGGGATCACCTGGAAAAAAGAATGTCCGCTTCAACCTTAACCCCAATGTGCGCGTCTTCAGCAACAAGAAGGATAAACAGAGATGGAAGATGGAACAAAGATTGAAAAACCAAAAGTTAGCGGCTAGTAACGGTGAAGAGAAGACAAATAACCGCGGTGATAGGGACGATCGGCTGAATGCTGAGACAATAGCAGAAGAGTCGCATCCTTTGGAAGGCGTAGTTGAGAACGGCAACAGCTCCAAGGCTACTAATGGTATACTGGATGATATGAGCAGCAGCGACCAAACTAGTGTGGACGATGGGTGGACTTTGGTCGAAAAACCGCCAACCGAGCCAGCTTTGGCAAACTCTTTAATATTTGAACTGGATGATTAGCCTCTCGGCTCTAAAATCAACTTTACATAAAAATGGTTTTAGCTGATGCAATGCGCAATTTTTTTCACTTTGGCAACGCAATTTTAGATTTTTGCAGTGAAAATTGATGAACCTGCAATTCATTCATTATCGTCACAGGATTCTGAAGATTTTGCAGAAAAAATCGTGCAACACTGATTTTTGTTGTTTTTGTTGTGCAATTCCCTCAGCAACATCCTGTAATTTTCTCTCCCCTCTCTGCGTCGCATTTAAGATTCAAAATTACGTTGTCATCGGGGGGAAAAATCGCGTGTATTGCATCTTAAATTGAAGAAATTTCCAGACAGGCTTGTTGCTCGTGATTCTTTATTAGTTTTCAGCGAGTCTGTTGTAATATAGCTTGTTCATATGTATATAATTCAATGGTAATGGTGCTTAGAAAGTAGCCATTTAGTTCGGTATTAGGAAAACGTCCAAATTAAATCGTAATAAATCATCAATGGGTCATGTTTGTGATAATTAGAGAGTGGCCTGTCACTGTTAGAGACACTTTTCCTAAGTTTTGCGTGATAAATTATTTTCACTGAGCTTCTGATATCATGCATGCAAAACAAATTTGGATGACTGTCTTTAAACTTTTTCCTAGTTGTCCTAGGCTTGTGCGCAAATTCAACTAAGAAACTAGTTCAGCTACTCATCCATATATGGTTTTGAAACTTCGATTCTTTGCCAAAAAAATTGCAGCAACTGAAGTATAACTAGTGACACTTGTAATGAGTTGAATGAAGAATTGCGTTGTTTAATGTAGAACTACTTTTAACACTCGTCAGTTTCACAGCGTCGTTGCACGGATGAGGTTTGAGGTTTCAGTTTTTTGGTGTAGCGGGGAGATGTTGCTGCTGTGATAGAATGGCTTAGCTAGGGCGATTTATACATTTCAGAGATGATTTATTTTTGCAAATAGCTGTTATCACAGTAAGCTGATCGACAGTCGATTGTTCGTTTACTTTTGACTTCGTAAGAAGTGAGGCAAATAAGTCGATACCATGGACCACGGAGCACCCTGAAAAGTGGTGGGGCTAAGATTGGAAAATATAAGAGACTAGTATGGGAAAAGGGAAAAAGTGGTAGGGCTATAGCACTACCAGCCCCTCCCCTCGCGCGGTCCCCGAATACCGTACTAATGACTGATCGTAACTTCAAGCGTGCATGCCCGACATTTTATTTCTCAGGTTCACCCGTTCAACGCCATAAACTATTACTAAGAGGAGTCGCATAGATGAAGGTATCGTCACCATAGCAACATATGTACTGATGGCCACATTTGATTGGGTTGCATGGATTGTGTACCGTTGTACAGGATTAATGATGAATCTTTTGATAAACGCAAGTTTTCGTATTTCCCCTAAAACTGTGAAATATTTGACTGAGATGTTTTGGAGTGGAAGTGGTTACAACCAAGATTTTTGAGCAAAGTAAAACCGAATGAAACGACAGAGTTGAAGGGTGTTTCTCCGGCTGTGAAAAATCCATTCTATTTCAAGCGACTTTGATTTCAAATACTGCTAAATAAGGGGCGCCAATAAGTCGATCCCTTCATTTTCATTTAATGAGATAAAAAAAACCTGACGGGAAATATTGAATCCAACAATATATCCTCTATCGTTACAAACGACTAATTATCTAAGGCAGCTGAACAAATAAAGGAGTTGTAATTATTATCAAAAGATACTGAAATCCTGTTTTCACCATCAGAGTATTATGATCAATGGGCGTGTCAAGATAAGCTGAAATCGGTTGAAAAAGTATTGTCTCAGCTTAAGGAAGCATGCAACTCGGAAAACGGAAAAGCATCGAAGCAGCACCCATTTCTTTGTTCACTATCTCACCACAGCACGCAAGTGTCCTTGTCACAGATGATGTTAGTATTCTTTCTTAAGTTAGAATTCTTTCAGTTTAGTTTTAGTGTTATTTTAGATTTGTACTATCAGTTTCAGATGTTATTCTATATTTCCTATACCTTTTCATTGTTATTTCAAAGGGAAGCGCCTAGCATGGGACTTAGATTCCCGTACGCACTTTCCCCATTGGGTAGCGCAGATAGCATTTGTAATCTTTTTATTCTTATATGCCCAATAAATATGTAAAGACAGGTATCCCACAGGGAGTTTTTCGGCAAGATTCCACAGGAACCCCGATAACAGTTTTTACTGTCTTATCGAACTGACCAGAAAATTGTTGTCTTTATGATGTTTTTGTTAGCATTAAGTTAGTTTACGGATACTAATTGATCTTATTATAACAATGAATACTTGTGAACTCATGCAGAAAGTTCCCAGAATCCACTCAGTAAAAACACACCACAACGCACCACTTTACTTTGACAAACAACATTCCTGAAATCTAACAAGAATTTAATAACACCACTTCGAAATTATGTTATTCAATTACACTTAAAGTTTTTTAAATCCCTAAAAAACTTAATAGTACTACTTATCTTAATATTTTTTATAGCATTAGTGTTTCTTTTGTGCTTGTTGGTGCAAAGAAAGCGAAATTTTTGCAAGAATTATAGAATTTCTTGTTGATCAAACGCGTAATTCTTGTTAGTGTTGCATACCGATGTGATGTGTAGTAACATCCGGTCTAGTAGTAGTCCCCAGTCCCCCGAACGCGATATTAGCAAATTCAAAGCAAGATATCTGCTCATTAGAAACTTCTTGGTTCGACTTGCAAGAAAACGCTATTGTTTTTTAGCTTATTTTCCTTTAGAATCCCAAAAAAAACAAATGGTATTCTTTAGTTATAGGCGACAACACAAGTGAGTTTGTTTGTGGTGACTTTGCGGGGTTGGTATCGTCAAAGCAGAGCCAAATTTTGAGTCGCATTTACATAAGGTTAGATTCTAGTTTTGAGCAGCCAGATCTGTTCAAAGGAGCCTTTGCCTTGAGCACAATTCACTATGTCCAAACCAATCGGTGTAAGTGTTCCAGATTCAGAGACGTTAAGCTCCGAGTCCAAGTCCAAGCGGTTCACGGTAAGTGGTAGTTTAGATTTGTGCCTATTTATTCAGCTAGTCTTGTCGTTGTTGACCAGAGTAAAGCATCCATCATTCATACTCACCACTGGCCTCCGTGTTTGTTTTTACATTTTCGGGTCACAAGAGTAATTAGCCGGATAAATCGCTAGAAATCTTCGGGATTTAAAGTTTGATAAGCCCTTGTTCTTGTTTGCAGTTTATAGACCAAGGAACGTGTCCCGCGTAGAGATACGATCCGAGGTTTGAACGACTACAACAAGAAACGGGGCGTGCATTCTTACCTAACGTACCTTAGGTACGCCAGCCATTTGATCTAATGCTGTACCAACATGTACAAGGCTCTGCTTCCAACTCCACTTCCTAGCCATCCTCAAGCTTTAAGCCAAAAATTATATCCAAAATCATTCATGCACGTCATGAATGGATTTATAAGTTGTTTTTTTGGCATCAAAAACAGCGAAATCCTAATTTTAAGACCCTCACATTGACTTTGTTACCCATCTTAACGTGTATAGCTTTTATGTGAACCCGTATCATATTCACTAGGGTTGACTTGTGTCAGTCTGTAGTAGTCCCTGTACACTTTCTTGGACTCCTACAAATTGATCAATCAAAAATATTCTTGACAAAATTTCTATCTTTGCTTTTCTAGAAGATGTGAATTTAGATTAAAATTATTTTAAGCGGAAACACTAGATGACGCTCCTAATACTCCGTAAATGTTGTCGATCTATTGCCAGGAAAAAAACAACAAATAAACCTGTTGTTCTTGGCAATGTTCACCTCCCCCGCCCAGAATAGCCAAGTTCAATGTATTTTTAAGTAGTCAAGACTAGTTTTATGACTCTCCATTTTCGTTATCAGCATTTAGAATTTTTTAAAAGGTTGCATTTATTTTGATGATCTCAAAAAACTTGTTTGAAGTTCATTCCTTCCTGTCATATATTTGTCATGAAGTCTTTGTACTTCAACTTCAACTCACTGAGGATTTAATACAGATCCTACCTTGTTACCTTTTATGAAAATCAAAAATTATTATCCTATTTTGGTTAAAAGTCTATTAAAAACTAGTTTAAATACTTGATGGAATTGACTCTAGAGTTCATGTACATTGTTTCATTTGTTTGTTGAAATAGTTTCTTTCCCACCCTTCATTTCTTTGTTTTTGTAAATTTATTGAAAATGTCTTGGTCAGCTAATCATAAGGTCACCTTTTCCATGACATTCTTTCACATTTAGCCAAATAGACTCCCTCAAAATTTGAAAGAGTGTGTACACTGACATACCTACAAGTAAAGAGACTGTGTGTTGATCTCCATTTATCTTGACTTGATTGCTACATTCCTAGACCACACGTTTAGTGTGTACACAAACATACACATTCCTAACCTAGGCAGTATTCCTCAATATAGCACATACAATATCTCAACTGTACATGGTGACAACATGTTACAATATTATTGTTGTTAAGATTGCAATAATCCCCACACATACGCACACTTTTAACACTATCTTTACTCATTTTTCTCAAATTTCTTTATTTCATGTATAATTAACATGAATCTTCTGTGAAAAATAAGTGCGAAGACTAGCTTCAACTTAGATTAGTAGTTCTATACATAGCTTCAGCTGCGCCAGCAATCAACTTCCTGGATATAACTATCTTGTTTATATTTCTCCTCCTAGAGATCCTCATTTGGCATTAATTGGTCAAAACTAAGTTAAATCCCACGGCCTGGGGTCTTTCATAGCCAGCTGCTTGGATTGACTTAGTTATTTTTGTCTTCTTTAGGTCTACAAAGTCCTCGTCAAACTCCCAGATGGTAGAAACTACTTTATATTCAGAAGATACAATGAATTCCATCATCTTTGTGATAAGGTATTTAATTCCATTCAAACAATGTTCTATTCTTCTTACTTTATACCCTAACAATGCCTAACATTATCTATGTATATTTAGATTTCTTTTATCATACTTTCTTTTGTTTGGCTATTTTTGATAGATTAGTTTGAAGTTTTTGAATTCCAGAATATTGTGTTCATAATTACAATAGTGTTGTTAGGATTCTACCCTTATGCACCTTCTTGTGTGTCTGTGAAGAGCAATGATGATGATATCAGGGATACAATTTAAAATATATATATATTTATTTGAAAATACATTCTAGTTGTATTTTCAATACCATCGCCACATTACATGGTTATAGGCTTGCCTTTTCAAAACTTTTTCTTTGAAGTTTTCCATATCTTGTGGTTTCACTGAAAATATTCAAGCTTTCTTGGACAGTATTTTATTTACAGTCAAAATGGCTCAAGCTTACCCTCCTAGTTAGGTTTCATTATATTATTTCAATATTATTCCCAAACTTGGTTCTAAATATTTGTGCCAAGTATGTTCTAATTTTTTTTTCAGCTCAAAAAAGTATTCCCAGATCTGCACATTAAGTTGCCTGGTAAAAGACTGTTAGGAAACAATTTTGATCCAGGTAAATCATAATTCAGGTCTTTCACCTTTAATCATATCCATTTTGAAATCATTAGCAAATTCTGCAATCTGATTGGCTACAAAGTGTGCAATTTAAGCATTAATTGCACTATTTTGAATCATTAATTGCATCATTTTGTCAAACAATCACTTTTGAAGCTACATATAACTGTTGAGTATTTGAATATATTAAGTTTCAAAATGGAAATGATTAATAGGTAATAGAACTGAGTGTCTTGCAATTTTGGGCAGAAATCACACTCGTGATTAACAAATTGCACTCCCGCTGCGCGGTCGTGCAATTTTGTAATCACTCTTGCGATTTCAGCCCAAATTGCACTCCACTCAGTTCTATTACCATTATAAATAGACGCCTTGCAGCACGTCGGAATACAGTTCAATTTAGACAACAAAACACTCGGTTCCAATTCTCAGGAGATTGAAATTCTTTTGTTTTGTATTTCAAATTGAGCTGCTTTGACGTCATGTGAAAGGGGTCTATACCCTGAAGTCTAGTGGGCTTGTCATCATCTTCATTTAAAAAGACAGAAGCATGGAAGTGCAAATGTGCCAGCCCTACCAATGTGACCCTGGTTCAATTTCTGGGTTCAGTGTTGTATATGATTAGAGCTGCTCGTTGGTTCTCTTTTTTGCTTTGAGGGCTTTTCTCCAGTTATCCTCCTACTGCAAAAATCAACTCCTAAATTCCTGTTGCACCTTTAATATTGAATGCTACTGTAGCAAGCATGGTGCCTGATGTAAAACTGGTATGATTTTGTAGGAAAACTTCATGTTTTCTGGTAATGCCATGGGAATACTATAATTGATGTACACCAAAACCCTGGGAATTTGTACTATTTTGCAAGTGTGATTGGAAAGCACTGCAACTGCACCTTGTCCATGAAGACCAGCTTATACCTATCCCTGATTTGTATCACTTCCTTATACCTGTTATTAGAATTCATAAAGATGAGAAGAGAAGGTCTGAATGACTCTATTGGGAAGATTCTTTCCCATCAAGGAGCGATTGATCAGTAAGTATTGCTTTGATAAGTGTATGATTGTAATCCTAGGGTCAGAATTTCAACTTTTTAGTGACAAGAAAAATTTATCTTGTGCATTGAGCAGCTACAAGATAAATGGATTGAATGCAAACGCAAAGACTTTTTTCTTTGCATTTCATGATTGTTTTCTAAAAAGAGAACTAGCTAGAAAATGCAAGTTCAATTTCTTTTCACTCGATATTTGTAATTTTCAACTTGCATTTAGCCGATTATCGTGTGGTATTTTCAAACCCTGAATCCCAGTAAGCCAAATCATCTGTTTAAAAGCATTAAAAACACAGTTAAAGCACAGGCACATAATAAGATTTTTCATGTGACATTTCATGTGATATTGCAAAAAGTAGAGATAACACCATGTGACCGACCACCTGTGCGATTGCATGCAACATCATGTAGTAACAAGTTCTACTTTTGTGATGTCATGCGCGATTAACCTCACCATGTAAACACAACATCACACAGGTGGTTTGAATAGTTCCCTTCACAGTTCCCTGTGCAATCTTCAAAGGTAGCCATGCTTTGCAATTGAAGAGAGACATGAGGTGACCTTGCAATGATAGAGACATGTGAATAATTGTATAAGGTGTACTACGCTTCTCAGTTGAGCTTGGAACGACCGAAGTTTTGTCGTTGAAAAGTATTCAATAGGAATCGAGCATGATACTGACGTCACCGCAACGGCAATTAAGCTCGTGAATTTTTCCCACACTTTCCCACACTATACGGTTCAATACTTTTGATGTTGCCCCTGACAACATGTACTTTTCGATGACAAAACTTCGTGACAAAACTTGGGCCGTTCCAAGCTCAACTGAGAAGCGTAGTAAAAAAAGGTCTCTATCATTGCAAGGTCACCTCATGTCTCGCTTCAATTCAAAGGCACAACTCCTGTACCCTTTCAAGATTGCTCAGGGAACTATAAAGAGAACTATTAAAAAGTGGTGTTCATTGTCTAACTTACACTAACTGTAATTATTCACTTTAGTCCTGATGTCAGGGAGTTTCTTTCATTGGACAACCCAAAAAATTCTGTTCAAGCTAATGATGTAGATCCTGGCACTGATGATGCTGGTGATACAACTACTCCTGTAAGTGCAACAGTCAATATTAATATTTAAGTTTTGGATAGACCTTTTTACTGATAAGGCAGCCATCTTGAATTCTATTGTTTTAAGTAAGACATTATGGGATGCCGAGGGGGCAAACGTTGAAATATTTATAAAGCATAGAGTGGCAGGGTTACTTTCTCAAGAAAAAAATTATGCTTTTGTGTTTCACATATTGCTTCAACTACCATCAAATTCAATTGGTTTTTAGATGTGTTTCTCAGTAAATAATGTTAAATTATATAAAAAGACACTCTGACAGCTGTGCATACTATAAATTTTCCAATAATTGCTACCTCGGCATCCAATAATGTCTTACTAAAACACTAGTAATCAAGATGGCTGCTGTATCAGTAAATAGGTCTATTGAATGAGAAACACATTGTAAGAGAATGAAGCACTGGTGTTGTGTTCTGCTAAAGTACCATCTCTTTCTTGTGGGCTCAGTCGTCAAACCCTGGCATCAACGGGATTTCATTGATGCCATGAAATCATTTAAGAGGGGACTTTATTTACCAGCCATGGTTGCTATGGAAAGTATTTAAATCTCTAAAAGGTTTTTCTTATATTATAATTTCATATGGATAATTTTCTGATATGTGCGAGGATGTCATCTCTCTTACGCAATTTATGACGTCATAGTTCATTAAGAATTAAAAAGCAAGCGTGCATTTGGTCAGATTGACTCACAAATAAGCGAAATCATAGCTGATATAAATTGAAACAAACTTAAGCATTATTTTTGAAAACGGTGAAAAGGCCAGGTTACCAAGCCATGTTGAATTTTTTTTAATCTAAATATTTTCCCACATGCTTAACTTTGTTCCAATTCATGTCAGCTATAATTTCATTTATTTTGGGGTCAAACTGACCAATTGCACGCTTGTTTTTTAACTTTTTATGAAATATGATGTCATTAATGACACAAGAGTGATGACGTCACCACACATATCAAAAAATGGTCCATTTCACAAATTGGTTTCATCATGAGCTTAAAACATTACAAAAACCTCTTAGGCATTTTTAAATCCTTTCCTTAGCAACTGTGGCTGGTAAATAAATAAGTCCCCCCATTAAAGCCTGGTTTAAACGGCGATATTCTCATGAGCCTTCCTACTATTGATTCAGACGTTAAAACTCCATCGTATCTAATTAGATATTTTATTTTGAAGCCAGGAGCTTGTGAGAATAAAATAAAGTGAAATGATTGATCATAAATGTATGCATTAGGATTGGTTCATGACAAAGTTTGTCATTTGAATCAGAGTTGCTCCAAAGTCATAATATGCCGATGGCTCTAGTTAATCTTAATGGCTTGGTCAATCTTAATACAATTTGTCAATTGATTCAGACATCGTATGTTTCCTGGTATTAATTCACGGTATTAGGTTCAGTTCATGAGAAGATTGACATTTAAACCGGGTCTGAGATCTCAAACAATTGACAAAGCACTTTCTAAAATTTATATTTTTTTGTTTGTGCAGGGCAAAGATTCAGATAAGATGGATCTAGGAGAATCCCACAATCCTAAGTATGCTATCTTGAGTATTTTTTGATATATATTCCTAGGATACAGTTGACTGAAACAGTGCAGTACATGGGATCATCACATGAATAAATCTTATTTGCATTAAATAGAAATGCTTTGACATGCGCCATCATGGCATGGCACGTCTGTAGCATGTGTTGTCACAGTCATGCGAAACCCTTAGTTATGTTGTGGTGTTAGTAATACGTAAACCAGGTGATGCACGACCATGAAAATGTAAAGATTTGATACCAAATATTTCTGTGTTATGATTTTTACTGACAATCTTTTTCTTGTGGTTGTTTTTTCCTTCTTTTTCTAGAGCTAAACCCAGCGACTTCTTGTTCCTCAAAGTAATTGGAAAAGGAAGTTTTGGAAAGGTAATGGTTGAACTGATATATTTTATATATTTTACAACTATCACTCTTGGTAAGGGGCTCTTATGTAAAGTTTGAGCCACAGACACTACCATTACATTACTGCTCATAGCACTCGGGTGTTGAGTTTTATATGGAGGAAGGAAAACTGGAGAACCCAGGGAAAAAAACCCTCACGGCAAGGGAGAGAACAACACATCAAACAAACTCAACTCACATAGCAGTTCAGTCAAGAATTGAACCTGCGACCCCAGGCATGAAGTACACTGCAGTGAAAGACAGTGCCAGAAAAAAGCATGCCACCAATAAAAGATGTCAGTCATCTTGCCTGTGATGATATTTTGTCGAGACTGCCTTTTCACCAACCATTTTGGAATTTCCTGAATCTGTCCCTGGATACTGTACCATCTGTGTGTTGGGAGATTATCGATATTTTACTGTAATCTGAATTATATTTTTAGGTTTTCTTATCCAAGAACAAGCAGGAAGATAAATTCTATGCTATCAAAGTTCTCAACAAGTCTGCAATAAGAAAAAGAAATGAGGTAATTTCTCATGAATAAAAATTTGAGTTTGATAGAAATGACATTTCTCTAGGCTGCTGGCTAGACCTTTTTACCTTGGGTGTAATGTTTTCCACTTCAGACCATGTGTCATTCCCTAGAGTATCATTTCTTTGTTTAATGGTTGCACATGAGAAGACACATGAATATGGATACAACTAAACAAATAGTCTTATTCTCTAAAAGAGAATGATATGTGGTCTGAAATAGGAAAACATTTTGCCCAAGGTACAGTAAAGAGGTCAATTACACCAATACTTGGTAGGCTGCATAACTAAACGAGTTGGCAAAAGAGACAAAAATCACTTTCTGGACTCAGCTGTCAGCAAATTATGCATTAAAGTGATAACATTTTTAGATAAATATTAACTGTTATTTATTCCATAGGCAAAACACATCATGGCTGAACGGAATGTTCTTGTCCAAAATGTCACCCATCCTTTCCTGGTGGTAAGTCAAACTTTTTTTTCCAATTTAAAGAAAAAAATTCGTTTTCCAAAATTCACAGTTCTGACTCAGACAATAATGAACCAATCGCTGTTGCAGCAGTTTTCCCAGTGTAGTTAAAATCTTGTCCCACAAACAACTACACAGTATCTGTTTTAAAGAGTACTACAAGGATTATGAGGCAATTTTCTTGTATTTTCACAGGACAGTAAACAATTAAAACAATTCATGAACAATTTTCAGCAATCAAAGTTTTAAATTCAGAGATATTCTAGCTAATTTGTTGAGCTTGTGTTACATAGCAACGGTAACTAAGAGGAGTCAGAACCATGAGTTACTATCTGTGTTAAAAAAAATTATAGTGCATCTCAAGCTTAATGGCCTATATTTTACCTCTTTGGGACAAACGTTCAGTTTCAACTATCTTGATAGAATATGATGATGATGAGGAAGAGGAGAAGGAGGAGGAGAGGTTGTTGAATGATGGTGATGATAGTGGGTTAGGTTGGGGTGTGTTTGATTGATGTTGGTGATAGTAGTGAATAGTGATGATCCAGTTGATAGTGTGGTGTAGATTAATTGGTGATGGTGTATGGATTGCCCAGTACTGGGTATAATGTTCACAATGTTCTTTTCACTTCACAGGGACTCCATTACTCATTCCAGACCAAAGACAAGCTGTATTTTGTATTAGACTATGTTAATGGTGGTGAAGTAAGTATCATATGCATACAATATATAATATGATAAACATGGTATCCGTTACTAGTATATAATATGTAGCCACTTACTCTGCATTACCACCCAGGTCACTCAGTTAGTTAGCAATCAGCCTGTTGTGACGGCAGTGGTGGATTTACGGAGGTGTAAGAAATATGGCCTCTTAGTGATCAGTGATGTTCTGCCCCATTTCAAAATCCTAGATCCGGAGGGAGGGAAAGAGGTCCAACATTCAGGGACACTCAGATGTTTATTTATTATCCTTCTTTTTCCTAACATTATTTATTTATCCTTTCAGTTATTCTTTCATCTGCAAAGAGAAAGATATTTCCCAGAATCCAGGTTTGTATAGATATTATTAATCCATGATTAATAACTAATAATGGTTGGTAAATATTGGTGTTTTATTTGATGTTAACTTATTTATTTCTTTTGTTATCAGAGCAAGATTTTATGCTGCTGAAATTGCCTCGGCAATTGGTCATATGCATTCTCTGAAAATCATTTATCGAGACTTGAAACCAGAGAACATATTGTTAGACTCAAAGGTTAGTTCCAGAGTATTGTATGATTCACAGATTGGATCTTGTGTCATTGTGAAACAGCACAGTGCATGGCATTGTCACAGTACAGATCACTTATTATTAAAATGCTTGAGCACAGTGCTATCATGATCTGACTACTGAAATTTCCTCTTTTAATACTCTTTTAGTAACTCATAAGTTGTACTGTTAAACAATGTTAGACCTTTTTACCTTGAACGTAATGTTTTCACATTTCAGACCACGTGTCATTCTCTTGAGAATAAGATTTTTGTTTGAGTTGTATCCATATTATGTTTTCTCAAGCAAAACTAGTAAACAAAGAAATAATACTCAAGAATGACTCGTGGTCTAAAATAGAAACTATTATAAGGTCTATTTATGATGTGGAATGGAGATGGTTAAACAGGATAATGGTAGATTACTGAGGATTAGACAAGTTCAGACAAGATGGGACAAGAATACACAATAAAAATGTATTATTTACAGACAGAATTTGTCGAGAGGATTAATGTGATTCAAATGGGCTGAAAATTATGAACATAACATATACCATACCTGTATCAATGAAAACAAGTTTCATGCTAAAAGCCCTAAAAAGATGGTAAATGATATTTAAATATTGATGAAACTACTTTAAAATTAAGAAAACAATCAAGAGATGAGGTTGTCATGTAAAACTTATTCTAACAGTTCAATCATTTGTAAGCAACGTTTTTGCAAGATCTTTCTTGTCCAAGGATGAAAAACGAATTTAGAGATATTTTTCCCTTTCATATAATATTTATCTCAATGGCTGAGATAGGTTTAATGATACCAGAAATATGATTCAGCTAGTGTGTGTTAAGTCACAGCATGTTAAGGGGTGCTATGGTCAGTTAGTATGCTTTCTCCATTTATCTTGTAGCTGCCCAATGCACAAGATAAGTTTATCTTGGTATTAAAAAAATTGAAATTCTAACCCTGACCATTAACCTCATAACTGTCTTAATAACTATCATCATCATTTATAATTTTAGTCATATTATGTCTTATAATTAATTAATGGTTTCTAACTGCCATCTACTTCCACAGGGTCATATTGTCTTAACTGATTTTGGTCTATGTAAAGAAGGCATTGACAGAAAGGGTACAACTTCAACATTCTGTGGCACACCAGAGGTAACATGACACTAACTTGCATCTAGAACACCATGAGCATTAGTTCATTATTTCATGGTCTGCAAAGATCCTTTTACTTGAACTAGCAACCTTTTGTAGATGTGTCATATCCTAAATTTTTGAGAGCAGGGGCATATCCAGGATTTTTGCTAGAGGGGTCAAAGGTTTGCTTAGGGGGTTCGACTGCTGAAAGACACCATTAAAAGTCTGTGGGATATCAAAACATTGATATCATTCAACTTACACATTGTTTACATTACAGTTGACTTTAGCAAATCATTACCAACATCAGCAACAACCAACTGTTATATAAAGAATGTGCAAGTTGAATAATACCAATCTCACAGACTTTTCATGGTGTCTATGAATAGCTGACTCATAAACGAGGCTAAGCCTGTGCAAATGAGTCTGTGGTCTTCAAAAACAGCAGTTGGCATTGAATGGAAAACTGGTGTATTCCTGTGTCCATAATGTGAAGACTTATTCTTGTCTTGTGGTTTTATTTTTAGTATTTAGCACCAGAGGTGCTTCGCAAACAGGAGTATGATAAATCAGTAGACTGGTGGTGCTTGGGTGCCGTGCTCTATGAAATGATGTATGGGCTGGTAAGTACTTGAGTTCCTTTCCATAAAAAAACGAATAGTTAAGGTTAAAATAGAAATAAGAGTTTGGCCCGGTTCAAACGTTTATCTCCTCATGAGCCGAACGCATTAAAAACAATGGAAAATAAGATGGTCTTCTTTGATGTCATTATGCTCAGCTCATGAACTTTGAACTGGGCCTTAGTGGTTCTGCACCAAAAACTAAATAATTATTTTGTAGTATAAATTTTGTAGTGAAATTATTCAGTTGATGTCATTATGCTCGGCTCATGAGAAAATTCGAAGTTTAAACTTGGCCTTAGTGGTTCTGCACCAAAAACTAAATAATTATTTTGTAGCATAAATTTTGTAGTGAAATTATTCAGTTTTTGATGACTTTTCTGTTTTGTTTGACAGCCACCATTCTACAGTCGGGATACTGCAGAGATGTACGATAATATTCTACACAAGCCACTTCGTCTGAGAACCAACATCTCACAAAGTGCACGCAATATTCTAGAAGGGGTATGCTATCATAACAAATCAGTAATCAATTCATAAGTATTTTTGAAGAAGATGCGGGAATGATGGTGCATATTTGCACATTTTCATGAAATGGGTAATAGCTGATAGTTGGTAAAGGTTTTGTTGCTTGTTGCATGTTGCATACCAAACCAAAAATACAGTATGGGTGATGTGAAGTCAAGCAGCGAAAGGTCACAACAATATGGGATTTTCCAAAACTTTGTCTGCACGTTTTTCCAGCATATTTTCTTCTGTGCTTATTTATGTATGATTATAATACATTTCAAGCTTGGTAAGCAACATGCAACAAACAACAAAACCTTCACCAACCTTTTTTTTGAAATAGCTGTATACTAGCTAAAGTAGGATATCAGATTATTGGGATTATTGGTGCAGGATTATTGGTGCAGGATCTTTCTTAATTAACCCCTCTTGGGTTGTACCTCCTGCACCTTTCCACTTCATTGTTATTTCTATTTTTGTAATTCTTTGTTTTTTTGTGTGTGGAAAAATAAAAACCTTTGAACCTTTGACCAGGAGCACATAATATATCATATAACGTGTATTGTGCATTGTTTTGTAGCTGCTACAAAAAGACAAGTGTAAGAGATTAGGTTCTGGAGAAACTGACTTTGTAAGTATACATTGGTATGATACTAACATCAAGTATCCAACTTCAATATCTGCTTTTTATTTACAACCTGTGGTGTATTCAGGGAGGAGTTAGACACCTGCCACACCCTCTATGAGGATGTTTTTGAACCATTGATTTCACATGAATATACCACACCACACCCTCTCTTCCCCTTGCAAGAACTGATTAGTTGAACCTCTGTATGTTTGCTGCTTGTATTTGTTATTTTCTCATGTGTCAAGGATTATTATGAGTGGCAGGTGTAATGTGATTGACTTTTGTTCTGTTACAGGACGAGATCAAGACACACCAATTTTTCAGGAATATTAACTGGGAGATGTTGTTGGAAAAAACGATAGAACCACCATACAACCCCAATGTGGTAAGTACACAAATATTCCACCAGCAGTACATATGGGTAGGGTAGGATAGGGTAGAGTAGGAGAGGGTGGGGTAGGGTAGGATGGGGTAGGGTAGAGTAGGAGAGGGTGGGGTAGGGTAGGATGGGGTAGGGTAGAGTAGGAGAGGGTGGAGAAGTATAGGATGGGGTAGGGTAGAGTAGGATAGGGTGGGGTGGGGTAGGAAAGGGCAGGTTAAGGTAGGGAAGGAAAGGGTATGGTGGGATTAGGGTGGGGTAGAGTAGGATAGGGTGGGACAGGGTAGGATACGGCAGATTAAGGTAGGGAAGGGAATGATAGGGTGGGATTAAATGGAGTGGGGTGGGTAGAGTAGATAGGGGAAAGGTGGGGTGGGGTAGGGTATGATAAGGAAAGGTTGAGAGTGCATTTCTAGTGAAAAGAAGACCATTGAAATTTTGTCCTCTCTCACCCCCCCCCCCCCCCCCCCCCCCAATTGAAAATCTTGACTGCTCTCCCTATTTTTTGCTGAAGTAATGGAGGAATGGGGAAGGGAGTGAAGTGGATGTGACATGGGTATTAATTATATGTATCATATTTACCCAACAGAGTGGACAACTGGACTTAAAACATTTCGACCCAGAATTTGTCCGCGAGCCAGTACCTGGTAAGTTGAAAAGCTCTCTCTCAATCTTTGTGTTTGTTCTTGTGTTAACAAGAAAGGTGAGAGAGTTCCTCTCATCTTAAGCAAAAAGAGCTGAAAGCCTTAGTACAGATGTGCTGTACTGTGACCGGGCTGGGTGGGGCCCTGCCGTTCTCACAGAAGCAGAACCAGAATCCTAACAAGTGAAGGGATGGTGACATTTTTGATGCTTTTAAATTGTTGATTCGATATCATGTTTTGTTGTGTCTCATTTTAATTCTGCCGTGTTTCCTATTAAACAGGTTCAGTGGGTAAATCAGCTGACTCTAACTTCGTCAGTGCAAGTGTAGATGATCCCGATGATGCATTTGTCGGGTTCACCTATGTTCCACCCTCAGAAGAAACACTACATGATTAAAACATATCTCTTTTTTCACGATGATTTTTGGTTGGTCTTGACATGCCGCGTCTTGACCAGGAGCTGATTTATTGGTTACTCAAGGTTCACGCGTGTGTGAGTTCCTCATGGTTGCCGCGCGAGGGGTTTTCCATCACGGTTTCTTTGTCAAGAAGGTCGTAGCATTAAATGACTTCAGATGAATTACCAATTGATTTATTTCTTTTTTCCCTTTGAGTAGGAGATTAAAAACAGTAGCTTTTGTTAAAAGATTGTCAGAGGGAAAGACACTGAGCAAGGACAAATCGCAAGCTTCATTTTTCGAGAAAATGGCTAAAAATAGCTCAAAAAATGTATTTTAACATTTGATGGATTATTTTTAGCCTTTGACAAAAAATGTTCAATGGTTCAGTGTATTAGTTCTGGGAATGTCCTTTGTCTTTGACAACCTTTGTGAAACAGACGGAGAAAGAGGAGGAAGAATAAAAGATTGTTCATCCTCTGATTCTCCTAATGATATTATCCATTCCTTGGTTGACAAAAAAAAATGAGTTGAGTTGGCATTGTAGTGCATTGTGTGCGGGACTGTTTTAGGGGACAAAATAGACACCATCTTGGAAATATTTCCCCTAAATCAGTCCCACACTGCACTGCAATGCCAACACAACCCAGTTTTTCCTCAACCTTGAAACGGCTAATATTATTACTATAATAATATTAATACTATAATAATATTATTAATAACATTTGATTAGCGCTAATCCAGGATTAATCACCATGACAACCATTATCGAATCCACATACCCAATCTGGCTTGAAATCATTTGGTCCCCAAGGTGTATTTTGTACGAAAAAGTCCACTATTTTCTGCTGCAACCTTTCGAATACACATGTGCTATCGTAATGTGAAATATCTTTTGAAAAATGATTATCAATGGACAAATAAAATACAACTTTCAGTATATGTCACTGTCTTGATTTAAATTTTGAACTTGTTTTGTCTAATAGTTTTTGATCCATTATTACTTATTTTCAGGTTTTTTCGGGTCTCGAGAAGAAATTCCTTCAATTTTGAAAGTGACTTGGCCAAAAAGCATGAACTATAGCCCATGTTTTTGACTGATTCTGGACCATTTTCACACCTTTAACAAATTAAGAAATTATTTATGTAAAGTAGGTCAATTTTGTCATTGGCCACCATAATGAATGGACATGGACTTGTATCATAGTTTTGACTGATTTTGAAATATTTTCACATCTTAAAAATTATGCATTATTTAATATGAAAAATGCAAAATATATAGGTCATTTTTGACCATTTTCAACAAAAATAGCACGGACTATAGCCAAAGGTTTGGATAGACTTTGACCCTTTTTCACAGTTTTCTTCATCCAATCCATCTCGTGTATATTTTTTAAATTCATCATTTTGGGGGAAAAGCATGGACTATAGCCCATGGTTTTGATCGATTTTGGCTCATTTTCACACGTTTTTCAAAATTATTAATTATTTATGAAGAATGCAAAATAGGTCATTTTTGGCCATTTTCGGGCAAAAGGCATGGACTATAGCCCATGGTTTTGATCGATTTTGGCTCATTTTCACACCTTTTTCAAAATTATGAAGAATGCCAAATAGGTCATTTTTTGCCATTTTCGGGCGAAAAGCATGGACTATAGCCCATGGTTTTGATCGATTTTGGTTCATTTTCACACCTTTTTCAAAATTATTAATTATTTATGAAGAATACAAAATAGGTCATTTTTGGCAATTTTCGGGCAAAAAGCATGGACTATAGCCCATGGTTTTGATCGATTTTGGTTCATTTTCACACCTTTTTCAAAATTATGAAGAGTGCAAAGTAGGTCATTTTTGGCCATTTTCGGGCAAAAAGCATGGACTATAGCCCATGGTTTTGATCGATTTTGGTTCATTTTCACACCTTTTTCAAAATTATTAATTATTTATGAAGAATGCAAAATAGGTCATTTTTGGCCATTTTCGGGCAAAAGGCCCATGGTTTTGATCGATTTTGGCTCATTTTCACACCTTTTTCAAAATTATGAAGAGTGCAAAATAGGTCATTTTTGGACAGTTTCGGGCAAAAAGCATGGACTATAGCCCATGGTTTTGATCGATTTTGGTTCATTTTCACACGTTTTTCAAAATTATTAATTATTTATGAAGAATGCAAAATAGGTCATTTTTGGCCATTTTCGGGCAAAAGGCCCATGGTTTTGATCGATTTTGGCTCATTTTCACACCTTTTTCAAAATTATGAAGAATGCCAAATAGGTCATTTTTTGCCATTTTCGGGCGAAAAGCATGGACTATAGCCCATGGTTTTGATCGATTTTGGCTCATTTTCACACCTTTTTCAAAATTATGAAGAGTGCAAAATAGGTCATTTTTGGCCATTTTCGGGCAAAAAGCATGGACTATAGCCCATGGTTTTGATCGATTTTGGTTCATTTTCACACGTTTTTCAAAATTATTAATTATTTATGAAGAATGCAAAATAGGTCATTTTTGGCCATTTTCGGGCAAAAAGCATGGACTATAGCCCATGGTTTTGATCGATTTTGGTTCATTTTCATACCTTTTTCAAAATTATTAATTATTTATGAAGAGTGTAAAATAGGTCATTTTTGGCCATTCTCGGGCAAAAAGCATGGACTATAGCCCATGGTTTTGATCGATTTTGGCTCATTTTCACACGTTTTTCAAAATTATTAATTATTTATGAAGAATGCAAAATAGGTCATCTTTGGCCATTTTCGGGCAAAAGGCCCATGGTTTTGATCGATTTTGGCTCATTTTCACACCTTTTTCAAAATTATGAAAAATGCCAAATAGGTCATTTTTTGCCATTTTCGGGCGAAAAGCATGGACTATAGCCCATGGTTTTGATCGATTTTGGTTCATTTTCACACCTTTTTCAAAATTATTAATTATTTATGAAGAATACAAAATAGGTCATTTTTTGCCATTTTCGGGCAAAAAGCATGGACTATAGCCCATGGTTTTGATCGATTTTGGCTCATTTTCACACCTTTTTCAGAATTATGAAGAATGCAAAATAGGTCATTTTTGGCCATTTTCGTGCAAAAAGCATGGACTATATAGCCCATGGTTTTGATCGATTTTGGTTCATTTTCACACCTTTTTCAGAATTATTAATTATTTATGAAGAGCGCAAAATAGGTCATTTTTGGCCATTTTCGTGCAAAAAGCATGGACTATAGCCCATGGTTTTGATCGATTTTGGCTCATTTTCACACCTTTTTCAAAATTATTAATTATTTATGAAGAATGCAAAATAGGTCATCTTTGGCCATTTTCGGGCAAAAGGCCCATGGTTTTGATCGATTTTGGCTCATTTTCACACCTTTTTCAAAATTATGAAAAATGCCAAATAGGTCATTTTTTGCCATTTTCGGGCGAAAAGCATGGACTATAGCCCATGGTTTTGATCGATTTTGGTTCATTTTCACACCTTTTTCAAAATTATTAATTATTTATGAAGAATACAAAATAGGTCATTTTTTGCCATTTTCGGGCAAAAAGCATGGACTATAGCCCATGGTTTTGATCGATTTTGGCTCATTTTCACACCTTTTTCAGAATTATGAAGAATGCAAAATAGGTCATTTTTGGCCATTTTCGTGCAAAAAGCATGGACTATATAGCCCATGGTTTTGATCGATTTTGGTTCATTTTCACACCTTTTTCAGAATTATTAATTATTTATGAAGAGCGCAAAATAGGTCATTTTTGGCCATTTTCGTGCAAAAAGCATGGACTATATAGCCCATGGTTTTGATCGATTTTGGTTCATTTTCACACCTTTTTCAAAATTATTAATTATTTATGAAGAATACAAAATAGGTCATTTTTTGCCATTTTCGGGCAAAAAGCATGGACTATAGCCCATGGTTTTGATCGATTTTGGTTCATTTTCACACCTTTTTCAAAATTATTAATTATTTATGAAGAGTGTAAAATAGGTCATTTTTGGCCATTCTCGGGCAAAAAGCATGGACTATAGCCCATGGTTTTGATCGATTTTGGCTCATTTTCACACCTTTTTCAAAATTATTAATTATTTATGAAGAATGCAAAATAGGTCATCTTTGGCCATTTTCGGGCAAAAGGCCCATGGTTTTGATCGATTTTGGCTCATTTTCACACCTTTTTCAAAATTATGAAAAATGCCAAATAGGTCATTTTTTGCCATTTTCGGGCGAAAAGCATGGACTATAGCCCATGGTTTTGATCGATTTTGGTTCATTTTCACACCTTTTTCAGAATTATTAATTATTTATGAAGAGCGCAAAATAGGTCATTTTTGGCCATTTTCGTGCAAAAAGCATGGACTATATAGCCCATGGTTTTGATCGATTTTGGTTCATTTTCACACCTTTTTCAAAATTATTAATTATTTATGAAGAATGCAAAATAGGTCAACTTTGGCCATTTTCGGGCAAAAGGCCCATGGTTTTGATCGATTTTGGCTCATTTTCACACCTTTTTCAAAATTATGAAAAATGCCAAATAGGTCATTTTTTGCCATTTTCGGGCGAAAAGCATGGACTATAGCCCATGGTTTTGATCGATTTTGGTTCATTTTCACACCTTTTTCAGAATTATTAATTATTTATGAAGAGCGCAAAATAGGTCATTTTTGGCCATTTTCGTGCAAAAAGCATGGACTATATAGCCCATGGTTTTGATCGATTTTGGTTCATTTTCACACCTTTTTCAAAATTATTAATTATTTATGAAGAATACAAAATAGGTCATTTTTTGCCATTTTCGGGCAAAAAGCATGGACTATAGCCCATGGTTTTGATCGATTTTGGCTCATTTTCACACCTTTTTCAGAATTATGAAGAATGCAAAATAGGTCATTTTTGGCCATTTTCGTGCAAAAAGCATGGACTATATAGCCCATGGTTTTGATCGATTTTGGTTCATTTTCACACCTTTTTCAAAATTATTAATTATTTATGAAGAATACAAAATAGGTCATTTTTTGCCATTTTCGGGCAAAAAGCATGGACTATAGCCCATGGTTTTGATCGATTTTGGCTCATTTTCACACCTTTTTCAGAATTATAAAGAATGCAAAATAGGTCATTTTTGGCCATTTTCGTGCAAAAAGCATGGACTATAGCCCATGGTTTTGATCGATTTTGGTTCATTTTCACACCTTTTTCAGAATTATTAATTATTTATGAAGAGCGCAAAATAGGTCATTTTTGGCCATTTTCGTGCAAAAAGCATGGACTATATAGCCCATGGTTTTGATCGATTTTGGTTCATTTTCACACCTTTTTCAAAATTATTAATTATTTATGAAGAATACAAAATAGGTCATTTTTTGCCATTTTCGGGCAAAAAGCATGGACTATAGCCCATGGTTTTGATCGATTTTGGCTCATTTTCACACCTTTTTCAGAATTATGAAGAATGCAAAATAGGCCTTTTTTTGCCATTTTCTGGCGAAAAGCATGGACTATAGCCCATGGTTTTGATCGATTTTGGCTCGTTTTCACACGTTTTTCAAAATTATTAATTATTTATGAAGAATGCAAAATAGGTCATCTTTGGCCATTTTCGGGCAAAAGGCCCATGGTTTTGATCGATTTTGGCTCATTTTCACACCTTTTTCAAAATTATGAAAAATGCCAAATAGGTCATTTTTTGCCATTTTCGGGCGAAAAGCATGGACTATAGCCCATGGTTTTGATCGATTTTGGTTCATTTTCACACCTTTTTCAAAATTATTAATTATTTATGAAAAATACAAAATAGGTCATTTTTTGCCATTTTCGGGCAAAAAGCATGGACTATAGCCCATGGTTTTGATCGATTTTGGCTCATTTTCACACCTTTTTCAGAATTATGAAGAATGCAAAATAGGTCATTTTTGGCCATTTTCGTGCAAAAAGCATGGACTATATAGCCCATGGTTTTGATCGATTTTGGTTCATTTTCACACCTTTTTCAAAATTATTAATTATTTATGAAGAATACAAAATAGGTCATTTTTTGCCATTTTCGGGCAAAAAGCATGGACTATAGCCCATGGTTTTGATCGATTTTGGCTCATTTTCACACCTTTTTCAGAATTATAAAGAATGCAAAATAGGTCATTTTTGGCCATTTTCGTGCAAAAAGCATGGACTATAGCCCATGGTTTTGATCGATTTTGGTTCATTTTCACACCTTTTTCAGAATTATTAATTATTTATGAAGAGCGCAAAATAGGTCATTTTTGGCCATTTTCGTGCAAAAAGCATGGACTATAGCCCATGGTTTTGATCGATTTTGGCTCATTTTCACACCTTTTTCAGAATTATGAAGAATGCAAAATAGGTCATTTTTGGCCATTTTCGTGCAAAAAGCATGGACTATATAGCCCATGGTTTTGATCGATTTTGGTTCATTTTCACACCTTTTTCAAAATTATTAATTATTTATGAAGAATACAAAATAGGTCATTTTTTGCCATTTTCGGGCAAAAAGCATGGACTATAGCCCATGGTTTTGATCGATTTTGGCTCATTTTCACACCTTTTTCAGAATTATAAAGAATGCAAAATAGGTCATTTTTGGCCATTTTCGTGCAAAAAGCATGGACTATAGCCCATGGTTTTGATCGATTTTGGTTCATTTTCACACCTTTTTCAGAATTATTAATTATTTATGAAGAGCGCAAAATAGGTCATTTTTGGCCATTTTCGTGCAAAAAGCATGGACTATATAGCCCATGGTTTTGATCGATTTTGGTTCATTTTCACACCTTTTTCAAAATTATTAATTATTTATGAAGAATACAAAATAGGTCATTTTTTGCCATTTTCGGGCAAAAAGCATGGACTATAGCCCATGGTTTTGATCGATTTTGGCTCATTTTCACACCTTTTTCAGAATTATGAAGAATGCAAAATAGGTCATTTTTGGCCATTTTCGGGCAAAAAGCATTGACTATAGCCCATGGTTTTGATCGATTTTGGTTCATTTTCACACGTTTTTCAGAATTATTAATTATTTATGAAGAGTGTAAAATAGGTCATTTTTGGCCATTTTCGGGCAAAAAGCATGGACTATAGCCCATGGTTTTGATCGATTTTGGCTCATTTTCACACCTTTTTCAGAATTATGAAGAATGCAAAATAGGCCTTTTTTTGCCATTTTCTGGCGAAAAGCATGGACTATAGCCCATGGTTTTGATCGATTTTGGCTCGTTTTCACACGTTTTTCAAAATTATTAATTATTTATGAAGAATGCAAAATAGGTCATTTTTGGCCATTTTCGGGCAAAAAGCATGGACTATAGCCAATAGTTTTGATCGATTTTGGTTCATTTTCACACCTTTTTCAGAATTATTAATTATTTATGAAGAGTGCAAAATAGGTCATTTTTGGCCATTTTCGTGCAAAAAGCATGGACTATATAGCCCATGGTTTTGATCGATTTTGGTTCATTTTCACACCTTTTTCAAAATTATTAATTATTTATGAAGAATACAAAATAGGTCATTTTTGGCCATTTTCGGGCAAAAAGCATGGACTATAGCCCATGGTTTTGATCGATTTTGGCTCATTTTCACACGTTTTTCAGAATTATGAAGAATGCAAAATAGGTCATTTTTGGCCATTTTCGTGCAAAAAGCATGGACTATAGCCCATAGTTTTGATCGATTTTGGCTCGTTTTCACACGTTTTTCAAAATTATTAATTATTTATGAAGAATGCAAAATAGGTCATTTTTGGCCATTTTCGGGCAAAGAGCATGGACTATAGCCCATGGTTTTGATCGATTTTGGCTCATTTTCACACGTTTTTCAGAATTATGAAGAATGCAAAATAGGTCATTTTTGGCCATTTTCGTGCAAAAAGCATGGACTATAGCCCATAGTTTTGATCGATTTTGGCTCATTTTCACACCTTTTTCAGAATTATGAAGAATGCAAAATAGGTCATTTTTGGCCATTTTCGGGCAAAAAGCATTGACTATAGCCCATGGTTTTGATCGATTTTGGTTCATTTTCACACGTTTTTCAGAATTATTAATTATTTATGAAGAGTGTAAAATAGGTCATTTTTGGCCATTTTCGGGCAAAAAGCATGGACTATAGCCCATGGTTTTGATCGATTTTGGCTCATTTTCACACCTTTTTCAGAATTATGAAGAATGCAAAATAGGCCTTTTTTTGCCATTTTCTGGCGAAAAGCATGGACTATAGCCCATGGTTTTGATCGATTTTGGCTCGTTTTCACACGTTTTTCAAAATTATTAATTATTTATGAAGAATGCAAAATAGGTCATTTTTGGCCATTTTCGGGCAAAAAGCATGGACTATAGCCAATAGTTTTGATCGATTTTGGTTCATTTTCACACCTTTTTCAGAATTATTAATTATTTATGAAGAGTGCAAAATAGGTCATTTTTGGCCATTTTCGTGCAAAAAGCATGGACTATATAGCCCATGGTTTTGATCGATTTTGGTTCATTTTCACACCTTTTTCAAAATTATTAATTATTTATGAAGAATACAAAATAGGTCATTTTTGGCCATTTTCGGGCAAAAAGCATGGACTATAGCCCATGGTTTTGATCGATTTTGGCTCATTTTCACACGTTTTTCAGAATTATGAAGAATGCAAAATAGGTCATTTTTGGCCATTTTCGTGCAAAAAGCATGGACTATAGCCCATAGTTTTGATCGATTTTGGCTCGTTTTCACACGTTTTTCAAAATTATTAATTATTTATGAAGAATGCAAAATAGGTCATTTTTGGCCATTTTCGGGCAAAAAGCATGGACTATAGCCCATAGTTTTGATCGATTTTGGTTCATTTTCACACCTTTTTCAGAATTATTAATTATTTATGAAGAGTGCAAAATAGGTCATTTTTGGCCATTTTCGTGCAAAAAGCATGGACTATATAGCCCATGGTTTTGATCGATTTTGGTTCATTTTCACACCTTTTTCAAAATTATTAATTATTTATGAAGAATACAAAATAGGTCATTTTTGGCCATTTTCGGGCAAAAAGCATGGACTATAGCCCATGGTTTTGATCGATTTTGGCTCATTTTCACACCTTTTTCAGAATTATGAAGAATGCAAAATAGGTCATTTTTGGCCATTTTCGGGCAAAAAGCATGGACTATAGCCCATGGTTTTGATCGATTTTGGTTCATTTTCACACGTTTTTCAAAATTATTAATTATTTATGAAGAATGCAAAATAGGTCATTTTTGGCCATTTTCGGGCAAAAAGCATGGACTATAGCCCATGGTTTTGATCGATTTTGGTTCATTTTCACACCTTTTTCAAAATTATTAATTATTTATGAAGAGTGTAAAATAGGTCATTTTTGGCCATTTTCGGGCAAAAAGCATGGACTATAGCCCATGGTTTTGATCGATTTTGGCTCATTTTCACACCTTTTTCAAAATTATTAATTATTTATGAAGAATGCAAAATAGGTCATCTTTGGCCATTTTCGGGCAAAAGGCCCATGGTTTTGATCGATTTTGGCTCATTTTCACACCTTTTTCAAAATTATGAAAAATGCCAAATAGGTCATTTTTTGCCATTTTCGGGCGAAAAGCATGGACTATAGCCCATGGTTTTGATCGATTTTGGTTCATTTTCACACCTTTTTCAGAATTATTAATTATTTATGAAGAGCGCAAAATAGGTCATTTTTGGCCATTTTCGTGCAAAAAGCATGGACTATATAGCCCATGGTTTTGATCGATTTTGGTTCATTTTCACACCTTTTTCAAAATTATTAATTATTTATGAAGAATACAAAATAGGTCATTTTTTGCCATTTTCGGGCAAAAAGCATGGACTATAGCCCATGGTTTTGATCGATTTTGGCTCATTTTCACACCTTTTTCAGAATTATAAAGAATGCAAAATAGGTCATTTTTGGCCATTTTCGTGCAAAAAGCATGGACTATAGCCCATGGTTTTGATCGATTTTGGTTCATTTTCACACCTTTTTCAAAATTATTAATTATTTATGAAGAGTGCAAAATAGGTCATTTTTGGCCATTTTCGTGCAAAAAGCATGGACTATATAGCCCATGGTTTTGATCGATTTTGGTTCATTTTCACACCTTTTTCAAAATTATTAATTATTTATGAAGAATACAAAATAGGTCATTTTTGGCCATTTTCGGGCAAAAAGCATGGACTATAGCCCATGGTTTTGATCGATTTTGGCTCATTTTCACACGTTTTTCAGAATTATGAAGAATGCAAAATAGGTGATTTTTGGCCATTTTCGTGCAAAAAGCATGGACTATAGCCCATAGTTTTGATCGATTTTGGCTCATTTTCATACCTTTTTCAGAATTATGAAGAATGCAAAATAGGTCATTTTTGGCCATTTTCGGGCAAAAAGCATGGACTATAGCCCATGGTTTTGATCGATTTTGGTTCATTTTCACACGTTTTTCAGAATTATTAATTATTTATGAAGAGTGTAAAATAGGTCATTTTTGGCCATTTTCGGGCAAAAAGCATGGACTATAGCCCATGGTTTTGATCGATTTTGGCTCATTTTCACACCTTTTTCAGAATTATGAAGAATGCAAAATAGGTCATTTTTTGCCATTTTTTGGCGAAAAGCATTGACTATAGCCCATGGTTTTGATCGATTTTGGTTCATTTTCACACGTTTTTCAGAATTATTAATTATTTATGAAGAGTGTAAAATAGGTCATTTTTGGCCATTTTCGGGCAAAAAGCATGGACTATAGCCCATGGTTTTGATCGATTTTGGCTCATTTTCACACCTTTTTCAGAATTATGAAGAATGCAAAATAGGCCTTTTTTTGCCATTTTCTGGCGAAAAGCATGGACTATAGCCCATGGTTTTGATCGATTTTGGCTCGTTTTCACACGTTTTTCAAAATTATTAATTATTTATGAAGAATGCAAAATAGGTCATTTTTGGCCATTTTCGGGCAAAAAGCATGGACTATAGCCAATAGTTTTGATCGATTTTGGTTCATTTTCACACCTTTTTCAGAATTATTAATTATTTATGAAGAGTGCAAAATAGGTCATTTTTGGCCATTTTCGTGCAAAAAGCATGGACTATATAGCCCATGGTTTTGATCGATTTTGGTTCATTTTCACACCTTTTTCAAAATTATTAATTATTTATGAAGAATACAAAATAGGTCATTTTTGGCCATTTTCGGGCAAAAAGCATGGACTATAGCCCATGGTTTTGATCGATTTTGGCTCATTTTCACACGTTTTTCAGAATTATGAAGAATGCAAAATAGGTCATTTTTGGCCATTTTCGTGCAAAAAGCATGGACTATAGCCCATAGTTTTGATCGATTTTGGCTCGTTTTCACACGTTTTTCAAAATTATTAATTATTTATGAAGAATGCAAAATAGGTCATTTTTGGCCATTTTCGGGCAAAAAGCATGGACTATAGCCCATAGTTTTGATCGATTTTGGTTCATTTTCACACCTTTTTCAGAATTATTAATTATTTATGAAGAGTGCAAAATAGGTCATTTTTGGCCATTTTCGTGCAAAAAGCATGGACTATATAGCCCATGGTTTTGATCGATTTTGGTTCATTTTCACACCTTTTTCAAAATTATTAATTATTTATGAAGAATACAAAATAGGTCATTTTTGGCCATTTTCGGGCAAAAAGCATGGACTATAGCCCATGGTTTTGATCGATTTTGGCTCATTTTCACACCTTTTTCAGAATTATGAAGAATGCAAAATAGGTCATTTTTGGCCATTTTCGGGCAAAAAGCATGGACTATAGCCCATGGTTTTGATCGATTTTGGTTCATTTTCACACGTTTTTCAAAATTATTAATTATTTATGAAGAATGCAAAATAGGTCATTTTTGGCCATTTTCGGGCAAAAAGCATGGACTATAGCCCATGGTTTTGATCGATTTTGGTTCATTTTCACACCTTTTTCAAAATTATTAATTATTTATGAAGAGTGTAAAATAGGTCATTTTTGGCCATTTTCGGGCAAAAAGCATGGACTATAGCCCATGGTTTTGATCGATTTTGGCTCATTTTCACACCTTTTTCAAAATTATTAATTATTTATGAAGAATGCAAAATAGGTCATCTTTGGCCATTTTCGGGCAAAAGGCCCATGGTTTTGATCGATTTTGGCTCATTTTCACACCTTTTTCAAAATTATGAAAAATGCCAAATAGGTCATTTTTTGCCATTTTCGGGCGAAAAGCATGGACTATAGCCCATGGTTTTGATCGATTTTGGTTCATTTTCACACCTTTTTCAGAATTATTAATTATTTATGAAGAGCGCAAAATAGGTCATTTTTGGCCATTTTCGTGCAAAAAGCATGGACTATATAGCCCATGGTTTTGATCGATTTTGGTTCATTTTCACACCTTTTTCAAAATTATTAATTATTTATGAAGAATACAAAATAGGTCATTTTTTGCCATTTTCGGGCAAAAAGCATGGACTATAGCCCATGGTTTTGATCGATTTTGGCTCATTTTCACACCTTTTTCAGAATTATAAAGAATGCAAAATAGGTCATTTTTGGCCATTTTCGTGCAAAAAGCATGGACTATAGCCCATGGTTTTGATCGATTTTGGTTCATTTTCACACCTTTTTCAAAATTATTAATTATTTATGAAGAGTGCAAAATAGGTCATTTTTGGCCATTTTCGTGCAAAAAGCATGGACTATATAGCCCATGGTTTTGATCGATTTTGGTTCATTTTCACACCTTTTTCAAAATTATTAATTATTTATGAAGAATACAAAATAGGTCATTTTTGGCCATTTTCGGGCAAAAAGCATGGACTATAGCCCATGGTTTTGATCGATTTTGGCTCATTTTCACACGTTTTTCAGAATTATGAAGAATGCAAAATAGGTGATTTTTGGCCATTTTCGTGCAAAAAGCATGGACTATAGCCCATAGTTTTGATCGATTTTGGCTCATTTTCATACCTTTTTCAGAATTATGAAGAATGCAAAATAGGTCATTTTTGGCCATTTTCGGGCAAAAAGCATGGACTATAGCCCATGGTTTTGATCGATTTTGGTTCATTTTCACACGTTTTTCAGAATTATTAATTATTTATGAAGAGTGTAAAATAGGTCATTTTTGGCCATTTTCGGGCAAAAAGCATGGACTATAGCCCATGGTTTTGATCGATTTTGGCTCATTTTCACACCTTTTTCAGAATTATGAAGAATGCAAAATAGGTCATTTTTTGCCATTTTCTGGCGAAAAGCATGGACTATAGCCCATGGTTTTGATCGATTTTGGCTCATTTTCACACCTTTTTCAAAATTATGAAGAATGCAAAATAGGTCATTTTTGGCCATTTTCGGGCAAAAAGCATGGACTATAGCCCATGGTTTTGATCGATTTTGGTTCATTTTCACACGTTTTTCAAAATTATTAATTATTTATGAAGAATACAAAATAGGTCATTTTTGGCCATTTTCGGGCAAAAAGCATGGACTATAGCCCATGGTTTTGATCGATTTTGGCTCATTTTCACACCTTTTTCAAAATTATGAAGAATGCCAAATAGGTCATTTTTTGCCATTTTCGGGCGAAAAGCATGGACTATAGCCCATGGTTTTGATCGATTTTGGCTCATTTTCACACTTTTTTCAAAATTATGAAGAGTGCAAAATAGGTCATTTTTGGCCATTTTCGGGCAAAAAGCATGGACTATAGCCCATGGTTTTGATCGATTTTGGTTCATTTTCACACGTTTTTCAAAATTATTAATTATTTATGAAGAATGCAAAATAGGTCATTTTTGGCCATTTTCGGGCAAAAAGCATGGACTATAGCCCATGGTTTTGATCGATTTTGGTTCATTTTCACACCTTTTTCAAAATTATTAATTATTTATGAAGAGTGTAAAATAGGTCATTTTTGGCCATTTTCGGGCAAAAAGCATGGACTATAGCCCATGGTTTTGATCGATTTTGGCTCATTTTCACACCTTTTTCAGAATTATGAAGAATGCAAAATAGGTCATTTTTGGCCATTTTCGGGCAAAAAGCATGGACTATAGCCCATGGTTTTGATCGATTTTGGTTCATTTTCACACGTTTTTCAAAATTATTAATTATTTATGAAGAATGCAAAATAGGTCATTTTTGGCCATTTTCGTGCAAAAAGCATGGACTATAGCCCATAGTTTTGATCGATTTTGGCTCATTTTCACACCTTTTTCAGAATTATGAAGAATGCAAAATAGGTCATTTTTGGCCATTTTCGGGCAAAAAGCATTGACTATAGCCCATGGTTTTGATCGATTTTGGTTCATTTTCACACGTTTTTCAGAATTATTAATTATTTATGAAGAGTGTAAAATAGGTCATTTTTGGCCATTTTCGGGCAAAAAGCATGGACTATAGCCCATGGTTTTGATCGATTTTGGCTCATTTTCACACCTTTTTCAGAATTATGAAGAATGCAAAATAGGCCTTTTTTTGCCATTTTCTGGCGAAAAGCATGGACTATAGCCCATGGTTTTGATCGATTTTGGCTCGTTTTCACACGTTTTTCAAAATTATTAATTATTTATGAAGAATGCAAAATAGGTCATTTTTGGCCATTTTCGGGCAAAAAGCATGGACTATAGCCAATAGTTTTGATCGATTTTGGTTCATTTTCACACCTTTTTCAGAATTATTAATTATTTATGAAGAGTGCAAAATAGGTCATTTTTGGCCATTTTCGTGCAAAAAGCATGGACTATATAGCCCATGGTTTTGATCGATTTTGGTTCATTTTCACACCTTTTTCAAAATTATTAATTATTTATGAAGAATACAAAATAGGTCATTTTTGGCCATTTTCGGGCAAAAAGCATGGACTATAGCCCATGGTTTTGATCGATTTTGGCTCATTTTCACACGTTTTTCAGAATTATGAAGAATGCAAAATAGGTCATTTTTGGCCATTTTCGTGCAAAAAGCATGGACTATAGCCCATAGTTTTGATCGATTTTGGCTCGTTTTCACACGTTTTTCAAAATTATTAATTATTTATGAAGAATGCAAAATAGGTCATTTTTGGCCATTTTCGGGCAAAAAGCATGGACTATAGCCCATAGTTTTGATCGATTTTGGTTCATTTTCACACCTTTTTCAGAATTATTAATTATTTATGAAGAGTGCAAAATAGGTCATTTTTGGCCATTTTCGTGCAAAAAGCATGGACTATATAGCCCATGGTTTTGATCGATTTTGGTTCATTTTCACACCTTTTTCAAAATTATTAATTATTTATGAAGAATACAAAATAGGTCATTTTTGGCCATTTTCGGGCAAAAAGCATGGACTATAGCCCATGGTTTTGATCGATTTTGGCTCATTTTCACACCTTTTTCAGAATTATGAAGAATGCAAAATAGGTCATTTTTGGCCATTTTCGGGCAAAAAGCATGGACTATATAGCCCATGGTTTTGATCGATTTTGGTTCATTTTCACACGTTTTTCAAAATTATTAATTATTTATGAAGAATGCAAAATAGGTCATTTTTGGCCATTTTCGGGCAAAAAGCATGGACTATAGCCCATGGTTTTGATCGATTTTGGTTCATTTTCACACCTTTTTCAAAATTATTAATTATTTATGAAGAGTGTAAAATAGGTCATTTTTGGCCATTTTCGGGCAAAAAGCATGGACTATAGCCCATGGTTTTGATCGATTTTGGCTCATTTTCACACCTTTTTCAAAATTATTAATTATTTATGAAGAATGCAAAATAGGTCATCTTTGGCCATTTTCGGGCAAAAGGCCCATGGTTTTGATCGATTTTGGCTCATTTTCACACCTTTTTCAAAATTATGAAAAATGCCAAATAGGTCATTTTTTGCCATTTTCGGGCGAAAAGCATGGACTATAGCCCATGGTTTTGATCGATTTTGGTTCATTTTCACACCTTTTTCAGAATTATTAATTATTTATGAAGAGCGCAAAATAGGTCATTTTTGGCCATTTTCGTGCAAAAAGCATGGACTATATAGCCCATGGTTTTGATCGATTTTGGTTCATTTTCACACCTTTTTCAAAATTATTAATTATTTATGAAGAATACAAAATAGGTCATTTTTTGCCATTTTCGGGCAAAAAGCATGGACTATAGCCCATGGTTTTGATCGATTTTGGCTCATTTTCACACCTTTTTCAGAATTATAAAGAATGCAAAATAGGTCATTTTTGGCCATTTTCGTGCAAAAAGCATGGACTATAGCCCATGGTTTTGATCGATTTTGGTTCATTTTCACACCTTTTTCAAAATTATTAATTATTTATGAAGAGTGCAAAATAGGTCATTTTTGGCCATTTTCGTGCAAAAAGCATGGACTATATAGCCCATGGTTTTGATCGATTTTGGTTCATTTTCACACCTTTTTCAAAATTATTAATTATTTATGAAGAATACAAAATAGGTCATTTTTGGCCATTTTCGGGCAAAAAGCATGGACTATAGCCCATGGTTTTGATCGATTTTGGCTCATTTTCACACGTTTTTCAGAATTATGAAGAATGCAAAATAGGTGATTTTTGGCCATTTTCGTGCAAAAAGCATGGACTATAGCCCATAGTTTTGATCGATTTTGGCTCATTTTCATACCTTTTTCAGAATTATGAAGAATGCAAAATAGGTCATTTTTGGCCATTTTCGGGCAAAAAGCATGGACTATAGCCCATGGTTTTGATCGATTTTGGTTCATTTTCACACGTTTTTCAGAATTATTAATTATTTATGAAGAGTGTAAAATAGGTCATTTTTGGCCATTTTCGGGCAAAAAGCATGGACTATAGCCCATGGTTTTGATCGATTTTGGCTCATTTTCACACCTTTTTCAGAATTATGAAGAATGCAAAATAGGTCATTTTTTGCCATTTTCTGGCGAAAAGCATTGACTATAGCCCATGGTTTTGATCGATTTTGGTTCATTTTCACACGTTTTTCAGAATTATTAATTATTTATGAAGAGTGTAAAATAGGTCATTTTTGGCCATTTTCGGGCGAAAAGCATGGACTATAGCCCATGGTTTTGATCGATTTTGGTTCATTTTCACACCTTTTTCAGAATTATTAATTATTTATGAAGAGCGCAAAATAGGTCATTTTTGGCCATTTTCGTGCAAAAAGCATGGACTATATAGCCCATGGTTTTGATCGATTTTGGTTCATTTTCACACCTTTTTCAAAATTATTAATTATTTATGAAGAATACAAAATAGGTCATTTTTTGCCATTTTCGGGCAAAAAGCATGGACTATAGCCCATGGTTTTGATCGATTTTGGCTCATTTTCACACCTTTTTCAGAATTATAAAGAATGCAAAATAGGTCATTTTTGGCCATTTTCGTGCAAAAAGCATGGACTATAGCCCATGGTTTTGATCGATTTTGGTTCATTTTCACACCTTTTTCAAAATTATTAATTATTTATGAAGAGTGCAAAATAGGTCATTTTTGGCCATTTTCGTGCAAAAAGCATGGACTATATAGCCCATGGTTTTGATCGATTTTGGTTCATTTTCACACCTTTTTCAAAATTATTAATTATTTATGAAGAATACAAAATAGGTCATTTTTGGCCATTTTCGGGCAAAAAGCATGGACTATAGCCCATGGTTTTGATCGATTTTGGCTCATTTTCACACGTTTTTCAGAATTATGAAGAATGCAAAATAGGTGATTTTTGGCCATTTTCGTGCAAAAAGCATGGACTATAGCCCATAGTTTTGATCGATTTTGGCTCATTTTCATACCTTTTTCAGAATTATGAAGAATGCAAAATAGGTCATTTTTGGCCATTTTCGGGCAAAAAGCATGGACTATAGCCCATGGTTTTGATCGATTTTGGTTCATTTTCACACGTTTTTCAGAATTATTAATTATTTATGAAGAGTGTAAAATAGGTCATTTTTGGCCATTTTCGGGCAAAAAGCATGGACTATAGCCCATGGTTTTGATCGATTTTGGCTCATTTTCACACCTTTTTCAGAATTATGAAGAATGCAAAATAGGTCATTTTTTGCCATTTTCTGGCGAAAAGCATTGACTATAGCCCATGGTTTTGATCGATTTTGGTTCATTTTCACACGTTTTTCAGAATTATTAATTATTTATGAAGAGTGTAAAATAGGTCATTTTTGGCCATTTTCGGGCAAAAAGCATGGACTATAGCCCATGGTTTTGATCGATTTTGGCTCATTTTCACACCTTTTTCAGAATTATGAAGAATGCAAAATAGGCCTTTTTTTGCCATTTTCTGGCGAAAAGCATGGACTATAGCCCATGGTTTTGATCGATTTTGGCTCGTTTTCACACGTTTTTCAAAATTATTAATTATTTATGAAGAATGCAAAATAGGTCATTTTTGGCCATTTTCGGGCAAAAAGCATGGACTATAGCCAATAGTTTTGATCGATTTTGGTTCATTTTCACACCTTTTTCAGAATTATTAATTATTTATGAAGAGTGCAAAATAGGTCATTTTTGGCCATTTTCGTGCAAAAAGCATGGACTATATAGCCCATGGTTTTGATCGATTTTGGTTCATTTTCACACCTTTTTCAAAATTATTAATTATTTATGAAGAATACAAAATAGGTCATTTTTGGCCATTTTCGGGCAAAAAGCATGGACTATAGCCCATGGTTTTGATCGATTTTGGCTCATTTTCACACGTTTTTCAGAATTATGAAGAATGCAAAATAGGTCATTTTTGGCCATTTTCGTGCAAAAAGCATGGACTATAGCCCATAGTTTTGATCGATTTTGGCTCGTTTTCACACGTTTTTCAAAATTATTAATTATTTATGAAGAATGCAAAATAGGTCATTTTTGGCCATTTTCGGGCAAAAAGCATGGACTATAGCCCATAGTTTTGATCGATTTTGGTTCATTTTCACACCTTTTTCAGAATTATTAATTATTTATGAAGAGTGCAAAATAGGTCATTTTTGGCCATTTTCGTGCAAAAAGCATGGACTATATAGCCCATGGTTTTGATCGATTTTGGTTCATTTTCACACCTTTTTCAAAATTATTAATTATTTATGAAGAATACAAAATAGGTCATTTTTGGCCATTTTCGGGCAAAAAGCATGGACTATAGCCCATGGTTTTGATCGATTTTGGCTCATTTTCACACCTTTTTCAGAATTATGAAGAATGCAAAATAGGTCATTTTTGGCCATTTTCGGGCAAAAAGCATGGACTATAGCCCATGGTTTTGATCGATTTTGGTTCATTTTCACACGTTTTTCAAAATTATTAATTATTTATGAAGAATGCAAAATAGGTCATTTTTGGCCATTTTCGGGCAAAAAGCATGGACTATAGCCCATGGTTTTGATCGATTTTGGTTCATTTTCACACCTTTTTCAAAATTATTAATTATTTATGAAGAGTGTAAAATAGGTCATTTTTGGCCATTTTCGGGCAAAAAGCATGGACTATAGCCCATGGTTTTGATCGATTTTGGCTCATTTTCACACCTTTTTCAAAATTATTAATTATTTATGAAGAATGCAAAATAGGTCATCTTTGGCCATTTTCGGGCAAAAGGCCCATGGTTTTGATCGATTTTGGCTCATTTTCACACCTTTTTCAAAATTATGAAAAATGCCAAATAGGTCATTTTTTGCCATTTTCGGGCGAAAAGCATGGACTATAGCCCATGGTTTTGATCGATTTTGGTTCATTTTCACACCTTTTTCAGAATTATTAATTATTTATGAAGAGCGCAAAATAGGTCATTTTTGGCCATTTTCGTGCAAAAAGCATGGACTATATAGCCCATGGTTTTGATCGATTTTGGTTCATTTTCACACCTTTTTCAAAATTATTAATTATTTATGAAGAATACAAAATAGGTCATTTTTTGCCATTTTCGGGCAAAAAGCATGGACTATAGCCCATGGTTTTGATCGATTTTGGCTCATTTTCACACCTTTTTCAGAATTATAAAGAATGCAAAATAGGTCATTTTTGGCCATTTTCGTGCAAAAAGCATGGACTATAGCCCATGGTTTTGATCGATTTTGGTTCATTTTCACACCTTTTTCAAAATTATTAATTATTTATGAAGAGTGCAAAATAGGTCATTTTTGGCCATTTTCGTGCAAAAAGCATGGACTATATAGCCCATGGTTTTGATCGATTTTGGTTCATTTTCACACCTTTTTCAAAATTATTAATTATTTATGAAGAATACAAAATAGGTCATTTTTGGCCATTTTCGGGCAAAAAGCATGGACTATAGCCCATGGTTTTGATCGATTTTGGCTCATTTTCACACGTTTTTCAGAATTATGAAGAATGCAAAATAGGTGATTTTTGGCCATTTTCGTGCAAAAAGCATGGACTATAGCCCATAGTTTTGATCGATTTTGGCTCATTTTCATACCTTTTTCAGAATTATGAAGAATGCAAAATAGGTCATTTTTGGCCATTTTCGGGCAAAAAGCATGGACTATAGCCCATGGTTTTGATCGATTTTGGTTCATTTTCACACGTTTTTCAGAATTATTAATTATTTATGAAGAGTGTAAAATAGGTCATTTTTGGCCATTTTCGGGCAAAAAGCATGGACTATAGCCCATGGTTTTGATCGATTTTGGCTCATTTTCACACCTTTTTCAGAATTATGAAGAATGCAAAATAGGTCATTTTTTGCCATTTTCTGGCGAAAAGCATGGACTATAGCCCATGGTTTTGATCGATTTTGGCTCATTTTCACACCTTTTTCAAAATTATGAAGAATGCAAAATAGGTCATTTTTGGCCATTTTCGGGCAAAAAGCATGGACTATAGCCCATGGTTTTGATCGATTTTGGTTCATTTTCACACGTTTTTCAAAATTATTAATTATTTATGAAGAATACAAAATAGGTCATTTTTGGCCATTTTCGGGCAAAAAGCATGGACTATAGCCCATGGTTTTGATCGATTTTGGCTCATTTTCACACCTTTTTCAAAATTATGAAGAATGCCAAATAGGTCATTTTTTGCCATTTTCGGGCGAAAAGCATGGACTATAGCCCATGGTTTTGATCGATTTTGGCTCATTTTCACACTTTTTTCAAAATTATGAAGAGTGCAAAATAGGTCATTTTTGGCCATTTTCGGGCAAAAAGCATGGACTATAGCCCATGGTTTTGATCGATTTTGGTTCATTTTCACACGTTTTTCAAAATTATTAATTATTTATGAAGAATGCAAAATAGGTCATTTTTGGCCATTTTCGGGCAAAAAGCATGGACTATAGCCCATGGTTTTGATCGATTTTGGTTCATTTTCACACCTTTTTCAAAATTATTAATTATTTATGAAGAGTGTAAAATAGGTCATTTTTGGCCATTTTCGGGCAAAAAGCATGGACTATAGCCCATGGTTTTGATCGATTTTGGCTCATTTTCACACCTTTTTCAGAATTATGAAGAATGCAAAATAGGTCATTTTTGGCCATTTTCGGGCAAAAAGCATGGACTATAGCCCATGGTTTTGATCGATTTTGGTTCATTTTCACACGTTTTTCAAAATTATTAATTATTTATGAAGAATGCAAAATAGGTCATTTTTGGCCATTTTCGGGCAAAAAGCATGGACTATAGCCCATAGTTTTGATCGATTTTGGTTCATTTTCACACCTTTTTCAAAATTATTATTTATGAAGAATGCAAAATAGGTCATTTTTTGCCATTTTCGGGCAAAAAGCATGGACTATAGCCCATGGTTTGATCGATTTTGGCTCATTTTCACATCTTTTTTCATCCAATCTATCTCGTGTACATTTTTAGAATTCTATTATTTTCAGTTATTTTTGGGCAAAACGCATGGACTATATAGCCCAAGGTTTTGGTGGACTGATGCTTGGTTATTGAGGGTCAGTAAGTGAAGCCATATAACCAAGGTACACTTATATACTGATGCTTGGTTATTGAGGGTCAGTAAGTGGAGCCATATAACCAAGGTACCCTTGTATACGGATGCTTGGTTATTGAGGGTCAGTAAGTGAAGCCTTATAACCAAGGTACACTTATATACTGATGCTTGGTTATTGAGGGTCAGTAAGTGGAGCCATATAACCAAGGTACACTTATATACTGATGCTTGGTTATTGAGGGTCAGTAAGTGAAGCCATATAACCAAGGTACCCTTGTATACTGATGCTTGGTTATTGAGGGTCAGTAAGTGAAGCCATATAATCAAGGTACCCTCGTATACTGATGCTTGGTGATTGAGGTCAAATTGTGAAGGCATATAACCAAGGTACCCTTGTATACTGATGCTTGGTTATTGATGTCAGAAAGTAAAGCCATATAATCAAGGTACCCTTGTATACTGATGCTTGGTGATTGAGGTCAAAAAGTGAAGGCATATGACAAAGGTTTGGATTGGACTTTGACCCTTTTTCCCACCTTTCTTCATGGAATGCATCTCATGTATATTTTCAAAATTCGATGTTTTTCTAACCAAAAAGCATGGACTATAGCCATGGTTTGGATGGACTTTGACCCCAATTCACACCCTTCTTTATCCAATCCATCTGGTGTTCTTCAAAATTTGATGGTTTAAGTTAAAAAGTAATTTTTATTACAATTTTATTAGCTTTACATTTGTTAAAGTATGTTATTATCAGATACTAAAACCGCACAGACAGTGGATACATTTCTCTATGTGTCAAATTATTATTTTGTTATCCATTCTAACTTATATTTTCTTGGAATTATGGGTTTTTGATTTTCCTACCCTCAGAAAAAAAAAAAGGGCTTGGGATTCCTATGGCATTGTCCAGATAATATTATATAGTCTGTCCAGTTTTAGTATCAATATTGTAAGGTAAATCCCACTCCCCATGATGCAATGCAATTTAATATAGATTCCATCCCCTGTGACATCATAACATCACCTGACCTAGAATTGTTTCTTAATTAGTCTTTCTAGTTTCTTGATCCGACTTGACTCGGGCTCTGGTGGATTTTGGGAAGTGGTTCCTCCAGAAAGCTCTCCACCGGATGGAGGGGAAGGTAGTCGAGAACGGAAAAGATCAAGCATGGTGTGTTGTTCACTTCGTTTAAGTCCCTGCAAAAATAACCACAGAAGCATTAACTATATAAAAACTATGGCCTTGTACACATAAAGATTTTAGGAGTGTCGTGGTGTTGATGGAAGGGGTCATCTTGGGCAATATTCCACTGGCCACAGTTCTAACCACCACTACTTCATTGATGAAGTAAAGACACAGATTAAAGCTCTAACTGACCTTCATATCAAGCAGTTTTTGGAAGTTGGATGTGTCAGTATCTGCCAGCAGTTTTATGTAGTTGTCTACAAAACCAACAGCTGGATCATGAGGGGACATGACAACCTGAAAAGAAAATACTAAAAGGTTGGTTTATGGAATTTTATATGGTCCTCATTGTCTTTGTTATTATATTGATTATTTGTCCATCACTACCATCATACCACCATTATCATCACTGCCACCACCATCATCATCACCCCTACCATAAACAACCACCACCATCCATCATCATCTCCCCTATCATTACCACCACCATCATCATCCATCATCATCTCCCCTACCATTACCACCACCATCACAATACCTTGAGTATCATTTCTGCTTTAGACATTCCTTTGGCTACTACTTTCGTGTAACTGAAAAAGAACACCACCATTAATGTCAGATATGGGAGAATTTATATTGAGATATTGAGATTTATTTTCCCCCAATTTGAAATATTTTTAGGAGCTTTCTTTCATTTCATTTCAATTCCCTCAAAGACAAAATGCAGATCTTCTGCACTCAGTTTACTCCTCCTATCCCATCATACCTTAATGGTGGTTTACGCTGGACTTTGGACCCGATGGATGGTAGATCAAGCAGTATTGTCTTCAGTGAGTGAGTATCAAGTAACAACTAAAAAGGTAACAAAATAACATAAACAGTTCTATAATATCATACTCTTAACAGTAGTCAATTTTATAAAGATAATGTGAACACTGGCATGTGAAGGCAAGGAGAAGAATCTCCCCCTCCCCCTCCCTGTGTCTCACCACATGAGAGCCTAGTGTTAAATCATGTTGCTAGGATACCTGTTCAGCTCCTACAGTGCTGATTGGCTTACATCTGTACAGGTTGTTGATGTATCTAGGGATGAAAGAACTGCAAAAGAAAAAAAAGATCTGATGTCAGAAGAAATATCTGCACCCATTATTACCTGTGAGTTGTTTGTTGATTTTTTCGTGTGCTTAGAAGATTTCTTTCACTGGATGATCATGTGGCAAGAAAGAAGTAGACTTACTTTGCAAATTTGACACAGAATTGAGTGAAATATTTTCTGGCTGAGGAAAGATAATCTCTAACGAGTGGGATGCTGTCTTTGAGGTGATTTGATATGGCAGTGACGTAGGTGCTTTCATCACCAACAGCTTCGACAGTTTGCCAATGAACCTTAAACAGAAACAAAAGAATGAACAATGATATTGGGGAATGGTTGAAGAAGGGGGTGGGGGGGCATGAGAGGAGAGGAGGAGGAGGACGGTGGAAGAGGAATGCAGAGGAGAGGAAAGATGTAAATGCTTCATATCATACCTTGACCATTGCAGTAAGAGGAGCTTCACAAGAATTTTCTAAATCTTGGACAATAAGTTGTATACAATTTGAAACAACACTAAAACAACAAAAAAATTGTGAATCAGTAAGTTATCATGTTGCTTGAATAAATCACGGTGGCTGATCCTGGGGTAGTTCCATGAGTTCCATGGAGTCCCTCTTTGTGAAGCCAATCATGTTTTTTTTGTCCCCCCCCCCCCCCTTGTGAATCCAATCATGCAAGCTTTTTCTGTCTGGCAGCCATTCTGAAATCCCCCTTTTAAAATCCTGGGTCCATCACTGCATCCCAGAAACAAATAACCAACAATTGTAAAGGTTCACTTACCCATGGAAGACATCTTGTTCCCCACTCAACTCTATTTTTTCTGCAAGTTCAGGATCAATCTTTTCCTTGAGCTTGTCTTCCAACTGCAAGATTTAATTATAAAGACATAAAAATGAGGACATAAAAAAATCAAGCATTTATCATTATGTGCAATATGGTCAGGTGCGGTGTCATATGAACAGGTGTGGTACTGTAGGATGTCATGTGGTAGTGTGTGGTGTCACAGAGTGTCATGTCATGGGGTATGGTGTCACAGAGTGTCATGTGGTCAGTGTGGTGTTGTAGAGTGTCATGTTGTACGTGGGTTGTGGTGTCACAGGGTATCATGTAATGGTGTGTGGTGTCACAGAGTGTCATGTGGTGGGGTATGGTGTCACAGAGTGTCATGTGGTCAGTGTGGTGTTGTAGAGTGTCATGTTGTATGTGGGTTGTGGTGTCACAGGGTATCATGTAATGGTGTGTGGTGTCACAGAGTGTCATGTGGTGGGGTGTGGTGTCACAGAGTGTCATGTGGTCAGTGTGGTGTTGTAGAGTGTCATGTTGTACATGGGGTGTGGTGTCACAGGGTGTCATGTGGTCAAGTGTGGTGTCAGGTGTAATAATATGGTCAGGTGTGGTACTGTAGGGTGTCATGTGGTGTCACAGGGTGTCATGTGGTCAAGTGTCATGTTACCCTACCTGTTGTGTCGTCTCCAGGCAGTAATCAGCAGTACACAACACACAGCATGTCAGACTCTTTTCTTCCATGCTGAACTTCACCTCACTTGCATCTTTAAGGATGCTTGCCAGACCACCCGAACCCCTAGAAAGATTCCAATACAACAGTCACAATCATAAATAATCAACTATAGATATGACAACTGGAACTTCACTTCATCTTATTTCTATACTCACTTTCCAAACTAATAAATAAATAGACCTCTTTACCTTCGTTGTTTGTTATGCCCATTTCAGACCATGTGATGCCACTCTTGGGAGTTGATTCTTTCATGTGTAAATATTTCAACAAAAGAATATTTCTCAAGGGAATATCATGTGGTCTGATATGGGCAATTTGCATACGAAGGTAAAGAGGTCTATTAAATTCATCATATATTATGACAAATTCCTTTTTAGGAAGTACCAAAGCTGGAAACCCACAATATTAGGCTTACCAGTTAATAGCTTTATGCAACATGTTCACCATCTTAGGGAAGGCCCAAGAGAACTGTCCCTATAGGACCTTCAAGGATGAGAGTGGGTGAGGAACTTACTTGACAGGCAGATGATTACCAAGGACACGGACAGCATACTCCTTTAGATACTTCTGGAAAGTTGTGGTCAAGGATAGTAAAGGGGGTCCTGTGCTTAGTTGTGAACACTGCACCATGCATTTCTTATAAAACACGAATAGTTCACCAGCACTTGGAAAGACCACGTTACTACCATCACCTTCAGGTTTGGGGATGGTTTGGGACTTAAAGTCTTGGACAAAGCGATCTATCAACTCGGAAAGATTTCTGAAAATAGCAAAAATATTCGTAAATTGAAAAAGAAAAACGAACAAAAATTATGAACAAAAGCTTAATAAGATATAATTTGTTTTAATAGCTTTTTTCATTCAGTTCTTGCTCTATCAGATAGTGCTAATGTCAATTTACCCAGGCCTGACTACATCAATAAGGCATCATAAAAAATATAGTTTACTTAGCCTGCGTTCATAATGTATGACAGGGGGGCAGGTGAAATGAAGGGGGGACCTGAATTTTTTTATCATTAACATGGAGGGGGGGTTAAATTTTTTATCAGAATTGAGGGGGCATGTCAGGGGGAGTGGATAAATTTGTAGCCTTGCCTGGGGGGGGGGGGGGGTTAACTATTTTTTTTGGGGACTGCAAGGGAGGATCAACAAATTTGTTTGTTTTTACGTTTAAAAATTTCACCTGCCCCACCCCCTGTCATACTTTATGAACGCAGCCTTAACACTTTCCGTCCAAAACGTTTCATGAAGTAATTTGTGCAATTATATTTATCGTGACAATTGTCTTGAACTCTATCATTGCACACAAGCAGTTTCTGGAATATGTTTCATCACATAACGTGGCCTTTACTTCACATAGCCTTTGACAGAAACGAGTGGGGTTTTGGGCACTTGGTCGCAAAGGGAACTGGGTAATGCTTTTGGGACAGTCAGTAGCAGTAATGTATAAACAGGAAACAGATCAATACAATGAGAGAAAAATTACTGAGAAACCAAGTGGGGTAAAAGCTCTTGTATTCTGTTCCCAGGCAGGATTTCAAAACAGGAAAGCACAGCTCTACTTTTCAGATCGTAAGTGGAAAAAAATATAAATAAATAAACAAAAACAAAAAAAATGAAAAAGAAAAAAAGTCCTAACCAGAAGAAATTCCCTAATTAATTCCAAGATAATCAATTCCACACCGTGCCATACCCCCGAGACATCCGCAGAGCTGAGACGTCGTATATGGATGACCTGATGGCAATTAAGGCCTTCTGCCCTTGCTTGGATAATGTTCTAGCCTGAAGGCATCAGGGGAGAGACTAGCTGGGCTAAACTTGGGCTTTAAAGACTATGGCAGAGTCAAGCCCGGTTGGGGGAGGTTAGTACATGGATGGGTGACCTGAAACTTATACCTACTCTATCTTTTATTTCTGTTTTATTTATCTATTTATTTATTTGACGTTCATTTTCACATTCACAGTGTTTAGAACTTGCCATTTTTCCTCGCAATTCATCATTATGATAATATATAATTGATTCCTGTTTACAAAACCTGGTTTGCACAACCCGGGTTTCAGCACCAATGTTACAACTAATACAACATTAAAGGTCTTGTTTCATGATGGTTTATTGGAAGATAATTCCAATATCGTAGATAATTCCATAATCAATATTTGCAACACTTTTGCCCAGTTTCCGAGCTACAGATTAGCCTATAAAATGGTTAAAATTTGGTTTACATCATCCACACCTTTAGCAATGGGTGCGTTCAGCCCATTCTTATACGTAAGGTATGCAATAATAGCTTTCCTTCTACAAATTTGATATGCGGACTTCAAAGAGAGGAAGGGGAGTCCATTTTGAACAAGGCGAGTCAGTACGGGTTTCTTTAAGGGCTTTGCTTGGTAGGAGTTCGAGCAGATTGCTTCTGTGATCTTGTACTTGTGTAGCTTCACAAAGTAGGTGAGTGGCTTGGAATTTTGAACAATTTTATTGATGAAAGAGTTTCCATAGTGAAGAATTAGTTTCTTTAAGGCTATCACGTCTTCCAGGGCGTCATGGGCATCAAAGGTTTCTCCAGTTGCCTCATTGTAGAGATCACTGAGTTTCATCTTAATCCCACAGTCTAATAATTGGGTTTTGAAAGCTGGAAGTGAGTCACCAAAATAAACCTGCAACTTGTGAAGACGTTTCATCAAAGGCTTGACACCAACCAACTTGTTCACTACCCGAGGAGTGTCAAACACATTCGCATTGTGGCCGATCAAAAGTAACGGCTGTCCTGTAGCAGTGTTCTCTAAAAAGTCAACAAACTTTTCCAACACGGATAACAGAGGTTCTGCTTGGACTGGAACCTTGTTTTTGCAGAGAATTCGCTGCCTATTCAGATATTTGATATGCAGGTTGTGGACTTTGGAAGAAGATGAATGGATATTCCCTTTGGGCATGATGTAAGAAGTGAAGGTTTGTCCACTTTTAAGAACAACACAGGACAACTGGAGGATCTCTGCATCCATTGACAAACCACTTGTCTCTATGTCAAACACCATTGACTTGTAATATTGTTCATCTTGACAGCTTGATGTTACTGAAGGCTTTACTAAACGATGAATCAACTGATTTTTGTCTAAAAATGATTGAACTTTTGTATATCTACTCTGATCGAGAGACAGTCGTAAAAATTCCTCCTCTGTTACTAGATTAGGGAATGCCATTTCTGAGCAAGAAGCAATACCTTTTTTTCTTTCTTTCTTAACTTTACTGTTATCTTTTGATGCTCTCCTATGGATCTTGGCTGCTGGTTCTGATTTTCTTTTGCAATTCAGTTGCCGCTTACAATTCATCCGTGTGAGATCAGTGTGGTTATTGGTTACCCCCACTTTTTCTTTACCTTTCTGCAGATAGCTGTTACCCTCGTTGTTTTGAAGGAAGTCCCCGTTTTTGGAACCTCCATGAAACATTGATTTTGGGTTTGCTTTTGAATTGCAATTCTTGATTCTTGACAAGCCGAGAGAAGCCAGTTTTTTGACAGCTTTTTCTGTGCTAAACTGCTGGATTACATCAACGAGAAACTTGCGCAGCTTTTCCCCTTTAAGCTCACGACCTGAAGGCAGATTTGTGTGTTTGTAACTGTGGGCACAGTTGTTGTATTTGCACCAAACTTCGCATTTCGAGTGGTCCCCAAATAAATGGGGTACTATGACCTGCAACCCAGCCTTAAGCCCTGAGGGATCATTCTTATGCTGCCTCAAGCAATATGAAAAGCATTTCGAAAAACGCTCAATAACATTATCTGATATTCCATCAGGCCCTGGACCGCACGAATTATCTCGGACAACATAAAGATGCTTCTTGAAGTCACTCAATACGTGGTTGACATCGGACCATTTGTCAATGTTTGTGATGACTTCTTTCTTCGTTCTTGATATAACAGAATCATCATCTTCGATAACTATGGGATATTTTTCTTCTTGAAAACGTTTGACAGCCACCAAAGGTTCCATGGACTTGGATAACCCTTGGTGATTCTTACGACACTCGTGTTTCATCACCAGTTTTCCCTTTCTCTTTGATTTCAGACATTTTCTGCAGGAAGTATTCCTCGTTCTGAAACCTGTATACTGAGACGTTTCATGCCCAACAACTGGAAGTTCCCCCTTTTCAGTTTTGGAATGGCGGGATTTGTTCTTTTTCCCGCCAAAATCAAGAGACTTTTCAGTGCCACTTGTACTCATCTTCTATTCCATCTCTCTTCACGTAGTAAAGCTTTCTCGTACCACTTGTCCGACTTCACGTTCAACCTTTTTGAAAGTTATGGCTGACGAAGAAAGTGCATTCAACATTGGCATTAGACGTCCAAGACGAGTGACTCTCATTCCAGCATGGATGGGACCTAATATTGCATTTCTCACCTGGCAAAGCCAGTAGTTTTTTATCGTACTTTCTTACTAGTAGTATCATTAGATAGAGTTAACAGCTTGACAGCATCTTTTACCAGCATGGTAATCTTATAGCCGGACCTGATGTTCTTGTAAATGCCAATAAAAACAACCATTGCTAAAAGGTAAACACGCAATGAAAACCAAATTCTACATAATATTTTCAAATAATAACGACTCCTTAAGTGTAAGCATGTTTCTGCATTTCATCTGCCATCTTCAGTACAAGTGTTGATGCAATGATTCTGAATGCTACGTATGTTAAAAGCATGAAAAGTGGCAAGGCCTGGAAATTCAAAACTTTTTGTTTCCTCTGTAATTTATTATTTCTCGAAACTATTTTCCTGGTTTATCACGTTAATATACAATAAAAAAATTATCAAAATAATTAAATGGATTTAGAAATCTGTTCGTATTAATGATCACATTTATTAACGAAAAGTATCAATTTATCAAAATGGATTTAGAAATATGTTTACGAGCTACGGTTTATGAAGAAGTTCTACTACTTCCTGATCTATCAAATATCGAGTGCTTAAAAAGTATCCCCCCTCGAAAAGAAAAGAAAAGATAAGTTAAACAAAATAAAAGTTATTGAGTAAGAGAAAAAAAAGAACTGAAGAAAGAAGGCTAAATGTAATATAAGCCAATAATGTGTTAGGAGCAATTTCCACGAGAGTAGGAAAAATTTTCTGAAATATTTTAAGTAATAAATTAAAGTAAAATTTGGTTTGAAAAACGGCTTTTCTCTCAAAACTTTCTTGTAGCACGCACTCCCCCAGAAGTCCATACCTATATATTGGATGGACACATTTCTAGTTCTTCTGACACCCCCTGATTTTTTAAATATATTCCACATCTCGAAGACAGTGCTACTTTTATCTTTTGGTCTAAGCAAGAGAGAATAAATAAGAGAAAAACTTCTTAATACCACACGCGCCATGTGAATTCCCGGTTGGGCTATTTTTAGCATCCAAAGTCGTTTGGTTTTTAATTTTTTGATGGCGTGGACGTGTGCGCGCGCGCTCAAAAACAACATACTTTTAGTCGATTTTTCTCACTTTTTTCGACAAAATCTATTAGATAAAGCAAAAAGATCAGGATTGACTATGTTCTGTTCTCTGATAAAACACGCGACTGAGGCTGTTGAAAACTCAAAAAGACGCGAAATTTATGTTTTTCCCAAAAATCTTTACATGTTTTCGCTACTTCCAGGTTTGGATGAAGCACACAATTTTTGACGCACTGGAGTAGGGTATGGCGAAAATTGACATTATGCGAATGCTAAAAATAGCCCAACCGGGAATTCACATGGCGAGCACGATATTAAGGACGTTTCCCTCTCTTATCTATGCTCTCTTGGTCTAAGTGATTTCTTCCAAAGTACTTCAGCAACCAGACTGCATATTGAATGATGGATTTTGACATTTTCAGAAAAAAATGGTCAAGTAAAAATCGAGATATTTTGAAAAAAATCATAGGTATTTTTAACAAAAAAAATCAAATCACAAAATCATAACCAACATAATCTATGATAAATTTGCCGTAAGATGTTTAAAAATCATAATAATCTTAAACAAGTTGCCGCAATTGTTAATAAAGGCAAGGCAACTGCAAGGCAATTGAAAGAATGACAACTCAATGAAAGCTGTTTCACTAACACGAGGAAAGGCTGCTGTTTTCTGAAATTCATAATTCATAGAAAATAACTTTTTCCTATAACTTCTATTTGTAGTTTCTACTTAAGCAAACTGTACAAAACATCCGTTCCAAGTAAATTTGTCAATGAATATTTTCACTGAGTTTGTTTATTAAAAACGTGTCAGATATGACTAAAATCTTGTTATAACTTGTTAGAACTTGTTACCCAGGATTTAATAACTTTTGTCAATTGTTTTTCACAAAGAGACCGAAAAGAAACGACAAATCTTTTGTTCAAATTTTCCAAGATGGCGGCTATGTCACACGCAAACCAAGACTTTAGACAAATTGTAATAACATCGATATTTACTAAGAAAGTTAATAAAAAAGAATCAGAGCCTTAAGATTGACAGAAAACAAGATGTAATACGTCTAAAATTTCATAATCGTGATCATTGTAGTTGAAGAATCGCTCTCCTAATTACTCCTACGCTAGTTAGCAGACAGCGGAAATATCAAAGAAAACACCAGATTGTTTTCACTCAAGGGCCCCTCTTTAGACGTCTAAGTCTCATTCAAATTTTGTTTTTATAAGTTGAAGTTGTCGGTTTGGTGAAAGGCTTTGAAGGTCATGGTAGTTAGCTCGTTTGACCGAAATGATGACAGAAAGCGGTTGAGTCGGTTTTTTTAAGAAGTACATTGGAAGAAAATGAAAGTAAAAACAGGAAGTCATGACAATAAAGGGTCAAAATAAAGTTTTCGGAACCGTTACTCCGACAATCGATTCACAAAGAGGACCCGAAAAAAACTCGTCAACAAACACCTTTTTTGTTTTTCTTTTGATGTTCGCTATGACTGAAAAAAAATAGGTGATTTTATCTAAAACTGTAAAAATTTTAAAGAACCGTGTAGTTTTGGAAACGTACGGTTCCCTAACATTTAAATGGCTTCCATGTTCGAGCACTGTGATTGGACAGTATGCGTCTTTAAGCGTTTTGATTGGTTCAGGTGTGGAAGCCCTTCGAGAGTCATGGACAACGAGTTTCTCAAGCACTTCGTTAAATTTTATCAAATAAAAACATAAAATAATGAAAATATATATGTTGTACCTGTCCTGTGAGTCGATATAGATGTTCAAATGAGGCTCAAAACATCGTGAAATCATTCCAGTGAACTTAGACTGTTTAGGATTTGGTGGGACCTGTGAAAAAAGATAGAAAAGCCATTATTTTTCTGACCAGACATGTCGCCTAGTATCGAGTTGATATTTCTTGACCCACTCATTTGGATTCAGTTTTAATTCTCTTTGGAGAGAACCAACAAGGACAGGCCAAGAAAAATCCTCACAAACTAAACCTTTCCTTACTTTTCCAGTAGAATAACTCAGTACAAACTCATCTATTTTTACCTTGCTTGGTGCTTCCTTCGTTTCTGTAACCTGAAAAACAATATTAGAAATTAGGGCAAGAACTGAAAATTATAAGTCGTCGAAACGACCAATAATTAAGGTACCCAAAGTTAATTTAATGTTTTCAACTAAAGTAAGCTGTATTTTTATGTTAGTTTGTTTAATACCATGCAACCCAAAGAAAATCTAATCGGCATTAAAAATTACTAACAGTTTTAGTGCCAAGTAAAGATTTGTTCTCCGCAACTACTGATGCTCTAAAAGTCATGGTACTTTGACAAGAGTTGTGGTGTACAGTTTTAGCGCTTATTCTTGGAATATGATGAGTTTGTAAGCGTCCTACAAACTCAATTCTTTCAAAACACCATTGAAATTTATTGGGAGAAAAAACTGCTCTCGGAATATATATCTTCATAAGCAAAATAAATTCAACTTACATCATCGGCACTTAAGGCAAACCTCTGGGCCAGCAGGTTCTCAAAGTTCGTGGTTCTTTGTATTGCGAACAACAGTAATTTGACCTCGATTTCTGAAGCACGATTTGACATGATTTTCGACAACTCTTTTCTACAAGAAACAAAGGTGTAAGAGTTTGTTTAATATCAAAGCATAAAACACAGTTTTTGGGTAAGAAATTCCGAATATAATGTTTTTAATCCTCACTTTGTAATTTTGCAGAATTCTTCTGCTATTCTTTCCTCTACGCGCCATTCTGGCGGAAAGGTGCCTGCGAAGTCTTCGTCGAATTTGACTAAAGCTCTTTTAAGCCATGAAAATCTTCTGTCAATCTTGTCTAACCAGGCAACCTAAGAAAGAGAGTGGAAAAAGATATTCAAAATACCAAAAAACTGGCATGGTAGAGTTATGTTATTTAGCCTGTGAAAGTAAGATGACTCTTTAGCTAGTACTAGTTGATGAAGAACAAAAGAAAACAATGGATTAGGAGTACATTACTAACTATCCAAGTAAAATCACTCTAAAGGGTAAACTAATGTATCACGACTGTTTGCAGGGTATTGGTTACTGTGTTGTAGTTTATTTGTAACGGTTAACCAAGCTGTTGTTCTTGTTCAGTCGCCATTGGAAAGGTTGGTAGTTCTGTAAAGATGTTGTACGGTGATGTTAAGGTTTGTAGACTATAAAGTTCGGTAATTATGAGTGTGGACATAGTTAATAGAGGGGAATCCATTCCCCTCTATTAACTATTGTGTGGATTACCGATAAAGTTAGCGGGGAGTTAGAAGTTGTTGGTGAAGCCGTGAGTGAGTTGTTTGGTGGAAGTATTAATATCATCGGCGTAGGATATAAAAAAGTAAAGCGTCCTTATTATACGTCGGTACTAATAAACTTGAAGCCGACGGCGCGTTCATTTTACCCCTTCTCTCCATTAGTACTCCGTTTTACGGGTATTTTCAAATTTTTAAAAAGATAATTAAAGCTACAAAGAAGTCGAAACAAAGATGCGAATTCACTGAGAATCGAACTCGGATCTCATGCACCGAAGGGGTTTAGAGTAGTGTGGCATGGTGCATGTGTGATGATTAGAGTAAAATAGGCGCGCACTAACCAACTGTGCCATCCTTGCTCGATGTATAGTAGGGAGTTGAAAATATTGGTAAAAGTAAACTATTGGTTAAGTCTCATGGTACGTTAGGTTGTTTGTAAGTTGTTAGGGTCGTGGTGAAAAGAAGAGCAAGATTTTAAATTTAAGAAGGTTTTTGAAGGACGTGGATGGCTTGCCAGATACTTTGCTTTATGAAAAAGTTTCTCCAATACACAGTATTGAACAGACTTATTTATTCATAGATTTTCACGGTTTAAACTGAATTTATCTGAACACCATATCACCATGAAATTGCGAGTAAGATTTCAACGAAAAATGGCAAGTGCAAAAAAATGTTAAAAAGGCAAAGCTGGAGGTATGTATTGGCAATGATTCCTTTTTAAGCACAAGATGTGCCTCCGCCAAGACGGGCGACCAGCAAAGAGGATAAGAGCCTTGTTGTCTATACTCGCTGAAAGACTAACGAAAAACTTGTCTCACCTCAAAAGTTTCGTTAAACAGCTGTTGGTATTCAGTAAACTGCAGCCGAACAAACCACGTCAACAGCTGATTCCTAAGAAAATAATTTAGAATTTTTAGCATTCAAGTAAATTTAAAGAAACCATAAGACGTGAAGAAAACATGCAAGTTTGATAATGATCAACTGATCTATCAACCGTTTGTAATGTGAAGACCTTTTTCAGTGGAATTATTGGCTATTCTCATTGCAATGCGCACATGAATAGAGTCCATTCCAAAGCTATTTTACAGGTTACACTATGCCATCACATACCACAACAAATCCACCTAGCTACACACGTTTTTCATGTCATCGCACATGCACCATGCCACACTACACTATGCACTTTTCATCACACCACATCATACCATGCACTGTCACACTAAAATCCCCCATGCCCTTACCACAACACTGTATACAATACCTACCTCTTACAGACAAATACTATGCTACCTACACCACACTATACCATCTGCACCATGCCATGCTACAACACTGTACACCACACCTACCTCTTACAGACAAATACTATGCTACCTACACCACACCATACCATCTGCACCATGCCATGCCACAACACTGTACACCACAACTACTTCTTACAGACAAATACTATGTTACCTACACCACACCAAACCACAACAATCTCCACCATGCCATGCCACAAAAGGCCAATCCATCATGCCCCACCATGCCATGCACTATACATAACACCAAACTATACTACACCACACCACAACATCTCTGCCATGCCAAAACATGCCAATTTATCATATTACTATACTACACCACGCCATGCCAATCCATCACTCCACTACCATGCACTACATACACAACACCACACACACTATACTACTACACCCACACAATGCCACAACATGCCAATCCATCACTCCACTATCATGCACTACATACACAACACCACACACACTAAACTACAAGCATACTTACTTTACTTTAGGGTCCAGAACCTTGACAACCTGGCATGCCTCAGCTAACAGGGAATTTGGTCCAGATGGTGGCTGAAATTGGCAATCCATTAGATTTCAGTAATACAAAGATAACACTGGACAACCAGGACAGGGCCGGATGGTTGAGAAATTACATTACCTTAGCTCCACGTACGGACAGTGCTTCTTCAAAATCCTGTAAAATTTGAGTTCCAACTTCACTTTGAATTTTATTGACCCTATAAAACACAAACCACCTTTAGCTTTAGATGTAACATTATCTACTAGATCAATTCAACTATTTTTGCTTTACTTTGCTTCCGATTTTTAATTGTTTTTCCTTTCCCTTCACTTCATTTTTCCCTTTTTCCCATTCCATTACTTTTTCTCTACCATTCAAGCAATTTCCCTCTCTTCTTTCTTTTCCCACTTACCTTTCCTGTTCTTTCCGATCCTTCTTTTTCTATCCTTTCCTTCCCCCTTTCTTTCCTTTATTTTGCTTTCCTTTTTCCTTCCCTTTCCTTCACTCCCATTCTTCCATTTCTCAATAACGTACACTAAAACCTACTACTTACTTATCTGCTAACTGCCTAATTTGTGCAATACTGAAGTACTTTTTGAAGTGTTCAAGAACATTTATGACTCCTTGAAGGAGGTTTGCCACTTCTCCATACTGACGTTTCTTCGACAACACCCTAAAATAAAAGCGATCAATTTGTAAAATAAAATATCATAACTATCCCCAACAATACAGACAAACTCGTAGCCGATAGATTCATGATGAAATTTGGTTTTTCATTACCATTAATCAAAATTAATCAGCCAGTACCTTTCATAATTTTACTAATAGCAAAGAAAAAACGATTTCAATAGGCAACTCACAACCACTATTATATGATTTTTGCGCTTTTGCTTTGTTTAATTTACAGGGGATCAGAAAAGACTTTCTAACAAAGTTTCTTTGTTACATACCATTTGCATGTCCTAGTTATTAACTGCTAATAACAGTGAAGTAACAGAGGCTAAATAATATTTAGGAAGATTGATGTTACCAAAGCTTCTTGCAATGTCATTTTTATATTAAAGAAATAATTTCTAAAACATAAACAACATTCTGGGCTAATATAGTTGTAGCAGATGTTATATCCCAAATTTTCATATATCCATCTTATAATTTCCCTTTTCATTCAATATTGGCTTTAATAGTGTTCTTAATTGTTACGAAAAAGAACTTCTTCGTGAATTTGATTATTTTTTCCATTTGCACATGCACCAGCAATACAAAACCAATATAGCAAATGAATCTGAGAAAACAGGAAGATGACAAGCAAATGATTATTCAAAGTAGTTCCTGCTGAATGCCATTTTCTTCAGTTTCTTACAGTTTTTCCCTAACTACAGCATCATTGAAGAAGTAATCTTGGATTTTAGAAGAAGTTGGGATATCTAATGTCATCTTCACTTGTGCAATTGCGATTATATATGTTGTAGTCAATAGTCAAATTTTTAATTACGCAAATAATATAATCTTATAAACATGGTGTGCCAATGTGAAAACTGCAGCCAGAATTCATGATAATTCTAATTGACTAGTAGACACTGGCTTCAATTATAACAAAATTATACAGACGTTTCGGTCTGGTCTCAGACTTTCTTCTTCACACTGAAGAAGGTCTGGTCTCAGATCGAAACGTCTGTATAATTTTGTTACGATTTAAGCCAGTGTCTACTAGTCAATTAAAATTAAATATGATGTGCATATACCTGTAAACTTTACTTTCATCATCACCTCACAAACTATTTTTGATCAAAAGTTTATTAAACTGAACTCAGGGTTTTTTCTGTGATACACACTAGAGGTCCAACATTAATTGATGTCTAAATTGATATTGGGTGGAACGTTCTGCTTTATGAAAAGCCAAGGGTACAAGGCAACTCAGATTGAATCTAGGAATTGATTATAACTGCTGTATAAACTGACATTACCAAGAACGTTTTGCTCTTACGAAAACCAAATTTTATTTTAAAACTTTAACATTTTCTCTTCAATTCAACTTTGTAGAATGAGAGTTAGCATAACAAAACCTTTGAGCAGATGGAGATAAGTAGTTTAAAAATATATCTGTTTTTCAAAAGAAAATTTAGGATTCACATTGAATAGTGCTTCATTAGCAGTAACACAATACTTGGATTCCTAATGTTCATGTGAACCAAAACCTGCTCTCCATTGCAACAAGCAGAATAATAAATAATAATAGAATAAATAAATAGGAATAAGAAGTGGCATTTCCACATTTCCACAGGGTGGCTCTTCATCCACTCAAATTCCAGTTGGAATACAAAAGTAAATTTTTGTGTTAGGAGGAAAAATGGAGAAACGGAGAAAAACTCTCATGGCACAGGAGAAAGCCAACAAGCAACTTTACTCAAATATGACCGCGCCCAGCAATACTCAAACCCGGGTCGCATTGGTGAGAGGCAAGCACATTCACTGCCACACGACCCATGCTTCCCTAATTTCCAAGAACAACAAATTGTAAGAAAAATATTTATGAAAATGCCCATTTAGGACCGATTTGCGCTCCATGCTCCTTATCTAAGAAATCATAATAAAATATAGAACAATTGATTTCATGGTGGGATGAAAACCTGACAACCATATGGCTTCGCATTAAAAAAATCATGAATGTTTTTCAATTCTTATCTATTCAAATTTCATTTCGAGTTTCGGCAAACACTACATGTATTACAACAGTATTACTGATTTAATAATGGTTTCATTAATTGCATTGAACACTAATGTTAGTGTGTCGACACCTCCCACAAAGATGTGTGGGTTTCCTATCATGTTTCGGCAAACACTATCACCGGTACACCAATATTACTGATTTATTAATGGCATCATTGAATTTATTACTAACGTTAGCGTGTCGACACCTCCCACAAGCATGTGCAGGTGGTTGAGGGTTGTTATTGAGGTCGTCAAGTGCCGCTTGGCATGGTCCAGTTGTTTGATGTCCCTTGTTATTTCTTTAACCTGCGAAAACAAGACTCTATCAATAATTGAGCTTGAAAAACTTACAGCTATTCTAGAAAAGAATTTAATTCCTATTGCATACCACAAATTTGTAAATTCAAGTATATAAAAATGTTTAAAAATCTAATAAAAATATGTTAAAAATAATGACAAATAGTTGCTTGTCGATGTTGAAAATTATTACCCAACCTTCAGAAAGGCGCATGGTTTTAGCAACAAAATAGATTGAAATTTACAAGTCATTTTATTGATGGATATCCTTTGAGTTCCCTGCTTTTAGAGGTCTTTTTCTGCTCTTTGTTTTAGCTTTAGGTCTGCTCTGCCTTATGAAGGAGAAGAAAAATAACCTCTGCTTGCAGGGTCTAGGCTTCTGAAAGCAGGGTAATTGAGGGAGAAAAACTTCAGAATCATATTCATTAATTACAAATTTGTAGTGAAGCTGGACACTGAAGCAGCACTGCTCTCATAACCTAAAGGACAACATCTCAACAATGGAAATAAAGGCCAAAGAAATAGTTTATTTAATAAGCTCTTGTTGTAGTTATTGCTAACATGACCTAATAACCAACATAATATCTCAACAATGTATGGTAACCACTGTGGCTTGACTGGAACCTTCTTCACAAATTCATCAATAACAGGATGACTTTCTATGGAAAATATCTCAGTAAAATAACTGAGTTCCTTTTTTTGAAAATTTGCAAAGCTGATGTTCTAGTGACAATTCATCAATAAAATTGTCTTGCAACACTCAGTTGCATAATCAGTAGAAAGACGTTTTCTTTGTGGCCTTCTCTCACTAAGTTTGAGAGAGCAGAGCATGTTACAGTTTGTCATGAAACTTCTCTTAATGTAACACCAAACATAGCCATGAACAGAGTCTTTCATTTGACTCGACAGCCTTTGCTTTCTCACACATACCTCTTATTTCCAAAGCTACACATTTCAAAGAGGGAACTGTATTTAAGTCATCATGAAACCTATCTTTTACACAGATGTACAAAATGTTTTACAAGATAGAAGTTTTGCTTTGTGGCAAAGCCCTCATGACTAAATAGCCTTGCCTTTGATGAATTCTCAAACATGTATTTTTCCAGAGTAAAACCTGTCATTTCAAAGCAAATCCTACACTTTGCGCCATTATTTCATCAATATTAGAAGCTCCCTATTACTTCATTTGACTAGTAAACATTCAATTAATTCTCTGCAGTCAGTTGTAAGACATTTGTCAATACTAAAACGTGAAAGTTGTTTGTCTGTGCAGCCATCATATCCTATGTATGTCTTGAATTAACTCACCTAAAGCTGCAGAGTTTAATTCACTCATTCAACATTCGATTTCTTCGCTCAAGTCACTTTTAGGACACTTTAATAATGTGAAAGTTATACCTCTGTGCAGCTCTTTATTTCTTGATTAATTCACCTAAAGCTCAGTGGTTTTTGTTGCTATTTAATCTTAACTCAAAACAAGCAAATTGCTTGAAGAAACGTTTCCTTTTATAATTTTTTTGCATTTTTGTTGGACATGGAAACATAATTGTATAAGGATAAAGAGAATGTAGAATGCAAATGTAATTTATTTCACAATGAACAAACAGGGGAGTGATCACTCAGTACATCTTCTGAGCCAGAGGCACATGACTAAAGCACTTAATGCCATATCAAATTGAAATTTAGGAGGTGATTTTTGCTGAAGGAGTTAACCTGGAGAAAAACCCTCAAAGCACAGACTGAAGAGAACTATAACAAGCAAATTATTATACTCACATACAACATCGAGCCTGGGAATCAAACCTGGGTTGTACTAGTGAGAGAGTGCATTTGCAATGTATACCACCCGTACATTTATTTAATAACTATTTGCTGAAGATGTAATAGGTTCATGAACCCAGTACTGCAGCAAACCAATTTTTAAATACTTTAGGTAGCACAGAGAAGTAGTAAATTAAATCTTACCATATGTTCTGACTTGTCTGCCTTCTCTTTGATGTCCCTAATTTTTTCAAAAAGCTGTTTTATAGCTTCTTGTGCTTCTTCAAGAGCCTAACAAAAGGAAAACACTAAGATAAAGCTTCTTTAGTCTGACAATAATGCGTGCCAAGGATTTTTTACCATATGGAACCACCAGCACTCTATCTCACATCATTGACAATCTCTTTTTTCTTTACACTCAAAATTTAGCAAAAAATATTTTTAGGGAAGTTGTTTATTTAGAACATTATTTTATAGAAAAATGTAGTTTTTGACTGCACAAATAAGTAATGTATAGAAAATGATGGGATCAAAGTATGCCAAGTTGCACAACATTGAATATGTTATGCCACCTTGTGAACTGTAGTGTTTTTGCTTTGAGTGGGGTATAATTGAATAGGACATGCCATGTTGCTATTACTTGTTTTGTCTTGTTCTAAAAACCCAAAATATTGAGCAAGTAACAGTAAACATGTTCAGTCAACCAATATCAGTTTGACGGTTCATTGTAATGATAATTCTTGGACATCCTGTACCAACATGAACATATTCTATGAACTCAAGTTAGGTACATACATGTCTGCCTTCATGTCCTATGTTTGTCTGTCCTCTCACAACTAATCTTATTTCTTCATCAAGACTCCTTTTGAAAGCAGAAATTAAAAATATCATTATAGTAAAAGAAATGTTAACAAGATGAGAGAGAAATATGATTATGATGTGTAAAAATGTTTTCAAGTTTATTGCATTTTCTAAGGAAAATTAGTCAGGGGTAAAATGCTGATTTAAATGAAGGGAATTTCAAAGAGGTTAGAAATGTTACGCAGTTCTTGAGACAGACCAAGCGCGGTTCAATTTCTGCCTCCGGTATCAACAGCTGAACCCCTTGAAGTTGCTGCCGACATCAAACAAAGGCCCACTTAAAAATTTTTTGCACACTTCCTGCGACACTTGATTGTTGGATATTCAACATCGTAGTTTACTGAGATAATGAATAGATCTTTACCTTGCAATGCTAAATTGTTGTTGGCCAAAACTTAAATTGGAACATCTTTAACCAACTTCTACTGAACCAAATGCTTTAGAATTTATAAACGTACCTTATTTTTAAACGCATCTTGTTAACAACATCATCAATGTTAGCTAAAGACTAAAAAAAAAAGTTTCTTTAGGGAATGAAAATTATTCTTTAGGAAATATTTTATAAAATTTTACCATTTATTTGAATAAAAGAACAAGGATATATCTTTATCATGTGAAGTCTTGTCCTTTCCTCCCTCCCCAAACCTTATACACTAAATTTCAATTCAATATGTGAGTTAGTGGTGCATTGATTTTTATCAACCCAGAATCTGTTTCAAGGTATGGATAAAAATTTGCAGGTTGTTGGCAAGAAGAAATTGAAAGCTGAGATGTCTATGATCGTTTTTTTTTAACTCCTTGAGGGAAAAAATGAATTGAACATGCAAGATGAAGCTTTCTTCATCATCATTCTTAGATTTTTAGGACTTCATCAACATCTAACGATCATGGACATCTCTGTACATAACATCGTAATTATGGGATGATGAAACTAATAAAAATAATCTAAAAACGAAATTCTAGACACTACTAAAATAAAGAAAGATGAAATGAGACTCTATTACCATCAAATATTCTGTCATTATGCTTTTTTCTTACCTGTTCTGTTGGAAATATTGAGTTTATATAATCAACTGGGTTGAAATCTTTACTGTCAAGAGGGTCATCACTCTGAAAAACCTAAAAAATTAAATTAGAGGATGCTTGTAAGGCTAGAAAAAGTTTGCCACTGATAAAGCTGAGAGAGATACTAGTCTCTTGGGTTATGGGCTGTAGGATGTGGGATCCAAATTCTGGCTATGCTAGTTTGGAATTTAAAATGGCAGAAAGGTTTGAAGTACTGAGTAGAAGAAACTACAGTAATCCTATGTGCTCGGAGTAAGGTATGACTACATTGGTAGTAATCAATTGCAATCTCCACTAGCTAAAGAAGAAAGGGATATTCTAGGTAAGGATGATACTAAAGTCAATCTGCAGGTATCTGCTACCTACAAAGCACTTCATCTACTGTATCTAAACATTACAAGAACTTTATAAAACCATTTTCATTCCCTTCGAGCATCTATATTATTAAGGATAATCTTCGTTTTTCAAAGAATTTCAACAATAACATGATTCTCTTGAACTACAAAGTTATTACATGTGATATAGTAGGTAGATAGGTATTACACCCTTCATGAACAAGAACATATTACAGTACAGTATGTCCAATAAATTTAGCTCAAAGGATCAAAACCATCCATGCAAGAGATAAATATCATTTATGTTCCAGTAAACCATTTGATTTGAATCAACAGGTTAAACTGTTTCAAAATTTCTTGTATCATGACATTTTATTCTTTAAACTTGATTTATTTTCTTCTTCTGTTCCATTGGTCATGTAATGGAGTGGGGCTCATGAAGACAACCGGTGGTGAACATGTAACAAACTGGTAAAACACAACTCTGTTGAAGTTTGAATAAGGGTTGTGTTGCTTTATTTATTTTCTACTTCTATTCTCTTGGTCATGTAAGGGAGTGGGGCTCATGAAAACAACTGAAGTAAAATCTCTTTATTTAAGTGTCTAGTCGTTCTAGCACTTTTGCACTAATTGGGGACACTTTTCACTCACACACACTACAACTACCTTCAGTATTTCATGCATACGACACTCACTCACATGTTGATTTTTACGGAGGAAGGAAACCAGAGTACCTGGAGAAAACCCTTGTAGCATTGGAGAGAACAAGACATCAAACAAACTCAATTCACATATGGCGACCGCAGGGCTCTAACCAGAGACCCGAGCCTTTGGAACCACAGTGGTGAAAGGCGACGCGTTAGCAGTGTACGCCACCCATGCTACCCATGTCCGGTGAAACTGGGTGAACATGTAAAGTAGAACATAACTCTAATCGTAGTTTGAAAAGGGTTATAATGTGAGGAATTTTTCAGTTAATGATTTAATAATCAACCACCATGTTAACCTGTTCTGCGGTAGTTTACATGGATTCAATCTCTAATCAAACCAACATTCAGGGTCTTAAAAAAGGAGAAAAATGCAGCCTTTGTAACTACATCTGCAAAATGAAAGGCATTTAAATATTCGTGGTGGTCCTATCCCTCCTAACTAATACAAATTAAGAGGGCCCAACTCTATTGCAGTTGTATGTTTGATCCTTCTGTAAACAAAGTTAGGTGTCAATAATATCATAATTATCCATTGTATATGAGACTAAGTACTACCACAGATGGCACTCATCCAGTACAAGTTTAAAATTCTAACATTGTTGTTGGTATGTTGTCAATATCCCAACCTACCAACATCTTTAACCTATACTGATTTTTGGGCCTTGTTTGAGCCTGTATATTGTCATAACAGTATATTGACCATATATCCTACATTATACTGAGTAACCAATACCTAGCAATAGCATATGGTAAAATATAGTAGATCAACTGTGACTGACTACACACTCAACTACCCCCCACTGCTTCCTGCGTCACTTGTGACCCTGTTGTATAGACTAGCTTTAAAGCATTCAGGAAATGCTGTACTAGGGTTTATTGTTTATTACCGGTGTTGATTGTGGATCATTGCTTTGACGGAAGCACACTATGGTATTGTTCTATGATATATAATAGCACATTGTGATTCGTTGGTGCATGCTGTCATGCTTTTTGACCGATAACATACTAAGGAAGCCATTTGTCACAGTACTGTAATTCTCTCAATCACAACAAAACAGCTTTTCAACTTCAAAATATATAACTTAAATATATGCTAACCCCATTAAATTAAGTCTAAGAAAGCATGAATTTGATAGTTATTAATGATAATAATGCAATGAATTATTAATATATTATAGTAATTAAGTTTCGAAAGGACATGAATCTCAAAATTTACATCGATTTTAATCTAAAATTTCCATACAACAACCAAAATCAAGGGTTCTGGTTCAACTCATTAACCAAGAAAAATCATAGCTTATCCTAAATATATTCTTTAAAACAATAATTAAAGACGGTCACTGGATAAATTATATACCTGTGAAATAGCTTCTTCGACTTCAGATGAATAAACTATTGGTTTTGTCGAGCTTTCTTCCAAAAAATCATCGTCTGCATCAGCTGAACGGCCAACTTCTGCCGCCATCTTGGAAATTCGTGGAGGAATCCGCTGACATCTTCTGAAACCGCAATACTTCGGGATTTCGCAAAATCGGCGCATTACAATTTTTTGAAGATTCAAATTCATTTTAAGAAATAATATAAAATAGTATCCAAACGGTGTTTGAGAGTTTTCTTAAGTAAAGGGTTTAGGAAACTTTATGGTATTGAAAAATTGGATTAATAATTGTATCTTATCAGGCGAGTGGATCTTCGGGAGGCTTCCTGTCATCTTTTAGAAAGACAGGTGCCATTATAGCTCTAGGGGAAAAAATTTCACCTGTTTTATCAAGAGGATTCAGAGAACACAGGTGTATAGTTCCTCTTTGAAAGATGCCTATAAACTTGACTAATACCTTGGCGATCATGTATTGTGGATGATAGAGAGCTGTGTAAACCTTCTCTGACGTCATTTTTTCTTGTTATTTTTTGTTTATTCATATTATTGATACAATTGTTATTTACATTCAATTTACACTTTGAAATTTGCTGACAATTTAGGCAGTAAATAACGGGGGGAAATGGCAAAGAAACTATTTAGCTAGAAGTAGATGCAGAATGAGTAGAAATAATATGCATGTGCCATTTTGTTTACCGGTTCAAAGTTGACTTTCTGACTATGATTCACTTACCGGTGATTACTTGTATGACAACACACTCGTGCTGTCCTAATGACTTGTACTTCCCAAGTGGTTCTTGTTAAATTGCAGGTAGTTGAAGGAAAGGAATTCGAATGAAATAAAAAAAATGCTCTGTACTAATAGAAGACCATAACTAAAATTTTCTTAAGTTAAGGCTATCGTTATAAACTTAGTCCCGTTATTGTGTATCAGCCACAACAAAGCTTATAAAATAACTGTTCCATATTATTATGGCGGTGAAACTGAGAAAAATTCAGTTGCTAATAAACCCGTTAGTGTCTCCTTATCCTAGTCTGTTGGAGATCTATTTTGTTTACAATGTCCCTTCCTTATTAGCTTACGTAAGAAAAATAGTGTGGACCTTACCAAGTAACTCAGTGAAACGATTCGAATTTGTTATTTTAATTGGTTGTTTTTTGTCGTTTTATCATTGTACTGTTTGAAAGGCCTTTCAGCCGTCGTTGGTTATGTTTTGACTATATTATTGTTTACCTTTTTTAATTTTTCTATAATCTTTTTCTTTTAATAAACATATTAGAATAGTGTGAGTTAGGATCCCCGGCTTAAAAGCTTTTTCCCCATGCATCTTTTTTGTTTTTCTTTTGATAATATTATTATTTACACCTAATTGCAAGAAGGTTGCCATATAAAAAGAAAAAATTTCAAATAGAAATTAATTATTTTTGTAAAACAGACGTAATTATTTCACTGCTTTCAAGGTATAAACTAATATTTTTGAGATAATCTTGTTGGTATATTACTAAAAAGTTATTCTCATCAATCTAGGGGGCTTTAGAATCAAAATAAATAATAATAATATTTCTAATTAATTCCTATTCGTTATTTTTTTAATGTTTTTATGACAACGTTCTCCCAAATTGCAAACCAGGTGCAATGAAAAAATATTTACGATTTTAGTTTTTTTTACTATTGTACAGATTTTGGTGTCAATATTTACTAAATTCAGAAATGAAGCAACTAAAATAAATCCCAACCGCTCATTTTTCATGAGTACATTCTGAGCTTTACCTATTCTAAAACCTACGAACTTGAAAACTATAGAATAAATACCATCATTTATTCATAAAAGAATCCAGTGAATTAAGTCAATGTAATGTAATTAAACACGGCAGAGCAGAAACCATTTACGTGTCTTTTTTCAGTTGAAATAAGGCCAAAATTATTTGAATGGAAAAGAGAGAAAACTTAAAAGAAAAAACTGAAGAATATGTAGAGAATATTGGAAAATTCCTACTTTTCTTCCTCTTTGTTATAAAGCATTTTTGTTCGGTTGTTTTAATGAAATAGCCTCGGGTGGCAAAAAGGTCCTTCACTGAAGTTTTGCGCTATTTCGGCGGGAAAATGGCGCGTCACGCACATTGTCACTACCCAGAGTTTTCATAGTATTTGAGAGACCTACTGTGATTAACCTATATGTAAACATTCCTCTTTGATCCAAAAATCTTTAAAACAAGACAAGATGCATAGTGCTTTATTCATATTACACGCAACACGTCATTTTGAATCATCGTCACGAAAAAGTTCCTGCGCCATATTTACGAGCTGGATCCGTACCCTTCTTTTCAGAAGCAAAAACTTAAAAACAAAAAGTTACACTACATGTAAAACTACGATATCAGGTGTTGCAAACACTGGGTTTTTGTGTTTGAGTTTCACCCGGCGTCTAAAACGTTTAAAAAAATTATTGTAAAATACGGGTGGCAAGACTGATATCCATAAGTCGATGTTAGGTTAATGGTTTTTTTTTTGTTGAAAAAAAGTGTGATCATATTCCTTTTCTTTTCTTTTATACTGTGGCTCTTTCATCGTAAACTGGCGGCAGGGAAAAACTGGGGGCCTTTAAAAAAACGTAGCAGCAGGGAAAAAAACATTTCAACAGTCGTTGTACCGTAGCGTTTTCAAACCACAAATCAAACATTTCTCCAGAGGTGAGTTACAAAATGTACAACAGACTAGTTATCTTCAACACTATGACTGAAACGACGTGTTGCCAGAAGACTGATTCAACGGGTGGGTACGACATGCTTGCTTATGTTTTAATAAAAAAGAGCACTTCAACTCCTTGAAGCGATCGTACAAAGGTTCCGACTAACCATAGCGTGAGATCGAAGCCATGACTGACCAGCTTTGTCCGACTCGTGGAGCAAGTGTAAGAATTCGTTCAGTGAATTAAAACTATCGAAATGCTTGGTGGAAAACGGAGTTTGAAATGAAGACTGAAAGGGATAGAATTGTGGGTGATTGGCAACTTTTACCCAAGGCTATTGACCACCATGCATATTAAGACTAAAGTCAAACTCTGAAACAAACTATGCACATTACTGAAGCCTACTAGACCTGGGGTTGTTATAGAAATAAAACTCTGAAGAAGAAGCTGTCGAGTATATCGAGTTGTTTTAGTTTTCTAAGATCGACTTCCTGTGCTAACTTAGTCTAGCCAAGGTCATTTCATATATGTTCGTTGAAGCACGAATGATTAGCTAGTACAACGTCCAAATCGCAAAATAAATTTTGTGTAATTACACGTTTGAGTGTAAAAGGAAGTTACAGAACTTCAACTTGACCGGATGCGTGATATTGGGTATTCTGACAAACCGTTTACAAAGCCCCACACTCTGTGCTCATTGAATATCACTAGAAAACATAGCGCGGTATATAGAAAAAAGCAAGAAAACCCTTATTCTTCGATATTATTCCAAATGGCTACAGTCACTGTCTGAAACCTTGACAACCTAGCCAAAAAACCAGTCTAACTTGAGCTTTCAGTTCAACACGTGCAGTAAATTGATTTTTATGATAAGAAGACATCCAATTTAAAATGATATATGCTTTCTTCATTACACGAGTTTTAAGAAATTAGTAAATAAAGAGCAAGTTGTAATAGTTGGAAAGGGTTTCCAAAATTTATTGCTTCTAAAAATATTGACAAAACAGTTGAATGCCTGCAAAATCACGAGAAGTTACAGTATATTTATCACCAACTTGTTTCCTGCCGCTTTGTTGCACACTAGAAAATTATTACAGAACGTTCTTTTCTTTGTTGCTCAAGCATTTCGTTGAAAAAAAAAGTTGTTGTTTGATTGAAAAACACCCGTCTTTACCTACACTTGTCGATTTCACAAGCTGTTTAGTTTCGCTAGGTAATTTTTGATAATGAAAGCATTTTTTTTCTCGGTCTTAGTCGTTTCTCTTATTCAACATCCCATGTGCCTCATTTTGCCATCATATAACTCTTATTATTTAGTACCACAAAATAAAAAAAATAAATGAATCGCAAAGTCCGAAATTTTACTTTTTCTTTTATGGAGTCAAGTATCATGACGAATTTCTTCATGTATATGGAACTCCTTCTAATAGTTTATCACCGTTATTTCATTTTTTTATGTAGTTTTAGTATTTGAGCCAATTTATCGTTTCGTGAATCCTTAAATTAAATAGCACCTTTTCTCATTTTCCAATTTTCAATAGAAATTTTTCTGAGATTTTTTTTAACGGCTTCCTTTGTTAGGAAGTCAAGTGAAGTGGCAAGCCATCCATTATGTATGAAGCAAAGTAGATGTCCTTAACTATTGCTCCTCCCCCCGTAACAGCGTTTTGAAGGAGCCAAACAGTCGGAAATCCTTTGAATTTCTAGGACCCAACTTTTTTCTTATAATTACGAGACGTTCTTTTTATATAGGAAAAAAGATAAAATAAAAAAGTTTGGTCCCATGCAGGACATTTCAATTCCTTCGTTAAAACAAAATCTTGTCCTTCATCTGGTAACACTGTACAATACTACAGAAGTTATAATTCTTAAAAATGGACTTTGAGGTTGTGGTCGGGGGGGTCTGTAGTTGCCAGACAATAGGGAGACTTACTATTATGGGTATCCTGTGTATACGTCTGACCGAGGCTTGGCCTGGCACAACACATCCTTCTTGAGTCTCTGTCAAACAACAGAAACAATGTAAAAAGAAGGACAAGAAAATTTCCTCATTTTCCACTCTATCCAAGGTAGGTCAAGTTTGTCATCCAATCTGTCCTAAACCAAGACCGTTGAGTATATTTTCAGGTTAGTTTGAACGCAGATTCCAAATGTCTATATTTATATTCTGTAGACGCAGCCAGACTCCTTCAATGAAAATTCTACGAGCCGTGCAAAATTTTTTTGTAGCTCTAACCTTTTACTACTTTTTCTTCTACTATTCTTTCCACATTTTCATCTTTAAGCCCCCTATTCCTTCACACCAACCCTGGTTTTAAACACTAGCTTACTTATCCGCTACAGAAAATTTTTCTATCGTGAGCAAACTTCCAGACATTCGCCACAAAGAACTAAGGTCGTAATTATTCCTAAGGTTCTAGCTGCGGTACTGCAAAATCCAGTTTAGATTATTGTTATGACTCTATTACTTAGTAAAACTGTAATCTGTAATGTATACATCTTTTTGGTCAGGGAAGACGTAGAGATATATGTAAGAAAAAAATTTTGGGGTAAATTTTTTTTCCGATGAATTTATATATCAATATATCAATGTGTCCAAATCATCCATATTCATTATTCGCTGTCTGGTATTCTCTGACCAAACCACAATGCGTTGAGTCGATCAGAATCAAGTTTAGAACTTCTCAGCTGCTCTATATACAGGAAAAAAAAGCTTAAAAAAAGAAAGTGAAATAAGGTTTGAAGATATTTTTATTACATGTAGGATGTGGGATCGTGGAATTTTTAAAAAATATTTGTTGTGTTTAAATCCTTCTCAAAATGAAGGAGTTTATAGTTGATATATGGCTAATAGATAATTGCAATGACCAAAACATCGCACACTTATTCACTGAATGATTTTCCAACATGGCTCTTCTCAAGATGTTCTTAAATTCTCTCAAAATTTTGACTTGCTGATAACGTTGATGTTTTAAAAAGTATATGTAATAATTGTACATAATTTGTACATTTTTTCTACGTAAGATTAAAATCTAGGCCAGAATAAGATATAAGACTTATGTACTTAACTGAGTATCGTTTGCGAATTTCCTCTCATCTCAAAGATGACCAGTAATAATGTTTCAAAAATATCAAAAAATCCTGTCTGGTCTAAATACAAAAAAAAAAATAGTTCCCTTATTTTTAAACCAAGGTATTTTAGTTTATCTTAATCTTTTAAAAAATTTAATGCCCTTTATCCTTCTCCTCTATATTTTTTGTTTTACTTATTGATTGATGTAATTATTGGCAAATACTTTTTATAAGCAGTTAACTAAAGTTAACTTTATATAGACAGGTGAAATAGATTGTAAGAGGGGTATTAAGCCCTTCTTGTAGCCCGGGAAGGATTGCTGATAAACTCCTGACTTAGGATGCATAATCATTCAAATCAAACTCATATTTTTATTCATGAACTAAAATGGTCTTCTGAAATATTTCACATGTCATATTTGAAGGAAAAGTGAAATTATATCTGATTTCATTAGATATAAGTAATGCGACATGTTCTAGTTGGTTAAGGGTAGAAATTAACAATATGTTTAAATAATTCATCAGTAGAATGGATCTACCAGCATGTCTAAAAGGCTGTACTTGTGAGAGGGAAACCTTCAACGACTGCAGAAACCAATTTGAATTCCACCGACCAACAAACAAGACCAGAATGCTCAACAATCCATCCTTCCAAGCCAATAAACTCCTAACAGGTAAGCTAGTCCAAGGATAAAACGTCCGAGTTTATTTCTTTTTGTGTGTGTGTGTTTAGCTATTCTTCACTTCCTTGCTTCACTTTGATACTGAGAAGATATTAATATCTGAAGAAACAAATAAGATGTCTGAACGATATGACTTTAATTAGCCGATAGCAAGAACCAGGTGATAAAAAAGTTTATATATTCTATTATGGCGTATGGTAAGGAAAGCTGAATTTCCTGTGTCAGACACGGCATTTTAATATCCTGATAAAGCATTCTAGTTTGTCAGATAAAACATGCAAAGGGCAAACAATATAGTGTTGATTATTTAACCCATGTGGATTATAAATCTGGTGTGCATACCAAAAAATATAACAATAAATATTGACAAATGAGATGAGGAAGCAGAAAAATTAAAAAATCTTTCAATTTTAATCCTGTGATGATAACCATGTTTTAATAAATATTAAAAATTATTACAATAATATTAATATTAAGCTGTTATAAAATATCCTGGTTTTTTGGTTTCATTTAGTGCAATATAAACTTTTATCCAAACATATTACACCTTATTAAAGATTTTTTTATCATAATTTTTTTAGCAATCTTAGTTTATATAAGATATTTTTTCTGTAAACTTTTAATCATTATAGTACATAAAATAATATTTCTCATCTTAATTGCAGTGATTACTAAAATTTTGGGTGTATTTAAAAAAAAAATTTTTTAACAGATTTGTCAATGATATTAAAATTGTTTTTTTTTCCTTTGATATCCAAACTTTTATGATAATATATAAATTATAATCTAGTTATGAATGATTGAAGTATCATATAACTCAAAATTAAAATGAGATCTTAAAGATTCCAATCTACGTACATATTTCTCTATTATTTTTAGGAATTGAAATGCTATATGCATGCATTCTTGTGCATTTTACTAGGATATTTTATAATTTCAATATTTCTTATAAATTTCTTTTAAAAGATTTTTGTTTTTGAAGTATTTTTTTTATTTGATTAGATTTTCTGGGGGAAATTTAATTGTTACAGCTAATCATATGTTTGAATTTATAAACAGTACAAATTGAAGTTAAAAAGTTTTGAAGGCCCTCAAAACTGAAATAACTGACATAAAACGCTCCTCAAAGTTTCATTATATGGACTCAAATAGGCTATTTAATGGCGTGATCAATAAATTTTTTTTCCTCTCAAGTTGTTTGTTCATTATCAGACATTAATTTTTTTGTTTTGTTTTTTTAAGATCCCAGAGGAAAGAGTTATGATTGTAGAGTTTGTGAAAGAGTATTTAAGACCCAGGAACTTTTGGAAAAGCACATACGAAACCATTCTGAAAACAGACCCCACAAATGCCCACAGTGTCCCAAAGGCTTCAAGCAACCCAGCCACCTTAGTCAGCATATGCGAACACACACAGATGAACGTCCATTTTTATGCAATGTTTGTAGTAAAGCATTCAAGCAATCATGTCAACTCAAACAGCACATGAGACTACATACTGGTGAAAAGCCGTATAAGTGTCAAGAATGTGATCGGGGGTTCAAACAGGCCAGTCAGCTCAACCAGCACTTCCGACTGCACACTGGAGAAAAACCATACAAGTGTATGATATGCTATAAGGCCTTTACGCAGGCAAGCCAATTACGATCACACAAGAAAACCCATGAACCCAAACCAGAGAGAAAAACTTCAAGCTACAAAACCAAAAATCAAGTTCCACATGTCAGTATCTCTCAATCATTAGTAAATACTTTGCCGCCGCCACCTGTCACAGAAAGAGGGCTTTACTATTCTTCCACCCGTTTAGGTTCTTCATTCACCCTTAAAGATTTTGAATTGCCGTCCGATGACTCTATACACGTCGTACAGTTGCCCATGACACATCATCTTGGAATGCCGTTTTCGACTTGAAGTCTCTTACACGCTCTATCCCAAACAGAACTGCTGAGTTTTGAAACTGCAGTGATGACAGCTTTTTGCCTTGCGACGTTAAATTTTTAAAAACAGTTTTCTCATTTTGAAAACCCAAAAATACCCTAGAACATTAAATAGCTAAAGCAATAATTTAAATTATTATTATTTGTAGGTTTTTAAAACCTAGATTATATTTGTTGGAACTGTAAAATTTTAAGCCAAAAGATGAACAAGAATTATTGGCATAGTTTAAAAAACAGCCAAAAATTTGTCTTGAGTGTTCTAATAATGATAATAAAAATCTGTCTGCTTCTACTTAGGTTATAATTTGCTTTGTAGTTTTTACAGTCTTAATAAAAACAAACAACAATATCACTGAGATAAAGTTGAGCTATAAAGATTAAACTGTTAAAAAGTCTTGAAAAAATCTAAACTTCGTTTATTTGGCTCTCTAGAGTTCTATAATTTTTACAAGAGTAAATGCTGGAAGTATGTGTACTAGGATGATCAACAAATGAGCTAGTCTCTGCAACAGTGACAAGAGTAAATTGTTTTTAGTAAGACTAAGAATTTGCAAAAAAAAAGGTTTAAATAGTGTAAATAGCTCAGACTTGTAAGCTGTAACTTAATGTGAAAATAAAAACTTCAAATTGTCAGAAGAGAAATAAAATTTGGGCAGTTTTGAATAACTTCAGCGTTTTTGATGAGATTTTTCTTTCAGAATCTATTCTTTTAATTTCCTTTGTTCCATACATATTTTTATTTTTTTCAATTTCACACATCTATCAAAGCCTATGTTAGTTCTATACTTAAAACCTCAAAACTTGGTTAATCAGAATTCATAACATTTTAATGAAAAATGTCAACAAAAAACAACGTTTAATAATGGAGTGATACTTTGAACAACGTTTGTTTTTAAACTCGCACTGTATCAAAACGGTTTTTGAAAGGAAGAATGCATGTATTGAAGCTTGTTTACACCATAATATTCAACTATGGCATTGTTTTCACTTTATTTTCCAATTGTTAATAAACCCCTTCACTTCTCAAACGCTTAAAAGACAATAAGATTGAAAAGTATTCATTTCAACTTCGCGTTGTCTTTCGACTGATTTTCCAATATATTGTTTTGTAAATTTCATTAAAAGCAATGTTGAAATATACTTTTGAAATGTTAACGAATAATAAGTCCCCTAAAGAGTAAATTGTCTGTCTGTCAGAGTCATCTGTTCAAGAGCCAATCAAATTGTACGAAGGCTGCATGTCTGGTTTTTATGTTAATAAGCCCAGGACCAATTCAAGAGAGTAAAACCCTTGGGCAATAATTCTTTGATCAAAACAATAGTGAATTTAAAATTCCCAGACAATCTTGCCCTCCTAAATTAATCAATCGATTTTCTCAGCGCTTTTAACATCGATTTTGAATTAAATATATTTCTAGTTGAGAGATATTATTCGAACAGCGTTTCTTAATTCCGTGTTATTTCTCCTTTCATTCATCTATACAAAATTCCATCCATATATTCATTCATGATCATCTATTCAGCATCCATTTGATCCGTCTATTCAACTATTCATCCATTCACTCAACTATCCATTTATTTGTCTATTCTCTTTATGTCTCGTCTAGTTTTTATTGTATTTTTTCAGCCGGGATTTGATTCTATTATATCCTTTACGAATATTTCGAAGTTTCACGCCATTGTTTTTAGTTCCCGAATCCTAGTTTAAAACATTTTTTTTACCATTTTATATTTTTTTCCCTTTAATTCTTCCACCCATCCGAGGGTCCGTCATTCAACAAATTATTATTCATTTATCTATAGTTGTCTGTATGGGCGTCAATTTGCAATCTTTTGGCACGCTACTGCAAACATTAAAAAATTGTTCTATCTATACACCGTTTTGAAATGTCTTTTTAACGTTGGTCGTAAAGCTAAAATCATGTTTGACTAACATTTGAGGAAAACGACGCGGACAGCTCCGTTTGACTTCACATGACATCGAAATGCCACCTGTACCTTTTCTTAATTTCACTTAAAGTTTACGCGGGAACCGAATGAGGTTTGATAATTTTCAAAAATGTGTTAGTTGTAAAACTGCATTAAAAAAAATATATAAAACTTGCTTAAATAAACTTGGTCAGTAGGCATGCTTTTAGAATTGCGTTTGGTTGGGTTTTAGTATCCTATCGTGAATTGGCTGAATTATTTGTCAACACCGATTTGCATGTATCCAGGAACTTGAATGAAAATCGCTGATTGTACTTTCTTCCTTAGTGATTAGCGATGAAGTTCAGAACCCCAAAATCCTAGATTCGCCATTGCAAAACTCATAGTAGTTCGGGGGAAAAAACCCGACTGTTTAAAAATATAGAAATACTACCAGAAGTATTTATACAAAACTATTAAAAAATAAAAACAAATTTAGGTTAGCAATGTTCATTTTTTTCCTAAAATGATGGCGACTTCTTTCATATGTTAATGGCTCCGCTAAAAAAAGGTTAAAATCGAGGAGAAAAATATTTCAAAGAGAGAGAGAGAGAGAGAATACTCTTACAAGATTTAATTTTATCTTAAAAGAAGAAATAATTTTATCCTTTTTGAAGTGTTATTGTCACGAATTTGTTTTTTATTAATTGTTGTCAACACTGGCTTGCATATCATTGTTAAATATTACAAAAGCAGAAACACCTTAAATCTTGGAATCCAACAATCTTAGTGGTATTTGTAGAAGATTTCCGGAAATCTAGTTTTTGAAATTTTTATTAATATTGAAAAGTTTTTATACGATGCTTTAAAGCAAAATTCATAAAATTCTTAACATGTTTTTTTGTTACATTTTGTTTCAAGTAGCTTTGGAAGTACTTATGAAACCGTATTCTGATATACAAGTTAACTTAGAACGATAATCGTAGCCATAAATTGTACCTAAACCTCAACTCTTTCGTGGATTTTTTCAAATTATTGAGAAATAGGAAATGACAATTATTCGAGGTCAGATTTTGTCTGGGTAAGCTGTGATTTTCGTCAAAACTTGTAAGATAATTGAAATATTTGTCGTCTAAGCACCAGTTGAATGATAAGTGTTAGCTTTGCTAGTACCCGTCTACGCTTTGTTTGATCCACTGATTACCTTCTTGAATCTTATCATCTTTGCTTAGCGCTACATCAGTGTAGAAGTACATGTAACAGCGGGTGGGTTACCTGTTGCACGTCTGCGAAGAATCGCTCAATAGTAGCCTTAGCGCATATTGCAACCTGTCTTTCTGAAATTTTAAATAATTAGCTGCAAGCCATACACGCAAAGTAATTAGAGTTTTTGAACTGAATGGGGCTAACTGACTTACTTAATTAACCCTACCCACCCCCTATTCTCAATGCGGAGTTTGTACGTCTTGTAGCCGATCTCAACTTACTCTTAGCATGTGTTTGCCGCCATTTTCGAGGGTTCAGTCGAGGTAGGGGGAGATTTCTCAGTCAGAATTTCCAGCCAATAAACCCCAGTTTCGTTTTCTACAAGAATTCTTGATGTCCGTTAGGGGTGGAATTGAAAACTGAAATGGAATGACCCATTTTAAAAGAATTTCTATGTTCCTTATCACGTTTTCAAAAAAATAGGATCTAGAAACTACTCATACCAGGAACCTCTTCGAAGTCTTTTTTCTTATTCAAATATTCAAATGTAATTCCTTTGGAAGTCGCAACAGCAATGGTGTTAACGAGGCCAACAAAAGGAACTGACGAAAATAATTCTGGTACAAGTTAGTGGTATCAAGGCACGATAAGAGGAATGGAGAATTCACTACTTGTTCGGAGAAACTAGATCAATTCTTGCGTCTTTTCTGATCTGGTCTCATCATTCGTTATCGAAGTGTTCTTTAGGCAGTTCGATCAACTTCAAAATTATTTGAGTGTCAATAATTTGTAACAGCCTTATAGACTAAAAAGAAAACAATGGATATAAAATATACTAACCTTTATTAGTGTATACCAAGTATTCAGTTCACTCTAGTGGATAATAAGATCATTTCACACTTTATTTAATTAAGCGTTTTCAGGAGAAACATGAAAACGACATTTGGGCTTTCTTGCACGCATTATTACGTAAAGACGAGTTAAATTCTAGGAGTGATAAAAGTGCACTCTTCGTCATAACGAAAAAGTATCAAAAAAAGTTGTGAGTCAGTACGGCGTATGTTTCAGTCCCACTCGTACGATAACCATTCTTATGGGAAGCCATTTCAATGTTACGGCATGTCGTACTGTGTACGTGCTGTAAGTCAGTACCGTATGTTTCAGTCCCACCCGTACCATAACCATTCTTATGGGAAGCCATTTAAATGTTACGGCATGTCGTACTGTGTACGTGCTGTAAGTCAGTACCGTATGTTTCCCATTCATACGATAACCATTCTTATGGGAAGCCATTTCAATGTTACGGCATGTCGTACTTTGTACGTGCTGTAAGTCAGTACCGTATGTTTCCCACTCATACTAAAAAGCGCTCTACAGTACGTACACGGTACGACATGCTGTAACATTGAAATGGCTTCCCATTGTCTTCAAATAATTCATCCAATCACAACGCGTAGTTACAGATACAGTAACAGATACGGTACAGCTACAGTACGGCTACGAATTTTCTGGCTAGGGAGACTCGCTCGGCAACGACTTCCGCGGTATTCCGATGTAAAATAAAAATATACGTATTTACTTCTATCAAGGTTTCATCCCATCTTTACCCCCGGCAGAACACAAAGCATTTCGAATAACAAGTTGGCGCCATGCAGTGCTGTGATACCGTAAGGATCGTAGGGCGGGGATACCTACAAAATAGAACAACAGTTTGAACCACACCCAGGGAATGAGGTTTAGAGATTACGGCAAAGAGGATGCCCTTGCGCCGCACGGATGGCGTAGCGGTGAGAGCTGCTCGCCTCTCACCAATGAAATCCGGGTTCGATTCCCGCTGCGCTCGGTGTCGAATGTGAGTAGAGGTTGTTGGTTCTCTCCTGTTCCTCGACGGTTTTTCTCCCTCCGCAAAAAAAATTAAATCAACTTCTACATTCTAATTCAATCTAGAAGGGCCTAGGTGAAAATTACTCTGTGTTACTATAGCAACCCTAGCAAATTGTGATTTTTTTATTAGGGCTAAATGACTAGAGAGTCATAAGGTCATACAAAAACCTTCAAATTTTATCGTTACCGTGAAGAAAAAAAACATGCACAGGGCACGGCTAACTAACAGATCAATTTGGAATTCAGCATGTTAGGTTTTGCGGAGGGTGGATTTTTCTTTTTTTTTTAAAGTTCAAGTTTCTTTAGCCGGCGGTCGTAAACAGAACCCCCTTGGTTCTTACACTTCATACTTATCAACTTTCGTGATCATGAACTGCGTATAATAGATTTTACGCCCGGGAGGGGGACTCCCATATATATAGACTCATATAGAAGGGCGAGGATGCTCCTAAAAGGTACGACGAGCATCCTTGCCCCCTTCACATCAGAGACCTCCCCGGCCCCCGGGTTTTTACGAAAGAATATTAGATGTATAATATACGATATATGATAAGTACCTCAACAAGATCACCACCAACAATCTGTAGTCCCTGGCAACCACGAATTATCTCCAGTCCTTGGATGCTCGTTAACCCGCCAATCTCAGGAGTTCCTAGCAAGAAACATGTTATCGAACTTTAATCTACCGTAAATCCTCTATTAAGCCCCCTCTCAAATAAGCCCCACTCTCTAATAAACCCCCCCCCCCTTTTAAAGGAAGAAATTCATCAATCCCCCCCTCTCTTTTAAGCCCCCTCCCCTCCCTCTTCACAACTAAATTCACAATAATGGTAAATCATAGTTGAGAGACTAACACAAGTGAATCAAATGTTGAAAACACTGTGTAATTTGAACAATGCATATACCATGTCACTGACATCCCTATAGATTATGCGAGACAGTCCATAGTAATACTTACGTTTAATCCTGAGTTTACCATGTTGGAATAAAGTTATCATATCATATTATATCCTGATAGCATAGAACTTACTGCGTTTCGGCAAAATCAATAAGTCCCCCTCTCTATTAAGCCCCCTCTCCTATAAACCCACCCTAAAACGTGCCTGAAATAAATAAGCCCCCGGGGGGCTTAATAGAGGATTTACGGTAAGTATTAGATAATTGGAGATCGGAGCGGTCATTATTTAGAGGGGATGGGGGGTGACCAGTGCAAGTAGGGGGGTCACGCAACTAAAAGTGTGTATACGTAGGCTTGCATTCAGTCAAGGGGAAAGGGGGTTGGGAAAAAATGTGCATCGCGAAAAGTTGGGGTCAGAAAAAGGGGAACATGTAATACCTAATTTTGCAGCAGCCCCCTCCCCCTCCCCCTCTAAATAATGACCGGTTCCTGGAATAGATGGAGTAAAGAGACTGATGGTTCTCACTGACCTGTTCCTGGGGCAAAGGCAGGGTCAAGACCATCAATATCAAACGTGATATACACAGGACCATCACCCATCTGCTCACGCACTTCGGCCATCAGCGGTTCTAGTGATTTGTGCCAGCAATCCTTTGCAGGGATGACTCGGAATCCCTAGAAATACACAGGAAAAATTTCGTATTAATTGAAGTATTGCTCGAGTGTGTGAGGGAGACCCTATAAATTTCCTTGCTCAGTACCAAGAAGCAACATTCCCTCATTTCTGAGTAGTCTTAGAATGAAACTGGAAACCTTGGAATGCATACTTAATAGAGCCTTGTAGAAGGATAAAGGCCATGAGGATAATGATTTTATCAATATCTGAACCAACCAATCCTTAATCAGAATTCTTGATATCTAAAAAGAAATTTGATATCTGAACCAACCAATCAGAATTCTTGATATCTGAACCAACCAATCACAAATCAGAATTCTTGATATCTGAACCAACCAATTAAAAAGCAGAATTCTTGATATCTGAACCAACCAATCAAAAAGCAGAATTCTTGATATCTGAACCAACCAATCACAAATCAGAATTCTTGATATCTGAACCAACCAATCAAAAAGCAGAATTCTTGATATCTGAACCAACCAATCACAAATCAGAATTCTTGATATCTGAACCAACCAATCAAAAAGCAGAATTCTTGACAAATGTACCTTATCTATGGCATATTTGTAGCCTTCTCCACTGTACCATGGACCTCGCAGCCCTATCTGTACAACACGTTTACAGTCTATTAGACCTTCCTCAACTGCATAATAGAATGGGCTGCCATGGTAGATTTTTTCTCCATACATACTGGGACTGGTGTCAGAATGAGCATCCACATGCACAAGGCCGACAGGACCATACTTCTCCTAACAAACCAAGAGAGTTAAATAAAGTTATGAGAGGTAATCAAGAGCAGTGTGACAAAAGATATGGAGTACAGCAATCTCATTCTTTATAATGATAATAGTGAGAGTGCTCCCCCTAACTTCCCCCTTCTCTCCCCTCCCCTCCTCTCCCCTCCCCTCCCCTCTCAAATTGTGAGACTTTCAAAGCCTACTTATGCATCACTTCCCATTACTATAATCACTGTAGTCATGAGTTCAATCCTGGACTTGCCGTCTCATATAAGCGAGTAGAGTTTTTAGGTCTCCTTTGATTTCAGGGTTTTCTCAAAGTTCTACAGACTTTTTCTTCCCTAACAAAAATCAACTCCTAAATTCCAATTTGATCATGGAACAACAGCTACAGGTACCACAGGCTATACAATTTTACTATAATAAAAACAAGGAATTTATGGAGGTGCTGGTGGCAGAGGGATGGGGGGGGGGGGAGGGTTTAGCCTTCATATAGCCTCTTCCATCACTAATATCTACAGTACTCCAATTAGAGCTAACCCTATACTTTTAACTATTATTGCTTGTAGGTTGCGATAATTCATGGTATAACCTCTTCCCAAAACTAACCAGATTTTTCGTTCAGGGCATATAATATTGCACTTCCCCTTTCCCTAGCATCAGGGATCACGGAGCATAGTTTTAATTAGGGGGGGCTAATCTGGAGGGTCCGGGTGAGATGCCAACATCCCCTGAAAACCCCGGAACCCAGGGGTGGGGTACTTCCTATAGTGGACTATACAAGGGTGCTCCACCGGAAAGGTGTACCTTTTTCAGGCTGGAGGTATAGAAAAGGGTTGGGAATTTTGGTATGGAAAAGGGTCAAGAATTTGCAAGTTTAGGCATAGAAAAGGGAGGGGATTCTAAAATTACTATTCAAGGATATGAAGCCGAATGTGTAAACCATTTTGCACAGTGATCAATTTTCATATCTGGCATGCTTCAAAATAAAGGTATAAGGGGTATCCCTGTACAAAATGTTTAGGCATACCCCTCCCCCCCCCCCCCCCCCCCCGGGTCTCAGAAATGCAATTTCCAGTCTTTTGATTGGCAATTGCAACATGTTTATTGCATTAAATGCATGTCGAAGCATTAGGCAAATTGTAATATATTAATTTTTACCTTCTACAGTCCCAAAGCATCTCCCCTCACAAATTAAGTAGCCGAACTGTTTACCTTGATTGCTTGTAGGATAGGGTAACTAATGGTGTGATCACCACCCAGGATTAACGGTTTGCAACCATTGGATATTATTTCAGCAACTTTATCTCTTATTAGTTTCACTGTTGCATTGACGTTGAAGGTGTTTACTGAGATATCACCAATATCAGCAATCATTAAAGATTCAAATGGGGCTGCTCCATTTGCCGGATTGTATGGACGAAGCATTGAAGATTCACTTCTTATTTGACGTGGCCCAAACCTTAGGAAATAATATTAAGATCAATCAATTCCTGTACAAACTGGTCAAATATAAACCATTCGCCATTTTCCATACATTGGTTCGATCACTGGTGACAGACAAAGCATTCAATTGAGGCTTCAAGGTAGTTTCAAAGGATTATTCAAATTTGAACTAGCTTGCAGCCTCGACAGAATGCTTTGTGTTTAATTAACCAATGAACCGATGTATGGAAAGTGGTGAATAGTTAACAGGAGATGCACCACAGGTAGCCCAAACTAGGTTGCTGTGGTATCATATTAAGTATATATATGTTTTAACTTTTAAAAATGTTGTGACATATTTCTGGGTCCAACTGCTCATCAATCATAAACCAAACACATGAACCTAGTTTGGGCTGCCTGTGGTCAAACAATGGTCATTTAGGGAAGCAATTTGCCCCGGGTGTGGATGGGGGCCCTAAACAGCAATATATAATAAGTGTTCAGTGGTATTACCCATCTTCCCTAGTTGACTTCCAGTGGTAATCCAAGCCTTGTAGACTAGTGATACCAGTCACGATATTCGTGTTAGTTACTGTAACTGGCAACGCCTAATCGACACTCCCTTGATATTACTGAGATGTGCAAACTATTTCATGCTAATTCCGTAGGATAATTGAGCTACTGATGTGATAATTATTCCGTAATAAAAAAATGACACCACTTTTTACAAGTATTAGCTAACAGTATCTCACACTAGGCTTACACTAGAAGAAAAACATGGCATTAAATTTTCCAAACATTACAAATGCATTTTGGTATTAGACAGGCTAGCAATACCACTGTTTTTTTTCCATTGCTACGCATGCTGATCAAGACAATCAAATAAATCAATAGTGATACTTTATAACATAAACTTGTGGCTCTCGCAAATTGCAAATAAAGTTACATAGGGAGTGTGAGAATGAACATGGGAAACTAGAGCTTACTCTTTTCTTAAATTACTTACTTGCCCCCATTTTTAAGACGATTTTGGCTTTTTTTGCTTCTGCAAATTTGGCATTTGTTTTTTTCTGCGATTTTGACTTTTTTCTTTTTTTGTTTTTGTTTTTTTTTGCTTCAGGGATTTTGATGGTTGTTTTGTCTTTTTGGCAATTTTGGTGATTACAGCCCCCCAGTTTTCATGTCCTTCCACCTGCTTTGTTATTTTCATAGATTTTACAGCAAAATGCTTATTCACTTTCTTTTTCTGGACAACGACCCGTTTACACTGGATATTTTTGTTGCAATTACTGCTGCGATGTTTGAAAATATAATAAGTTTTCTCTTCATGATGCTTTAATATAAAGACACATTTGTCCATCTTGATGTTTGGAATAAAACTTTACTTTTTAAAATTGCACCACAAATAGCAGCAAAAATCATCATGGTAAACGAGATTTTTAAAGCTTATACTGTGTATAAAATGAACTGTTCTTTCAATAGAACGTGTATAATGACAAACGTTTATCTAAGAGTTGCCAGTTACAGTATTAAACTAACAAGAATGTCGTGACTGGTACAGGTATCACTAGTCTACCGCTGAACATTTATTTTGTATCGCGGTTTCGGGCCTCCATCCACGCCCGGGGCAAATTGCTTCTAGGTTATTTGTGGCTACAACCATGTATATCGAATAAAGTTACCCCATAAATGAATAAACACTTGCAAGGGTTCTATACTCCTTGTACCACGAATAAACGTTATTTAAAGCAAGAAATATATATAACTTAAAGTTTCGTGCACATCGCTTGTAATGTATTGTGTGGTCCGTGTTTTTACTATTAGTAAACGAAGTCACAGATCTTGCATCTCACCTTGTACCAACTTTGTTCGATGCCCCAGCATCAAAAGGAATCCCAACAAAGCAAGCGTCTAGTCCTTCAGCTGTTTTTTCATACGGCAGTCTCATCATGGTAGCCACACCACCAGACCGCGGCATCTCGTCTGGGGAGAGTGGAAAGTTGAATTTCTTCGTCATCACGGGATAACTCGTTGAGATCGCTCGACAAAGATGTTTAGGAAATACAAATGATCTACTAAATGAAATCATCTTGTTGATATTCTTTGCCAAGGCTAAGCACGTTATGTTGTTTTTCTCCGAATTTTGCGATGGCTTATCTGCTTTGTGTAACCAGTAACGAGATCTAGTCCCTTGTCCGGTGTGCGTGACGGCCGATGTGAAAACTTGCGTGACGTACCCCTTTAACACAGCAAGCCCAATCATAACAATCAAATTTAAATTTAATTTTCTAAAAAAGATTTAAGAATTTTCCACTGCCGGCTACACTGCCCAATTTTTAAGTCAGTATTTCTAATTACCGAGCCCTGCAAAGATGAAACAGGAAAATCAAAGGAAATATCAGAAAAAAATTACTCTGTTATTTTCGTCTGTTGAAATACTTACATTTCCATAGAAAATGATGAAGGAAAAATTGTCAGATGAATGTTTAGAGAAGCCAAAAAAGTGTAAGGATTCGGTTTCCCATCATGCTTTGTGCTAGAAATTCGAGCTCGTTTACACGTTCCTCGCACCGGTGCTGACCAAGAGGAACGTGGGCTCTTGGAATCCTCCCCCCTTCCTCGCCTAGCCCTCTCTCCAAAGTGAGACTCTCTATCATAGATCCAATAGGTGGACGTTATGTTTTCATAGACATTGGCCTTCGAATGTTAATAGTTGGCTATAAGAATTTGGATAACAATCAACAACAACAAATTACATCATCGTATGCCCACCTCGATCTGGGCGTATCGTTTCGCATTTCAGGCGACCGCTTGTTATTCATAATGAATTGAACAAAAAAATAATAATCAAGGTAATGACACGTGGATATTATTGGATTAGGTCGATTTATTCTAAAATTATTTCTGAAATACATATATTTTTCTTGGAATCCCACATTCAAGAAATACAAATGATATTCTTAATCAATTTTTAATTTAAAATTATGTATTATGTATTTTATCCTATTATTTTATTATTAAAACTGAAAGTCGAGACTTAGGTCTGGAACACCCGGCTCTGGAGACGAGAATGGATGTTTTTTTAGCGGTCTAACTAGTACGTATGTACGTATGTAAGTTGCAACTTGAGGGGGAAATCAGCTAGATATTGACAGGCATCAATGAGGAGACCACTCAGTAGTAAACATTAGTAAGAGGGATCATAACAGATCATTCATAAGAAAGGATATTGCCTCAGATCAGTTAATCTTTAAGATTATTTGCAATCCTCTGACTCCACCTCTTGAACCTGATTTTTTTAACTAACCTCCCCAAAAATATCCTACCGTCCCCCTCCCCCCTTCCCGGTAAAAAATGATCCCTTGGGGGCTCAAATGCCCCACCAGATATAATGATGTCAGCTGTTAGCCAACCCGACCCGACCCCACCCCACCCCACCCCACCCCACCCATGATTAACATGTACAACCTTAAATCTACCTAAAATCCAGCAGCCCAAGTGCCTTTTCTGGCATCCCCTTTTCCATATAGCACCCCACTCTTATCCTTAGCAACGGCCTGAACAACAGCGAAACCACTTCTCTTCGTGACTGTGTGGCCAAGCCTCTGGAGTCCATCGATAATGGCCTGGGGAATAGGGTAGTCCTTGTCCACTCGGACATACATTGGCATCAGCTGATGATGAAGCCTTGGATCTTCCACTGATTGAGTCAGGGTACGGTTAAACCATAGATAATTCATTACTGCCTGTATTTGAAATATAACATTGTGTTAGCGATCAGCAGCTATTGCTAAAGAGAACTGAATCATGGGCCGCTAGTCGTTGCCCCTGACAATTTTATCCAAACAACAGGAGGCAGGAATAATTGAATCTGGTCTTATCTGTTTTACATGGGAAAGAATTCAGTTTCCCAGGAGAAAAAGACTAGTGTCGTGCCTAGGCCTCCTCTCATGTAGGCCATCACTTGATGGTGCAAGGCCTCGATAGACCTCTTTACCTTGGGCGTAATGCTTCCCCATTTTAGACCATGTGTAATTCTCTTTAGAATAAGATTCTTTGTTTGAGTTTTATCCATGTGTCTTCTCATGAGCAATCGTTAAACAAGGAAATGGTATTTAGTGCTACCCTCGTAACAAAAAAGGAGTGATACTCTAGGACACGTGGTCTGAAATTGGAAAACGTTAGCTCAAGGTATTGAGGTCTATTCCTTGGGCTATTTGCAGTGCTTCTCAATAGAGCTTTTGAGTGTGACGTAAATCGTATGGTTTAAACGACTTCCGGGTCCAAAACGTAAAGCAGGTCTATGAACAAAATTCTCATACTGTTTATAATAAGTTGTGTGGCTACTCAATTTAATCTTGGCATATCTTAGTAATCGGTACTACATTTATAGGCTGAATTCATATTTTAGGAAGCACGGGTGGCGTGCGCGATTCAAGCGCAGCCTCTCATCAATACCAGGAGATACCATCTTACCAGTGAGGTAGCAGTGGTGATTTTAGTTCCGCCAGCAGCTCCTGCAACCATTCGCACGTCTCCATTGTTATCAATAAAAATCGCAGGCGCAGATGAAGACATTGGTCGTTTGCCCGGGAAGATAATATTCGCAGAGGATGGTTCAACACCAAATGCATTCTTTACCCCGGGAGTAGAGAAGTCATCCATTTCGTTATTAAATATGATTCCAGTTTGATTTCCACGGTATCTAGAGCCAAAACTGAAACAGAAGACAAATCCTGGGTTTACTGATGGCTTGATCTGTGTACAGCATTGCCTTGGAATACCGAAAGCCTAATAGAGCAGACTTCGTATGACTGTGAAAAGTTCAGAACCGTGTGCGTGCCTTGCTGCGATCGTGATGTTTTCTATAATTTTGATTGGTTGATTATTTTCTCGCGCAATGTGATTGGTCTGGCTTACTTAGTCAGTGACCGTGTTTGTGTCGTGTTTCGTGCATTTAATTGGATGAAAAAAGCGTGCCTTGCCGCAACCGTGATGTTTTCTAGATTTTTGATTGGCTGGCTTTTTGTCGCGACCACGTTCTTGCCCTGAGCTTAATAAAGTCGTACGAAATCTGCTCAATGACTGAAAATAATGGATCCGCCCTTGCGTTGGAAAATTAGACCAATTATTCCCCATACTTGTGTGTAAGTGTGTGTGTTTGGCATATCACTGCGGTGACGTGGCCGCTTTGATGGCTGCCCTTAATTTGTGTCTATCTCTTGCCAAATGGGTTACCTCCCCAACAGGCATGTCCAACCACTTACTATAGATTAATCGTTGTTGTGCAAGAAACAGCGTCTCCTTCAGGTGATATTAATGACAAGTGTGAGGTCCCACCGTCTCCTTTAGAATAAAAGTCCCCGTAGTATCTGTAGTCCGTGAAGGTTTTGTTGTCGTAGATCTTGTGGCGCAAAGCTTCTCCAAAGTGTGGGTCACTCATGTTTCTCAATGTCTGTAAGAAACGAAAAGTTTTGGATATGATGAAACTTGTTAATGGGTACTAGTAACTGTAAAGTCTAGAACACTGAGGTGCTGTTGTATGCAACGTACGTGCAGACGTAGGAGCAGACGTAGCTCAGTTGGTTAGTGCGCGAGCTAGAGGTCCACGGTTGGATCCTCAAGATCTCCACGTCTGTTTCGACTTCTTTTCTAATCCGTGTAGCTTCAGCTTTGAATACTCTTAAAACAGAGCACAGATGGAGAGAGGGGATAAAGTGCGCACCGTCAGCTCCCTGGAAGACCAGCTACAAGCTGAAGGAACACTGACGTTAAATAAGGCCTTAACCTTTACCTTTACGTGGCTGCATGGCGACAGATTTTAATTTTCAAGAGATGTTACGTAGCAACGTTTCCAGCATCAAAACTGTGAATAAAGCGGAAAGGCTTCCCAATAGACCTGGGCGTAATGTTTTCCCATTTCAGACCACGTGTCATTCCCTAGATTATCATTTCTATGTTTAACGGTTGCGCATGAGAAGACACATGAATACATGAATATGGATACAACTCAAACAAATAATCTTAATCTCAAGAGAATGACACGCGATCTGAAATGGGAAAACATTACGCCCAAGGTCAGAGGCTTATTCTTCCAGCGGTGACACGAAAAAGCTGCATTTCTTTGGCTGAGAAAAGTACGTAGTTACCAGCAACGTTGCAGACGTTTTTAGCTGAAGAAGAAATGTTTGTCGCAGAAAATTTGCGAAGTAGATATTGAATTTGTTCCGCAACGTTGCGTTAGGCACTTACAACATTCATGTTTCGGGGCCATAAGTGGCCTTCATTGTCATTATAACACGTACTTTGACTATCATAGCCAAAAGCAAAGCGCTTACAGTGCCTTTCTTCACCCTGGTGTACGAATAGTACCAGCTACTTACATCTGTCAAGTTCACGAAGTCTTGGTCTCCAAGTAAAGCCCGATAAGCATAAGCGAACTTAAAGGCTTCAACGATCCTGTGGTAAGTTAGGATGGAACTATTTTCGTCCTTTCTGGCAGATGGAGTCATGTTATATCCTAATATGGAATAATATTGATTAGCTTTGATTTTTAGTATATACCACGAACAACATTTTGATTGTCCGGATTAGAACTCTTATATAACATGTCATTCTGCTGGTGCCTCTGCTTCTGCCCTGCCCTGCCCTGCCCTGCCCTGCCCTGCCCTGCCCTGCCCTGCCCTGCCCTGCCCTGCCCTGCCCTGCCCTGCCCTGCCCTGCCCTGCCCTGCCCTGCCCTGCCCTGCCCTGCCCTGCCCTGCCACACAAAGAGTACCTTTAAGTATGTTGAACACCAAGCCCATGACAGCACCACTTCCAGGGGGAGGTATAGAGTGCATACGATAATCTCCAAAGGTTGCAACCAATGACTTTCTGATCTTAACTTGATAGTTTTTCATGTCCTGTAACGTTATGATTCCCCCTCTTGACTGCACGTCGTGTACGATATCTTCTGCTAGTTTGCCCGAGTAAAATCCTTCAGGGTCATCTCTTACGGATTCCAAGGTCTTGGCAAGTTTGGGCTGCTTTATCACTTCGCCCAGTTTCTTAAGTTCTCCGTTTTTGTTGACCAACAGACCACTACAAATGGGAATTAAAAGAAATGAATGAAGGAAGGAAGGAAGGAAGGAAGGAAGGAAGGAAGGAAGGAAAGAAGGAAAGAGGGCCTGTATTTAAGTGGATGGCATAAATGCTCCCACCTCGTCTTACCTTAACCCAGGATCTTGTAAGACGTATTTCTTGACCGATGATCTTGTCATAGCATAGTATAAATTGTCAGCTATCTGGATACCATTTCTTGCCAGGTCGATTGCCGGTTGGACGACCTCTCTCCATGGTAACCGGCCATACTTTTTCCAGGCAGCATGAAACCCTTTCACTTCGCCAGGAATTCCCGAGGCTGACGATCCTGAGAAATGAAAGAAATTTAGCGTCTTTTTATCATAACTGGAAACCATCCTAAAGATTTTACTTGCCTATTCGTGAGCTAAGAGAGCTGTTGACATACATATACACGCTGGAATTTCCCGGCGCCTCTTCACGGAAGTCAAACACTTCACTGGATTTGTTTTTACGGTTGTACACCACCATAATACCACCACCTCCAATCCCTGAGGAATGGATGTTCATGACTCCAGTACAGAATAACGCGGCTACTGCCGAGTCTACCGCAGAGCCATTCTTCTTCAGGATGTCTCGTCCAATCTCGGAACATTTGCCAACGCCTGCAGCTACTGCTGCTTGGGTGTAGGGTCCATCCGCGCCGGGTGGGGCAGTGGGGGGAGGTAATGGGGCAGGAGTAGGGGTAGTGGTAGGGGTAGTGGTAGGGGAAGTGGTAGGGGTAGTGGTAGTGGTAGTGGTAGGGGTAGTGGGTTTGTCAGGGGATCCAGATGAAGCATCTTTCTTGGCTTCAAGTACAACGACTACAGTAACTACCACTGCGATGATAACTATGATGATGACCACTGCAATACCGATCAGTATCGCCCTCTTTCTATTACCACTGTGAAGTGAACCAACATTTCGATATTATCTTCAGATTATACTACTTAGTTAATAGTAGTAGAAAAGAACTGAAACAACTAGCGAGTTTAAGACTATGACAATGATTTGATTTGATTTGCACCCTAAAAATACACAATTAAATTACAAAATATTTGTCCTTACATAAAGGTACGAGCCAACTGGATTAACTGAAAAGCTAATACGACTGACGAAGCCAGTTGGCTAAAGTAAGTTGACTATAGTATGGACTGTGTTGTTGTGTTGTTGAAAACCTCAGAAGAAGTCAGAGCCCATATGTATTCGAAACGTCGACAGTCCCTCTTTTCCCTACTGACCCAGTCTACACAGACATCCTTATGGTCTTCACGAAACGTTAGTAACGACTCTAATAAGGACGTTTGCTTAGGCGGCAAGACTCAGTGGAGTCGCTTTGATTGCGGGGGGTGAGGACAAGTTTGAAATGAACACAAAGCAACTCTACTTGAGGACCTTGAGGTTTGGACTGTTAAAAGCTATAGATATTTGCAACGAGATGCGCACGAGCTTCAAATCACTGTATTTTCGGCTAGCTGTTCATAACTTTATGATACAGTGATTTGTAGGGGGAAATTATATATCAAATGGCCATATCTCAGCTGCTATTTGACAGATTCTCGTCAAATTTGGCGTGTAAGTGTCTTTTTTGATTGTCTATCGCATTTGAAAATCGAAAATTGTTAAAGCCAACATTTATTTTTTCGTGCCGTCACACTTGGTTTTATATGCTTATCAGTTGCTTTCAAACATGACATCGATCACATCAAAGGTTAAATATATATTATTTTGTCTTTGGTAAAGGTCGCCAAATTAGCTTGTTAATCGAGCTGTTAAACTATATAACACTTCGGTACGGTTTGCACCACTCCACTTAACGTCGTTCATACTGAGCTAAACTGTTACTGCTATTTTCGTAAACATGCGAACCCGGTAGCTGCGAGCTGCACGCTGAAATTTGGTTTTTGGCTTCCGCCAATCAAAAATAATCAGTCGGTACCTTTTATATCTTTGACTGGCGGCAGTGAAAAACCAAATTCCAACGGGAAACTTGCAACTACAGAGTTCGCATGTTTATGAAAATAGCAGTAAATGTTAAATGAACGCCTTTAATAGAACATTAATCCCCGCCAAGTGTAACAGTAACACTTATTACTCGTCACAAATAATATCTAATATCATAACTGTAGTAGGCGAGAGGCGAATATTTCAGTTCCATATAAGATTGCCGAACGATAGTGTTCGAATAAGAAATCACCAGACTGGTAATATACGAACAAAGTGACCTAAAAATAAACAAACCTAGACGAAGAATGTAAGCAAAGCGGATTTCGCTATTAAAGTCGTTGCTTAATATGATATGGATATATTTATACAGGGTTAAGTCTGTCTTAAGTTAACATACCTTCCAAATGCAACTCCATCAGTTTGGTTCGTCTGTCCTTTCTCGGTGTTAACAAGTTCAATGTTACCGGACATCTTGGAACGAGTCTATAAACTAAGACAATTGCACACTCAGTCGGGCACTCACTACAGTCTACAGCAAATAACGTCCAAACACTAAATGATCCCGGCTGTAGAGATAATCCCTAAAATGTCACTCACTTCAAGATATTCGATATTCAGATATTCAGTAGCCTGCGTAGCGGCGCATTTTTGGGGTTTTGGGGGGAGGGGGTGGGGAGCGAGAGAGGAGTGGCTCTAGAGGTAAACTGATAAACACGATCTCACTAATAAACAATCTGGGGATCGTTTAAAACAGTTTAAAATGTTGCCTTTCTAACGACGTTGACAAAGAATCATCAACCAAGAAAGAGCTATTCGGAGTAAGAATAGTTTTAAATGGTCTACGAAGCTGTATGCATCTACGCAATATTAGTGGCTAGTCTTTGATGATGTCATTGATGTTACGTCTGGTTTCTCTCAGTACTAATTGTTACCAAACTTCAATGAGAGCGTTCTTTGCAGAAACTTTCAGAGTCCTGTAACTTCAAAATTACTTTTTTCTTTTTCTTTTAGAGATTTCCATGTTGTTTTAACTCAAAAGTCTTTCATCAGATGTCTCCGGATTCAAAGGGCGTAATCTGCACAAGGAAAGGTATGGGCTACGATCAAGTACCCAATATGGTTCTCAAGATGGGATGTGAGGAGCTTGCGCCATCACTGACGTCTATTTACAACAAATGCATAGACGCTTGCTATTGGCCATGCGATTGGAAAAAAGGAGAATGGATACCTGTCTTCAAGAAGGACAGTATATATGATGTAAAGAATTACAGACCTGTTACGTTGCTATCTGCTTGTGACAAAGTGTTTGAAAAACTGTTAAGTAAACAAGTAACAGCATACATGGAACCTCGGTTGAGTAACAAGCTAACAGCCTACCGAAAGAAGCACAGCACAGAAACAACTCTCCTAAACATTGTCGAGCAATGGAAATATGCTATTGATGAGAAAAAAATGGTGGGGGTTCTCTCAACTGACATGTCGAAGGCATTTGATTCGTTACATCCTCCGCTATTGTTGAATAAGTTGAATGCCTATGGGTTCTCTCAACAATCCATTAATCTAATACGATCGTATTTTACCGAGAGGAAATACAGGGTGAGAATTGGCTGTGAAGTCACAAGTGAATGGAAGGAAGTAGCGAGGGGGTGCCCACAAGGATCGACGTTTGGCCCATTACTATGGAACATCTTCCAAAATGATCTCACATATGTTGCAAACAAGTGCAACTTATCAATGTACGCGGATGACCATCAATTGCACTCAACCGGTAATAAGATCAAGGATGTTCAGGATAACCTGAATAAGGAGGGGAAGATTATCTCAGAGTGGTACGACAGCAATCTACTACAGGGAAACTATGATAAGTATCAAGCCATGAGTATGGGACCAAAGAATAAGGACAAAGATATGCAGATAGTGATGTCCAATACAAATGTAAAGTTTGGCTCCGAAATGAAATTACTGGGACTGACGATTGATGAAAACTTGAATTTCAGTAGCCATATTGGGGAGGTTTGCAAAAGAGCTGCAAGGAAGGTGGGAGTTCTGACGAGATTGCGGAATATGTTATCAACCAAAGCAAAACTCATCATATACAAATCTGCTATACTACCCCAATTAACGTACTGCCATACTGTATGGCATTTTTGTCGATCATCTGACAGCAGGACATTAGAACGGATCCAAGAAAGAGCTTTGAAAGCGATTTACGACAAGAAAACCTGTACGTATGGTGAACTACTCAAAATGGCAAGGTTACCAACATTAAAGAACAGAAGGCTACAGGATATTGCTACCCTTATGTACAAGGTGAAAAATGAACTATGTCCGGGTTATATCCAGGAAATTTTCAAGAAGAATAATAGTTGTTATAACTTGAGAAATTCTGACTTTATAATACCAAGGTTCAACACCGTCACTTATGGGAAACATAGTTTAAAATATCTTGGTCCCTTTATATGGTCAAAATTGGAAAAAAGTATTAGGAATTCTATTTCTTTAAAGGTTTTTAAGAATAGCATTAGAAGAATAGATCTTGAAAGTCTTATGCAAGATAAATGTCATGACTGTCCGTTATGTATCACCTGATATGCATTCTATGTATTGCCTTATTATTACTATTATTTATTTCGTCCATGATATCAATAGGAATCTTAGGCTCGATTGCATGGGTTGTTTTCTTGTGCCGAATCTAACGCAAATGGTTGATCCTTTGCATTGGATTCGGTGCTTATTCTGGGCCGAAGGTTCCCTATTGCTTTTTTTTTTTTGGTTGGTATTTTACATTTGGACGGGTTGCGGGTTGGTTGGGGGTGGGGGGGTGGGGTTAATAGAATACTATATAATTAGTTCCGTATTTTAATGGGCCTCTCCTGAACTCGCTTTCGTGGTTGTGGGCGATGACTTCTGGCGGAGACTGGTTGGGCACGCTTCTTGTCCTCAGTCTTGGCCGGGGGTCATTGTTTCTTCGGCTCTAGACGTATATGCGGGGTCAGGGAAGGCCTATTACTTTCTCTTTTATACATTTTATTTAACTGGGTATGATATGGGTTTTTTTTACTGGGTCTTAGATAGGTGTCCCCAATTAGCATACTATTTATATGTAAGCTAGATGATATTGACACATAAATAAAGTTTATTATTATTATTATTATTAAGGGTTTTTAATGAGCTGTATCCGAGGACGTCAGTAAACACTCACTCAGAAACATGAAACAGAACCGATTCATGAAAAGTCAAAACTGAGCGCTGTTTCGTGAAAGATATTTTACTTATTTTTATGATCAAAGAAAATAATTAGACAATTCTTGTATAGAACTAGGCAAGCAATGTCCTTTTTGAGCGCTGCGACGCAATATTGTTTACAGAAAGATTAAAGAACTTGAACTTACTCCCTCTCTGCTATGACAGAGAGATAAAGGACTTGATGTTCTTTTATAAATCATTATATGGACAGACCAACCTTAATGTTCACGATTTTGTCAAATTCTCCAAACATAGACGCACTCGTCTTACTCAAAATCCCGGTATCATTCTTGAAACATCTCTTTGTAAAACCACCACATTTAAAGCATCTTACTTTAATAGGATAGTTTGCCTTTGGAACACCATCTGTAAAGAGGCGCCAACTAGTGTTTTTTCTAGTCACTTTTCTAGTCACTAAATCTTTTCTAAGGCATAAGTACTTTTCTTTGCTTGAGAAGTGTCCTTGTCATCGTACTCGATAATTACTGAATCTCAGGGACTTTGTTTGTCTGAACTCCAGTGATTATGTTTGATTGATATTAATAGATCTTAGTTCAGTAGTTATCAAATTTTTACTATAACTGAATTAATTTTCCAAGCTGTTTCATTTTTTCTATTTATATTAAGTTAGTCAAAAGGAAATGCCTAGCATGGGACTTAGAGTCCCGTTCGCACTTTCCTCATTTGGGTAGTACTATGTATAATTTCCTAATTCTGTAATTTTTCTTTTCACTGATACCCAATAAAAATTGTAAATTAAATTATTAGTATTCTGTTTTGTTAAATCGCGTGGGCGAGGGAAACGTTTCCGTTACTGTGCTCGGTAATAACAGCGCGCAATAAACAGCACAAACAAAACAAATTGAGAATTTTGAAATCAACGTTTGCAGGTGATTTTTCTCTGCAACATTTTGCAAATAGCACGAAGTTTATACTTCGTTTTGAAAGAGAAGATACGCTGCCTTAGCACGCTGACTTATGTCTTGAAAAATCATGCTTTTTGTCAATAAGATATAAAGAGTTTAAGCATTCGTGACTGACTTCCAAACTATGATTTATTTAGGATTTAATTTTTAAACTTGTTCGAACACGAAAACAAACAAAGAATTATGACTTTATGAACAAGTCGCTTCTGATAATCAAGGCTGAGTAGGAAGGTACTTCATGCGTAGTGTATAATGATATGGAATATTAACATTTATTATATCCACTTTGAAATCACTAGCAAATCCTGTAATCTGATTGGCTCTCAGTAGATTGATTCAAGCACGAATCGCACTATTTTGAGTCCGAATCGCACTATTTTGAGTCCGAATCGCATCTTTTTGTCAGCCAATCACAATGCAACACTAGAAAAGGTAACCAATCAGATTACAGGATTGTATGTAATCAGCCAATCAGATTACAGCAAATAAGGAACATAAAATGTAGCTTTTCTCAAGTTTGACTGGAATTTTTTGTTACAAAAAGAAACAAAATACTGGCTATTTGTGAATAAATACTTTTGTATTTATCACAAATTTAGTGTCTATCTAGTATGATTTCAAAATGGATATAATAAAGTGATAATTGAACTTTGTGTCGTGCAATTTTGGTCTGATATCAAACTTGCGATTACAAATCACACTCCCGCTACGCGGTCGTGTGATTTTGTTATCGCGCGTTTGATATCAGACCAAATTGCACTCCACTTAGTTCAATTACCATTATTTATTACACAATTAGGGTCGATATCCGTGAAATAAAGCCGTGAATAAAAACCATATCAGTGAAGTGATACGATATCACTTCACGGTAAACTGTCCAATAAAATCTCGCGATATATAATAATATATAAGCGACCCATAATGTGTAATAAACAAATCAGTAACTCGTTTTCCGTAAAATAAACTCGTTTTCCGTATTATATCGCTCACTCGCTCGCGGACTCGCTTGTTCCAGTCGCGATATGACGGGAAACTCGTGAATAAAAACGATATCAGGCTCTAACATGTGATAATCTCTATGAATAAAACATTATGCCATTTATGTTTTTACGGAAATTTTGGCAATATATCTAAATTTATAGAAATACTGTATTTCTACTTATGGACGTCTTATAGGAAAACAAAGGCGCGCGAAAAAATATTTTATTGTATTGGGCTTCCTGTGCGCAGTCTATTAAAATGCTTTGATTGCACTTGAAGTTAGTCAAGTAGGTCTCTTCCAGTCTATTGGATCCACTTACTCGATGACCCTTAACTGACAAGAACCAATTATTTGCAACACGCCGGTATATACAGCTATTTCAAAAAAAAGTTGGTGAAGGTTTTGTTGCATGCTGCATACCAAGCCCGAAATGCAGAATGGGAGATGTTAAAGTCGTCGTTACACGTCTTTTTTCGTGCAACTTGAGCAGCGCGCAAAAATGTTTAAGTTGCACGAGCGTTTTTTAGCGTGTAACACCCCTCGTGCAACTTATTTTTCAAACATAAAAGTTGCATGAAAAGTAGATTTGGTTTCTACTTTCTCAACAAATTTCCGAAAGCTGCAACGACAAATGATGCGTGTGACATGTGAAAAATCAGCCATGAAAGGTCACAACAATATGGAATTTTACTAAACTTTGTCTGCACGTTTTTCTGGTATATTTTCTTGCTCAAAATTCTTATTAGATATGGAAGAGAAACTTTGATGTAAGCAGTAACCATCAGATTGACTTTGTTTCTTCCCGTTTTGGTCGTTAGCCGGAAGTACGTCACACCCGCTTCCATTTAGTTTACCGCCCTCCCAGTTTTCAAGCGATATCTCAACAGAACATATAGAAGCTTTGTTTTTGATCAGTTTATTTACTATTTTCCATTCTAGAGAACGGTACAACCACTCGACAAGACTTTTGGAAGTGTCTCTAAGTGTACGCACACATTGCACAGCGGTATCTCATCTGTGTGCTGCTATATTTCTGTGTAATGTCACACATCTAATTCATAATACAACTAGTTACCAAGCTACCAGCACTAAGGTAATGTTTTGGAGCCCTTTCAATCAATGTTTAGTTTTTCAAAACCATTAGTGTTCAAGAACGAATTGATTGAATTAAATATTAAGAAAAAAAATCAAAGCAATGAATAAACGAAAAAAGAAAAAGGAAATTTGGGGCAGACGTAACTACACGAGTACAGCAAGCTGCGAAACGGTACGAACCGGTTGAGCACGATACCTTAAAAGTAACCATAGACACCAAAATAACCGGGTTTTCACTGAGACATGACTAGCCGGGTACTGAAGCAAGCGATGGCGCAAACACTAATTTTGGAGAGCCATAAACAAAGATGGCGGACCGAATAAGATTACTAATGATACTTTCTGCGCATGCGTACATTACTATGCTTATGGAGTTTGCTCGTGAAAACCTGGCTACTAACCAACGTCATTTTTGCCTGTAGCTGTGCTGACCGAACGTGCCGCAAAAACACTAAAATTATCCAAAGAAATCAAAACAAAAAAAAATTATACCACGAAAAATTAACGTCAAGTAGCGCTATACGCATGCGTGATGATGAGATGCCACTGTGATTGACAGGTTCTAATGTACAACAGCTATGTTTAACCCATTCATCTGATTCGTTACAGAGTCTGTTGCCTTCCGGGACATATTTTCAAACTTCTGCCGTAGTTTCTCTCGTAGTTCTTGCCGCTGCATCGTCACGCTCTTGTGTGTGGCTTTGAACTGTTGGATATCTTGTTCTGATATACCGCTGTCATCGTCTGACGAACCGCAATGCTAAAACAAACAGAACATGCAAATATTTTTTTATCAGAGTAATTAATAACAGTGTTCTCACTAGGATTTTTTAAGACTGGGGTCCACAGGGCCCATAGAGAAGAGGGTCATTTTGGAGAGGAGTCCACAATTATGATAAGGTTAGAATAGCCAATGTGCATGAGCTCAAAATTTTAGCATAAAGCATGGTGGGAAAGTGAGTCCTTCGCTTTTTCAGCTCCTCTAAAAATTCATCTGACCATTTTTCCTTCGACATTTTCTATGGAAATGAAAGTATTTCAGCAGACGAAAATAACATATATTTTTTCTGACAGTTCCTTTGATTTCCCCGTCTCTTTTATACAGGACTCACTTTCCCAGAGTGCTTTGTGAGCTTTGATGCACATTGCTTATTGGAAAAGTAATGATTCAAAATAGTGCGATTAATGCTTAAATCGCACAGTTTTTTAGCCAATCAGATTGCAGGATTTGCTAATAATTTCAAAATATGATTAATTGAAAAACTAAATCAAACTGAACTATAGAACTTTCTCAAGCGGCAGCCATGTTGACTGGAACAAGTGTTTCAGGACGAGGTTACGCGGGTTTAAACAAGGGTTTTTATTCCAATGGGAATAAACATGGCGCCGTATGATCAAGATTCATTGCGTTCACTTCTATCCCCCGCAGATTAAGGGAAGCCCTCTCCCCCTCCTCCCAACCCTAATGACTAACATATGCGTATTACCTGAACACTATAGTTCGTCCATCCCATGGATTGAAGAAGTTTTTTCTCCTCGTCATCCATCCTTTCACAGTCGTCTATGTAATGTTCTCCACAGTAATTCGAGTGCTCCTGATATTACAACATAACATGACCATTAGCTTTGTATTCTAGATACGTTGACTGGCCTTATAAGGAAGATAAGGTCCTCCAATCACATTCAAGCACACTTGGTTAGTTTCGTAATAACTTACTATCAATCACGTGACATTTCTGGATTTGACTGGGGGGCAAACATGGTTGACTGGGGGGCAACTATCGATTCTTAAATCAAATCATGTCAAAATAACTCCTCAAAGTATTCTATCTGACTATTTGTACAACATAAAACCAGAAAACAAGAAACACAGACAACCTTCAACCTTCTCCAAGCCGGTTAAAACGGAGATACTACCGGAAGTGACGTCTATTGATAGTAAGCAATTTCGTTATTTATTTCTCTTTCAGTCTCCACCGAAAAATGGAAAAACGCGGACAAAACGCGGGGAAGCAACTTATCTAGTTTAGTTGGTGTTCATCGTTACTTGACAACGCTGTTTTTTTTTACCAACCTTTTCTTTTTCTTTCATCCCTTTCTTTTTTTTCCCTTTCTTCTTCTTCTTTCCATTTGTATTACTCGGCGGACTAACAGACAAACAATCAGAGCAAAATTCATCTTCCTGCCCTCTCCGGGTTATCTCGCACGGGTGTGACTTATCCCCTGTACAGGACGTCTCGTTCCGATGATCCCGCTCCCCGCACCAAGGATTCGTCTTGCCAACATAACCGCAGTCTCCATTCCTGTACACCGACCACGAGTCTTGTCTTCGTTTCCTAATACTACAGTCCATGTCCTCACAGCTACATGGAGTGTCAACGCTATCACCGTCGTCTTCGTCCTCACAGCTTTCTTCCTGTTCATGGCTGTATATATCTTGATCCTCACAGACTTCGCCATTTTCTTTGGGACTAGCGGGTTTGTTTTCTTGTTCTTCGTTTGTTTCAGTTACTGCTTCACGAGTTCCTGTCGAGCATTTGCATTTTTCAATTCTCCTGGCTTTTTTCTTGAGTCGTTTTTGTTCTCGTTTGAGTTCTTTCATCCGTTCTGCTATAGATATCTCCTCCACCACCTGTTCTAGCCTGGAGATACCTAACTTCTTCTCGACAGCAACCTAGGAGTGAGGAAGAAGTTATTCAAAAGTAGAGCTTGCCATTGAAAAATCAAAAAAATTGAGAAAAATTATATTTGTTCCACCATGATTGGAATAACAAGAAAAGGCGTTTGCGACTAAATAGTTCTCTTCATAGAAAAACAATGAACAGGGATTTAGCACTGAGTGGCATTTCTACAGAGTAGCTATTCGTCCAGTGAAATTCCAATTGGAATTAGAAGTTGATTTTTGCGGAGGGAGGAAAACCAGAGACCTGGAGAAAAACCTTCGAAGCACATGAGAAAACCAACTAGAAACTCTATTCTAATCAAATACAACACCGAGTCCAGGAATCGAACCCAGGTGACATTGGTGAGAGGAGTGCACTCTCACTGCTATGCCATCTGTGCTTGCATGACTTGTATCCTATCTCCTATCGCCTATCGTTTTTGAACTAGGTGTATGTTTTATTTACCTCAAAGCTTTTTCTCAAAGCATCTACACCAAGATAAAACAACATCTGCCACGTCTGTTCCTCTGCTCGTAGTTTCTGCCACAGTCTGTGTAATCTCTCCCATAAATGAGTACCAAGACACGTTAGAACCTGACAGGAAGCATGAAATACTCCTTAGTACTGAATGAATGAATCAAATATTATCAATCTATAGACCCCTTGCACCTCAAAGCAGCTCAATTTGGAGGACAAAACAAAAGAATTTCAATCTCCTGAGAATTGGAACCTATTGTTTTGTCCCCCAAATTGAGTTGCAGCCACTAACTATGTTGGATGACTTTACTCAAAAAAAAAAAAAGATTTGGTCTTGGTTTCTTTTGCTATGTAACATGGAATGGAATAATAATAGTGAATGGAAAAATGAAGCAAGAATATGGACATACCTCTTCCTGTGCAATATCTAATGTCTTCGCATGCCTCTCCCTTCTTCTGTACCAAAACAAAATGTTTAACAAGGCATTAGCAAGAAGCCAATACTAACAGACTACCAAAACAACAACCTTGTAATTCTATGAATACGATTATGATTGTACATTGCCAGTGAGGTAACAGACTATTTACATGAAGGTTTCATTTTTACTACCACTACCAACATTTTCTTTCTTATTCAAATTTGTATTTCCTCATGAGAATAGTAAGACAATTGGTGCTAATGAACTGAACAAAAGAAAGTGTGCAAGGGATTCTGGTAGTGATAGTAAATGATACTACACGGCAAATGGACAGAACTCTGTGACGTCATGATGAGGGCACCTGTGCATGCCTTCATGTAAAGAGCACAGACTTTAGAACTATTTTTAATTGGCATAATTTCAGACCATGAGTCATTCCATTGAGAAAAAGATCCTTTGTTTAAGTCATATTTATAAACATGTGTCTTCTCATACACAACGGTTAAACAAAGAAATGATACTCTAGGGAGTGACACATGGACTGAAATAGGAAAACATTACGCCCAAGCAAAAGAGGTGCATAGTATAGGATAAAACAATGACATACCCTCCAGCTATTTCAGGTTCTGCTCTTCCTATCAAATGAGCAATGAAGTCTGTATCACACAGGACATGGATGTGACGTTCTTGTGGACAGCTCTTTAATCCATCATACAATGTTGGACAAAATCTATTTGAAAATCATAATGCTTTAGTACCTAAGAACCAATGATGGTATAGTGATAGTGCAGCCACCATCACCTCTGGGGTTGCCAGTTCGATTCCTGGACTTGGCATCACAGTGATACTACAATATGCCAACCATTTTCACAAAAGCTCTTCATAAGTTGCCTTGTTTTACTATCCAATCTATCTCTGGTTCTCACATGAATGACAAAGGCTTCGTCACATGAAGTATCACTATAGAATTTGTTGGGTCTCTTCCTTGATTTGAGGGGTTTTTGAGTTAGGTGTAAACAGACTTGGATCAGCATGGAGGTTGTTTGAAGGTTCAATAAAAATTGAACTTGGATGACTTGCTTACAAACAAATCAATCAATCAATTTACATACCCTTTTTCACTAGGTCCATCCAGATCCCCTGCTAAAATACTGTATGCTCTCAGCACCTTTGACTTGCATTCTGAACAGAATCTACAAGAGGGAAAAACGTTGATCAAATCACTGGTACAGACAAACAGGGAATGCAAACAAAGAGATTACAGAACAGTGAACACACCTGTGTTTTCTTAGGTAGTGCTCTAGAGTATCAAGAAGAGCATCTGAATCGATTAAAACAACCTGAAAAAAAAAGAGCAATATTATACAGGGATCCCATAAAATGAGAAATCATGCATTACACAAATAGGAAAAAAAAATTATTTTCACAATTTTGTTGTGTCTCAGGCTTACTTCACTTGTGTTGACAAGGGATTCCTAAATATTCATTGGCACCCACAACACAATGCTTGGGACCCAAGTGCATCTCAGGATTCAATTCAATTGTGTTGACAAAGGCTTCCTAAATATTCATTGGCACCCACAACACAATGGTTGGGACCCAAGTGCATCTCAGGATTCAATTCAATTGTGTTTACAAGGGCTTCCTAGATATTAATTGGCACCCACAATACAATGCTTGGAACCCCAAATTCAACAGTTATATATGGGTCTCAAGGCTTGGGTTGCAAAATTCTAGTGCAATCCCTGTAACAGTTGGATGTTTCATATTCAACTTTGCAATTTAATGTGAGTAAATATGAAGTTGAGTACTATATTCTGTAAATACCTCATCTCTGCATTCTTGAGAAAGAAGATCCCATACATCCATCCAACTCCTATTAAACCAAGAATATTATTGTAATCAGTGATCAATTATAATCACAGCCATGATATTAAGTTATGAAGAAACTAAAACTTACCCAGATGGTCTAGACTTGTGGGTTTCCAGCGAATGCAATGGACATCTCCTAAAAGGGAAATAATAATCTAGATTAAACAAGGCAAGACACTAAACAGTGGCTCTATCAACCTAGAGGTATAATGGACCCTTCTCAAAATTATCTTGGATGCAAGGCTAACATGAAACACAAAACAAAAGATATCAAACTTTTTGACACTTTTTGAAATAATTTTGACAAGGGTGCATTGGGGACCATCTAATTGTGTGTGTATGTCCTGGGGGTGGGGGGGGGGGGGGGGGGGGGGGGGCTGGAGGAGATAGCAAAATTCCAATCCAGGGAGGCGAGACTCTTAATAGCTTTATGCAACTTTTTTTTGCTCACTCGTAACTTTACATTAATACAAGAAGCAAGGACATACATGACATGTCCCAAGTATATGTTCAAGTATATCCTCCAGTTTATTGCGCGATGACCTTCATCTACCTATGACAATACATCAGTCTCACCTGTTTCTTCTACTTTTTGGAATAGCTTCAACCAATTCATTTAATCTAGACCTGACAAAGTAACGACAGAAATTCAATCAACATGATATGAATTATTAGTGACCCCTCTCATGTACAATATTATATTTCATGCCGCAAAGACAATATCAAATCTGTTTGGGAACATCACAATTATTTTTATGAGTGGCATACAGTAGGTGGTCTCTCACCACTGAACCATACATCCAGCTGATCTGAAATAGTGATGTAGAAATGATCTCACTGCAAAACTGAGGTATCATGAAGCCTGCAAAAATTGACTTATAAAAGTTCATATCTGAGATAAATCTAGATTTTCAGGAGAGGTTTTTGACATTTGGTATACATTTACTATATATTCATTATTGAGTGCAAAAATAAAATAAGTAATATCTGTTTCCCGAGTTGCCAGGCTACAAAGGTTGACACCTCAGTTTTGCAAATTTTCTCGATTCCGATTGGCTAATATTTTTTCTCAGACCAGCTGGATGGAAGTTGAGTTTGTTTGGTGACAGTGCTGTCTCTCTTGAGCACTATGAGGGTTTTTCTCCAGGTTCTCTGGCTAATTTCCTCTCTCCATAAAAATCAAAGTGTTGTAAATAGTCATAGTAGTATATTGTATTATTATACATTTTACTCAGTATCTCAATTTTGATTGGTCGAGAGCCCTCAGCCAATCCCTGATATCGTGTGAACTCGACATGATAAATGTATTATCTGTAGCAGATAATACATTTATCCTGTTGAGTTCACTCAAGGTCACAATGGAAATGAAAATACGTTTGCTTTTTTTTGACAGCAGAATTAAATCTTTATTCTTAGTTTACAAAATGTATAATAAAACAATTATTGAATTCGGTTTTTGCATGATATCGTAAATATCAAGACCTCGGCCTTTTTATCCGCCTCAGCCTACGGCTTCGGCAGATAACACGGCCTTGGTCTTGATAATTTACAATATCATGCTCAACCTCATCCAATAATTGTTTAATATGTGTGGAGTGAACCTTACTGAACAGTCCATTATGGGAGGTGATGATTGTAAAATAGAAGGTTCTTTTTATATAAAGATTACTTCCCACTCACCCGTGTGTGTAGAACAATGCATATATTAACTTGGGGTCATGAAGAAAATAATCGCTGATTGTCAGAACTGAAATTGAAACGTAAACAAGGAAAATGAATTCACATTTCTAATTATCAAATAATGATTAATAGAACTGATAGGAAAATGTTAAACCAAAAATAGAATTGTTGATGTGGTCGAACTAACATAAAGTATAGAAAAAAGAGGGACTTTACTTTATGTTTCGGCTTGGTGAAGCTTGAATATTAACTATGTATTTTTATGCTGATGTTATCAAGTAAAAGTGAAATAGACCCCTTGCAGCACGTCTGAATGCAGCTCAATTTGGAGGACAACACAATAGGTTCCAATTCTCAGGAGATTGAAATTCTTTTGTTTGTCCTCCAAATTAACCTGCTCTGATTTCATGCGCAAGGGGTTTATATAAGCACTGAAAATGATGATCATTTGTAAATAAAAAAATGTCAAATCTGATTATCATTACATCAAGTATGTACTATTATGTTATCAGTTAGGTCTTTACAAGGAAGGACAGTTGTGTGGTTCCAAAAAATATCCATACCCTCACTTCTATACAATATATTTTCTTCTATACAAACCTTTTAATTTTGCTTTTCCTCTGACCCCCACCCACACCCTCACCCCCGCCCACACCCCCAACCCCTGGGAATTTCCAATTTCCTCCATGGTGGGTATGGATATTTTTTTGGAACCACACATTTTATGTACACAAAAATGTACAATAGTCATTCTTTACATTATCGCCCTATGATAACTTATGATGAAGGGAATTTAGATTTCTATTCAGGTGCAGAAAATTAAAGCTGAACTTTACTAAACCTTCAGGAAAAAATATTGGAGAAAACAATGAATGTGTTACATACTTCCTGATGTTGTGATGATTAGGGGTTCGAGTGCTCGCTGACCAGATTTTACCAGTTGATTGCATAACCTCTCCACACTGTTAAAAAAATGATAACAAAAATATTGACACATTTCACAATGTATTTGATAAGTAGACAAACTTCAGTAGGTGAAACAATGCATAACTTAGGATGAACACAATAGGATATATACTGATGTTTCAAAAAAGGTTGGTGAAGGATTTGTCGCTTGTTGCTAGTTGCATACCAAGCCCAAAATGCAATATCGGTGATGGTAATTCATAATGGTAATTGAACTAAGTGGAGTGCAATTTGGTCTGATATCAAACGCGCGATAATAAAATCACACGACCGCGTAGCGGGAGTGTGATTTGTAATCGCAAGTTTGATATCAGACCAAAATTGCACGACACAAAGTTCAATTATCACTTTATTATATCCATTTTGAAATCATACTAGATAGACACTAAATTTGTGATAAATACAAAAGTATTTATTCACAAATAGCCAGTATTTTGTTTCTTTTTGTAACAATTCCAGTCAAACTTGAGAAAAGCTACATTTTATGTTCCTTATTTGCTGTAATCTGATTGGCTGATTACATACAATCCTGTAATCTGATTGGTTACCTTTTCTAGTGTTGCATTGTGATTGGCTGACAAAAAGATGCGATTCGGACTCAAAATAGTGCGATTCGTGCTTGAATCAATCTACTGAGAGCCAATCAGATTACAGGATTTGCTAGTGATTTCAAAGTGGATATAATAAAAGTATTAAAAGGTCACACCGATATAGTATTTTTCCAAACTTTGTCTGCAGGTTTTTCCAGCATATTTCCTAATATTATACATTTCAAACTTGGTAAGGGATATGCAACATGCAACAAAACCTTCAGGAACCTCAATGAAAAAAATTCTTTGCAAGGTATAAGCCAGACAAGCTCCAAAAAATCCATAACTTTTCCATAGCCTGGTGGACCATAAATCAATTTTCCAAAACATTCCAAGACTTTTAAAAACCTGTACGAACCCTGATATTAAGACACATTCATAATCAGGTCTCGAAATAACAGCTGGTTAGTCGCCAGTTATGATAACCAGACAAATGAGTTTTAGCTTGGTCTACCCTGTTTCTGGCTCAATGTTAATTACTGGTCAAGATGACTAAGTTGTAAGGCAAAGATTTGACCAGCCAAGTTCTAATTCTGGCCAGACATTATCTAATGACCAGCTGTTATTTCAAGCCCTGATAATAAAGTCTGCCACAAGTTGTTGAATGATGCCAATTGTGTAAAGGAATGAGAAGATTAGTACTTATGAATCCTGTTTTATTGTTAGAAATTTTAAGACAATATAAAAGCCCACACAAGGAGGGTTTTAATTAGTAATTGTTAACTATTTCAGTCACAGACAGGTTGAATGAGTAACTAATGTTGTTAACATCAATTATTGATCTTATGTCTATAAACAGTGTGAAAAAGATATGATAACCTATGCTTGAATTGTCAAGAAAATTACATAATTTGAAGGACTTTCTTACCTCCTACGACAGCCCACACAAGGCACAGAGTGAGAAAGCAACGAAAATACATCTTTTTGACGAACCATCAGGGCAAAAACCAATTCCTCGCTATCCAAGCATTCGTATCTCTGAAGGATAAATAAATAATTTTGTCAGCATGTCAAAGCAGTGATTTCCCAACAACAAAAAATCCTCGACCAAATCTTAGATCAAAAAGCCCCAAAATATAAAGCCATATGTTGCTAAGACTCGTTTTTGAAGATTATTTTATTACGTGTAAAACTATAGTTGACGTTTTATAACATTTCAATATTGGCGCCCAAAAGTAAAATTTATCTCTGACATACAGTCCCATAGACGATCGAAGAAGCAATGTGCCTCAGGCATTGGGTAAAGCTTATATATTCTCTGTACTTGAAGTTCACAAGGTCTTCATAAGATAGCTTATTATTACCTTCAAAAAATCTTGGATTTGGTTTTCGATAACATGACAAGATGAAATCACGTTCTCAGGAATTTCCATGACCATCTAAAGAGGAAAGGAATTCAAAATTATATGGCTGGATTTCTCTCTAAAAACTGCTCAGAAATGAACGAATACTCACTCCTATAACTGTAAATATATGTAAAATAGTCAAAGTATTCAAATATAAAGAATTACCGTGAGACTTTCTTCGATTACTAGAGGGATCTGGCGACGTTCGAAAGCAAAATCCATCTCGTCTCGACACACAGCAACAAGTTTGGCCATTTTTTAAGTTAATTTTCAGCTGAAATTCTCATCAATGTAGCCAGGAGAGTTGATGGTTGGTTCACAAGGATGCCATAAAAAAGGTATTTTTTGTGGCTGGGTTTAATATATTTGTATTTTGGAGGAATATTTCGAGTAAACATAGAATTTCCTTCCCTTTTTACTCCTACACTTTCTCTTCACTGGATCCAACTGCGCATGACCACCAATAATACCCAGAATGCAAGAAAACACCCAGAATCCTTTGGGAGAGTGCAGAATCTTTTCAAGTGAGAAAGAAAGAATGAAAGAAAGAATGAAAGAAAGAATGAAAGAAAGAATGAATGAAAGAAAGAATGGAAGAAAGAAAGAAATAAGGAAGGAAATAAGGAAAGAAAGAAGAAAGAAAATAAAAAAAGAAAGAAAGAAAGAAAGAAAATAAAAAAGAAAGAAATAGGAAGGAAGGAATGAAGAGAAAAAAACACAGAAAAAGTAAGGAACAGATAACGATAGAAAGGAAGGAAGGAAGGATGGAAAAATAATGACTCCTGAAAGTTTTCAGAGAAATTTCTTACTGGAGTTGTGATAATTATAAGGAATTTTTACTGGGTTGCTATGGTAGCAAACCAGTCTTAAAATGAGATCCGTTTTTCGGGCGTCAGGTAGACCATAATTTCACACGTCATGATTGGTCGAGAATTTGTAAACAATGTCCAATGTCCAATGAAGTTGTCACACGACATCGATGTATTTATAGTTTTTAGTGTTGTGTCACCATTAATTCATTCGTTCAGGGTGGTGAAGTACTATTTTGTCTGTAGGCATGTTGCGTACTATTGTCTTTAGGTTTTTTAACGCTACGCTTAAACTACTTACAAACACACACGCCGTACGTGGTAGACACACACTAAAAGATGTTAATGAGCGATTTTGGAACGGGTTGGTCCACATACTCAAAGAGAGAAGTCTGAGAATCTATGAGCTATCTCTGAGAATCTATGAGCAAACTACGGTATGAGAATCGTAGAACTAGACAAACTAGTCAAAATAGACTAAGAGAATCTATAAACTACCTAGTTATGATCAAACTAGATCTTACCAGATCTCAGATACAAAAGAATATACTGAGACAAACTACAGAACGAGAGACAAACTACAAAACGAGTGACAAACAAAGCTTTGATGAAAGCTGACTCCAAGAACTTGTAGAAGTCAGACGAGCTGATAGTGATCTACAAGAAAGCGAACTGCCAAGACTCCTTGTTGAATATTTCCATTTATGAAAATACAGAAAACAAAAACTGAGGGAAAAACAAATGACCAGTTAAACACATTTTGGTTAAGAGTATTTACATTGATAAAACGTTTGTTTTGAAGCGAACAGTTTCGATACTGAAATAGATATGTTTATTTCATCAGCTAGTCTTGAAAGGTACTCTAGTAGGTCAAGTAGAAATCTAATATGCGTTGACAAGTCAGTAACGCAACACTAATGTCTTACTAGAATTTAAAATGTTTTTTTAATAAAGGGGGACTTTGAACCCAAAAGGAACACTTTGGTAAGAAATAATGGAGAGTGGGCGAGCTCTCGCACAGGCAACCCAGTGAACGCTCCAAGAGCGTCTAGTTATATTTTCGAAGATGTATGTGTGTCTTCCTTTGACTGGATTAATGTCATAACCGTCCCATCCTATCCCATCCTTTCCCTCTCCCATCCCTTCCCCAACACCCCCCCCCCCCCCCCCCCCAAAAAGAAAAGAAAGAGGAAAAGGAAAAAATATCATAAGCAGTAGTAGACGAAGACTGATAGCATGACTGCTCTGCTCGGCGATTGGCCTCCTCCCACTTTAACGTCTAGGCCGGTAGGCTTGCAGCTCTACACATGAGCGAGGGTTCTACATTTCACTACGATTGAGGCGAGATGCAGCTCCAACAAAATTGAAAAAAATTCGGTAGGTTACACTTGACAGAACACCGTCTGCACTTAGCCTCCTCCGCAGGCATCTCCTTTGGGATCCTCGGGCTTCCTGTGGAAAGGAGAAAAAAACAAGGGGGGAGGGGAAGAGGAAGGAAGGGAAAAGTATCCTCGTTCCTTTGGCACAGGAAGCCCGCTATAGAGTTAAACCACGCTTGCTAGAGAGTTTAGAGTTGCCTGCGGAGGAGGCTAGTCTACACTACTGCAACGCTTTTGAAAGCTGACGAATCGATTTTGCCTGCATGTTAACGGTCAAAACAACAAAAGCTTTTTCCTTGGAGGAATAAAAACTCTTATCTTAAAAAAACATTTCATTATTCCTGTTGTTTAACTCTTTTACAGATATCCTACAAATTGTGAAACTTTCGTGTTCCGAGTGCTTCTTTATTTGCCACTGATCAAATCCAATCAAATCCTATGTTGTTTTAGCCTCGTCTTCACGTACCCTTGCCCTTGGCAGTACTCGTGTCAATATTTACTTCGTAACCTTTGATTGCATGACTTGTTTATAGTACAAGTGCTTATTCATAAACCCTATTTTTGTGCTTTACAAACTTGAATTTTAAATTTATTTGCAGATCAAATTCTTGTAAGAAGGAGTGAGTGAGTCCAATCACTGACATTATTTATTTGATAAAGATATTAATAGTAAGGACAGCAAAGTATGAAAAGAAAAATTAAGAGACGACAATTAGGCGTAGCTGATGCGGAACTGAAAACTATTGAATATACATGAAGAGTCTTTAAAGCAAAACAACAACTTGGTTAAGCCTCAGTAATGCTTAAACTGCAAAGTTTGACTCAATTTTCAATTCAAACTTTTTGTGTATTAGTCAAGTCATCCTGATCTTGCTAAGATGCTATGATCAGACCTGCTACAAGGAAAAGTTTAGAATATAAGGAAAAAGTATTTTTAAGAATGGACACAGTGAACAACTGAGTCCTAAGGTCCTGTTTAAACGATTTTAAAGGAAAATAACAGTTCTACAGTGGTGTAGAAAACTGCCTTGGAGAGATAAGAAGCACTTCCATTGCAATAAAAGCAAGGAACACTACTATCTGTGCTATCGTGTATAAACCAGTTCTTGCATAACCTCAGTTGTTCAAATATAGGCCACTCCTGGTTCCCTATTGGTCAGTGCCCCGCGTTCTCCAACAGTAAGGTGTTTTTATCATATTTACAAATTCTTTTATTGCTGAAATCTGAGCTTGCTTATGGCTTAGGCTTTACTTCACTGATTTATAATATATATGGGTTGGATGAGAGAGCGAGTAAAAAATAATGATGGCCGTCCAATAACACGAAACCAAGGTCATACTCACGACTGCAGTAAGGTCAAGGTCGACCTATGTGTAAATTTCCTTTGGCCAAGGACTAGGACACAATACCAATTAAATGTTAATGAGTTTTTTTTTCAAAAATTTGAACTTGATAAGGCAATCAAGCAAGCAAGGACTAACCACGGTCAGTGAACGAGTTGGTTGGTCAATCTATCGAGTTGTGAAATACCCGGCAACGCTATCGGATTGTCATTGTTCTCCAGATACAGTGGATGGTACACGGTACTGTTGACTTCTGTATACGTTGCCACAAGATACTCAGATGTTAGCGTTGGAGGCATTTAAAGTAAGACACAAAAACTATACTTCACAAGTGATTTAGTGGCCTAGGAAAAAGAGCAATATGTGATGTTCATTGGGACATTGTTTACCAACATTTATAAAGTAAAACAAGATGATATCCTCGAATTCAGTGCCAGAATTTTCACCATTCCTTCCGTCTGTTTCTACGACGACCTATGTTCTTTTCATTCTTACTTTGCTGGTTATCGGATTTTTTTTCAAACGTAGAAAACAACAAAAAAGTCTCAATATGCCAGGCCCTTGGAGCCTTCCTTTCATTGGTTGTATGTATTTATTTCGCTGGTCGAAGTCCCCTCACAAGACACTAGCCAATCTTACTTGGGTCTATGGAAACGTGTATTGTCTAAATTTAGGAAAAACCAAGGTTGTCGTAGTCAATTCTGCTGATGCTGTCAAGGAAGCGCTTTATCAAAGAGGAAGTGACTTTGCAGGGCGACCTGCGCTGTTTTCGTTTGGTCTATGGGGAACGGAAGAAGAAACCTTGATGCTCAAAGATTACAGTCGGGATTTCTCAAAATTAAAATACAAAGCTGAAATATCGATGCAGGAACTTTTAAACGATGAAGAATTCTTAAGCACAAGAAGTTTGAAGGCTGTGGAGTTATTAAACAACAGTTTTGAATATCTGGCTCTGCAGAACAGTGTTTTTGACCCAGAAAAAATCATCAAAGATGCTATTGCAGATTTTGTCATGGATACCGTATTTGGGCAGGCCATTTCGCGCATGTTTTACCACGAAGCTCGTTTCGTCTTGGAACACGTTTCATCTGCTTTTGCGCAGGCAGCAAACGTTGGAGCCTGCGTGGATTTCATACCTTTGATGCGCTACATTACGAGGAAGACATTGACAAAGACTCGCTCGCAAGTTGGCCAACTGCGTTCGTTTGTACGCAAGGTTTACCGGCTTCATCAGCACTCTCTAATGCAAGAACGCGACCTTAGAATTAGTCTTGCTTATTGTCTGCGTTCTGGTGACAAAGGACATCGTACAGTACCCACTTCTTTTGAAAACAGCTCAAACTTGATTGGAGATGATGACACAATTGTGTTTCTTTTAACTGATATTATGTTTTGCGCGTATGAGAAGCTTTCTACGTCTTTCCGCTGGTGCGTAGCTCGTCTAGCTGCCAATAAGCGCTTGCAGCGTGATATTCAAAATACCATAGACGAAGATTTCAATCATGAAAATGAAATGAAAAATAGAAGACTCCCATTACTTGCTGCAACTGTAGATGAAACGCTCAGAACATCTTGTATCATGCCTTTTGGAATCCCGCGAAAAACTACAAGAGATACAACTTTAAAGGGATACCACATTCCAAAAGATACAGTTATACTTTTTAATTTGTGGAGTTGCTGTCATGATCCAAAGCGCTTTCCAAACCCGAAAGAATTTAATCCATATCGATACGCAAATGATACAGGGAAGCTTTCCTCGTATTGTGCTTTTTCTGGCGGGGAGCGCAAATGCTTAGGAGATCTTTTTTCTAGAAGGTTCTTAGTTGCTTTGACGGCTGGTCTTTTACGGACGTTTGAATTAGAGTTAGTGACTCCAGGCTCTTATACGAGCCTAGAAGGCATTTACGCATTGACTCTAAGGCCAAAAAACTATAACATTTGTGTTAGGAAAAGAGGACAAAACGTAAAAAATGAAAATACGTGAGAGAAGAGAACGTGTTAGTAAAATACTTGTTCGTGCGGTCTTGTTTTGAACCAAAATTCTTTAATCAAATAAATTAATGAAAATAAACATTATTATCTACTGTGTTTGACCACTCATTCGAGAAGTTGACCTTGGACGTTAAGTAACGAAGTCAGTTTGGCGAAATTTTTAGCGTATTCAAAGATTTTGATACAAAATACGAGAACATTCCTGAGTTTAATTGAATTATTTGTACATGAAATAAGTTGACAAAATTGCTTCTTGGAAGCCAGTGTAGTGTCACTCTGGGAAACCTCAAAACAAAGAGGAAACAAGCTAGTCAGTGATTTTAGAAAATAAACAACAAAACATGCTTGTCGTTTGAAAGCATCTGAGCTTTCGTTATTGAGTTGAATAAACCTGGAATTGATTTGGGGCTCATGAGATTATCAAAATTACTAGTGAAAATGATTCGTCTTTTTAGGGTTTCCACTCGTATGATTTTGATTAAATCTTGACCTTCAGAATTAAAGATCAAAACTAATATATTCAAGTGTAATGTCATACATGCGATTTATTTAATGCTAATTAATTAATCAATCAATCAATTAATTATTCTCGACATGTTGTTTTTGGATGGAAGAACGTTCGAGAAACATACGACTAGGCTTTGCTCAAGGTCACCTACAATCGGTCCCCTTCACAGTTCCCTGCGCCATCTTGAAGGGTATCCGTGTCTTTGCATCGAAGCGAGACCAAGGTTGAGCTCGCAATGATAGACACCTTTTTCAACACCTTGGGCAATTATTCACATGTCTCTATCATTGCAAGCTCAACGCTGGTGTCGATTCGATGCAAAGGCACGGCTACCTTTCAAGATGGCGCAGGGAGCTGTGATTAGGAATTTGAACTAAAGCCGCTGTTACACGTAGTCTTTTTCTATGCAACTTGAGCAGCGCGCAAAAAAGATCTAGTTGCACACGAGCATGTCACACGTATTTTTGTCTTTACAACTTTCGCAAATTTGTTGAGAAAGTACTGAAACCAAATCAACTTTTCGTGCAACTTTTATGTTCAAACTACTGACGGCAAATCGCAGTCACAGGGTCGTATATTAACGCGGCTGACTTTCCAACCGCGAAAGCACTGGTAACCTGAGTATCAGGCTCTTCCCCAGTGCCCTCCCTCGCCCTTCCCCTAGAGCCTGACACTCAGGCTAAAACACTGGCGAACTACCTTATTTACTTGGACAAGAATAATACTGCTTACATGAATTTTTTGAATGGAAAAAGAAATATGTTATGAGTAAACTGTACTATTTTAAATGCGCTTTGTATGCGAAATTAAACTTGGGTCACAAATTAAGTCAAAAGTGTACGAACGACTTGACGAGACGTGGAGCAAAAGTAAGCATTGTGGTAAAACGGATAAGATATTATAACGATATCATCTCTCGATCTTGATTCGATAGGGTATTAAATTTAAATTTTGTTTTTTCCATTGTGAAGATTATCTCATAGCACTTGATCATGAAACATTAACCGATAAAAGCGTACGCATGCGTAGTCAACATTCCCAGCCTCCTTATGGTACATGATACGACATGATAATTGTTTCCATAGCCAAAAATGCCCTTGTCGAGAGAGGACTGGAATCTAACTAACCAGCCCTAGAACCAATATCGTACCCAGAGTCCTCCACCGCCTTCCTGTCGTCAACGAATGGAGAGAAGTCTTTACGGCGCCAACCTGCTGACCGAAAAGCAGGAAGACTCTGGGCTCGATATTGCCCTGGAACCGCGATTCTAGTCCTTTCTCGATGAATGGCAGTTCAGGCTATGGAAACAAGTGTTTACCCTACTCTATGAAGCAAGATTCAATAGTTTTCCACAATCCCTTACGATTCCGGCCATGAGGTCGAGGTCAAAGTAAAATTTGCAAAAAAATTTAAACAAATTTGAATGGCTGCATTGAAGAAATGTTCATTTTATGCAAATTTTACTCTGACCTCGACCTCATGGCCGGAATCGTAAGGGATTGTGGGAAACTATGGAAAGGAACATGAAGATGACTATGACAAGACATGTATTGATATCATTGAATCACCTTGGCATATTTATATTATTTTTCAATATCTAACTGTATATGGCTGTCCAAAGAATGCTGTAGTATGCATCCTGGCACGAGCTGAAGATCAAGTCACGTGATTTACTTTAATTCAAATCTATTGGATTACTTGCTACCCTATTGGATGAGGTCTTTCCCCCTCTCCATCTTAAAGACAAAGCGCTCGAGATTTTTGCGAGCGTCAATGATTCTGACATTTTACGTGAGCCATGATGCATATTAAACAGCGTTCGTGTTCCATATGACATGCGCGGTTCCCAAACCAGAACAAGTTCAGTCTCGTACCGACCGGGGAGCTCTGGAACAAGTTTTGAATCACGTTATGGGCTTTAATCACACGGCTGCCATGTTTATTCCAATGAGAGCCCAAACCTTTGGGAACGTTCTGAAACGCCTCAAAGCGAGGGCAAGGGGACCCAAGGGATTCAAAACCTATTATTTCAACCAATATGGCCGCCGTGTGATTAAAGCGAATTCATCCCCGCCATAAGTGTGGATGGTAACATATTTATGAAAGACAGCGGGAACATAGAGAGAAGGAAACCAAGGTAATTAATTCTTAGTTAAATAAGAATTATGTACAACAGTCGAATGAAATTCAACTCAATAAAAAATCGATACCGACAATATAATATTAGCGATTACCTCGCCATTATACAAAAAGAACACTTCATCCCTATCAACGAATCAGCACCGGCAATATTTAGGCCCATGATTAACTAGGGGCACGATGACTTGGGGGCTGGCATGATCGATAAGTATAGACCCCTTGCAGCACATCGGAATGCAGCTCAGTTTGGAGGATAAAACAAGAGGTTTCCAATTCTCAGGAGATTGAAATTCTTTTGTTTAGTCTTCCAATTTTAGCTGCTTTGATGTCACGTGCAAGGGGTCTATCTGCCACATAAGCAGGTGGAAATTGATTGAACTCGCTCGCTGTTCTAATGGGACGGTGCAATATGACGTATTCATTGTGACGTAGATTGATTGACAGCCAGAGATTTGTTCCTTTTTTGGCTGGAACCCTGGAGTGGTTGGTGTAGAGCAAGACATAATTAACGGCCAAGCGAAGCCACCTTCGAAGTTCCACTCTTACTGTACTGTAATAATGAGAAACATAATCTTGCGAAGCACATGACGCTTTCCTGCATATGTACAACAGTTGAAATTTGCCTTCATATCCTGCGGGGCATGTCCATTTGTTAATATAGGCCTGAAGACCAAATGGACTGTTTTGTACTTCTCCCCGATAAAGATTTGGATATTCTTTCCAAGATTTATTCTATGAACCCTTTCGTTTCCAGCATGAATGTTACTTCGGAATTATTATTTCCAAATAAATGGACACCTCCAGGATTCGAATATAAAGATTTTGCCACTGGACTCAGTTGGGAAACTTAAATTCATTGTGCCTCAGATATTTACTGCAGATATAATCATAATACGATATTCTTCACCGATTCTTCGACGATGCTTTCTATCATGGGTTCAAACTCGAATCCCGCGGGACATCTCTCGTAGTATAACATGTACGGATTGGACGCTAAGACTTCTTCCAATGTTATAGTATCGACAAAGTCGTCAGAGGTGTAGAGCCAAACACCAGGTTTTCTGCTATCAGGAGGTTCGAATCTACGATACGTGACGTAATGACCATCACTGACGTCACCAAGGTGGGTGGTGACAGCTGCCAATCTAAAAACTGTACGTGTCCTGACAAAATGAAACGAAAAAAATAGAAGTAATGAAAATGAAAATGGGAAAGAACACACTTGTGCAGAAAAGTCATTTGATATTCAACTGTCAAAGCTGCAGGGAGTAGGCGAGCACGCGCGCTTTTCTGCGAAAGTTCCCGCCGAAACCACGGGCATTCCATCAATATAAAATGGAGAAAACTAAGTAGTTGCAAAAGCCTTTTCTGTTATGAAATTTCTCAAATATTTTGATTTTTCCGTGAATGGCAAGCTCATTTTATCTCTGCCTAGTGACTGTTGTGCACAGCTTACCTTGTCTCGGAGTTCTGTCTGCTAAACGAGAACGACGACAGAACACTGCTAGTCATCAAGCTACTCAGATCAGCTTTCAGGTCGTTCGTTGGAGTTCTGCATCCTTCTGGTGTACTAGCTCCAGAATATGGAAAACCCAATCTTAGCTTTCGCGGGCTTTGAGCCGCGGGCATGTACATAAAAGGGGAAAGGTTAAGGTACTCAGAGTATTTGACTTGAGCATTGTTCTTGTAAGGTATTCCGTCAGAATGCCAGTATGTGCGCTGTACGTGAATACAAAGGCACTGGGGAACCTGGAAAAATAAAAAAAACAAAAAAAGCATTAGACATTAGTATTCCCTGTATCTCTTTTCTTCCATTCTCCCCTTTCCTTCTCTTCTCTCTTCCATCCTTCCTCTTTCTTCCACCTCTTCCCTCCCTTCCTCCCCTCTCCCTCTCCCTCCCCTCCCCTCCCCCCCCCCTCTCTCTCTCTCTCTCTCTCTCTGAAAAAAATAACAATAGTTCGAGAGTTTATGAATGCCTTACCTTTCCCATCGTGAGGCGCTTTACAAAAGTCGATTTTGTGTCCTGACATTTAGTATCGCTCGCATCTTGTGAGCATCCTTTACACCTTACATAATCCACTGTTTCTGAGCACACAAACTGTCGAAGAAGATCCTCCAGGCTTAGATTAATCTAACAAAATAAGAGAATATAAGATTAGTGAAGTGGTACGTTTGCCAACGAGAAAGACAGATAGACAAGGAAAGGAAGGAAGGAAGGAAGGAAGGAAGGAAGGAAGGGATCAATGAAGGAAGAAATGAACGAACGAACGAAAAAAGGAACGATAGAAGAAAGGAAGGCCAACAACACAAAACAAACAACATCGAAGGCTTCTTAAAAATCGTGAGTCTCTGGCCCATGCAGAAGATTTAGCAATCACTATCTGCGTAATCGGTGCAAAATGACATTACATTTACAGCAAGCCAGCCAGCCAGACACCCAATATTTGCAGGGCATCGTCCATGAAAGAGGTATATTAGATTACCCTATGCTAGAGAAGAGAATTCGCATCCTCTTGAAGAAATCCAGGCTTACCTGTTGTACAGAAGGCAAACTGAGGGAAAGACTGTCACAACCATCAAATTTGACAGGACACTGAAATATGCCAGAAGGATAATTGATTATTGATTGCGCAGAACAATCAACCACCTCTGCGGTGTCTGAAATCATCATTATTATTATAGCTACACTGCGAAGATGATGCAATTCATATTTTATTTCTTTACCTTTAAAGCACATGTTTTGCAAACAAGTTGACTTGCTAAAAGACCTCGAAAAGGACTACGGCGTCTAGAACAATGTCTTAATAGAGGAACTGAAAGATAGCGATTAAAACCGAATAAAAATGGATTTAAAAGGAAAAAAACAACACTTTAGCCATAAAATATTGCTAATAATTTACATACTACGGTTTCTGTGAGCTGCTGAGCCACCAATTCTATCTTTTTCTTTCTGGAATGAAAGAGATTGATTTACAGTTTAAAGTGCTGTACAAAGACTTGATTATCCACAGACATTGTTACCATGGGAGCAATGTTTTCCCATTTCAGACCACGTGTCATTTCTTTGAGAATAAGATTCTTTGTTTGAGTCATATCTTTATTCGTGAACATGTCTTCCCATACACAACCGTAAAACAAAGAACACCCCAAGGCATTACCCATCATACTGGGCACTAATGGGAAGCACGGGTGGCGTAGCGAGGCGACCCGACTTTGAGCCCCGCTGGGCTCGGTGTCGTATGTGAGTAGAGTTGTTTGTTGGTTCTCTCCTGTTTTTCGAGGGTTTTTTCCAGGTTCTCCGGTCCTCCTCAAAAATCAACTTCTAAATTCCAATTGGAATGCAGTGGAGGAAAAGCCACTCTGTGGAATCCACTGTTAATTCTCATTTTTTTATTTTATTTTATTTTATTTGTCACGATTGGGCAAGGCCTGGGCAGACAGGAATCACATTGTGTGTCTTCTCATGTGCAACTGTTAAACAAAGAAATGATACTCTAGGGAATGACACGTGGTCTGAAATGGGAAAACATTATGCCCAGGGTAAAGAAGTAATATATAAGGTACAATATAATAGATTGTACAATTGTTGGTTACCTCAAAAGATGAAACACTTCGGAAATCCAGGACTGCTGGAAGCTCTTCCTATAGGAATAGTGGTGATACACAAGTCTTTATTATAACTTAAGTCAAGAGCAGAACCGGGGGAGTTTATTTATCAAAAGGGGTTCTTAATACTAAATAATTGTAACATATAAGTATAATTCAATAGAACATTTCATGGTTCTCAGCGATCAACCTCAGCCTCAATAGCGTGTAATTTACATTCTTTAGAATTTGACTAAAGCCTGTGGAAGTTTTAAGTGTTTTAACTGTTTGATGTGTACATTCCTTAAATTACTGTGAGCTGTAGTCAAATTCTAATGAATATATTACACACTATCGAGGCTGAGGTTGAGCGACGAGAACCGTGAAATGGTCTATCGAGGGGGTTCCATTACTGACGTGGGGGAGTAGGCATTAAAAGAGGTTAAACATGATACTAAAATCTTATGAGCATATATAAAAGGTACAAGAAATTCTAACCCACTCCCCCCCCCCTGGCCCCTCTTCTTCCTGTGAGTGCTGTATTACTGAACAGAGCATGAAAGAAGCTGTTTTATTTGTTAATCAGGTTATCCTTACCATTTCATCGTCTAATGATGAAAAAAGAACTTGAAAAAATTCATGTGCATCCTGTTGAAAGACAAAGAGATGCACAAATGAATCAAGGGACAGGCAAAGGATGGAAGATAGAGTTAAATAGACGCCTTGCAGTATGTCAGAATGCAGCTCAATTTGGAGGACAAAACAAAAGAATTTCAATTCAAAATTGAGCTGCATTCTGATGTTCTGCAAGGGGTCTATACAAAAATATACTAGCTTCATGACTGGCTGACAGTTGTCATTGATGTTATGATGAATATCCATCCATAACTACAACTTGACTAACCTGCTGATCTCGTTCTATTACCCATCCATGATGACGTAATGCTTGTATAATAGGAGTAGCCGTCAAGCCTGTGTCATCTTCATACCACTCGGTATTGAGCTCTAAAAAAATTAAAAAACAAATAATAAAGAAAGGGTTGGATATACAAATGAATGAATGAAAATAAATGAATACATGGATGGATAGAGGCTTGTTATAAGAATGTGAGATGATAGGAAAATGGTTAAATGGATGAATAAGTGAACAATAAGTGAATGAATGAAGAAAAATGAAAGAAAGAATAATGGATATGTTTAACTAATTGAATGAATGGGAAGTTTAAGGAAGAAATGGATGAAATGAATGAATGAATGAATGAATGGATGGATGGATGGATGGACAAATGGATGGATGGATGGATGGATGGATGGATGGATGGATGGATGGATGGATGGATGGATGGATGGATGGATGGATGGATGGATGGATGGATGGATGGATGGATGGATGGATGGATGGATGGATGGATGGATGGATGGATGGATGGATGGATGGATGTGGATGGACGGACGAATGGATGGGTGGAAGAATGGATGGATGGATAGATGGATGGATGGATGGTCTGGAAGGAGGAAGGATTGATGGAGTAAGGGGTCCTTAATCCCTGGTATATCATACCTTTCATAAGCTCACCCATCACATGCCCAAGTTTGACATTCTTATCATCACTAGAGTTCCAGCTATAGCTTTCAAGCCATGATACAAAGGATGATAATGACGCTAGACCCTAGAAATACACATAACTATATCATTAATGATCACCATCCTTATCCAAACAGTATGTACAATATAGGTTTTTGGCATAATTCTCAACCAGGCCTGTACCTAGGGGGGTGCACGGGGTGCATCTGCACCCCACCCCACATGACCCAAAGGTACACATTTTGGTTACACCAAGTCAAATATTGCAATATTGTGGTCCGTTTTGGGTCTGTCACACCCCCCACAAAAAGTCCTGGGTACAGGCCTGTTTGATAAGTGCTCCCTTGAGCTCATCCTTGATTTCTCTCTCTCTCTCTCTCTTAATTCTATAGTAAAAATGGGACTGAGGGAACATATTTGTTGCCCACTGAGAGCTGTTGCTGGGGAAACATCGGAATATGTTCATGTTCACATGATACCCTCTTGCTCAATCAGAGTACGAGGAAAATGGACTTTGATAGTTGGAATATAACAATATATTATTACATAATTATCATGAAATTAGAAAATTGTAAAATAATGCATATAAAACAAGCCAAAATGCAATTCAATGATGCAGGGGTCTCCGTTTAGGTAAAAAAATGTCATAATATATACGAGGCTAGGGGCTGTTTCAGAGTATCGATACAGTTTGAAGGTTTTTCTGTGTGTTTTGAGCTGTAACCACCTAATATAAAACTGAATATTTACCTGAAAAACACAGTTCATAAAGCATGTATTTCCAAGATTATGCATTCCAGCACACAGCCCTACAAAAAGATCAATATATGTGTCTACTGAGATGTGAGGATTTCCTTTAAAAGGACATTTCAAGTATAGCATAATTAACTATAATCTCCTTATCTGTTTTGTAGAAATACCAACAAGATGTCACATTCAAGTCTTATTCATAACAAGAATATTGCTTCTTGGCAAACAAATTCGATCAAAAAGTAGGAATCACAGTTTTGAGATTCGAATTTCAAAATCGAAAGAGCAAGGAAAAAAGCCTTTCACACCTAACAGAAAACATATATGTATTAAAGCTTTAACTTATAAAGTCAAAAACATTGCACAAGACATATATGTATACACAAACAGATAAAATTGAAGTGTTTTCTGCTTTATGAATTAAGTACAAAAAATGACTTCAGCTTAAGTAAAGCGTGAATAATTCAAAATCATCATATTTACATCCCCTAACTATTTTTCTTTTCAAGGTTTACCAATAATCTGTACTCCAATATCTATATTACCACTAGTACTATATCTTTAATGTTTCATGTTCCAGAGTGAAAATTCGAAGTTGGATAAAATAAAAACAGATGAAGAAAAAAGCCACTTTATATCCCATGGTTTTAAAAATCAAATTTAGATAAACCTAAAAGGTGAATATTCAGCTACGATTTGCATTCCAAAACAGCTGAATTTTTCTAGAAATCCAGTCTTGTGACTCTTGTGCCTCCAAGATTTCATGTCTCATGGATTTTGCCCATTGTTTTTACTACAAATCATTTACCTTTCTTGTTTCGTTTTCTTTCTGGGTTCGTTGGTCCAAAATAGATGTAGAATCCAGCAGCAACAGCAGCAGCAGCTACGCACACACTGGCCGCCTTGGTCTCCATATTTTGGTTTTATGTGGGAGAACAGATCAGAATATTTTATTAATAGTGACCAGAACAAAGGGACCCCAACAGGCGATATCCGCACGGCATCAGAAAAAACCTTCAAAATTATAACCAATAAAAAAATAATAGCTCTCAGGGTAGGAAAAAAAGATAATTAAGAGTATCTTTGTAAAGAAATTTTATCTTTTTTTTCTTATTTTTATATTTTTATACCAAAAAAAATAGGTTTTTCAAATGCTAAAACGGGATCCCTGTGGTTTTACTCAAAGAAACCCCAATATCCGAAAACCTTGAAAAATTATAAAACAATTAAGAAAACAATAATCCACAAAGTAACAAAAAGGCAATAAAAAGTATCTTTGTAAAAGATTTTCTCTCTATTTCTTATTTTCATAAAAATATCAGAGGGTTTTTCAAATCCTAGGGTGGGATTCCTATGGTTAACAAGATTGTGCGGTATTAGGGACTAGTACACAATCAAAATGGCGGACGAAGGTGCAAAAGAAAAGAGAGGAAAAAAAGAGAAGGAAAGCTCCAAACCCATCGTTCCAAGAACAGCGCTAGAGATCCAGAGATTACAGTATGAAAGGCTAATGAAAGATCCAGTGAGTGGTGTTGAAATAGTGTTAGAAATAAGCTTACATCTTGAAGAGGCTTAAGTTTTGATTTTTAGTTCTTTGAAAAACTAATTTCTTTCTGTCATATTTTACAACTTTGTCTTCCCTGTAGGATAAGAATGTTAACTTACCAGAAAAACCCAAAGATTGGAAGCCCACAGATCCAAAAGATTTTGTTAGATTTGTAATGGGTGAGTTGATGTTGAAAGTTTTGAGAAGAATTCATTAACTTTAAACTTAGCCTGACTTAGCATTGAATGGTAACCACAATTCTTTAGACTATCTGGCAGAAGACACTCCCTTAGTTCCTCTGGCTTTTGGAAGAAAATATTTTCTTTGTTTTTAGTCGTTTGGGATTCCTGTTTTTTCATTCCACAGGAAACCCAAATACCAACTTTTAGGGTAGTAAAAGAATTCTAAAGAATTACAACTATGTTACATATTGGATAACTCCCATTTCTCTGTATCTCCCATTCCCTGTGAACTGAATCCCTTTTCCATTGTTCCAATTACCATTTTTCCAGCACAAAAAATGCACAATTTCCAGTTCACAAGGCTTGCTACTCTCAGAATATTTTTGGGTATCTTGCTGATTATTTTTGTTTCAATTATTAATTTTTGGGTTTGTTTTAAAGGATCAAGTGCTGGCGCTGGGAGTGGAGAGTTCCATGTATATCGGGCTACAAGGAGAAGGGAAAACAATAGGGTTGAATATCTGGAAAAAAAAGCCAAGACGGTCAGTGGTCATTTTAGACTCTACTTTGTGTCTGAAAGCTACAGAGTATAGCAGAGTAATGTGATAAGATTGGCTTCTATTATACTAATGATGATAAACATAATCATCAACTTTATCATCATTATCATCATCGTCTACATCGTCATCATCATCATCCTCGTCATCATCATCATCATCATCATCCTCGTCATCATCATTGTTATCATCATCATCATTGTCTACATCCTCATCATCATCAGCATCATCATCATTGTCTACATCCTCATCATCATAAGCATCATCATCATCATCTTCATTGTCATCATCATCATCATCGTCTACATCATCATCATTATCGTCTACATTGTCATCATTTTTTTATCATTGTCATCATTTTTGTCGTCATCATCATCATCATCATCAACATCATTAGCTGGCAGTACCCTAGCTTAGATCATCTAAGTCTAATGAGGTTAGGCTATTTTGAGATACTACTGTGTGCTTGACAACAGGGTGAGGTTATTTCAGGCTGGCTGGTGCTTCTTAGATAGATGGTATTAAGTGTCTGGTGACAGGTGGGGCTTGTTGTTCCTTTAAACATGCCCTCAGTTTCGCTTGACCAGGTTTTAATTTCTTAGCTTGAGGTTACACATTTGTTTCCATCACAGGATGAACTTCAGGAAGAATACCAGAAAAAACTTGATAAAAATAAAGAAATAGCAGAAGAGAAAACAGCCAAGAAAAGAGCAAAAAGGTAAAAAAAGGAATACCTATTACTAATGTGTATTACTAGGATGAAATATGAAAATAATAGACTGACCTGAGTCTTAACCCCAAGGCATAATGTTTTCCCATTTCATACTTGCATCATAACGTAGCTGGTATCATATCTTTCTTTAATGGTTGTGTATGAGAAAATACATGAACATAAATGCAACTTAAACAAAGAATCATATTCTCAAGGGAATGATGTGGTCTGAAATTGAAAACATTACACTTAAGGTAAAGAGGTCTATTAGATAAATTTGGACACAAAATTCTAAGAAATGTTAAAGTTGAGTGAGGTCTGAGACAGTTAGTGAAAAATTTTACTTTTTACGTAGGCAAAGGAAAAAGCAAAAGAAACAGCTTGCCAAGAAAATGAAACAAAATACAAGCAAAGAAGGTAAGTGTTGGGGGATTCAAGATATGATGCCAGGTCTTAAAAAATCGGCAAGTCATCAGACAGTGTCCTGCCAGAATGGAACTTGTCTGATCAAATCTCTGCCTTGTGAGTCATTTTGAAAACAAGGTAACAAGGTATGACCGAGCTAGAACTAGGCCGGTCATCACAATGCAATGTGTGTCGCATGACTGGCAACTGACTGGCCATTATTTTAAGCCCTGGATGTAACTTATTTTATGATGGGAGGGGGATGTCAGCTCAATATAATGTATTGTTTTTATCTGTATTTAGACACAAAAGAACAACAGCAAAGTAGCGAAGAAGAACAAGAAGAGGAAGAAGATGAAGAAGAGCCACATTTTGTAATCAATAGAGCTGATAGCTGACACTTCTACTGCTACAATTTCACATTTTGTTTTGACAGTTTGTGATATATAAAAAGTCAAAATCATTAAAAAGTTAACTTAGAGTTCCTGTGGTTCTTCAGCCTCCACTCGTTACTTTTAGACATCAGGGTTTTGGCTTCTTATAATCACTACAATAACTATTTTAATAACCATTGTACATTTGATAGAATCCATGTCTGCAGTTTTTTGGGATACAGAAATAGGAGAAAGCCTCTAATATGTCAGATGAAATGTGGTGCCTTGAATACAACTGCCACCTCATGATCGTGGCCCAATAAATCGACTGCATGTAAAGAAACGCAGGACTTGAATGATAATATATGTTGTCTGACTGATACTAATACATTCATTACCAGTAATAATTAATCATACTTTAACCATCTGCTAATCATTTCTTGGAGTGCAACAACCATGTGACTCAAAATCCCTCGAGATATAAATACAATGAAACAGCCGCCATCTTGGTTGATATGACAAAATAATTTAAATAATGAATCCTTTGTATTGTCAACCAACATGGGGGCTAGTGACATAACATGTTCCCCAAGAATAGAAGTTTTGCACCATGACGTGCCAGCACCCATAATACAGCTTGGGCTGCCTGTGGTTAGATGGCAGAACAATAAAATTCCTTTCCTTTCAGGAATTGAATATTTTCTCATGTAAAACAATTGTATTGTTTCTGCCATGCAACATAGCTGCCGTCAAGTGATGGTGCAAAAACTCTATACTGAGTGTAAAGAAACAGTCCATATTTATTTTTTATTTTGTAATCTCATTTTATTAATAAAGAAACTTAGTGATCTTTTGTTAGTTATTCACCTTATACCTTTACAATGATCAACCATAGAGTTCCTTAAGTTGTTAAAATGCCAAGATTGTATTGAACAAAGCAATCCTTTAATCATACAACTAATAAGTATTCACTTCTACTTGGAGATTAAAGTATCATCATTAATTTTTCTTGTGCTTTTGCTTCTGTCCCTCGCACAATTCCCTGCTGGCAGAGTCTCCTTTTCTTTCTCTTTTTCCGGTTCGGCAGTTGCGGGAAATGCTGGGGAAATGCCGAAAGAGAAGGAGACTGCCAGTTGGGAACTCACACAACAACCTGGGTATGTAACCCTTGATTGACAGGTATAAAAAAAACCCAGATTTCTGGAAACTGCTTAGGTTGCCAAAACATGAAAAGCACTCGCATATAATCCTTCAGGTCCTCCTATTGGGTACAAAACTATGTATTTCCTAACATTGTGAAGAAAATCTTAAAAGTACATTATCATGATGCAAGTCAGTAGCTTGGAGTTGTGAATATGTTTCTGTGAACTCTTTCTGCACCTCTAGAATTTACAGCACTTTTCATGTTTCTGTGTTTTAATTGACTCCAGATGTCTGGCATTTTGGGCTTCCGTCAATTAAACTTTAAACGGGCCAAGTTCATTTCAATCAATTTGATTGGCAGAAGCCAAAATGCCAGATGCCTGGAGTTGGTAGGTTGAAGAAATATGAAAAGTGGTGTAAGCTCTCAGGAATCAATTTTAAGGATCGAAGCCAAATGAATGCTCTTTGAAGTAATCAGTGTAGCTCGCAAAAAGCACTCTTAAGAGACTGTGGTGCTCTACATGTAAGTCTAACAGCCATAAATTACTTTTGGTACTGTCCAGTGAAGGTTTCCTAGTTTTGTTTGATAAATCCATGAAGGTCTTGTAAGAAAGTAATGTAATGGTGATGTTCCAGTGCTGTGCTGTACTCTAGTAACCAGTGGGCGAAGGAGTCATCAACCCCTCTCTCGGACAGCATGTTTTGAAGCATTGTGTAGAGATTCTGAAAAAATGATGAGAGCAAGTCTAAATGAGGGCTGTTAAAAACGTGAGGGATTTGAGGGTTTATATCAATTGTTAAACAAAGAAATACTACTCTAGGGAATGACATGGTTAGAAATACATCAAAGCTCAAAGAGTTGTAATGAGTTGTATTATCAATCAATTGACCATAGTCTTTCAATCAACGGACCATGATCCATCAATCAATAGACCATGGTCTATCAATCAATTGACCATGGTGCTCAATTGATGACAGATTCACTCACTGGGTCAAGGTTTTCTGTTTCTGCTGCATACAGAGTCTTGGATTCTGCTTCTTCAGAACTCTTAAGAACAGTAACGTTAACAATCTGGAATAGTTCATCCTCTTCATCCTCTGCCGCACCCTCAGCTTTGGGAAGAACACCTTGGTTGTACTCACAGGAAAATCGCAAGGTCTGTCCCTGTGAGATATTTATTATCATTAGCAGTAAATAGTCTGTTACATCATATTTATGTATTATTACAACCAGCTTCATAATCACATGACCAGAACAGTTACTATGGTAACTTGGACCAATGAAAATTTGATTGGCTGATGCTAAAGCCCCCCTCCCCCACATAAATGCAACCCCCTCCATCAATGCAATGTAATTTATGATAAAGGGTCTAAAAAGTGCTTTGATTCAATATGCCCTTCGCAGCAGGAAATAGTCAGGTGACTGACTGCTGACTGGCAAAAATTTGAATTTCACTTAAAAGAACTTTTGCTGGCTAATAATGCTTGTCAAACAAATATTGAAACTTCTTTACTTACTGTGCTCTTGATGATATCAACATTGAAATATGGATATGACACGATCTGAAAATGATTGTAAAACTTAGGATTAGTATCATTCATCTTCTTCTATTTATAAGGGTATAGATATGTTCTACGTTGCTTAAATATAGTATGTGTGACTTACATCGCCTGCTACTTGTGGTTCATCCAGGCTTCCAGATTTTTCATCATCTGATTCATGTTCACTGACATATGCTTCATCTTCGTTGACATTTTGGTTCAGGTCAAAACTCACTACAATTCTATTGAATAAGAAGGATGCTATTATAACTATAACAACAACAACAACAACAACAACAACAACAACAACAACAACAGCTTTTTTGTTTTTCAATGATAGGTGGTCAGGAATGGTGCTTCAGTTATTTTCAATTTTATAGGGCCTCCATTGATAACAGTAAATTTTGTAATTAGCTGAAGGAGTCACCCTATAAAAATAAAGATATCTATCTATCAAATATTGACTAGTCAGTGCAAGGTACTCAAAGACTAGACCCCTTGCACACGTGACATCAAAGTAGCTCAATTTGGAGGACAAAATAAAAGAATTTTAATCTTCTGAGAATTGGAAACCTATGGTTTTGTCCTCCAAATTGAGCTGCATCCTGAAGTGTTGCAAGTGGTCTATCAGAGCTCTACACATTTTGAGCCTACTGGAGCTCATTGACTTTTGAATTGTAACTCATTTGGGCCACTTGGTTCTAACTAGCAGTTTTCAGTATTAGGCAAACTCATAAGTTTGTGAGCTTCCTGCTGAAACTTAATTTTTTGTTTTCGTTAATCAAAAAATATCAGTCGTATCTTTAACATTTTTCCCTGGTGTGAGTGAATAACTAAATTTCAATAGGCAGCTTGCAACTACTGTGTTTGCATAACATTGAAAATTGCTGTAAACTGATATCTTCATTTAATTTGTTTCTTACTTTTCACCATTGAAGTCCCGCTCTAGACTGATATGTGTGCCATCAATATTTGCCTGCAAATTAAACAATTCCACAATGAAAACATATGTTTTTGAAGATATATTTATGTCGTAAAGACAATGTAGCAGCTCAGTGAGGGCTAACAGAAAAGGCCTTGCACAACAATTTCTGCACTCTCTTGTGGCCAGAGCACATATACTGTACTCTGGCGGATCCAAGGGGTGGTTACCAGGTGCCTGCATAAGGTTGTTAGGAAATCAGAAACATACTCAATCTCTAAAATTAAAATAAAAGAGATTTCTGCACTCTCTTGAGGCCAGAGCACATATACTGTACTCTGGTGGATCCAAGGGGTGGTTACAGGGTGCCTGTGTCCCCCCTTTCTAGCTTGGAATTAGTTTGTGACCCCCTCCCCCCCCTACTCAAAATCCTGGATCTGTCACAGCCTTACCTTAAATAAATCTGTTTTTGGAACATCTTTTGCAGAGTCCTTCTCAAATTTGATCTCATCGTCCAGAAACCCTAAAAGATCACTGTCTCCTGAGAACAAAGGAAAAACAATACATTATAAATATTTTCATATTATTTTTGCTTCAAGAAGTTCAGAGTGAATGAACATTGTACAATGTACAGAACCAGCAACCTAAAAGTATAGCTCCACTTGATTGGCATAATATTTGAGTTCAACTTAAGGCAATGGAAAGAAATTCAAATGGCTTCTTATTGGAGCCAATCAAAATCCTGGAAAATACATGTCATCTAATTACACTGTGAGAATGACGCAGGGCCCCACCATGGACCAAGTTGTCCAATCACAAATATGCGAATGACAGCAATAAATAAATGCTGTTCTTCTTCCACTGCATTTCCAACTGAAATTTAGTAGCTGAATTTTAAATAGGCAGGAAAAACCGCAGAACCTGGAAAAACCCTCTAAGAACAGGACAGCACCAAATAACAACTCCATTCAAAAACGACACTGAGCCTGGCAGGACTCGAACCTAGGTGGCATTGATGACAGACGAGCAGCTCTCACCACTATGCTACCCATACTTCCCCAAATAAATACTAATTGAAGGGGAGTATTGTTGGGTTGCAACCACATGACTCAAAATCCCTTGAGATGTACATGACAATGAAACAGGCGCCATATTGGTTGATATAACACAAGAGGCTAATAGGAATGCTTTGTTGTCGTCAACCAACATGGCAGCTATGACATAACATGCACCCCAAGAATACTATAAAATGTGAACTGCTGTTAGGGTCTATCCATGAGAAATAATCACAATAGTGTCCAAATTGTCTCAACATCCATTTTGAGACAGTTTTGGATAAAATTGCATGAAACTTAAACACAACACATTATCACTCCTATTGTTACCAAATACAAAAATCTACCTACCCTGAGTAAGTTTATGAGCGCCACAAGCACAGACTTTAGAGCAAGCACAAGCAGCCTGTAGGAAAGGTTTCTGTGATACTGCACGTGTTGTTGCTGACAGACCAGAAAACACTGACCACCATCTTGTATTAGTACTAGGACGAACAATCAGACTTCTACATGACAATACAGCACGAGTTGCTCGACTTATTACTACTCTTGATAGCATGGTTGGAGATCAGGAGGGAAAACTGGACGAAAAACTGGAGAAAAGTATGAAAATTTTTGCAAAATCGAGCATGGACCCTCGTGTAGTTTCCAAATCCTCTCTTCACAACACAAGGCTCGGTGTCTACATTCCACAGGGAACCCACTAATTCCAAATGAAAGTGTAAAAAATAAAAAAATAATTGTGAAATTAACTTTTTCATTTAAGATTCAATTGCTTCAAAAAGTAATTATTTATAGGGAAGAATATGTGGGGTAACGCTGTTGGAAAGCATTTGAGAAAATGAAAAAGTGCAAAAAAATTGCTTGGTTGGATATATTTTAGGGCGTATTCTTGAGAGGGGGCGTTGGTGGATGGAACGAGATATTTGCGAATTTAATTTGATTCAAATCATCACGAAAATTGTTCTACCTATAATTTCATTTTTTTCGAGGACTGAATCCAAAATAATTCGATAAGATATTTATTGAATTTTTTTTCTTTCAATTTTTTCAAAAAAGAAATAGAGATATTTCGTCAAATTTTTAATATAAGTTGGGTCGAAAATTTTAACGTTCCTGACAAAATTTATAATTTCTAAATAAATTTCGAAGCATTTCATATTTTAGACTCTTTCATTCCGTTCATTCCGATCCGCATCATTCCATTCCTAGTTTTAGTTACCTTCTGTCAAATTGTTATAAACCGTTATGACGTCAGAGGGCCGATGTAAACCGGTAGCTTATATTTGAGACCGCCATCTTTGTTGTTACATATCCAAAGACAATCCTGTTCCATCCGACGCTAGGATTGCTTTTGGATAGACTCTGATTTTATCAATAGCAACTAGATACATCAAAGAAACCTTCTAGGGAATGGCTGACGCAGAAAAATTAAATGTCGATAGTATTATTAGTCGACTTTTAGAAGGTAAATTTCGCAACCATCCTCTTCTTCGGTTTCACTCTGAGTATGGTTATGTCACTCCTTTACTGAATGTTTGGTTAATGTTATCTTATTTGCAGTTCGAGGGTCTCGGCCTGGGAAGAATGTTCAACTAACTGAAGCAGAAATCCGAGGATTGTGTTTGAAGTCAAGAGAAATATTTCTAAGTCAACCAATCCTTCTAGAACTCGAAGCACCCCTCAAAATCTGTGGTGTGTAAACGAAAGCACGAAACAGTGAAATTTTATACTTGAATGCATTTATTTTCTGTCAATGTATCGTTGCTTATTGTTTCTCTATCTACCGCAGGAGATATCCACGGACAGTATTACGATCTTCTAAGACTCTTCGAATACGGTGGCTTTCCTCCAGAATCGAACTATCTCTTCCTTGGCGATTATGTCGACAGAGGCAAACAGTCCCTGGAAACCATATGCCTTCTTTTAGCCTACAAAATCAAGTATCCAGAGAATTTCTTCCTCCTTCGAGGCAACCACGAATGCGCTAGTATCAACCGTATCTATGGATTTTACGATGAATGTAAGCTTATGTATATAAAAGTGGATTTAGTCTTTCGACTTTGACAAATAATGCCCACTCCCCTACCCATTTCAAATTTTCAAACTCAAGAGGCCGTTCGAAATCATCTATCCAAACCTTTAGATACTCATTATTAGGTTTATTGCCGAAGTTCTGTGTATTTGTTTGTACTATTGTATGATTACTTTTATGATCTATTTGTAGGCAAACGGCGGTACAATATCAAGTTATGGAAAACTTTCACCGATTGCTTCAACTGTCTCCCGGTTTCTGCGATTTTAGATGAGAAAATTTTTTGCTGTCATGGAGGTAAAATATCGACGATCGAAACATTGATTTACCGTTGTTTGTTAATTCTATTTGACTTCTGTTCTCGATCGAGGAAAACTGTAAAATTAAGTTGTACTTTTTGGTATAATTGTAGGTCTTTCCCCCGATCTTCAATCGATGGAACAGATTCGAAGAATAATGCGTCCAACAGATGTACCCGATCAAGGTAAAATCGTTATGCCATTACGTACAATAAACAACTTTCTTTCCTCGCCAATGTCTTCTAAATTAATTGACGTCAGGCCAAATTGGATTGGTTTTTTAACCCTTTTTAAAGTGTATTTCGACCTATCTTACGGCATCAAAGCAAAAAACACGTCGCTCTTTACTATAATTTACACATCAAAGCGAAATGGGGTTTGTTATCGAGTTGTTTACGGAGAGATATCGCGCTCACTATTTGAACGACTCGAGTAACTGCTAAAAATGTATTTTTATTTGTACAATACCAACACCAATCGTTTGAAAAATCGCTTCTTTCGACGGAAAGCGAGAAAAAATGATCGAAAATGTTTTTCTTCGCTTTCATTTGACCCGTACTTCTTTTCCTATTCAAAGAATTGCAATATCTTTCGAAGGTAGCTCGCGAATGAATTATTAATGTACGCTTAACGATGTTATCTAAAACTACGCTGAATCGATCATAAACTGTCCTATTTGCTTGCCTATTTTTTCCATTTGTCCAGGAACTAGTTATAAACCTACCTATTTGTGAACTAAGTTCTTCATGTTCGAAAGTTCAAGCGAGTGTATTCTAGTATTACAGGCAAAAAAAATGTTCAAAGTCGTTTACGATCAAATTGATCGATGTTTAAACTTTTCCTAAGGGCTAAAGCTGATTTTGAAATTTCCTATGCCTCCTGAGGTGCTAATATGCTTTGCCAAATCTCCTTTTGTTTGGCCAGTAAATAGTACGTCAGTATTAATCTGTAGGTGTAATGATATAAGGGAAATGACTTCTGCAGTCAAAACCCTGCAGCTTTAGCTTGTCGAATATGATAAATGCAGTGCAAAACCTGCAATGAATAACTGATTTTATTCATCCTTTCACTTTGCTGTAAGATGATATCAATCATTACTTCCTCATTTTTGTTAACTGTTTGGAATAACACGCTCTCCATAAGGAACTTTACACTTCACTGGTCTCATTTTTGACCATATATGCCATTCAAAGGCCTCAGCACAGCCTAAGATATATGGATTAATTCAAATAAAAATCACTGTAGTGTTAACCACAGAACAACGACTTTTACTATGGAATGCTGTTGCAAATATTGAATCTTCAGTAGATAATACTGGACAATCCTTCATAATATTAAAATGACATTGTAAACAGCTATAGATTTGGTACAAGCTATTAATATTTTATCCATTGCATATCAGTAGGCAGAGAAACTCCAGTAAGGTATCCTCCCATTCCACTCCCAAAGATTAAAAAAAAATCATTTCTATTCCCTTGATTCAAAACAAGGTCCCTTTTGTAAATCCTACAATGCTTTATTTTCTGTGTTTGACTTAAAATTAATTCTTTTGAAATTTTTTTGAATGAAATTGAAAAGAATAAATTTGATGTCAAATGCAAAAAAAAAGACATATTGTAGGATTCATTAAAAGGGTCTATAGGTTCTCCTTCCTGTATTAGAAATTTCATTATTTCATAAGACCTTAAATACTCTAAGCTCTTTTGCTTTAATGGGTCTGGGCCAGTAACAATGATTCTTAGTGAATCATTCTCGAAAAGTTTCCAAATCTATAATGGTGTAATTGAACTCCAAATTTACCTGTTCTAAATGTTCACTAGAAAAGAAACGAAAAATTTTATCTTCAAATTTTATCAATATCCCGAAACAACCTTTGGGCTGATCAAAGTCAGGGCACAGCTAACTCACAGATCGAACTCTGAAACAACCTCTGGGCTGATCAAAGCCAAGGCATGGATAACTCATGCCCTAAAACAATCTCTGGGCTGATCTGTGTCAGGGCACAGCTAACTCACAGATGTAAGAGGTCAGTGCACTATTGCTACATCAACTTAGAACGGCAAGTAGAAAGTATACCAAAATCATAGTTATGCACTTGAAGCTTTCATCCAAAAAATGTAGTTTTGTGTGTAGCAAGAAACATACAGAATGTTTGGAAAAAAATATCAATTCAAGGCAAATGCTATTTGGAAATACAGTTTTTTTGATTATTTCTCTTCAGAGCAATAATTTTATCAGTTATTTTAGAACATTTTGAAGAACACTAATAAACTGAACTTGCTTTGCTCTTGATAACTAAAATTTGGCACTAGAAACCTGCCAAGATCTAATTAGAATTTGCTACCTACTTACGAAAACATCACTGTTCGTATCAAAGTCTTCAGAGCAGAACCTTACTTCATTAAATTTCCTATTTTCATTGGCATTGAATAAGAATTCTAAAAACTAGTGTACTTAGTGCTGACATCAACAGGGTTTTCCTGAAAATTGTTTGAAGGAAAAATCTTGTTTCTTACATTTGCTGGCAATTAAATTTTCTGAACTTGGCTTTTAGATTTGTGTTAAGTGGACATCTGGCATAGGTTTGTGCCCTTTATATATATTCTTCTATTTAATGACTTGTTTTTTTCCTACGATTGTTTAAAAAAGAAAATGAAAAATACACAGAATCATAGGAGAGTATATCAAAGCTGTTTAATGTAGCAAGCTAAATTCCACTTTGATCCATAAGTTAGCCAAGTTCTGATGTAGATAAAACCACACATTGTTTCAAGGTTTGATAAAATTGTTTTTCAAATCAGTGTTCGACCCACAGGATTATTGATTGATGTACTCAACTCAAAATGACTAGCAACCTTCTTGCTTTATTTTATTTAAAATTCTTTTGATCCTTATAGATAGATAACATCTGTGAATTTTGAAAATAATTGATCTAAAAAATATAGTAAAGAGCAATGTTTTCCCCTATAACCAAATGACAAAATATAAAGATGGTTAAGTTTTTATTAGCTGCAGTTTTACAGTTGTATTGCATTCTTAGCAACAATTGATTTATGACATCAAGACAGAAAATATCCCTCAGAAATTTTAGCTCATTTATAAAAGTAAAAATGTGTCAAAAGCTAACGAGATTTGGTTAGAAATCTTGAAATATTGGGGCTTCAAAAGATATGTAATGACAGTGTGACATTCTAAGAAATGACTGGCGATATTGTATTTGCATACTTTAATGCATGGGCTTTTGTACGTCAAACTGGCACATTTTGATGCGAAGCTGGCTGGTTTTACCAAATAAGGTGTGTAAAAGCTTGTTTGGCAGCAAAATATACCGTGCATAGAAGTATGCGAATACATTAAATGTGGTCATACTTTTGCATGTCGCTCTGTAATGGTTTGTCAAAAATTATTTCAAATGCTGAACCGATGACATAGATTCTCAGGTGATTATTTCTTTTCTTAAACTTTGAAATTCCTTTGTTGGTAGATTATTTCTCCAAACATCTAGATCCTTTTGTATTCTGAGTGACTGTCTGACATTGTTTTATCAAGGCTTAGCTTACAGATTAGTGTTATTGGTTACTAAACGAGACTATGCCACAACAAAAATCCTTTTCTTTATAAGTGTTTTTATTGTTCTAAGAGTATATCTATTATTTTTGGTTTTCTTTGAAGTTTAGTACTAAGTCTGCCATGGACAGTCTTGTAGAGTCTTACTAGTAGTAGTGTGTATATAAATGCGATAAAGCTAGTTCATGTATGCAATAAGAAAAAGTCGACTGAATATAAACAAAAAGAAATCTAATAATAATGCATGACGTATATTGCTCAAGCCCAGTTTTAGCTTCTGAAATTCTTCTGTTGACTTACAATGCTTTTTTTGTCTTTACAGTTGTCAGTATCTTGTGTACAAATGTTAAGATTCTGCTAACCATATTCTTTCTTTCTTCAGGTCTTCTCTGTGATCTTCTATGGTCAGATCCCGACAAAGATGTCCAGGGTTGGGGCGAAAATGATAGAGGTGTCTCGTTCACATTTGGCCCAGACATTGTAGCGAAGTTTCTACATAAACACGATTTAGACCTTATATGCAGAGCACATCAGGTAAGGTCTTGTTTCTTTACCATTCAAGGACATTCAAATTTGTTTAGAACAAAACAAATGACTTTTGTATTTCACATTAAATTTTTTTTTATCACCACCTGACTGACTCAGTTGAGCATTAGTTTATTGCGAAGAAGGTTGTTTTGTTCAAGCCCAAGCTCAACCAATGCTCAGGGATTTAAGATAAATGAGAAGAATTAGATGTGCATGCACAAACAGATGAACCTCTGCTGCATATCATCCCTTCATCTAAGAGATGAACCTGCCAGTCCAGTAAATTTTGCCTGCCTTTTTATTATTTTTATTTTCGATTTGGCAGTTCACCGTTATTTTTGCCTGCCAAACCTTAAGTTTTGCCTGGCTTTTGGCCATTGGCAGGCCGCTATTTCGAGCCCTGTTTAACACCTCAACTTTTAGTATTGAGCTGCTACACAGCTCTCTCTAAATAAATGAATGAATGATTTAATTGATTAATAGGTATTAAATTAAGAAATAGATAAGATTTTTAATAAATCAATAATTATTAATAATTTATTTTGTGTAATCATTTTTTAGGTCGTAGAAGATGGGTATGAATTCTTTGCTAAACGTCAACTAGTAACATTATTTTCTGCGCCAAACTACTGCGGTGAATTTGATAATGCTGGTGCAATGATGAGCGTAGATGAAACATTAATGTGCTCATTCCAGGTCAGTAATAACTTGCATTATTTTAAATATAAAACAACTCTTGGTGGGAATCGGGTAAATGGGTTTTTTATTGGGTACACAAAGTGAATCCCCCCAAATTTGGGGGTATGAGGAAAAAACAAATGTAAAATTGCTGTTGCTTGTGCGCTCATTGATGTTATGTTCAGTTGTCTCACTGATTCATGAGCAAACTTCAGATTCGACTACGAGTATGCTTTTTAAACACTCAAAGATTGGTACTATAATTTTGTAGCCGTGGTGGAGTACGTAGATTGAAACTTTAGATTGTTAAAAATAGGAACTTGAATATGATTTAGTGTTAAGCATGCGCACAGGGCCAATTTCAAAACTCCTACTCATTCTCGTACTTGTAGTCAAATCTGAAGTTTGGTATTAAAACTGCTAGGAGGGGCCTGGAAATTATACAGTATTTATGATATTTATTTGCCATGAACATCTATCACTCAAATTTTTTAAATAAAAATGTGTTAATCAAGTAAAAATGAAGGCAACTAAAGAATACTAGTAATGACAATTCTCAAACCATTTTTTAGATCCTTAAACCAGCTGACAAGAAGAAATTTCCATATGGTGGTCTTAATTCTGGACGTCCAGTAACCCCACCTCGAGGTCAACAGGCCAAAGCCAAAAAGAAATAGAAGTATTGTCTTTCACATGCGATTCCCTCTGTGTAATATAAAGTCTTTGTAAATCATTTGGCATATCCTTTCGACCAAGAAATTAACTATAGACATCTACAGTACATTTGCAATTCACGTCCGTATGATACTGTGTACAAAGAAAACACCTGACTCCCAAGATGTTGTAACAGATAATCAAAACCCCAAATATTATTATCATTATTATAAGATTAAGTCGTAGTTTTCAAGGGACTAGTAGTGTAACAAGTAATAAAATATGTAAATATAGTTTATTACCATTGCCGGGGGAATTATTACTATAATCTGTTTCAGTCATTGGAAGTTTCTAGAATGTATAAATAGCCTGCTAGTTTTGATTTGCTTTGAAATATTTTATTTACGATTGTGAGGGATATTTTGTTGTTGGTTGATGTTGAAATGTTTAAAATATTTTGCCGCAGAAATTAAAAATTTCAAGGTCTTTTTTTAAAGGCTTGATTTTGCAGGCAAGAAAAATACATTTGGACATGCCAACAGCATCTTCCATATTTCCATTGAGCCATTACTGACACATTCAATTTCATACTAGAGTCGATATTCCACAGCCTTTATAAAAGTTTTCTTATTAGGATAAAATAGAACAAGTTTGTTGTTGTGGAAAGAAGAAAGATCCTCTTTTTCAACATCAAAATGTTGCAAAAAAGGAAATAGAAATGGCATTTTTTTTGACAACTTGACAATTCAAAAATGTTGCATAAATTTGTTACTTATGTTACCATTCCTTAAATTTAAGGAAATAAGATTTCATCTTTTTTGGAGGCTGTGAAATATTGTAATTAATGTATAGTTATTAATAGATTCCCTATCAGTATGTTAGTCATCATTACGACCAAATTGAATGATATATATTCATTAACATTTTCATATGAGGATAGCACGCTTGCCGTCATGTGTAGAAATGTTGTATTAAGATATAACCTGTTTCATTAATAATTATATATTAAATAATGATAATGATAACTTAATCAATCTTTACGGTTTTGGCATAGGAGGATTTTTTTATACTGTATGTATTTTTTTGAACTCAACTATTGTTTTGAGTCATCATTGGTGGACAGACTTGTGTAATAACAGAAACAGAACATGAAGAGATTCTACTTAATTTTGAATCTTACTCATCACAAAATAAATGTTGTCGATAACATAGACGCTTTGGCTAAATTTCGAGTAATTCTGTTATTGCACACGTCCCTTGTGATTAAAACAACAGTGCTTTTGAAAATTGGACTGACAGTGAAACAAATTCTTATACTCATTTTAAACATATCATTCCATAGTTGATCTCTGATGAATTGCTGCTTCCTTCTCTGTCTTTAGTATATGGGCTGTCATAGGCAAAACAAGTGTTATTTGATCTCCTTTAGACTAAATTTCAAGTAGTGAAATATAAGGTGATTGGCAGAATAAGAAGCTTCGAATTTGATGAAATTTTGCCTCAATCAGCTTGTTTACAAGAAAAACTTAATGTATTTTGTGAATTTTTTTATTTTATTTTTGTTTATTAGTGTAAGCTAAAGCACTGGAATAGCCCACTTCCTAGATATACGTCACCGTTTGTCACAAAGGTTTTAATATGATGCTCCATGCTAAATTAAATTAATTCTTTTCTCCTGTCACGAATCACTGACCATTTAGCATGGAGCCTCACATTGAAACCTTTGTGTGCAACAAGTGGGCTATCAAAGTAATTGTCTTCTCTCAAGACTTCTCTCTTTCCCAATCATAACTTTGATTTAAACTATCAAGGAAAAAATCCCATCTTAGCCACAGGGATCCTAAGCACAAAAAGAGAGAAACTTTTAGAGGGGACTGGTCCTGAAGGCCTAATACCAGACATTCTTCTACTTATATTTGTACAGTCGTATATACAAGTCATTAATGTAATTGATTAAAGTTTTACCTTCAAATGGCTCACTGTCTCTATCACCAGATCATTAGTAGCAGTATTGCTGCTGTACTTGCCTTTCAATTTTTCTTGTTTTCTTTTCCTTTCTGTGAGAAAGTAAAGTGGAGCAGTGTAGGTGATCCACCACTAACAAAATGCATTATTTCCATTGTCACTTATACACATGTTTTTGAATGCTGACAAACAAGATGCATTGTGGTCTAGCTTGGGTACAAACAACACCATGGATGTCAAGGCACCAACAAAATGTGTTTGTACCAAAGCTAAATCAACGTGTTCACTTTCTCAGAAAGGGTCTTGCATCATTGTAATAATAAACATGTTGCCTTTTTGTTGAGAGAAATCCCGGCAGCACAACACAGCATTTGCATTGCAGACAACATTGCAACCATCATGAGGATGTGTAATTTTATTACAGTGATAAGTTAATGTACTACATCATCTATGTCGTACTACTTTAGTGAGCAATACTGTAGTATGCATGTTTTGTTGCTGCAACTTTTACAGACTATTACAGTACTTCCCAATCCCGCATGAAATCGAATAATTTGCTGTCGCGATGAAGTTGGTTTTGGTGGACGTCAATCAAGGTGCTTCCACAACATTCCACGTGGCACGTGCCTTGATAACTTTGTGTTTTCCGACAATGTCATGGAAACACTTTGATTGACGTCCACCAAATCCTTATTTTGCTGGATGGCGATTCATGTGTGTGATTGGAAAGCGCTGTAATAATACATTTATATAAATACTTTATAAATTATATGATATATACATATTTGTAGGAAGATTATGATTCCATCATCATATAAAGATCTACAAGATCAATAGTTCCATTTCTTATTTACACAAACAAGGTGCATTGTGGTCTAGCTTGGGTACAAAACATCTTATAAGGCACATTAAACGATGTTTGTGCCCAAGCTAGACCACAATGCACTGTGTTCGCTAATATTATAAATATCACATAGAAATCTGCAAGCTAGAAAATTTACGAACGTTACCAACATTATAAATTTAGAGGACATTTGTATCATTAAAACGCTCCATGGTTGGATCTATTGCATTGCAGCCTTATCACTGTTTTCACTGCTACGCACTGATCCAGACAACCGTCATGACAGGGAAATAGGGCGATACACTGCCGTTAATCAGAGTATGTAAAGGTACCAAACAATTTGTTTGATTGATGGCAGTGCATTGCCTGATTTCCATGTCACTGTTGTCTTGATCAGTGCATAGCAATGAAAATAGTAGTTATTTGGGCAGAATCTTAAAAATTCTTTTTTTCCAGCATATTTTTAGTGGAATTTTTATGTATGAAAAGAAAGAAAGCAAAAAAGAGAAAGGGAAGAATAGGAAAAAAGACAGCCAATCTAACTATGGCATTATTGAGAGCCCTGCTCTCTCAACACCCTGTAAATTGTTTTGGACTGAAGTCCATCTAGTAATATGATATATATGTAGGGTTCTTTCATCTCTGAGGAGGGTGGGGCACTGGTCCACCATGCAGACTGAAGGCTGTCATCTGAGGGCTTTTGGATCTTGGCATTGTATTTCCCATGATTCCTCTGGTGTCGTTCTTCCCTGTGGGCAGACCCCTCATCATCATTTCCTATCAAAACAATGTCATATTTTTAAAGACTTTTTATAAAACTCATGAATAATTAATGAGGAAAACACAATAGAAATCATTGTCTGTGGAGGAGGTTGTATATCTGATACAAAATCGTCCTGATTTGCATAAACTTTAACTCCAACTCCAATTCTCAGCCAAATTCAATTTTATCTTTAAAATTTTAGTAGAACATGAATGTATACACCTAGACGTTTCATAAGTAATATACAATATTCGTGTCTGTGTTGTATCAGATATACAATCACTCGCCTTCGGCTCGTGGTTGTATATCTGATACAACACGGCCATTCATATTATATATATTACATAAAGGATCTTGTGTTGGTAAAACCTGAGGGTGGGGGTCGGGAAAGCTTGTAGTAGGGCTAGATTTTGGTAGGAAAAGTATCACATCACAGTCTCTCAATGCAAAATCTGTACTCAAGCATGCCCATGCAAGCACTGGTGTTGAATTCTCTCAGGGCCATGTATTCAAGACGCTGCCACAAATTGATTAAATGCTTGCATCTGCACATGAAGCTGCCGTGAATAGATTAAATTAATTCTGAAGAAGTGCCGTCATCTTCAAGCCTGGAAAAGCTACAACTGCTGCGCACAAAAAGAAACTGTTTGTGAGGAAACTTCTTTGTAAAATCTGAAAACACCAGCAGTGATCTAGTTAAGGCAGAACTATGCAAGATACAAATGGTTCTTTTCATACTTACAGTATTTCTTAATAATGCCTGGTTATGATTGGCATATCCTGCAGCAGTTCCATACAAGTCTCTGTCCTCTACCTGACCTCTCACTCCAGGTGGTGTTGGATGGTATAATGGTTTTGTTATGACGTCGTGGCTTGAGTTCCAGGGTGGCTCTGGTGTTCTTGGTCGATCAAAACCACCACGTTCTAGAAAAATGAATAGATTATTAATGATGAAGCCTGCCTTGGGATATGGTCTGTTGATGGAGAAATCATTTGACTGATTATGACGAAACAATAAGGGGAATAACACACAAGAGAAGGCTGTTAGCAACATTGGGGAAGTTTCTTAAGCACAGGGTTGATAACTAGATATCAACCTGGTAAGCTTGCATTGGATGAATATGAAGGATAAAGACCGCCAGTGAACAAAAGAAACTGACTTAATGATGATATAGCACTCTTTATATACCTCTTTCACTGTACACTTCCTCAAATTCTTCTGAACATCTGTAAGGAGGTTGAGGGCCAAATCGAGGTGACTCAGGAGAGCCCCTTCTTAATAGCCCTAAGCTTGCATGCTCCCATGGGCCAGGCTTAGAAATGGTCCCATTCATCCCTCCAAGCTTTGAAGGACCAGGACCAAGTGGAGAGATTGAGGGGGGCTCCAGTGGAGCAATGATGCCACGGGGAGGACTAACTGGAGATACTTGATACAAAGAATCTTTTTTCTTCTTTTTCTCTTTTTTCTTTTTTGGCTTTTTTTCTACAGTTTCTGATGGTAGTTCTGGTTGGAAGGATGTTTCTTGGTGTTGAGATTCGTGATGGATATGACGAGGACTTTGAGGGGGGTGGGGTGAGTTTTGCACGAATGTTTCATCGGATGGAGCAGCAGGGTAAAGCTGTTGTCCAGTCCCTTTCGCTAGTACATTAACCTGAAAACGATCGAGTAAAATCCATGTAAAGGCACGGAAATACAAGCAACAAAATCGTGCAACTTGTCGCGCAACACTGTTGCGTTGCAAGTTGCAGTGCAAATGTTGCTCGTATTACCACCCCGCGCACAACAAATTCTCTTTGATGTAGAGAATAGAAAGATCTACCTTTGCAACCAAGTCGCGCAACAGTTTGTTTCACTGAGTGGTAATACGAGCAACATTCACACTGTAACTTGCAATGCAATAATGTTGAGCGACAAGTTGCACGATTTTGTTGCTCCTACTTCCCTCCTTGAGTATCGAGTAAACCTGCATGTACACTTCCCACAAAACGAGCGTTGTAGAATATTTTTGCGAGAGACGAGTCGTGCGTAGACAAATCGTTTTCTAATCAGAAATTTGATTGCTGGATTTCTCATGGGTTGTCAGAGAGAAAGGCTATTGAAAACTTGGCGATTCATCTGATGAATATTCTACGCACGAGACAGGATATATTTTAACTGAATAGTTGGTTGTTATAATTTATTCATATATTCAAAAACTTATTTTGGCGCCAAGGAAAGATTAAAATCTCATGCACTCCTGCCGGAAAATAATAAAAAGCGTGAGAAGGACGTCTAGAATGGCTACCCTCAAACGGAATCTGTCCTGTAAAAAATACGACTTACTTTCCTCTCAGGACTGGGTGATGGTTGACCATAATCATTATCCAATACTTCTTCATTCATATCACGCGTATCGTTAAATACCCCACCGTCGTTGTCACTGCCAATACTCGATACACTCATTTCACCACTAACGCTACAATTATCCGCATGATTGAGGTCATTTTTGGCACTAGACGCGCTTCCGCGCCCCTCAGCTAAATGAGTACTCGAGTACCCAAAGTTTTCTTCCTCCTCGTGTTTGTTGTCGCAATCAATCTCAAGAATGTCATCGTTGAAGTCCAATGCGTCTGTGTTTGCTTGTAAGTCGTCGATATTTCCAATCAAGACCACATTACCGCCCTCAGTGCGCAAGTCAAAAGAAGTACCTATCAACGATTCCGGTTCAACCGGTTGAACCACTTCTTCCTGGATTCCATCTTGTCGCATCAGTAAACTCTGTCGTCGAACTGGAGCTTGCTTTTCCTTGGTGTCTGAGCTACTGCGCTCCGGGTTTTGAACATCGCGCTTTTGTTGAAGTTCTTCAGCATTTTGCTCGCTTTGTTCAAGCCCAAGTTTTGCTGGTGCAGATTGCTTTCTAGACCGTCTTGGTTGAGGTTTAGGTGGTTCTAATTGTGTACTCGGCGTCGCCTCTGATCTACGCCTGCTAGGAACCTCTACCTTGTAAAATATCGCATTATCTCCTTCATTCGTTCTATGGTTTTCTCTTGTTTCTATGCGAGATTCATCGCCGAGGACTTCAAAGGCCGGCGGAGCGGACGGAGAAACCTTTCGATAGCTGTGGTTGTAAAATACATCGTAATAAATCAGTTTTAAATAGGAAAATTTCGAGAGAAACAGCAGGGAAAGACAATGAAAACAACAAGTCCTTTCTTCTTGAAAAGGAAGTATCATATCTGCAGATACTTCGACTTTAAAGTATTCTTGCATATATAAGAACAGTAAAATAGTTTTCATTAAAAGGCGCGGGATTCCAGCGACAAAGTCTTAGAATTTGGTGGACTTCAATCACTGCGGAAGTGTTTCTATGACAACGTCAGAAAACACAAAGTTTTCAAGGGCACGTGACTACGGAATGTCATGGAAACGCGTTGAATGACCAAAACCTAATTTTCTTCTCCCTTTTCTATAAGTCTTAAAAGAAAATTCTGCACACATTTAAATATTGCCAAGGCCAATGAATGAAATAGCGAAGGAATACCAACCTTGTTTCTTTAGACGTATCTATACGCGGACTTGTCATGGAGTTATTGTCGTTGTTGTTTTGGTCAGAATAAAGTTTTTGGTACTGTGGATTGAGACTGAGCACCATCATGCAGTAGTATAAATGCTTGTTTTTAATGATGTCTACAGGAGTAAGGCCATTGTTATCCCGTGCAGAAAGATCAGCTGAAAGGAATGGTATATCAAAGAATTAAGCATGGGTGAAATTTAAGGTATATTATGAAACGTGCGCGAGCTTCAGTTTGACAGCGCAAACTTAGGGAAGCAAAGGTGCGGTAATATGATCAACATGTAGTGCAATGTCGGCATTGTTAAGGCCCGGAAACACGACGCAACACGATGCGCAATGTTGTATGCAACCGCGAATTGCACCACATTTGTCCAATACTAAATATTGTAGAACTGGGTAGAATCGACTACTACTTCGAATAATAATAATGATAATAATGACTTTATTTAAAGAGGATAAAACATGTAATAGTGTAAATATACTAACAAACTTGTGGTCCTCTGGAACCTTGAAAGCAAATACTTAAGGCGCGGAAATACGGGCAACATAATCGTGTAACTTGTCGCGTAACATTGTTGGGTTGCAAGTTGCAGAGTGAATGTTGCTCGTATTACCACCCCTTTGTTGCAGAGAGTAGAAAGTGCTTCTACTTCTGCAACAAAGTTGCGCAACAAAATTTTGTTGTTGTACAGGGTGGTAATACGAGTATACAACGATGCGCGCACCAGTTGCACCGTGTGTGTTAAGGCATTATGTGACATGCATATTGCTCGCATTACTGACTACTTCGCACGCGCAACAAAATCGTTTTTTGTTGCAAAGAGTACAGAGACCTCCCAGAAATGGAATGCGCTTTTTCTAAACCTTTAACTTGGTCTTAGAAGAAAAAATATCGGAAGTATTTTTTTTTTTGAAATCTCATACGTTAAACTTACCACCTTTGTCGAGAAGAAACATGAGAATTTCCGCATGGCCACAAAGAGCAGCAAGATGAAGAGGTGTCCTCCCCTTACTGTCTGTCATGGACAGACACTCAGCTCCACAGATATCTAGAACAAGCTGACACGCGGGTAAAACGCCTGAAGAGGTAACTCAATGATCAGGATGACTATTTTTGTTTTCGAATCTTGCGTTGCAAGGCCGATGTATTTTTTTTTGCGCGCGCGAACGTAGAGGGATTGAAAACACTAATAATAAGGGCGTGCGCACAAACGTTTCTCTTTGTGCCGTGTCCGTGGCACAAAGAAGAAATGATGTGATTACAAACCGGTTCACTTGGAATGTTTACCTTGTTCTGCTGCAGTGTGGAGAACGTTCCTTTTCTCGTTGTCGTATAGTAATCCTGATTCTTTTGTAAGAAGCGTCTAGGAAAACAATAGGATGGCAATCAAAATGTGTTATCATCATACGTCTACAACAGCATCATCATTTGCAACCGGACGGATATACATACGGACCGACAGACGGACAGGCTGACAGACAGACAGACAGACAGACAGACAGACGGACAGGCTGACAGACAGACAGACAGAGACAGACAGACGGACAGGCTGACAGACAGACAGACAGACAGACAGACGGACAGGCTGACAGACAGACAGACAGGCTGACAGACAGGCTGACAGACAGGCTGACAGACAGACAGACAGACAGACGGACAGGCTGACAGACAGACAGATAGAGAGATATAGAGAGTGACCATCTATAAAGGATGATAACAAGGGCAGCTCTTTAATCTTCACATTAATTTCTCCACTTTAATCAAGGACAGCAACCTTACCCTCAGGCAGTCTGTTGAACCAGTCTTGTTGACTGCCCAATGCACAACGGTCCTTCCCTTCAAGTCTGTCTCTTCATACACAGCTTCATCACGAGGATCTACTCTACTGAGAGCTGACTGAAAAACAGACAGGTTCTGCAGCTGATCGAAGTGGCATGCCCACATGGCTGGAGTCAGTCCTTCACAATCATTGACTCTGATATTAGCCCCATTTTGCAACAGAAGCTGAAGTTTGAGAATTTTCATGAAATTTATTAGACCACAGTTCATTAAAACATCATCAGAAATTTCATCATCATTCCAAGTCATTTTTTAGTTGTATTATCTACTCAGAACCATAGAGCAGAATTCTGACTGGGGGAGGGGGGTCAACCTTGTTGATTAGGGGAGGGGTGGCTATACTGTAGTCATGACAGTGTGGTTTCTTATCCTTGTCTTTGAGGTGCAGTTTGCATAAAATCAATAGTCTTCATGGAAATTGCACCTCAAATTCGATGATTATGAGCCAAGAAGGGTCATAAAAGTAGTGAATTGATCCAAATTTAAAATATTGGAGCGAGGCTGAAGCTTCATCAGATTACAACACTTTTCATATTATTACTGTGACTTACCAACTCCAGATGTCTGGCATTTTTGGTTTCTGTCATTCAAATTTATAATGGTCTGAGTTCATTCCAATGATGCCAGATGTCTGAAGTCGGTTAGGTCACAGAAATATGAAAAGTGTTGTAAATAAACTTCGGCACACCCTTGAGTAAATTTATAAATCCTATAAGGCTTACCTTAAGATTGTCTACTGAGGGGTTGGCTGCTGCCCAATGTAGTGCTGTACGGCCTTCATTGTCCTCTATGGAACATGATGCCTAAAGGATGCATACACAATTTCATTTTAATATGTACATTATATATAATTACTTTGCCACTGTTTCTATTGCAACGCACTGATAGATTCATGGTTCCCATGTGCTTTAACCTTTCCTAATGATTTCTTGGATTATGTGTATAGTATATTGTCTGATTTTGTTGTCACAACAGTCTTGATCAGGGCATAGCAATGAAAACAGCTAGTACGTGGTAATTATTAAAAATAAATATGTAAATAACTTTAAGATGGTTCACTTAAACAAATTTAGCGCAGATAAAACAACATTTTTAATAATTTATATCTGCGTAAAAACAAGTACTTGACTTTAAAATTCTCTCGATCTTTTAGGAATGATGAAAAAATGAATTTAACATTAATATAATTAATATTGATAAAAGAATCACAATCACCTTGTTCTGTAGCAGTAACTTCAGTGCTGTGGTGTTATTTTCATGTGCCGCAACATGAAGAGCAGTAGAATAATCTTAAAGATAAATAACCAATATATTGATACCTCTATTAAAGCTGAATATACAACTTGTATATAGGAGTTGAAGCACCCTAAAGAGGATGGATTGGGGGGGGGGGGGGGGGGGAGGGGGACTTAGAGACTAGTTTGGGAAAAAGTTGGGGGGACTAAGATTGGAAGATATAAGAGACTAGTATGCAAAAGGGAAAAAGTGGGGGGCTAACTGCACCCCCCCCCCCCCAACCGGCCCCGTCTCAATAGTGCCTGATAGAGCTTTGTTTTTGTTGCTATATAGTTGCACATCCCCAAAATTTTCATCATGTAAGTTTCATTTACATAAAACAAACCTCTATTACACATTTAAGAGGACACTGTGCAAGGTCCTAAAGGTGTCCTCTGAGGTACCCCTGTACTAAGAAAGCAGTTATTTTGTATTTTACATATTTACCATTAGCTTGGTGGTCTAGATCAAGCTGTGTTTTCTCTAGAATTAGTTCCAGGCATTCTACATGTTCAGGTGTGTTGCCGTGAACAGTGTACATTAATCCATTTCTGCCTAAACCATCCACTGAGTTAACAGCCTCTGAGTCTGAAATATTTTAAGTAAAACAAGCAAAAATCGTCTTAACAGTGGAAGTGGAATTTTGAGTTGGAAAGTTCACCAAACGATGAAACTTCCTCTAGGGAATCCAGTGACATTTTAAGAAAGAAAATTGTAAAAACACTTTTCAATACTCTTAGAAATGGTATTTCCCAAAACTTTAGGCATTCATGCACCTAGTGGCCGCCCCCCCCCCCCCCCCCCCCAGACAGGTTAGCTAGCAATGCAATCATAACATCATGGGAAATATCATTAGTATGTAAGACTGACACTTAAATGGTTTTAGAACAAAGTGTGATGATTGGATAGTGCTTAGTTTTTATGGTTACTGTAAGATGTGGATGCTTTCTAAATTCCTGCCCCAAGTAAAAAATTGAAATTCCTTAATGAAAGGAAACCATTTGAGTGCAATCAAATCTTGACATCATAGAGAAGATTCTGGCACTTTAATGGCTTTCTTATCTTTAGTAACAGTGTTTTGATTAGATAATTCTTGGTTACTATTAACTATGGACTATTGATGCCCCCTCCCCCAAAATATATACCTTCACTAATGTAGTGGATGTGGGTTTATGATATCTTATAGCAGATAATGTGAGATTATCGACACTTAAACTGATTTTTTATCTCAGTGTTTAGATGAAAAAACATGCCAGTTGAGTGTTGCATGAGGGACTTGAGTGCTACATGAGTGTCTCAGCTCAGTTGAAACAATGTCCTATCAATTATGTACACTAACCAATTATTAGGAAAAAGGAGAAAGCAAAAACATTATTGATGTATCTCAACAAAAAAAATTTTTCAAAAAATGAAAATATTTTGAGATTAAAAAGTAAAAGACAATAAGATATAAAATGTCTTCTGAAACATTTGCCATTCAAATTCAATGAAACTTTGAAAGAATTATTAAAAACGTTTTTCAATTAAAAATTTAGTTGTGCTTCTATAGGAGTATTTTATCTTTTAGCGAAACAGCTGACAACTAAAAACCTTGAGACCATTTCCTGTTAAAATAAGTTTAAAAGAAAAAACAGCCTGTAAAATGTTTGATAGTATTGTTTAATAGGAAAGTCTTTTATTCTTTTCGCATTTCAACAGGAAACTAGGCGTCAGAATGACAAAACTTGACCAAAAACAATAGTTAAATTATTCAATTCTCATCGAAATCAAGAACATCAAAAAATTTAATTACATGAAAGTAATTTACGCATTTTTTAAACTGACATTTTGTAAAATTAGAAGTAAATGGTATGAAATGTTGAAACGAGTGCGAAAAAGAAAAACATAGCAAAAGAACAGGAATATTTCATGTTTATTGAAGATAAAAAAGTTTGTTGACAAAGCTCTTGGTAATAATGCAGGATTAATGAAAATTACGAAAAGTTTTGAATCCGAAGAACAAGGACTGGTATAAAATAATGGCACGACAGCAATAATAAATCAAATGATTCGATCGAAAAAATTCAGCAAAAACTTTTTTCGGACATTACTCAACGATATTACTGTCAACATAACAGTTTTTGATTATCGACAAGTAATATATAGAGATGAAGTATATGCTGGCCCTTTTAAAGTAATTACACATAAAATTATAGAATAAACTTTGTACAGTTTTTAACGACTTTACGGTCCGCGCTAAAAATCTTAACAATTTTTTATTTCGATAAGCAAATAGACTAGAATTTTTATTTTTACCTTCATCGATCAGGTTCTTGAGCACTTCGATGTCACCTGTTTTAGCGGCTTGCAAGAAGGGAGATATCGAAGAGAATTCAGAGGTACCCAAACTTGCTGATAATTTGGGGGATTCGAGATTATACCATTTCCACTCAAACTGGTTCTGCATACCACAAGCAGGCGATACAGGACTAACTGCTCCACAGCTGGTAGTAAAAAGCAATGTTCCGCTAAGGGAACGGTGTTCCGAGCTCGGAGACATGTTATTCGAATGGCTGCGACTTCGTAATGTTTTGTAGTATCTTTGCGTGTAGAGAAGAGCTAAGTTCAAAGCATCTCGTAAATCTGCCGTTCCTTCCTCACAGGTTAACTTGCCTAAGAATTCTTGAACTTGTTGAGCGATCTTTTGGAAATCTAGATTAATAGATAAAAAATAGCAATGGAATAAAGATACGCATTTGACAAGATATAGATGACAATATTAACTAGACCTCTCTTTTTTAGCGCCATTTTTGTGAGTTCGAGTTCAGTTGTTTTTCCCCGCGAAATTTCGGCTACTTGGAATTTGCTAGAAAGACCCAACTACATTTCCAGTCTTAGCGTATCTAACGTAGGATGATAGCAAATATCGTTAAAGAAGCCCCAAGGATGCGTGGACATTGTTGCTATAGCGCTGCGGCCTGGAGGCACTTGAGGAGTTTTCTTTGGACGGGCCAAGTAATAACAAAAACCTGAAGCATACTGGGAACACAGGGAGCCCATGCATACAAATCAGAATATTGAATTTTCAGGAAAATAATTGCCAAAATAAAACAAATGAAAGTGAAAGTTTTAACATCTGGCTAAAATTTGCCTGGATTTTGATACATCTTGAAATTTTATCTCTTTTTTATTTTTTTGCTTTTTGTCTTGCAGCCATATTTAGGCTTTACAAATCAGTTTTTAGACTTCCCATAGTACACGAATGTTGATCTACAATAAAAATTCAAGGCATTTATATTAAATTTCCTTAATTTATCATACAAATATTTATTGATTTTCTGAGTCAACGAAAAGTACAAGTCAACGAAAAAGCTAAGTTTGGGCTACCTGTGTTTAGACCCATTCCAAGATGGCGGCCTGCACAAGAAGAACTGCCATCAACGCTTCGCAGTTTTTAAAGAATTGTATACTCTGTGGCAGAACGTCAAGTACTCTTATACGACAAAGAGGGTTCTCTAATGAACGTGCTCAACAAGAGACTACTCATTTTGGGTATGAGACGGTAACAGAAGAGGAAAAAAACGAAAAAGGTATTAAGATCTTGTGCTAATGAAATCCTTACACAATCATCATTATAATATTTTTTGGTTAAATTGAAAGAAATGAAAACTTAATTTCTCATTCTCTAATAAGATATAACAATATATAATCAATTAATTGATTGATTAATTAATAATTTCTTATTACAAAAATGTTCAAAATATGATTTTAAAAAAGTACAGGGTTCCCAACACAATTATTTCCTGATTTTCCTCTTTTTCCCCCCAGTATATAAGGTATTTGAGAATGTAGCAACATCATACGACCTGATGAATGATGCAATGAGCTTTGGTATCCATAGAATATGGAAAGATAAATTCATGAGAGTACTGAACCCACTTCCGGGTACACAACTCTTAGATGTCGCAGGAGGAACTGGTGAGAAATAAAAAATGGTCATGTCAACCTCTGATTGACACTTAGACTGAGGTCATACATCAAACTTCACATGAGCCGAAAGCATTCAACATTGTGGATGATAAGGTGGTCCAGTCTTTGATGTCATTATAGGTTCGGCTCATGTAAAGTTTGATGGTCTTAGACTCAGGTCAAACGTCAAACTTCACATAAGTCGTACACATTGAAAACAGTGAATAATAAGGTGGTCTTCTTTGATGTCATTACGTTCGGCTCATGTAAAATTCAACGTTTGACCTTAGGCTACAAGTCCTTTTATTAAAATTTTAAAAATTGCCTATGTAAAATAGAGAGAGGATTATACAGCCAGGGCAGCCAGGCAGCAGATAGACCTTTAGCTTGGACATTTTTTTCCCATCTCAGACTAAAGCAGCCGTAACTTACACTGTAAGCAGTGGCTCAGTTCCAGTGGGTCAATGTATAGACCCCTTTCACATGGCGTCAAAACAGCTCAATTTGGAGGCCAAAACAAAAGAATTTCAATCTCTTGAGGATTGGAACCTATTGTTTTGTCCTCCAAATTGAGCTGCATTCCGGCGTGCTGCAAGGGGTCTATAATGATCAAAAAAAACCTGTAAAATGACATCTGGAATGTTATCTGGTTGAGAGTGACTACAGCCCCAAAGAATAATTTCTTTGTTTACTTGTTTTCTTCCTTCTGCAAAACCTAACATGCTAAATTCCAGTTCAGTATGTGAGTGATGCCCTGACTTGTTCCAGTGCTTGATAAAATTTGAAGATAATACTTGTGAAATTTATCTTATTCCAAAGAGAATGACATGTGATCTGAAATGGGAAAACATTGCACCCAACCTGAAAACATCAATTATACATGTCCCAAAGAGAGACCCACTGTAATGTAATCATCATCTAATTTTGGATTTTTTCAGGAGATATTGCTTTTAGATTTTTAAGATATGTCAATAAACAGAGAAGTGGAACTTACCAACCTTCAAAAGAAAGAGAATCTTGGGTTACAGTTTGCGACATCAATAAAAATATGTTGGAAGTTGGAAAACAAAAAGCAGAGAAACTGAATTTTACATCAGGTAAAAACATTTCCAGGTAGAGTTACCTGAAATTCCAATGGAAAATTTTTTTTTATTGTAACCTGAGTGTATATTTTTTGTAGTCTAAATATAGACATGAACCATAAATCTTTTGATACAGAATTCTGTTGTTGTAAACAGGCTTGTCATGGGTGGCTGGTGATGCTCAGAATCTTCCTGCAAAAGACAACTCTTTTGATGCTTATACAATTGCCTTTGGCATTAGAAATGTTACCAGAATACAAGAGGTTGGTAAAAACAGGCATGAATTTCCATGAGATGGGGTGGTTCACTGAAGGGGACAGAGGAGTATAGTTTTGAGTGGGGGACTAATCTGGGTGTACTGGGGAATGCCTCCACCCTCCCTGAAAATTTGGAAAATGAGGCTCTTGGAAATACAATTTCCAGTCCAGTGCTGCAGTTTTGAGGGGCAATTGCAACATATTTGTTGCATTAAAATCATTTCAAATCTTTGGGGCAAAAAATATTTTTTGGCTAAAAATGTGGGGTGTTCCCACCCCCCCCCCCCCCCTTCCCCCTCTGCCGTGCCTGTTGAAGGGAATTTTCTTGTACTTGGGAAATTGGTTAGAGGTCTCACCTCTGCATCATTAGTATCAATTTTAGTTTTTTATTTACTGGCAGGCTTTAGAGGAAGCATACAGAGTTCTTTGTCCTGGAGGAAGATTTCTGTGTTTGGAATTTAGTGAAGTAAAAAACCCAGTAATTTCAAGGTATAATAATTACATGTATCAATTTGTAATAATGTTTTAACAATGTTTGGTTGACACTTTTCCTCTATTTTTTCCAGAGTGTATGACAAATATTCATTCAATGCGATCCCAGTCATGGGCCAGGTATTGGCCGCAGACTGGAAGTCTTACCAGTATTTAGTGGAAAGCATTCGACAGTTCCCAAATCAGGTAACTATGAATGTAGAACAACCCTCCCTTTTTGGGGTGACCCACCCTTGACTGACTCAAAAATGATGCACTCCCTTACTCCACCCTACTCCCACCTAAAATTTTCTGGTGCAACCCTTTCCAAGAAAATTATCATCTCAGGGCCCACAGAGCAAGCTGAAAAGTGGTGGGGGTGGGGCTAATATTTCCTTTTGCACCCAGGGCCACAAGACTACAACACCAATATAGGCAAAAAGTGGGGGAAGGGGGGGGCTTAAGCCTCCCCAGCCCCTCCCTCTCCGCAGGCCCTGCATCTTATATTATGGATATTTACTCATCTTATGCTTGAATGTGAATGAACTACCTAGTTTTGAATAAAATGTTATTTTTTTTTAGGAAGAGTTTGCCGGGATGATAGAAGATGCTGGATTTAGAAGTGTTACCTATGAAAACTTAAATTTTGGTATTGCGGCTATTCACTCAGGGTTCAAGCTGTAATTAAATTTAGATTATTCACTTGGTGACACAATTTTTGTAAAAGCTAAAAAAAAATCATGTTAAAATCTCAATGTGAACTACAGAGAATAAAAACAATTCAAGTATAAAATGGTTGTGTGTGTGAAGTAAGGTTCTTTTAATGTGCAGTTCACAACTACTTTTTAAAGTAATTTAAAGTAATAAACAAAATAGAGATATTTTTGTTATCACTTGTTTGTCTTTGTATGTGGTAGAGTTTTGAAATATATATGTGAAAAACTTTGTAAGCTGTTGTACAAATAAATTGGTAAGTTCAGTAAAAATTATTGAGATTGCTGAACTGGAACTGGCAATCTAGTGATTTATAGCTAAGCCTATGCAAGAAATATGAATAAATAGTAACATTCGTGCTTGGGTAATTATACAAATCAGTAGTACAAAATGTGAATGCTTCATTGATTCATACACTAAACTCATACTAATTAGTACAATTTTGTTAATTAACTTTTTCACAGTCATTAAAGCAATTGGTTCCTAAGTGTAAGTAAACAGACACTGTTTAGGGAAGGGGGGAAAGGCTACCACATTTCCTCTATTTCAGTATCTCACCTACCACTACGTACGTAATAACTTGTACCACAAAAAATATTGCTCAGATATAAAAAAGAAATTAAGACAATATCATTGGAAATATATAATATCAAAGATAATAGACCAGACACTTCCATAGCAACAGCTATTCATTTATTTATTTATAATCAAATATGTGAATAAGTATGAATATAACTAAGTTTCTAATATAAATTATTTTACATCTTTGCTTTGTGTTTTAAGCGAAAAACAATACAATTAGGGCAAAAATCTAAAAAATATATTCACAAAACTAGGAACAGCATTAACACCACCACGCTGCACTTTAGCTACGAAGCTATGAGCTTGTTATAAGAATTTCTCTGTCAATGGTGATTTATCCTGACTTGAAAAGAAGTATGGCAACTTGCCCAAGGTAGAAGTAGATAAAATGCTTAGTTTCGTGAGTGACATACGAGCCAAAGTTCCTTCCAACGATACAATGCCACGTTGGGTTGTACTTCTTGTCAAACTCCTTCTTGACAAAAGCAGCAATGTCTTTTTCGATGTTGAATTTCTCAATAGCTTGGGTTGCGCACTCGATGGCGTCTTGCTGCATGTCCTCAGACATATCTGCATTTTTTATCACGGCTTTTCTTTCTGTCATCTTTCAAAAGACAAGGAGAAAAACTATGAATACTTTGAATTCTGGCGCTCTGCATGCTCACCAGAAATGACATGAATCAGCAGATCCTGAGAAAAATGGCCTCTCTTGGATTGAAATACAGTCTCAAAGCAAAAGAACGGGAAAGAAACTCACCTTGTCTAAAAACAAGTCTCCACAGTTATTACAATACTTCGCCACAGATGAAACTGTACTGTTTGATCCCTAAACAACACCGCAAACACTTTTACAACGCCAAGGTACTCGCCACAAACTGGCCTTAGTCGAAGAAAAGAATTTGATTGGTAAATGATAGGGCTTGATTAATTCTGATTGGACAGTTACCGTGTCCTATTTCGGCATCCTATAACGGCAAAATATGCGCGCCCAAACATATCTCCCTAGCAACAAAATTTATTTGCATAATGCGCGAAAGTATTAGTCTGTATGAAAAGCGATTTGTTTATGCTTATCATAAAATATAACCAGAATTTTCGATGGGAAAATAGAAAAAAATATATCTAGTTCAGTTCATATATGTTTATTGATTTTATTAGCATGAATTTATTATATAGAAATAACCCGAATATGAAGGTATAAAGAAATTTTCCTTTTTAAACTCACACCCAACCTCGCTCCTCCCCATACTAACTTACCTTTTCACCATAATTTATATATGCCTCCCTTTAAAATCTCTGTTATAGGATGCCGAAACATTGTACCGATGGTTGACCAATCCCTTTTTGGCATTGTAGCATCAGGACCAATAAGACGATTCTCCTGTACTCGCCACAGTGAATGTTTTGTCTCAAGACCCACGCCAAAATAAAGGGTTGGCATTAATTATGAAACAATAATGAGAAGATCCAGTTTTTTCTGTATTTAGGTAAGTCACAGTTGCGGAGCGAAGCAAAAAATAATTCATGCTACATTTATAAGGAGGTTTGTAACCACGTTTTTAATGTTACCTTTTTACTGGGTTGCCTGTGGCAGCTCAGTCTAAAAATGGGGTGCGTTTATCTTTTTCTTTTTCGGGCGTCTGAAAATGCAAAAATTGCGCAATATGACGTCACACGTTATATTTGGACGAGAACTCGTAACCATAGCAATTGTCTGTCCAGTGGAGTTTTGATTTGTCTATATTTGTCAATATGATTGACAATGTCAAAAATGATAGACAAAAGTAATCAAAATATTTGCGAAATCAAGTCGTGTTATCCCGCCAAGCTCATGCATGCAGGAAGCTGGGAAAATACCTATCGTGGGAAATATTCGGATTCCATCTTGGGTGTGGCATAGAGGGCACGAATTACAAAGATGACCCCGCTTATTCAGCTCGCTTTTGCTGCGCAAATTTATACTGGGTCCAGGATAGTGATATGAAAATCAACTGAAAACTGTGATATAAATATATAGATACTTAAAAGTGCATAAATTTTTGTACCGTTTCTCCTGGGAAACAAAGGAAGAATAGTTTTATCTTATGCACAAGAAAATATATCAAGGTATCTTGATTTGCCTTCTCCTTTATTGATGCCGTTTACTTTTTTAAGAATTCTCTATAACTTTGCTCCAGATTCAGAGAAACAAATCAAAATTGAGTGCGCATTTCTTCATTGATAATGTAAGCGATTTTGAAATATATATTATCCCAAAATCCATAGTATAAGGAAACGCAGATAAATATATACAACGACAGACACGTTAACAGCGCGCTAAATAAGCTTGTACATGTCCTTGGGCTACCTGTGTGACCCTTATCAAACCATAGGGTCCCCCCAAGCAAGGGCCACGTGGTCTTTAGGTTTATAAACGACGCCATATTTGTTTGAGAAACTTGTCTTTGTAGCGTCTAAATTGCAGTTTTTAACTGTTAAGAATCTTGACTTTTCACACATGAACAACATGAATAGAAGTAACAACAATGACTGTAGAGTCTATGTTGGAAATTTGCCTCAAGACATTCGTGAAAAAGATTTAGAAAACATCTTTTATAAGTACGGTCACATTGCTGAGGTCGACCTGAAGAACCGTCGTGGTGGTCCACCTTTCGCATTTGTTGAGTTCGAGGATCCAAGGTAAGCGATCTACTTACTATATTTACTTTAAGGAATTCTAATTTGATCTCTGTATGTCTTAAAAACATTGACGCGTATTTGTGATCGTGTTTTTGATCTTTTCATAACTTGTTTCGCCTTTGCTTTGAGTTGTGGAATGTGGAGGAAAAGCTCCAAAATGATTTACGCAACAGAGTTTGGATCAGAGCTAACAATCATTGGAGGATATTTTCTTCAGTTTATGCACTCGAGATAAGTCATTTTATTTAATAAAGTGTATATCAGGAGAAATCAACTGGATAAATACCTTTGTTGAAGTTTTAGAGTATTAGATAAAAAATCTTCATAGTTTTCATGATCCATCAAAAAATTGAGCTCCTGTTTTTTCTCTTATCCTACAGAGATGCAGAAGATGCTGTAAGGGGTAAAGATGGTTACGAATTCGAAGGATTCCGAATCAGGGTGGAGTTTCCTAGAGGTGGTCGAGGGGGAGGAAGCGGCGGTGGCGGCGGTGGAGGCGGCGGTGGTGGTGGTGGTGGTGGTGGTGGTGGCCGGGGAAGTAGTGGCTTTTCTAGTCGTGGAAGGGGACCCCCACCACGCAGGTCTGACTATCGGGTCCACGTTTCTGGACTTCCACCAACTGGAAGTTGGCAAGATCTCAAAGACCATATGAGGGAAGCTGGTGATGTGCTCTTCACAGATGTATTCAAAGATGGAACTGGTGTGGTGGAGTATTCTCGTTATGAGGACATGAAATATGCCTTGAAAAACATGGATGATTCAAAATTCAGGTCACATGAGGTTAGTATACAAAGATATGGAGTTTTGACTCTGTTTGGTAAATAAATTAAGTACCGGTACATGAGATTCACACATTTACTTATTATTCAGGGTGAGGTGTCATATGTTCGGGTTAAGACAGACAACATGTCCCACAGCAAATCTCGCTCAAGAAGTCGCTCACCAAGGCGATCACGCAGCAAATCCAGATCACCTTCAAGATCTAAATCAAGAAGCCCAACAAGAAGAAGAATGAGATCATATTCAAAATCTCCCAGAAGGTCAGAAAGTCCAAGACGATCCTACAGTCCTCGTCGATCCAGATCCCATTCAAGCAGCCATTCATAAACTATTTTATAACTCTTAGTCTCGATCTAACTCTAGTAATATTTGCCAGTTTTGCTTATTATTTGTAAAAACTTTTGTTACCAATAACATGTAGAGTATATCTGTGATTTTGAATCAGTTCAGTTCCTTAATTTTTGTCTCACAGAAGAAGAAAGGTAATCTGTCACTGAGAGGTTTACTTTGATGCTTAGTACAAAGTTTAAACATCCTTTCACCATCTCATTACCTTGTTTTATAGATAACCAAAGGATTGCTAATCTATTTGGTAAGGCATGCACAAGTGTCTTAGGACAAAGTAAAAACTAACAGGAGCATCACTTGCTCCATGATCAGAATCGGAAAAGGATCATCTTAACAAGGGATTCATAGGAGGGAGTCAGTTGGATCGCAAATCCTGGAATATGGTATGCATAGGTCATCTTACCTATGTAGCCTTGATTTATAACTAACAATACTTTAAAAGCCTAGAACACTGCTAGATTTCTGTAACAATTTTTGTGCAATTGATAGCCTATTTAGGCTAGTTTTAATTTATTATGATCTATAGATATTTGCAGAATAGGATAAGAAGTATGAAGTGCTCAAAAAAAATGTCCTAGCAACCTTTTTTTGCCTTGCATTGCAGCCGGATTGTTTTTTAAGCCATAAGTACCTTTTCATAAATTAGTACTGGGATACTATATTACACAAATATCCCTTGATTAAGTCATTTTCATTAACAATCGGTTTGATATTAAGAAGTGCTCTGTATCTGTTAATGTATTATTAGCTTGTACTTGTTAATAATATGAGTCTTGCTTACCTTTGATTGTTCCCGTTTTTGACAACTTCACTTATCTTGTGCAGATAAAGGATTGCATATATCAATGGAAGGGAAAAGGATCAATCAATCAATACTGTGATGATGGATATCCTAGCATTTCTTTTTTTGGATTTTAGCAAGTTGGAAAGGATTGGTTTCATTGGCGCTTCGCCATGGTGGAATCTTTCTTGCCTCCTTGAGTGAGTTTTATCAGGATTGATGCAAACAATCAGGAGGAATTTCATTAAAGGTGGTATGATTGAAATTAGTTTCAGAGATCTTTCTTTTTTTTTAGAAAAATTTACGCCATTAAAAATGACATGTGGCAACAACAGCATACCACATTTTTTATTGACAAGATGCTATCTTCATAACTGCGCTAGCCAATATAACAGAAATCTGATAGTTCTTAATTGATGCTGTACTGTTTGTCAAAAGGACTATCGTGATTTTTGATTGATGACATTGAAAAGCCGAGGAAGAGTATGATAGTTTGTGTAATATTGAACACTGCAGTAATTGTGTGATTGTATGTTTTATGCTAATAACCTTTTTTTGCAGCATTATATTGAGTCTAATAAAATGATTCAAACTTTATCATTCAAGTGTGTTGTGTTGTTGATAACTATTGGTCATTTACATCGGTCACCTGACTCTAGCCTCTTTAAATGAAGCTGTTGCATAGAAATAAACACCAGAAACAAAAAGTCTGAGCACAAGTTTTAGGGTTTTAGCCCAATATGTCAAACCTAGGAGAAAAAGCATTAGACATAACATTGAATATGTTATAAGTATTTGTGGGAAAATCTACTGGATGGCAAAGACTTTAGTTTTGTGGTTCCAGGGGGAAAAAAATTGATGATTTTGAAAAAAGCCCTCAAATCAAAAGCCTCATACACAGACCCTCTTAGGGTCATCATGCAACTCTTCTCTCCCCATGAACATCAGTGGGGAAAGAAATGTGACAACCCTAAGAGCGTCTGCGAAGGAGCCTATCAAATAAAGGGAGAAACCAAACATTGAAACTAGTGCAGTAAATATTCAACCCTTGACTCACAGATACTTTACTGTATATCATGTAACCGAACTGGTAGATTTGATTTAATATTACGAGTCCACTCCATATAAATAACAGAAATGAACAGATAGTAACGAAAAAAAGTTCACGAGGACGAAGGTGTGAGGAACTTTTGGGTTCCCTGTGGTACGTGACAGAGTTTCTGGTCATTACTGGCCAGCGGAAGTAACCCATCATAGCAACAGAAAACAAATCCAAGTGAAAATGAGCATCTAATCCGCGAGAAAAAAAGCTTTCTGATCTTTCATCAATACATTATTTTAATCATGTCATCCTCTGGAATTGTTCTTTGTGAACCATCCGAGCTTTACAACTTGTTAAACCAGGTAGGCCTAAACGTTCTCGCCAATAATATTTCTCGTCGTTTCAAAATCTTTCGAAATTGTTTTTACTGACTTCATTTTACTTGATTCTTCATTTACTAAAAGTCGTTCCAACATCCTCGACTCAGCGATCCCAACTACTTGCTTTTACTCGGTGAGTTCCTAAATATTCAGTATATTCAAATTCTATCATCTTTCGCGATATGAGCTCGTATAAATTCATCTTGGTGATACTCTGTTGTTAACCACCAGACACCAGGAAGAGATATGACTACAGTGAGAGTCATGTTGTGACTGCTAAGTACGCACCGCGGGTGAGTCAGTAACATCAATAAGACGACTTTTGAGAAAATAGAAAGCAATATATACGACTGGGTGGTCGGTAGAATAACAGCTGATATTCATTTGGTTGTTTGTCGTTATATCCAGCTGATTTTTATTTCGGTTTGTCGTTATAATCCAGAATGATATCGGGGCTTTCACAGTACCAGAGGATGCAGAGCTTGAGACTAAAGTGAACGTTGTTCTTTACGACAACAATACAAACACAACTAAAGATAAAGGTAAACAGGAATAAATTATTACAAAGGTTGTGATTTCATAGTATTGTCTTTCATAGTATATATATTTATTCTTTTTAGAGCTCCTTACTCTGCCCTAGCTTATGTAGTGTGAGGGGGGGGGGGGGGGGGGGGGGTGTAAGGGGAGTTCAAATACTGCAAAACTGCACAGATAAAAGTTAAAAACTGAAATACCACAGTTCTTGCCTCGGCATAGACTTTTTCACTGATTACTGTGGCCTAATTATAAGATTGATAATAACCGCAAACCACATAGTAAAAAACAAACCACATATATAATGCTAGTCTAGTGCTGATTAACCATGTTGCAACTTTTGTCATGATCATGAGTAGCAATGGAACAGTTCAGGCCTTTAGGTCTAACAACAGGGACTGCAGAGCATAGTTTTGAGTGGGGCTGGGGGGGACTCATCTGGGGAGGTCTAGAGTAATGCCTCAACCCCCTGAAATTTGGAAATTGAGGCTCCTGAAAATGCAATTTTCTGTGCCATGGTTTTGGGGAGCAATTCCAACATTACATTAAAGTCATTTCAAAGCTCTGCAACTCATGATAGAAATTATTTTTTTGGCTAATTAAATGTGGGTGTGTTGGGGGGGGGGGGGGGGGGGAGCTAAGTCAAGCATGCATGCAGCCATCTAGCTTTTAAAATATTACATACATTTATTGCCCTCTCTGATATTTAACATGTTAACATGACTAAAATTCCATATTGTTTTTAGGCTTGTACTTGTGTTGTAAGCGGTAACTATGGTCTGATGTGTATATATGAAAATAATGTTCACTTCAAAATGATTTCCTTCAATAATAAACAAAAAATAAGTTTGATATTCCCTCCTTTTTCCAGGAAGTTCTGCCTTATCTTGTGCCAAATTGTTGTGGGAAATGGGTAGCAAAAATCCTGTCAAAGTTCTAAAAGGTATAATTGTTCATAATTTTTTTCATTTTGTTATTTTTTCTTTGCTTTACTTATTTGTGTATTATCTGTATCATTCTGTGTATTTTTTCTAGGTGGCTATGAGATGTTTTCTGCACTGTATCCATTCTTAAGGACACAGAAAATTATCTATATGCCAAGGGTAATTATCCAATTTTTATTCTCACACTAATTAATTAGTGTACCATTCACTAATCTTCCTCCTTATTTTGGACACAAATTTTGAAACTGCAATCATACTCCAAAAATTCAGAAAATTAAATTATTTGAATTAAAAAAAAGTGATGGTAGACTGTTAGTGGTTTTCAGGCCCATATTGGTAAGGTGATAGCAGGTGGTCAGCACACCCTGTATGCGCATGCTGTTGGCCAACAACCTACTGACTCAATTTTGTGGTCATATTGTTTGCTATTATTACCACACTGTAGAAAAAAATGTATTTGACTGTTGTCAAACCTTCTCTATTAGGAGCTGGATGTAATTCTTACCTATCCATTGGAAGTTCTTCCAAGTTTTTTATATGTTGGTTCATTTGAACAGTCACAAAAGAAAGAAATCACCAAACATCTAAAGCTTAAAGCCCATATAAATGTTTCCATGGAAACCGATAAAGTGTAAGTAAACATCCTTGAAATGCAAGAGAGAGAAAAGCCAACTGCTGCCAACAAACGTAATGAACTTTGGTGCCATGTATATAGATCTAGAATCAGGTATATACTTACTCAGTAAATCAAAATACATTTTTTTATCTTCTTTGCCGTCACTTAGGTTTTCTGCTGACTCCATAAAACGTGGAGTGAATGATAAGGAAGTAAGCCAGTTGCTAAACATTCCAGTGGAAGATAACAGTGATGCAGACATTTATTCTTATTTCCAAGATGCAGTTAATTTTATTGGTAATATAAGTTCATCACGATCATTTAAGATAATCTCTACTATACTTCCTTGTTGTTTATTTGTTCCAAATGTGATTTGCATCCTTGCTGTCAATCCAGACATTCTATGTCAATATTGTTAACAGATGATATGGAACATTCGTTTTTAATTCTTATCATTTTTTATGTTCGATCTTTATGTTACAGATGACCATAAAACTGATGATGGACAAGGTGTTCTCATATACTCTACTCTTGGCATCAGTAGATGTATAACTATTGCTATTGCATACATCATGTGGCATAAAAAGATTTCATTAAAGGTATAACATTATACATACATGCAGTCTCGTAACATAGCTAGGGGTTCCTAGGGTGCCTGTGAACCTCACCCCTTTGTAGGAAAAGGAGTGAGAAATAGTAAAACAATCCGACTGTAGAGATGAAAAAATAATGGTATGGGGCCACGAAACAAAATGGTAGCTTTTCAGATCTGTGCACCTCCCCCCTGACCACTCCCCTTTAAAAAATCCTGGCTATGCCCCTGTCTAGCTGTTGTATTTTAGGTTACATTTTACATCACCCATTGGTTAGTTCACATGGCAAGGACTTACTTCTTGGTAGCTGAGAGTGTATTTATTTGAGCCTCCTTAATTTAATTTTATCACTTGTCCTAAGAGAAAATTAAAAAAAATTATATATATTCTTCTTCTAGGATGCCTACAAGCATTTGCTGAAGTGCAAGGAAAACATGCAACTGACCCGAGGCTTTATTGTTCAGCTTGCAAAGTGGGAAGACAAGCTGTTTGGAAAAGCCATCACTGACATTAGTGAACCATATTATTAATATAACTCCATTGTTGTAGATATAATTGATTGTCAATGATTTTACTTTAATTTTTCATTGAATTGTTGTACAAATTATGAGAGTGGTTGAGTGAAAAATAAAATTCTTATATTTTTAATAATAGTAACCTAGTATATTCTATCGTACTTAATGATGACAGCTGGTACTTTAGATTTTATAAGAGGATTCCCTGAAGGACCAAGGACCAGTTTTGAGTGTGTGTGTGTGGGGGGGGTTTGGGGCTGATCCAGGATTTTTAAAATGGGAGTGACTATATTACAGGGTGCCTCTCACCAATACCACAGAAAACCCATAAAAAGGGTTTCCATGACTGGCATTTAACAAAAGGGGGCAGGTCCCCCTTCTACACCCCCCCCCCCCCCCCCCCCAAAAAAGATCCTTCACTTTATCTATTAAAGGGACCAGTCATTCAGTTACAGGGAGGGGATGGGCTGGTGCATTTTGATCAGTCACTCACACAAATTTTTTTGCCCCCCCCCCGCTTAAGTGCCCTTTGTCTCTCTTAGCCCTGTCTTCTGTGGAGTATAAAAAATTCTAGACCCCCTATATTCGCACAAGCCCCCTCCCTGTAAATAAAGATGGGTCCCTAACCGTACATATGCACTCTTGTGAGTCAATGTTGTGAAAGTCAACTTACAATGAAGTTGGTTAAAGACGGTAGGTTCAAAACACTAAAACAATCACGTCCCGTTTCGCGTTACTCAATGTTGGCGTGACATTGCGTGAGTCACGCGATCTGATTAAACGCGCCATCAATACATACGGATGCGGCTATACAAACTTGAGCATGCGCTTGAGCCGGTCTTGATCGTTACTCAGTGCAAAGAGTCAAAGATTTTGTACCTTGTGTTAGAAAAACCCTCTGAAAATATATTTTAAAATGCTTTCTAGAGCCGTAACTCGTCCACAAGGTGTAACTATCCTTGCTAGATTCTCTCGGCAGTTTTCTTCAACTATTCAGGTACGACAGCCTTGACAAAAACCGTTTTGATCATCAGACATATAAGTTCTCATTGCAACACTTTTGCCGATTCTGGTTTAAATTTTGCTTTAAAAAATCCGTCTCATACTTTTATGATTTATTATTTTTTGTTTGTATACTGTAGAGGCAGTCAAAGGTAGCTGTTCTAGGTGCTGCTGGTGGTATCGGTCAGCCTATGTCGCTTCTCTTGAAGCAATCTCCTCTGGTTAGTCATCTTGCCTTGTACGACATCGTCAACACTCCAGGTACACTGTACAAACTTTATGTACAAATATTCACTCGTCTGTTTACGCGAGGATAGTTTTTAACGGGTTTTTGAAACACCAAGAGTAAGCTAAAGAAGCTTTAAGTACGTGATGGGTAGCTTAGATGATATTTAGTTTACAGTATTTGATGTTATATATTTGACGAATAAGTTACATTTGATTTGACAGAAGCTAACTATGTAAATTTGCTTGATATTTTTCAGGTGTTGCTGCTGATCTGAGTCACATCTCAACTCCAGCTAAGGTAAGACTCCATTTACCTTAACTTCTCAAATAAAATAAGAATAATATTCAGCTGATATTAAGCTCAGCTCTGCTTGGTTTACATATATAGTGGGGACAGCATTTTTAAGCAGACAAATTTCCACTAGTTAAATTAGTCAGGCAAAAGAATGAATGATTAAATATATGTAAATAAATAGGATTTAGCAGTGGCATCTGATAAATTTTTTTTTAAACTATTAAATGTTGGCTGGTCCTTAAGTATTGACTCGTTATACTGATAATTAATGGCTAGCGGCTACTAGTTGGGACTGCCTTGCTGTTTTGAATACGTCAAATGAATAAAAATTATGGAAACATGGAAACGTCAGTATAGTTAAAAAGGTTTTTACATGAACACTCAGGAATCTAAATTCGCATTCTTGCACTATGCAAATTAATGCATAGTTTTGAACCATCATGACGAAAAAAGGATGCATTTGAGTTTCCTTCTTTTTCATTTCATATTTGATAGGTTACCAGCCATCAAGGCCCAGATGAGCTCAAGGTTGCTCTAGAAGGATGTGATATTGTTGCTATCCCTGCTGGTGTTCCCAGAAAACCTGGTAAAATCATAATGCAAAGACTTCATTTTTATTGTTATCTTAGTTTATGATGCAAAAGAGAAATATGAAAAAAAACCTTATATTTCTATATGTTCTCATAAACTGAAAAAAATATATTGAATTTTTAGGCATGACTCGTGATGATCTTTTCAACACCAATGCTTCTATTGTCCAGAACCTAGCAGAAGCTTGTGCTAAGTAAGTTGTTTTCTCAGTGGCTCTTTACCCCAAGGTGCATTACAATACCATGATAATAATGATTATTTTTCTCCATGTGTCATTTGAAAATTACTTATTGGACGCATGGTAAAACATATAAATATATATGGATATGATTTTCCAAACGTTATCAATTTATTACAGTAAACCATCTTCAGTGATATCAGGGCTCAAAATAACAGCCAGTCATATGCCAGTCAAGATGTCCGGCGTATGATTTTTTTTTTTTTTAAATATGACTGGTCAACATGTCCATTCAAAACTGTATTTGACTGGTCAAGTACCAGATTTGGCCAGACATTGATCGTTGACCAACCGCTATCTTGATCCCTGAGATAAAAGCATTGATTTACTAATACCATGATAGTTACAGTTATTCAAATATTTCTCATCTAGGTATTGTCCAAAGGCTATTATCTGTATCATTGCCAATCCCGTAAGTACAAATGCCTTCGTTTATTTATTCCATTCTTCAAAGAAAATATTCATTGTACAGTTGAAGCTCTTTAAGGTGGCTGCCTACTATAGATAAAATCCATGAAAAAGTTTTTGAATCACAATTTTTTAAACTCAAATTTAATGCTGATTTCAAATCTGGAAAGAAAAAAGGGGTGTCCCAAGGTCGTTTTCGAGATATTCACGATAAAACACAAGCATATCAAAAATCAGATTGCCTGCTTCATGGCATCATTGTGATTGCGTGGAAGCGTGCGCAGTAGCTTCATTTTTCTATAGTAGGCAGCCACCTTAAGGGAAGCAACCACCTTTGATACAATAGAAGTTGGTCATTAACAATATCTTTGTATGCAAAGTTCTGGACAATTTTTCGTTTTTTTAAAAGGTGAATTCAACTGTGCCAATTGCAAGTGAGGTGTACAAGAAAGCTGGAGTCTATGATCCAGAAAGGCAAGAAGGAATTTTTTACCAAAATTTAACATTTCTCCATTATTGCTGTTGTCCTTCATCATCATCGTAATTGTTGTCACTATCCTGTCATCATCATTAGAGCAGTTTTCATATGAGTGGGAAACATACAGTACTGCCTTACAGTACATTCATGGTACGACATACTGTAACAAATGGCTTCCTATTGTATTCCAGTGATTAATTCAATCACAATGCGTAGTCACAGCTACGGTAAGATATGGTATTGCTACAGTATAGCTATGAATTTTGTTTCTCTATAATGACATCATCACTGCAACCCTCTTTTGAGAATATCATCTTAATTCCTTTTGAATTCACCTTGAATAGGATTTTGGGTGTCACAACTCTGGATATCGTGCGTGCTAATACTTTCGTGGCTGAGGCAAAGGTACAGCAATTTGTTAAATTAATTTCTAACACTAAAACATTCTTATGGTACAAAGTCAAAAAAAGCTGAATTCCACAAAATATCTTAAAATATATATATATATATTTATTTATTTATTTATTTCCAGGGACTTAATGTTAATGATGTCAGTGTGCCAGTAATTGGAGGACACTCTGGTGTTACTATTCTACCACTCCTGTCGCAGGTAATGACTTGAGTCACTCATCAGACATTCACAGGGATTTTTTATTGCCATTATAAATACCACCTACCATAATAATGTAAATAGTTATAATTTAAGAATTAATCATAGGTTTAATGCTCCACTTGTCCGCACCAACCGAGCAAAGAATTCGTTTATCCTGTCCATGTGCAACTGACAAGGCGGACTTGTCAGTGCACTGAACAGTGATAGCATTTCTTTGCTTGCTTGGTGAATCTTTTACTTTTACTTTTATTTTTATTCAATTAAGAAATAAATAGATCCTATTTTATATAATTATGTTATAGCTTTTAGAGATGATGATTTATTTTATATTTAAGTTTAAATTTTTGTAGTAAATTATGTAATTCAGCTTTTTGGGCTGCAAGATAATTTGAATAAACTATAATAATCTATACTTACCTTCATAATAATCTATCTAATAGAATCAAAATTTGAGTTCCTAAATGGATTATGTCTTCTTAGGCTACACCCAAAATGTCTTTTACTCAAGAAGAGACTGAAAAACTAACAGACCGAATTCAGAATGCAGGCACAGAAGTAGTCAATGCCAAGGCTGGTGCAGTAAGTATCATAAAAACAAACTTTTCTTTTGAAATTATGATAGAATTCATTCAGGCTTGATGTTTTCTATAACTCCTGTGTCATGTTGTCAAGGATACTTAGCCGTTAGTTTCAACAACTGACTTGTTTTGCACTTTGTAAAGTCTATTCCAAGTTAGATTTGCCCATCAAATTAAAGTTTTTGTGACATTTGTATGACAGCACAAAGAGGGTTTTGACTTGATTTCTGTGCAATTTTTCATAGGGATCTGCCACTCTTTCTATGGCTTATGCTGGCAATGAGTTCATTGCCTCTGTAAGTATAATATATAATAAATTGATTAAAGCTACTATACCATAGTTTCGGTATCCCCGGTGCTTCTGAGATACCATTTACATGAAAGCAGATGGACCTGTCTGCTAAGGCTAGCTCTTGTTTTCAAAAGAAGCAAAGGAAAGATGTATCCTTAACTTCAGGGTCACCCTTACCTTCATCTAAAAGGCTTCTCAATAAAAATTTATTTGCTTTAAAAAACATTGCTTATTTATAAATATTGTTTTGTACAGTTTCTGCATACTGATTCTTTACTTGTGAAAAAAAAGCATACTGCACATTATTCATCAGGGGCAGTAAGAGGGGGTCTCGGCACGGTTCATGAAAATTAAAAAAGGACAATCACGTTTCATTGAAATTCTGAAATGTATAATGGTCATCACAGATCACGAAAATTTAAAAAACGTGTTCACGATTTCACGCAAAAACCCCTTACTGCCCCTATATTCATGTATTTAATAACATCTCTAATTTTCTTGTTCGAGTGTCTTCACTGGAAGACAGATATTTGTAGTGCCATGCATTCGGTTATCTATAAAATACAATCCTATAGAAATAGGATTTTAATGGAGCTCACTAACAAGTGATTATTTCTCTTTTTTATCACACAGGTTCTTGATGCACTGAGTGGAAGAGCTGGTGTCGTTCAGTGTGCATTTGTAAAATCAGATGAAACTGATGCATCCTACTTTGCCACACGTCTTGAGCTTGGGGTATGTAAACAATTCATGTGGGAGAACTTGTACAATCATTTCAAAAACATTGTTGACCGGCCTCAAGCCTATGTGACTGGACTGAAAGGGAGTACGACTAGAAATGAAGCGGTTAACTGCATATCTGATTGGTTTCATCTGATTAGATATGCCCTGGGCTTGCATTACAGACCTTCGCTGGCAAGCAGGGAGTAATGTTGAAGGAGATAGTCTTTTAAAAAGACATAATGTTTAATGAGTTGTTGCTTGCCATTACTATCTTATTAGTAAGCATGAACAACTTTCTATCAATACTCCCTTTTGGTCCAGTCGTGTAGGCTTGAGGCTGGAATTTTGAATTTTATTGCTTTGTTGTTTGCATTGTTATTTTTGCTTGACTGTTAGATTTTTGTTTTGCAGAAAAATGGAGTTACTAAGAATCTTGGAATGGGACAGTTGTCTGAATATGAAACCAAAAAATTGGAAGAGGTAAGGCTTTGTTAACTTATTCACTGTCATTGGTGTATATTTTGAACCCCTAAAAAGTTTGAAAAGCAATATGCACTCTTAACATGAGAGTCCTTCAAACTCCATCAGAGAGACCCATTATCATGTAATAAGTCCCCTTTCCAGTTCCCTGCACCATCTTGATTGGTAGCTCGCAATGATAGATTTTTTAACACCTTGGACAATAATATTCACATGTCCCTATCATCGAAACTTAGTTCACAGTTTGCCTCGCTTCGATGCAAAGGCACGACTAGCTTTCAAGATGTTGAGGGAACTTTGAAGGGGACTATTGGTCAATTGTCATCACCCATGTTCAATGATTTGTCATGCAAGGCCAAGAAAGTGATAGCGCTAAAGCAACACCTCCCACTCCCACTCGACTGTCCATATCAGAAAACCCAGTAAAATCATCCTACAAAAAGAACACTAGTTTTCTGGAATTCTTTTGCAACAAAAAAAAATTAGTGATCCTATTTATCAAATTTGTAGCTATGACAACAGTAAAATCAAAAAAAAAAAAAAAAAAAAAATTTAATTTATGAATAATTTTTCATTGTAGGTTCTTCCCGAGTTAAAGAAAAACATTGCCAAAGGAGAAGCATTTGTCAACAAGTGAATGGATAATGATGTGAAAGAAGTGTGAACAAACTGAAAATTCAGTATTAACATATTTTATGTAAGAAAGAAATATTCTGGAATGAGTTGTTACATGTGTGCTGGTCATTTATTTTAATAATTATACAGTTAGGAAGTGCACAAATAAATTAAACGTTTCTTTAATTGATTGTTGATGATTAATAGTTTTGAACCAGGTATAACCGTCCTGAGAGCTAAAATCCAGGGCAGGTGGGGCAAATGATATAGTGAGGAATCGTCGATTTCCCTTCTTACACTTGATACCGGCCTCTACTAGTACCAGAATCCTTTTTGTAGTTCCTAATCAACAACATTATGTTGCGACTCTCAAAGAAGTGCAAACATTTGAATAAGAAAAAGAATAAGAAGAGGATTCTGGTGGTAGTGGAATCAAGACATAAATAAGGGGAATAGTCTATTGAGTCACTCTCTTTCCAAGGCATAACAACAACACCCTGGCTTATCAGAGTGGTTAGAGCCCCAATCACTTCTTTTCTCTTCAACAAACACACACACACCCCTATCCCTTCAGAATTTAATCCACCTCCTTTGCCTTTGACGTCAATTAATTAAGCAGCTCAATTTGGAGGACAAAAAAAGGATTTCAATCTCCTAAGAATTGGAACCTATTGTTTTGTCCTCCAAATTGAGCTGCATTCCAAGTGCTGCAAGGGGTCTATGCTCATAATGAAACTAACAATATCGAAGTGAAAAACGAATAAACCAAAAAAAAAGAGAAAAAAACTGAAAAGAGAAAAATCACATTGTCATACTAACTCCTAAAATTTGAAATGGATGCTTAAATTATCATTAATATTTATTCCAATAAGCCGAAAATTAATAATTTATTGGGATTAATATTTATCTATTTTAATATTGATCTTTAGACTTGGGATCGAGGTTACGAGCTGCGCCTGCGCAGTGCTACACAATAAATAGAAAGCCTGAATAATTTTTTGGTGTTTTTTTCCAACATGGCTGCCTGATGCAGTGCAAAAGATTGCTGGGATTATTCACTTGCTACGCTTTGCTATCAACTCTACCACTCAGAACACTAGCTTAACTACTAACCTAACTACTGTTTACAAGGCTCCTTGAATTTTCTCCCTCGTAAGAGGCGAAATGGAAGTAGAGGAGCCTTCGGAGAAGGTTGAAACTACGGATGCACGCGGAGAGTGTGAACTAAAGACCAACAACGAAACACCGAAACAAGGTAATAAAAAAACCAACACAAGTGGAAATCAATTCTTTGATGTACGTGACCTCAATTAAAATTATTTTTGAAGCTGTGGGATATGTTTTTGAGTTAAAAAATAAGGCCAAAGATAAGTTGACTGCGTTTGTGAATGTCACTTCTTAAAATAGCTATTGAGTTCGTCCTCTTTATCTAATGCATTCGTCTGCAAGTATCTCCTCATCTCCTCTCTATATTTAATTCTAAAGTCATTAAAAATGGAGGCCAAGCTGTTGAAGAAATGGAGAAAGAAGAAGAAGGAAAAGCAGAGCCAAAGACGACACGTGTATCGTATTCTTGGGTTAGTACTTTCACTAAATTATTTTTGTTCTTTGAATAATGAGTTTGTACCTTTACACTTTCCTGAAGTTTCATCGGTAGGCGAATATATATAAATAATCTTTAACCACTTGAGTATTTATTAGGGTGTATAAAATTATAGTTTCCAGTAATTTAGATATAAAAAGGGTTGTGTTTTTTTGAATTTTTAGGAAGATTTAAATGCATTGAAAGACTCGCCAGCTTCTCAAGCTTGGCCTGCCTTCGTAGAAGAAGATTGTATAAAGTAAGTTCCATAGTTGATACTGTAATAGCATTATATTCTTTTACTTTAGAGTGTTATTATAGGTTTCTTCCTTCATAAACTTATGAAACTAGATTTTGAAATTTAAGCTTTTTTTTATTATTCATTTTTCCTTTCATTCTTTCTTTCAGGAATGGAGTATGGGACCCAGAGTTATGGCACCATACCCCTGCCAGTGCAAAGCGCTGTGCATCTCCTGTGGACGATATCAAGCGTCAAATCATGTAATTTACATAGATGAGGGATAAAATACCATGTGACCGTTCATATTTTATTTGAACTTGCCATTTCAGTTCTTAAAGACTGAGTTTGAAAAATTTGCCCCTTTTTTCCTTCCTTTCTTCCTTCCTTCCTTCCTTCTTTCGTTTCTTCCTTCGTTTCATTCTTTCTTTCTTCCTTTCTCCCTTTCTTTCTTTCTTTCTTTCTTTCTTCCTTCCTTCCTTTCTTTCTTTCTTTCTTTCTTTCTTTCTTTCTTTCTTTCTTTCTTTCTTTCTTTCTTTCTTTCTTTCTTTCTTTCTTTCTTTCTTTCTTTCTTTCTTTCTTTCTTTCTTTCTTTCTTTCTTTCTTTCTTTCTTTCTTTCTTTCTTTCTTTCTTTCTTTCTTTCTTTCTTTCTTTCTTTCTTTCTTTCTTTCTTTCTTTCTTTCTTTCTTTCTTTCTTTCTTTCTTTCTTTCTTTCTTTCTTTCTTTCTTTCTTTCTTTCTTTTTCTTCTGTATTTAATCCACTTTCTTTTCTTTTAAGTGTCCATGTTAAATTTGTTAATAAAAATGTTTTTCTTTCATTAACAAACTAAAAGCTATAACTTTAGTTATTATATAGCAAGGTAATTTCAGGTGCTATGATTGGTCAATTTGCGGTCCATAACTTACGGTACAGACCGAGCAATTGAGGTTAATAAGAGCTATTAATAATAAGGTGAAAGACTACCATTAAGTGGCTAGCCAACCCATTTGGGAATTTCATAATATGAGAATACAAAAAATCTTTCTCTCAGTACTAAAATTACTGGCTGGTCAACAGACTATGACTGGTTAAAATTAGCACATGTCAAAAAAATGCCCCTTAGGCTAGTCCTCATGACCAGTCAAAGTGAAGTTCCTGTTTCTGTTTTTAGAAAAACAGGAACTCAGTTTATTTGCAGCTGATAAAGATAAATATTGGCTTATTAGTACTTTCTTAAGACCAGTAAATTTATATTCCACTTTGGAAATTGATTTGTAAAATTGTTTTCTTTCATGTACATAGAATGGAAGATGGTATTGTTCTCAGCCCACAACGTCAGAGCTTTGGACAAGGTTGCCACGTCCTACAAAGTGCTCCAGAAAGGGGCTTGCAACAGGACAGGACTAAGACCATGCTAAGTCGAAGCATTGAAAGAGATACCAGAGATGGTAGAAACAGGCTGACAGGTCGTGTTGGGAGAGGATCAAGATCTATGGATTTTAGAGTTAACCCAAGAGAGAGAACAACCAGGGTAAGAAAGGAATTATTACCGCTACTGAAACCACTTGCACACTTTCTTTTGTTCAGTTATCATAATTAGTCTTATTATTTAGAACCATGCTCATTTCCGAAGTTTCCCACAATCCCACGATTCCAAGCGCGGTTCGCATAACAGTGAACATTTTTTGGATGCATCCATTTCAATTTGTATACATTTATGCAAATTTTAACCTGACCTTGACCTCATGCTTGGAATCATAAGGGATTGTGGGAAACTATGGAAAGGATCATAAGGGGAAGAATATTTTTTATTACACATTTAGGGTCGATATCCATAAAATAAAGCCGTGAATAAAAACCATATCAGTGAAGTGATACAATATCACTTCACGGTAAACTGTCCAATAAAATCTTGCAATAATATTATAATAAAATATAATTGACCCTAAATGTGTAATAAACACACTTGCTCGTTCGTGATGTGATGTAGGAAACTTGTGAATAAAAACAATGTCAGGCTCTTAACATGTGATAATCTCTTTTTATAGATAAAACATTCTTTTGAGAAATGGATAGATTCCAACTAAGATGAAAGAATAAAACATGACAGCAATAAACTAGTCCAAGTCCTTGACGGCTAAGAAATTTTATGTTAAATGTCTCATAGGTGCCACTGATTTACTGCTATTAGTGTAATAATAATGTTCTATATATTCAAGTTCTTGAATTTATACTTCAGCTGTAATAGTTATGATAGGAGTAATGGGCATAAGGAACGTCCGGCAATGATTTTCTTCGGCCTCTTGTCTCGTAAGTTGATGGGCTTTTGAGCAAGCTATTAAATCATTATGGTATATTGTGAATAGAATGGTGATCTTCGACAAACCAGTCCATGGGAGAGAGACAGAAATGACGATTATAAAAGAAGCAAGGATGAAGATGGTTATAGTTACAGGAAAGGTGAGTTAGTATCTCTGCTAGTTTGGGTCCCTAGAACTTCAAATAAATGATGAAATAACCTCAGAGATGATGTTAAGAATATGGCGAGGGAAGCGGAAGATTGTCCAGACTTGTCGTCTTGTAAGGGCATAAATAACTCACAAGTCAAATTGGTGTTCACCATGTTGGGATTTTTTGGGGTAACAAACACTGTCGGATAACCTTGAAAAAACCCTCAACTTGAGAGAAAGACTCTCATACAATTTAGAATCTCTAGGAATTAAATTTGAGGAGAGACAAGTACACTACTTGATTCTCACTTTCATTTATCCTGAAATTGGCCGCATGCAAAAACCTTTAAAAATAGCAACATAATGAGATGGATTTGCCGAGAGAGAATATGCTTGGTAAAGCAAGAGCTAAAAAATGTTTGTTTAAATAAAAAAATTCTCATTTATACTTGTTTAGGTAAAAAGAGATATGGAGAAATGGAACCTGAACCAGAATGGGTGACATATGGACCTACAAGCCAACTAGAAACCATTGAACTTGGTGGATTTGACAGGGAAGAGATGTTTAGAGAAAGAAGTATGTATATCTTGCTGTAATTGTCTTTCCATGTCAATAATCTATAAAATAGGCAAAATGCAAAGACAGCACCCAGATACCCTGTGAGCAGGCTGTTGGCCGTTTGTTTGTTGACATCACACCATTACTCCAGCGACAGTCCAATGTCACCTGGCCATTGTGCGGCTGACAGTTTTGAAAAAAGGTGCTACTTACGGTGCAACTACTTGAACCAAGGCCACCCACAAATTTTAAATCAAATTTATAAATCACGTTTTGGATGCTGAATAACAAGATGGTGATGACTTCTGGGGTTTAAAAACTGTTTCTTGTTCATTTCTGATCATAAATGCACAAGTATTAAGAAAAATATATGTTTTTGAAGGGAAAAATGTGAAAATTTATGACAATTCGATTGTTTAAAAACTGTTTCTTGTTCATTTCTGATCATAAATGCACAAGTATTAAGAAAAATATATGTTTTTGAAGGGAAAAATGTGAAAATTTATGACAATTCGATTGTTTAAGTACTCAATCGTGATTGGCTAATTTGTATGAAAATTTGCTTGGGTGGCCTTGGTTGAAGTAGTCGCACTGTAACAGGCAGCAGTCAGTTAACATGACATCTGGAGCACCAATCTTGAGTTTTACCAATGCTGATTTCTAATGTGTCATCTTTTTTGGACCAAATTTGTTTTTCTTTTGCTATTCTAAGGTAAGACTGGGTCATTCACTGGCAATGATGGTCCACCAAAATCAAACAAAAGGGGAAAAGTGAAAGAGAAAAATGAAAAGAACAAAGACACTTCAAAGGACAAGGAGAAAGATAAAGATGAGAAGGATTTTGATATTAACCAGTTTTTTGTATCAGATGCCTTCCTGCAGTTCTCTGATGTGGTGAGTAACAATATGCAAAATAAAATTGAATCGAACAGACCTCCTTAGCTTCGTATGCAAATTGACCATTTCAGACTACATGACATTCCCTTGAGAAATATTCTTTTTTTTAAATATTTACACCATGAAAGAATCAACTCCGAAGAGTGGCGTCACATGGTCTGAAACGGGCACAACAAACAACGAAGCTAGAGAGGTCTATTATCGAAACTATAAGATACTTTTAGTATGGGCACATTGGTTTTCCCAATTTAGACCACATGCCATTCCTTAGAGTATCATTTCTATCAAACCCACAAGCACAACAGTTATTAGAACACACCACCCATGCCTTCACAATAACTATTCTTAATAATACTTGAATAATTATCTTGTTTTTAAGACATCAAGGTGATGATTTTATTATTATAATAGTAATCATATTACTTTTAATGTTTTAGTCTGACAAAGGTAACAGCAATGCAAGCCGTTTCTGTCAGTTTTTTGGTGTTGGTGAAAGAAGGGATGGAAGCAGAAGATCTTCAACAGCTGAGGAGTTACTAGAATATTCAGGTACATGTTGCTTCTTCTTTCTTGTCTCCACCACAGAAATAAGATCATTTATATTGGACAGTAGCGTATGGCATGCAATAGTTGATCCCTTTAGTATTATTGTGTTTGTTTAACAGTAATGTTTTAAGGGGTAGGTTTCAAAGTGCCCCCTACAATGAAAGCAATTTTTAGGACCCCTTCACTTTAAAAAAATATTCAAAAGATATAAATATTTATTTATCACTTTTTTCAAGACTCCCCTTTCCAGGGTCACTAAAATTTCAAGCCGCACCATTTTCTCACCCATCCCCCTGCGATAAATAATTAATGGTCCCTATAACAGGACCAATCCAAGAGGTGCTTGGCTGGAAATCGTGTAATGACTAGGTGATAAGCATCATAAATTTTTAGCCCTAATTAAGCACATTAGTTTGGATTATACTCAAAGAAATTTATTCTTAATGGAATAACACATGTTCTGACTAATGAAAGCAGTAATCAGGTCTATAATATAAGTGACCAGTTGATTAATGTGATTCAAATGACTACAGGGTTGTCAAGTGCAAGCCCTAGTACACCACGGACACCGTCACCCAATCAGAACTTCATGTTTACTCCCATCAAGCCAGTGGACGCCAGCACTGAACCAGAAAACCTGGCAGAAATGCTTCAAAAGACCAAGATTGATATGAAACCATTGCTGGAGACCGTGATGTCGTCTGGGAAGACTGACAAGGAGAGAGTGAAGGGGCAGTGTCGACTGGAGGATATTGAGAAGACAGTCGAGAATGGTGAGCAACGTGAAGAGCCTGTCAAGCAACAAGATGCTCAGAAAAAAGAGGGCAATGGTCAAGATATGTCTGCATTCTTCAAGCTTGTAGCGAACATGAAGACATCAGGAAACCTGCCTGAGAAACCACAGCCAGTGGTCAGTAAATTATTTGCTAAATTTCTTCTCTGTCTCCATCTCCTTTTTTTTGAGGGGGAACTCTGTCAAGAGTGGTATAACAGGAAAGAACTAGCTTCTTCTAGGGACTTCTGTCAGTTTCTGGGCTCAGTATTACATGTAAATAGAGTTTCTTGGGTCTATTCCTTGATTTGAGGCTTTCACCCTGGATTCTATTTTTTTCTATCCGACACTCTTAAAGTCTGAGTTTTCCATGCCCTGAAATAGGTTAGCCCAGCGGTTACTTCAGGGCTCAATAGAATCAATGTTTGGTTTGGTTTATGTATCCATAACTTGAGTCACATTCCCTGGTTCTTTGAAACTTTTACATGCACCAAGTATTTGTCCCTAGGGTTAAAATACACAAAAAGATTCTAGCAGTCTAACATTCTTTAAATTTTCTCAAAGATCCCTGGACTACCAAGCCGTCTCCTTCCAAGACCCCCCTCTCCAAAAGCAAAGCCAACATCTCGTACTCCATCACCTCTGCAGAAGCTCCGAAGATCTCCATCGCCTACAGAAGTACTGCAGCATATGATGCAGGGACATCGGATTCCTTCGCCATCAGTTATTCCATCACCTCCTCAGGTGGTACCACAAATGGATAGGTCATATTCTCCCTACGGGACCCCTATGCACAAGTCTCTTGGTGAGTTGGCAAAAGTTATGAAATGTTTGGGTATTTTCAATGGATGGTAGCAACTGTGGTATATAAATGATTTTACCATAACTGTGAAATTGCGCGCTGATTGGTCGAGAGCCATGGTAAATAAGAGGACATACTGATAGAATGACGAATCACTCGCTCAAGCACGCGCTTCAAACAGTTTTTTCTTTCAAATTTTTTCTTCGTTTTTGGATCTTTTATTTGGCTACGCCTCGTGAGTACATAACATTTTGACCAATCTTTGACGTCATATCGTGGTAAATAAGAGGACATACCACTCTAAACCATCGAAAATTTGTTAAGTAAACAATACAAAAACTATTTAGCACACTCTTAGCTTATCAAAAAGAGAAGTATAAAATTCTAAAAGTTGAAAAAATCCTCCAAGATATTAAATATTTATAAATTAATGATGATTTTATTTGTAATTGTTTTTAGAAATGCTACGAAGGTCCCCTTCACCACTAAACTCCATGTATGACCAACCAAAAAGCTTCTCACCTCTCTTGACACCAGATTCCTTTATCAATGCACCACACATGCACCAACATCATCCAATCAGAGGCAGCCCCGCACATCAGTACATTGATAAGCCGCACTTTGAATTACCCAATGAGCTGCCAGCAAAGTCATCTTACCAGACATCAAGGCCAATGCCCAGGCCTAATAATGTTGGACCAGCTAAAACCACACCGAAGAGTCAAACATCTGCTTTGCGAGACATGGCTTTCATGCCAACATCAGTACTACAGAAAATCAAGAAGGACCAAATGACACCAAAATCTAACTCTAATGAGTCTCAGAAAGATAAGATAGAAAATGGTGTTGAACATTCCAGTGTGAAACAATCTGTACTGCTATCGTCGCAAAAAATGCCGGAGCAACGCCAACTAGGAAAGGAAGAACTAAAGAGCATGTTCCAGCCTTTCAGCCACGAGGCAAAGTTATTGAAACCAACAGCTTTCAAGCCATACTCTGGGATGTCGCCAGGATCTGTCTCACCCTTTAGATCGGGTATCCATTCAGAACCACAGTCCCCTGTTACATCAAGGACATCAGCATCACCAAGTCATAATCGACTACCGATGCCAAGCTCTGCACCAGTAACTCCCCAGCGACCACCTCATGCAGAGCACCACCTAATGTCCAATCAACAGATACATTTCCATCACTTGAAGAATGGTCCCACATCTAGGGATGAAGAATTTCAGAGGCATAACGAGAGAGCAGTTAAAAGTATGATGCACGAAAAGCAATCTCTAGGGAACATGGATAGGGGTATTCCAAACAGCCATGAAGGGAAGGGACTAGATGACACTTTCCATTTGAGAATGCAGAATGAAATAAGTGACCATCATGCAAGGCAAGATCATCAAGAACAGCAACGGCAACTGCAACAAGCCATACAACAGCATCAGCAACAGCAGCAGCTCAGGAGAGAGATTCACAACCTCAACCAAATGTACAGGAACAGACCGACACCCCCTCATATGATGGGTGGACGGGTTTCTCCACCGTCGATACTTGGATCACCAGGACTACCTCGTACACCTTACAACACCCCAATGCCCAACATGCACCCTCAGGGGAAACAGGGGGTGCACCCAGCCATGATGCGACCACAAGGACGTCCTCCTTATCTAAGGATGATGCCTCCTAGGGTCCCCAACATGCCGCCCATGCAGTCACAAGCTGCTGTTATGCAGATGATGCAGCAGCATCCTTCCATGATGTATGGACCAGGCCATACTCCAATGCCAGGTCACCATGGTTATGGACCAATGAATCCTCCCATGATGCCGCCAGCATCAAATTTTCCAGTTTCAAGACATCCAGGTCTGCTACCACATCAAGGAAAAGGTTTGTTGCTGAATATATCGTTCATTTGATTTGCAATATGACACGTTCGATATCTTAAAATTCAGACTTGATTGCGAGGCCCGAATGTTGCAGTATAGAGGGGGAAGGGGGGTAGAGCATTAGCTACATAAACCCCAAACCCTAACCAGTGTGGGCTGGGATGTCCCAGGACAATCACCTGAAAGTCAGGGGCATAGGGTAAGGTAGTCAGAAAATGTTTTTTTTTTCATTATTATTATTTTTCCTTTTGCCCTACCTCGTCTATATATATGTAAGTCTAATAAAGATATAGTTTTCGTTGCTCAGCTCAATTAGCTTTATATAGTCATTCTGAGCAACTTTTACCTTTTTTCCCATTTAAATTTATATATTCATACATCGTAAAACTATTGTATCGTAGGGTAAAAAAAAGAAATTGTAAAAATATATACTATCAGTTAAATATTGACAAAGATTCACTATATCATTACTACTTCAGTTCCTAGTGGTATGCCACAGCATCAAGATCCTAACTCTAGACTATCGCCAAGTGAGAATGTACTGACCAAGTGGTTCAGTGAAGACATCCTGCGAGGAGCCCAGGGAAGGGCCCCAAGTGCGCATGACAAGAAAGTCATGTCAGTTGAAGACCTGGAAAGTCAACAGGCAATGTTTGCAGCTATGACCTAGTAGGAAACACTTCCTAATCTTGCACACTGTATATAGTAAGTAGGCTTCCTAATATAGAATGTATGCACTAGCAGATCATGTGATCACTGCCGTTATATTGGGTGGAAAAAGCTAACATACTAAAAAAATAAAGGTGACTGCACTATTTCTATTGTTTCTACTTCTAAATTATTTCTAATCTATAAGAGCAAAATATCAATATTGTTCTCGTGTTTCATTTTGCTGGTGATCACATGATCTGTTAGTGCATTTAACCTTTCTTGAGATTGCCTTGGGATTTCAGTGACGTTCTGTCATCCATGTTGGAGGACAGCACAACAACAACAAGAAATAATTCTCTTTAATTGTTCATGTTGTCCAACATGGCTTGCAGGCAGTGATTCCACAAATCTGAAAATAACCTGGTACCAAAAAAATAATACTTTCTTTGATGCTTATTCTCAGTACGTGGATATTGCTTCATCTTACTGAACAATCAAGCCCAACTTTGTTACCATGGCTTTGAGCTACCAAATACTGTATCAACCAATATTCTTTTCCAAAGTCCATAGGAAAACAGACATTAAACTCACCCTGCACAGCATTATAGGTTTTCCTTGACGTCACTAAATTCACTCCCATCTAAGCATGAGGAGTTTGTGTCTTGTTTTTCTTTATACTTTGAAAAGGAAAGTCTCCTTGGAGACGACTGAATTCTTTCGCCTTACTTCATATACGCACTTAGGTTATGTCATCCATATGTATATACTCATGCTTGATAGAAATTGATCATAGTGTAAACAAAATCTGTAAAAAGAACAAAATGTACAAAAAACAAAGTCTATGTATGTCGTTTGTATATCTTTCAATTTGTTTATAGCTTCTGCTTTATCCCTTGGGGGAGGGGAGGGTACTTGCGTTGTTTGTCTTCTGTTGTCATGTGCCACTGGGTTTCAAAAAACCTTGACTTCAAATTATTAAGAAAATATCTTGAAATTATGTACCTTTTTAAGATAGTTAAATCTATAGACCCCTTGCACTTGATGTCAAAGCAACTCAATTTGGAGGACAAAACAAAAGAATTTCAAACTATAGCCACTGCGAATTGCAAACCCATTGTCCTGTCCTCCAAATTGAGCTACATTTCGAAGTGCTGCAAGGGGTCTATAGTATATTGGTATACAAATCTAGTACCAAGATTATTATATTTTTGCACCCAATGGCACATCCTGTACTGCTGGTTATCATAGCTGCCATCAACGAACATGGCTGTCATAGCTATTGTTTGATTCATTCCCTTGAGCATGATTATAATCCCCCAATAGGTCATGTACGTCAGGTACCCCTCCCCCCATTCCCCACAGGGTTGGCTTTGTATTTGCGGATGCTATTCATTACTACTAATCGAATTAATCATCACTACGACTGACAAGTTTATAGTTTATTCTAATACGTTTATAGAAGTTTTTAAGAGTGAAGTTTTGACGAGAGGTAGAATAAAGCAAGTGGATAAGCACCAACAGGTCATGTGATTCTTGGCGCCATATTGAACAGCAACGCGAGTCACCCAGTCGTTTGCGGCATTACAGACAAAGAATGAGAATTCAAGCAAAAAAAGTACATGGAAATTTGATCAACCAGGTTTTGACTGAAGTTTTTGCTGGTCAATATGGCGGGAATTAGTCACGTGACCCGTTGGGTGCCCATAAACTGTTGCGTATAAATGTCAGTGTAACATTTTGGGTACATACTTGTTTCCATAGCCAAAAATGCCCTTGTTGAAAGAGCACTGGCATCTAACCCCAAACCTTACCCTAAATTTTGACCCTAGAATCATTTCCAGTCCTTTCTCGATGAAGGGCAGTTAGGGTTATGGAAACAAGTGTTCACCAACATTTTGATGATATTGGAATCGTGAGTACTTGTGTGTGTGTGATGTTAGTATTGTGTGACATTGTCGTGGATAAACCTACCTCTGTATGAAGCAATCATTGTAGTTTGTTACAAACATGACTATTAATTTATGAAAAAAAATAAACACTCTTCCATCTTTTGAGTATGTTCTTGAAAATCATCCAATAAAAACTAACCCTCTGCGGCCGTGATTTTCGCAAATTCACCAACGCCTGCATTCTTTATGGTCAGTCATTACTCGCTCGGTAGGTACTTCGTGTATGAAAGTCTACCGAGCTTTCTCGGTGTATGCTGACCAGTAGGAATGGAGTCTCAGGGAGGGATCTGGTGGCCAAATGTATACGCAACTGAATAACAAATAATGGAACTAGGTTCAATTCAAGGAACAACTGAATACTGTGCAATCACCAAAGTGCGCGCTTTTTTATATTTTATATTCTCCGTTTGTACGTTACGTCATCGCCGCCATGTTGGTGGTATTTAACAAAAGATTCCTAATTAGCTTACACGCCAACATGACCGGCATGTTTGTCTCTTGACTCTTGGAACTGATTGCAAAATTTAAGAAATTCATTGGCAAAAAATGACGCAAGAACTCGAGCACTTAGAAAATATGAGAAAAAAACGTCTTTTGTATTTTTTCGTGTTGTTGGTGTCAAAATATGTACTTATTGACTGAGTGGGAGGTCCGAACGGGAAAATATTTGGCTCGAGGTCCTGAAGTACGGAACGAGCGCAGCGAGTTCCGTGCCAAGGACCCAGAGCCAAATATTTTCCCGTTCGGACCGACCTTAACTCAGTCAATAAGCATTTTATCATATGACCACATATAAAAAATCGATTTCAAAGCGTTTTTAATAAATGCGAATCAAAATGCGTAGTTTTTACATGATTGACGGCAGCGAGTCCGAACGGCGAGTCCGAACGGGAAATTATTACACTTTTCGGAAAAGCGTACTTTTTTTGCTGACGACATTTTCCCCAAAGGTTTTTTTTAGAATCACGCGTACAGTGAAATACGGTCATATGATAACAAGTTTTATCGTGCTAGCTTTACGTGCCGTCTGCGTTCAGAGCTTCAGTCGCAAACCATATGTTGAGCGCGCCATGCCCTTCGCTCCAGCTGTGAAAAAAATCAAAACAATTAAGAGGTTTTTCTGTGAAAAATTTCTGTAAACGCAACTTGCTTCTGCGCTCTTTTGCGTCTGTTGGAAGTTGCGTGTATTATTATTTACTTAGTAGTGTAAACAAGCTTCTAATGCGGCGTGCGAGTCTGTTTTCCTCCCCTTGACTGGCCGAAACCTCGTGTCCTGTTATGTCTCTCGATCGGCCGCCTGTCAGGTGGCTAACAATGAGCTTCTTCAAATACGTGAAATATCACGAAAAATAACCGCGCTCACTGCGTCTGTATACATGTTTGATGTATTGATAAATGCGCGCTCGTCGAAGTCAAAGCTCGCATCAACTTGTGCGTAATCTTTACAACTTTTTAGATCCATATTCAGAACGGTCTTTATACTCATAGATCTTTTTGTGCATTTTGAAGTTGGAACCGGAATTGTGGTCAAAGAACACTTCCTTTCTGAACCAATAAAAACATACGAAGTACATCCGTCCAATCATGTTGCGTGAACTCGGAAGCCAGTTAAGTGACACGGAACATACTTTTTCACGTATTTGTCTATAAAACGTGTTTGGAAATTATCGGTAAAAGGTGACTCAAAAGAAATTTAACTTACAATGTTGAAAAATATAGCAAAAGAAATATACTGAAAATCTCGTTTGAAGAACCGGCATAGCGCTGTAAAAAAGTATAAAGATTAAGATGAAAAAATGTTTTCAGTCAAAATTTTGTGTAAACGTTTGGTTTTGGTCATGCCACTATTTCGTATGCGCAAGCAGTTTTTGAAAAAGAAAAAAATTCTCTCAATTTGATTCAATTTAGTGCTGAGTCGGTGTCAAAAGCAGAGAGAAAGATTGAAAGGAAGGCGCGCTCTGGTATGTGAATTATCGCAAATGCTTCCTGGATAATTCTCTGGTTATCAGATGCCATTAGTAATCCCTGGACTGATAAGGAACAAAGGCGCAGAATATACATCAGAGATAGGCCATGCTGCACGCATTGCCCCGTTGCATATTGTTCTTTTACTAATGATCTGTATTTGCTACTATGTAATATCAGTTTTTTCTCAAATGTTGAAAATAAAATCATTCTATTCTCATCGAGCTAGTTGTCGCTTTTATTTTCATGGTTTGAAGAAATTAAAAAAGATGCTTTGCGTGCAGTTCGACAACTAAACAATAACGACTGAATGTCAAAATTTAGTGACAAGTTTACAATTTCAAGAGCGACATAATCAGCTTTCGAATCGAAGAATAACATATCAACCTTTTCGGCTTCATTTTCGCACGTAAAAAAAAAGAGCGTCACACTTGAAGGTATTCACTGCTAATCCATTGCCACAATGCGTAAATTGAAACACTTAGTTTCCAAAAGGAATAATGCCTTTTATAAAAGTTACGGAAGGAGAAAATTTCCCGGTTAATTTTCGTACAGGTTGAAGAAACATGACGCGCTATCAACAGATGTTAAAATGCAAATTTCACAGTTGCACGCAAAGTCGTTACTAGCTGTGACGTAACCAGTGCCGGCGCACGAACAAGGACAAGCTTTAAAAAACCTGATGCGCATGCGTGTGACGTCATAGGCCATAGAACAGTGCACTGATACTCTTTCTTAAAATAGCATCAATCTATATTAAGAAAGTGGGTCAAGAATTAACGGAATTCTGCTCTGATAACCGTCTTAGACTATTTGAATAATTTCGGCCTGTTTGACGTCATGCAACTTTAATCAATATATCTTTAATCAATATACTCCTAAAGCAGTGAAGACTATACTAGGAGATAGTTACCTGTTGTTGTAGCGCTGAGTATTACGGTCTAGATCTCTGGAGAAACCAGTACCACAGGAAGCCCAAGCAATGTAACTCTACACTATTACGAAGAATGTATGGAAGGAAATAAATAACTTGAAAATCTCGAAAAGTTTTTAATGAAAATTGCTCTACTTTACCTCATGTTTTCATCTCGTTGTCATTGGGTTGTGGACGTATTTATTCTATTTTTTTAGTCTTTTTTGCATTTTAATGATATATTCATCTATTTTTATCAGGCTTATTTTATTAATCTATTTTTTGGTATTTTGAATTGTTATTTTAATGGTTCTATGTACGTGTCCGTAATTAATTGAGAAAAATCCAGTTATTTACACGATATTCAAAACCTTTTAGCCTTAATCCTGTAGGGGGTAACCTAGTGTTGAATTAATTACCATCAACAATCAATAGTTTATCACGCAATCCGGTAAAAACGATGCTGAAATCGCGTGAACTCACGCTTCAGTCTTTGTTTCTTTTATTCTTCCTCTTTCCTGCCAGGCACTGATACCATATTTTATTGTTGATAGAGATTCGTGGCAGATTTGTTGTTCATAGGATGTATTATTCGACGTTTTACGTTCTGTCACGCGATCACTCACTGCTAAACTGAAAACTTTTTCTGGATCTCAATTTCTTTTCAGACAATTCTCTGAAAAACATTCGCTTTCCCCCTTATTTTATTTCCCCTTAAAAAGAAAATATATTAATTTTCCTAGTGCTTCATGACTTGATAGTTTTCCTTTTTATCGCGTTTTTCGCCAAGATCTGAATTGTTTTTGTTTTTTTCAATTCGAGTTTAAAAACCAAACACTTGTTGAATTCTACATTCATAAAAAATTTAAAAGCGAAAAACTAAATAACAGAAGAAAGAGAAAACGTGATGAAACCGATTGAATGAATCCAAACTGACGGAAATAATAATTTTAGAGTTGAGTAAGTTTGGGCCCTGAAATGAACGTGTCAAAAAGGGAGTTAGTCATTAGACTTCTGCTGGAAGATTCTGATGCTAAAAGTAATTTTCGCGCGACCTTGGCTGTTGTCCAAGACGTCCATCAAGGGAAACTGAAGTACTATTATTAATGATATAACACCGAGTATCAATAAATTGTTTAATACACTTCATATGCATTCACACCAACGCGGTTTTATCAGAAAGTATCTAGCGTGACTCTGTCTAAATCACGCGAATAAAGTACCTTGACAATATTTGTTCGATTCGATATTAGACTTGTTGCTTTGTATTGACTCTATTGGATAATTTTTTTTACAAAAGATATGCTCTGAACGGCCATATTTAGAACTATTTTAAGAAGGGCAATCTTACCGTTTGCTTTCATTTCAAATACTAGAAAATACACGAAAGTTGATAAACACACGTAGAATAATAAAGAGTGGAATTCTAAGAAGTATATAATTTCTTAACCCCCTCAAGTTTGACGTCAGTATCTTTTTCAAAGTCACGAACAATTTCGCAAAGTTATGCGTTCTCTTCAAGTGTACCTGACGTACATGACTCGGTCGTGACATGCGCTGAATTTAAAAGGTTATTGCTTTTCGAATATATATGAGATCTAATGCCTCGCGGCAATATATAGCCATCAATCAGATACCCGACCTTTGTGTCGTTAAACATCACGAAAGTTCCCTAAACCCGACTCGCCCGGAAAACTACGTGAATACGGTAACGAAGGGATGTTCTTAAGATAAAGAGGATCACGTTCCTCCTAAAAATCGTGAAAAGGGTATCATTTTTTCGTTTGCGTGTCTAACGTGATCGTTCGAGTGTTTCGTGACGTGACCTCAAATTACCCAGAGTTCGTCTGTGGTGTTGATATTGCGTGACGCAAGCGCAGTAAAGGCGCTGCCACATGTGCGTTGTTCCAAAGTTCGAACAAGAAGCACAGAGGGACAAGAAGCCGGTCATGGACGCATGAAAATCACACTTCCAAACTTAAATACTACGGAACCGAACGCTCTATACCCTACTACGATCGTCCTAGTTGCTGGTATTGCAACTGTGAACTATCATGAGGTCGTGTGAATGATTTTAAAGGCTGTTAAACGAGTATGGATCGGGTTTAGTGCTTGATGGCTTTGTGCAAGAGTCGTTGTAGCGGGTTCATGGCTCTCCCTACAACTCACTCCCAACGAACACCCGTCTTTCACAACAGACATTATGCTCCACAGCAAATGCAGCAACAAGGAAACCACCCAGACAGACCCATAGGATATGGGGCTTTTGGGGTAGTTTGGTGAGTATTTCCCGAGAATTAATATCCTGTGGGTTTGAATTATCAAGGATGAATTTTTTCGCGTCATGTCTCGCTCAGGTCAGTGACAGATCCTCGCAATGGCAAGAGAGTAGCTTTGAAGAAGATTCCGAAGGTCTTTGAGAGTATTACATCCTGTCGAAGAGCCTATCGTGAACTACGAATGCTATGCACCTTCAAACACGATAATGTAAGTCGTATCCATTGTGTATAAACTATTTTTCTGGCTGTGTTTATGGTGTAATTAATGTAAAACTAGAAAGAGAGAAGAGAGGGGAGCTTTGCTTGGACAAGACTTCCGCGCATCGCTTACTTCTTCCTTATTTTTCTTTCTGTTTCCAGGTACTATCGGCAGTAGATATAGTCCATCCTGGCCACATCGATCTTTTCAACGAGATGTATCCTAATTTTCTATGACTTTAGTTGGTAGATAAATTCAATATTTGTAGCGTGACATACTCACAGAACTATGAATTCAAAGCGCATAGGAGGGGCGGCTTTCTTCAAATGGCGACCCCTCTTCTACTTGACTTAAGTCCTTCGTCTTTCTCTTTAGAGGGGATATTTTCAACCCGTTATGCGACAACAAACATTTATGGCGTTCGGTTTTGGTTCGTGTTTGTGTTTTATAACAGTGGCGTCCTCGAAGCTTCGATATTCGAAGGGCGCCCGACTCTCTGCTGATTTTGAGGGAATATTCACCAATGGATATTAAAAAGCAAAACATTTTTGTGGTTTTGAAAGCATTCGTTGCATTTTCTTACCATTTCGCTTCAATTTTTGGCTTGCTTTAAATTTTTTCCTGGCAAAAATAAAAGCTTTTCTTAGCGTCACCTGTTGAACATGAATAGATCTGCTATAGAATGCTATGTATATTAGCATATAATAAAGGGTTAGAAAAATAGCCCCAACGCTTTCAAAATAGCGGTGTGTTTTGACTTACTACAAGAAGATTTCGAATACACATCTAGTGCTTATAATTCCATTTTAGTGGTCTTGAAGATAAAGAGAAAAGATAGCGTAGATATATAGAAATACAAAGTTCCCTTTAGACATAAAGCTTCCGGTCAAGTTCCTTTGTGATGTTCATTACAAATGGACCGTCGAGAACAGAATAATATTTTTACTAATTCAAAAATATATCATCTCAGCATAAATATCAATCATTTTGCCAATTTCTTTGAACTTAGTTATTACGTCGGTTTCGAGTAGTATACTCCATATATAACACTTGGGTTGATTTCAGCAAGCTCATTCATAAGCGAACTTAGCTTGTTGTCAAAGAAACACGATTTAGCGGCTAGTATTTAACAGATGTCAGTTTTTTTATCAGCTGATGAGCAGATCTGTTGTAGAGGCATAACACAGCCTTATTTTGCTAGTTCAGTTGACACAAACTTATGTGATCAATCCATCCCAAATCTTTTAATTTTTTTAATCAATTTTTTTTTTAAAAACATCTAAATATATTTTTGGTATTAATTTGAGGAATCTTTAGATTGAATGTTCTGATTTTGTTGGGTGTATATGTCTTCATAAGTATCACTGTATAACAGTAGAATTTATGTTGGTAACCATTAATAAATGGTTAACCAAAAAGCATATAGAAAGAGGCAAAAATCCAAAAACTCCATTCTTTATATAACCCCTTGGCTTAACTATCCAAGAATTCAAGTTTACATCTTTTAAGTTAACATAAAGCATATGTGTACTCGGGTGTTAAGCATGGAGGGAAGGAAAAAAAGTGTGATAAATTTTTTGAATGCATACCATTCCAATCATTTTCTAAATATTTGAGGTGTACCATCAAGCTTTAAGAAAACACATGGCTTTGCTATGAATGCTACTTCTGTTCTCCTTAACTTTTATTTTAGTTATGTTGTTTCTGAGTTGATGCAGTCTGATCTCCATAAAATCATCGTCTCCCCTCAACCACTTACAGCAGACCATGTTAAAGTTTTTCTGTACCAAATTTTACGAGGTAAGTTACTTCTTCTTTATGTCCCCAAAAAAAGATTTATTACTACTGGCCAATTTTATTCTAATTGTATACCATAAGATATATATAGGGCTGTTAAGTGTGACGTCAATCGTATGGAAAAATAACTTCCGGGTCCAAGACGAAACACAGTTTTAAACAAAAAATTCATACTTTTTCTTCATGAAAGGATTTGTCGTCAAAAGGTCTAACTGTTTCAAGCGGAGGTTAATTCATCGAGAAAATTTTTGCTATATTTAAGCAGTTTTATAAGCAGTTGGACCCTGAAATACGTCACAACTTAACAGCTCTATAAGTATCCATAAGTTATTTGTTGATTTTTAACAATTTGAATACATTTATAATTTTTTCTAGTTGTTATAATTTATTTTACTATAGCTTAACATTCCATTTTCTTTTAAGAGAAAAATTCTTAGAGAAATTTTTTGTTACCATTTAAAACAATTGAAATTAATTTTTCTATTCATTTTGATGACAATGCTTTCAAATTTATGTTACTGGTAGTAATGTATTCTGTTTTGGTCTTAAGGAGAACTTTTGTCTAAAAATTACTTTGTCGAATATTCAAAAGATTATTTTTAAGGCATTTTCTGTAAGTTTAATTAAAAACTTTTAAAGAGCTCCAAAGTTGCTGTAAATTGTGACTGATTGTTACGAGTTTGTGAACTAAAAGTTCCAGTCATAAGAAACTATTTTTTGAGTAATTTTTGACAAAGAAATATAAGAGCTTGAGTAACTAGGGAATAAAGCTGTTTGGTGGGCGTAGATAGATATTTTAATTTATTACATTTTAGATGATTAAGCTTTAAAAAATTTTAAAGCATTTGTTACTCATACGTTCATTCTACTCGTTCATAAAAAGTCCTGAAAAAGACTTCTCAGAAAACAAAATATGTATCAATTGAGTAAATGTGAAAGCCTTTCAGTGATTATGTAATCAAATGTAAGATAATATTTTTCTTTGTATGACTTATTTGACATTTCTTTCTGTTATTCCAGGAGTCAAATATCTTCACTCTTCAGGAATCATACATCGTGACATCAAACCTGGAAATTTATTAGTTAATAGTAATTGTCTCTTAAAGGTAAATACAAACTATATGAATAAATTAAATAAATAAATTTGAAGGGGTTAATCATCCTTGCTTGCAACTGAAGAGCTGAATTACGAAGGACACAGCTCAACGTGGTCGAGTCGAAGGCATACAAATTCGCCTCGGGCAGCTGCCTTACAACTCCTGTCTGACCACGGAGCACATATCAGATCGAATTAGGGTTGGTTTTTATAGAGGGAGGAAAACTGGAGAACCTGGAGAAAAACCCTTGAAGCAAGGGAGAGAACCAACAAACTCACCTCACTTAAGGTGCCAGGGATGTAGCCAATACTATTATCAGTAGTGGCCGTACGTAGCCGGTACTGATGGTCCAGTTATAACTGGACCTCTTTTCACTGTCAGAACTATTCTTCCCCCTTTATTTATTACCCAAGAAAACAAAACCATTTTTTAAAACTTGACCATGGTCCAAATGGTGGCTGTTGCCCTGCGTAGGTATGAGGCAAGTTGTCCCGAGGGTGTAATTGTACATGATCTGATTCCTATGATTAAGGCTTTGTTTACAATGTATTGTTATCTTTTAGATATGTGATTTTGGTTTAGCACGCATGGAGGAGCCCAATGAAAGTATTGTGATGACACAAGAGGTAAATAATACTATTTCTAGATTTACAATACTGGTTAACCTCAACTTCCTGTTAAAATTCAAGGAAAACCTTTTGCTATGTTTAGTCCTTCCGTCCACACGTAAACAATGAAAATGTTCACCATAAATGCATAATTTCGGAAATGCTTTCCAAAGTATAATGCAAACAGTGTCTTTTTTAAATTATATATACTTTAAAAAAGACACTGTTTGCATTACTAATAATATGGAATGCCGTCATGTCTTTTGTTTTCCCATTCGCTTTGGAATAATTGAAAACCAGCAATATGTACTGAAAAACCAAATAGTTATTCTACTAATGATAATTATTAAAAAAGATTATCAGCATATCATTAGCTATTATGGTATATTTAAATACTCCAATTTTTTCCCAAACATTATAGGTTGTAACCCAGTATTACAGAGCCCCAGAATTGTTATCAGGTGCTACACACTATTCCCAAGCAGGTAATTAGAAGTTGCTTTTACTAAGAGAAAACAATAACCTGGTGAATTTTCAATAACTTGTAAAATAATTTTTTGTCATTAACAGTGGATTTATGGTCAGTGGGCTGCATCTTTGCTGAGCTTTTGAGCAGAAAAATTTTGTTTCAAGCTGAAAGCCCTGTCCAGCAGGTAAGTTTGTGTTTGTCATTCTTCATTCTCCTTCCTCTATGAAAACTATAATGATTGGGCTAGGTAGCTTGCATTGATTTGGTGCGTTTCTCTATCATGTTGCTCAACCAATCAATTGTATATTTATATATGTTAACTTTTTAATTTTATTTTTGGCGTAGCTTAACCTGATAATAGATTTGTTGGGAACACCAAGCTTAGAAGATCTTGCCAAGGCTGGTGCCAGTGATGGAGCAACAAAATACATTCTACAGAGACCGCACAAACAAGTAAGGAATCTAAACTCTTGTATATGATAACTGATATACCTGGTTTGCATATTTTTGGCCATGAATCTTTGTTATAAGCAGTGAAGGTTAGGGATGTGAGGTATCTTCATATAGGTCAAATATTCCTCTGGCCTGACAAATGAACTGCCTATCAAAACATTTATTTCCAGAATTGTATTCCATATACTAATTGTTTATATTTCTTTTCTAGCCTGCACTTGCCACCCTGTATAACTTATCTAACCAGGCCACTCATGAAGCCGTTCATTTACTGTGCCGAATGCTTGTTTTTGATCCAGTAAGTCATGATCATATATTATGAATTATATATTAAATTTTGAGAAGCAGAAATCCTCTGAGCTGTTGTGAGTGTCTAAATATTAACCTGATGACTGTTTTAACATGTTTCAGAGCAAAAGAATGACTTGTACAGATGCACTGTCCCATCCATACTTAGACGAAGGAAGATTGCGTTACCATACCTGCATGTGCCGATGTTGTCACAACATGCCTGGAGGAAGGCAATATGTTTCTGGTGAGAACTCAGATTCTTGTTTTTTTTAATAGAAAAGACAGGGACTTTGCTAAATCGTAAGCTTCTGAAAATTTTCTTTTTGGCTGGCAGCATGTGGTGCTTAGTTTTTGACGACCATTTCAAGCAGATAATGAGATTCAAAGACTTTTATCATCAGATTGAAACCCAGCAATGCCACAGATGACTAAGTGTTCTGCAACTTGATAGTCCTAATCAATATTTTTTGTGTGTGTGTCATTCCCTTGAGTATTATTTCTTTCATTGGCAACTTATACCATCACAGATGTGGCTCAAACATAGATATCTTCTTTTCTTAATTCAGAATTTGAACCTGTAAATCCCAAACTATTTGATGATAGTTATGAGGTCAACCTGAACACAATCCCAAGGGTAAAAGGTAAGTACTTCACATCATATTTTTGCTGTGATCTTTTATTATAAGATGGTTTTATTAATGTATTATATCACTCTGTTTCAGAATCTGTTTATAAATTTATTTTGGAGAAGCAGAAGAATTCAGTTCCACTGTGTATAAACATGGCGTCACCATCATACAAGAGTTTTCAGAGGTAAATAAACAACACAAATATAAAGGCCTCTTTAATGAGAGTAAATAAATAAATCACTTTTTTTATAGTGGGATACAAATTCAGTAAATGAATACTGCTTTCGAATTTGGCCCACTGTCACTCACACTACCACTACATTCAATATTCTATGCTTACAACAAGTTTAACTCACATATTGATTTTTATGGAGGGAGGAAAAACCAGAGAACCTGGAGAAAAAACCCTTGTGGCACAGGAGACAACAACACCTCAAACAAACTCAACTCACATATGATCCAACCTAAGCTGGGGCTCAAACTGGGACCTCATCAGTGAGAGGCAAGCAATAAACCACTATGCCACCCATGCCACCCACAAAGGATTCATAGGATGTGAGGCTACCAGGAAAATTGAAAAAAGCCAAAATTAAATATAAAAAACGGCAACTGTTTATTCGGGTTGTTTTCGTCATTTCTATACTAACAATAATGTCTTGGTTTTGTTACAGATCTGGGGTCGCACCACAGCCAGACAAGGCCGGCTCTCCCCAACTGTGGTAACAATTTCTTATTTGTCCAACCTGTCGACAAATTGATTACTGAAAGTTCTTGATATTTCCAGCTTCTGAATAGACCTCACTTGCTTCAAATGGTACAACTGATTAACCATCTTCTCTTTCTGTGCCATATAATTGTTATTCTTAAGCATAGCTACTTAGATCCACAAGTATCACCTTTTACTCTAGTCAAACATGACTACGAGCCTTTACACGTTTTAGATTATTCCTTAATTTTTCATGTTTCATTGTTTCTATTCTTGCTCAAGAGACAAGAAAATTCTTAATCATTTGTGCTAATTGAGCTTAACATGCATGGGTGGATCCAGGGTGGGTGTGGATACACTATGACAATGATCGAGGGGTCAAGCCTCTTGAATCCCGAGGTTGGTGAGGGGAAAGGTTGGTTGGCCAGACACCCCCTTTTGGACTTTCAATGAATACAATGCTAAAAGAAAACAGAAATACAATGCTAAAAGAAAACAGAAATACAATGGAAGCTGTATGTTGGCTGTATGTCCCCCTTCCCTGAAAATATCCTGGATCTGTCAAGACATCCCTGACGTGTATGGAGTCAGATCCATCCAATTATTTTTTAAAGTGAAAAGTTGTCATCCACAAACTATTCACACCAAGACCACAAACTTCATGTAAATACTGGCTAGTTTTGAATTGAACAAAGACTTTTATGAAATACATACTGGTAGGCATTTTAATGATAATGAAATACTAATGAATCAACTGCAACTTAACAATTTACAATTTATTCTAGCTGTATATTGATCTTTACTCATCTTATACTGTTTCAGTATAGTTTTCAAAAATGAATGGTTTGAAGACTGCAGTATTTAGTTACAAAGGGGTAAAACTCTGAAATCTTTGTTCAAGACATTGTCGTGGAATTATCCAATTAAGCCACAAAATTTCTTGAACATGTTATATTACTTGTATTATATTACTCCATTATTACCAATCTCTTACATTTGTCATTTCCAACTTTTTATGCTATATTTTATCCATCGTAGTTCTAGCCATACATCATGATCACTGAGACGAAGTGGTGAATTTCCTTGCCATAGGTCGTTCACCCCTGTGATCAACTCGATCAAATTTCATGATTTTCAAACTTGTGCCTTTGTAGAGATATGATTGGTATTACACAAGGGAACATAAAAATTGAGGCTTCTAATTAATGTCATAAAAAAAATCAAAAATATCTTTGTAACGCTGCTGTTTTTGCCATTCTTACAATCTTTTCTATGAAAGAAATATAAATATTAATTTGCTCGATTCAAGTTGCAAAATACCAATTTGGAACTCTATCTTGTGAATGTTTCTGCAATTGTATTTTTTGAAAAGGGAAAAATGACAAAGCCTGCCATTGTATATCGTTGCTCTAGCGGCATCTTGTGAATTTATTGATCATGAATTGCTTTTAGCTCTTCAAAATATAGTACTTTTTTTGAAAAGAACATGGATCGGCAGTTAAGTTACTATTAGTTTAGTATGCCCTGGTTTTGTTTCTTTCCCTTCTTCTCTAGTACAATTGAAGAAACACCTATTTACAGGATAAGAAAAACACATCGCTTCTTTTCTGATGTGTATAACTATTGTTTAGCTAGGTAGGCTTTTCCAATTTTTCCATTTTAAGGCAGAATAAATTCAACTTTGTTCTGCGATTACACTAATTATGGTTACAACATGAATGGATCTGTAGTCTTAAGTAGCTTATATATATACAAGTAATATTAATGCTATACAGATTGAGGTCCCTGATGTGTCCTTACAATCGATATTGAAAATTGAATTTATCTTGTTGGCTGGACCCAACAGAATGTACCTTCATTACAGAAAATACCATTAATCAAATATTCTGGAAGGAGGATTTGAAACCAAGTGAACAAATGAAATGTTATTAGCTACTGATGTAGGATAATTGACCCCTTTGACATGACGTCAAAGCAGCTCAATTTGGAGGGAAAAAAAACAAAATAATTTCTATAGCATGGGAAGGGGTCTATAGCATACTTGAGACAGGCATGGTCCTATGTATTGGGTAAAAAGGGAGGGTGTCCAGATTTTGAAGACACATGTCAGGGAATGTATAGCATTTCTATTATTCTACAAGAAAACCACCAATAAGCCCATTTAAAACCAGCAGTATTCATATCAAATGTATTATGAGGTTACCTCGGTGTAAAAATCCACAAATGACATTGAAATAAGCATAACAATGCCCTAATAATTCCACTGTATGCCTAACTTCAATTGTAGAATGGATGGACTATGGGACTTTATCACACTGTGGCCAGTTTTATTTTCATGAGAATAAATTTATTCTCAAGCACTTGAATGTGAGGCTAAGCATGGTGGAATCTATTGTTTCAGCCAATATTGGTCAACCTCGTAGTACAATGCCAGATGTACAATCCAATGGTTTTTAAGATTTTGATCCAGCTTTTGAAAATTTTAATTGAGCTAAAAATTGACACACAAATTATTATAATGTTTCTGCTGGTTTTAACTGGGCTGCCTCACTAGTTATCCTTAAACAAAGGATACAAAAGTATTTTTTGTTTTGTATATTTATTTTGTAAGTTTTTGTATTTATATTTTGCATTGTAAAATAGCTCTGCACCGCTGATGTATAAAAGAATAATTACAGCACACCTTTGTCACTAATTTACCAGAAATAACTATCATTAAAACCAATTTGTTTTATAGGTGAATTGTGATTATTCTACCATGTTGATTACCAAGAATATCAATTAATCAAGATGAATTAAAATCATTACAAAATGTCAATTGTTTTTTTCTCGTTTACATCGATATCCTGATGATGATATCAGCAGACTCAGATAGGAGATTAATCCCATTTCCGAGCCCAAAATTGTGTGAAATCCCAGCCATGCAAAATCTCAGTCCGAGTTATAAAGTTAGTATTAGAGATTTTGCAAAGTCCCAATCCCAGTAATGGCTAAATCCCAAGCAGTCCCAATACATGAAATCCCATTTTCCCAGCCCAAAAAAAGGCGAATCCCTGCAGCTCCCATTTAACGCCTTCAGGACCCTCTTGGGGATAAAAGATAACTTGACTGATTCCCCCACCCAATACAGAGGCTTCATCTAAAGAGCATGCATTTGTTTTTGCTGACTTCCATATAATTATGTCTCTCAAACATAATTTTGAATTTTTCAAAAATAAATAGTTTGAAAGCTGTCTCCAAAAAAAAATTAAATATGATGAAAGCATTGCTTACGTTGTCACGGGGAAAAAAGAAGAAAAGAAAAAACTCGGAAACGATTGGCAAAAATGACACGTGGATAGCTCCTCCCACTCACTACCTTTGTCCTTACCTACCCCTCCCTAACACTCATCCTTGTTGATCGCTTGGATATCAAAATGGCGGCTGCATCACCCGAGCACGAAAAAGAATTAGAAGGATGGTTTTATCCAACAGAAGAGAACAAGAAAGCTGCTCACATATCAAGCATGGAGCAATATGAATCTATGTACAAAAAGTCTCTAGAAGATCCAGCAGGTTTTTGGGGAGATGTGGCGAAAGAATTTTACTGGCAAGTCCCGCCAAAACCAGAGAACTTTTTGAATTACAACTTTGACTTGAACAAAGGCGGAGTGGATATAAAATGGATGGAAGGAGCTAAGACCAATATATGCTACAATGTACTGGATAGACACGTAAAGAATGGCTTGGCAGACTCTGTGGTGTTCTACTGGTGGGTATTAAGGTTATTTAGTGTTTATCATTTGTAAGTTCGTGTGTGCTCGAAGGAGACAAAACCATCGAAGCTTTCATTCAAAGCTGATAAACTTAGTGACGTGGAACCTCACTAAATCAGACTAAATCTCTATAAACTCCTTATATCTTAGCTATAGCATGAACTTTTGGCCGAATTTGTCATTCTAAGGCTTGCATGAATGCATAAAACCCCGTAGTATCACAAGTTAAAACTTCAAAGTTCATACCGGGAAACATAAACAATGTTCAATGTTTTCGGCGTCCATAAAAATACATTCAAAATATCCATCATTCTTTCTCACGCACAACAAAAAACGGTAATTTTCTTTTTGTTATTTGGCTTTTTGAAGTTGCAAGTGTTGAAGGATGGGATTTGTATTGGGTGGTGTGATTTCTCGCGCGGTTTGATAAAACAATGAATGAAATTTAATCTTTGAAGTGTTGGATTGTTTTTGGTAGTATGGGAGGGGTGGCCATGTAAGAAAGATAAAGACCGGCTCCCCGTATCACCATGCCTTCAATTTATTATCATTTATTTCAATGAAAATGTTTTTCAGGCCCTGTTGATATACCAATATACTACTGAACCTGCCCAACCATGGTTTTGACAGACAAATTCGTATGACGACTACGCCCACAAACATTTACGAATACGCCCACAAATATCAATGTATTAGTCTACTTTCCTTTCTCTATAGGCCGGCATCCTTTTAATGAGTTGTAGAGAAGAAAATTATCAAAAGCATACCGACCTGTGGAGAAAGGAATGCAGACAAAATATTGATGTTTGTCAGTGTATTCATAGGCGTTCGTGGGCGCAGTTGTCATACAAATTTGTCTGTCAAAACCATGGTTCAGCGGGTTTGTTAGTAACCTGTTTTTTCCCTTTAAGATGCCAATTTTCACCAAACTGCCAAATCAAAAAAATCTGTAATACTGTTTGTCGGAAATATTGATTACTGGGGTTAAAAATGTCCTGATATGAAAACACCTGGAAACCCTGGTCGAGTCTGGCTTGTTTACTCCATGGTCATATTACAGCACATCTGTAATTTGAGTTTTTCATAGTCATAACATAATTTGCCTTACCGTGCATGAGGTCTGTTCCAGTCTTAGTTCAGGATTAAAGCTGCTTATTACAAATAATTGTGTATCTTTATCTCTAGGGAGGGAAATTTCCCTGGTGATGAAAAGAAGATAACCTACAGTGAACTGCTCAAGGAAGTTTGCAAGTTTTCTAATGTATTATGTGCAAAAGGTATGATTAAATTTATTGATATGTAGAATCTGTTTGATACCATGACAGTGTAGTACAGGTATAAGAATAATGGCCAGTCAGCCACCTGTCATGATGACCAGTGAAGTTAGTTTTAGCTTGGTCATACCGGATTTCTAGCTCAATTAATGTTACTGGTCAAAATGATGCACAAGGCAAAGCAAGGATTTCAGCAGACAGGTTCTAATTTTAGTCTTGATAATATGCCTGACTCATTTGTGTCATAATTTTTCAATATTGTATCTTCTTTCTAGGTGTCAAGAAAGGTGATAGGGTTGCAATTTACATGCCAATGATTGTAGAACTAGTTGTTGTAATGCTGGCTTGTGCAAGGATTGGAGCTGTCCATTCCATCGTGGTGAGTGAAATCCCCCCCCCAAAAAAAAAAATTACAAAATAACAAAATTATGGAGGTTTTGCTTAATACGTTGCATCAAAGCAATTGCATTCTCTAGAGCATTACTGATAAGAAAAATTAATATTCACAATTGTCAGTGGAATGAGATAAAATGAATGGTAATTTTTGGAAAAATTGTGACCATACTTTGCCCAATTCTAAAACTGTCTGGGTCACTGGTTAGGGGATGTGATTACCACCTGTTGTGATTGCGTGACTGATGCCATATTGCATGACCAGTGTGAAAAGTGCATTGTGAGATAGAGATCATGGGAAGTGTGTGCAGGTTTGCACTAATTATTTACCAAGTTGATTAAAATTAGGTATTATCTTGGCAATGAGAAAGGAATTGTAATATCCTAGTGCCATAGTTGAATTCGTGGCCACTCCATTTAATTTTTTTCATCTTTTTCTTGTGTTTTATTAATATTTATTTGGAACAGTTTGGAGGGTTTTCTGCTCACTCTTTGGCCGAGAGGATCTTAGATTCAAAGTGCAAGGTCTTGCTTACTGCAGGTAAAACAGAATAGTGCCGATCATGATGTAGAACAGATTTCATATAAATGTGAAACAAAACGGTAAACACTGTCTTTCCAAACATGATATGATTCAATAATTATTTATTATTTATTTCTTGATCCTTGGTTTACAGATGCTTCATATAGAGGTCTTAAAATGATTGACTTGAAAGAAATCTCTGATGATGCCAAGAAAATCTGTACCGAAAGGTAAATCTAAGAGTTTGTCAGTTTCTAGGGAAAATACCTTCAGTTGATGATTCTTATAATGATTCTTATAATAAATCCTCATTATTTTATTGTGTATTTTCATTCATGTTTGTTTGTTTGGGTTTTGCTTGCGACATGTCAGGATTCAAATGATTCAAAGACTACATGTGCGAAGAAACAAACGCACATATTATGGTTATCCCTATGTACAATAACATCTGAGACAATGTGTATTTTATTGATGGATAATTTTCATACTTTGTTTAGGGGTTTCACGGTTGAGACCTGCATTGTAGTCCAGCATCTGGGAGCAACCAAACCAGCTGAAAATGGCACAGCAGATAGTCCTCCTCCAAAACGACCTTGTAAAAGTTTGAGTGTATGTATCATGAATAATTATTAGTAGATATATATTTCTTTTTGAAGCCAGCCAGCCACCTACCCACCCATCCATCCATCCATCCATCCATTCTTCCTTCCTTCCTTCCTTCCTTCCTTCCTTCCTTCCTTCCTTCCTTCCTTCCTTCCTTCCTTCCTTCCTTCCTTCCTTCCTTCCTTCCTTCCTTCCTTCCTTCCTTCCTTCCTTCCTTCCTTCCTTCCATCCATCCATCCACCCACCCACCCATCCATCCATCCACCCACCCATCCATCCATCCATCCATCATTTATTCTACTTTCTGTCCATCTCTACAAAAATAAACAAACAATATTTGTTTATCCCCAGACAACTATAGCACAATCGTTCATTTTTAAACACAAATTAATTTCCTTTTCAAGACCTCCTTTGATGATAACGTAGACTGTTGGTACCATGACTTGATGGCCACAGCAAGCGACAAGCATGAGGCAGTCTGGGTTGATGCCGAAGACCCTCTCTTTATGTTATACACAAGGTATATACTATATCAATACACCCACAGTTACTCAGATGAATATATATAAAAATTATACTCACCTAGAGAAATGTTCATAACTAAGATTTAAAACTGTTTTTGAACTTTTGTGTTGCAAAGCATTTTTTACCAGTCATATAACATCTCTTACATTGTTCTGTTCGTATTTTACATTCTCTTCCAACTTTAATCATTTCAGAAGTACAAAATGCTCGACAGACTGGTTGTGATATATTATCCATGACGTATATGACGCGAAATGTCATGTGATATGTGAAAAGCTGTCAAACATACAGAAACCATGCCTCCGGTTGAAAAATCAACCAGTAAATTTGGCGCGCTGCAAGAGGAAAAAGTCCTTCGTGCGGGGGGCCGCTAAGAAGGACTTTTGAAAGTCTACTGTTGGATGTGATATCAAAGTGTTAACGTAATGATATGTCTATGTTTTAGTGGCTCAACAGGAAAGCCGAAAGGTTTGACTCACACAACAGGTGGCTACATGCTTTACACAGCACTCACTTTTAAGTAAGTAAAAAAGAATAATATACCCTTTCTTTTCTCTTCCAAATGTAAGGTACCACTCATTTAATAACAGTAGAAGGGTTCGTACATTGCTCAAATAATATATATGTATCATAAAGCTTTTTCTTTTTCTTGGAAAAAATTCTGAGTTCCTGAGTTCCTGAGTTCCTATAATGTATCATGAAGCATTTTTTTTTTTTTTTTGGGGAAAAAATTCTGAGTTCCTGAGTTCCTATAATGTATCATAAAGCATTTTTTTTTTTTTTTTTTTGGAAAAAATTCTGAGTTCCTGGCATAGTTTAACCTTGGACGTTCAGTACTGGTCAGGTACTCTAACCACTGAGTGACAGGAGAGGGGTTTTTGAAAAATTGGAGAACCTTCAATCTTCTTTCAAATTCCCTTAACCTATTCCCCTATTTAAAAAGCTAGAAATTTTAGGACAAGTACTCAAGAAGTGTGAGAAGCACTTACCTATGGCTCATGCTTCCTGTCACACTTCTTTCATGCTTACGTCACTTCCTGCGTGCTTTATTACTAAACAGAGCATGGAAGGAGCTCTTTTATTCATTAAATAATGATGATATATTTGGTTGACAGATATACATTCGATTATCATCCTGGTGAGATATACTGGTGTACTGCTGATATTGGATGGATTACTGGTCATAGTTACATCACGTACGGCCCCATGGCAATGGGTGCTACTAGTGTATTGGTAAGTTAGATAGAAACAATATTTATTAGGTTTGCAAATTCTTTGAAAATGTAAAAAAAGGCAGGAGGAATAATAATTAAAAAAATAATAATAATAAAATAAAAATAAAATAAAATAAAAGTTAGATAGAAACTTCATTATCAATAGAAAGTCACCCTTACATCCATTCGATTTTTAAAATTTGAAATATTTCATGGAGATACCAGTGATTTTGTTAAAAAATACCATTTGGATTTCATTGGTCTTCCTGAGTTTGTTCAGAAAACCAGTAATGAGTAGGATGCGCACCAAATCATGTTGCAATGCCAGTTTTTCAATATGATGGAAACAGGGTTTTCATTAAGGGTCAGAGATCAAACAATGCTCCAGTAACTGAGCAAAATTCTCTGCAAGTGGCTTAAACTACCATTAATAGATCGATAGTAATTTGTAAAATGTTCACTTGGCTTAAATGAAATTTAGAAAACTCTGGCTAGTTTAAGATATTCATCTATTAGACGGAAAACTGGAGAACCCAGGGAAAAACCCTCAAATCCAAACATGACCATACCATATCTGTTTAGTTTGAAGGCACTCCATTCTACCCTGATGCTGGACGTTTTTGGGAAATAGTTGATAAATACAAGGTTCAGAAGTTCTACACTGCACCAACTGCCATCAGGGCTTTGATGAAGTTCAAACATGAGATTGAGAAGTAAGTAACAAACCAGTAAATCCATTTTGATCTCATTTTTTGCATATTTTCATACCTGACTTACTTAGCTGAATCTGACAAAATAGTTGTCATTTGTGTCTTGTTATGTTGACCAAGATGACTGGCAGAATGTCCCTTTGCTATGGGAAGCAATGATGGGGACCTCTTACCAATATGCCCCAGTTTTAAATGGGAGTTTATGTGAGTACAGTCTTTCTTCCATATGCTTTGAGGTTTTCTCTCCTGGTTCTCTGGTTTTCCTCCCTCCAGAAAAAGTTTTCAGTGAATCAGTTGAAGAAGAGCCTCTCTCGGAAATGCCACTGCAAGTGATCTTTGATTTCATTCTATTTTCAGAATGATTATGAAACATCTATTCTAAAGATAGTAAATGATTATTAAATGAAGTCCTGTGAAGGGGATGATAGGGTGCTTAACTAATCCTCCCATTACTATTTTTATCTCTTCTCCAGGCATGATCTCAGTAGTCTGAGGATTCTCGGTACAGTAGGTGAACCTATTAACCCTGAGGCGTGGCTGTGGTACTATCATGTCGTCGGTCATGAGAAATGCTCCATAGTGGATACATACTGGCAGACAGAGACTGTAGGTGTATACTTCAACTATCCCTATATGCTCTTGGATTAAGATGGAAGAAAGTAGGAATAGACCAAATTGGCTAACACATTGCTATGTATGTTCTGACCCAACTCAAATCTTTTGGGAATAAGATTCTTTGTCTTTTGTATTTTGATATCATGTGAAAAATGTTTTGAAACAAAAGTTTATATTCCTAAAGGTTTTGAATTGGGTCAAAACATATATAGCAATGCATTAGCCAATTTGGTCTCTTACTGCAATTCTTAATATTCTGCGAACTTGGTAGTTGCGAGTTGCCCTTTGGGAATTTTTTTTTTCACTGCAGCCAGTCAAAAATATAAAAGATACCGACTGATTAGTTTTGATTGATGACAGCAAAAACAAAACCAATTTCACAACAAGCAGTTGAAATGTCTGAGTTTGCAGACGCTCACGCTAGTTGAGCAACCTTCACCCACAAATGAGCGAAAACTATGACTTATGGAATCAGTCTAATTTATGACTAAACCATTATTTTGCTTCTCATCCAGGGGGGTCACGTAATCACACCAATGCCAGGAGCAACGCCCATGAGACCAGGTGCAACAGTGAGTATAGATGATGAACAGTAGCTGATGATCAGAGTTCAAGGTTACTAATGGTTAGTTTTTAATTGTAGAGCTTTCCATTCTTTGGTATTGAGCCTGTGGTGATCAATGAAGAGGGGAAAGAGATGGAAGGTCCTTGTGAGGGATATCTGGTAGGTATCACGTGATCATGAGCTCAGAAATAATCTCTGGTCTGATCTAAGTCAGGGCATGGCTAACTCACAGATCAAACCCTGGAACAACCTCTGGGCTGATCTAAGTCAGGGCATGGCTAACTCACAGATCAAACCCTGAAACAACCTCTGGGCTGATCTAAGTCAGGGCACAGCTAACTCACAGATCAAACCCTGAAACAACCTCTGGGCTGATCTAAGTCAGGGCACAGCTAACTCACAGATCAAACCCTGAAACAACCTCTGGGCTGATCTAAGTCAGGGCACAGCTAACTCACAGATCAAACCCTGAAACAACCTCTGGGCTGATCTAAGTCAGGGCACAGCTAACTCACAGATCAAACCCTGAAACAACCTCTGGGCTGATCAAAGTCAGGGCACAGCTAACTCACAGATCAAACCCTGAAACAACCTCTGGGGTGATCAAAGTCAGGGCACAGCTAACTCACAGATTGAACCCTGAAACAACCTCTGGGGTGATCAAAGTCAGGGCACAGCTAACTCACAGATCAAACCCTGAAACAACCTCTGGGCTGATCTAAGTCAGGGCACAGCTAACTCACAGATCAAACCCTGAAACAACCTCTGGGCTGATCTAAGTCAGGGCACAGCTAACTCACAGATCAAACCCTGAAACAACCTCTGGGCTGATCTAAGTCAGGGCACAGCTAACTCACAGATCAAACCCTGAAACAACCTCTGGGCTGATCTAAGTCAGGGCACAGCTAACTCACAGATCAAACCCTGAAACAACCTCTGGGCTGATCTAAGTCAGGGCACAGCTAACTCACAGATCAAACCCTGAAACAACCTCTGGGCTGATCTAAGTCAGGGCACAGCTAACTCACAGATCAAACCCTGAAACAACCTCTGGGCTGATCTAAGTCAGGGCACAGCTAACTCACAGATCAAACCCTGAAACAACCTCTGGGCTGATCTAAGTCAGGGCACAGCTAACTCACAGATCAAACCCTGAAACAACCTCTGGGCTGATCTAAGTCAGGGCACAGCTAACTCACAGATCAAACCCTGAAACAACCTCTGGGCTGATCTAAGTCAGGGCACAGCTAACTCACAGATCAAACCCTGAAACAACCTCTGGGCTGATCTAAGTCAGGGCACAGCTAACTCACAGATCAAACCCTGAAACAACCTCTGGGCTGATCTAAGTCAGGGCACAGCTAACTCACAGATCAAACCCTGAAACAACCTCTGGGCTGATCTAAGTCAGGGCACAGCTAACTCACAGATCAAACCCTGAAACAACCTCTGGGCTGATCTAAGTCAGGGCACAGCTAACTCACAGATCAAACCCTGAAACAACCTCTGGGCTGATCTAAGTCAGGGCACAGCTAACTCACAGATCAAACCCTGAAACAACCTCTGGGCTGATCTAAGTCAGGGCATGGCCAACTCATAGATCAAACTCTGAAATATCCTCTGGGCTGATCTAAGTCAGGGCATCAGACGAACTCACGGATTGAATCCTGAAATAACCTCTGGTCTGATTTAAGTCGTTGTTGGTTGGTTGATTAATTGATTGATTGATTGGTTGGTTGGTTGATTGGTTGATTGATGTTTGTACATTATTCCAGGCATTGAAGCGTCCATGGCCTGGCATGGCCCGTACAATCTACAATGATCACAGTAGATTTGAGAATGTCTACTTTTCCAAGTTTAAAGGCTATTATCTGACTGGTGATGGTGAGTAAGATATAGCTTGTATTATAGCCATTCATCATTATTAACACTATCACTATCATCATTTTCATCATCATCACCACTATCATCATCATCATCACCATCATCATCACCATCATCATCACTATTATTATCATCATCAATATCATCATCACCATCATCTTGATCATCATCATCACCACTATCATAATAATATAATAATAATAATAATAATAACGACTTTATTTCAGCATATCCACTCGGTGGCTCTTCATCTGAAAAATACTAATCTATACTATCTAAACTACTCTATAATAAAATGTATATATATATTGTAACATAATATTGATAGTACCGGTGATAGAGAACCGCATCCTGCCGCCACCCCGACAACTCAGAGGGACAAACAAACTGAAATGCAGGTAAATAAATGCATTTCGATAAGTTCGTCCCCCAGAACAGGAGATGACTCTGGGTAGCAACAGAACGCGATTTCCCATCCCCGGCAAACACGACATAGACACTATGATGAAAAATTCGGCAAGACATATGAATAAGCACGAGTGGAAAGAAAAACGTATAAAAAGATAATAAAATTAGCTCAATAGTTGATGAAATAACATATTCATGAAATTTGAAGATTAGGAATTCGATCTGGATTTGGTATTGAAGATTAATATTGAAATAATTGGGCTTAGATTTAGAAAAAATGCATGTGAGATAAACAATATTAGTCTATCATCACCATCATTATTATCATCACCATCATCATTACCATCATTATTATCATCACCATCATTATTATCATCACCATCATCATTACCATCATTATTATCATCACCATCATTATTATCATCACCATCATCATTACCATTATTATAATCACCATCATCATCATCACCATTACATTCATCACCACCACCATTATTATCATCACCATCATTACCTGCACCGTTGGTACCAACTCTACTCTAATGGTGATTCCAGGGATTGAATACCACCACAGTGATGAGCGTCAGATGGCATATTAGTGCACACTACCCTCATCATGACTGTTGTTTACCTTATTCCACTATCTTAGTGCTAAAAGAACATATATTTGTTTGTTGTGTTAGGATGTAAGCGAGATGAGAACGGTATGTTCTGGGTGACTGGTCGTACAGATGACTGCATGAATGTGTCTGGTCACCTCTTGTCCACTGCTCAGGTTGAGAGTGCACTAGTCGAACATGACGCTGTCAGTGAAGCAGCTGTGGTAGGTATCCCTATGGAGTAACAGTCATATTGACCGCTTATGATCCAATCAGATCACTCTATTCTTCGTAACTGACTCTTTCAATACCATGATGTCAGTGCAGTCTGCAAAGAACTCTATCACGTCTGTAGTTTGATCCTATATTCTGCGCAGTTGCTGTTAGAGTTGTTCACACAACACTCTCATCCCGGACTGCATACAAATCCTATTGGCTCGATCTTATCCAATGAGGTACCACTAAATGACTTACCGCTGACCATGGGTTGTTTTTATGTAGGTTTCATGCCCTCATAAAGAAAAGGGTGAAGGAATCTACTGTTTTGTGTCCCTGATGGAGGTACGTCTAGATCTACGGACATTTTTAGCCTGCGTAGTGGCGCTTTGGGGGAGGGGAAGAGGAAGTTCCCCTCCCCTCCCTACTCCCTCTCCCCCCCCCCCCACCCCCACCCCCAAAACGCCGCTACGCAGACTGAGATTTTCCTAAAGCCTGGTTTTCACTTGCGACGGAATCGGAAGCAGTTCATGTGTGAAATTGCATTCAAACCGCTCTTCATAAGCGTAAGCACAAGCAAAGAAAAGGAAACCTTCTGATTCCGCTTCTGACGCGCTTCCCACTGTTTTCTGGTTTTAACTTCGTCATGAGCTGCTTCCGATTCTGACTCCGACTCCAGAATCAATTGTAGTTCATCGCGGAAGTAGAAAAACCTAAAAGCCCGGAAAATACCCTGGTAGCAGAGGGGGGAATCAGCATGCAATTCCACTCAAGTATGGCGCCCAGTTCAGGGATCGATCTCGGGTCACACTAGAGAGAGACTAGTGCTCTCGCTGCTAGTATTACCATGATACTCACACAGAATTCCATTTTTTTTATAGATTGTTACTTTCAGTTGTTCGTAGATTAATCTAACATTTAATGTTTTGTTCTGATAGGATGCAGTGATGAGCGATGACCTTATTAAAGAGCTGAAGTCAAAAGGTAAGATCTTATTACCTCCACACGTACACACAACCGCTCTGGTTGCGCAACCATGGCTTGGATCTAGATAAGTGTGGATGAAGTCTTTAAACAGGCGTAAGGCGCAAGGCGAACCCCTTATGAGAACAGACTGAGGAACTTCCAATAGCTCTTTATCAAGCATAAAAACCGGTTTTCACTTGCGATTGAATCGGAATCGGAATCGGAAGCAAGTTCATGCGTGAAAACCGCTCATTGTAATCGTAAGCAAAAGCCAAGCAAAAGAAAACCTCCGACCTTCCGATTCCGCCTCCGACGCGCCTCCGACTACGATTCCGGTTCCGTTTTCCAGCCAGTTATAAGCCTGCTTCCGACACCCAATACAATTTCATCGCAAGTGAGAACCAGACTAAGAGCATAATCTCCATTAGTTAAAGAGTAAAGGGTGAAATGTATTTTTAAACTCAATAGTAACAGGATTGTATTTTTTGCCGCCTTTTAGTTCGCCTGAGGATCGGTCCTTTTGCTACACCCGATGTGATTCAGAGCGCACCAATCCTACCCAAGACCAGATCAGGCAAGATTATGAGACGCATTCTACGTCAGGTAGCCAAGAATGATCACGAAACAGGAGACTTGTCTACTATCTATGATCCAGCTGTAGTGACTAGTCTGTTTGAAGGAAGGCCACATGTGCCTTTCCTACCAGACTAAACTAAAGTTTAGAATCCTATCACCCCCTCCCCTACACACACAACCACCACCCAACCCTTAGTAAGTAGACGACCCCATATACCTTTCTTACCAAACTAAACTAGACTTTAGAATCCTATCACCCCCTCCCCTCCCCTCCCCTACCACACACACCCATCCAACCCTTAGTAAGTAGACGAGAGAGGAGGTGACTAATCAGACCCCATATACCTTTCTTACCATACTATACTAGACTTTAGAATCCTACAATCACCACCCGACCCTTGGGAACCTTAGTAAGTAGACGAGAGGGGAAGGAAGGTGACTAAACTGAACATATATACCTTTCCTAGCAGACTAGAGTAGAATTCTATCAGTTTCCATTCTCTCCCCCACCCCTCCCCTCCTCAGTAAGACGTGAGAAGGGGAGGAGTGGCGTAGAGCAAGTTGCACCGGCCGACGTACATATCTTGCCTTCTTAATTGTACATAGGATTTTTGCCGCGATCTTTTGTACTTACTTTGGAATACGGCTAGCTCGACTTTGTTTCAACACGTACTCAAAATCCAATCTATGAGAATCAAGCACTGTCTCAGGTTCTATCAGATTCGCAATTTTTACTTTTAATTATACGTAATGAAATTCACGTCCAACTTCTACCTTGCGATTGTCTTCCAAAGACTTCATTCAATCCCACAATTCCTTTCTGTATGAAATCTTCACCAGTTCTCCTTCGAACTTCGGAAAGTAGTCGTCATTCTCGAATGTCTATTGATTGGTTTCTGGTGTTTGAAAACCCTGATCGGGAAACAGAGTTTCACATCCGGCAATCAACCGCTGACCATTGTGAACAGTTTTTCGTTTAATGGACACGGTTACTAAAGCATTGTGGGATCGAAATTCGGACATGCTTCAGTTACAAGGAAGGTCAATATTTGGGCTTTGCTTGTCCGCATTTCAATCCCATAATGCACCATCGTGACGTCATCCGTGGAAAGCGCTAATGACGTCACACAAGTTTCATGATTTTGCTTCCTTTCTGTGACCATTTTATTTCAATAAACCACGACTATCTTTGTCTTGTTGTTTATTTAGTTCTTTTACATTCACTGGGCTGTACCTTGATTCCGCAGCCCGTTAAGTGTCGAGTAAGTTGCTTCAAAAGACTACCAACGTAACGAATATTAGCATGCATTATTTAATGAACCCACAATTCATAGCGCGCAGCTTATGGCTATTCGCAAGGGATTGTGGGTTGAGAATTTTTTGTAACGTATTTGTAGTAATAATAGATAATGTTCAGGTCTTTGGAATCAATGGAGTGTTTTCGCATGATTTCTAAGAATTATTAGGGGAAAAATGCGGGAAATTCGAAGTTACCTTGTAATGGATTGTGAGGTTGCATGGCTCAACAAATTGGCAAAGTTTACATTTCTACGATCCTGAAAGGCGACTATTTTTTAAAAATCTACAATTCCATTTCACAAATCACCATGGTAACCAAAGCGTGATCTTTTATCAATCTATGTAAAACACCACAAATCTACGAAGAGCCGACAGGAAGTTTTAATTGTCGCATTTTCTATCGCGTTTGGAACAATTTTTGTAAAAACTACTCATCCACAGCCTCGTTCAAGCAATGACAATTCGGTACTCAGGAGGGTGGGTTGGGGCAGGGTGATGTCTTACATAGATTGATAAGTCATTCAATCACAATATTAATATTGATTGATAGTGAATCGGCTAACTGGAATGTTGTGAGTCACAGATACCAAACACTGGTCCTATTCTCTGGAACATGGTACGAAGGATGGTCCTTAGTTCGATCTTCAGGTCCAGTAACATCAGGTCACATAACATGGGGTAGTATGACTTCAGATGGACCTTGAACTGAAAAGGAACGCAATACTAATAAAGTATAGACTGCGAAGAAGGGGGAGGGGAGGCTAGGGGGCTTTAGCCTCTTTCTCAGCAAATACCCACCATAAGCCAGTTCAAAGTTTAAGAATTGTTTTCAGTGCGCATGCGATTTTATCCCGAATTTCTCACCTTTTGTTTTAATCAAACTAAAGGTGAGAAATTCGGGATAAAATCGCACATCTTATCCTCCCCTCCACGCCGTGGTTAATAATACCAACAAACCCTTCCTCCTTTCAAACAGTGGCTATCAGTATTATCCCTAGGGGGTAGGCGAGGGGTGTTAATTTGTGTGTGCAGCTTACCCTGTCGTCTTGAAGTCTTAATATGCGGTTTAAGAATAGAAGTAAAAGAGAGCTCCAAGCTTCGCGATGACTAGATGATTCAAGAGACAGGTAATATGATAGTGATTCACGACAGAGTCTGAAAACAAGAATATTTGAAGTAAGTAATATGAAGACGCATAAAAAAAGGTATTGGGAACGAAATCCGTTGCCTTCTCATTTCAAATCATTTCTAGGTTTCTGCGAGCCCAAACAACTACGCACGCGACACATTAGGAAAGCATGGATGGTGCGCGCTGCTAATCCAACACCTTTTACTGCTGTGGTCATGGGTTCAATCCCTAGACTCACCATCATGTGAGTAGAGTTTCTAGTTGGTTCTCTCCTGTGCTTCGAGGGTTTTTCTCCGTTTTTCCTCCCTCCACAAAAATCAACTTCTAAATTCCAATTGGATCGTGGAATGAGGACAACAGTTTTGTTAGCCACTTGCCATTAAGTGCTAACCTCGTCAAAACAAGGAAGCTCATTTACTCATATTGTCTTCAGTCCTTCAAATTTGAGTTAGTAAACTTTTAATTGACAGGAGCCAAAAATAGAGACACCTCGAAATTGTCGAGATCGCGCAGCAACAAGAAAAGCGCTTCAACAAAGTTCAGTTAACATTTGTGCACATTCGAACACGTTATATATAAACCCCTCGCTCGGGAGAGTTGGGCAATCACTCCCCGCGGTTTCGAAGTAAAATATTAGCTTCACCTAACGCAATATCCCTAGACATTAACATACCTGATGATCATCGCTTCTACTTCGGGCCAGGCATCGCTTCTATTTTCATCGAGATACATTCGAAATAAGATCCTAAGAAGACACGCTAAACTTGACGTCTCTTGCTTCAGCAGATTTGGTTTTGATTTTCCTTTAAAACCTAATATAAAAATACCATATATAAATTCCCTTTATGCACTACATTCCCAAGGGAGGGAGGGTATGGTCAAGGGAGGGAGGGTATGGTCAAGGAAAATCCTCGCTCCTGATTGGTCAACCATTTTTGTTTAATTTCTTTAATATTCTTTAAGTTCACTATCAAGATTTTGTGCCTGAAGCCGTAGTTCACGCAAGTGCGTACCGTAATGTCACGATTTTTCAACATGAATAAAATTTTCCCATATGAAAGGCGTGTTGAACGAGGAAGGTTTACCCATTTCAGACCGCGTGTCATTCCCTAGAGTATCATTTCTTTGCTTAATAGTTGCGCATGAAAAGAGAATGACACGTGGTCTTGAATGGGAAAACATTACGCCCAAGGTCTCTTCTTCAAATTTCTAACCTGATTTCATTAGGAACGTCCGTTGCTCGTCGTTGGAATTAAAAGACATAGCGAATCGGTGCGAGTCTTCCAGGCACTTGACGAACGAGAAAAGCTGCTTAGCGCTTAAGAACTGGAACATCCCAACATCTGGAGGAATGGAGCTGTCTCCTCGACCGCGGGAGAAACTGTCACACTGGAACAACATTTACAAAATATTCAGTGAGCGCCCTTAACGATCTGGAGTAATCAAAGGTGGTACTCTCACCTCTGGGGTCTCGTGTTCGGCATTAAATGTGAGTAGAGTTTGTTAGGTCTCTCCCTTGATTTGAGGGTTTTTATCCGGGTTCTCCGATTTTCCTCCCTCCGCAAAACATATCAAGCTAAATTCTAATTCGTTCTGTGAGTTATGCGTGCCCTGACTTTGATCAGCCAAGAGGTTGTTATGCGTGCCCTGACTTTGATCAGCCAAGAGGTTGTTATGCGTGCCCTGACTTTGATCAGCCAAGAGGTTGTTAGCCGTGCCCTGACTAAGATCACCCCAAAGGTTATTTCAGGGTATCGATAAAAAATATTTTATCTTTACCGGAAGGCGCGGAAACTACAAAATCGTGCAACTTGTCGCGCAACATTGTATTGTTAATAAAGTGAAAGTGGCTCGTATCACGACCCCATGCAACAACAAAATTTTGTTGCACGACTTTGTTGCAGAAGTAGAAGCGCTCTCTGCAACAACGAACATTTGTTGCGCGTGAGGTTGTAATGCAAGTTGCACGGTTTTGTTGCTCGTATTACCGCGCCTTAACAAACCTATTAGACAGAGGTTTACCTTAGCAGCTGCCCAGTTTTCAGCGTCTTCTTTTCGACTGGTAGCAGGAAAGAACACCACGTTATCGATTGTCTGAATGAGTTCTAACTGTACTACACACTTGATGAGTAGAGACGTGAAGATCTGTTCAGCTGATGTTTCTGAAATGAAGAATAAATGATTATGAAGGAAACAGCGATGAGTAGAAAAGACCCGACGATAAACTATGGTGGCACTTCAGGAGCGGATTCCTGTGATAATAATGTGATGAGGCTATGATGTTGATGGTGATTATGATGAAGACACTGATGACGTTGATGCATGATCGTGATGACGATTTTTATGAAGATAATGATGATGATGATTTTGATGATGATGATGATGATGATGATGATGATGATGATGATAGTGATGATGATGGCGATGATAGTAATGATAGTGATGATAGTGATGATGATAGCGGTGATGATGGTGATAATAGTGATGATAGTGATGATAGTAATGATGGTGATGATGGTGATGATGGTGATGATGGTGATGATGATGATGATGAAGATGATGATGATGATGATGATGATGATGATGATGATGATGATGATGATGATGATGATGATGATGATGATGATGATGATGATGATGATGGTAGTACTTACTAGGTGCATTGGAAGGGTCTGATGGTTCAAACTTCACCATAGGTAAACTACTAACACTGATATCATCTCTCTCGTGATCCTGATGTAGTTCTGATGATTCATCCTCATCTAAACAACAACGAACAACAAGAACCAGTGAGTCAGAAGGTTTGTGCAAAAATAGTGTTAAAAATACCCTGCGAGTGGAGTCTCCTTTTGCCCATGGAGGAGGTAAAAGAAGACTCTGCTTGCAGGGTATATTGTTCCTCTGTGGATAATGATGTAGAAAAACTGCTAAATTGGGGTCCCTGTGTTTATCTAGAATGTTCTGACATTAACAGACATACTGGGAATTTTGTCATGAAATCTTTGCTCTGATATCACTCACCGTTTGGTAATCGAGGAACTATGTCGTGCTCTGGTCGTAATTCAATATCAACAGATTTCTGGAAATGAAAAAGAAAAGAAAAGAAAATGAGATTTTTTTCTCACCCTTCCTCCTCGCATGACATGAATTGGCCCACATGATGGCCCGTGGAGAAGAGCGTTTTTAGCAAAAAATGGCATTTTAGTTGTCCCTGTGTCTGCTTGTAGTAGTTGTATCAGTGAATTGGTGGTGGTGGTGGTGGTAGTGCGGAGTAGCTGGGATGATGATGGTGGTGGTGTTGGCAGTGTTAGTAGCTGGGGTGGTGACATGCAGTGGTGTCAGTCATACTTGCTGCGATGGTGGTAACAGTAATCCAGTGCTCTACCTGACCTACCTGTGATGGACTGTGTAATGGAGTACTCTCAGGTGTGGTTAGTGATGGTGTGTTAAAGCCTGCTCCCCAGTTCAGCAGGTCTTGAGGTAACGTAGAAGAGAAAATATCCTCAATACATTTACATGTTTTCTCCCACATCTCCGGGGTAAACTTCTCGCCATTAGAGACCACTAGATTCTCAAGGCAGTTTGTACCTGAACGGGCAAGCTGTTCGTTATCTGAAAACAGAAAAAGAAACGGGTTCATGACGTGAGAAAGCAACTGTTAAATGGCTTCCCTTACAAACCGGCCAATGAGATTTGACACATGCCAGCCAAAATTCCTGAAGACAACTAACATGGGAACGTATAAGGTACGCTTAAACTTTATCTTTTTCTGTTAAAACGTTTTATTTAATTCCGAAAATTCATCCAGACTGTGAAATACAAAATGCGATAGATTCAATGGACCACAAGTCAGCGATGCTGCTTGTTTCAAAACGCGCGGTATTTTTGTCCAGCGGTATAACACCTATCATAAATTGCGCGCGCAAATTACACTACTTTCAAAATCGATGCCGCCGAACAAAACTCAATAAAAGGTGGTTATTACCGTTATTTCAAAACATCCCTGGCTTAATTAAAGCTGTTACATAAATCAAAAATATATAATTTATCGACATAAATTAAGACAAAGCGCAAATGCAACGCACGGTCACCCTGTGGTGATACGTCACTATTCTAATTGATGATGACATTTGTTACGTCATAGATTCAACTAATTAATTTGCAAAGAATATCAACGAGAGTGGACATCAAAATGTCGCTCTCTACTATTCTCACGTTTATCTTAATCTCGACTTTTAAAAGTCCAATAAGTATTGATAAAAATGAAGTTAAATACGCGGAAATGTATAAACTTGATCAGCATAGTGATGATTCCGGTAAGAAAAATCATGTCACAAAGTTTTTGTCGAAAATGGGTTTGATCGTCTGTAAAGAATTCCAAAAGTCTTTATTTGATGATAATCTCCATCTACGTTAATCAATTCTTGTTTTTATTCACTATTCTTATAAACATCTCTTTATCATTTTATTCTCGTTTCTTCTTTTCCAAACTAAAAGCATCTCTACTGAACGTTACGATGGTGGAGAACCCGGACAACATCTATGTGACATGCATCCACCACACGGATGGAATAAACGATTATTATTACGATTCGATACCTGCAAAAGATTGCAAACTGCAGAAGAAATATTTAGAAATGAATGAAGAAAAAGATGAACAGCTGCCGGACAAGGATGGTGAGATTTTTTGTTCTTTTCCAAACCAATCGCTCGGCTCAATTAAATTGTCTCGTATGATTTCAATGCACACAATTTAGTGATTGAAACTATGATTTATGTTTACACCGAAATCCTACTTGATGATTAACATTCATATTTTCATTTCCTTTCACAACAGTTTGTCCAGTGCCAGGACGGTGGCCCAAGTGTGACATCACAGAGTTCAATGTTACTCTTCCGATCCCACCAGCCCAATCAGCCCAACCATCTTTATGGTTTTCACTGAGAAGCTACGTGGTACAGATGCTTGATTACTTTACCATGCCCACTTGGAGCATAAAGATTGGAGATCTTGTTCGACATGATGGTGAGTCAATGATATTAGATAAGACAGCAAAAGTGATCAGGATCACATGAACATGCAAAGGGAAGGCGAGCAGATCTTTACTAATAATGGCTATCAAGTCTTCTAAGCAAGGGAGATTCTGTTCATACAGAACATCCTTCCAACACATGACAGCTGTAAATAAAAAGACTGTGGGTTGTTAGTCACTATGACAAAAAGATTCCTGGCCATGGGGCCTTCCATCAAACTTGGTAACACTTGTTGAAAGAACTTCGGGGAGGTTCTTAGTTTCTATTCATCAGTCCTGTTATAGTATGTGATCTTATCAAACATTCGTACAGTTTTCATTCACACTTCTTTTCCATCTTCCAGCAGGCGTACAAGACAAGCAGTTGTACAAAGACACTCGTAATAACAGTATTGAACCTGCAGCAGATGCGTCTGTTAATACCATCCAGCTCATCCTGGACAGTGATCAAGAACATCATGGCGTATATACCCTCGGTGATGTGGGTTTTCATTTTTATGACTTGAGTCAGCGCAGCGGTTACAGCCCTTCAACAGGTGCCTCCGCTGAGGTAACCCGTGTTGATACAGACCAACATCAAGACCCCATCATTCCACACGATGGTAAATATGCTACCAGATTGTTAGTCGAGCGACAAACACATCTCATCATATCTAGAAGGCAGTTGCTTTTGCTCAAGTCTTCTTCCCTTGATTCTGACAGAGGGTTTTGTATTCTTATTTCTCACCAGACACGAGTCGCTTACTTCCTCGCACAGAATTCACCGGTTCATCAGATATTTATGATTTTGATCATGGCCAGAAAAAAACCGCATCACAAGACAAGGTTCGACCCCAACAAAGAACAGTGGACACAACAACGCCTCGTAAATCCACGAGTGGTACAGCCAGACAACCCAAGCCCAAAAGACGCGTACTGATAAACGACGAGAACTATGTTCGTAGGAATCTAAAATCTGGTTCCAGTAGGAGAAGATCAGGAAGAGAAGAGTGGAAACTGTTGTACGAGCAGATCTATGCTATATTACATGCTATTACTCCTACTCCTTCTCCGATCGCTATACATTTAAAAGATGACATATCTGCTTTCGTTAGAAAAACAACAGAACGTGTCTCGTACTTACAGCACGAGACGACAGAGATCATTATTCTCTATGCTCCCGTAGTTGTTCCCGTAACCGCCTGCCTGATTACAGCGTTGATTGTCTTCCATTTCACCATTAGGTATTTTGTACGGAAGCAAAATGAAAGGTAAGGAAACCAAACGAATGGGAACTACTGCGATATCAAAGTGGGAATGATGAATGTGTATTTACTAGTGATTCTTCTTGAATCATCATCCACAGACAACGAAAAGAATTCCTAAAAGAAATATTCGGTGACGAAACACAGCAGTCAAGTACAAAACAAAACAGAGGAAATGGACGTAAACAAAAACAGAAGAAAAAGAAGAATAAGAAGCGCCGTGGATAAATCTAAAACAAACTTTTTTTGAACTTATGATTTTGGACTACACTTTCTGCTGTAAACTGTACTTCTTCAAAGTATTTTTTTGAACTTTGAATGATTTTAATGAACCAGAACAGTGGTTGAACAAAACGAAGTGAATCTCTGACATGACGTGTTCCTATTTGAATCAAATTTTATGTTATTCTTATAGATTGATATGTGGTTTAAAAATAATTTTGAAATAAACTAATTCCAGAACAGATGACGCATGCAGTTATGTCGAGATCGAATGGGTGAAGGTTAGAGGGGTGGGGGCTGGAGGGGTGAGAGCTGGAAGGGTGAGGGCTGGAGGGATGGAGGTTAGAGGGGTGGGGGCTGGAGGGGTGGGGGCTGGAGGGGTGCGTGATTTATCATACTCTTTAAATATGGAGGTCATTTGCTCCAAAGAGAAATTATTAAAACTTCCGGTTGACGCCACCGTCATAGATGTTTACAAAACTTAAGGTCGCTAGTGTCACCGGCAAACAGATGGTATTGAAATCTACAAATCACGATTGAACGGCTCTTACCTTGTTGGACACACCAAAGAAGGTGAGAAAACATGTCATCTAGAAGTACATCTGATAGCTCTTCAAAGTACTGCGTAAACACGTCCACTACTGCGTACAGGGCGTGGTTACACGTGGTGGTCATCCATTCTGATTTCTATAACACAACAACACGTGACAAAGGTTAGACACACCTACTAAGCGTACAGGGCTGTGGTAACACGTGGTGGTCCCACTGACTTTTACCTCATCCACTCACACCTAATAAGTGTAAAGGGCGAGACTACACGTGATGGTCATCCACTCTTATTTCTACAACACAATAACACGTGACAAGGGCGCGGTACGTCGTCCTACCCAAGCTCCCTCCGACTTATTATGGTATGGTGAAGAGCTTCCTGAGGAGGGAGGGGGTAGAATAAAATATTTTTCTCTTACCTCAGACCAGTCTACTTGTTGGTTTGGTAGTTTCATGTTATCGAATATTCTGAACACGACTCGGAACACGTCTCGCCACCAGTGTTTTTGAAACGTATTACCGTAACTTTTCATGATCTCGAACATGACCGTCAAACCCCTGAAACAACAACACAAATCCGTGCATTCAGAACACGAGAACCGCAATAAACAGGAGACCAGATTGGGGGGAAAGATTGTCCTTACTCCTACCTTGTTCTAACGTCCAGTTTACATCGGTTGATAATGCACGAGAGCTCAAATAGTACTGGAAACCAGCCTTTGACCCAGACCCTGTCGGCTTCAGATATCACGCCGTCCTCAGAGCTGTGATCTTTAAACATCTGGGGAATCCCAAAATATCAAAAATAAACTAGGCTATTCAAAGGAATTTTAGGAATTTAATACGCCTACAAAAGTAATATGCAGCGAAAGTGCTAGCCTGCGTCACATCCGGACTTTCTTTCTGTTAAGTCCCGAACTACTACAGTCAGATCCAGGTAGTCGCGGGAGCAGCATCAGAACACGATATCGTGCACTATTTCGCAGACGGACTTAACAGAAAGAAAGTCCGGATGTGACGCAGGCTACAAAAGTGCGCGCAACACGCTTTCCCAGAGCAGCAGGCGTGAACTATAGACAAGCATTATTATGTTGTCCTGAATCACGCACAAAGCAGCCATTTTCCCTTGAACAATAGCTTTTTGACTGCTATCTTCACATTCAAGCACGTCACGATGACTTTACCCGAGCACACAAACAACCTGAGAATAAATCGACCTGGCAGGCGAGAAAGTTTATCATGATAGCTGTGTCTGCGCACGTAGCTGGTTATACTTGTGTTGTATGCGTGAACTAGGGTTCCTACAACGGCATTACCTCTGGGTTATCGAACACATATTTGCCACAGTTTCGTATCAGGCGGATAGCTTCCATACTGGTGTCTGGGAAGGACGCATTACAAGCAAACTCCGATAAACACTTGACTGCATCTTGGAATGAGTCGATGGTGGCTGAGAAGTACTTCTCGAAAATGGTGGCTGGAAGGAAAAGAGACAATATAATGCACAATAAAACACAAGCCATCCAAAATCAAACGGGATTGGGCTTATTTTGAAAGCATGTGAAAGATTAATCCTGGGAAAGAGTGTGGAAGGTTTTGGACGCGATTTCTCTACGATAAGGTATATGAATAATGAGAACACGAGAGAATGTTGTGTCCAAATGCTTATATTATGCTAAAATTATTGCTTGAGAGCGGAAATTAGTCACGACTAAAAACCTTCATAGTTTTTGATAAATTTATTCTAAAATACTCTACATACCGGTGGTTTGGAAAGCCAGTTCAACGATGCCTTCATCAACATCAGACGCAGCCAAATGAAACACAGAAAACACGTTCTTCCAGCCTGATTTGATATTATGAGCCTGCGAGTGCACCATCTGAGCAACACAGCGGACTACCATGTCTCGTATAGTAGCTGATCTAAAATTGAAAGCAAAAATATTACTAGGCTTTCTTACGAAATTCCCATCAAATTTTGGCGGGAATTCGCGCGCATTGCTAAGACGCAGGCAGCATTTAAATTAATTTCCTGATACTGGCTCTTGGATTCACCCGGAGCCGCTCATTTTTTGGCGGGAACCATCTCTGGTTGGCACATGAATTATAAAGCCTTACGTCACATGAAGTATCACTATAAGCCAGTTCAAAGTTTAAGAATCGTTTTCAGTGCGCATGCAATTTTATCCCGAATTTCTCACCTTCTTTTGTTTAAACCTTCTTTTGTTGTTAATTAAACAAGAGAAGGTGAGAAATTCGGGATAAAATCGCATGCGCACTGAAAACGATTCTTAAACTTTGAACTGGCTTATAGGGTTAACTGCCGTCCCAGCTTACCTGTTTTTCTTCATTATGTGCTCAAAAGGTCGCAGGAAGTCTTTCTGGAACCGGAAGTTAGGCAGTTCTCCCTTTTCCAGGAACTTCATGGATAACTGACGAAGGGAGTCGACGCAGAAGAATGCGACGTCTTCATTTGGATTACAACCACACTGTTAGTGAGTAAAGTATAGTATTGTTATATCTACTACACTACTGATTGATGATGATGATACATGATGATGATGATGATACATGATGATGATGATACATGATGATGATGATACATGATGATGATGATACATGATGATGCTGATGATACATGATGATGATGATACATGATGATGATGATACATGATGATGATGATACATGACGATGATACATGATGATGATGATGATACATGATGATGATACATGATGATGATGATGATACATGATGATGCTGATGATACATGATGATGATACATGATGATGATGATGATACATGATGGTGATGATACATGATGATGATACATGATGATGATGATGATGATACATGATGCTGATGATACATGATGATGATACATGATGATGATGATACATGATGGTGATGATGATGATGATGATACATGATGATGCTGATGATACATGATGCTGATGATACATGATGATACATGATGATGATGATGATACATGATGATGATACATGATGATGCTGATGATACATCATGATGGTGATGATGATGATGATGATACATAATGATGCTGATGATACATGATGATGATGATGATACATGATGATGATACATGATGATGCTGATGATACATGATGATGCTGATGATACATGATGATGATGATGATACATGATGATGCTGATGATACATGATGATGATACATGATGATGCTGATGATACATGATGATGATGATGATGATGATGATGATGATGATGATGCATGATGATGATGATGATGATGATGATGATGATGATACATGATGATGATGATGATGATGATGATGATGATGATGATGATGATGATGATGATGATGATGATGATGATGATGATGATGATGATGATGATGATGATGATGATGATGATGATGATGATGATGATGATGATGATGATGATGATGATGATGATGATGATGATGATGATGATGATGTTTATTCATAGCCCATATATGGGACCATTCGATATATGTACCAACTACACTAATGTCCTATAAAACTCATGGTACCTTATTGAAGTGTTCACCCAGCACAGCCCATATACGGGACCATTCAATACCATACCAACTACACTAATGTCCTATAAAACCCATGGTACCTTATTGAAGTGTTCACCCAGCACAGCCCATATATGGGACCATTCAATACGAATACGAGCCATGTTGTAATAGGATATCTCCACCATCTTGGTCAAGCTGAACATGCGTGGATGACTGTGATTGGACAGCTCTTCAGATGATACCATGCACAACGCCTTGACAAAATCCACTGAAATATCAAACACAATCAACATTCAGTTAAGAACTCTGATCTGATACAACAAATCCCATCAACATTCTATGTAACATTATGTCAAAAAATATGATAGACCTATTCGGCTTGAGTGTAACGTTCTCCCATAATTTTCAGACTATGTGTCATTCCCTAGAGTATCATTTCTTTGTTTAACAGTTGTGCATGAGAAGACACATGAATATGGATACAACTCAAACAAAGGATATTATTCTCAAGGGAATGACACATGGTCTGAAATGGGGCAACATTACCCCCAAGCCTAAGCATCTTAAACAAAATATTTATGTGTTTCTTACCAATAGCCTCGCCATCAAGTTTAGTAGAGCCAGTAAATACTCTGTGGATAGAAAATGAAAAATAATAAGAAAATGAAAAATAAGAATGCATGTTAATCTATTAGGACTGTTGGGACTGTTGGGACTGTTGGGACTGTTGGGACTGTTGGGACTGTTGGGACTGTTGGGACTGTTGGGACTGTTGGGACTGTTGGGACTGTTGGGACTGTTGGGACTGTTGGGACTGTTGGGACTGTTGGGACTGTTGGGACTGTTGGGACTGTTGGGACTGTTGGGACTGTTGGGACTGTTGGGACTGTTGGGACTGTTGGGACTGTTGGGACTGTTGGGACTGTTGGGACTGTTGGGACTGTTGGGACTGTTGGGACTGTTGGGACTATTTGGACTAATGCAGTTTTGAACATTTTATTCAGGAGAGCCTCCTTATTGTGCTAGAATTTTAATATCTTGAACATGGCCTATTGTAGTTTACCTGTCCACAGCCACAACCACACTCTGTGAGCTTGTCTCTCCTACCGTCTCCTGCATACTGGCTAACCTCTTGGGATCATTGACAAGTTCTTGTGTTGGGGTGGGAATGCTTCTGGCAGGGGTAGCAGCTCCAGGGTGGTGACGCACAGGATGAGAAGGGTTGAGAGCATTGGCTACAGGACCAGCCTTGACTCCTGTGCCTATCATTTGGGCTAACTCTAACTGAGAGATGCATTTGAGGATCTGCAGAGTGAAAATAACAAGGTCAAACAGTACAACCACTAATCATAATGTTTGCATGGACTTTTCTCACATGACACCTATCAAATTAGGCTCCTTCACAGCCGTCATCTAGGACCGAAACTATTGACAGCTGCAAAGGAGACTACTTTCAACTTGAAAAATAGAGTTTTCCTTGTGTACCATCACATTCAAGCACTTCAGGATGAGTTTAGTCTGGTACAAGCTAAGGGATTTATTATTGTGGGAATAAATATGGCTGGCATGTGATAAAGGATTTATAATGGTAGAAGATTCACCATCCCTCTCCTTTCCTCTGAAGTACTTTCACCACACTCACACTTGTACCATTTTCCTCTTGTTAGACCACAATGAACAAACAATTGTATTTCAAAAAAACATTGTCCGTCGAAAATCTGAAATCTGAGACCGAAAGGAATTGTGAACTGTGAATTAAAGTATAAAGAAAAATGATAATAGCTGTTATCATGGATGCATGCAAATGAGATATTCTTTTGTTTTAAGAATAATAAAAGTGAGGCTATCGGGTCAATACAATGCTTGTTGTCTCATTTATTTGCATGCATCCATAATAATTGCTATTGTTTTGTCTTTATAATTAGTAGTTCGTAACAAGTTAATATCTAAATATGCCACCATCTTTGAGTGATGATCTTGGTCTCAGATTGCAGATCTCTGATTGACAACTTTTTTTTGAAATAGGTGTACATACTTCATGCCATGAATGACCAAGGTAATTGCCGTCTGTTTGTGCTACTGTGATTAGTGTCTTAATTGTATCAATGTTCTTTGACTTCATTTCATGTAGTCCTGAAGCTGTGAGTAGAGTGAATCTTGACAAGGCTTGTACAAAGCTGTCTCGCTCAAGCTGTGGAAATAAAATAAAGGTAAAACGATTGTCACAAATTCTGGATGCAAGACATTAAAGTGAATAAGATGGAAGCTTAAAATGCAGAAATATGAGCAACAAAATCATGCAACTTGTTGCTCAACATTGTTGCATTGCAAGTTGCAGAGTAAATGTTGCTTGTATCACTAGTTCTAGTTTCTTCCTTTTTGAAAAATTGTTGTGTGGAGAACAAACATGGGCAAGGGTGGATCATCCAGGGGGGGATTGGCTAATCTTCTCCCCTAGGAATTTTAAAAATAAGCATAACAGCCACCCCCTGCAATCATTCTGAATCTAGGGATTCCAAGTGCCGTAACCAAGCAGAGCAGAGCAGAGCAGAGCAGAGCAGAGCAGAACAGAGCAGAGCAGAGCAGAGCAGAGCAGAGCAGAGCAGAGCAGAGCAGAGCAGAGCAGAGCAGAGCAGAGCAGAGCAGAGCAGAGCAGAGCAGAGCAGAGCAGAGCAGAGCAGAGCAGAGCAGAGCAGAGCAGAGCAGAGCAGAGCAGAGCAGAGCAGAGCAGAGCAGAGCAGAGCAGAGCAGAGCAGAGCAGAGCAGAGCAGAGCAGAGCAGAGCAGAGCAGAGCAGAGCAGAGCAGAGCAGAGCAGAGCAGAGCAGAGCAGAGCAGAGCAGAGCAGAGCAGAGCAGAGCAGAGCAGAGCAGAGCAGAGCAGAGCAGAGCAGAGCAGAGCAGAGCAGAGCAGAGCAGAGCAGAGCAGAGCAGAGCAGAGCAGAGCAGAGCAGAGCAGAGCAGAGCAGAGCAGAGCAGAGCAGAATGCCCCATTGGTATGCCCCATTCCTGAATCAAAGGCTACAGTAAATGAAATTTCAGGCCAATACCAATGCAGTTATCAAAGATGGGAACAGAACCTGAAACATCAGAGACAGTTATCTACACACTAACCTGCATGCCAAATATACAAGCAATACGAATAGCACATCTGATACCATCCAGACACAGAGAAGCTACTTGTGGTTCATCACAGTGCTGCAGATTGACACTAAATGCTGCCAGGAATGGTGTCCAGGTAACCTGGAATTCAATAATTTTGGTAAGTATTTTTGTCAGTAGATGTATAACATTGTAGTAAAGAAGTTATCATATTAACATTACTTGCTAAATTTTACTAACATGGAGACTATGAAAACAAGTAATATAAATTGAGAAAACTGGCAAGATTGAATATTGCCTGTGTTGTAACTGTAGGGTGAAGAATGAGTAGAGGTTGTATTTACCTTAAACATAGGCCTCACATGTTCTACATGGGTAGCACTGGTGAATGTGGTTTGTACGTGACTGACCCCTTCTATCAGTGATTTAGCAGTCTGTGCCATCTGTTCCATTTCTTCGTAGTAGAGTACACGCCGATGCTTTTCATTTTGAAGATCTATACCAAATCATGCAGTTTGTGAGACATTATTTTGAGACATAAAGGAATCAAGGGTGATGTCCGCGACAAAATATTGGGAGTCTTGCAGGACGGGGTGGAGGCTGCTTCTTCCAATAGACCATTTTTGAGATGCACAAGTGCTTTCAAAAACATTGCAGGCACAGACATGAAAAAGAGGCATTTTCGTGCAAGATCATGTCTGTGCCTGCAATATTTTTGAAAGCGCTCTCGCATCTCAAAAATGGTGTGTTTTCCTGTGTTCTCTCGATATCCCATTCACTTCTCATGTTAATATTCAATGATATTCAGCATAGCTATACTCACAAATAGTATTATATCTGTTTGCTGTCTTTGGTGGGTTTCTCATTTTGATTTCATTCTGCAGAATTTCATCGTAAATGCTTTCTAGATATTCCTGAGGTAAGTCTTTACTGTCATTGATACCCTTATTCATAGTGATGTACTGTTCCTTGGTGATCTTTCGCTTAACCTGGATTAATGTGAATGTTATATTGATGATAAGTCTAAACTCCATTGCACAGTAATGTAATGAATATAATCTGGAGAAGAATGTCATGCATGCTTACTTGAGAGTTATGTAAGTCTGTAGTCAACATGATGATGGAGTATGCTAGGACATAAGCCGCATCGGCACTGGCAAAAACTGTATTACTGAAAAACAGAAAAGACTACATTAGGACAATGGATTTTATACAATGATGTTAGGACTCATATAATATATTTAATATTAGTTCAATATTAGTAATATTTTTTTTACACAGCTTCAGTTTTAATAAGTTAATTAACTTTATGAATTCTTTGGTAAACAATAGAGGCTTTGTACCATCACGTGTTGGCAGGCATGGAGGTAGGAACAATTGAATCTGGTCTGATCTGATTTACATGAGGGAGAATTCAGTTTCCCAGGGGAAAAAGACTCTATTGTTATGCCTCCTGTCATGGCTACCATCACTATTTCAGAAATTGTATATTGTTTGTTGAACAATCTGAAACAACTCTCTAACTGCAAGAAGTTCGATTGATTTGTAGTCAGATAAACTTCTTGTAGTTAGAAAGTCTTTTCAGATTGTTCAATGAACAATATATGATTTCTGAACTATTTCTGGGTGCCCACAGTTTTTCGATTCGCACTGTAAAACTTTTAATAATTGGGTTCCAAAGGACCCTAAAATGCAAAATATGAATCATTTCAAGTTTTTAACTGTCTTACCTTGGGTTAGTCTCCAGGTATCTGCTGGCAAATTTTTCCATCATTCTGTCAATTTTCTGTGCTTCACCAGGTAAGCGGAAGTTATTTAGGAATATTCTCAGAGCACTGATGAAATCATTGTCCGTGAACTCTAGTTTGTCAACGTATCGATACATTACTTCTTTACAGAAGCTGGAAAATAAGAACAGACAATAACATAATTAGTAATCGATGTAGTGAACTAGCGACAAACCATGTCCTAAAGCACTTTGAGATTTCATGCATCCAAATGAATCTAACTTGAAGCTTATGACCACACCCCAACCTGCACCCCCTGACAATCACCCCCATCTCTCTAGGTGACTGCCACGCCCTCACTTACTCATCATGATCGCCCAAATATTCTCCAGATTGAATCTGCAAAAGAAAAAAGGTATTCATAGTCCCTTTCACAGTTCCCTGCACTTGAAAGGTAGCTGTGCCTTTGTATCGAAGTGAGAAGAACTGTGAGCTTGCAATGATAGAGACCTTTTTTTAGCTCCTTGGACAATTATTCACATGTCTTTATCAATGCAAGCTCACCATTCGTCTCGCTTCGGAGCAAAGGCACAGCTGGTACAGGGAAGATGATACAGGGAAGATGGTACAGGGAAGATGGTACAGGGAAGATGGTACAGGGAAGATGGTACAGGGAAGATGGTACAGGGAAGATGGTACAGGGAAGATGGTACAGGGAAGATGGTACAGGGAAGATGGTACAGGGAAGATGGTACAGGGAAGATGGTACAGGGAAGATGGTACAGGGAAGATGGTACAGGGAAGATGGTACAGGGAAGATGGTACAGGGAAGATGGTACAGGGAAGATGGTACAGGGAAGATGGTACAGGGAAGATGGTACAGGGAAGATGGTACAGGGAAGATGGTACAGGGAACTGTGAAAGGGATAACTGGAAATTCATGATAAATTTTAATTCAATCAAAAATTTTCTAAACTTAAGTTTCTAATAAACATAGTTTCAAAGTCCAAAATAATGAAATTTACAAAGCTTTTACAAAAGGTCATAAGATTCCAAGTTAGCCTCACCTTGTCTAGTCTTTCATCATTGTGAAGGAATTCAGCAACTTCCTCAGCTGACGTCCCAAGGAGACCATTTTCCTGAAGAAATTTGATTCCCTTCTTTGGGCTTTTATTAAATCTAAGAGAAAAGAATCGAAAAAATAGAATTATCATTAAACAAGCATGAATCTAACAAAACAATTTATTGGATGATCACACAAAGCAAACTGATAAAAACCTTTCAAACATTGTGTCATGACGTGATGTGTATAGGCATAGAGCAGTTTTCGTATGACTTTGAAAAACTTACAGCACGGACTGTGCCTTGACGTGACCGTGTCAGTGCTGTGCTGTGTATGAAAACATTCGAAATTCCATGCTGTGTCTGTGCTGCGCCGTACTGTGACTTTTCAAACTCGCATGAAATCTGCTCTGTGGTAGACTGCATGCAATAAGATGAATGCTCGCATCTTCAAAAATTTCTGGCCACTAATAATCTCCTATACAAACATATTTAGGGTCATCAACATCTGTATTAGATGCTAACTATTTATCTGTAAGTTCAGCAAATTTAATCAAAAAAACCCAATGCCTAGAAGAATGTTTTTATCTCATGGGACCTTACTTAGAAATGCCTTCTTCCATGAGTCCTTTCATCTGTTTAAGTGATTCAAATTCCACAGGGTTGTCAGGAGTGATATTTGATGATGCAGAGGTAGAGTTTAGTGATCCTTGACTGCCACCAAATGATTTCAGTTCACCATTATTACTGTCTTTGTCCTCTTCCTTGTCATTCTCATTCATGCTGGATTTTCTTTTCACATTTGGGGTGTCTGGCAAAAAAGAATTATAATCTTTAATAAGGAAAGAAATTTTATGCATATTAAATCATTTCTCCATTCTTAAGAGTGGTCACAAGATGAGGTTGCAAGGCAGATGATAGTGGTGGTGGTGACGATGATAGTGATGATAACAGCAATTGATATGATAATGATAGTTGATGGTAATGACAATGGTGATGGTATTGAAAAAGATGAAAAGAATATAAAATATCGTCATCTTAAATTTTGGACATCGTTTCAGGGCTCAAAATAACGGCCAGTCTTACGCCCGTCAAGATGTCCAACGTAGGATATTTTATCTAATTTTTGTCAATTAATATGACTGGTCAACAAGTCTGTTCAAACCCGTATTAGACCGGTCAAGTACCAAATTTTAGCTGGACATTGACCGTTGACCGGCCGTTATTTTGAACCCTGGGTTTTAATCAAGAGGCTTTCATATACTTATTCAGAGCACAAATACAGTACGTCTTCATGGCCATGACAGACGAAGTCTGCTCCATGATTTCTTTACAAGTACAGTTAACCTACTCTAATAATATCAGTTATCAAAAGATAATTACCTCCAGTAGAAACCTGCGAGTTTGGGTTGATATAAAGCTCTCTGCTCCATTCCACCATACACTTTAGTATAGAGACCAAACATTCTAGTCCTTTAACACGCATACTCCTCTCTTGAACCTACATTATCAACCAGAAGAGGGCATTTAGCTCAAGAACATCTATCAGTAATCAATAAGGTTATTAATTAGTCTCTATTATTGATAGTGTTTAGAGCACAGGTCTGCTGAACCAATACTCAGGGTCTTAGAAATAACTGACAAGAATGTACTGTCTTTATCAAATCTACTAATGCTTAGACTTGAATGGCTCAGATAACCACATAGAATCTGGAAACACCAAAAAAAGGAGGACCACTGACATCTTTGAAACTGCTACCCTTAAGTGTAAATCTTTATTTAAAGTGGTCAAACTAAATTTTGACTTTCTTGGCATCTCTTTCTCTTTGTTCGTTTGTCCTAAGAAAATTTCCTCTTTCTAGAAAAAAATACGATTTTCAAATTTCGAATTGATCAACATCGCAAGATGTGCTGTCAGCTGATGAAATGATTCCTGTCAACATGTCTTGAAAAAGTAAATAATTTAGTCAGAAAATCTTACATTTAATGTTTCTACACTAAAAATGATGGTGTACCAAATACTGCCACACCCTGTACTACAAACAGTACATACTTACCGGGGTTGCTCCCAGTTCAATGGCTTGCCTTCCTTGTGCTATTTTAGACAGATCACCTGTCAAACGCTCAAATATATTGGATAGTGACATGTCGCAGTCGTAATTAAGGTAGATGTCGACCACACACTGAGCATCTGGCAAAGAAAACAAGGTTGGTAATCAATATTATGGTGGTACACTTCTAGGCCAAAAGAAATTAGTTGACATGATACAAAGCGTCTTCTTACATGGTGAAACAACAAAGTGAATCAAGCTTGTCAGTAAAGTATACCTATTTATCATATAGAGTGCAATTTACTTACATTATTTACTCAATTAAGCAAAGCTCCTGATCAAGCGCTGCATATCAGAGCAAAATAAAGAGCACCATCCTTGAATAAGAGCTGCATTCATTCACAAAAATGTGGTGCTTAAACAAAGCACCGACAGACTGAGACAGTGAATGACATCACAAGTTTATTTTGTTGAATTGTGAACAGTAACTTGTTATGATTTTCAAATTATGATTTTTAAAGAGCATTGCCCTTAAATATGCGCTGCTACTGAAACACTAAAAAATCAAGCGCTGCAGAGCTTAATCGAGTAAATATGGTATGACATTCTGTCACTAATATAACCCTTGCAGCACTTCAGAATGCAGCTCAATTTTGAGGACAAAACAAAAGAATTTTAGTCTCCTGAGAATTGGAAAACTTATTGTTTTGACCTCTAAATTGAGCTGCATTCCAAAGTGCAGCGAGAGGTCTATTGTTTTTAAAGGTCTATCGTGCATGAGGTAGAGAGGCATCCACATTGGGCCTGAATGTTTTCCTGAATAACAAAGCCTTTCTGTCATACCTGAGCAAATCCTTGTGAGAGCCTGCATAACCATCCACTTGTGTTGGAATGAACTTGTATGTGTCTCAAGAATATTGAGAAAAATCTCTTTGAAGAAAACCTTGAAGAAAAGGTTTACAAAGAGTTAACCAAATGAGGGTATAATCAGCTATTTCTTTTTCATTTCTTTTTCAATTATTTTTATGACAACCACTTACTTCTATCTGCATTTTCAAGTGAGTCTTGAAGGAAGATAGGAGAGTCAGAAAGATTGCCAATGACAGCTCAAAGACTGATGGTACAGAGGATACACCATTCTTGGACAGCGCCACACAAAGGTACTGTTTGATAGCAGTGATAAACATCTCATGGTCACGGAACACAGGACCAGCATTTTGTAAACATGACAAGAGAAGTTCCAGAGACAAGATCTTGGATCTCAGCTCATGTGACCTGAAACAATATTATCAAACAAAATATTTCTGATTAATGCTGGTCAGTAAAGAGCTTTCACTGTCAGATAAGAGCCAACACCAAACAGTTGGGTGTATTATGGCAAACATAAATATAGTTAAAGGTAAGGAAATACTAAGGTTGGTACACATGAATGGACAAGTTGAAGACACTCTTTTCTGTACTGTACAAGGTCTGGAAGGGGTGATCCAGAACCCACACTATTTCCCCTGAAATACTGCATCTTGCTACATTTTGGCATAACTGACAACCCCTTAAAGGGGGACTAGTACGAAAATCGTTCAAAATTTAATTCGGCTGAAACTTTCCTAGAATAATCTCTAAGGGTCTAATAAACACTGGTAAAAGTTTTTTCTTGATATTCCGAAGGGAAGTATTATATTTTTACGATTTTTTAAAGAAGTCAGTGACGTCATTTACTCAACACCATACATCGCTCTATACATTTCCCTGTATTTTGTGATCAAAATATTCACTCTTTTCATACTCAATACTGAAAAAAGAGACTTAAAAATCAATTGTAATCACAATAAACGTCAGTAAAGTCTTTCAGCCAACCTTTGGGCTTTATAGAAATAAAATAAATCAAGAAGTTATTTACAAAGAAATGTATGGAGCGGTGTTTAGTGTTGAGTAAATGACGTCACAGACTCCGTTAAAGATTCGTAAAAATATAATACTTCCCTTCGGAATATCAAGAAAAAAAATGATCTAGTATTTATTAGAGCCTTAAAGATCATTCCAAGAAAGTTTCAGCCGAATTAAATTTTGAGCGATTTTCGTACTAGTCCCCCTTTAATTATAAGAGACAACCATATTCATATTCAAAGGCGTTTGAATTTTTTATTTTATTTATTAGTTTTTTCACATGTTTCCTGACATTGTCAATCAGAAAGCAAATTCCGGCATCCCGGACATCGAATTCAACTTCCTGACGCTGATGCCAATATCCTGAATCATGTAAGATGTTTTCTAGTTTCCTGGATCCCACAAATACCCTTCCAGACCCAGTGTCTAGAAAAACCTACAGATAATATATTTATTAGGTAATATTTACATGCAATTGAGGGGTACCTAATGAGGATTGGCTGAATCTTCACAGCCAATCAGAGTTTAGATAATATTTAAAATGTTTAAGAATTACATCTGTGGACATTAACATCACCTTGTGATGTAACATACTTGTATTATTTAATCATAAGCACAAAAATACCTACTTTGGATCTAGAGGCCCATCAGCCAGTGGTTTCATAGACAGCTTACATAATGATCTGAACACTAAAAAAGCATCTTTCTGAGTGACATGAGAGAATTTGACTGGCCCAGGCTGTTGACCAGTAAGAGATGTTGCAGAGCTACTGCCGTCAACAGATTTGGTGTCGTCATGATCTTCTGTACTATGAGAATCTATGGACCTTGAATCTTCTGGGATGACCTTTGGACCAGCTGCCGGTTCTAGAGGTGGTTCAGCTTGTTTGGGGTCTTCTGCCGTATCACCACCTGGAGGGAGGGATTGGTGTTCAATATTATTTTGAAGGCCATTTTCTTTTTGTTCAACCTCTTGATGAGTTTCTTTGTCAACTTTATTTGTAACATCAGACTCTGTTTCCTCAGGTTGTTGTTGTTGTTGTTGTTGTTGTTGTTGTTGTTGTGTGTCTGCAACTTCTTTGTCTGGTTCTGGTTCCTTTTCAGTTTCTCCATTAGCAACTGGAGTTTGATCTGGAAAAAAAGAGCGCAAGGAATACAAGGATCATTAAAAGGAAGGTAGGAAAACCGAAAATAGGAGAGGTTTTGATAGTCTGGAATGGGTTAGGATAGCATGGTAAGGATGAAGGTGAGAGCGAGGGTCAGATAGGGTTGGGTATGATAGAGATGAACTGGATGAAACAAAATGGGATTGGATAAATAATTCAGGATAGGAAAGGTTCAGGAAGTGATGGGATAGGATGAGATAGAACAGGATGGGACAGGTCAGAATGGGAAGGGACCTGTAGGACATGTGAAAGAAAGGCATGTGGAACACACACACAGAAAAAGGGTAGGAGGAACAAAAATCAAATGAAAGGGAATGATGAAAATTGGGATTTCAAAATAGAAATAGGTAATTCATTTTCATGCTGTACTTTCATGATTGCACGTTAGACATTAGATTAGAATTTGATGCAAAAAAATTAAAATAGGAGTTAACATAAAAATCATAACAAACCTTCAGTAACATCTTCCTTGCTTTCCTGGAAGGAAGAAAATAGCTTTTTCAGTGTTTATGACCTTCTAAGGTGGAACAGGTTCTCGAGACAATCTCTTATTGTGTAAATTATGATGTAATGTCATTGTGAATTCCCCTTTGGTTAATGAAGTCCAAACAGACTCATCACATTATTACCAATGTTGAGAACTACTTTATGATCTTTAGGAACAATTTTGATAGACTCAAGATGATACATGCAGGGATTTCATTAACATTTTAAGTAGGCAGATGGTTTATTAAATTAGGCGGCTGTATCAAAAATATTAAAACCTTCATTAACGGTTATAATTGAGACATGGAATGGTAAAAGTAGGCGGCTCAGATATGGAAAGTAGACACTGGAGTTTGCCAGTTTGCAACTTCTAATAGAATCCCTGTACATGTGTAGTACACATTGTAGCAGCTTATTCATAAAAAATGCTGTGCTCGTGATTGTTCATGTGCTCGATATCTTTGGTAGCATGCTTGGATTTTTATGAAAAAACTTTTATCACTGACATTCTTTTTTTTGTTGTTGTTGCTTGGTTAGTGATTGCACAGCACAAAGGATTTCCATTTCCCTGGCATGAATTTTGACCACTGACTGTCTGTTTTTTTGTCCCACTCACCTCTTTCTTGCTACTTGGGTCTTCTTCAGTTTTGGTCACTTCAGTGTCTTCTTCTTTATCTTGTTGTTGTTGAGTCTGAGGCTCATTTTCTTCAGAGTCTTTGATAACTTCATCATTCTGATCATCTAATAGAGAAGAACAAGATAAGTTATCACATCATCATCACCATCATCATCATTAATCATTATAATATTTATTATTATTTATTATTTATTATCAAATTATGATATGAATAATCAATAAGGAAAAGCACAAAGAAATCAATCAACCAGGACAAGTCTGTAAATCAGATACCGATTTGCATTCAACTTTAACATGGATTTTCTCAGTCAAACTCACTTCAATCACAAACATTTTAGTAGAACATGAAACTATACTCCTAGACATTTGATAAGCAATGTACAATATTCATGTCTGATCTGTATAGGCTTTACAACAGCTCACCTCTGGCTTGCCTTTATAAATGCCCATACAAATCAGCCACTCATATTGTATAATATATTACTTATTAATTTATCCATCTCATTAAATATTAATCATTGTCAATCACCAATTAACCCTAATAATAATAATAATAATAATAATAATAATAAAAATAATCTTTATTTCTCATTATCATCAAGATGTATGGCACCAACCTTGTAAATCTACTCCTTCATCGACATCCTGTTCAGTTGGGATGACAGCTTCCTCTCCACCTTGTTTCGTCTTGTCAGTTTTTTCTTCCACCGTTTGGGGTAAGTGAGTATCTGTTTCTGTAGACGATTCTTCTTTTTTGGAGGTAGAATCAGGAGCTTCCTCATCAGCATGTTTGTCTTCTTGAGGTAAGGTATCTGCCTCTGAAGAACCATCCTCAACTGGAGAACTACCAGGTTTATTCCCTTCAGATTCACTTTCTTCTGTTGGTTTATGTTCATCAGATACAACTGACCCGGGTGGGGTGGGGGTATGTTTTGTCTTGTCACTGTCTGTTGTTGATATGCTACCAGTTTCATTCTCTTTGTTCATTTCCTCTTCTTCTTCAATTGCCTGAATGAAACAGCAAATAAACAAATGGAAAGAAATATTGAAACAAAGTCTTACAAAAAGAACTACATTCCAGAAAAAGACAATCCCACTTCAAAATCCAAAAAATCTTAAAGATCTGTGAAGAAAGTGTTTCAACTTTAAAAAGCTACAGTTTATAATACTTAAGACATTTTTTCTATTAATTTGACTGCCGCCAAAGATCCTGAGATTCTGGTTAAACACATTAGAAGATTTGCTATCATAAAAGTATAGATAATAATATATAATATTGATATTTTCTTAGAAAGGTCATTACAAATAGTTTCCTTAACAGTGGGAAATATACAATATTTGAACCACAATAAAGGGTAAACCTTTACAGACCATAACAATAGTAAATACATGAACATAAAGAGCATTTATTTTACACAGTCTAACCACAATAGGCCTTACTCAGGCAGCAGCTATATTTTTTTTTCATGAAAAAAAAACTTTGTTTAACCTGCATAAATATACAATATTTGCGGCACATATAATTAACAATAGAGTAACTAGACTTACAGCCTGCTGCTCCATCCGTTGAAATATTACACTAATCATTTGACTCAAGGTGGCTTTTGCTGTGGTCTGATTGATGAGGTTACGACTTGCCAAGTAGATGTTATAACATGTGCGCACGGCCTGTAGTAAGGTACCTTCATGTACTTCACATGTATTGGAAGTCACTGCTGTTAATAGTGCCTATAACAAAGAGTAATAATGCCATTAATAGTGCCTATAATAAAGTGTAACATTATATGATTATAACCTGGATAAATTTGAACCACAATAATCCTAATAAAGGGTAAACCTTTACAGACCATAACAATAGTAAATACATGAACATTGAGAGCATATATTTTACACAGTCTAACCACAATAGGCCTTACTCAGGCAGCAGCTATTTTTTTTTTTTTTCATGAAAAAAAACTTTGTTTAACCTGCATAAATTTATTCCCAAGCGCTTGAATGCAAGGCTACACGTAGAGTAGTCTAGGAGCTAGACACCAAAACCAGACGTTTTGCACAACCCATCCTACAGAAAAGGTTTGACACTTGATTCTTATAGAACAATACTTGCTCTTTAACATGAGATACTTTGTACACTCAAAATGTGGTATAGGTTCCGAGATATAGGGGATTCTTTGCCTCGATTTGGTGTTCAGCATGATTGCGAGGCTAATTACATTAAATGCTTATTGAATGGTCTGTTCTTAACCAAATCTCACAAAAATGGTCTCAAATGAAAGAGCTCATTAAGGGCTTTTCAAAAATGTAAGAGTTAATGTTTATGGTCTCACGTGACAAGTCACGTGACCTCAAAAAGAGGAAAATCAACGTTTTTTAGCCACTATGATCAAATATCGTTTGCTTTAAAAACTACGGAAACACATCATTCCATCAAAAAACTATTTCTATGTGTTAACCAGGTCTTGATCATTACGTTAAGACTAAAAAAGCTAAAGATTCGAGTTAAAAAATGTCAAAAATATCGAAAATGAAGGAGCCTCTCAAGTTTTTTTTGAGGTCAGCATGAAAACGAGGCTAAATCATAAATACGGTTTAAGCATGCCATATATTCACCGAAATGCACTAAAAACTTACTCAAGGCAACACACTTGCTCAGCCACCCTGTAAGGATGGTTAGCTTCAAGTCACGTGATCTCTAACATGATAACGAGGCAAATGTTCTTCTCAATAAAATAAAGGTTTAAAAAACAGTTCTGTACATCTTCATCTTCATCTTAAAGTCTAACAAGTTATTTTTAATCATCAAGACTGTCATCAGTTTCATCTTCACCTTCTGAATCACTAGAGTCGACGACATCCTTCATAGGGTTTGAACAGCTTTCATCAGCCATGCACTTGCATGCTTCTGTACAAGGAAGACCATTTGCTTTACATGAGCAATTTCTCAAACATTCTGACTTCTTGCAGCCACAAGTTGTCAACTCTGCAATTCCTTCTGGTGCGGGACTCTTCGTCATAAGGACTGGTAGAAGCTGATCATCTTCCAATTTCCATCCAAATCCTTCTGGTGATGGGAGGTTCTGCATCGGACTGAGGGCTTTATTCCAAATATGTGCCTGGAAGTTGGCCCTTTTAATGTGATGGGTTAAGCTTTCAGATGTGGGAGGCAGATCTTCGCTTTTCTTGTTCCTTTGACAGAAAAGGAAATACCGAGCATCGTCAGCCTTGTCAAATCTTCTAGCAGTAGTGTAAAGAGAACATACGAATGCCTCACAAGACTTGAGTTGAGTTGCTTGAAGAAGGGGCTCTTCACCTAGGTTGGCCAGTTGCTGTTGAACTTGAGCATCGTTTACAAATACCTTCCAAGCCTTCTTCTTGCCGATACCTGAAAAGCCACTTGTCGTGTCGCAACCTGTCAGTGCATGAAATGCTGGCAGGGCCTTGGAGAGCAGGGGACCTAGAGAGGAGTGTAAGGAGTGAATTGGGATGTATCTTGCTTTATCTTTGACTCCTGTTTTGAACCACAGCTCTTGACATTGGACACTCTGGAAATGAGCAACACATAACACCGCCACATCTGTGTCTGGTGACTGAATAACAATTCTCTGATGGGTGATCGAGGCATGTTTGGCATGCAATACAAGCCTTGTATCTGCTTCTTCCTGATCTGATAACAAGGATGGAATGCTGGATGAGAATCCCCTGCTGCACATTACCGTCTCTTTACCATCTTGGAAGCCTCCTGCTAGAATAACATTCTTGTGTTGATGTAATTGCAGCTCTGAAAGGATGCTTAGAGACTCGCATAAAAAAATTGCCAAATTCTGCTTATTCCTCGGATTGGATATGAATTTGCCCCATTGCCTCGGAACTGGCGTATTCTGATTGTGGATCTTAATCTGCATGGAAGATGTCTCTCCTCTTTGTCGGCGTTCTTCTGCTTTGATGGACAGGGGACGGTACTGGTCAAATACGAGGTCTACCCGGCTACAGTTGTTCTGGCTCAATACCCGAGTTATAATGTCGAAGTATTTATCAGCCATCTCTCCAAACGTTGCTGCTCCTGCTGACTTGACCATTTGAATCAATGCCATGGCGTCAATGATAACAGCTGTTGGCATTTCTGATAGAGGTAATCTGGGCTCAGAGTTGATGTTCTTCTCCAAAATCGGCATCAATGTGCTTTTTGCTGTCTTTCGCATAGTCCCATCTGGATGTGCAAGAGAAATCGGAACACAGCACAATTCGTAGCTTAGGATCTCTTTCATGTTGATCTCTCTCGTTTTCGCCACGACCAGTAGTCGTCCAAACAGCTGTCTGTCAGCATTCACAGTGATGACTTTTTCACGAGTGCCTTTCAGAGATATCTTCCGCCTAGTAGTACCAAAGGTCTCAATCTTCAGCTTCGTAAGAGGAGCCCAAAAACTAACTTTATTTGTATCAAGCCTTGAATTGATGAAGTTGTGCATACTACTACTTCCGATCTCAGATGCATTTACCAAGCGCTCTGCAACTGTTTCGGGTAGAACTACTCCAGTAGCAATATTACTAAGTGCAGTGTCAGTACTGTTCTCGTCTTCAGCTACACTGAATGGGTTATTCATTAAATCTGTTGTAAAACGCGAGAGAAGGCTCTTGACATCCCTTTCATCTCGCTGAATACGCGTAATGCTCGCTTCCTTGTGTGTGCCTATCCTGTCATTCTCTACGCCGCACATTTCTTTAAGTGATCTTGTGATGGCTGCACGTTCGTGACTCGTCAAAAACCAGCGTTCTACTGCATCCTCCTTTTTGGTCATGCCAACCAGACCTCCTTTTGATTTAGAGTCGCAGTTGATCGACTGTTCAAGGGCCATATCTGACCAAACTTGACCAAAGGGTTGTTGTGAGCGACTTACGCTATGGTTACCAGCTTTGAACTCCGAATGCACTTCTGGGTGGTGTTCCTGTAGCGAGTGCATGTCTGCTAGGTATACAGGGAGCCACCTTGAATAATTAACTCTATCCATAGCGTAGAAATATGGTAGCATCTCAGCGGTGGACGACAAGTGTAAATTCCAATTGCCAGTTCGCTCAGCTTTGATGAACTGCAGCAGTATTGTAACCATTGATATATATTCGCTCCAGAAAGCGAAAAGCTTTGATTTGGCCTTTCTTTCATTTTCAAAATCTCTGAAAAGAAATAAGAGTGTACTCAAACCATCTCTTAAGGGCTGCCAGTTTTCTTTAAGATGTTCCACCTTATTGTCGGAATGTTGGCATTTCTTGAGTAACTCCAGGATTGTTCTCTTTGAGCTTTCATCCAAGTCCGGCGCGTTTTCTTCCAGCCAACTTGCAAACGCTTTCCATAGTAGTCGAAACAGGGCCTCGAAACAAAGCTTGTGGGCTCGTACTCCACGATTGTATGACTTTCCTGCCATTAGTGCAGTGGTAGTTCCAGGGGCATACACTCCAGAATCGATAAGAAGATCTTCCAAATCAGAGTTTGAATACATCTTTCCGAGAAGTGCAAGATAGTTTAAAGCTATGTGAAATCCTCCTAAGCGAACTACGACATTCTTGAATTCATCTGGGTATCTTATCTGAAGCTCTTTTGCCTTGATGTAAATTGCTAAGTCAAAAGTAACTACTGAATCGGACTGTCCCAGTGCATTTGCCATTTCTAAGGAGAGCTTCATAACTTTGTAGATTGTGCTGTATTCATTTGCATTTGCTTGTATCATAGGACAGTAACCAATGGTAGAAGGTGGTGAGGTGTCAGAGAATTTGAGTGACTGAAATCCACTCCACCCTGGAATCTTCTGATCAACAACTGGTCGATAATTTACTGCAAACAGAGTGTCTGAGCATAAGCGTAGAAGAAGCCACACTAAGTCATCCAGACAAGCGGAAAGGAACTGCTCATTTGATTGTAGCCAATGTGCGTTCTTTATCTTACCGATGTAATTTGTAACGGATGGACGTCTCCCTCCTACATTGATATCATCTATGGTCACTATAGGTCTTGAGGAATCTAAAGACCTTCTCTTCTGTGAGTGATAAACATTTCTTTCTGGCATTGGCCCATATTGTTTTCTCTGAAAAGCAACTAGGGTTGTTGCATGGGTAGTGTTCTTCCCATCAATCGTTTCTTCGCTGAAATCATTGTTATCTGCTGCCATGTGAACAAACATACCGGGTGATATGTTTGATGGAATGATTAGACCTCCATTCAATTCAGACCTTGCGATAATTTCATTTGCGAGGGCTGTTTCTACTATCTCGGTCTGTTCATATGAACAACAATGGCCCATTCGATTGAGCAGAGTTATAAGCTGCTTAGACCTTGTGAGATGTTTGATAGTTATCCCCAAACCTACATGCTTTGGGAGCTTCACTCTTGCATTACTTACAGCGTGTATGACGTCTTGGCCAATCATTATGATTTTCCTTTCATGTGAAACATTTGAGCATCTAGGGCTCGTACTAGTAACATACTCCTCGGAGGTTACCATGTACCTCAACAACCAATACAGGTGATCAGGGATAAGTGATCTCGCTTTCTGCAAATGCAAATCTTCAACAGATAAGGGATCGATTTTAATTCCCTTACATTTGGATATGTCACTTCTGATAATGGCTGCTGCGTCATAGATTGCCTTCATTGCCTCGTTTGGCTCATCCCTTACTGATTCATTCTGATCTGTTTTGTTCTGTGATGTTATTGCTGCTGTGTTGATAACATCAAGAAGTGATATTGAACTAGAGTAAACAATTTCTGGTTTTGTGCTTGCATGTGTTTGGTGAAACACAAGATCGTCTTTAAAGATTGACTGTAAACGTAATTTCAGCTTTTGCCTGGTGTAGCTATCGGCATTAATATCTCTCTTAATTAACATGTCCTTGTATAATTGTAGTAGACAATTCATATCGTAAGCTTTTCCTCTTACGATTTCCGGTTGTATTATACTAAGGAACTCGGCAAATGCCTCATCGTATCCGTTAACAGACTTCTCATCTAAGCATCGGGATTTGATGTTTGCCTTACTCACGTATGAGGCATGGCAAGACTTATGGTACTTGCCTTCGCTAGCAATTAGATCATGACTTCGTAATAGAAGGAGTAGTTCTTCGTCGCATCTAGCCTCAGCAGCAACGTTGATACTATTGCACGCTTCAAACGTCGTAATATTTATTAGCTTAAAATCCTTTTTATGAGAGGCATTTCTACAAAAGAGACACTTCGTCCAGTCAAAAGATATGCGCTTTCCTTGATCAGATCTTGAATTCACTTCACCAGAAACTGTGGATAGGCTATGCAAATTACGTTCACTAGTGTAGGATGCATAACATGAATTATGCCACAAAACATCTCTAGATGTAAGATTTCCAAAATCAACATGTAAACGCTCAAAACATTCATCTTTGCGAACGTGTGCAGCATAAATCAACTTTTCAATCGATGGCACCTGTGCTTTTCTTAAACAAGCACCCTTGTTAATACTTTGACAAATTATGCATTGTTCATAATTAGTCAGCTTTTTCCGTTTGGCGGGAAGTAAATTGAACCCAACATTTTCATCCATGACAAATGCATTCTATAAAAGAAAATATCCCATATAAGACTTAACAAAATTAAAAATGCTTAGAGAACCGAAACAAGTAAGACAAGACTCATACTACAAATAATTCAAACTATACATGTAGTCGGTTGGAATTTATTAAACGTACAGTGTATAGACATAATATTAATATCCATACACAACATTTATATATCCATAAATCCGATACTTTTTTAATGCTTCAAAAAGTAGCTAAGACTTTGAATATTTAAAAAAAAAATTTACTGTACCAAAACTAAAAACACTGAGAACTTGCTGAATCATATTATGAGATACTTACAGTCATATTAGATATGTTATTGGTCTCCGAAAGACCTTTATTGCATATAATATCAATGAGAACTTACCTTAAAACATTATTATATCTTTTTTCATTTGATACTGTTGCACTATTTGAATAAATCAACCTCCACAAAATAGAATCCTGGAACTAATGAATACAATATGGCTGCCAGTGAAAAAAGCCTGGTTACTTGGGCACTTGGTTCCAGTCTTACTCATTCTGCAATTCATGAAGGGCTTAAAAAGTGCACTTTATTGTGGTTATTATGTCTCCTATACAATTCACTGAGAGGGAGCGAGTAAATGTTATCAGTATGTTTATATTGAAAAAGAAAAAAAGGAGAACTCACAGTCTTTAAAGTCTAACTCAGCTTTTTATTGAGAAGAACATTTGCCTCGTTATCATGTTAGAGATCACGTGACTTGAAGCTAACCATCCTTACAGGGTGGCTGAGCAAGTGTGTTGCCTTGAGTAAGTTTTTAGTGCATTTCGGTGAATATATGGCATGCTTAAACCGTATTTATGATTTAGCCTCGTTTTCATGCTGACCTCAAAAAAAACTTGAGAGGCTCCTTCATTTTCGATATTTTTGACATTTTTTAACTCGAATCTTTAGCTTTTTTAGTCTTAACGTAATGATCAAGACCTGGTTAACACATAGAAATAGTTTTTTGATGGAATGATGTGTTTCCGTAGTTTTTAAAGCAAACGATATTTGATCATAGTGGCTAAAAAACGTTGATTTTCCTCTTTTTGAGGTCACGTGACTTGTCACGTGAGACCATAAACATTAACTCTTACATTTTTGAAAAGCCCTTAATGAGCTCTTTCATTTGAGACCATTTTTGTGAGATTTGGTTAAGAACAGACCATTCAATAAGCATTTAATGTAATTAGCCTCGCAATCATGCTGAACACCAAATCGAGGCAAAGAATCCCCTATATCTCGGAACCTATACCACATTTTGAGTGTACAAAGTATCTCATGTTAAAGAGCAAGTATTGTTCTATAAGAATCAAGTGTCAAACCTTTTCTGTAGGGTGGGTTGTGCAAAACGTCTGGTTTTGGGGTCCAGCTCCTAGACTAGAGGAATCTATTGTTGCAGTTAACATGGCTGCTGCATGGAGTACAGGCCCATACTTACTTTAATAATTTGTAGTTGAACACTGTCATCTGTTTGGACACCCACAAAACAGCTGCAGATAGTTTCTACAATACGGTCAATTAATCTCTTGCCAGGTTCTATGCTGTCTGGTATATCACCAGCCAAGTGACCATAAGCTATCAATTTCTGAATAACACACAATTGAAATGTTTTAGAGACAAGAAAACCTAGCAAAACTCACAAAAAAAACATACTGCACTGCACTACAAGACTTTATACAACAAAATACACCAGTTTCACATTTGATGCAAACCACTGTTTTGAAGACTACAGACCTATTTGCCCAGGCTTAGCCTCATTTATAAGTCAGCCATTCATAAACACCATAAAAGTCCTTGGGATTTCAAAACATTGGTATTATTCAACTTGCACGTTTTTTACATTACAGTTGACTTTTGCAAATCATTAGCAACAGCCAACTGCATATAATGTAAAGGATGTGCAAGTTGAATAATACCAATATCCCACAGACTGTTATAGCTAATTTACGTCACACATGACCAGTAACCCTAATGTTTCTGCGATCAAAACTCCAGCAATTCATAATATTTTTATTTAAAAAATAATTTTTTTGAAGCTGATACTTAGCGATGTGGTTGGCAAGTGAATTCCTTTGGTAAATATTTCACAATCATTCATGATAGCAGGTCCAAAACCTAATTTTAAACTGATTTTTTTTTTGGAATATTGGAGCCGTTGATTGGAGATTTGAAATGTTAATATGAAGACTTGAAAACTACATTTGAATTCTCGAATTTACTTGGGCGTGATGTAAATTAGCTGTAACTACTATTGCTATACCAACTACTTTACATACCTGTAAACAGTCAAGTGCTGTAGTAACAATACGTGGAGACTTTGATTGACAAGCAAGCTCAAACGGAAGGAAATATTTGTCAGCATAGATAAAGGGTAATGTTCCTTTAGGCGGAGGAAGTACTGATGAAGGGCTTCCATCACTTTGAAAGTAATAGTAAAAGAATAATTAATAATTGAAGTACAAAATCAATGATTTTAGTGAAATACAATGTCATCTTATTGACATTTTCTTTCCTTCTTCATAACTTTATTGGGTAACAGCTGTTACAGCACGACATGCAAAAGTATGACAACATTTAATGAAGAAGAAAACGTCTTTGTTTTTATGAGGGTAGCAATTAATAGCCAGTGGCTAACAAACTTGTGGCCCATATTCCATGATCGAATTGGAATTTAGAAGTTGATTTTTGCAGAGGGAGGAAAACTGAAGAACCAGGAGAAAAAACCCCGAAGCACAGGAGAGAACCAACTAGAAACTTTACTCACATACAACACCGAGCCCAGCAGGACTCAAACCCAGGTCGCATTGGTGAGAGGCAAGCTCTCACAGGTAGGCTACCCATGCTTCCCAAGAAATATCTAATTACCAACCACTTACTTTTCATCAGTTGCTGTTATTCCATGTGTTTCATGGAGCTCTTCTGCAAAGGAAAGAATAGTTTTATCAATAGTTTAATGGCATGTGTGTACTTCAACACTTACTTCAACAATAAATTGGCCTTTATTAGATGAAATATAAAACTCATTATCACCAGCTACAGTAGCAGGAGAAAAATGTTTCTCAGCCATTTCAAAAGTTAGACAATGCTGAGGTCTTCATCTCCCCCTGTCAGGCTATACATAACATGTCATATGCAAATTAATCTGAGGATTGCTGTTGGCAAAAGTATTGCAGGCGGCCATGAGTGTAATACAATTTCGGGCAAACATTAAAATAAACAGTCCAAAATTACTCACTCATGGCTACTACACTCACTGCTACCGCAATACTACCGCAATCATCACATCTTGCAATTAATCTATTCCACAGGTTATGTTCATATTCCTGAACACTTTGCACACCCAAACAACACATTGAAAAAACAAGAACTTAATATTGGAATATCACTTGATTATATAAAGTCAAAAAATAATCCACAAATGAAAAAAAAACACGAAGCCACAACAGTGATAGAATGATATGTTAACAAATGAAGTCAAAATGGAAATCAAAGCTTATATTCCCATTACATACATTTGTTTATAATTTATGTTGCTCTAATGAGGAGGTGTTACGTCTGCTTAAATTACTAAAATTTTCGACGAAAATTCTCGAATATAATGAAAAGTATAATTCTTAGTTTAATAACTTAAAAACATCTTACATTTTATATCTACATTGCCGAGCTATGCTTTTTAAAATCGGGAATATCTGATTGAAGAAGCTTATCAAAATATAATGGTTATAAATATGAAATGTTCGATCTCTTCTCAAGCTCCAGATTAACTTCAACAGTTATTTACGACCTTAATTTAAATATGTTTTGAGCAAGTCTCGCATTAAAAGGAAAAATCCTCCTTTACGAATTCACCTGCAACACCTCAGAGGTTTTTTCCTTATGCAAATAATATTATTTTTGAAACTATATTTAACTTTTATATTTATCAATCAAACATGACATTCCCGTTCGATTATTCCGATGATTTGGATTCTCGCTAATCTACCACTCACAATAAATCGCTAGTACATTTTGACAACTTGAAGATCAGCTAGCAAGGCAGGTAATATTGGTGTTTACAAGCTCAGATAACTTACTTAGAGCAACTTCACAAGCTTTCCTCAGCTGCGAGTGGTAAGACTTCTTGGCCTCCTTGTCATGAAGAATCTTCTCTAGAGCCCGGGTAAGAAACATGTTTTTGGTGCTTTCATACATGTTGGAATATCGGTTAGTACTGCACGGGGCCAGTAAGTTGAAAAGATTGTGTTGAGTCGGTTATAAAGCCATTATTTTGAGGGATTTATTAACACAAAAGTCATGTACAACTTCCAAGCCGCCATCTTGGTCCTGACTCGGTAATCACGTGATCAAGCCAACGATGACGCGCTTGGTATTGTACCACAGGGAACCCAAATATTGTATTTCAATACTTCTCATTTTCATTTGCCATCTTTTTGAAGAAGCGGTTTCATTTGGTGTTTTACTTATTTCAGTTTAATAAACATACATATTTACCAAAAGAATACAGTCCTAGTCTAACAAGGTTTGCGCGTCATTTTTGAGTAATGTGACGTATACACAAGTGACGTGGAATTCGAAATGTGATGATTGTGAAAATCAGCAATAATTTCCGGTTTCGTACTCATATTTATAGTATCTTAAACAGACAAATATTTGGTGTGTCTATCCAACGGTATTGAACGATATTGAATACTTTAGCACATTGAGAATGGTAATAGAGCAATACTGAGTGTACGTAAATAAAATAAAACAAAACCAGGTGGTTGTACCCCTCCTCTTCAGGCAACTCTAAACTACTCAATTTATCCTTAGTCGGCGAGTTTCACTTTCAAAAGGATCCAGGAAAAGGGGACGATTTTTTCCCCTGAGGAAGCTCAGTCCATGATATTATTACAAATTCCAAAAGGGGTTGTGCAGACACCCCATTTACCCGCTCCATATCCCTCCCCTGGCCCTGGGCTTCCTGTGAGCTACATCACGTGCAGAGGAATGCAACAAGCAAGCACTTTCGTTATCATCTTGAAGAAGATTCGTGAGGAGTCAAAGTTTTTTAGTTTTGTCGTTTTTTCCTTGTCCCACGAAGTTGTTTCTTGAAAATTCAAGGCGTGAGTAAAATCTGACTACAGCTACAGTGTTCTTACGTTATTTATGTCCTTTTTACTGTAAATTCCCTCACTGAAAAATGAATTTTTTCGCGTTTTGCAAATTAGCGAAAAAATATTCTCTCGACGGTATGTATTCTCAAGGGAATTGGTGTAGGTACTTAAAGAGTTGTCAAGGTTGTTTGTGTCATCTTGGTGTTCGCTTCAGTGCCGCACATATTTATACTTATCACTTTTAGTTTTGTATTATCCTGTGAGTTTAGTTCGGATGGGTGAGCGAGAAGGAGCAGTTGGAGCCGCCATTTCGCCAGAACTACAAGCAGTTTTAGATGCGCAGCAAAATTCAATTCTCGAAGCGGTCAACGCTCAACTTACTGGTTTACAATCTAATCTTCTCAAGCAACAAGCGGATCTCGCTACTCAGTTTGCGAACGAAGTGGAAACCCCCGAGAGTTACTCCTTCAAGAAGAAAGGGAACGAGCAACAGTTCAAGATCAACCAGAAAGTTTGCAGGAAGAGCGAGAAGGCGTTGAAGGCGTTGGAAAACGGCAACGTGGATAGAGCGAAGGAGGAACTCAAAGAAGGTATTCAGTTAATTAAGGAGAGACAGAAATTGATTAAGCTTGCCGATAAGTCGGAATTCGGATGGTCTACCATTAATGAATACGTTGATGACGAATTGGCAGATAATGAAGTCGATGCTAAGAAAATTAAAAAAGCAGAAAAGAGAGCAGCCGAGAAGCTTAAGTCTGCTCAGGAGAAAAAGAGGAAATCTAGAATATCTCAGTCCTCTAGTTCAAATCAAGGAAATTCCTTTTCTGCTTCAAATTTTGCTACTCGTGATTTGCGTTATTTTCGTCCCCAAAGCGGACCGCGTTTTTTCCCGAATCGACAAAACGATTTGTGCTTCAGGTGTGGACGCCCAGGACACTGGGTCGCCGAATGTCCACGTCCCAAACCATCCAGTGCCACAACCACCGCTAGTGGATCTAAACAGTGAATCTTATGAGTACGAGCAAATTACCACTCCTTCAGATTTTGTGCAAGGAAAATTGAAGGCTCATTTAGAATTTTGGCAGCAAATTGGTACGTCGCAGTTTGTTTTAGAGATCCTTCAATATGGTTACACCATTGTCTTTAATGAATTACCTTTGCCCTTTTCTATAGAAAACCGTAATTCCGCTTTTGTTCATCAGGATTTTGTTAATGAAGCTATTTCAGAGTTACTTGTTCGAGGTTGCATTCAAGAGGTTCCTCACTATCCTGAATATTGTAATCCTTTACATGTGGCTATTCAGTCATCCGGCAAGCTCCGCCTGATTTTGGATTTATCTCATCTGAATAACTTTATTGTCAAAAAATCAATTAAGTACGAGGACATTAGAACTGTGCTCCAGCTTTTCTCCCCAGGGGTTCACGTGTTTTCTTTTGACCTTAAGTCGGCCTACCATCATATTGACATTTGTGATGAACAAACGAAGTACTTAGCTTTCAAATGGGCCTCAAACAAAGTTGTGAAATACTATGTTTTTCGCGTTCTTCCATTTGGTTTAACCTCTGCTCCGTACGTTTTTACCAAAGTCATGAGACAACTCGTAAAATTTTGGAGAAGTCAGGGCCATACCATTCTTTTATATTTGGATGATGGGATTGGGGGAGACTTGTCTTTGGATAAGGCCGAACGCTTAAGCGTCGAAGTGCGAAGTGATATTTTAGCTTCTGGTTTCACCCTAAACGACGAGAAATCCAACTGGGCCCCTTCCCAAGTAGTGACCTTTTTGGGCGTCATTTTGAATTTTGAATCTGGCATGATTAGTATACCCGAGAGAAGAATTAGCAAATTGAAAGTGTGCCTAGAGGAATGCCAATCTAAAACGTTTATCCAAGCTCGTAAGCTAGCTTCTGTCACAGGTCAAATCATCTCTATGTCCTGTGCAGTTGGAAACATTACTAGATTATTGACACGAAATTGTTATCATGCCATAGAACAAAGGCGCTCGTGGGAGGACCGCCTCCCTTTGTCCGCAGGTGTCGCGGAAGAACTTTCGTTTTGGTTAAGAAACATTAACTCGTTTAATGGTAAGGCCATGGTATCTAAATCTAGCGTGGTCGGAGTGGTGTACTCTGACGCCAGTGATACAGGTTTTGGTGGATATTCCATCCAATGTGGACGAGATTTAGTTTCGGGCCAGTGGAGCCCTAATGAAATGCAGACTAGCTCTACGTTAAGAGAAATTTTGGCTGTGAAATATGTTTTACTTTCATTGATTGATAAGCTTTCGGGTTGTTCGATAAAGTGGTTCACAGACAACCAAAATGTTCCCAGGATTATTTCCAACGGAAGCAGTAAAGAACACCTGCAAAAGGAAGCCCTAGATATATTCAATTTGTGCTGTGTCCACAATATCTCGGTCGAAATGGAGTGGATTCCTAGATCTCAAAACGATCAGGCTGACTTTTTGAGTCGTATCTGCGATTCAGATGATTGGGGTTTATCGGAGCAGACGTTTTCTAAGATCGATCAAATTTGGGGGCCGCATTCTATAGATCGTTTTGCGAACCATCTTAACCTCAAATTACCCCGGTTTAATTCAAGATTTTGGAATCCTGGTTCGGAAGATATTGATGCCTTTGTGTTAGACTGGTCTGGAGAGAACAATTATGTATGTCCGCCCATTTGCCTCATTCCTCGTGTTTTGTTGCACATGCGTAACTGCAAAGCTGCTGGGACCCTGATAGTTCCCCACTGGCCTTCGGCCCCCTACTGGCCCATGATCTCAGATGGCCCATCGTTTCGAGGATTTGTCATTGCATGGATGGATTTGCCAACGTTTAGGGAAGCCTTCGTTCCCGGTTCTTGTCCCTGTATTTTCGGATCAGAGGATCTCTCATTCAGGATGCTCGCATTGAGGATTCTATTCTAACTGGTAAATGATTTAATGCTGTTTATCGATCGTATTCTTCAAGGTTGTTATTGATCCTTATTTAATCCGTTTTTCATATTATCATTATTATTCTTACACTATTATTTTATTCCTTCAGTTCATCTTTCTTTGTTCTCTTGGCTGGTCGTGCGGTCACCAGCCGAGCACACGACAAACAATAATGAAGGTGTATGACTAGTCAGTCTCGCACGGGCGGGAGGGTTGAGTACATTTAGAAGAGAGATGAATTTTTTCGCGTTTTGCAAATTAGCGAAAAAATATTCTCTCGACGGTATGTATTCTCAAGGGAATTGGTGTAGGTACTTAAAGAGTTGTCAAGGTTGTTTGTGTCATCTTGGTGTTCGCTTCAGTGCCGCACATATTTATACTTATCACTTTTATTCCTATTTATTTATTTATTTTTTTTTGGTTTCAGATTTGGGACTCGGTCATCACTAGAAGTCAAGGACTTTGTTATACATATAATTTTGTTTTGTTTGCTGAGGATTGAATTAACGTTAGGGACCATCTGTGCCCTGAGAACGTTAGGGACCATCTGTGCCCGGAGAACGTTTGGGACGATCTGTGCCCTGAGAACGTTAGGGACTATCTGTGCCCTGAGAACGTTAGGGACCATCTGTGCCCGGAGAACGTTTGGGACGATCTGTGCCCTGAGAACATTAGGGACGATCTGTGCCCGGAGAATGTTTGGGACTATCTGTGCCCTGTAAAAAAAAAAAAAAAAAAAAAAAAAATTGTGTTTGGGACCATCTGTGCCGTAAATTATAGTGACCACTTCTGGTCAATTTTTTGGCTCGTAATAATTTTTTCCCATTGAAATGACGACAAATATATTTATCTTAAATAATAATAATTCAACATTGTGTTTATGAAAAGTTCCAATTACTTCTCTTGTTGCTTCTGTGTTTCTTTCCTTTTCTGTTTCAGATGTTTTCAACACTGCCTTGTGGTCTGATTTTAGTGCAGCCCTGCCTCCCCACCTTCAGCCGTGTGTGGATCAAGTAAAGCAGACGAATCATCCAAGACGGACCAGTTGAGAGAAGGAGCCTGGGTGTCAATATCCAGATCCAGCCTGTTGACTTGTCCTGTTAAAGCTCTGGAACGCTACGTAGATGCTGCAGAAATGAATTTTCAAGAAGAGCTGCCCCTTTTCCGTGCTTTGTCAGGGCCTAGCTGTTCCCGCAAAGTTCGCCCCCAAGGAATTGGTTATTCTCGTGCAAGGGAGCTAATAAAGGAAGCCTTTGAAGGAATCACAGACACGGCCAAGATCAGTTTACACAGTCTGCGAGCAGGAGGGGCTTCAGCTGCAGCAAACAGTGGAATACCAGATCGATTATTCAAGAGACATGGCAGATGGTCCAGTGAAAATGCGAAAGACGGTTATATAAAAGACAATCTCGATTCATTGTTATCAGTTTCCCAAAGTTTGGGAATTTAAAAATTAGCCGAGCCCAGCAGGCGGAAGGGTGCGATCCATAGGGCTGGGATTTTTCCCCTTAAAAAATTAGCGCTGCGGAGCGCTTTGGGGTTTTTTCATCCTATGGAATTTCGCTCGCACTACTTTTTGTAGATATACGTTGATGCTTTGACGAAAATGCTCACCCAAGTCAGTTGTGTAAAAATGCTAAATAAACTCGTGCGGTCACCAGCCGAGCACACGACAAACAATAATGAAGGTGTATGACTAGTCAGTCTCGCACGGGCGGGAGGGTTGAGTACATTTAGAAGAGAGGTCGTCTTTGTTTGGTCTAGAAGGCGGAAAAATGTCATGCAATGATGACTGTGTAGGCGTTCAAAAGATGGAATAAAGTACAACTGAGATTGCCGATTCTGTGTGTGGACGAACCCAGTCTTTTTTGTGGTAAGTTTATGTTTTAGAAGTGTTTTGATATGTTTTGAGGGAGTTCTATTTCGATCCCAGACAGGCGGATGATAAAAAGGCCTACTCATCTTCGGTGTACTGTTTAAAACATGGTTATCAATTTTTGTCCTTGAAAAGTACTGAAATTTTTGTGCAGTGACTCCTTGAATATTGAGCTGTGAATATTCCAATTTGTTCCAATTGAATTTTATGGGTTCTGTTGGCATGATCCTTATTCCACCCAAAACAACAACAACAACAAAATTTTATTTACAACCTTAATTAATACAATTTAGTATAAATACAAAGGTGATTATACAAAATCGCGCGCTCTGATTGGTTTTCTATCTCGGATTATCAGCCGATAATCACCTTTTCGGACAAAATGGCTGTCAGCGTGACTGTCGCGCTTTTAAAAAATAAAATATTTTCACTTTCAATGTTGTTTCCTTCTTTCTTTTTTGAAATAATCACCTTTTTATTTATACTAAAACAATTATTCACCTCAAGCTCAGTGGTTATCGATGAATATTTACCTCGCCGCTCGGTAAATATTCATCGATAATCACTTCGCCTTCGGCGAATAACTGCTAAATATTCAAGAAAAAAAATTTTAAACTTAGAAATTGGTTGGTTGCAAGCTAATTACAGTAACCCTAGGGCTAATCTAGGTAACTAGCTATATATAAACAGAATAAATCTTGGTTATCAGTCAGTTTTTGTTACAAAAAAAAATTCTAGTTCCCAGTGCTGTTGTGGATGTGATTCTTCATTTTTGTTCGCTTCAATGGCACTATTTAAAACTGTACTGGAATGGCCTGCCCGGACCCCTTACCCTTTTATATACCAAATTTCAGCAAAAAGGGTATTCCGTTCATATAACTTGGCCTGAAAAGTTACATGTTTCATATGTCTTAATTTTGAATTAGACCAGATATGAATATCGAACATCGCATAAAATGGTGTGAAAACTCAGTTTCATTTCCTTGAATAGTCATTTTAGTTTCCCCATCCTTTTCCATACCTAAACTTGTGAATTTCTGAACCTTTTCTATACCAAAACTCACAAATTCCCAACCCTTTTCTATACCTCCAGCCTGAAAAAAGTACCCCCTTTCGGGTGGAGCACCCCAGCTGTATAGTCACTCCCCATTGGGGCTCTTCCGTGAGGTTCGCTCCACAAGCACTACCACTACATTCTACATTTACAACATACAACACTAAACTCACATGTTGATTTTTACGGAGGGAGGAAAGTCAGAGAACCTAGAGGAAACCCCTCATGGCAAGGGAGAGAAAAACACATCAAACAAACTCAACTCACATTGGATCCAGCCTGAGCCAGGGCTTGAACCCGGCCACAGCATGAGAGGCGAGCAGTAAACCACTACACCAACAATATTAATGCCACCCAAAAACGCAAGTCTTCTTCCGGTCAAGTATTCCAACCATTCTTGAAGCTAATCATCCTTATAAACCTCAGGATATTGTGCTACAAAAATTCTGGTGTACCCCACTTGAAGTTCTCCCTCCCCCCCCTTCCCACTACCCTTATCCCTCATGTCCAAGATGGAAAAACAGTGACTCAATGACAAACTGTTAACATTTTAATATGGTTCAGGTGGGGAAAAAAACTAAAAACATTCAAAATTAAAACTCATACAGTAATGTAATGATATCTGGCAAATGACAAAGTTAAATGGAGTAGCTCGGTACGTGCACATTTAGATAAAGTGGACATACTCTCCTAATAGCTAACTTTTGACGTTCTGGTTGAGTGATCATGCACAAAGCAATTTAAGGCAACGCTTCCCCTGAGCCTAGCCTTGAATAGCTTTGTGCGTAACCACTTGACCATAATATCAAAAGTGGGCAAGTTAAAAAGAGAGGTGCCCTTTGTTATGCAATCCCCACTACTGCTTGTTTATTTTTTATTATTTTTGTTTATTTATGGTGAAAGTCACAGGCTGATGTTTTCTGTTAGCTTTATTCGTATAACTAAGTGAAGCACTGATATCATATTTTTCCTCTCCCCAATCCCCCTCTTCCCCTTCTCCACATGCCCCCAACCCCATCCCTTTGGGCCCAGCTACGCAGGCTATAGCACCCGCAATCTTTTATGTCTGAAATATGAACTCTGAAGGCCCTCCTCAGCTTTCGTAAGGGTGAGGGAGGCATTATTTTCTAGCAAGTAGAGAAAAGGCTACCTAGTTTAGAGCTTTTCAATCTACCTTCTGTTTTGAGACCCAATTACAGATATACTCTCATTCAAAATGGCCACCTTAACATTTTTATTTTATTTTTAACTCGTGGGTACTCGAAGCGTAGAAAAGAGTTAATGTAAATATGCAAATGTGTCACTCACTCAATCACTCGCTCGCTCACTAAGATGTTAGCAGATCGATACTTAAACGATTATGGATCGTCTTGCGTCATCTGCTTACGAACGTTACACGAAGATAATTTTAGCTCCTCGAACCTTTAGTGCTCAAGACCAAGTTATTTATATAACGGAAATTGAATAGGTAGTGTTTGATGTGGGATGATATCTAGCACTGAGCATGCGCACACACGAACATAGCTTTACCGATATCAAAAGAATCAAGGAAAGATGGACGTTGAAGTAAAATAATAAAATAAAGGTGTAAACTATACCTTCAATGAGTTAAATGTTCATTTGAAGTGAGCAAGCCGCAACTGTAAACATGTTCACCTTCTTTCTTTTCTTTTCTTTTAATTTGCCTTTTTATCCCCCCTCACCCCCCCCCCCCCCAAATTAGAAAATAAACACGCACACACACAAACAATGCTAAGTTTTTGTTTCCATTAAAATTGGCTCAAGGCTGTGTTTATTCTCCTATGTAGGGGCCACACCCTTAAAATAAATGCACAAGCGTTGGGGTAGTCCCCTTAGCAGATGTTCTTAATGTGTCTTGTTATTCTAGTTCATCATGGAACTGAAGAAAAGAAAGTCAATATGAGGAAGAAAGATCCACAAGTGCTGCAAGGAAATTAGCTGAGTCAGTACGAAAAGTAACAGAAATACAGCCAAAAAAACAGTAAAATAATTCATCTGGTTTCATAGAGTCGCAAACAAATTCAAAGAATAATGTTGCAAACATTTATGACATAAAATTTGGAACTTATGACTTTATGAAGGCTATCCGATCAAAATTTTTCATTGGACAAAGCCAGGCATTGTTATTTGCCGTCAAAAAACCCTATAACGTAGACAAGGTCCGTGCATTGATTGATGCTGGTGCTGATGTCAATAAAACTGATGATTATGGCAAAACTGCTTTGTTTTATGCCGTGCAGGAAAGTAACAACGAAAATGTGGTTCGTGCATTGATTGATGCTGGTGCTGATGTCAATAAAACTGATGATTATAGCAAAAATGCTTTGATTTATGCCGTGCAGGAAAGTAACAACGAAAGTGTGGTTCGTGCATTGATTGATGCTGGTGCTGATGTCAATAAAACTAAGGATTATGGAAAAACTGCTTTGATTTATGCCGTCCAACAAAGCAACAACGAAAATGTAGTCCGTGCATTGATTGATGGTGGTGCTGACGTCCATAAAACTGATAATTATGGCTTAACTGCTTTGTTTTATGCCGTCTACCAAAGTAACAACAAAAGTGTGGTCCGTGCATTGATTGATGCTGGTTCTGACGTCAATAAAACTGATGATTATGGCCAAACTGCTTTGTTTTATGTCGTACAACAAAGCTACAGTGAAAAAGTGGTTCGTGCATTGATTGAGACTTGGAATGCTTTCCTAAACATCAGAGACTCTTATGGCAGGACTCCTCTGTTTTATGCTTGGAAATCCTCAACGACATTTGTTTATCTTCTTGGTAAAGTAAAAACTCAATGTTCTCAGTTGAAAGACAATTGCAATGTGAGCATAGTAACCTTTGTAATTGAAAACGTGTTGAAGGATTGGTCTTCAAAAAGGTTTTCTTTTTATAGGTTGCCAGCTGATGTGCCGTCTGAAAACCTGGATCTCTTTATCAAACATGGAGTAAAAAAGGAGACGATTGTAAAGACATTGTTAAACTTGATGTTTAGGAAAATGCCATTAGTTACTGTATCTGATCAAACTGTTTCCACTTTGAGTATAGTCATCTGCTTAGCTTCCCTGTGTAAAAACCTTCATTTCTATAGTAGTGCTCACAAGAAATTGAAAAAGATCGTAGTGATGTTAGAGAGCGAGTTGAAAAATCAAGATATCTTGAAAGTTCTTCAATTGTTAGTTGAACTTGGTGCTGATCCAAACAGTGCCGATTCAGATGGAAATACTGCTCTACACCATGTCACTCGTTTACCATTGTCTGGCATACCTCAAGATATTGTAATGGACATGTGTTTAAGGCTAGAAGAGTATGGAATACCGGTTGGTATAAAAAACCACCAAGGCCAAACCCCTCTTTTATTTTGCTTGTCTGGTGCTGTGATGAGGAATTCATGGATAACCCTATCGGCATTACAGACACTGGTACGAGTCTGCACATTTCTGGTGGAACGTGGATCCAGCGTGGAAGAAACGTCACGAAGTGGAGAGTCTGTTTTTCATTTGATGATAAACCTTTTTCAGAACACTTTAGAGATACCAGACGATACCGGATTAAAAGGAGATGTGCAGCATGAAACTATGAAACTTTTGCAAATTTTTGGAAAAGTTTCAAAAGGAAATATTGTTAACAAACCTGATGGCAATCTAAACTCACCAATTCACCTTTGGGCATCTCTTGCACTACCATTACATCAAGGTTATACCAGTAACATCACGACAGATCATACTTTTGAGATGCTTTTAAGAGAGATCCTAGATAAACTTTTGGAACTTGGATCGAAACTGAATCCTAGAAACGAAAACGAGGAAACCCCGTTACATCTGTGTCGAACATGGAGTGCTGTAAAACTCTTGTTAGATGCTGGAGCAGACCCAAAAGCTGTGGATTCGTCGAGGCGTTCGGGTCTTCTCGCGACAGCGAACAAGAGAACATTTGTTGAAATTGCCGATCATTTGTATCCAGACGTCACAGAAGATCCAAAAGCATTTTGGAAAACTGCTATTGAAAAAGGACTTGATCCTTGGGCAGTTTTTAGTTTGTTGGTCCATTCTGGGAACTATCCTCTTTCTAAAGCATTAGTTGATGTGGCTTGTGAGGAGAACTACATTCAATGTGATACTATCTTCGTTTCTCTTCTGAATTCTATCTGTAAAGATAAATCAACAAGAAACCACTGGAAGTCAGTACTTGTGCAAGACCTCTTAAAGTCAAAAACATCCGTTTTCACCATAGCAAGTACACCACTTCACTTTTGCTGTAGAAATTTCATCGCAGAATTTGATGAGAAAGATTTGAGCAAAGCTTTGAAAGCCTTGATCACGATGAACCAGGCAGCGAAGACCAGTTGAAGACCAGTGAAGTACAGAATTCTGTCCACTATGAAATCGCTCACCTGCTAATTTGTTATGGAGCTGATCCTAGAAGTGTGGACTCATTAGGCAAGTCTTGTGTAGACATAGCAGAAGCTTGTCCTGCACTAAAAGACCTCCTGACAAAACCAATAGATATCAATACGATTGCGGTGGTCATTCCTTGGACTTCATTTTCCAAGAAGTACGAGGGTAGGCTTTCCAAGGTTGCCAGGCGACAAGAAATGGAAGTGGTGGATTCGTTCTGGTATCACAAGGACAACATAGGGAGTGGCTCTTTTGGTCACGTTTTTGCAGGAATCAATGAGAAAGACGGTAGAGAAGTGGCGATTAAGCGTGTCGAAACTTTACGAATGACTCGACCAGAAGACAAACGAGAAATTACAAATCTCACTAAACTTGCAGACTGCGAACAAGTAGTTCGTTATTTACATTTCCTCGAGAAAGGTCATTTCTCATTCGTGGTTTTGGAACTGATGGATGGAAGTCTTGACGATTACTTCAAAGAGTCCTTTAACGCCAGCCAAGCTGTTAAACTCTGTAAAGACGTAGCTTTGGGAGTGAAGTTCTTACACGATCAGAATATAATCCACCGCGATCTCAAACCAACCAACATTCTCTACAAAAGGTACCCAATACTATGCTTGAAAATTGCCGACTTTGGACTAAGCCAATGTATTGATATTCTTGGCAAAACTACGGTGTATGGTACGAATGTTGGTACAAGATGCTGGATTGCTCCTGAAGCACTCAAGTCCGGTAACCACACAATGTCATCTGATGTTTTCTCCTGTGGATTACTACTTCATTACATTTTGTCAGTACAAAAGCATCCCTTTTCACCAGATTATGCTGATAAAACAGAATTTCAAGTGGCTTTCGAAACGGAGGCCAACTTAGTGAATGACAAAAAGGAAGGATGGGATATCTCTTTATCACCTGAAGCCGCTGATCTCGTGAAGAAGATGCTCGTTAACGAGAAGAATATCATCGACAGGCCAACAGCAAAAGAAGCACTACAGCATCCATTGTTCTGGTCGAAAGACAAAAAGATCGATGTTCTCAATGCTGTCGGTAATCAGCCAGAATTTGAATGCCCACGTGCTAGAAGAACCCATCCTTTAACTGCAGTCGAGACAGATCTCGAGACGAGCTTCGGCGCGATAGTCAGTTATGGGACGTGGAATAACCTGGGGTATGTAAACATGCCTGCTATTTACACTGAAATGACTCCACCAAGGAGAAGGTCTTACAATACTTCCTCTGTAGTAGAGCTAGTGCGGTTCATACGTAATGCCTATTCACACGTCTCTGAGAATAGACGACCAGGACCGATCAGGAAAATGTTGCTGGAAGACTTCGTGTTTCTTAAGTATTTCCCCCAACTTGTGCTTGAGGTTTACAAGGCTGTAACGACTCGTGGATGGGATCAAACAAGAGAGGAAGTGAAGTACGCGATCAACAAGTAGCATGCAAGGTTAGTTTTTTTCTCTTTCTAATTACGCATACATCCTATGGTTATCTCTGAATGATGCTTGGGAACACGCGCTAATAATTCCGAACTAATGAAACTCTATCCATTAGAGTAAAAACACTATAAGCGTGCAATACTTTGCACTATTTAGCACTAATTTGAATTGGTTCTAATCTCATGTGCAAATAGTTGGCTCGCACAGTTGTAAGTTATCACATGTAGCCCTGAGGATGGCCAATGTGGTCGAAAGCTTGGCAATTAAATAATATTATCATTAGCGTAGTGGACACGAAATCCTTATCCCAATGTTATTTGTGTTTACATAACGATTGCTGTGCGCCATTAACAGGTTTTAACACGCTGTACAAACGGGGGGTGGACTACTTATAGTAGTCTAGGACACTTGGACCACACCCTATCCAGCGGAAAATACACATAAAGACTGTGTTGAAAGTCCTTATTATCCCTAGGGCCTTGCATGTCCCAATCTTCACACCATTAATAGCGCTTGGAATTGAATTAAAGCACCAAAGAAGATACAGAAATATCACTATTTTTCTTCGGTTTTAGATTTTAGATGTATCCAAAGAAAATGATCAACCCAAACCAGTGAGAACAAGAAATAAGTATCAACACAGAACATTGTAGAGTAATACCTTGTGAGTATCAGGGTAATGTATCCAACACAGAACATTGTAGAGTAATATCTTGTGAGTATCAGGGTAATGTAACCAACACAGAACATTGTAGAGTAATACCTTGTGAGTATCAGGGTAATGTATCCAACACAGAACATTGTAGAGTAATACCTTGTGAGTATCAGGGTAATGTATCCAACACAGAACATTGTAGAGTATTACCTTAGGGTGTAAACACCTGCCATTAAGGAATAATTTATTTCTTTCGTATCTAGTAGGAAGGGGTCAACAGGGTCTGAATTGTTCGCAATGTCACTAGCTAAGTGATTTTCTTTACCCCGCGTCCTGATAGGGGCCCAGTGTTTTTAGGCGGGCAGGTTTTGGTGAAAGCTATGAATAGTACTTTTTTCTTAAAGAAATGAGATCCTGTATTATGCAAAATAATTGCATTGTTTCTGCCTTATAGAGCCGATTTCGTATGAGTGTGGAAAAGTGACGGCACAAGGCACGGTTACGGCGCGGCGCGGACACGGCACCGAATGTCTAATGTTCTCATACACGGCACAGCAGTGACACGGTCACGGCAAGGCGCAGTCCGTGCCGTGCGTTTTTCATAGTCATACGAAAACTGGTCTATACAACATGGCGGTAGTAGAACATCTATAACATGTATATATGAATGAGAGCCCCCTGCATGTTGAAGGGCTGGCAGCAATATTGTATCAGTCTCAAGAAGTCAAGAAAGTTAGAATACTAGTATTTTCTTATTTTTGAAATTAAAATTGTAGATACGAAAAGTACAATGGAGATACATGCAGTACGAATCGAAAAACCGAGGTTACCCAGAAAGACCAGAAATAGTTCAGAAATCGTGTATCGTTCGTTGAGCAATCTGAAACAAATTTCTAACAGCAAGAAGTTCGATTGATTTGTAGTCAGATACACCTCTTGTAGTAAGAGAGTTGTTTCTGATTGTTCAACGAACGATAAACGATTTCTGAAATATTTCTGGGTGCCCCTTGGATTTTTGATTCGCACTGTAACTCCATTTGCTTTTTTCGTAATAAGTTTGCTTTTTCATATGCCTTTTAATGCTAAGTTTCTTTAATCAAATAAACGTATTTCAAATACGATTCATCTTGTCCCTTCAAACGTAAAGAAATGTAACGACACGCCATTTATTTAACTTTCTTGGCCTTACCACTCTAAGCATGGACGAAGAAAGGTTTTCAGTTAGTTGCTATAAGGTTTTCCTATTCAGGATGAACTAGAACATATAGAAGTTGGTTTGTGTGGAGCGACAAAACGCGAGAACCCGAAGAAAAAAGCCCTTTAAGTGCAAGAAAGATTCAAGTATGATGACGAGTTCAGGCATCTACTCCAGCATATGCCACACGGGTCAAAAATATTTCTTCCATTACCTTAGCCCGAGAAAAGAGAGATGTCCTTTCGCTCCATGACTGCTTGCTCCCGAGAAATCAACACGTTTTTACAGGGGGACGCAGTTTGAGAGCGAACGAACGTCTGTTTTCTCAGGGTACCTTTACCAGAATCATATTTTGTAATTTACAAAATTATCCCCTCTTCTATCCCCCGCACCTCACCAAAAATATCCTTTCGAGTATAATACAAAATGATCTGATTCCTTAGGAATATTATATCGTCTAGTGCTTCATGCCCTTCTGCCAGTTTTTGCTAGAAGAAATTAACTTTTCAAGCTTGTCATAAATACTTTGAAGTTGACCAAGATACGGTCTAGTTCTCTGTAATATTTTACCAGATAAATCCCTGTCTTTCTGTTGGCCTGTCCTCTTTTGTCCAGGGCGTGGCAAATGGTTTCGAGACGATTGTAGTCCTTTCCTGTGTGAAGCAGAATGTTTGGTAGATGATGGGTGATTTTCTACATTACAATTCTTATTAAGACGAGAACTTTTGGAACAAGAGACTTTGATGTTGGATTTTTTATTGGTGTTTAATGTCTTCCCATCCAAGTCGTCGTGGTTCACGTCAGTAATCGTGTGCACCGCATTACCATGGTTACCTTTCTCTTCTTTCTTCTCCTTGTTGACTCTTGGCCTTTTTATAGGGTGTATTTTTCTTCCCATAGAGTCAGGATCTAATGGATTAACATATCTGATTTTCTCTTTGACTGGGAATTGGAACGAAGTGTGTTTCATGAGTGCAACCACCGGGTTTCTGGTGATGCCACATGTATTGTCCTTCCATGCTATTTTAATGTAGCCCTCCATACCCCAGGAGCTTGACCAGGAGTTCTTTACCAACCAGTAGGGAATACCATTCTCTTTTCCGTAGCCAACGACAAGAGCTGAATGTTGAGACACGCGGTTATCTGGTAGATAAGAGCAAATAAGCTGATCATTTTGGTGCCGAGTAGGTGTTGGTTGATATAGTTGGCATTAGTATCATCATCACTTCATCATAGCCACTAACACCACCACCGTCACCGCTAATATCACCATCAAATATATCGACATCATTATCATCACCATCATCTCAAAGATCATCCTCAGCAATATTATATTATTGTAATCACCATCATCATCATCTCCCAAAATCACTGTCTCATCCATCATCATCACCCATGATCTCCTCCTCTACCATAAATATCCCATAATACCATCATCATTACATCAATAATATTATCATCATCATCATCATCGTTACCTTCGCTACGGTAATACCTGATCAACACCATCTTCTTCAACATCATCATCATCATCCTCAATGACATCATGTTTTTAACACCTATTATCCACCTATGTCAAAGGATGCCACCACCCGACCTTCGAGCGATGATAACCTACGCTTGCTCTCGGTTTCAGATTCCAGCAGATTTCAGATCTCCGAGCGACAAAGTTTTTTGAACTAGGTGTACATGCAACTAACACCTAAACTCACCACAGGCAGGATCATCGTAGATTCCCCAGCTGTAGAACTTGAGTGACATTGGACTTTCATTCATTGACACTGCAGCAGGACCGTACTTGGCCACAGAGATCTTCAGTGCAGTGTTGTTGTGTTTAGGAATGAAAGCAAATGCATCTAAAGTGGCTCCTAGCTTAGTCCCTTCGAAGTGACAAGTACCTTCCTGTAGAAGAGACAAATTCTCAATGAGACCCAAAGTTTAATCTTTTTCCTTGGTCTACTTTCACATTCAAGGTCTGTGTAACGGACTTAGTTTGCCCGTCGCCCGCTTGGCTCATTTAGTTTTTATTGGCTTGTTAATTGTGTGAAAGGATGTAGGTTCCATCCCCAGCCAAACCTACACTTAGGGTCTTAATTAAGATATCTGCAAATCAGGCGTTGGATGGATTAGCTCCTCTTTAAGAGATGTTTTACTGTGTCATAGATGTGTTATTGTCTCTAAAAGGACATCATTTTATATTTTCCTTTTCTTCGTATTTGAGTAACGTACAGGTTGTGTTTGCAACCAGTAAATTATAATTATAATGGTTATAGAAAAATCCTTTTCATTGGCGGACAAACCTGTGCAAGATAAGGACCATAACTATCAGCTGTAGCGATTCCATTCAGATAAATCCAACTCAAAGCTTTGTTGTAGTAACCACCTCTGCAACCATGGTTACCAGACCCCCAAGAACAGTCGATCACTTGTTGGGCTGACAATTCGACGAGTCTTCCTGTCTGAGAGAATCAATGAAAATACTTTGAAAATATTTTTCAAAGTAAATATATAGAAACTGACCCAAATGCCACGACTTAGAATAACTGGGTTTTTTTAAAATTTATTTTATTTATTTATATTTCAAGATTATTTACATCAATTAAATAAAATACACTGCCCCGCAAATAGCTAAGCTAATCTGTTTGAAGGCAATGGAGCGTAACTCTGATATCTGCTATTTGTAATTTTCACGAGCCGTCCTCGGCGAGAAATTTTGAAATACAAACATGAAAGACCACTGCTCTTAGCCAATCAAATCTCAGAAATTTCTTAGGTCATGATAAAACAATGAAAATACTATCAGTAGAAAGAATTTGGAAGATGTTGAAATTCAACCAAGTCTGGGATGAAGAAGTTATGAAAATTGTCTGTGTTCAGATAAACAAGTTTCTAATACCATAAGCTATGAAAATGTCTGAGAAGATTGCAAACCACAAAAGGATGTAATGAGAATTTGCGGCTTACTAGCCTTATAAACCTCGATATCTTTGAACAACTATATGAAGGCGATTAAGTTCAAATTGTAACCCGAACACAACGTGGCAAGCATCGAAAACACTGCCATAGTCGATGAAGAAGACTGAAGCAAGCAAGAGACCCTTGCGGTCTCCTAAAACATGCAGTAAAAAGACGAACAAGAGCAAGAATAGCAGTAAGGAAACTACAGGAAGCGAGTTAGTATAAGCACGTTCGTATTTTGAACGAGCTCTTTAAGCTCCTGGGCGACACGTGTTTAAATAAACTATTGATTGACTATTGATTGAAGCACACAGTTCCAATGGAATAGAAACAGCCCTAAATGAAAACATTACTGAGGAGGTTGGTACGTGAAGACAGGGGAAAAATGCAAGCAATAGTAATCTATCGACTTCGAACATCATCATAAGAATTGCGTTTTACCTTCATGAAGTATGCCCCTTCTAGTGCACCAACCGAAGCTAAGGCATAGCATGAGCCACAGATTCCCTGGCCTCGTACAGGCGTAACTGCACCTGAAACATCAAAGGGAATGAACTTTGAATGACAGTGCAATCATTGAGAATGACGTGGGGACGAGTACCAATCAGTGCAGGAGGAGAAAGTTCGACATTTTTGGCAAATTCTGACAGCTACTGTTGATGTAACATTCAAGAAATACCATGCTACGAAGGAGACTTCAGGTAAGTATAAAAATTAATCGAAATATGGATATTGTACACCCTCATTAAGTAAATTCAAGGTATCTTGGTAAATCATTATTAATACAAGTGAATATAAGAACGAAACTTAAAATAGTTTGAAACTGTGCTGACGTTCCAGAAATTAGTCCTTCCTCGAAGTAAGAAATGGACTGGAACTGTTATATTTTGCGCAAATTTAAACGATGATCGAATCATTTTTTTACTAACAAGTCGGGATTTAAACACGACGCATTTTATTCTTACCATAATCTCTCCAGTCCAGCTTGTCTGGGACATCAATTCTTTTCAGTATTTTAGTCATGTTGCTGTAGGACTCGTGATGGGGCTGCAAGTGGACTGCTCCCTTGTGATGTGTGCTGTTATCTTGTTTCAGGTCTGTGGATCAAATTAACAAAAAAAATATTTTTGTGGCAACAATTTCTTTAACATCATCAGCAGTTATGATGAATTTTGATAATGATTACGAAATCTTCCATTAATTATATTTTTCTTAAGGGTTTCTTTGAGGGTTTCTTTGAGGGATGGTTAGCATATTTTACAATGGTTGGGTAAGGTTGATACGCCTTGTCAGTGGGGACTTTTAAATGTTCTATTGTGTAATCACCTGCCTTTGGCAAATTGATTTAATAAATAAATAAATAATAATAAATGGACTACTTCGACGATACGGCGGCCATCTTGAATCGGGACTAATGAAAAGAACCATATACGAATGCACAGGGTATACGTAGGATCTGATGAAGAAGAAAAAAACAAATCCTGGCTTTCTCTCGTCCTCTCACGTTGGTTTAGTGACAAGCACTTCACTTAATTTTTCTACGATCAGTCATTCCTTTTATAACTTGAATCGCAAGGCATTATGGGGCGTCCAGGGGGCAAAACAAAACAAAGATGTCGGATAATATAAAGAAATTCGTTTTTTTATCTTTCTCAGTTTCATGTCCATCTTCTTAATTCATCTCTTGTCAAATTCACTCGTGGTGAACAGTTAATGTTAATCGACGCCATTACTGTAACAAAATTTTGTATATTTGCCCCCTACCAAGATGGCCGCCGTATCGTCGAAGTGGTCCATTGGCAAATAATGTCTTCGTGGATGATCACCCATGTATTAGTCATTAGATCTAACGTTACCTTCGTGGTGGTCGTACTCGTCGTCCGTCAAATCTACCATGTGATTTGGAGCCAATTTGTAAGTAAGATTCTTTCTGTTTATCGATCGAATGTACCTGAGTACGAATGATAAGACGATTTATTCTAAAACTTTATGCATATAAGCAAACATGTAAAGGGGCAGATCCAGGGGAGAAGTGCAGGGGGTGCGCACTCCCCCCCGAGCAACTTTGTCCCCCTATTTTGAAGATACCCAATACCAAATAATGTTTTCTTTCTTTGATTCTGAGGGTTGCACCCTTCCTCGGCTGACTTTGTGTATCGATTTTTATTGTCGGATGGGAGCTTCTATTCATTCTGGTCGTCAGGGCCACTGATGGCAATTTCGTTTACTCCAAAACTTTAGTTAAGAAATCCGGCCCGATTTCACAGACTTTGCTGAGCTAATTGGTTAGACTAGTGACTTTGTAACCCACGTTAAAAATATCCTGGATGCAGCTCCAAAATGGTTCAGTTGATTGATTGTAACGAGCAGTTATAACGGTCGGTGTTTGCCCTTTTAAAAAGAATGTATTCAATTTGCCTAACTGAAATTATGCTATTGCTGGCAGTTGTAGCCTCGTGTTCATGCTTTAGACACCAGTCTCCCGCTCGCCTTCCATCGATATGAATAAGGAATATAACATGACCCACCTCATATTGTGCCTGAAGATATGTTTTCTCTTGACATGTTCTTCATCAGATTCGTATGATTTATTGTGTCGTGTCTTGTATTCAACGTACATCTTGTCTATGGACTTCTCGGAGATAGCTCCGTACGACAGAAACTCTTGCATCGGGTTACCAAGCAGATGGGAATCCATGGAGTGAGCAAGCGTGTTGCACCATGAATCTGTGTTACATAACCAGCAAGATAACTAATTTTTCTGCATTCTTAATTTTTCCCAAGACATAGAGCCTTTTCCAAGATAGCGAACATGCCTTATATGATATTGTTTGTCAGCACCAAATCTTGACCACAATTCACCACTTTCCATACATCGGTTCACTAGTCACGGACAAAGAATTCAATCGAGGCTTTAAGGTAGTTTCAAAAGATTATTCAAATTTGAATCTTGCAGCCTCGACAGAATGCTTTGTGTTTGACCAGTGACGGAACCGATGTATGGTGAATCATGTTTAACGACCTCAGAAAAGGCCTATGGCCAACATGCCAAAACCCTCACAAAAAAGAGATAAGACTGACATTAAATAGAAGTTTATTTTCCACAATTTGATAGTTAGTCAACTCAATGATTGCCCCGGGGGGGGGGGGGGGGTACTTCGGATCGTTTCATACGGGGATGCTCCGCCCGAACTCTAGACCCCTTGCCGTTTGATATACCAAATTTCAGCAAAAAGGTACCCCTTTTATATACTTTTTTCCTCAAAAGGTACCCCTTTCGTATACTTCTGAAGAAAAGCTACCCCTTTTTATACCAAAACTCACAAATTCCCACCCCTTTTCTATACCTGCGGCCTGAAAAACGTACCCCTTTCGGGCGGTAATAGCAATTATAGGGAGTACCCCCCCTCCCCCGGGAATGATTGCCTTCAGTGACATTTCCAGTGCAAAATCGTCTCACCTTTTGGTAATTCAAACTTTTTCAAGTCAGGTTTCCACTCCTCAAACGATATATATTCCAAGATATAATAGTCATAATAAGATGCTAATAGGTTATCATATCCCTTCATCTCATATCGCACGGGTCTCGGAGGATCTGTTCTTGTCACCCATAGGGTATGGCTGTTGAGTAAGCCATACGATAAGTAACGGTATTCCCACTTGGCTGTGGCGGTACCTCGGTATACCTCGTATTGGGAAAACTGGAAAAGAACAAAATTTTCTTGAAATCAGGCGCTAGCATCTCCATTACATATTCATGGAGGCCACGCCCTATGATCTTTCATATCATAATGTCTGCAAACCATGGACTTTTCCATTTATCAGTAGATTAGTCAACTAGGTATAGACCCTCCACTGACCCGTTTCACGTGACGTCAAAGTAGCTCAATTTGGAGGACAAAACAAAAGAATTTCAATCTCCTGAGAATTGGAAACCTAATGTTTTGTCCTCCAAATTGATCTGCATTCCGACGTGCTGCAAGGGGCCTATTTTCATATTAGAGCTTAATAATCCGTGGAATGATGACACTGCAGTTGCATTGCTCGTACGTGTGGGATGTTCATCAGCTGATCGAATCGCATTTTTTAAACGATCATTTCTGACTCCCAGCTCATGGTGTTTGGAGTAGATAATGAAACCGAAAGACCTTGAATTATCGGCTGATTGAAACCCAGAAATTAAATATCTTGAAAAGTTTTTGTATCCTGTAAGTGAGGCTATAAGGGGTCAATAAACAAATTTGACACTCAAGCCTCTGTTGAACAATTTCTAATTTCAATTTTCAACTTATCTCGCATCTCGCGCGTGTTGTACATTTTTTCACTTGCCCTGATGATGGACGCTTTGTCCGAAAGATTGGTGATTTATTAAATCTTCACGTGGTTGTAACTTTATTTTGTAACTTGGATAAACCCACGTTCAATGGTATTCTTAATCTAATTTGTGTAATCTTTCGTTATTATGAGTTGCTTTCCACTCACCTTGAGTGTGGTCATATTAGGAACGATTGGCTGAACTACAATCGGGACTTGTTTATTTCCAGCTAGATTCCAACAGCCGATGTAGTTGCCCTTTTTGCCATCGTACATTGGAACCACTTTAAATGCTTCTCCGTGTTTGCCAAGATCAGCTAGTTGAAAGGTCTTATCAGTACCTATGGTATAACAGTATTATGACACTAATTATGAGTATTAACGAAGTTCAAACAAGGCCTGGCCATGGTATAACGCGACGCATGGGATTGTGGGGCGGAATTTGAGGACGAGATCAAGAAGCAGTGTAGCCTCGAGTCCCCACTGACCCTATATTACACACCACGAGGTTGGTGCTAGTCTTACTGATTAAACGTGGGAGAGGCGAATAGTGACTGCTTCAAAGAATTGGCCAGCCACTTAGGGCAAATCTTTGAGGCGATGAACCACGGCACTGAGAGTTCAACCAAAACATAAATAAAACCGCCCAAAAATCACGCCCAGTTTTGTATCAATTTCTTGCATTTTTATTTTTTTCGTAGTTAACCACATATAGAAACATGCAGAGTCAATCATTTTGACTTCAAAAGTATAGAATTTTTGTGACGAAGATACGATCGAATAATTACGTAAAGGAAGCTAGTAAAATTTTTTGCGCGAGACAGTTTGAGTATATTATCGATTTGCTTGTTCCAATTTTCCACATGGCTAATTTACATGTACAAGACACCAGAAAAGGCGTTATAAACAAAAGAGTAAGTTACCATAATAATAGTCTATCCTGCTGCGGTTGTGCTTTCTAGAGAACCAAACCTCGAACGGTTCTTCGATTTGACTGTGAGGCAAATGTAGTTTCCCTGTCGCGTGGTAGTTTTGCGGGAATCGGAATGGTTCAGGTGGAGTGTTGTTCAGACTTCTACCGAAGATCCTCAAGACGAGAGGAGAGTCGTGTATTTTGTAGATCCCTAAAATTAGACCCAAGGAAAACAGAACGGTTAAAGAAACCGCAAGTCGTAGAAACCCCATCCCAGCTCCTATGACAAGAAGCGGAATGGCTAACTCTTACTGGTTTGAACATCAAAACCTTAGTTTTCTTGACTGGTGAGATTTAAGTGAATAACATCACATGTCGATTTTGTCGGTGAACATTTCATCATCAACACATCGCGAGCCTGACGACTAGCGGTCGAACTTTTGGCAAACATTTTAATTGCTTTCATCATTGAAAAACTCTATTTAATGCTAGAGAAAATAAATCGCTTTTATTCCAAGACTTGGGAACAGTTTTGTTAAAGAATTCTGGATTGTGTGCCATAGGGATCGTACGTTGATTCTTGTTCTTGTCAGATCACAACAGGTGCTGTGGGCAGGTGGCAGGCAGGGGCGAGGTTCATTTTATCAAGTATATATAGATCCTCACTGAAGGCGCTGTGACTATATGAAACTTATTTCGCAAAGCCGCTGCAAATAAATGAACTTGAGATTCTACTTGTGTTCGAGGACGGTGAGGAGTAGGGATATTGGACGCCCTCTCGCGACACTCATTTCTGTTCAGATCCCAACATACGATGAAACCCAAGGAGTTTGCTAAGGCAACAAATGTTAGCTAAGAGACACAACACTGATTTCAGGAGTGTTTATTCCCCAGTGGATCTATTCGGATATACCATAAAGTTGTCAATTGAAGTACTGGTACAAGATTTCTCGAGGGAAATGGACCATTACGTTATCAGCTAGCGCCATGTTGGATTGCAAGAGTAGAACCAAACAAAGTGAATTTGGAAATATGCATCAAAGCTCACAAAGCACTCTGGGAAACCGAGTCTTGGAATGAAACAGGTAAATAAATCAAAGAAAATATCAGGAAAAAAAAGTTATTTTCGTCTGTTGAAATACTTACATTTCCATAGAAAATGTTGAAGGAAATTTTAAGAGCCAAAAAAGCTTAAGGACTCAGTTTCCCATCACGCTTTGTGCTAGGAATTTGAGCTCATGTGCACTGGCTATTGCAATCAAGATATTCCTTGGTCTCCCCTATCTGCACCATTTTGGTGTGAAATCAGTTCATTAATATTTTTTATACTAGTAAATAAGGTCATAATATATCGACATACTCATTTTATTTTCCACTCATTTTCATCAACATGCTTCTTATATAGCTATAATCAAACTAATAAGAATAATTTCACCAAAGGTGGTAGAATCCCTAAACTGCAATCTCATCACAATCAGAAATATATTAATAATTTTATTAACTACCATACAAAATAATCAATAAATCTAATTGCAAAGAAAAAATATATATTTGAAAGGCAGATCAAAGAAAAGAATCCATGAATCCATGCTTAAGATGTGACTTTTTTTCATGCTGAAATCATATCTTCTGCTCCAGGAAAATTTTTTTAATCTGTCTCTTGCTCTAAATAATCATCAATACAAAAAAAATTCTAATAAAATATTAATGAGAATCAAATAACTAGAAAGCCTTGGTTATGGGTAAAACTTGTGCAGCATGCAGTACACAGTTACATAGCAGAGATCACACTGAGTGGCTCTGGGTTGACTGAGAGGGCTTTGAACTCTTCCAATGTCTTGTGACAGGAGGATTTCCCATTGTTAGTGAATGGTTCCATCACTTGTTTCAGCAAGGGCCTAAAATACAAATCAATATAATTATCATTCACTGGTTTCTCATTCTAAACTTTGAGGGGCATTTTGTATAAATATAGCTTGTATCCTTAACTGCACATGAAAACTATTGTGTTTATGCAAAGTGCCCCTCAAATTTGATGCAAATGAGCCAAATCAAAATGCTTTATGGGTCGTAAGAAAGATGTTTGGAATAGAAATTAATTCACATTAAATCTAAGAGTAGTCATTTATACAGAACTGAAATGTAATTTCATCCAACAGATTTGAATGAAAGGGGGGGCATGCACTCGTTTAGTAAAAATATTATTTCTAGTATATTGATTGGCTTGGTTTTCAATCACTCCAATGATGTACAGTAGTTGAGTGATTGTGGGTTTACAGTGGATTTCACTCAACTTTTCCTGAACAGATTCCGAATTATGTTCAGAAATTCCCAAGGGTGGGACCAACTTTTGTCTGAACTTAATAACAGTAAAAAAAATTAATTCTCTTACCAGTACTGCTGATTGACAGTGTAGTACTTGAATGGCTTTTTAAAACCATTGAAGGTGGAAGCTGCTGAGGCAGTGTAGGCTCCCATGTTCTCAAAGTACAACCAGTCACCAATCTCAACCTTAAAAACAAAAAACACCAAATTAAATCACTAAAGTCTCAAAACTTCAACCTTCTTCAATTCTTCACTGGTACATGACCAAAAAAATCGCTATAAATACATATTGGAATTTTGATTTTATCTGTACTCATGTTTGTTGACAAGTCTGTATTTTCTTAACTGAGGGGCAGATCCAGGGGGTACACACCCCTCCCCTGGGTTCACTTTGTACTTCTACTCTTCAAAGATAACCAATACAAAATAATGTTTTTTCCCTTTTGATTTTAACGGTTGCACTCCTCCCAGGGTCAACTTTGTGCCCCCACTGCAGCTTTGAAAATATCCAAAACGTAATAATTTTCTCTTTCTTGGATGATATCATGAATTTTTTTTTGCAGGGGGAGGGGGTGTAGGTTTTTTTTTGTGTGGGTGCTCTTCTAATGCAGCATCCCTCCCTGAAGAAAATCCTAGATCTACCCTGTAACTTGTAACACCACCACACAAATTTTGCTTCAACCATGGATTCCATAAACTATTGATAATTCTCTAGTAATTGAAGTATCTTGAGTTACTTTGAATAATGTACCTTAGGAAGGGCCACACTCTTAGTGATACAGTCCAAGGAGTCACAGGTTGGTCCCCAGATGCTGGAGGGGTACAGAGCATTGCCATCAGTCTCATTCAAGGTCTTTGGCACAACAGTAGCATGGTCAAATACCAAGCAGTTGAATGACCCATACACTCCATCATTGATGTAGTACATGTAACCCTGAAACCAACAAACAGCTATCGTCATCATCATCATCAGGCTTCATGACACTAGTCAATGTTCCATGTTCAAAATTATCATCAAGCATCATCAATTGGAAAACTAATGTTACATGTTATCCATATCTTACCAACTGCTCATCTTTCTTGGAAACAGTGCCGACTGTTTTGGCTTTTTCCCCTTCTTGCAGCTGGCTGTGAGGCACCACACGCTTGGCAAAAACATTGACAGCCAGGGTCAATGCTGATGCACTGTAGTAACGTCCAGGTTCACCAATGATCTTAATTCCAGAACTGGGTGGGAAATGTTCATCTAAAAGAGGGTTGAGGGTGTTGCAGACCTGGAAAAAAAATGACAACAAATTATAAGGAATTTGGATAAAGTACAAGATTCCTGGGAAGCAGTGAGATTCAGTCACATGCTTTCAGTTCGAACCTGATAAGCTGCACCACCATTATACTTGCAGTGATAATTAGCAATAACATCAATTAACATCAGTTACAAGATCAAATTTCACAAATCAATTACTGTCCCAGATCAACATTTGAAGAATAATGTGAAGACAAAATTTTGAATCTAGGATTTCATGTCTGTTGGTATAATAATACTACTGTGAACTGTTTGCTTACATCTTCAAAGGTGATGGTTGAATCTGGGGTTCCTGGAAAACCTCCTCCAATGTCCAACAAGTTGAACTTGAATCCAAACTGGCCCTTCAGGAAAAGATGGAAAGTATAAACTTCAATATCATAAAACAATAAAAACCTTATGACAGATTTAATCTTATACAGTAAGCTTGGCAATGTTTTTGCACTTAATTCTCTTATGGGCTTCTTTTTTAAAAAACCTTTTCTTTTTTCACTCATACTACGACTATATTCAATATTATTTGTACACAACACTCAACTCTCATGTTTTATGAAGGGAGGAAAACTGGAGAAAACATAGTATTGAAGAGAACAACACTGTCATCAAACAAAGTTAACCCAAACCTTTGGGACCACAGTCATGAATGATGACTCACCTGCAATGTACACCACCCATGCTACCTTGATAAATCATCGTCATCATAATATTAGTATACTTACAGCAAAATCAAAAACACTACGTGCCGAGAGCACTGCTGTAGCAAAAGCACCGGCATCATAACAACCACTGCCAACATGGAAACTAAGAACAGGAAAACAAAACAAAATTAGTTCTTGAAACAATGAAATTGTTTTTCAATCTTAGTTCACCGTGTAGAGAGAGTAATTCTGATCATCATAAGTAGATTATTACCTCACTCCAACCACATTCAGCCCAAGGTCTTGTGCAACTTTCAGAAGGTGGCGGCACTGTTTCAAGGGAGCTCCATACTTGATTCCAAGCTAAGAAAACACAGAAATCAAGGTTACATAGTGTTTGCTTCTTTACCATTGCACTCTGTCACTTTCGAACTGAACTCTTTATCCAGTAATCTTAGGACTACCAAAACTTTAGCTTCTTTCAAAAGAAAGTTGAACATTTTTCTTTCTAATTCATAACTAAGTTAAACATTGAAGCTTTTCCTTTTAGTTCCTGAATAATCCTTTTATGTAAAGTAAGCCGAGACTTTATGGGTCAGCGCAATAGCAACATAATAATTACTATTATTATATAATAGATTTTGTAGAGCTAATACGATGTTTCAAGTTTTTTCATATGGTCTATCCAATATTTTGTTAATTATGATGAGAAAAATACCAACCTGGCACAGAGACTTGGAATCATCAGTACGAATACGCAAGATCAACCTAAAATAAAAAGGTATGAGATTTAGTTAACAGTATGTGAGAAATCATAAACATGTATACTCCTAGTTAAAATCACTCTTATCATTATCTCTCTCATCATGGAAAGATGACTTACTTTGCTGTTGGATACAGCTTCTTGGCTTTGTGTAGCTCCATTTCATTGTCAAAGGTTGTCATGGAAACATTGTGCTGGGCAGCAAACCTACAACATTTGATACATTCCATAAAAAAACTTCAATTTAACATATAAATTTCTTTTAAAGGGGGACTAGTACGAAAATCGTTCAAAATTTAATTCGGCTGAAACTTTCCTAGAATAATCTCTAAGGGTCTAATAAACACTGGTTAAAGTTTTTTCTTGATATTCCGAAGGGAAGTATTATATTTTTACAAATTTTTAAAGAAGTCAGTGACGTCATTTACTCAACACTATACATCGCTCTATACATTTCCCTGTATTTTGTGATCAAAATATTCGCTCGTTCCATACTCAATACTGAAAAAAGAGACTTAAAAATCAATTGTAATCACAATAAACGTCAGTAAAGTCTTTCAGCCAACCTTTGGGCTTTATAGAAATAAAATAAATCAAGAAGTTATTTACAAAGAAATGTATGGAGCGATGTTTAGTGTTAAGTAAATGACGTCACAGACTCCGTTAAAGATTCGTAAAAATATAATCCTCCCTTTCAGAATATCAAGAAAAAAAATGATCTAGTGTTTATTAGAGCCTTAAAGATCATTCCAAGAAAGATTCAGCCGAATTAAATTTTGAGCGATTTTCGTACTAGTCCCCCTTTAACAAATTATTTAATTTTTGAAAATTTTGTATTTAAAAGTACAAAAGGCAACTCAGAAACTGAGTTGAAAAGATCCACTCTCCTTTTGCATTTTTTGTATGCACTGTGTGCAGAACCATTGAATATCTTAATAGCGTACCTGAAGTGAGATGCCTGCTTGCATGGGTTTGCATAAACAATATTTGATGGTGGTACTCCCAGTCCCAAAATAGTTTGAATTTCACTCTGCGAGTTAGATAAATTTAATACTTAATTATATATAGTTTTAAAAGTGTTGCTACAATATCCCCTCACAAATAGAATAAAAAACGGCTCAGTAAGTTTTGGTAAACTTCTCTAATCATAACCATAAGTTAAGAGAGGGCAAGCTACCTGTTCATCATTGCCGATATAGATTCAGATTACTTAACCTAGACACAATAAAATTGCAGAGGTACCACTTTGGGCCTTGTTAAGGATGAGGTTAAATAAGTTAACAGTGATACACAACAAGAGACTTACCTTGCTAGCACAGTCAAAACCCAAACCAAGGCCTACCAGCAATTTCAGGATCATAGGATCATCATTGCATTTCATAGCTGAAGTAAACACAAGAAATATTCATATATTAGATGATAATAATTATGGAGACAAGATTTCTTTCCTTCATTTAAAAACAATCTTTTTACTTTTATATAGTTCAGCATTTAGCATCTTTTACACATGCCTCAAGCAGGCAGATGGAAAACTAGAAGACAGATTCCCTTCAAATTTATGATCTGTTTTGTTAAGAGCAAAATCTTATACCAAATTACATACCATAGAAAGGCTCAACTCTTGGCAGCAACTGAGCCCACTGAAATAAAATCAGAAATGAATGTTAATGATGCTGCATAATTTCCTCTTGATGTAAATTTGAAAACATAAGGCAGTTATCTTCCCTAACAGAGTCCTGCTAGAGTGCAGATGGTTGTATATGTCAAAGATCATAATGTATTGAAGAAAAAAAAGGATGCAAAAAATTGATAATGGCTCAGTTTGTACAACTAAGGTAAACAATCTTCATCAAAACATGAAGTTAAGAGAGGGCAAGTTACCAATCATCATAGCCATTAGAGAAGAATGGAAAAATGTTTAGCAGCATCTAAACACTCAATAAGAAGTTTATATTGAAACCAATTTATTTGCTCTGAAATCTAAAATTCACAACATACTTTCTTGTGCTTGAGGATCACATCTGCCAAGTCTACAATGTAGAAGGCGTCATCAGAATCCTGCAACCCAACAAGTATCCACATTCTATTAATTGACATCACCCTAAGCCAATATTACTCACTAAAGAGAAATTCAGACAGATTCATTGCACCCTATACATTTATAAAAAGAAAAGGGGTTCTCTTGTGAAGTTACCAGTACATTAAAAAAATCACTAGGGTGGAAAAATGCTAATTTTTCAATGTCACAGACAACAAAGGATCATTTGTCCAGGCATTTAAGTGCTAGTTTCTGACACCAACCTGTTTCTTGAAAAGTAAGGATCAAAAGTTACGAATCAAATTTGAACCAATTATTATGGCTTTGAAAATTGGAAAGGATGAAAAAGAGTGCTGAGTTAATAACTAACCTCTCTTTGTGGAGAATTAAGCTTCTCCATGATCAGTTTCCTATAGGAAACATTATCGTCCACAACTTCAATATCATTGTCCATTCCAGTCATGTTCTGCTTCATCTTCAAAGATCACGCAGGGGGCTGGTGAAGTAATATCATCACTGTGAGTTAGCCCTGCCCTGACTTACATAAGCCCAGAGATTGTTTTAGGATTCCTTGTTTAAGGCATGTCACCTAGGGTCCATGCATAGATACCACACAACCAAAGAATTTTCCCCTATTTCAAGATCCAAACAAGAGTTATTCAAATCTAATGATATATGAATGAATTCTTCAATCTTCAAACCCCCATTGAGAAGTCCAGATGTTGGAAGGATAAAAAAAACTAGAGTTGCACAATAACAGACGATATTTGATACCACAAACTCGATCAGTTTGGATCTGGTCCAAAGTTGTGCTATTATGTAATCATGTCGTCAAGGACAAAATTTCATGATATTATTTAGGATTACATAATACACTACAAACTTAATTCTTATACATATTAGTCAAAAGTATAAACAATGAATTTTTAAACTCGTAATACCACGTTAACCACATTAACTGGTAGACATTCACATTCGTCTGCTTCTCAATTTGTTGGTGAAATTAATTTTTTTGAATGTTTCTTTTGAAGTTAGTTCTTCACAAATAACGCCTTTATTTTTCATATCTTTTTTCAAAACGTAGGCGTTTGACGTTGGTTAAAGTAAGATTCCATAAGCTTCAGTTCTTACCTTAAATCCTAACCGTATAAAAATACAATGCTTAGCAAGCGTTAGCTTGGTTCTGAATCAATGTTGAAGGAGAATTCGAACTTCTTCTTCTTGAGAAGTTGATCGACGTCTGGGTACTTAGTAAATTTTAAAGAGGTGTGGGACTGTGAAAGAAAAAACAAATTCACATTTACTCGTGAGGAAGGGGAAGAAGATGGCGCCATAACGTGGTCGCTCGCTTTGGCATTGTTTCACTCTCTCGAGGGAGAAAAACTAAGTATTTTCACTTACTTTTACCACCCTTGAAGAGAAGCAGGACGCGATGACCTTTAAACGAGAAATGTTGACGAAATAAGTGCAAAAATAAAAGGAGAATCTAAAGAAGGCGCATTTCCCGTCCTTCGACAGGCTTGTACTCTTCCAAAATGGACTCCGATTTGTAAAATGAAGAAGCCATGCGTCGCCGATCCTTTAATTGGTCAATCAACTCACGTGGTTCTGAGTATTGCATTTCAATGACGCAAGGGCATATACACAGGAAGCCCACGCATTGGCTTCCATTTGGTACTCATTTCCAGGTAATAAATGCTGAGTTGCTAAGAACTTTTTTTTACTCTGTTAATTGTGACAAAGTTTTAGTAAAAGAGAAGTCGTATGACTTACGTGATCATGGTTTATTGGAAGGCGTAGAGTGACTGGCTTTTTCTGTCATGGAACCCGTGATACAGTCCATTACAAGCTACACACTGTATGAGTCAGTACACACTGCATGAATCAGTAATTATGGAAAAGGTAGGTGTAAAAAAGTGGAGTAGTGGTGATTAACAACCGAAAGTTCTGCATTGGGACCCTCTCTTAAAGGGGCACTTGGATGAAAACGCACCATATTTTGAAAGTCCGAATAGTTCAAGTATTTAAGTATAATATGACTCAATCATGATTATGAAAACCAGATTGGCAAAATTTTAGCCTGGGAGCCACTCGCAGTTGAGAAATTTTGGTTTAAAAACTAAGAGAACAATAGGGTTGAATGTATGACGTCATTTACTCACAATTTAGATGCTGAAAAAATATATAATTTTTACCCGCAAATTTTGACTGTGAAGAAAATATGTTGCTTGGCTACTATTGGGGCCATATAGATAAGTTTAACCAAGTTTCAAGGCATTTCCAATTTTCATCCAAGTGCCCCTTTAAGTTTCATTCCTTTAAAGTTAAGAAAACAAGCCTCAAAACGTCTTGTGGTTTGCAAGTGAAAATTGGTCGAAATCCTTGGGTTTTCAAACAAAAGTGACTGAAAATTGTGGGTTTTCAGATAGAAAGCTCTAGAAATAAAACCCCACAAAAAATTGACAGCCAAAACACTCAAGGTCTGACCTGTCTGAAGCCCTTGCTGTCCAAGATTATGCACTGAAACTCTGCAAAATTCCAAAGCTTTTTGACTCTTAAGAGCTTACCCTTACATTCTTGGACTTTAATAAACAGCTGTTTTTAATTTGTATCTAATTAGATGATGAAGAACACTGCATGATTGAACATGGGAATGCTGAGTATGACTGAGATATCGAACTTTGTTCATATGAGGGTTAAAGCTCAAATGAAAATCCTCAGCTGGTATATTGGTAAGCTAACAGAAAGGTGTGTGTGTGGTGTGTACAGTAGTATGTGTGTGTGTGTATGGGGGGGGGGGGGGGGGGGAGGGGCTGGTTCAAAAGATTGGACATGCCTAAATATTCTTGAAATTCATATTCACGCTGCCCAACCTGAACCACACCTTTAAACTAGTCACTATGCCATCGTGCTGATAACAGCATAAATGTCCAGCATATCTTTATGATCTTATGCAATGATGCAGTAGGTGAAGCCAAATTTTGCCATTAGAATTCATGCTTGCAGGGGAAATGTAGGGTGATCGATTTATGCAGTGTCAGAGGTTGCATTCGGCAGAATAGAGTGAAGTCATTTATCCCATGAAATAAAAATTGCTTGTTAAAGTGTTATAGTCAAATACCTCAATTTGTGTTGAAAAAAGGGCTAACAGTTTACTTAAGAAACTGGGTAATAAATACTGTTAGTTCTGGATCAGACCAGTAGTTATCAGGGGCGGTAAAGGGGGGGTCTCGGCACGGCTTATGAAAATTAAAAAAAGATGATCACAGCTCTTAAAATTATATCAAACATAGTTATACTATTCAAATCTTGTTTAAAACTGGACCTTGGGATTATGTGGATTTCTTCAAAGAACATATATAAAATCGTTAGAAAAAGCACACCCACAATATTTGCAGACATTTTAAAGCAATATATATTTTTCATATAGCAATATATATATATACACAATATGTTACATTAAATACTACTATCATATTTCTGCTTAATCAAAGGGGAATCCTTTAACGATAATTGAAGCTCTGTTAATCATTCATATTTTGTATATTTACACACAATTTCATTGATAATCACAATAAAGTTATCATTTCTAACCTCTTGGATTGCAAATCCAGAAATTATTTACACATAAGGGAGCAGATTAATGCAGCAGTCACACTCATCCTAGCATATATACACTTTGTTCTGGTTTTCCAGCCCTAAACATTACAGTCTGTTTCTCACGAAGTCAGTAAAGTTTAAGCCCTATTCGTTAGATGTTTGAATCTCTAATAGTATATGCTTTACTTTGCTTTGGTTTTCCAGCTCTAAAAAGCATTGAGATCAAAAAGTATAAGTGCCATGGTGAAGTGGCACAGTCTGTTTCTCACTAAGTCAGCAATGTTTCAGCAATATTCACTAGATGTTGGAATTTCTAATGATATATATGCTCAAATGTTCCCTCGTTAACTTTCAATCAGAAGTAAGAAAGCAGAGGGATTTTTATCTGAAGGGACAACTCTTTCTTGTGCTTGACTTGACAAGACTTGCTTGTTCTCATTCTTTAGCAATGATGTGATATGCCATGAACAAGCCTTGAAGAGCCTTGAAGAAAAATCACAGATTTTTCCTGTATGTCCCACTTTGTGTTCACCTTTCCTTTCATGTGAAGTCCTTCCCTTTTGTTTATTACGATCCTTGGTTTGTAGTAGTCACCAAATTTGGCATTCTACTGAAAGAGCTTATAGGTACGGCCATGGATGGCATACTCTGAGGTCCAGAATTAGCAACTGATGCTGGTACCAAGGTTGATGACTGCATGGCGGCAATCTGATTAAGCTTGCTCATTTCAAGCTGCCATCCTGGAACTTTTCTAGCAGTCATGTGTCGACGAGCATGTTTGGTCAGATGATCAGATCTCATAAATCTTCGACCGCAGAGCGTACAAGCAAATCTCTTTTCACCAGTGTGGGTTCTCTTATGACGGGCCAGTTCATCAGATCTTGCAAACCTTCTATCACAGCCTTCCCAAGTACATGGAAAAGGTTTTTCTCCTATGAACAAAAAAAGAATAAGAACATTTAATTTACCACTGAAAATATATCTTTCATGAAAACATAAACGAACTGCAGTAATAAGGTGACTTTGACTTTTTTATCCCACAGCGTTGGCCAATATTGCAATCTTGGTCTTGATACTTTAATTATAATATTATGCTTAACCTTATCCAATAATTGCTTGTTAACTGATGGAGGTTATCACATAGCCTGTTCAGACTAAAAAATTTTTTTAGCTCAAATAGGCAGAATAAAATTCTTCATTCACCAGTTTGATTGCCTTTTTGATATATGATAGCTTAGCAGTGCTTGCCAAATTAGGAATGCAGCCATAAATTTTTGAAAACATGGTCAGGACATGACCTTTTCAAGCCATGTTGAGACATGATTGAGTTCAACCATAAACTAATATCAGTAATTTACAAAAACTTTTTTTTATCAAACAACATTATCTAAGTTCTTGCTTTTTCTGAGTAAATTTCATATCCTTGAAAAAATTTATTAAAATATAATTTTTCTGATTCATAAGTGACATTATAACACTTGCCAATTCAACACTAAAATAAGGTATTTATACAGCGACAAAACAACATTTTTGCTCCTCATAAAAATCTCAGTTTTATGTATAAGTATGAAAAAAATATTTCATAAACTATGTCATCTTCTTAAAAACTAACAAATATCGAAAGTCCAGATCAAATCATTTTTCAATTTTTGATAAATCACCCTTGCTGTCTAAAATCGAAAAGGAAGAATGGAAGTATTGTCTTCTACTGTCTATATGACTAATAACTTTCTTACATGATAATGATATTTATCAGAATCAAATATATTGAAAAACATTGCAAATTTAATTGGAACGTGGTTTTAAATAAATTTTTATCACGATCAAAAAAGAAAATGCGTCGATAATAAAAGGCCAAGTTCACTCTACTATGGAAGGGGTTTTCCCTATTGCCACAAATAGGAACCGACAAATCAAAAAAAACGAAAATGGAAATGACTCATAAACGTCATTTTACAACCTTCGAAAAATCGCTTTCGTTTCCTACCTCTCTTGTTTATCAAATCGTCATTCTAGATAGTATAGATCTTAGCAAAGAAATATCGAAATTGTCCAAAGTCACGCGCATATTGAAGGCGCTTGCTCAGCCGAACGTGTCAATGTCCAGAAATTAATCATGTATGAAAGGAATGATGTTAATAAAAGGTCGCATGTATTACTCTTGTAGCACTATCTGTTCACGTGAACCATTGTTCTGTTCGTGACTGCAGCCTACTTTCAAACTATTACCTTATGACGTCACATACTTTTGGGGGTGTGTGTCGCGGGAGTGTGCGAGGTTGGGGCAAGAAAAGACACGTAAAGATCGAAAATAAAAAAATATATCCAAAATGATTTAAAGAAACACATAAACCGAACTATTAGAACTTAATTTTTTTGAATTCAACAGTCGTGCTAGATCCCGTGTCTTATAGTAGCGTTATGTAACTGATTTTAAGCAAAGGGTCAAGGTTCGATTCTCACCTGTGTGTGTTCGAAGATGGGCCTTCAAATGGGAGCTTTTGAAATACGTTTTCCCACAGTTTTCGTAGTCACAGATATGATTTCGACGTCTAGTTGTTTGGTTTTTTCCTCCATCTGATGGATTCTGAACTGACTGTTGACCAGCGAGAGTTAGCAAGTTGTTCTGAGCCATCTGTGGGATGAGGATACCTCTTTGATCAGTAGGAACAGTTGTGCCATTTACTGGGTACAAAATCATGATTGCTCCCGCGGGAAGATTTCCTCCTCCAGGGAAAAGGACAGGACTGAATCCAGCATTTGGTAGAGGAGATGTAGAGCTATTTGGTGACACTGTAGTCCGTGAGTCCGTAGTATTTGTATATCGTGTTTCGGTAGCGAGATCCCCTTTCTGCAATATGAACACGACAAACTTACATCAACTGGTTTGTTTTGAAAACTAAGATTTCACCGTGTTTAGATAAGTTCAACTCTGATCTAACTACATTTTATTTGACATACCTTTTGATTCTTATAGCCAAAATCGGAGCCACTACTAGATTCATCAGAGGACATTGTACTACTAGTTGTACAAGTACTACTGAGCGATGCACTGGAAGAATTCCTGCTCATCGAGGACATTCCTGAGTCAGGACTGGGTATATTTCGTTCAGGAGTTGGCGGAGACCATTGACTCATAGCAAGGAGTGATTGTACGGCATCTAGATCCACACTAGAGTCGCTGTGAATTTCTTCAACATCGGAGTTCGTACTGTGGTTGTCCTAGGATGTAAACAAAGGGAAACACGAATTAGTGAAATGTCATTGGAAAGCAATGATTTTCGTAGTGAAATTTACGATCGTTAGAAAACTTACTTCCATATCTTTTGAACCGTTAGAAGGCGTTGAGGGAGGAGACAGAGGCAGCACTTCCATAACCTGGATATAATTTCTGAAATCCTTTCGCTACAGAGAGCGTTTGTTATTATTCTGCGAGTTGTAAGTGAACTTAGATCAGTAGCCATGATCATGCAGGGCAAGGGGCGTATGTGTGGGCTGGACCAATCAGGACGCACTACCAAACCAACTAACCAATCACGAAGAAGCTTACATGTGAACAGCGCATGAAGCAAACCCTCAACCACGTGGAACAACAAAATAAAAATGACCTTTGTACCTGAATTTCTTCAAGGTTGTGTTTACAAATCTATTTTAGTGGTTCACGTGATTATTCTTCACGTGAAAGAAGAGTGGACATTTTACGTCGATCACCAATGTATGACAACCGGAACTGCGGAAAAAAGGAAGTAAATTTTGCCTAAAAATTCTTATATCCTATGGAAATAAAAATTTAACTTGTTAAATAATTTTTCAAGTCAATTTTCTTCGATCTGGGCGTTGTATAACCTGCTGGTAAAATTTTCTTTCTTCGGCTATGACGGGATAAAATAAATAGATGATCAAACTATAGGTGTTTTCAGGGCGTTTCCTTCCTCCAAATGCGGCCCTACCCATTTTTCTTTAAAATATTGTCTTATCCTCCTTATTTGAATATAGGAGGAAATTTTTTCAGTTCAGTTAAAAAACAGTTAATAACGGGCTACAATATTCTACCGATATTTTTTTTTAAATCGGTACTTAATGTGACGTAAATCCTAAAAGCCAATAGAAAAGCATCTTAAATCATCTTCATCTCTCAAGCCAAAGAAAATATAAAGTCAAGTCGTAATTTTTGGGCCAAAAGTTCAAAGCCTTGGCCAACTATACGGCACGTCCAGACTTTAACTGTTTGCCGCTTCGGAAAAAAGCAGTCCTTCTTTCGAGCTGTATATTTTTTGTTTTTTTCGTTGTGGTTTCAATGCAAATTTTGAAGTATTCCCCAATTCATAAGGTTTTAAAATGTTCAATAAACGAAGCAATTGTGAATCATTTAATTTGGGATAAAGACATTAGCAAAACCACAATAATTTAAAGACTATATTTGTTATTTTGTATTGGTTCCACCGATTCGTGGCAAGGAAGATGAAACAAGTCTGAACCAGACAGACACGTCAGTAATTGATTGAGTTACACATTTAGGGTCGATATCCGTGAAATATTAGGCCGCCTACTTCGCGGTTGAGGAACCAGTTCTATTGAACCCAACAGATTAAGCTTCAAAGACAGAATAATAATAATAATAATAATAATAATAATAATAATGATAATAATAATAATGATGATAATAATAATAATGATAATAATAATAATGATAATTATAATTATAATAATAATAATAAAGATACGATGATGAGAATAATAATAAGATGATGATGATGGTGAGCTATTGGCAAAACATTGAGGATGGTGTTCAGCTGGTGATTGTCAGGTGGAAAATGATAAATATCTGCTCTCTCCCTCTCCCTCTCCCTCTCCCTCTCCCTCTCCCTCTCCCTCTCCCTCTCCCTCTCCCTCTCCCTCTCCCTCTCCCTCTCCCTCTCCCTCTCCCTCTCCCTCTCCCTCTCCCTCTCCCTCTCCCTCTCCCTCTCCCTCTCCCTCTCCCTCTCCCTCTCCCTCTCCTTCTCCTTCTCCTTCTCCTTCTCCTTCTCCCTCTCTCTCCCCCTCTCTCTCTATTCTTTCTCTTTCTTGCCTCAGTCTTTCTTCTCTGCTTTCTTTCAACAAAGACTAGACTAGTTTAAATTTTGCGAGGCGGACATGAAAACCGTTGTAATTTTCGAATCAGTTGACTAAAAGCTCTCGAATTTTTTGTGAACTACGTATGTTGATCGTATTAGCGTGTGTTTAGAGGTGACCTTTATCATTCAGTCATCTACGTACGTCTCCATGCGGTAGTCTTGTGCGGTAGTTAGCTCGACTCGGGCTGCGCACGCAGGCTACATGTTGGCTACCCCCTGGATTGCTAATCATTATGGTCATAGGTACAAAGTCCATCGGAGCCTGTAATTATAATCTGTATAATTAGTTGGTCGTAGAAATTTTAAATTCTGAAAGACAGGAATTTCCGGAGGAATAAGCAACAGAGGAACGATTGTTTGTGGGATTTCTGTCCATATAATACTGTCCTGAACTATCAAGTTAAGAAAATATGGTCATGCTAGCGAAAAAAATATCAGGAAAAAGCGGGAATTTTTTTTCTTATTCAGCGATTGATTCGGGATTCTGGCCATTTATTTTCCTTAACTTTCTGCCGCTATACCATCTGTTCCAGAGACATTTTCATATTTTTTAGAAAGGACTTTATTTTAGTGACAAAAGTCTTGTTTTTTTAGTATACCTAACTAGTATCATAGTCAGAAATGTTGAGTGTTTTACGCCGACCATTCGTTCGGAACCGACCATGGTTGACCATGATATCTTCGGGCTACGAAGGCTGTCTCGCTCTAGTGCTTCTCGATCGTATGTAGGTCCCGTTGTCCAACTTCCGTCCTCGCGCTCGTTGGGCACTGGAGCGAAAGACCATCTTGCTGACACCTGTCCATGATGTCCGCCGTACGTGTTCTGGTACCTGGAGCCCTAGGTACCAGAGGTTCCTTGTCTTAGACTGAAAGGAGCGGAATGACGAGGGTATTTTGCGAGGAGGAGCGTCGAGGTCGAGGAACCAAGCCTGGATAAAGTTGTCCATCGGATAAGAGTTATCCAGTGTATAGAATTTGTATAGGTTTTATCCGCTGGATAAGGATTCATAAGGATGGCTGGAATTGGAGAAAAAAATGAGTCAGCTTTTTCAAATAAGTGACTAATTCAGTGTCATCGGAAAGAAAAAAGAGGATTCACAAGTTCAAAGTTTAATTTCCTTTTTCATATATTTATTCTCGAGAGTTTTTTCTCAAGGAGTGACATTGTGATCTTAGGTGACAAGATGTTTCACAATAATAATCATTTCCCTCCAAGTTCTTTAGTTGTATGTTCAGTATTGGTTCAGTTTGTTCTGACGACTGTCTGATGCTGATATATAAATAGTAAAATCCGAGAATATCAATTTTAATAAAGCCCGTTCGACAACTATAGTCGAGTTTATTCATTCATTCTTTCTTTCTTTCTTTCTTTCTTTTTTTCTTTTTTTCTTTTTTTCTTTCTTTTTTAACGAAAGGTGAATACATTATACAATTCCCTATAGGGTTGTTCAAATAGATAATTTAGTTTCTTTTTTTCTTTCGTTCTTTTCATTCATTCATTCAGTTGGTTTTTTTTTTTAATTAATTTGAATATTTTCAAGAAAAAATAACCGAAAAACGATGAAAATTAACTAAACTGACTGAGACACACTACAAGTGACAGTGCATTGAGCACGGCAAAATATTTTATTAAAACGGAAAACAAAACCGTCCTACAGCTTGTCTCAGAAACCTCATATGTTAACTAACTCGTCAAACGAAAAAAAAAACAACCCTGTGTTGCCTATATCACAAGTTAGAAAAATATCAGTTATATACAGCGTGACACTGTAGTGTGCATGTAAAAATTACTGTTCACACAATTTCCACCTGTAAATAAACAATGCTTTTGCACCTTCGTAGCACTGAAATTACAAACCAAAAACAAATAAATATTTAGCGAAAATCCTGTTACAACAAACAGGGAAACAAGGTCATCTTAACCAAGAACAAACTGACAAACCCAGGAGATGAAAGAGTGTTTGTATTGGCTTGTACAGGAAGACAAAACGCAAGGTTTTGGCAAATCTTCACTCGAAACTCAAACAAGTTTTATTACATTGAAGAACCATACGCCGGAAATTTGCTCAACTTTAATAAAATGGCTTAGTCAAGGAGTTCAGTTCAGTCATTAAAACTGAGAATAAATAGACTATCTCGGTAGGTAAGGTAAGCAGAACTCTTTGGTCAGCTCAAGAGAAAAGGTTCGTCTCACTGGTTTGTTGTTATCTTCTTTCTAACAGGATTTGGGAAAAAAATATTTTTGATTTTCTCGTAATATTTCAGTCGAATGAGACTTCAGATAAGTCGAGTCGGTAACTTTAATTTTCATTTCTTCTTAAAACTACTTGTGATTTAAAAACTTACCCTGCGAGCAGAGGTTATTTCTCTTCCCCTCTGTAGCTAAGGGTTGATATATAAAAGACCTATGTAAGCAGGGTAATTTAAACTATACAGATTTTCAGCTTATTATCGTTCTCTGACAGGCAAGGTTGTTTCTACGATGTGTTACAGTTGGAATCCAGTAAGATTTTTTTCAGTTAAAAAACTACTTGTAGACGTTGAACAATTCTCTTTAAATCCGATAAGACTCGTTGTGTTAGTGAAATCCAAGTGAACTTGACCGGCTGATATTTATGCTACTATTTGATGCAGGCGACTAAACTTACCTAAATTATGCTCCCTAAAATTTTAATTAAGCACGTTTTGAGCTTTTGGCTCAGTCAATATCGGACTACAATATCAAGGGTCAAGAACAGAATCTCACTGACGTTGAAGCGTTAAGAACTTATTAAAGTATTTCTCAAGCACGTTCTGTTATGGAGGAACACGCTGGAACAGCTTTTGTCGCAGTAACAAACATATACGATAGTATAAGATAGAGTTACTCTAGTCTTGAATGGCCTGCTTTCGTTCATGAACCAATCACAAACCGATGAAGATTAACCAATCACAGCGCTTGAATACGAAAGCCATTTAGAAGTCACTGTGGTTTCCTTTTCATTTTAGGCTCATACACAGACAACTCTCGCAGTTTGGGAAGAAGAAGACTGGCCCTGGACTGCAAGAAAATGGAAAGGACAAAAAATGACTTTTTTAGATTTTTCGTTCCTAGTTCCTCTCTTCATTTACTATGCACAGGAAGCCCGAGCCTCGTTTTCTTATCACTCGATGAAATTGTCCCTTTCGTTCTAAAACGTGCTGTCCTGGACGTCGCGACGTGGCAACCCACGCATCCTTAGTAAAGAGGCTACTCAATGGCGCGTGCGACTCTTGAGTGACCCAGATATCCTTGTCACAGCTCTTAAGTGTTTTTAACATTTGATTGCTGTGATCTGGTTTTCTGTCTCATTCTCTATATCTATAAAAATACATTAAAAAAACAGCTACATGAGACGCTACATGAGACGTCTGGGCTTAGTCACGTGATATCTGACTAGACGACCGAGAGAGACTGGAATATGATATAAGGTAACGCGAACTTGTTGCATTGTCGGGTCTAGACCGGGCAACTGTTGACCAGCTCAGACGTCGAACTTTTGCCGCGACGAATAAATCTAATTGCCTTTGATGCCAGCGGCTAAAAAAAACGCCGAGAATACTATACAAGACCGGCATCAGTTCTTTTTCCTTATTTCCAGGAGACGATATGTGTTAAATTTGGTCTACATACTTCTACAAGTTTTAGAGAAAACAGCGCTCGACCTCAAAGGCATTTAGATTCGACGCGGCAAAAGTTCAATGTCTAAACTAGGCCTAACAGCTAGCGCTGAGAGAGTACTATACAAGACCGGCATCAGTTCTTTTCCTTATTTTTAGGAGACGATATATGTTAAATTTGGTCTACATACTTCTGCAAGTTTTAGAGAAAACAGCGCTCGACCTCAAAGGCATTTAGATTCGAAGCGGCAAAAGTTCAATGTCTAAACTTGGCCTAACAGCTAGCGCGCAAATTTCGTTGATGTGGAATCATGATCACCGAGATTAAATCCTCCTAATATCACGCCTAATATTCTTTGTAACCGGTCCATGAGGTAGTTTTGCGAGTTACTGGCGGTCAGATCAAATCAAAGCAATTTGTTGGAATACTGCGGTGCTGTTTACTGCTTCTCGCAGCCGGATCCAGCGGTTTTCGTAACTGACGGCACCGCGAAGCCGCTTCTATTATTGACTTAAAATTGCGCTTTCTAAAAATTACAAGTGTATACAGCACGTGGTACGTTTTATAGTGCCTTCTCGCTTCTCGCAAAGGAATTTTCAAAAGATCACCGGAAGTTCTAATTGGTTCTCGAAACAGTTTGGCATATTCATTAAGACACTGAGGGAGCGCGCCGATTCAAATCAAAGCACCGGCCATCAATAGTTTCTGCAACTGTTATATATTATTAGTTTTCCTAACCTGAAACACCTAATAAGGGCCGCAAAAGTGACTAGACTATGGATATTATCAATAGTACTTTTTTAGGAGCAGGCGTGCCTCAGTTGGTCAGTGCGCGGCCTTCGGAGCTAGAGGTACATGGGTTGATCCTCAGGATATCCACGTCTGTTTCGAATTCTCTTCTCTCTAATCCGTGTAGCCCTGATGGAGAGAGGGGTAAAGTGCGCATCGTCGATAGCGGTTGAATTTCAACTGAAGGAACTTCCGACATTAAATATGATTATATTACCTTTCCCCTATTAGATTAACACGCATGTATTACTGGTTTATGAGTCGATATCTGGTTTTAATTTATTCTGAAGTTAATAACAGTGCGCAACCAAATCAAAGCCTGTATTTTGTAATCGCCCTGAGATTTTAATTTATTATTCCAAATTAGACCACAAGCGGTGTTATTAACTGATTTATGGGATACGTGTCACTAGTTTGGAAGTTTATGTTTACTGACATGCGCACTACTGCATATAGAATTGTGGTTTTCATGTCTTTTCTCTAGAATATTTTCGCATAGATGCATATAAATGCATGAATACTTGTGGCACTTTGTTTAGTGCGCTTCTGAGGCAATAGACCTCTTTACCTTGGGCGTAATGCTTTCCCATTTCAGACCGCGCGTGTCATTCCCTAGAGTATCATTTCTTTGTCTAACGGTTGCGCATGAGAAGACACATGAATATGGATACAACTCAAACAAAGAATCTTATTCAGTCCCAAGAGAATGAGATGAGAAAACATTACGCCCAAGGTAAAGAGGTCTATAGATGGTTTTATGTAAACTGAAAGACCACGCTGAGCGCGCGCACTACTACTGCACATGGAGCTGATGGAGATTGTTTGATGTCTTTTTTTCCAGACGTTTTTTTTTTTGAATAAATTTACAAAGAGGTGCAGCTAAAAAAGACCAATGGATACTATCTCTAAGGCACCTCCAAAGGTGGTTCTTCTATATCTATCATGCACTTTATTTGATCTTGTTTCAAAAGACTCTTTATTTTAGGTTATTTATCTTAGGTCTTTACTAAGAGATTTGCTCTTTGTTCTGCATGTAATACAAGCTAGTGTTTCCTTGCACCCTTCGTTTTGGCCACTCTCAATCATGTTTTCAATCATACTAGTCAATTCTTAGCATCCTTCTGTTAACTGCAGCCCCTATTGTGATCTGCAACCCATAGTAGTAGTATTAGGTATCCTTATATCTCGCAAGATAATGGTAGTTCTTAGTCTGAAATGGCTCAGCAAGCCGATCCTTGCTTGGCAGTCTTTACCGCACAGGTTGCAGATGATCTTAGAGTGCGGATTGGGGACCTGAGTTTGTAGTCTTTGCTGTCTCTGCTTCCTACGTTGTCTTCTTTCCTCTGACTGTTGATTAAACTTTTCCTCGCCCCTTTTAAGACCTTCATATTATGCAACACATATGCTTCCAAATATTCTAGTTACTGGAACCTGATCCGCAAACCGTACATTATGGTTAGTCTGGCTAGCCATATTGAAGTGTGTATGGAGGATACACGGCCCCACAAGCTCATAGCTTTAAAGCCTACAGTGTATAAATAAAACGATTTAATTATTTATCCTTCGTCTTCATCTGGTTGTACATGACCCATTTTTGACCCTCTAGAAATCAAAGTGATTCACGAATACAGCCATTGACAACCTTGTTTGACCTGTTCCAACTTCTCTTGATTGATTGCAGTTTTACCATCTAAGCTCTCTGGAACTTATCATGTTCTACTTTACTAGCCATGGCAATCACATGAGCCGATCTTGAACTCCATTATAGCTCTACTCTCGATCTATAACTGATTATGCCTGCGGTATCTTGCCAGCATATCTGCCCAGTCGCTAGTAGTCATCATGATGCATCTCGCTAGCCATCGAGGTCATCGTCAGTCGATTCCCTCTCTTTTTCAACCCAGGAAAACAAGAACTCAAAAGCCTAAATAATTCGCGTTTGTACTTTTCGTTGAGCGTGACATACAGACAAGGGTTGATGGCGCTGTTTGCGTGACACAGGAAGAACGCAACATTTTCCACGTAAGGAGCAGTAGCAAGCAGTCGCCAGAATAAAGGTGTGTTGTAGTATACCACAAGGTGCATTAAATGTGCAGGAAGCCAACACAGCGCAAATACCATGACTACAATCGTGAGCATGCGCAGGACTTTGCGCTTCGATGTCTGTGCTTTCTGTATACTTTTAGCTGTTGAATGTCCAGGAATCTTACGCGATGAAAGTTTTTTACCAATTCTAATATACAGAGACGCGATCAGTACCAATGGTACAGCGTAAAGTCCAATCAAAGTAAACATGAAGAAGCTTCGCGCAAATTCAAACTGCTTGGTTGGTGAAGTAGAAATTATGTCCCATATCATTCGACAGTCCCAGCCTTGCCCGTTCCTTGCTTTAGCGACATCAAAAACGAGGAGGTACGGAAACATGACCAGCGCAGAGAAGATCCATATCAATGAAGTTATCATCTTGGTGTTGCGTATCACTGGTAAATGTTTAAAGGGATGAATGATAGCAAAATAACGGTCCAATGATATGGCTACTAGTGCAATAATTGACGCCGCAATGGAAAGTGTCCCTGAGAAGTTTACCCATTTACAAGAAACCACACCGAAACCACCACTGATCCATTTTTGACCAACATGTAAAAACTTCACCTAAAATAGAAGAAAAGCGGGCTTATTCCTAGTTACGTCTCGCAATTGGAGGCCTTTGTATGGAATAGATCTTAACAGAGAAGAGTGAGGTTTGGGCACTTATTTGGTTACACAGTCAGTAGTCGTATTACCGACTTCTCTCTAATTCGTGTAGCTTCAGCTTTGAATACTCTTAAAACAGAGCACTGATGCGGAGAGATGGGGTAAAGTGCGCACCGTCGGCTTCCATTGATAGCAGTTGAGTTTCAGCATTACAGGAAGTGTAAAAATGGTGAGTTTTACGAGAATAACAGGGGGGACGGGGATACTGAGGATAGGGGGGGGGGGGGAAGGGGAGAGTACCAAGTAGTCCTACTCACTTGTATCGGCATGATAAGAACACTAACGAGAAGATCCGCAATAGCCATGTTGACGATCAAAAAGTTGAACGTAGTCTTCATGTACGAACGAGAAGCGACCACGTAAATCACCAAAACGTTGCCAAGAAACGCAACAACAAATATGATCGAATATGCAGTCGTCATAGCAACCACAGCAAGGGCCTGTCCTGATAGAGTCGCTGTGGAATTGGTCACTGGAAGAGAAAAAGAGTGAAACTTAGTGAAATCCTTTGAACGAATAAGGGCGCAAAATTACTGCTCAGCCAATGAAAATGCTTGTTCACGATACCGGCACGGCACGGAACAGACCACATCCTTTGAACCAATGGGAGCGCAAAATGACTGCTCAGCCAGTGGAAATATTTAATGCTCGGATTGAGACCGTCACGACCACGGCACGTCCGTGTTCTTTTCTGTATAAATCTACTCATTAGTAAAATTAAATTGTATCTGACTTCGCGTTATTTGCGGTCACTCAGTACGCATTAAGAATGTTTCAACAAATTCTCACTCATAACCTTCTATCTTTCATCATAACTGCACTCAAATTCCGAGAAAAATTGTTAATGGGATCAAAAAACATAATTTATTCTACTAGAAAGGATCAATATCAAAAACAAAACTTCTTTTTTAGACATTGTTTTCAATTAAGATGGCGATAAGTCATTTTATCGATGGGGATTTCTCGATGATTACTCTGGGTCGAATCCCAATTTATTCTTCACTTAGACTATCAATATTGTGTATATTTTCAGGCGTTTGTTCAGCATTGACGTAAGGATATTTTTTTAAACCTTCAAGAAAAATAAACTATAGTTTCAAGAGGAATATTGAAGTGGATATACAGAGGAGTACTGAAGAATGTAGGAGAATTCTATCAAAACACCTTGACTTTAATTTTCAACGTACGACCACTTGTTATTTGGTTTTCCTCGCGGTATTGGATTCTTGGTCAGTGTCCTTGATGAGTTCAAGGACATGGAGACACGAAAACTCTCCATTTTCGTTTCAAAGAGGAAACAGTGAATGAGAATCTATTGTAAACTTACCTCTGCTGGTATTGTTGTCCATGATATATGAAGTAGACTCAAAAACAAATTGGTTGTGACTAAAAAGTACAAAGAAAGCCGGTTATTCAACTCATAAATAACCGACAATTCTTTTCAAAGGTTATAATGAGCTTGATGGCTTCTTCGCTGCTCTTCTGTGAATAAGAAAAAGAGTTTCGGTTAAGTTGACGGAGACGAATTTCCGATTATAGATACACAGACCCTGCAGGCTAACAGTGTAGTTATTAGACTTTTTTGTTTTCTTTTTGTGTAAGGAAAAAAATATAGAAAACATGTCTATCACAAGGAAACACGTACTCAGAAATGTGTACGAGTTTTGCAATAATTCAATGTTGTTAGGGACTGAATAATATTTAGCAATTATGCTCTCTTAATTTAGCGCAAAAAATACGTCTTTTAAATCCGTACCGATGCCGAAACAAAGATGTTAGCGAATTGGGCTCCAGAATGACCAGAAATTTCGGGCCAAATTTGGACCAAATTGGTGTTGTTCAAGTCACAGGAAACGAAAGGCGTAGATAGACGATGGCGACCTGCTTTGTCGGATAGCTGTCTGGTTGGCTCGGCTTAGCTGAAAATCCCTCTCAATCTCTCATTCACTCACTCCATATTTCATTCATGTTGGCTTATCGGAGCTCCAACACAAAAGACTAAAGCCGTCGCATTAGTATTTCACTAACTCCTTTTTAATCCCAAAATAATTTTCCTAATAGTTATTTTAGTATTCTCATTTGATACTAACTCCTCAATGATCGCCAAGTCAGCCACAAGCGACGCGCCAAGATCAGTCTATCCTTCTCTTTCCACGGCATTAAAAAGTCAAAGAAAAATCCCCCCAAAATCCTAATCATGATATTACCTCAGTTAATTCCAGAGATAAAGTACCCGCCAACGACGCGTCAAAATTAATGGAGCTTCCAATATCAGAATACGACATCAGTATCTCAAAGAGAAGTTGATTGAGATGGGACGAGATTAGAATCGACTTATACTTTTGATCATTTGTGCACGATTCGAGTTTTTTGTTCAAGTGATTCGACATTTTGTGATTAACACGTAATTATTTTTAAACTGACAAGAGAACTACGAGTTCACCGAAAAGAACTGATATCGAAGGAGTTATTTTTTTAATATACGTGTTTCAACTTGGGTGTATTTTACACCTACGCAGCTCAAACTAGCTTACTTTCGTACGATCCGCAAAGTACCTATGGCATCAGTTTTGCGTCGCCTCGCTGAAGATCGTAAAAGTAGAAAAATAGATATCTTGGAATATTTTTCAGACAATGATTCTGCTTAAGAGACACAAAAACAAATCTCTGGCTGTATTTTAGGTTTAGATCATATATAGCAAAGGAGAATATCAGACTCCATTGTCTTTAAACAGTTGTTTCATGCAAGTCGTGCCACTTCGGGTCAGTTTCTATACATTTACTGTACTGTTGACTCAAATGCCTCGACTTGAAACAATTGTTTTGTAACTCTGACATCTGCTAGGCGCTGCTTTTGTGTTTTTGAAGAATGGTTTGCATGAAGAAGAAAATTGAACGTGCCGCAGTGGTTTTCAGAGCTATTTATTTTTAGAGTCGGTTAACGACTGCACGACTCTCTCAATATGTGACGGCTCTATAAGTCTGAAAATTGGCTTAAGAAAAGTAAGCAAGAGTTGAGAAGAGGTAGAAGATATTTTGTGGGGGTTGAATGACGTTAAAGACGCATGAACGAGATCTGGATGAGTTAATCAAGGAGAGAAGAGAGGAGAAGAGAGAGGTGGACTTTGTGAGGCACGTAGAAGCACAGAAAAAAAATGCCCAAACGGGCGGTTTGATAGCAATTACTTTCCTCCAGTTCTTCCATTTCCTGTCAACATTGGTTCAGAAATAGCATGACGCAGGCATCTCAAGGACGCTCTTCAAACACCCTTCAAAGTTCAATATTCAAACCGGAAAAATTTGCTTAACCTTTAATCCTTTTCTCTGTATTTTGCTCACAGAAACACTTTATTTTAGTTGACAGAAAATAAAATGAAACCTCTTTTCAAACGAGAACGCAGATGCTGTGTGTAGAAGAAAAAGAAGAGGAAGAAGAAGAAGAAGAAGAAGAAGAAGAAGAAGAAGAAGCAGTAGAATAGTAGTAGCAGCAGCAGCAGCATCACTAGTAGTAGAAGTCGAGAGCGTGAATTAGGAGAAGGAGAATGAAAAGGAGAAGGAAGAGGCGAATTACAATAAGTGGATGATGTGGCCTTACGTTTGACTAGTGTTTGTTCACACCTTGAAAATAAATACGTACGTTTTAACACGTTTAAATTTAGCAATAGCAAGTCAAAGCAAAGTTACCTTACATCACAATTGGGTGTCCAACCTTGTTGTCAAGATCGCACTCTCATAAAATTGCGCTCAATTAACTAATTAGTACTATCAGGATAAACACGTTTTCCACATTCTTCCAATACGCCTAAAGGCTGTTTCATAATAAACACAACACACACTAAGAAAATATATGAATATTTTAAGTGTCAATTTGAATATCTTTTGCGGATTCTTCTTTTCGCTGTATAAGCGATAAAACAATGTATTTTCTAATCAACTCAACGATATATCGCATTATTCATGAATGTACGTCTTCTAGTCTAAGTATCAAACTCAATATCTGTTACATACCCCTAATGTCATGCGTTTTGTTCACGATCAATCCTGGTTTCCTGGTCTGTTATCAGAACAGTTCCATGGTTTGGAACGAAAGCGCTTTCCGACAGGAAATATTTGGCGCGCCTTTGAGTCCGTCCTTTGGCAAGACCGACAAATATGGCATCATGAAAAACAAAGTAATTGAGTACGTAGTACTTAACCCACTTGAATACCGTATCTTTTTATATAGAGGTTCTGCTATGAGTACTTGAAATGAAGCACGCCGACTGCGCCCGGGTATCAGTGCTCGCGGAGTTCCCCGGTATGCTAGTCTCAAAATTTATAATCGTTTTTCATCTTATTGAGAAAAAACCGGCTTATAATTCCATTCTGGATCTCCAGACGAAATCAGGGATTAACACACGAGTGAATAATATTTACACCGGGATTAATTCTTGTAGCATTTTGCGCAGATCTGACAACTAAACCCCAATCTAAAGTAACTAAATTACAATCATGGCAAAAATGTTTGCATAAACTTTAAGAGAAGTTTTAAGCCTCTAAAGCTCCTTTGACTGACATGAATACGGCGAGCTTCATTCAATATTTTTTGGGGTTCTTATCAACTCCATATTTACATTCAGTCGCGAATTTCAGAACTAAAGACGAGAGAGAATGTCTGTGTAGTGAGTGCTGTCAGTAGGGATTAAGATTTCGATGAGTTGACGATGAAGAATGATCTTACTCATCTTTCAAAAAAAGTTGTCGCAGCTGAAAGTAACGAGCAACAACACCAGACTGCAAAGAACACCTGTATTTTACTCCTTATTCATAATTTAGAAGCGATTGTTTTAGTCGATCGTTTTGTAATGGTAGACTGCAACCGTTTAAACTCTTTAAGTTTTCCTTGCAGGTGGATCTTGGCTTGTTGCTTGTCGCTTGTGGCTGCGAAAATCTTTATTGAAATAAGTGTATATGCTATATTTTACCTGCTCAGCGCATTATTCTTTAAAAAGTGACGTAAATGCTAAACGTTTCAGCCTGGTTAAACATGGATATACAGGATCTTGCTTGTCTAAATCCCAAGCCTGACGATCTGGCTTATGTTGGCCTCTCAAGGAAAACTTTCATCCCGTTGTGTCCACATTCATAATCCACTACATTAGTATAATCATTGAAGATTGATGAAATGAGTTTTGAAGGCCAAGATCATTTACTGATTAAGTTAAAAATCTTCATACAAATAGATGACGCTTCTTGGACAACCACTATATTAAATTTAACACAGATATGACTCAAAAGTCTATACACAACCGAATAGAACTGCTTTATTATTTATAGCCCTAAAAACATGGTCAATCTTACTTCCTGTCTTCAAAGAAAAATGGTACTTGAGCCCTCTGACGTTAAGACACTTCAAATCAAAGCTCATCACTTTGTTACGCTCACATTTTTGATGATTATTTTAGGAGAGCAGTTGGATGCGTCGGTGTATATGTTAAAGTGTTACACAAGAACCGGCTTGATATTAGCTGTTCTATCTGGTGTACGGATCGATGTGTTTTTCTGGGATAAGTGAAGTATCGTAATAAAATTTCGTGATAAAAATGGAAACCAAATCGATAATTAGGTTAGGAAGTAAAAAAGTGAAAGATAACGTCAGGAAAAGGAGAATAGATGGAATCGGGAGATGGAAGAAGTACAGAGAATAAAAGAAAAAGATCGATAAGTAGGTACTTGAAGCGGTTATAATAAAAAAGAGGGAAGAAAACGATAAAAATGGAATATAGATAATGAATGGAATCAGAAAAGAATGATAAGAAGAAGGAAATCAAAAATAATAGGAAAAGTACGGAAGTTGGTTAGTAGGTTAGTGCGCGCGATGCATGATTGACCGCACGATTTTCATTAAAGAAAGAGAAAGAATAGAGAGAAAGAGAGAGAGAGAGAGAGAGAGAGAGAGAGAGAGAGAGAGAGAGAGAGAGAGAGAGAGAGAAAGAGAGAGAGAGAGAGAGGGGGAGACAGACAGACAGACAGACAGAGACAGAGAGATGATGATGATATGCCAGCACAGTTGGAAGCTACGCGCTAAAATTTTATTTAATTTAGTTTCCGGACAAAAATTCAACGAATTCGTATACCCTGTGTCCAGCGGAACATCCCCGGAACACCCCCTATCCAGCGGAAAATCTCCGTATCCAGCGGACTACGCCCCCCGGATATTTTCAAGGCTAGTGTAACAGCGACGGAGACTGCAGAATTATTCTGGAAAGTCAATACAGCTCCTTATGAAAATGAAATTAAATAAACGCTGCATAAATTCATTGACACATATATTTTACATGTTAATTCGGCCATTCTTATCGCGGTACCGCGCGCGGTACTCACACACACATACAAAGAAAAATCCAATATATTGGTAAATCAACCACTGAGCGGCACTGACTCAAAGAACTGTTGTCATGCAAGCAGTCTATACTATAATGAATGCCTTTTAATTGAAAGAGTCGTGTATAGTTGAAAAATAATAGCGGGAGTTCTGGGATAATTTGGCGTCATCATATAATTGCAGGCATTCAAAGTGAAGTCGTTTGATGAGAAAAAGCATATGTTGTCTTTTAGCAAGCCTAGCTGGAGGTCCGATCTTATCTTTATTATCAGGATCATACACAAGGTTCTTGCTATTACAAGGAACTCAAGACGGCAAAACCGCCAAAACGTAATGCGGTGGAACAATTAATGACCTTAAGAGCATGCCGAGGAAATAAAGGCCTAATTTGAAATCCAGCTTTAAAGATGAGGTGCTTACTCGGTGAAGTTACCGTGGAGTAGGATTTGGATGGCTTGGATATAAAAACACGACTGGTTGGCCAATCAGAAGGGACGGCTTAAATGTCAAAACCTTGCGTTATTCTAAAGATTGTTTCCTCTTCCGAGATTTAATTGGCACTGAAAGGGGCTTTCAAGTTCCAAGTGGAATGCATAAGTGTCACAATGCACACAGTTATTGAAATCAACTACCGTATTCATTATTGCGAAACTGGTCATGCGATTGTTGACAGTTTGGCGGATCACAGAGGTTCAGAGAGATCGCGTAGGGGTATATATAAATCTATGTAGATTGTGTATGTGATGGCTGTTAAACAATGAAGATCAAAAGATGATAACTATCTTGGTTCATCGGAGAAGAAAAAGTCAAATGCGCAACCGCTCAGAACTAAAACAGCAAAGAATTTTCAAAACAAAACTCGGGAATAGAAATCAAAATATTTGTCAGCGAATGGATAACCTGTAACTATTCTTTTTCCTCGCGCGCATGTTTTGGTCCAGTGCTAGCGTGTGCGCAACCTTGTTTTCACGATCTTATAATATTGAGTTGATGTCTGCGCTACCATGAAGCGAGGCAAAGAGAATTAACCTGCGCCGTTAGACGAAACCGCAGTTGTTCAGATACACTGTCATTACTTACTCTTTTCCCAGGTTCAACTGACTTCTCTAGATTTCACAGTTTAGTTTCCACGTCTTCCACTTGTTATCTCCACGACGTCGCATTTAGATTGCTATATTCCTCTATTCGTTTACTCCTTTTATATCCGGCGTAAGATCGCTACAAATATCTACGAAAACAATTCTATTTCTGGAAAGCGGAAAAAAGTGATTACGGCCCCACGTGTAGTGGGAAAAGTAATCTTAGTGCTTGATAAAAGCTACTTCCAAAACCAATTTTTCGTATTTTTCGTTACGTATATAGATGTACTTGACTTAAAAGCTTTTTCCTAGAAGACGACGACGTTGTGAAAATTTTTTAACTAAATTTTTTTAAATTTACTTATTTTCTTTTTTGTAGACTCGAAACAACCCGGAAAAACCTGCGGAGAAATAGGGAGAAAGTGACTTGTGTATTTTTAAGGCGGGGAAAAGAACTTACATTTGATGCTTATAAAACAAAATTATTGATCATTTCAAACTGATCCTTCTAAGACTATAGTGAGCCTAAATCTCTTGTAGTGCAGCTTTGCGTTCGATCCAGGAAACCTCTGATTGATTTGTTCAATTAATTCGATTAAAAACGTAGATGCTTGGATTTTCCTGATAAACAAAACTATATCAGATTGCAGTAGATGAAAATTACATTTCTTCACCTCCAAATTACTAATATTTTGGAATTTTGGAGGAAAATCGCTGATTTTTCTCATGTTTTTTCCGTATTGCAGCGAAATTATACGTAGGGAAGCAAAATTATCTCTAACTCGCGTTTTGGGATGGACAATATTTGTCGTACATATATAGGAAGAAACGACAAAATGCCACAAAGAAGATAAAATCCAGAGCCAAGGATTAACTTTAATATTTCTTGTAATCTAAAATCGTGACCGTTTTTGACTTAAATGAAGGTATTTGTAGTTTTAGGCTGATTTAATCAACAAATGAGAGAGCCATTCTGATAGACATGGTTTCAGGTTCAGCAAACACAAGGGAAAATAAAGCTAAACTCCACTAATTGATCATTAAAGCCTACTGAAGTTATATCACGATTGATGAAGCGAGGTTAACTCTCATTGTAATACGTTTTTTTAGAACCTTCGCTACTCAGAGGAAGGAAAGGCTTGAACAAGACTGAGAGAGAGGGAGAAAGAGAGAGAGAGAGAGAGAGAGAGAGAGAGAGAGAGAGAGAGAGAGAGAGAGAGAGAGAGAGAGAGAGAGAGAGAGAGAGAGAGAGAGAGAGAGAGAGATCTTCGCTTAGGCGTGACCAAATGAAAACATATATAAGACTAAAACTAAACCATACAAACATTAGAACAGGTTGACCGTTGATAACTCATGCAGCGCTAGCCAGTCCCAAACACACAAGCAACTTTAACTCACCTCTCAAAGATTGAAAGTTCCAGATGCCTGACGAATTGAAGTTGAAAGCTTTCTCAGGGCTTCTTCGACGGCAGCCGGTCTGTGTGACAAGAGCTATACGTATCGATATATACCATTAACGATAATGTGAGGTTAAAAGGCGAAAAATGATGTAACCTGATAAGCGCAGTAGGAGCTGTCTCGACGCGCGGACGATGTGTGGCGCTGCAACGTCTTTCTATTGAATGCAAATCAACTCACTATGACGTCAACAATTTCAAAACCCATTTTTTGTCTTTCATCATTTTTTTAACTTCCCTCGCTTTAATCCGCAAAGATACGGCTATTCAATAATTGGATCCACATTTGACTTGCCATAATTTGAGTCTACCCTGACATGTACTTGTGCAGACAGCATTCACGCCACAGGTTTACCGTAACTAGGGCAAAAGAAAACATACCAAATGGATCTCCTCACGTTTTCTTTGATCAGGAAAATTAACAACTCGCTTTAAATAAACAAAAAAATAATTACAAAAAGCAACACAGTACTTTGAAGACGTTAAAAAGATGCTTTAGAAATGGCTGTCATTGAAGGAGCCATGCTGGCGTCCTTGAAGCACACTTTACTTTTTAGGCAATCACTTGAGATACACCAATAAGTGTACCGAAAGAAATCCTTTTTCAAAGAGCAAATTTTCCATAAATCCTTTCATATTTTCACCATCAAATCTCTGTGACGTGAGCCACATGAATCAAGCCATAGAAATCCCCTCGCTTAGGCACAATCAACATGCATTGAACTGTTTTTAGACTTTTTATGATGTTGGAGTTTGTTTTTTTTTGATTTACACTTTATCTGAAGACTGGTTCTTATCAGACAGTTATCTTTTATGGTATTCAATTAGTGCTAAGTGGTTTCTTTATGCCCGCTGGAACTTGGCAAAACGCTAAGAAAAACTCTAAAATAGCGGATTTACTGTATAAACAGTCAGATTGGTTTGTCGCAGTCGGGAATGGAGATAAGAGATTTGGAATCAAATTGGGGCATTCTTGAAAGGGCTTTTACCTCGAACGACGGATGTTGCCTTTGAGTGATGATCAATTAGAAACTGTTCGCTCTCTTTGACGATTATTTGTTTTGCTTTTTTCTCCGATTCTCAGCGCAAAGAGAAAATGTTCGTAATGTAATCAAGTGGGAATAATTCTAGAGTTATTGGAAGAAAGAAAAAACAGTAGTGAAAGAATGGGAGAATGAGATGAAAGAATGAACTGAGGAAGGAAGGAAGGAAAACAAGGATGAAGTCAAATGCACTTGGTGAAAGATATTCGTAAGGTAAACTTTCAGATGGCAAGTTATCAATCAATTGTCCATTACTACCTTTCCATTTTCATCACTTTATCAACTGTCAAGGATAACTTTGACAGGTGGCTTATGTAACCTTTGAACTTGATACACCTTACGGGCTTCCTGTGGGTTATATAACACAGGCAACCCATCAGTGATTTTCTTCTCTGTTTTGATTTCCAAAATGGCGGATCTCGAAGAGGAAGAAGAATCGTTCCCCAACGTTCGAGGTTAGTTGTGCACTTACTTGCATTAAAAAGTATTTACTTGTTATTTAAGCAAATGATTGCGCAAGAATGATTAAATATCGATAAATTTAGGACTTTAATACATTAGATTCATTAAATATTTAAGAAGTATGACAAAAATCCATGCTTTTTGAGTAAGATTTTTATATAAAACTTACTTTAATATCGAGGCTCCTTTTTTCACAGAGAGACTTATATCTCCAACACATCCGAGTACAAATGCTACAACGCTTGATGAGGAATTTGAATTAATTCAACCCGTCAATTTCAGGTATATAACGGCTTAACCGACAGGTTGGCTATTTGCTAGATAATTGCTTTAGATCAAGAGGCCATATCCTTCTATGTAACTGTCTTTGTTCACCTCTTGCTCTCTCTTTCTTACTTTCTCAATTTCATATATTTAGCCTTTGTCATAAATCATACTCAGGCTTCCTTAAATATACAAACTTTAACAGGTTCACACAAACATTATTTAAAAAGCATCATCATTATACTCATAGTTTCCACAATGTTTACTGTAAGTTTGGTGTCTCATAATGGCCAGTGTTTAGTATTACAAGTAAAAAAAATTGATCAAAAGCCTGGGTAGACGTCACGGTCATTAACATATTGGAAGTATAAACCTTTATAACTTAAAGACGCAACACTCAAATCAAGAAATATTTCACCATTCAAATATCGACTTCATGTAGAATCAATACTGAAAGTATTGTATCAAGGGTTAGGTGCACTTTAAAAATCCTTTGCAAAGATAGGATGGAATATTTTTGATTGGGTTAATGGGGTTGGGTGGCAGGGGCCGGGGTTGTCAGTTGAACAAAACATAGCAATAGCTATTCAGGCCTCTGTTAATAGGAGAACAAAGATTTTGGGTTCTGACTCTTTGGACCAACCCCGTGCCACCCCCCTGGATGCACTAATGCCAAGGCACTCAAATACAGTCAACTCTTGCCTTGTGGACACCCTGATATTTCAATATTTCGGACACCTTGTTATCGTGGACAAGATTGTATTTTTTATAGCTATTGTGGACAGTCACTATTATGGACACCAAGTAACAGTATTATTTTATGTATGATACAGCCAACCACTTGGTTGCTGTAGTATTTGTCCAGGTAAAACACTGATGGTTTTGGCTTCATTCATGGCTGGTCTTGGCGGTATTCTCTTTGGTTATGATATTGGTAAGACTACTTTGTATACTGGTATTAATTTATACCCGCTAATCTATGTATCCCGCTATCTAATTTCTATCTATTCATCGGTTCTACTTTCCATATATCAGTCAACCAGTAAATCAGTCAGTTCGTTGATTGTTCCTTCAAATGGTCAGTCAGTCAGTCTTTATCTGTCAAGCAGTCCATCAATCAGTCAGTTGGTCAATCAGTCAGTCAGTCAGTCAGTCAGTCAGTCAGTCAGTCAGTCAGTCAGTCAGTCAGTCAGTCAGTCAGTCAGTCAGTCAGTCAGTCAGTCAGTCAGTCAGTCAGTCAGTCAGTCAGTCAGTCAGTCAGTCAGTCAGTCAGTCAGTCAGTCAGTCAGTCAGTCAGTCAGTCAGTCAGTCAGTCAGTCAGTCAGTCAGTCAGTCAGTCAGTCAGTCAGTCAGTCAGTCAGTCAGTCAGTCAGTCAGTCAGTCAGTCAGTCAGTCAGTCAGTCAGTCAGTCAGTCAGTCAGTCAGTCAGTCAGTCAGTCAGTCAGTCAGTCAGTCAGTCAGTCAGTCAGTCAGTCAGTCAGTCAGTCAGTCAGTCAGTCAGTCCGTCCGTCAGTCCGTCCGTTCCTCAGTGCATATGTCTGTCTATCTGTCTGTCCATCTGTCTGTCCATTCATCTACCCGTCTATCTAGCATATTTGTAAAGAGTAACTGGTTGATGGTATGGTGCATTTTCCATTTTTAGGCATTGTATCTGGTGCTGTATTACAACTACGGAAAGAATTCACCCTGAGCTGTTTCCAACAAGAAATGATTGTCAGTTCAATGTTAATTGGTGCAGTGTTAGCCTCTCTTACTGGAGGTAATAAAACAATCATTCAGTCTATGGACCCAGTGACTTACTAAGCTTAATATGTTTTGGACTCCGATGTGAAAGGGGATAGGATGCTCGTCCTACCTTTTAGGGGTTAATTTTTGTTTTTTGGTACCTTGTAGGGTGTTGGAATGAATAACTAATTAAAATGCTGTAAAATTCGATCATATGGTACCATTTTGGGGTGAAAAAGAATTTTGGTACCTTTTAGGGGTCATTTTCAACATTTTCGATGAGCATCCCCACCCTCATATATATATATGGGAATCTTTCCACCAGGGTTTTCCCATTTCAAACCTTATTATTAAGAATTTCAAGGCAATAGAATAAGATGCTCCATTTTAGCAGTTAGTGTTTGACCACAATTTGGAGCAGATAATGAGATTTGGAGACCTTTATCAGCTGATTGAAACCTAGCAATATTATTGTTCATTGTATTTTGTTGTTTGTTTATAGGATTTATCGTGGATTTTCTAGGTAGACGTCTCGCTATTATCATAAACTCAGTTATCTTCATGGTTGGTGCTATAATACTAGCAATTGCTAAGAGTTATCCAGTTTTGGTAAGTATACTTTATTGCCTTTTCTGTCCTTCTTATCTAGAATAATGTCTCTAATGACCTTGATTAATACCAGATCTTATCCCATTCAATCAGATCCCACCCATGTCATCCCATTCCATGTCATCCCATCCTTTTCTGTCCTTCTTATCTAGACTAATGTTGCTAATGACCTTGATTAATACCAGATCTTATCCCATTCAATCAGATCCCACCCATGTCATCCCATTCCATGTCATCCCATCCTTTTCTGTCCTTCTTATCTAGACTAATGTCTCTAATGACCTTGATTAGTATTCTTGTTATGACCTACCAGATCTCACCCATCCCATCCCATCCCATCCCATCCCATTCCATCAGATCCCATCCTATCCCATTCTATATCCTCTATTCCTTCCCTGTACTATTTTCCCATCTCATCTTTTCTCTACACCACATGTCGTTTCTTGTATTAAAATTTCCTTTTCCTACTTTAATTTGTAAAAATCAGAAAATTATTTGGAGTTGAACTTGTTGTGACAGAAACTTTCAGCAAACAAAGAAAAAGATGAATAATTCAGTTTGTAATGATTCTATTGTCCCAGGTGTTAGGAAGACTGATCGTTGGGTTTGGTGTTTCTTTATCTGCTACTGCTGAGTGTATCTACATATCTGAGATAGCACCTGCGGTAAGTAAACAGTACATGTCATTAGTATTTGACAATGCCTTGACTGTGATAGTGACCAGCATTAATTCAGAGTGATCATTAAAAATTAATTCATTTCCTTGTCAACATGTAATTGTCAGTTTTATACCATATTGTTTTTTTTCTTATTCTTTTATTTTCATTTAATAATGATAATGATTCACCACAATTAATTATTTTGACTGTTAGATATTCATAAATCACCTGTTAATTAACAACTGTAATTACTGGATCTCATGAACTTTTGTGGAAAACCATGAACAATTTTAAAATTATTTCAACAATAAACACTCAGAGCCACATTTGTCTTGTGATTGCATAAAATATTTATCAATTTTCTAGATAATATCAAGAAGGGAAATATAATTCCTAAGTGATCAATATACCAGTAAATTACCTGGGGTTTTCCTGGTCACAGTTCAATCGTGTAAACCTCTCTAATAATTGATATCTCTTTTTATTTTGGACATTTTCCTAACAGAAATGGCGAGGGATGCTCGTATCTCTTAATGAATTAGGAATATGTCTTGGTCTCTTGCTCGCTTATGTTGTTAATTTCCTCTTCATCAATGTCCCATCTGGTTGGTGAGTATTCTTATCAACTATCACCTTGCTATGCACTCTGATTGGTTGGAAACTGTGCTGTATTAGTCAACAGAGCATGGTGCTAATGTCATGCCTATATGTGACATTCTTCTCTTCGCACTTTGTTTGTGCTGTGGTCATTTCCTACTTGCTGTATTACTGAACGTAGCACAGTTAAAGCTGTTTTATTTCTTAATTTAAGCACAAGTTGTGTACACAACTAATATGGAACCACCTTTGACTGCTTTGGTGGGGGATGGTGTTTTCCCCAGGATCTCCATCTACAAAACCAACACTTCCAAATTCTAATTTGACCTCCCTTTGAGCTCTTGAGTAATGGGCCTCTTGCTCAGAGGACAGCTTTACTCTAATTTACATGGTTATTATTTTTAGGAGATATATGTTTGGTCTCTCAGGGATTCCAGCGCTGGTTCAAGGAATTGGAATGTTTTTTCTTCCACAAAGTCCAAGATGGTTAATAGTCAATGGTCAAGAGGCAAAGGTACGACAATCTAGTATGGGCTCCCTGTGGTATCATTCTTATGATGATGGTGGTGTTGAAGATGTTGTTATAGATTATTATTATTATTATTATTATGATTATAGAATGATGATGTTGACTATGATGATGATGATAATGATGATGATGACAATGTTGACAATGATGATGATGGTGCTGTTGTTGATAGTAATAATGATGATGATGATGATAATGTTGATGATAATGGTGATGATGATGATGATGATGATAATGGTGATGATGATGATGATGATGATAATGGTGATGATGATGATGATGGTGGTGGTGATGATGATGATGATGATGATGATGATGGTGGTGATACATGATGATGATGATGATAATGGTGATGATGATGATGATGGTGGTGGTGATGATGATGATGATAATGGTGATGATGATGATGATGGTGGTGGTGATGATGATGATGATAATGTTGATGATAATGGTGAAGATGATGATGATGATAATGGTGATGATGATGATGATGGTGGTGGTGATGATGATGATGATGATGATGATGATGATGATGGTGGTGATGATGATGTTGATGATGATGATGGTGATGATGATGATGCTGTTTTTGATACTAATAGTGATGGCAATGATATTGCTGCTGATGTGTTGTAATGATGATGATAATGATGATGATGACAATGTTGACAATGATGATGATGGTGCTGCTGTTGATAGTAATAATGATGATGATGATGATAATGTTGATGATAATGGTGATGATGATGATGATGATAATGGTGATGATGATGATGATGGTGGTGGTGATGATGATGATGATGATGATGATGATGGTGGTGATACATGATGATGATGATGATAATGGTGATGATGATGATGATGGTGGTGGTGGTGGTGATGATGATGATGATGATGATGATGGTGATGATGATGAAGATGGTGATGATGATGATGATGGTGGTGGTGATGATGATGATGATAATGTTGATGATAATGGTGAAGATGATGATAATGGTGATGATGATGATGGTGGTGGTGGTGGTGGTGGTGATGATGATGATGATGATGATGATGATGATGGTGATGATGATGTTGATGATGATGGTGGTGATGATGATGTTGATGATGATGGTGATGATGATGATGATGGTGATGATGATGATGATGATGGTGATGGTGATGATGATGATGATGATGATGGTGATGATGATGTTGATGATGATGATGGTGATGATGATGATGCTGTTTTTGATACTAATAGTGATGGCAATGATATTGCTGCTGATGTGTTGTAATGATGTTGACAATGATAACGATGATGATGATATTGATGCTGTTGAGTTGATTATGATGGATGCTCATGATGATGATGATTCTTTTTATATCCAGGCTTGTACTTGTATACACCAGTTTCATTGGATGGGTGACCCTTATGAAGAGATGGCCAAAATCAAGTCTGGTATTCATACTACCCATGTAAGTCAAGAAACAGCTATGACATCATCATCTCCTGAGTAGTTTTCTTTTAGTCTCTTTCCAAGTTTTTGTTGAGTATTTTATATTGAGTCAGACAACTGCAGACATGGCGTGTTTTCTCATGCTTTGGCTTTAATTAATCTACAGCTCTAAGTGTCCTAAATAACCTCAGAGAACTCAAGAATTAATTGAGATAACTTAGTTTGTTGCTTTTGTATACTTTCGCATAATTTTGATGTTTATTTTTTCCATTGTATCCTCAGCATTACAAATTCAAGGACTTGTTCAGTAAGACAGACAATATGCGACAGAGAATGTTGGTTGGGTGTGGTGTGATATTCTTTCAACAAGTAAGTAGCCCCAATTAGTGCCATGTAGACGATACAACGATTAGACACGTTAATAAAGATTAATATTATTTATGTATGTGTGTTACTACACACCGACTGAAATGTTCACTTATGGACCTAATCCACCAAGGCATAATATTTTCCCATTTCAGGCCAAGTGTCGTTCTCTTGAGAATAAGATTCTTTGTTTGAGTTGTATTCATATTCATGTGTCTTCTCCTGCACAACCGTTAAACAAAGAAATGATACTCTAGGGAATGACATGTGGACTTGAGAATAAGATTCTTTGTTTGAGTTGTATCCATATTCATGTGTCTTCTCCTGCGGAAGGACACATTGTCTGCAATAGAAAAACAATGGAAATTACCATTTTCATTCCCAGCCTTCAGTGAATGCAAACACAGTTGGTGAAAAAGTCCAAACGAGACCGGAAATGACGTCAGGGGATGCTAATTACCATCATTTATTCAGTTTACAGGTCAGCCTACAGTAGTATATTATGCGTCGACTATCTTCCAAGTCCTTGGCTTCCACAGTGGAGGAAAAGCTACTCTTGCAACACTGAGTATTGGCTTAGCAAAGGTGTGTTTCTTATTTATTCTTCATTGTGTTTAGTTTTCACCTCATACTCACTTGACCCATGCTGAACGGTTGGCAGACTCTACTTCTCATATCTCACTGCCAAGGAAATGCACAGGTACTGAGTCCACTCTCAGTACCTGTGGATGTGATGGTATACGAATACTATAATTTTAACATCATTGACCTTAGAGTAAGTTTTAGAGCATATGTAATTACAAAAACTGCCCTCTCCCAGCCTAGATTTCCCTTTGAAGTGTTTGTACAAGTATATCATAGTATTTGATATCACTCAGTCTAGACATAGTTAATAGAGGGGACTGAGTTCCCTCTATTAACTATGGTCTAGAGTAAGTTCTACGGCACATGTCATGCCTAAGTTTCTTAAGGAGGTGTCCCCCCCCCTTTCCTTCCGTGGTTATTTTAGGGTACAAAACAAGTCGTTTGCATTCTTACATTTTTGTAGCTAAATACGATGTCGTTTACTTGTTTAGCTGATGGCTACTATAGCTTCATTGTTGACTGTGGATAGAGGAGGTGAGTAATGTTTCCTTCTTGAACTAACATATTTTACAAGATATTTCCTCCCTTATTTCATTCATTTTTTTTTGACCATGCTCATTGAGAATTAAGTGTGCTGTAGCGCTAGTACGCTCTTCTCTCTACTCGACATCACATGTGAACAGAGTTTGTTAGGTTTCTCCCTTTATTCGGAGGTTTTTTCTGGGTCTTCAGTTTTCCTCCCTCCACAAAACCTAACAAGCTAATTCCAGAAATTTCAATTCGATTTGCAAGTTAGCCTTGCCCTGACTTTAATGAGCCCAGAGGTTGTTTCAGGGTTCGATAAAATTGTTAAGCTAAGGGTTCCTTGGCAACGTGTTCAGTTTTTATTTCTTATTCTTTTAGGTCGTCGTCGCTTCCTGTTACTTGGTTCATCAGTGATGTGTATTAGCATCCTCACTCTTGGCATGGCGGTCCATTATCTACCGAGTGAACTACACCCTTCTAACAAATGCCAGTATTCCGACACCTCTCCGATGAACCTCGATCACAACAACAACATCACTACATCCATCCCGAGCACTTTAAACCATCTGGCCATTCATACAACCTTCCATGGCCAGAATTTCACCAGTAATCCATCGAGGATCACAGGAAATGTTGTTTCTACTGCTCCTGTTAGTCCTGCCTTGAAGTATATTTCACTTACTGCTATGGTTCTGTTTGTTGGCGCATACTCATTTGGATTTGGGCCAGGTAAACTACCATAACATAAGTTACAGGAAAACAGGCAATTTCATGTTATAGAGAAAATAAATCGGTTATTTAGCAGTTATTCGCCGAAGGCGAAGTGATTATCGATGAATATTTACCGAGCGGCGAGTCTTCGAGCTGCTCGGTAAATATTCATCGATAATCACTGAGCCTGAGGTGAATAATTGTTTTAGTATAGATAAAAAGGTGATTATTTCAAAAAAGAAAGAAGGAAACAACATTGAAAGTGAAAACATTTTATTTTTTAAAAGCGCGACGGTCACGCTGACAGCCATTTTGTCCGAAAAGGTGATTATCGGCTGATAATCCGAGATAGAAAACCAATCAGAGCGCGCGATTTTGTATATCACCTTTGTATTTATACTAAAGAAGGGTATTTTAAACTTTTTTTTTGCTTCACTTTTTTTTGTCGCAGTTTCCTGGCTGTTGTTAAGTGAAATATTTCCCTCGGCGATCAAGGGTCGAGCCTTTGCATTCTCGACTGTACTTAACTGGGGCACCAATTTGATCGTTTCCTTGACCTTCCTGGACCTCATAAGTAAGTATGTATGTTACATTATTGTACAGCATCCTGATTGGATGACTATATAACCTTGCGCACTGTGATTGGTTGGATTAATGTTCCGTACCGTTACCGTACCACGTACTGGGATTCTTCCTTCGAAATGTATTCTACACCAGTAGGCACTTACTCGAAGCATTTCACCAGTGCTTGAGATTACTGCACATCCAACTGGAATGCCGGGCACGGCACGGTAACAGCATTGCCATGAATAGACCCCCTTGTAGCACGTCGGAATGCAGCTTAATTTGGAGGACAAAACAAGAGTTCCAATTCCAATTTCCAATTCTCAGGAGATTTAAATTCTTTTGTTTTGTCCTCCAAATTGAGCTGCTTTGACGTCACGTGAAAGGGGTCTATTGATTGGGTGCTAGTTGAAAGGTAAAGTGCGCAACTTCGAACGCTTTATGTATGAGCCCCTGGCTCGGGAGAATTGGGCAACCATTCCCATCATTATCGAAGTAAAATATTGACTTAACCTTTTCCTATTTTTAAGCATTTCAAAAATTAATTTGAATAATTAATCTTTTATTTTCAAAGGTTCGATAGGTATATCATGGACGTTTTACTTATACTCGTTTATTGGGATGATATCAGTGATTTTCATCTATAAATACGTACCAGAAACAAAGAATAGAACATTAGAACAGATATCTGCTGAATTCAATTCCAGGTAAGTGAAAGACACTTGGATAATATATATTCATGTTAAAATTATTCCGCCCAAAACGAAAGCATTGAAAGAATAGAATAAAGAACACATTAAACGAACTGGAAGCACTGATGTTGATGATGATGACGACGACGATGATGATAATCATCATCATTATTGGAGAGATGTAAGCCGGAACCACAAACATTTGGCATTTACCACCATACTGTACAGACACAATGACGGCTTTCTTTTACCTCAGACCCTTCTTGTTATACTAATGTCATAGAAAACTGGATTGAAGCGTCTGAGTAAAAAGAGGTTATAGGACCCATATAGTGCTTTGCGCATGTAACTTTTTACTCAATGAAGGCTTCCAATAACTTCCGATAACACTGACGTCATGATATGCTAGTATAGTGCATCATGGGATAGCATGGGTAAAAAAACTAAACATGCTCTCAGACTAGTTTATCAATGACTATCATCATCTACGCAGGATAATTCTCCCGAGTGTTAGTTTTCAAATTTTTATTCTCTTTTAAAACCAGAAAAACGAGAAACATCATCCCTGAGTCACTAATAAAATGTCTAGGGAGTATGACGTCACGAGACGGCGTAGAGAGAAGACGGCCGTTTAGTACTGGGTCTGCTTCGGATGTCTTACTAGAAAATGACCCTGGAGAGACATGAAGAGAACTGAGATAGATTCAGTAGAAATGCACACTAACGATGGTCACGGAACCAGGGTATGTACATAGATAGAGCTATAGATTTGGCTGTTTTATAGTTGAAACGAACAGAGAGACGTGGAGAAATGATGAGAATTCAAAGCCCTGGGTTACCTGTGGATACAGGTAGCCCAAAACCACCGAAGGGACGTGGACGGACGACGAGAATTCTAAGCACTGGGTTACCTGTGGACACAAGTATTCCCAAGTGTCAAAACACCAAAGGGACGCAGAGGGACAACGAGAATTCTAAGTTCTAGGGGGCCTGTTGTCAAAGATATTCCCAGGTGTCAAACCGAAATGACCTTGAACAAAACACCTTCAACTTCAAGTGCTGGTTTCCTGTTGACACAGGTATCCCAAGTGGAAGATAATTGAGTGAAAGTAGCAAAAGTGGCACTGCACCCTAGCCGAGTTACACGAAAAAAATAGCTTAAAAGTAAACCACCAAATCAATGCTTGAGTCCAACCAGCCATCAAAAATGGACAATATTCGACCCTCAGGCGTAGACCGCCTTTATTCAATATATATACAGCGCTACAAATTTGACCCAGAGAAACTGATGAAGTCAGGAACAAGTACCTGGATATCTTATTTGTTTTATTTATTAACAAACGAATGGCTGTGAGACAGATCCTGATCAAAACACGACTTGCATGAATCAAAGTTCCTGAATGAAGGCAAACACCAAATCCCTGCACCATTATAGAAATACAAGTATGGCCATCCTATTTATGATAAAGAAGACTGGCACTTCTATCAACACTGCGATACATATGAACTAGTATTGGGCTTCCTTTGGCCACAGGAATCCCGTTCGATAAAATTGACTTGTACGTCAAGAAATGACAAATATATTCCAAGTTCAACGTTGCTAAGTCAATTTTAGTTTACTTCTACTTCTTTTTGGTTTCTTAAAGTTTCTTCTGAATAGTGTAGAATATACATCCGGGTCATTGCCTTTTACACCTGGTGATAGGACGTCTTGGCGAAGCAGTCTGGGAATGTTTCCGGCCGGGCGGTAGAGTGCTACTATGTAGACTGGACCTGACTGGTTGGTGGGGCTTCGGGCACACCCGACTCCTAACTCCTTGCTATCTTTCCATACAACCTGTGAACGATAAAAAATGATATCACCATTAAAACTCTGCAAAACAATTTTGACTCAATAGTTTGTCGTGTTTCTATAACCTGTGTGAAGGTGTCTGTGTGTCTGTCTAACCGTACCTGTGTGGAGGTGTCTGTGTGTCTGTTTAGCCTGTGTGAAGGTGTCTGTCTAACCTGTGTGAAGGTGTCTGTGTGTCTGTCTAACCTGTGTGAAGGTGTCTGTGTGTCTGTCTAACCTGTGTTAAGGTGTCTGTATGTCTGTCTAACCTGTGTAAAGGTGTCTGTGTGTCTGTCTAACCTGTGTAAAGGTGTCTGTGTGTCTGTCTAACCTGTGTTAAGGTGTCTGTGTGTCTGTCTAACCTGTGTAAAGGTGTCTGTGTGTCTGTCTAACCTGTGTGAAGGTGTCTGTGTGTCTGTCTAACCTGTGTTAAGGTGTCTGTATGTCTGTCTAACCTGTGTAAAGGTGTCTGTGTGTCTGTCTAACCTGTGTTAAGGTGTCTGTGTGTCTGTCTAACCTGTGTTAAGGTGTCTGTGTGTCTGTCTAACCTGTGTAAAGGTGTCTGTGTGTCTGTCTAACCTGTGTTAAGGTGTCTGTATGTCTGTCTAACCTGTGTTAAGGTGTCTGTATGTCTGTCTAACCTGTGTAAAGGTGTCTGTGTGTCTGTCTAACCTGTGTTAAGGTGTCTGTATGTCTGTCTAACCTGTGTAAAGGTGTCTGTGTGTCTGTCTAACCTGTGTTAAGGTGTCTGTGTGTCTGTCTAACCTGTGTGAAGGTGTCTGTATCAGCATTCAGTCTAGGATCTGAGTAGCTGTAGTTTTTTGCTTGGCTGTACCAGAGGTTGGTTGCAATCTCTCCAGCATCATCACATGTCATGAATCCTGTAACGAATGTAGTTGCAGTGATCAAATAGTTTTAGTGATAACATAAGTTATATGGTTTCGATTCAGTTCCCTTTCCATCGAGGGTTTCTTCTCCTGGTTCCATGTTCTTACACAAAAATCTTCATTAAAAATCTATCAAGAATCGCTAATATAAAAAGAGAAAGAGAACAACAGGTTTTAACCTTAAAAGGCGAAGACACACGGTGCAACATTGTGCACAATATGGCAGGCAATGTTGCTGAAGTAGGATCGTTTTCTACTTCAGCAAAATTGTGCGCAACACATTGCGTCGTGTGACAGGCTCGCGACATCGATTGCCTGCATGCAACACTGCGCGCAATGTTGCACCGTGTGTCCGTAGCTTTAGATGAAAAGAGTGATCTTTTCAAGTTCTCTATTGCTGGTTTTCAATCATTCCCAAGAGAATGGAGAAACAAAAGACACGGCAGCCATGTTGGTTGACATAACAGCAATATTTGCCGGCGCTATTTATACATTACCTGCAAGCTTAGCGAGATTTTGACCTAAATTAACAGCCATATTTCTCTGGCCAGACGAAAACGATCCACCCCTCGCCATGGTATCAACGATGGCTTGTGCTTGATCAGCGAGTGAGTCTGACCAGTTTAATGGAGGAGAGTGATGGAGGCTACGGTATTTATTGTGTGACTCTAGAGCTGAATGCGGTACTGTACTCTTGGAATCTGGTATAAACACTGAAATAAAAGACCATCGTGATTCGGTTAGCCCTTTCTCATGGGTCTGCAACACTAGTATAAGCATCAGCAACATACACAGACTCAGTGCAGCTCTTCTCTAACAGGTGTGAGGAAAGACAACTGCTGTTAATGAGCAATGCACAACTGATTCTACAACACTAGTATAAGCTTCAGCAACATACACAGACTCAGTGCAGCTCTTCTCTAACAGGTGTGAGGAAAGACAACTGCTGTTAATGAGCAATGCACAACTGAGTCTACAACACAAGTATAAGCATCAGCAACATACACAGACTCAGTGCAGCTCTTCTCTAACAGGAGTAAGAAAACCTAGTCTGCGTTTGCTTGTACAGTAATTATACACCAAGATTTTAGCATACTTGTGCGACAGGTGGCCCTTGAGTGTGCCCTCGCAATGTAAACCGCCTGTTTGTTATAAATTTATTTTTTATGTGCCTATCATTATTATTATGTATTTTTGTATTCTCTTTCCTTAGTATTTTTATTTATATTCATGACGTATAAATACCTTGTAAAATTCTGCTGCATGCTGGACCAGCGACTGGAAGTTTGCAAATTAAATTGTAAAAAAGTAGAAAAAGAAACAACAAGTTAGCACAATCACAATAATTAAATTTTAGGCGATTGCGTGATATATATTTTTTTAATTCAAAACTTCCTTACGCAGACCTTACTGGTCCACTGCACCAATAGGTCTCGTGTGTAGTCTGGAATGGATCCTCAGTCACAATAAATGGTACCTTTTCCAAGAAACCAGACCACCCTGTCCTGGTCTGGAATATATTTCTAATGGATTTTGTTCATGGTTGAAATTAGATTAGAAGGTCCGCAATAACTATGACTAACGCATCCATTTATTGTATTATGAGAGGAAGGATTATGCAAGCCATGAAAATAATAATGGAATTTTTGTCTAATTCAACAAGAGATTTAAATTTACAGACAAGACTTACGAAACACGAGCCCAAAGAGAAAACAGAAATCCATCCATGCGCGGCCCCTCATCGCCGACACGCTGTCTCTCTTTCTCTGACCTGTAAACCTGTCAAGGGTATAACTATAACATCATAATTTTTATCAAAGAGATAAAATATAGGCAATCAATCGTATTAAGTTTACAAATCCGATAGAATTTGTATCATATGACGAAGAAATTGAAGTTTATATTTTTTGACCTTACTGTACTATTTTTGCCTCGAGATTAGTCTCAGTTTGAAGACCTTGGAGACTTGAGTTTTACAAGAGTTTTCATGGTTCGAGAAGATTTTTTTCTATTGCTAGGAATATATCTTATTGCACTTACCAGAATGAGAAGGATACCTTTTTTTAATCAAAACATCCTTTACGAAACTTGATTTCGGTCACAAGAAACAAAGCCCTGTTTTTCTAACCTTGAAAATGAGGTCATCGCTCTTGTGAAGCAAACACCGTGAATGTGTGACCTGCACAAGTCAGAACCATCAGTACAAGTAACCAATGAGAGACATGCTAAGACAATACGATGACATCAATCATCTTTGCCTGAAACTGAAGGATTTCTAAATTCAGTTCAGCCGTCAACCTAGTGTTTCGTTTGCTCTTTTTCCGTTCTCCGAGCATAGTTTCTCCAACTTACACAGTTCGAATAACTGCGCAAATAACACATGTTTTGAAAAGGAAGTAGGACTTCTTTGTTAGTTCTCTCCTGTTCTTTCCGGTAGCAGTACGTATTCTTTTAGTAGGAGTTCCTGCTTCCTCCGTGAAAAGCTTTTTAAATGCCTATTTGACTAGGGCTGAAGGGTAGAGAGCTTTTTCACTTCACTGTTTTTTTTTCAATTCCTGTTTTCCATAAAATTTCCCATCAACTCCAGGCATTCTATTAGAGAGTGGCTAAAGTTTAAATTTACCTGAGCTGTTGAACGCGCGCAGTCTTTACTGAGCTTAACTTTTTTTCATTTAGAAAATATGATAATATTTTTGTGCGTTGATTGCTATGTATGTCTGGCCTTCCTATTCCTAGGCCTTCGCATTCGTTATTTATGTCAGTCGTAATCTTCCTTCCCACTAACACTTCCCTTAGCTGTAGATGGTAAGGCTCGGGAGGATCTACGATCGACACTGCTCCAGAAAGGTAAATGGTAACACCAAGTTGCCTCAATCTTTTGCGCATCAAAGTTTACTTAGCAACGTTAGTGACTCGTGCTACAAACGCTCTATAAGCTCCTTCAAAACACTAAAACCTGTATGAGAAGATTCAATTCTCTCGCAACTTGCAGTGCCGCAATGTCTTCGTGAGACAAGTCGTACGGCAAAAATTGCGCATTCACATATGATGCATCTAAAAAATTCCAAGAAAAGTATAAAAGTGATTTTGACTAATAGCAGATAAAAAATCTATTAAAAAAATCTTAAAAAATCTATTAAACTTTGGCTGTTGTATCACAGCGTGGTACAACACGAACGGAGCCTTAAGGTCCATGCTAGGTGAACGCCCCTTCTTGCACCCAACCGGCAACTAACGATGACCCGTCGCGCATATCAATTTGCCGCAATGCAATGAAAACTGTAACATACTAGGCTAGAGTAGGACTTCATGGCTCCCAAAGCATGGGAGTGTTACTTAATATCAAAATATTTTCCCAGTTCTTAAAAAGTTAACAAACTACAAGCTTTGTTTATGGGATCTTTATTCCATGCTGGGGTTGATAACAGTCAGATAGTTTGATACAAACGTTAAAGACTCTTTTGCCATTAATATTCGTACTGAATACAGTGATTATTTCTATCAATATGACATACGACTCCGTCTAGTACTTTTACGGGATAAAAAAATTCAATTTCAAAACTGAACAATCAGCACAGCTAGGCAAATAAATATTGAAGTCCAAAAATAATGCCATTAGTTGTGTCCTTGTTTGGTGGATTGTCGTAGAAAAAGTTCTCCTATTTGACCGGCGTTTTGTGGAGCAATATTCTGCCAATTCATTACAGCATTATCTAAGTTGTTGGAAGAGGCTTGACTATCTTGGGAGTCATTTGCTTTGGTAATGGTGTTGGTATTCATTGAGGTTTGGGCCAGGGACTCTCCTGTGGTGGGAAGAACAGATGCTAGCATGGATTCTGGTGGTGGGGCACTTTGTGCTGTTGTAGAGCTTGGTTGACTCTCTTTATCAGGCGTTGGTGCGTCATTGGAATTGGAGTTGGCCATAGCTTTGTCCTTATTTATTGTCAAAGTTATTCCTTTAGATTTCAAGAACTCGGCGAATTGCCCAAGGGGGGTGTTGCCTTGAGCAATCGATAAAGCGTTTTTGATCTCTTTTGCTGTTGAACCTTTTGCTGATGACAGGTTGGAGTCTGGTGTCCCATTAGATGCGTTAGATTCAGTTTTACCATTCGTGGAGTCACTTTTACCACTGGCGGTAGGATTCTGTGTTTTATCAGCTGTTTGTTTTGCTTTTTCTGGTGTTGGCGTTTTTGTACTAGTAGCTGTTGGTTCTGGCTTTGATTGTGAGCTTAAGATTTGGGAGCTGTCACTGTTGGCCTTTGTTCCAGTCGCTGCTGCTTCTGTCCCGTCGGATCCTGTTTTCCCAGTTCCCACTGCCCCTGCAGTATCTCCTGATCCTCCTTCTGTAATTCCTCCTCCTCCTCCTGCACTAGATGCTGCAGCACCTTTCCCTCCTACATCTGCTCCTACCTCACCTTTACCACCAACCTTCTCCTGACTTTTCATATTCGAAGCTTTGGGCGTGTCGCTAGCTCCTTTAGGGCTCGAGGGTGCTTTATTGCCTTTAACATTCGGGTCACTGCTTCCAGAACCTTCCCCACTACCTGAGACCCCCTCTGCTGAATGGAGCAAGCCTTTATCGGAAGACCCTTTAGATGAGACTGCTGTCATATCGTTGAAGTTTTCACTCGCTGGGTGTTTGTGCTTGTTGTTTTTCATAACCAGTCTTTGGACTTTGTTTGCTTCATTCATGGGAATAGATGTGATCTGTGAACCTTCATCTGGCATCTGAGGAGGGCTCGGTTGATCACTGGCCGTCTGAGGCGGCTGAGGGTACCCATAGTTGCCATCGCCATACGGGCCTTCCATACCTTCTTCCATCTTTCCTCGTGCTCCGTACGGCATCATACCACCTTGGAACCCACCTTCACCTTCGTTTGGACCTTGAGGAAACACACGGAAATTCCTATTCATGTAATCCGAGTCCTTTATCTTGTACTCGGGCCACGAGTTGGCGTCGAGCATATACTCGTCCTGATTGAAGCCCGCTACGTTCTGTTTCGACATGCTCGTAGTGTCATCTTTCATGTCGTTGAATTTTGTTTTGGGAGAGCTGGAGGCATATGCACCCCGCAAGGCACCAGGCAATGCTTCAATGTTGGATATTCTGAGGGCAGAATCATCGTCGATACCCTGGTTGGCCAGAAGAGCTGCAAAAAGGAGCATAAATTCATTGATCTGAATATTTTTTGTTTGCACTAACATTAGATATAATTGATTATACTAGACATCTTAGAAATAAGACAGCTTGTATGTGTGTACCATTGGTACCGCAAGTCCAAAAGATTTGCAGAGAAATATCAGCACTGACACCTGATTTCCAGTTCTGTGTGTAATTGCCAAAGGCTAACATGGCCGAACGGCATTTCGTGTCATCATGATTTTCGTGTTCAATATTCTGTTATTTTGTATGGCTGTGAAAACCTCGAGGCACAATCGAGCCGTGCCGTGATCAAGATGGTTTCGTGTCTGAGTATTTTATTGGCTCAGCAATAGTCTCTCGCATTGTGATTGGTTCAAAAAATGCAAATTCCGTTCCGTGACGATACCCTTTACTGTTCCATTTCTCAGCCATGAGAAATCTACCCTTGGTTGTTTCAAAGGTTGCTCCGTGATCATGCCACGATTTCACTACTGATGATGTTCATACATACATGTTTCAGCAGCCATCTCGTTATTGATGTACGCCTTGTTGAAGTCTTGCATCTGAGACAGCTCCTTTTCTTCTCTCATGTCTAGCTTCCCAGGATGCATCACGGCAGCTGTAAACAAACAAACCAAGTTTTCAGCAACATTGAACATGGTCAATTCATATGAAGACATCACCTAATATATCACTGTTGCTGTGCAATAAGTGTCTTCATTGAAAGAGCTTTGAAGGCAATGTCACGAAGCTTACAATCGTAGAGTATCACTGGAAAATGGCGCTTCCGTCTCATCATAGTCAACAGCCAAATCTATGCACCGACGTCAACCGGATGTATTAATAATTTCTCATTTGGGTTCTGTTCACTGCGGATTTCATTCAAAACATTGTGAGTAAGTTCAACTCATCCACAGGGAAGACAGACTTTGAAGGCGCAAAACCCCAAAGTGAAGTTATTTACACTTCCGGTTGTAGTAACCGTCGTAGATTTTTCAAACTTCAAGGTTGTTAATGAGTCAGTCCCCTCTTTTTGTTTGGGTTTATCTTTATTTTCATGTTTTTATTTCAATGATCTTAACTGACCCATGACTTCTTGTCTGGATGGTCGTACCGAGTCTTTTTTCGTACTCTTTCCATGGCCATGACCTGCAGCACAAAAGAGAAAAATCGTTACATTCCCATGCTGTTACTCTCCTGATTCGAGGGTTATTCACCGGGTTCTCCGGTATTCTCCCTCCAGGAAACATAACATGCTAAATTCCAATTCTGTGATTTAGTAATGAGTGTCCGACTCAGATCAGCCAAAAGTTGAAGTTTGGAGAGTTGCATTATACTACTTCCAAAAACTGAAGTCTAAAGTTCAAGTCATAATTTTGTAACGGTTCACCCTTCAAGTGGCTCCTCGTGGTTCTTTTGTGGTTTCCTGGTTTCTTATGCTTGGTAGGAAAACCTTGAATTGAGAATAGAAACTTGTTTTAGTTCAAGACATTAAGGCTGCATTGAATTATGGAATGATTAGCATACTATAGGTGCACAGCAATTACAACAGAACATCAATCAAACTTGGAGACTATAACGAAGTGTAGCAATTCGATTACAACAGGAAACTGATAACTAAAAATAATAGTTTACTATTATCAGCATAATAACTACCAATAACTATATCACCATTTCCAGCATTACCACACTCCACCAACACACCACCGCCACCAACAACAACTACAACACTTTACAGCAATCCAAGACAACAACTATAACCAAGCTGTGCTATCTCTCTTCCTAAGCTTTACTGCACACTGCCACTACCACTACCACTACTACTACTACCACGACCACGACCACCATGCACCACCACTCCCACCACTGTCAACACCACCACCTCCACTACTACTGCTACTAACCACTACAAATAACAGCAAATAATTATAAAACTCATAACATTATATCAACAATTTTATTGAAACCACAACTACTACTCCTAACACCATCACAGCTAACTAAACAACCACAAATACTACAAATCATCACGATACAATAACTTTATTATCACAACACCAAAACAAAACAACACACTGGGTCGAAATTGCATACACTTCTTTAGATACACCATGCCATGAACAGCTGAGCCGGCAAGACAAAAGAAAAAACGTCTGTGGTTTTAAGCACTCGGGCTAAAAAAAAAGACACCGAGTGTCTACTAGTTGTCCTATTAATAGCACTTGTGATGGACAAGACCAAACAAGACGATTTTGTCATTTTGTCAGAAAGTCTTTTTTGAAAATACAGACGTTTATTTAAACAGGTAATAAAAAAGTTGTAAACCCCCAGAAAATTATTCCTTCAACCACGAAACAAAACTTAGAAAAACGAGGACCTGTCTTTACTGGTTGTTCTATTTACTACCAATAATTTCCTCCCAATAAAAGTGATACTTGTGAAACAGAAATAAAGTGTTGTTATATTTTGATGATGCGATGTTGAGATAAAAAAATGTTTACAGACTGACAAATATAATAAAAATTAGCTGGCGCCGGAAAAAAAAAACTCGTAGAATGACAGAACCAAAGTAAACAGTCTTGACAAGAATAAATTTTAGTGGTTTTGCTTACTAAAATGTTGATGTTAAGGTGAGATAATACTTACATTCAGAGCATACGAGGAACACAAGGAGTATGAGAAAGATTTGACGGTATCTCGGCAAAATATCCATCATTTTCGACGAAATGGGATCCTAAATTTCGACCCCAAAATGACGGGGAAATTAGGTCTGATATTTTATTCATAACACAATCAAGCAAGGCTGGAAATCAATGATATAATGCCACAGGAAACCCATGCGTTAAAAATTAATGGCTAGGTTTATTTGTCTTCAGTGAACTGTGGAATAAAAGTCAAGATGACACCCGCTGCCCTGTTTATGGGTCAACGAACTCTGATACAGGGTACCTCACCGGTTGACAAGTTCGAGTGACCCGGGACAGTGGAAATGGATAGAGGCGTGGTGGTATGTTGTGCGCTCCAATTGCCGTACCTTTCATGTCCTATAAGACATTCTGAATACAAATTTGAGTGGTTGCTAAAATGGAGTGAAATAGCCTGGGGACGATATGTTGGCTTGTGCACTCAATAGCCTACTTCCGAGATATGCTTTGCTTGTCACGCGTAAAGGTTTCAATGTGAGGGGTTGTGGCCACAGGCACCATATAGGAACCCACGGATAAGCCCTTATCTAAACAATCTATTTGGACACAACCCTTTCGGTTGAATTTAAACAGACGTTTTCCTCAACCAGTGAGTTATCGACTGATAGACGTTTTACTTAAAAGTAGCGTACAGAATATGCACAATTTGTTATAGTCCTCTAGTGTGTTCATATATTAGAATATGTTCGAATACACATCATCCTTCTGTTTCAGTTCTCCTGATCTCAATACATTAGTCCCAACTTCTTCCTTTACGTTTCCTGGTGGCGAGTACAGCGCCACTACAAACACATCGTTCGTCAAAAGTCCTTTCCTCAGCGCGCAACCCATGCCAAACGTAGTCGTTCCCTTCCAAACAAGTTGAGTGAAGGAATTCGTCTTCTCGGTAAGGTGATGATAGGCAAAGCTGTAATCACTGGATTCTTTGTACCAGCGATCCACCGCTTCTATGGCTGCTCTACCATCGCAGTTGTAGCTCACGGAGAATAATCTCTCGACGTTTTCACCGACTGTGTCCATGAGAATCTCGCTGCGCTTTGAGTCTGTTCGCTTCTTTGCGAGGTCGTATGCAACTTGTTCTGCTTGCTTAGCCAGTCTGTCTGACCAGGACAGCGGTGGTGCGTGATGGAGCATGCGATATCTGTTGTGCACAAGAAGGCCTGCCTTGGAGAAACTTGACGATTCGTCTAACCAAGAAAACAATTGGAAATCTTCATTACTCATTTGTGGCTTTAAATTTTTCGAGTAACCATTCCTTTCACCTAATCGCAAACGTTCTTAGGCTGCATTCATTATGTATTCATTATGTATTCATTATGTATTCATTATATATTCGACGTACCCTGCACTACATCATCGTTGTTAATCAGAAATCCTTGGACACGATGAATCTCATCCCCACCAGGAGAGGGGAGAGCAGGTCCTTCGACGCTTTTGCCGCTGCTACCTAGAATAACTGCAGAAACAAGAATCTGTATGCAGTAACTTGGAGGACATATTGTGGTAATGCTTAGTCAAAGCTGGAAATTGGTAATTTTCCTCCCTTCCCAATATGGCCGCGGAGAAATATCCCGGGGAAATATCGCGTGATCTGTCAGGTATCGTAAGACAGATTGAAGTATAGGCGTTACCTGAGTAATGCGGCGAGCGCTGAGAAGCCTTCCTGTACACGTATGCTGTTTGCATTTCAATAGTTCTCTTCTGTGTCGAGCTGTTTAGTCCTGAAATTAGTCAATCATTGCTGTCAAACTTTAATTGAGAAACGAAAGGCACTTATGCCATGCATGTCAAGAACATTGACGCACTCTTCATGAGTGATCCTTCCCTGTCATGTTGAAGGACAACTAATCTCTCGTTGTACCGACGTCATTAGTTACATCTGAAACGGCGGGAAATATTACATGATTTTTATCGGCGCGTGTGGGAGATTACCAACTTGCAGAATTATAATTGGTTTATTCAACAGTTTCCAAATGTCGCAAAGATCGATTAGGGAACGTAGTCCCCTTCGCAGTTCCCTGCGCCATCTTGAAAGGTAGCCATTCCTTTGCATCGAAAGGAGACGAACGGCGAGTTTGCAACGATAGAGACCTTTTTTAACACCTTGGACAATTATTCACATGTCTATCATTGCAAGCTCACCGTTCGTCTCGCTTCGATGCAAAGGCATGGCTACCTTTCAAGATGGCGCAGGTAACTGTGAAGGGGAATATTGGGTGGTTCTTGAACAGTGTGCAGCCTGGACCCATTATCATGGATGCCTCTTCAAGTTACAGAGAAATGTGAAAGACATTTTAGAACGAACGAAAACGACCTTTGTTTAGAACACGTACCTGAAGGCCATGCTTGTGTGATCTGTTGAATACCAAGGCTCAATAAAGCTATAAAAGAGAGTCTCCACGAACCATTCATCTTGTTGAATTCTGACAGCACTGACCTGTTTAATGTGCCATTAGTTGTGGCCAACAAATTCTATGCGGACAAAACGTTTTAAATGAATAATAAATTCATCTTACATCGACTTTAATTCAAACATATCAGTAAATCATAAATACTGGAGTAAATGTTGAAAAAAACATCATATTTTCGCCAAAAAAGGGTGGTATTAAACTTGTAGAGATTAAACGGTCCGACAGCGATTCAATGACCCGTGAAAGATGGCAAAAGGTTATGGCGGTATTCTTCTACGAAACTATCTCAAAAAGACATTTAAAATTTGTACTTTTTATAGATAATTTCTTGCTTACCTTTATTGAAGTGTAATCCTTTTTAACGACAATGTTGAGAAATGGAAATCGTCGCCATCTTTAATGATGATCAAATTTGTATCGTTTTGACTGACTGATATGTGGTACTTAAAATAGAATATGACATCACTAATAACCAATCAGACACCAAGGACAATACTGGAGGTTTATAATTACTGAACGGTTCTCTTCAGTCTTAAAAATGTATTTTGATACGGTAAAAAAATGATCCAAAAAGTTTTCCACAGTTGACACAGAGCACTTATTACCGTTTGATGGTCGTTTGAGGCTTTATTAGTTGTTCAATAGTGACACCAGCCAATGTCAATATTGACGTGCATGTGAAAAAACTGGAAACCCTTCTAAAAATTTAACAGTGAAATCATTCCTATAAACTAAATCTTCTATAACATACAGTTGTTAAATAAATCGTGGCTAAATAGTTGGTAAACAAAACAGTAGTAGACGATTCTGTTATCTTTGAACAATATTTTGTGATCACACAAGCCCTGACAACGAAGTGTTCATGGTAAAAATGAATTCACTAAGGCTAGTTCGTTCTTGGAAATCCCTCAAACAAACAAATAAATAAATAAACAATAGACAAACAAACAACCAGACAGACTGACCACAGTACATAAACATAATGTATAGTGAAAGAATACATATATATGGCGTCCTTTATTTAGTAAACTGTGAGAATTACACTCCATTTAATTACTCAGTATAGCTAAGAACAAGTCTTTTAGTACTGCAGTTTTTGTCCTAATCAGACAAACTTCCGGCAAATGGTACACGCGTCTACCGGAAGAACCAAAAAGAGCGGGAAACTTTGACTTCCGACAAATGGTACACGCATCTACCGGAAGAACAAATAAAAAGCGGGAAAAGTGGATTACCTCAATCGGAAGACCGAGTTCTCGGAACTTTCCGATCGGAATGACACTGCATTCCATTTATTTTCCAACCAGAATTTCCAGTTTTTCCGCTTAAATAATAGTGAGGACCCCTGAACACACAACACCATCTTTTCTCCTATACGCTTGGAGTGAGGCAGTCGAAGAAGTATTTTTAAATGTTTTCTATATTTGAACTATATTTAAGTAGAAAAAGAAGGAGCTTCATATCTTGTTGTTTTTGTCGTGTCCCATGTGTTCTCGTCGATATATCGTGGCATACACATCTTTGCTGGTCGTTCTTTTAGGATCCATCACATTGTCTCTCAGTATCGATTCTGAATTCCCCGGCGGATAATACAGCGCTACAACATAAATCTCATTGGTAACAGAACCCTTCCTCTGAGCGCAACCCATGCCCATCTCACGACTGTCTTTCCAGACAAGTTGAGTGAAGGAGTCTGTATCGCTGTTTAAACGAGGGTCTGAATAACTGTAGTGGCTTCCTTGCGCATACCATATGTGCGTTGCTTCTTCACCGGCGAGCTCACAGTCATAGTTCACCGCAGAGAGCTTTGCTCTGTTTTCTCCTATCTCGTCAATTCCTGGTGCCTGGATGGTTCCATTCAGCGCCATTTGGTAGGCAAGTTTTTGTGCACGTGCGGCTAGCTTGTCGGACCACTTGAGTGGAGGCGAGTGGTGAATGCCGCGGAACTTATTGGTTGATTCGAAGCCACGTTTGGCAAAAGTCACGAATTTACCTGGTAAACATTAAGTTTGAACATTCAGATAGAGGAGGCACATTACAGAGTTGCGCGCAACTCAATAAAACAACATTTCAAGACAACATCAAGGCTGAACATGGTGCAACTGTTGCGCGCAGCTTTGCCGACAATATTACGAAAGTCAAACTCAAGTTCTAGTTCTATGACGTTGCGCTCAATGGCATGCGTGATGTTTTCAACCAGTGAAATGCGCAAAAGTTTCAACGTGTGACCGAGCGTTCGCCAAAGTTAAACCAAATATTTGCGCAGTTAGCGCATAGATTATTACTTTAAATTTTGGATGGAGGTTTGGTTGGGTAGGGTCATAAAGAAACGCTTTTCAACTGAATTCATTTTACTCACTTCGTAGATACTTGTCTAGTTCTCTTCGATATGCCGTGTCCTGCGCCACAAGACCATTGACACCTATTATGGCATAAAAACAGATATGATCTTAACTAAACTTCATATGTTCTAGGGAGACTGGCTTTGGGGATTAATTACTAGTATTATTGATTGATTGATTTATTCAGGACCATACTTCCAGACATTGAGTGCTAAAACGTCGTAAGGCAGCGCGAAGCATTTACGGCTATGCTAGAGATTTCGGCCCCGACACGCGATCCGAGGATGTACTGATCAAGAAGTTAGCCTAAGGGCGGGATAGTTAGCCGGCCCCTAGACTGTATAAAATTATAAACCCCTTGCTATGGCCAGTAAACCCGGCTTATCATTTCTGCCACTGATGCCTTCATGGTCATTTTATTCCATGTGGGATGTGTTTAGAAAACCTAGCCGCACTTGACGTACATGAACGCAAGCGCCTTGGTGTAAAAATTGAAATCGTTCCAGTGTAACACTCGTGGGCTGCAAAAACACGAATTTGTACAAGAAGGTAGGGTGACCCTAACTACCGTACAAGAGTTACTAGCCGCTTTTGTTTTTACATGGTCACTGCTGGCTTATGCATAAGTTGTTCAGTACTCACATGCAAAGAACAGCGCAGACCATGTTAATATTCCCTTTACAATCATCATTGTTATTGGATTACCCAACCTGAAATTAAAACTGGTTCACATATAAAGATATTATAAGTCATTGGGCTCATTCAATCTAGGATTCCTTAATCTCTTACTTATGAGTAAATCAAATATATATTTTTTGAATAATCACATGTCAGCTGGCCATGTTGGGTGGTAGGAACAAATCGTCTAGTTTGTAAATGAGAAAGAATTCAATTTCCCAAAGGGATTCTGGTTTTTTTGGTTTTTTTTGCCATCTAACTTGGCCACCGATACGTGAACATGAAATCTCTCTATTAAAAAAAAAAACTTCAAGAATTTCAGCTTAGAAATGAACTATAAAGTCAAACGTATTCGTTCTCCCGTGATAAGCGTATTAATCGAACAGAGTCGAACATTTAAAAAATATTTTGGTCTCTCATTTTTTAACCTTTTAAAAAATCACACCAAATTTTACAGGGTAAAAAAAATCGAAAATCAAAATAATGACATGCAACTTCAACTTAGACTCTATTATAGATCTTGAAGATTGTCACTTGAACGAAAACCGTTATAAATGAACACAAACTTACCTTATCAAACCTTCACCAGTTTAGTACTGAAAGACATAACGTTTCAATGAACGATAAACTCAATCCCTCAAAAACTGGGCCTCAAATAAACTTTAGTAAAAAAAATTAAGATTTATAGATAACTGTTTTCCTTTATTTAGTCTAATCCCTCGTCAACCTAAATACAAATCAAGTTAATAAATAATAAATAAGTATCCAAGCGAGGGAGTTTGGTATTCTACGGGTGTTTAGTCTATGTGTTTTATCTGCTTCTATTGAAAGCTCTAGAGCATTCAATTTTTCTAGTACGCTTGGGTGATTTTGAAACTGTTACCAGAGACAACTAGACTCGCCTTTTTCTATTCCTTTTCTTTCTTGCTCCAGAAGTGAGTCATGACAAAACTTTTCGACTGTAATCTATCTCGGTTCTAATATCTTGTCAAATGATTTTTTTAAAAGTCTAATCAAATGTATCTTTTACACACTTGGTTACCATGGATGAGTGGTTCGAAGAGAAAGTATTTAAGAGCCGTATTGAGTTCCTGGCCTTCGTTCAAGCATGCAGTGGTCACAACTAGCATACAAGAATGTCATTCTCTAATAACTTTGGTTTCAGCTTCTGGTGATTTGATAGTCCTATCTTGATGTTAGATTTAGTCAGAAGTCCATAACTATTATGGACTTCTGGTTTAGTAATTCTTTGATTGAAGAGCGACAGAGGTTGTCGAATTGTTCAAAGTCGCTGAAACAAGAAACCAGATCTTGATCGAATGATTGTTCAGCCGTCACTAGTTCAAACTGCTGTGAACTTTACGATGAGTTTTGAGATTACTCAAATACTTGAACTTCTTGAAGCACGAATGACACTCGTAGGACTTCTGTTTGTTTTGGCTGTTGGATGATGTCAGTATTGGACTCGTTTTGGGGTCTTTATACACCATCTTATGCACTACACTTATATGGGACTTGAGGTTACTAAGATATCTGAACTGCTTGTAGCAAGTTGGACATTTGAATTTGCACTCACTTGTCTTACGAGACTCATAAAGCCCAAGTACCGAACGTTTTTGTACATTTTTGTGACTATCAGGAGAATGTTGATCGTTTTCTAAGTCACAGTTCAAGTAGCTTTCAGACTTTCTTCTCCCAAAGAGAGTTAGACGATCGCTCATGGCTTTGAGTCGTGGAGTACTCGTGAGGTTTCTACCGGGTGAAGTAGATTTCCTTGGAGACCGTTCCAAGTTCTCAAGGGATGGAAGCTTGCGGAGTTTTCTTCCTTTAGGACTGATAGTTAAAGGAAAGAATGGCGGGGTTAGAAAATGCACATTCTTTCAAACAAATCTAGGGAAAACAGGAAGCCCAGTTCATTTTCAATGAATCCCATAATATCACTGGTGCCTACAAGCTTAGCTTTTGAGGTATTCTTAGTCGTTTTTGCGCTTCATTTGTAAACAACTAAGTGTTTATTGAGTAAACGCCATTTCATGAAATGCGCAATTTCTAGCATTCTTGAGTAGTATTTTTGCCAATATTTTATTTTTGAAACTTTTCCAAAAAGACATCAAGCCAATCCTAAAGATATTAGTACAGGTTTGATAAAAAAAAAAAAGTAATCAATGTGTCTTTATCCGGCATTACCAAAATATTTATAGTTTACCTGTCTTCCGACTCCAAAAACTGTGATCCTCTATGATCTTGCTCTTCCTTAAAAAAAATATGCATAATATATTGAATATAGTGTCTAGAAAGTGAAAAGGGTAAGTTATTTCCACCATTCTTTCAGTCAGTAAATTTCCCCGCTATGATCGTAAAAGAACACGGATTCTGCCGGATTCCATCGATTCCAAAAGCCAACTTTCCTTCTATTCCGAATCCAGATTTTCTTGGTACAAAACATGGTAGACCGTAGAGCCACAAAATCCGGCTTTGAGTCAAAATTATATAAAAATGGTCATCAATCCGGCTTTGACTCAAAATTATATAAAAATGGTCATCAATTTGTTTTCCAGCCAAGGATAATAGAGATCAATCAAAATATCTTCAGCAAATCTAAATGAAAATACAGTGTATTAAGCTAATTTACCTCACTTCTCCTCTTCAGTCGCTGTCTCCGGGTATTCGTTTCCTCCGCCATGAGCCTAAAATGATCAACTCTAGCTGTAGATAGTGTTATATATTTAGTAAGTTATTTGAGTTTATATAAAGGAAGATCGAAGCAGGAAAATAACAGTAAATCGTATCAAGGGTTAAGGCAAAAGCTTTGTTGAGGTAGTTGAACGTTTGAAAAGTTCACCCGAGGACTATAGTAAGAATCTCTCGATAAATGTCCATTCTTAAGCTCAAAAAGTCACTAAAGAAACTTCACAATGAATATTAACGGTACAAGTCTAGTAGCGAACAAATCTTTACCTGTCGATCTTGCTCTTTACAGACTTTTCAAAACTTCTTGAAACTGTTAGAAACTGTTTGTTTATCACTTCAAAATGCCCGCCGCCGCCGCTGACACAGGTATCGTGGACTCATACGCGGTCAAAGAGCCTGAGGCGACAAGGTGCGACTTTGTTTTGAAGCAGGAAAGAGGGTAGTACTTTATGTAGTAAGATAATAGTGTTTTAAGATCTATGGGTTATGATGAATGTACTCGCATGAAGTATTAGGCCGAGATAGAAAGTCGTACGTAGGAGGGAAAAAAAACATGGCGATCCCTCACGAAGTCTTAGCTGAGGGATGGATTCCTTTTACTGTCGTTGTCGTGGTAAGTTACGCTGCATTTTGAAGCTTAACGTTTTAGGTTCTCATTTAACAAATGTATTTGTTGTTTTCTTGTTATTTTCTCCCTTTTTGCAAAGCTACTGATAGAAACTTGTTAGCAAACGTAGGTTTGCCCTTCTTTATATCCTTCCATGTCATATAAGCTTACTGTACTGTATAAATAAACCATTCTCATAGAAAGATAAGGTTATACCCATTACCTATAAAGAAAACACGAGAATATAACTTAACTATTGGTTATTGACGTTGTGACTCTATCAGTAGCGAGGTGGACTATTATTTCTAGTTACGTCATTCAATAAATGCACCTAATGCCTGGTACAATTCTTTCAGTATTGATTCTGCATGAAGTGAATAATTCAAATATGTACAGTGTATATGGGCATTTCGGTGTATTTGTATAACTTTTGATCTAAACCACCCTGTGGACACAAGCATTAGGCTCTGGCAGTCTAATGATTTTTTGGCATTATTATACATACATGGATATATACAGTACTATAATTATCTAACATATATATTTATATATAACTGTTGAATATTTGATTATCTATGAATAATCAGTACCCTAACCCAAATGTGGGACTGTTGTGTGGAGTTTGTGAAAGGATAGCTTTGCATAGCACGTTAGCTGAGTGTAATCTTATGGTGAGGGGCATAGTGAGATAATGTAGATTAAGATAGTGTCAGTGAGCCAGTCACCAAGGGCTTTAATGAGTTCTAGAGGCACTCCTTACTGGTAAGCAAAGGATGCGCCACCCCTACGGAAGGAGTGGCCAGCATAGAGGTGTAGATTGATATTAAATTTTGAGAGGTGAGAATGGAGTTTGGCAATAAACATGTTTTGGGTGAAAGAGCTAGGTATGTTGGATTTGTTCATCAAAGAGAACGCTTGAATGCCTGCTGGTGCTGTAGTGGAGATTTTGAAAGCACGACTGGTGTCTGATAAAGGGCAGAGTGGTCTGTTTGGAATGTGGGATAATGGAATATTTACTACCCTTTCTCAGAACTGAATTTAAGCAAATTGACCAGCACAATAGCATGTTCTGCTAGCTTAGGCAGTAAGGCTACAATATATTACCAATGCATTATTCTAGTAAGATATAGCTATCTAATTGATCTTGTGACTCTCAGGTGAATACCTGAGGTCTTATGTCATGTAGAATCCCTACAGACTGCCAGGTCCAGGACTCTTGTACATCCCCCGGTCTAGATTCATATTAATAAGCTAAGTTATTAATATCCACACTAAACACTGGTCATTATTAGACACCAAATACAACAAACATTGTGTAAACAATTCATATGATGATGAGAGTCTTCTAAATACTTTTTGCACGGACAAGTTAAAATTTGTACAGTATATTTAATGAAAACCAGTATGATGTCATAGTCATTAACATATTTGAAGTATAAACCTTTCATATATATATAAATAACTTAAAGCGCATTATGTGCATCAGACATTTGGCATTAATAATAATCTTCTTGTTTATCTCATTTTTTTCAGATGACGATTATATTCTCCTGGTTTTACATTCGTTACTACCAAGATAGCTCACTGTCAGAGGTGTCCTCAACTATCACAGCTATTGTTGCGCTAGTTATAGCATTACTAACATCAGCTTTGGTTCCAGTGGATATATTCTTGGTGTCATACTTGAAAAACTCTGATGGAACTTGGAAGGTTGGTACAGTCTGGTATAATTTTTTATTTATTTTATTTATTTAGCTTCGCCATTTTAAAAAAAACCACGCACACACACACACAATATATACAAATATATACATACATAATGGCTGGGAATCCACTACAGCATGTGCCAATTACAGTGGTCCCTCACATTAATGTTATAATGTAATTGATTCTCATTCGACTATCTGAAATGTAAGTCTGCATTCCCTTGAGTATTATTTCTTTCTATGCCAGTAATACTAATGGGGTTAATGTTTGTAAATATATGTTTAAATAAAAAAATTTAAAAAAATTTAAAAAATTTAAAAAATAAAAACTAAAAAAAAACTAAAAAAAAATAATAAAGAGACCAAACCTACTGCCCTAACAGATTAGGTTTTAGACTTATGAGATTGATTGCGGGAATTAGGGGTGTCACTACTAGCTAGTATAATTGCACCCACCTTGCACCTCTGGGGTCTTTGGTTCAATTTCACGACTCAGTATCCTGGGCTTAAGATAACAGCCAGTCATATGCCGGTCAACTAGACTTCTAGACTTAGATCATCCCTGAGGTTGCTTAAGGGTTTAATAAAATTGATGTTTGTTTGTTTTGATATTTGCTTCGCCAGGAGTGGGGTTCAAGTATTGCCAGCAGAAATGATCTGGAGGATGCTGTTAGCACTACCTACTATGGTATGATTAGTCAATCATTTATTGTCAAGACATTATATCAATGTAAAATGGGTAACCTCACAAGATCCTTCCAAGATCTTGATATAATCTTGCCATGATCTTGGCAAAAACATACCATGATCTTGCCATGGGAACCTCACAAAATCCTTCTAAGATCTTGATATGATCTTGCCATGATCTTGGCAAGAACATACCACGATCTTGCATGGGAACCTCACAAAATCCTTCCAAGATCTTGATATGATCTTGCCATGATCTTGGCAAGAACATGCCACAATCTTGCCATAATAACCTCACAAAATCTTTCCAAGATCTTGATATGATCTTGCCGTGATCTTGGCAGGAATTGTCTGTGCAAGATCTTGTTATCTTGTCAAGATGTTCAACCTGGGTATATTCATAATATGATTTTTTTTTTCAAGTTCTGTATGGATTGTTGGCCTTCCTAATATTTGTGCTCATGCCGTTCATGTACTTCTTCTTTGAAGAGAAAGATGAGGATGTCACTACGAGGGAGGTACTGTATGACAACCATAAAGTACATGCTGTAGGAAGCACATTTTCTGACCATTATCTTTGGATGCATGCATTTAATATGCATCCAAAGTTTAGCATGCACCCTTTTAGCATGAGGAGTATACAAGGATATATCATTAAAATTCAAAGGATGTGGATGGTTTACTTAATTAGGCATCTGTATCAATAACAAAAACATGGCTTGAAATGGGAAAACATTATGCCCAAGCATTTCTACTGTTTAATGTGGTTCCTTGGTAGTTTTGGGAACTTAACTGTCATTAAAACCAAATAATAATAATTTTGACAGGCCAAAATCAATCTTACAGTTACTGTATATAATATGTTTATATAATAACTTGTCTAACCAAAAATATTCCATTTTTATTTCTAGAGAGTTTGTAATGCAACAAAGTATACCATTGGATTTTTTATTGTGGCTTGTGTTCTTCTTATTGTTGGGTGAGGACTTGATCTATTGCCTTAAATTATTACAATATTTTTAGTATTACCAATGTCCATTGGAATTATTTGCTGCTGTCTGACATTTAAAGTTACAATTCTTTTTCCTAAATTATTTTGAAAAGAGTGACACCCTTCATACTGTAGCACAAACACATCAAATTACATGATTTCTGCAATAGGTTTAGCCACGCCCTGACTTAGATCAGCCCAGAGGTTGTTTCAGGGTTAGATCTGTGAGTTAGCCATGTCCTGACTTAGATCAGACCAGAGATTGTTTCAGGGTTAGATCTGTGAGTAAGCTATGTCCTGACTTTTATTAGCCCAGAGGTTCTTTCAGGGTCCAATCTGTGAGTTAGCCATGCCCTGACTTAGATCAGTCCAGAGGTTGTTTCAGGGTTAGATCTGTGAGTTAGCCATGTCCTGACTTAGATCAGCCCAGAGGCGGTTGCCATGTCCTGACTTAGATCAGCCCAGAGGCGGTTTTTCAGGGTATCAATAAAAATTGAAAGTTACTATTTGAAGGTGACAAACTCAATATTCAGAACTTAGCCTTATCAAAGTTACCACTCCAATTCTGATAACTCTGTTTTGGTTTTATTTCAGAGCATTTGCACCATTGAAACAGCCCCCCAAAAATATAACCCAATGGGATCAGAAGTTTCTCTTCTTGAAAGATGAAATGAGTGCCAACAGTTAGTATAACAGTGATTATTATTGTAACTTAAGTGTTATAGTTTTCTGGATCATTTAATACTAGTATTTATCCCACACCATAGAAAATACAGCCAATCAGAAAGCAGGAAAGCCATTGTATATTCATCTGTATTTCACTCTTCCTTCCCATCATGCACTGCACGTTGAACCTACGCATTTGTATTTTCTATGGTGTGGGATAAAATGGTTATACAATGGTTTCTCGTGGTATACCGTGGATATCCCACTCATCACATGTATTTTCTTTGTATACACACACCTAAAGGCTCGTGTGTATACTAGAAACTACAAGTGACTCGTGGGATATTCCACGGTATGCCACTCGAAACCATTGTATAACTAGTATGTACATTACAGTATATAAACCTTCAAGTGTCTCAGAAATAATGGAGAAAAAACTGCATGGCTGTACCTCTAAACTACACATTCCCTGTCATTTTTTAGTTATTGTTGCAATTTTCAATTTGCAAAACTATTCCATTCCTTTTTCAGTATACACAGACTTATTGATTTTGTAATTTTTTTAGAGGGAGAAACAGCACTCTCTCTATTGATAGGGTTCTTGTCTCTCATTGGGCTGCTTATCATGATCTCCTATACGGTAAGGTTACACCTACAGTATATTAATGGAAGAACCTGTTACACAACAACCACAGGGTGGCACAGGGGTTAGGTGTGATGCATGATTCAGCCTTTTTTTGGACCATGATTTGTGAAATTCAATCACCCTGTAATGTACGATCTGATTATTTTGAAGACCGTGATTCATAATTTTGCATTGGTTTTTGTGAAAATTTGTATTACACCCAGAATCCTTGTATCGAGGTTATTCATTAATCATATTTTTGTGATTCATGAATTTATGAAAAAATTGTCTGTGATGAGTGATTGATACCCCCTCCCCCCGCCCCTCTCATAACTGACTCATGTCCACCTGTAACCATAGGTAGTTTGCATCACTTCCTACTAGAATAAAAGAACAAAATGAATGACAACATAGCATTTATTAGATATTGGTTGACAAATTACAGTGCAAATTGAAAAACCGTGGGCACCTAGAAATATTTCAAGAATGTTTTATTAACCAATCAGAAGCATTATTCTTATCTTTCCATCATCCTGTGGTTAAGGAGTCATTTCTGATTGGCCAAAGAACAATAGAACATTCCTGGAATATTCCTAGGTGCCCACGGTTTTACGATTTGCACTGTAACTAAGGACAACAAGAGAGCTATGAAAAAATCCCGTGCTCCCCCAATAATTTTATTTTATTTCACCATTCATTCTATATCTTTCATATTCTAGGCTTATGGTATGACAGCACTCCCATTTGCAATGCTCAAAGGATTTAAAAGTGCTAAGGTGAGACTCATTATCTTTGAAGACTTTCTTGACTTGGTTTGTTTGGTATAAGTAAAAGATAGTTCAAGTCTCAAAAAAAGTAAAGTGCTCAACTCAGAAAGTGTTTACAAACTACAGAGAGAGGGTGGGGCTGGGAGAGTTATAAAGGTAAAGGAAAAGTATATTGCATAATTAACCTCCTCTCTCCATCAGTGCTCTGTTTTAAGAGTATTCAAAGCTAAAGGTACATGTACACAGATTAGAGAGAAGTCAGAACAGATGTGGAGATCCTGAGAATTGAACCATGGACCTCTAGCTCCGAAGGCCGCGCACTAACCAACCAATGTCCACTAAATTTTCATGGAAATTTTCATGGAAATTTTCATTCAATTTTCAGACCCCACTGTATTAAGTCTTACATGTACAGTCAGCTTTCAAAATCTTATTTTTATATTCTGTTGTTCATGCAGAAAGAACAGGAAACTGTCTCCAGAAGACTCCAGGAAAACAAAGAGAGAAACAGAATGATCCGAGCCAAGTATGTGAATGGTCGCTCCATGAACAGCAGAGACAGGAGAGCACTTTCGCAGTTAGAGGATGAAGAGCATTTGTTAACAAGAGAGGATAGAAAGCTTGAAAGTGCACAACTTGGTTGGCTTAACAAATGCCTCAAGTGCTGCCGGCCATTTGAAGTTGTCTTTGGAGTATTCTACTTGCTCTTTTCACTACTTCTTTTCGTCTCACTTCTACTTACTTGGTGAGAATATCCACTAGTTGAATTTTGTTATCTTAAAAGCACAATGCACAAAAGACGTATAAACACATTTCCTCCAATTCTCAATATTCTGCGAACTTGTTAGCTGCATTGGAATTTGGTTTTTCACTGCTGCGCAGTAATGTATTTGCATATATAATTCTATGCACTGGTTTTTGTATGTTTAAACTGACACATTTCTATGCGAAGCTGGCTGATTTACTAAATAAGGTGTGTAAAAGCTAATTTGGCAACAAAAAGCCTGTGCATAGAAGTATGCAAATACATTAAATGTGGTCATACTTTAGCGTGTTGCGCTGTAAACCTTTCAGGACCTTCCCTTATGTATAAACAATTTATCTATTTAATCAAGTCCATTCACCACTCCATCCATCAGCCAACAAACCCACTCATTCTTTGTGATCATAATTTTCATATTATTTTCCAGCATTGACAAGGCAATTAATTCCGAAGGTTATAAATATGGTTATGTTCTGCCAAAGGCCCAGTTGCCGAACCCTATAAACATCATCATGGTGTATGCACAAAAGGTATTGTTTTTTATTTTGCAGTTGACAATAGGTTATTCATTCTCTACTAATCGGTACACTTACTTTTTAAATGATGTTTTGAGGTAAACAGAGTGTTTTACATATACAGCTAAGCTAATTGTAATATTTATAGATCCACAAAATATTAGTACCGAGCTCCGCCAAAGACTGGGAAAGGTTTCGTACCTCCCTCCCTCTCCCCTCCCCCAAGGTAAAATACACCCTCCTTAGACCAATTTGAATGACAATACAATAGTTTCCAATTCTCTGGAGATTGAAATTCTTTTGTTTTGTCCTCCAAAATGAGTTGCTTTGATGTATGTCAAGTGCAAGGGGTCTATAGAAATTGCAATCTTAGGTTGTCGCTATGAAAATTGCTTCCCCCCCCCCCCCCCACTTGTTCTAGACAAGCAATCCTATGGTTGTTGCCTCGTCATTTGGGATATCACTCAGAAATTAAATCTTAACAGAATACAATGACTTATGATATTATTTTTACTTCAAGGTGTTTCCTTTGGACTATTGCCTGTTCGTTGCAATAGTGTTGTATTTCATTTATGCCTCAATGGCAGGAATCAAGCGTGCTGGTATACGGTGTTGCTGGATTAAAGTATCCTTTGATTACCCCTTGTGTTATAACAGCATTCTCATTTAAAGTGGTTAAAATTTAATTTTGAGTTTATAAAAAGGGACAGTAGAGAGTCCTATAACATGTATTAAAGTGTACGCCTGATGAGGTGACTAAGTCCACCATTTTAATTTAAGAAAAGAAAAACTCCTTTGATGCAAGTTGAAAAGAAATTTGCATGGCAATGTCATTCACATGTAAATTTTCTGGATTTTGAATAGAACTCCTTACTGTAGCTTTGTTGTTTGTTGTAACCATTTCAGACAATGTGATGCCACTCTTGTTGATTTTTCTTTCATGTGTAAATATTTCAATAAAAGAATATTTCTCAAGGGAATGTCATGTGGTCTGAAATGGGCCATTTGCATTACCATTATTTTTTCGATTTACCCAAAGGTTGTTCGAGGTGTACATTGCAACAAAAGCAAAAGACAAGTCGAGCTTAATTTGGGTTCAAGGGTTAACTACTAGCACAATATTCATCCAATATGGTAACAAATGCTCACGTCACTTGCTAGTGCATGTGTCTTCTGTTGAATGTTTTGCTTAACGTGTACCACTAGCTGTTCAAAATTCGTCCCAGACACACCCTACCTCAAGCCCTGTTGATGATGTGTGTCATGTTGATGTTGATTGTGCTGTCTCTCAACATTATGCTATTTACCCTTGCACCCCAGTACGTTATGTATGGCAGCCAACATTATGTGGTAAGTCCTATACCCGTCCACCCAACCCTTGCACCCCAGTACGTTATGTATGGCAGCCAACATTATGTGGTAAGTCCTATACCCGTCCACCCAACCCTTGCACCCCAGTACGTTATGTACGGCAGCCAACATTATGTGGTAAGTCCTGTACCCCGCCCACCCAACCCTTGCACCCCAGTACGTTATGTGCGGCAGCCAACATTATGTGGTAAGTCCTATACCCGTCCACCCAACCCTTGCACCCCAGTACATTATGTATGGCAGCCAACATTATGTGGTAAGTCCTGTACCCCTTCCACCCCACCCTAGCACCCCAGTATGTTATGTACGGCAGCCAACATTATGTGGTAAGTCCTATACCCGTCCACCCAACCCTTGCACCCCAGTATGTTATGTACGGCAGCCAACATTATGTGGTAAGTCCTGTACCCCGCCCACCCAACCCTTGCACCCCAGTACGTTATGTGCGGCAGCCAACATTATGTGGTAAGTCCTATACCCGTCCACCCAACCCTTGCACCCCGGTACATTATGTATGGCAGCCAACATTATGTGGTAAGTCCTATACCCGTCCACCCAACCCTTGCACCCCAGTATGTTATGTACGGCAGCCAACATTATGTGGTAAGTCCTATACCCGTCCACCCAACCCTTGCACCCCAGTATGTTATGTACGGCAGCCAACATTATGTGGTAAGTCCTATACCCGTCCACCCAACCCTTGCACCCCAGTATGTTATGTGCGGCAGCCAACATTATGTGGTAAGTCCTATACCCGTCCACCCAACCCTTGCACCCCAGTATGTTATGTGCGGCAGCCAACATTATGTGGTAAGTCCTATACCCGTCCACCCAACCCTTGCACCCCAGTACGTTATGTATGGCAGCCAACATTATGTGGTAAGTCCTGTACCCCGTCCACCCAACCCTTGCACCCCAGTACGTTATGTATGGCAGCCAACATTATGTGGTAAGTCCTGTACCCCTTCCACCCCACCCTAGCACCCCAGTATGTTATGTACGGCAGCCAACATTATGTGGTAAGTCCTGTACCCCATCCACTGCACCCAACCCTTGCACCCCATTAATGTATGTCAGCCAACATTGCATCCAGTTCAGGGTTGGAAAGTCTTGAAAAGTTTTGGAAATTGATAATGGATTTTTCCAGGACCTTGAAAGTTTTGGAAATTGATTTTTGGTCCACCAGGCTATGGAAAAGTTATGGATTTTTTTTTGTAGCTATTCTACAGTATTGTTTTGCATTGGTAAATGTATGTTGAATTTTCAGATCCAAGAATTTGGCTTTATTTATGTGTGGTTTTGGAAATTTGAGTCAAAGGGCTTTGGGAAGTTTTGGAAAAGTTTTGGAAATTCTCACAGGGGATCCTGTACGAACCCTGCCAGTTGACCAGAAGAATTCGGATTATTTATTTATCTATTTATTTCTAATTTTCTTTTTCGTTGTATTTAGAGTAACAGTACTGTAAATAATGCCACAACAATCACAGCCAAAGTGTGTTCCACCGAAGTTTCGTCTGGTACGTACTGAGTATTGACTATTCACTAGGTTTTTTATTTTCATTTTATGATCTGTGAGTTAGCCATGCCCTGACTTAGATCAGCCCAGAGGCTGTTTCAGGGTATGATCTGTGAGTTAGCCATGCCCTGACTTAGATCAGCCCAGAGGTTGTTTCAGGGTTCAATCTGTGAGTTAGCCTTGCCCTGACTTAGATCAGCCCAGAGGTTGTTTCAGGGTTCAATCTGTGAGTTAGCCTTGCCCTGACTTAGATCAGCCCAGAGGTTGTTTCAGGGTTCAATCTGTGAGTTAGCCATGCCCTGACTTAGATCAGCCCAGAGGTTGTTTCAGGGTTCAATCTGTGAGTTAGCCATGCCCTGACTTAGATCAGCCCAGAGGTTGTTTCAGGGTCAGATAAATTTGATGTTTGGTATGGTTGTCGATTTTTTAATGATTTCTGTAGCCTTTTTTGCTAATACTGCTTTGTTCCATATCATTGCTGCCGTTACCATCATCATCATCATCATCATTATCAATATTGTTGTGTTTTTAGATGATTGTCTGATGACGCGGATTTCAGTGTTCCTCCACCGTTTTTTCTACAAGGTGTGGTTTTTTGGTGCTTGCTATTACTGGGGCACCTGGCTGTTTCTTTTGGTGAGTCTATGTTTTTTTTTGTTCTACTGATCCTGGTGAGCATAATTTTTCAGTCGAAGTTCAAACTCCTTAAATTTATACTCTAATTAAGCAACGACTTAGTGAGTCGACCTAGTGCTTTCAAAGCATGCTCACTTTTTCCTACAAATTTCAGTTTAGTTCGCGTGAGAACCGCTTCCTCTAAACCATGGTAACTCAACTGATAATACTCCTTGAAAAATTGTTTTCGAGTCCTTGAATACTCCTTGAATATTTCTATATATATAATTTTAGAGTTATTTCTCAACACGAACCCTGTGTCAGAGAAAATTTTTGAGTAAGAAGACACGCGTTATATCTCAAATCATTGTAGACTGTTAACAGTCCCTCTTTCAAACTCGCCCCCGCTCCCCGTGCGTCCAAGGGAGGAAAAAACCCGACTCGACTGAGTTAGGAGGGAAAAGAGGGACTGTTAACACTCTAAAATCATTCCTTCTCTTCCTTTCTTGTCAGGCATTCTTAATAGGGTTTGTCGTATCTGTTGTAAAGAAACGAAAGACTGTCGTAGAGGAATACTTGAGTGACAGCGATTCCGACGACGACGACATGGCACGGGCGTAAACACCGGATCCACAAGGTTTGAATCCCCATTAGCTCTGGCTTGAACCAGGGAACCCCTGCTCAGTATATGTTAAAATATACTGTTCTCGGGCTTCCTGTGTGTACATAATGGACGCCATTCCCTAGGAACCGCAACCAAGCGGTAACACAAAAATGTGCGCAGCATGTATATGTAGCAAACAGGAGCCTTAATTTGTTAATAATACGTCTAGGAGGTGGGAAATCATGTGATTGTGGGGACACTTTTTATGGCTCTTTTGGTGCCCATATATGAGGCTCGTCTGTGATCATTTCTAGATTGCTGGTTGATTTAGTATCGTTTACAGGAACACAATGGACCTTCGTGGCCATTGTTACTCCGCACCCAGTTTCCGTCAACTGAGCAAGGAACGCCTGAATCATTTAATAAGTACGTATGAAACATTACAATGCAGTACTGTTTCGGCAAATATATATTATTACTTTTGCGTCGTGTATTCCTCCACAAAATATCTGTTTAGTTTGCCCAACATTTTTCATGGTTCTGCCCATTCCGCACAACCAAATTCGCTAAATCCCGACTCGATCTGTGAATTAACCATGTCCTCCTCTGATCAACCCAGACATTGTTTAACGATTCGATAGCGCTGTGGCTTTCTAGGTGAAGGGAATGAGTGATATTAAAACATGAAAAATTCTCTTCACGAATTCGAACTTTGGTGGCATGGCGCGGGTTAGAATTGCAGAGTTCCTTCTTTGGACAAAAAGTTGTGGTTGAAATATTAAAGATAACCGCATTTGACGCACGTCTTTTAAATGGCTACCATTTGCTTGGCTTTAGCAAAAAGATAATTAGGTAACCCTCATTTATTGTATTTCTGTACGAGAAATTGATGTAGTATGTCCTGACAAAATTTCAGAAATTTAGGTGGTAACTTCCTTCTATTTCATCTTGTAAATATTAAAAAATTGTCTTTACAGGCTTTACAGCCTGTGCTGATTGAATTATCTGAATTATAACAGCCTCTCCAAACTTTTCTTGTGATGCGTATGAATTGTGTATTACTGTCTGCAGCTTAGATAGATATACTTTATTTACCCTCGGATTACAATTAGACTGATTGGGTCTCTAGGAAAATACATGCTAATATATGTAGAGAAAACTAACTGATCAAACTTCGTTATAATCGTTAACCGTTATCATTGAAGTGTGACCCTCCTGCCCGCGAAGCTCGTTTGCTAACTAACAATTGGACGGCCGTCAAGCAATTTTTCCTTGACAAGTTTTCCTTGACAAGGAAAAATTGTCAAGGATGAAATTTGCTCATCTTGACGGATGACAAGGAAAACAGTGTGGCAAGGAATGTTAATGAGATTAGTTCCTAGCCTGTTACTTCACTGATCGAAACTTGTCAAGGAAAACTTGTTCATTATCTACACGAGCAAGGAAACCTTGTCAATAATGAAAATTGTCAAGGATCATCTTGTCAAGGAAAAATTGCTCGTGTAGATGCAGATTAAAAAATTATGCCAAATGCTAGTTAGCAAACGAGACATCGAGCTTCGCAGATAGCACTTCAACGATAACCCTTATAATATAGCTAATGTCAAATAGCTGTTACTACATTATTTATCAATATTAATATTATTAGAAACATTACAGTATTAAGAGTATTATCCTTTCACCTCTTCAAGAAGAATTGATATATGTATGAGGAAAAAGAGGTTATTAATTAGTCAGGATGATCAACGGTTATCTATCCACATACTTTAGAATCACTCATATGGACCTTTATCACAAGGCGGCCATGTTTATTCCCTTGAGAGCAAAAACCTTTGTTTGGAACGTGATGAAGCGCCTCAAAGCGAGGGCAAGGGGACCCAAAGGAATCGAAACCCGTTGTTTCAACCAATATGGCTGCTGTGTGACAAAAGCCCATTTCAACAAGGCCCGCCCACCTTACATTTTAAGCCAATCACAGGTTGAGTATAAAAGAGGAACCCGAGTTATAGAACTAACCAATCAGGGTTTACTATTCACACAGCTGTACCTGAGAATTAAAAGTAACTTGAGACGTACTTTGATGAGAGATGTGTAATTTTCAGGTCCAAAACCTTAATTGTCGTCAATGTAATAGTCAGGTAATATTCCCATTCATAGTTCCCGGCGCCATCTTGAAAGGTAGCCGGGCCTTTGCATCGAAGCGAGACCAAGGGGGAGCTTGCAATGACAGAGACCTTTTTTTAACACCTTGGACAATTGCTCACATGTCTCTATCATTGCGAGGTCACCATTCGTCTCGCTTCGATGGTGACTTTCAAGACATCGCCTTGAAAATTAATTGAAATATAAACGAGAAAAAAATATTATTGACTTGTTTCTTCAATTATTAATGATTAATGAAAAAAACAGCTAATTTAGTCAGGAAGTTTCTGTCAATTATTATTAAATATATACAAGCTCATCAAGTATGGGAGATCAGCCATAAATTACCTTCCGAAACTTTAACGTTGATCATTGTACAACCCGTTGAGTAAGGGGAGAAACTTACTGCGCTAATAATAGCATATAATAGTACAATTGGTCATTAAGATCATCAGGTGTTGGAGAGCAGCTACAAACCACCTTCTGAAACCTTAAAGTTGGTCATTGTACAAGTTGTGTACGAGCACAAACCTACTGCAGTAATAACATCATAGTAAAATTGGTCATCAAGATCATCAGGTTTGTAAGAGCAGAAATTACCTTCCAAAACCTTAACGTTGATCATTGTACAAGTTGTGAACGAGAAGAAACTTACTGCACAAGATCAATCAAGATCAAGATCATCAGGCGTGAGAGAGCAGCTTTTGTTCTTCTTACAAAAAAGGTAAACTATCTTTGAAAATGATCGATGATTATATTTTTCCTGTTCAAAGAAACAATCGTTTTCCAAAAAGCTCGTTGGTACCCCTGGATAAAACGATAGACTCCCGGGTAAAAGTATTAGGGATGCTCGTCAGAAATTTTCAAAATACCCCTTAAAGATACCCGAAGTTTTTTCTAATTTAGGCTATATTTTATGAGTATTATCTATATTTAATATGGTAGTTGATATACATGGATTATCTTGTTTGCCACCCCTAAAAGATACCAAAGTAATACCGGAGTTCTAAATTTCATTTTCAATACCTTAAAAGATATTAAATCGCTTATTTTACCCGGGGGATACTCCCTATAATGAACTATACGGGGATGCTGCGCCCGAAAGGGGTACCTTTTCTAGGCCGCAGGGGTACCCCTTTAAGGGAAAGGTATATGAAAGGGGTACCTTATTTTTTGCTAAAATTTTGTATATAAAAGGGTAAGGGGTCGAGAGTCCTGGCGGAGCATCCCATGAATGAAACGCTCCGAAGTACCCCCACCCGAGTAATTTTAACCCCTAAAAGATACGACGAGCATCCCCGATACTTTTACCCGGGGCCTCAGACTCGGCTCAGCTATTCTCTTGACTCTTGTTTTTTTATATTTTACAGACATAAACATCAGAAGTTTTTTTACAATGGACCTTAACAACTCAACACGCGCAACATCGCATACAACTAATGCACCAGGATTTTCTGCTCACACTAAAATAGCCTTTTGTTTTATTTTACTTGTGTGGTCATTATTCGGTAACGCACTCGTCATCGCTGTCGTGTATTGCAATCAAAACTTGAGAACAAATTTGAACTTTTTGATTGTTAATATGGCCGTATCAGACTTGCTCGTTCCCTTGGTAGCAATGCCAGAGCGTATCTCAAGCGAGATGGTGGAACTCTCCTTCCAGTGGATTATAGACGGTCCCCTTGGTGAAGCACTTTGTAAACTGGTTGCTTATTTTTCAGAGGTGTCATTATTTGTTTCATCATTCAGTCTGGTCATCATTGCCTTCCAAAGATTTATCGCTGTGTTTTATCAAACTCGTAGACTAATTCTAAGCCGTAAGACAACATCGATTCTGATCTCTTTGACATGGTTAACGACTACGGCTCTATTGTCTCCGATCTTTTACACGTTTCATCTGACATATGAATTTGGCTATGCCACGTGTGACTATTCATGGTCGCCAGCATTTGACCCGATTACAGCAGAAGTGATATTTCTTTCTGTACAAACCACGGTGGGGTTTGTTATTCCTTTGATCACACTAACTGTCTTGTATACAATCATACACTATAAACTACGTGAAAGCTTGAAGACTGTTGTGGGGGTTATTGAAAAAGCGGCGATACGTTCACGACAGCAAAGAAACAAACGAATATTTATTATGTCAATAACTATTGTAGTAATGTTTATCGTCTGTTGGTCTCCAGCATGTGTAACAAGTTTATTATGGGCCTACCAGCACCCTTTAATATCGAAGTTGGACAAAGACGCAATACTTGACATGGGTTTTGCGTTTCCCTATCTGCTGTACCTTCAAGCAGCAATCAATCCTTGCATCTATTTTCTGTTTCTCAGAGACTTTAGACAAGGGCTTAAAAGACTTTTCTGCAGGAACGCTGAATCAGAAAATGGACAGATACCCGCTTCGTGTTTATGTTGTGTTTTGAGAAACGCTGTAGTTCCAAACGAAGATAATAACCAAAATCCTAGAGGGATCCAACTACTAAAAGTACACCACCTCACATCAATGTCACCTAAACCTACGGTGAACATCAATAGATGCACTAGAACACCAGATAGGGAAAGTAACCAGGACCCAATATGTACACCGTCTCTTATCATAACCACCTCACTCTAGGATGAACATTAACACTAGATGAACCAGAACACCAGGTCTACTCTCCAATATCTATAAAAAAACCTTTTTACAATCACTTTTTGTAAATAGTCATTTATGTATATTAAATGTAAATGGATTTCATGTAAAACAATCTCGCTTCTAATGAAATAAAGACAATTCCTTCCTTCCCTTCCTTTTTAACTCGTGGATAAGAGTTATTGTTTTCAAGTCGTATAGAACAGCTGGCAGGTAGGCAGTGTAATGATCATAAATGATTTTTAATTTAATAACTGTAAGCACAAAATTTGTAATTCATTTAAATACTAGCTGTATAGAGGCTTTGCATCATCACGTGATGGCAGCCATGACAGGAGGCAGGAACAATTGAATTTGGTCTAATCTGATTTACATGAGAAAGAATCCAGTTTCCCAGGGGAAAAGGAATCTATTGTTGTGCCTCCTGCCATGGCTGCCATCACGTGATGATGCAAAGCCTCTATAGCCAGAGACGTAAATATTGTCTTAATAATAATAATAATAATAATTTATTACTTGTATGAAGGCGCAAATTCGCATTTGGATATGATCAAATGCGCCTAAAATATTACATTCTATTGAAATAATAAAATTAATTAATTAATAAAATATGTTAATATGTAACTTTGTAAATAAAAACTTAGTTACATACAGCTGAGGTATCCTATATAATATAAAAATGTCATTAAAATCTGATATAAATATGTACATAAATAAAATACACCTACTTGCAAGAACGCCGCCATACAACACCCGAGCACCTGCAGCTCAGTGGACTAGGAATAAATCAAAAGCACAAAAGAAGATCATTGAAACAGAACTCTTCTGTACTTTCAATTCACCCCCAATCCCGAAACCACAAATGCTCAAATGCTACACGACAACGCTCCCGCAAGCAGGTGTATATATATGTTTCACAGTGACATTTAAAACTATCTATTGTCCGTAACAAGCGAAAGCTTGTTTAAAAAGAAAAGTCTTAACTAAAGTCTTAAAGTGGTTGAAGTTGTGTTCAGATCTTATATTATTGGGTAGCCTGTTCCATAGAGTTGGGGCTGCAGCCTCGAATGCCCTGTCCCCCAGTGTCTTCTTGGTTTTAACTCTTGGTAGCATCAGCAGAGTCTCTGTTGTGGACCTTAGAGAGTAACGCGATTGTTCTTTTAGCTTAATCAAGTCACTTAAATACGTTGGTGCAAGTCCATTGATTGCCTTGAATGTAATCATTAAGATTTTGAATTCAATCCTGAAGGAGACAGGCAGCCAATGTAGTGAATGTAAAACTGGTGTAATATGGCTGTATCGTGGAGTACAACAGATGAGCCGAGCAGCACTATTCTCACTGCATAATTAATTAGCACGGAGCTGTATAAATTAACTCCACATACATGCCTTATTGCATAACGTCGTTCGGAGCGTCGCGAGAAGTCGAGTTTTGGTTTTGCTGTCCACCACCGCCACCAGCGAAGATAACTCACTTCAGAAAGATGAACAACTGCAGCTCCTCGAAACGCTCATGATACCTCAACAGACGCAGAACTGGTGAATGCTGGCAGCACGAGTCGTCAAACACAGTTTGTATAGTTTTATTTGATTGTAGATTTCCTTGCTCTAGCGAGAACTCTGTTGATACTTTTCAATTGGGTGCACCGGTGAAGTCAGCTTTACGCTGTGGGATATTTTTACGTTGAATACCACCGGTGAAGGTAGTTCAAAGGCTGCTCAGTATCGTATTTTTGCGTGAAGAATACTATCGGCCAAAGTTTTTGAGTCAGCTACTTTTGGCTTTCCTTGTCATGTACATATTCGTTTGGTGTTTTTTCTTACGCTTCTTAGCAGTTTTATTCCTTTGTTTGTTAGGGCTCGTTTAGTTTTTCTTGTTTCGTTCTCGGCATCTTTTGTTTTTAATATCGAGCGTTTTTGTGTCCCTAGGGGTTCTTTCATTGTAGTTTTTACAGCTCGTTTAGCTCTATTCGCAGCCTATTTTTTCTTTTGTCTTATTGTTCCTATTGTTTATTTCTTTTTTTTTTTTACCTCGTTTTACTCCGTTTTTTTTCGGGTATTATAATAGCGCCTGGTGAGCGGAGATGGCCGGGAGAGCCAGGGGAACACGAGAATTTAGTGTAATACCGGCGCCGAGTGGGCGAAATATGAGAATTAATTCAGTGTGAATACCGCCGAGTGAGCGAAGATGGCCTGGAGAGCCATGGGTACAAGAGAATTAATTGTGAATACCGCCGAGTGAGCGAAGATGGCCCGGAGAGCCATGGGTACAAGAGAATTAATTGTGAATACCGCCGAGTGAGCGAAGATGGCCCGGAGAGCCATGGGTACAAGAGAATTAATTGTGAATACCGCCGAGTGAGCGAAGATGGCCCGGAGAGCCATGGGTACAAGAGAATTAATTGTGAATACCGCCGAGTGAGCGAAGATGGCCCGGAGAGCCATGGGTACAAGAGAATTAATTGTGAATACCGCCGAGTGAGCGAATATGGCCCGGAGAGCCATGGGTACAAGAGAATTAATTGTGAATACCGCCGAGTGAGCGAATATGGCCCGGAGAGCCATGGGTACAAGAGAATTAATTGTGAATACTGCCGAGTGAGCGAAGATGGCCCGGAGAGCCATGGGTACAAGAGAATTAATTGTGAATGTCTTTGTCTGTGTTTTCTTCAATTTTATATGGCAAATTCCCTCCAAAAAATACTCTTCTCCTATTTTTACATTTAACGGTATAGTTTTTTGTACTCTCCCTCTGTCAGCCTCAGGGGGGCCTCCTCAGTGCCTCTATTTCGGACCTGGTTCGGAGCCTGGGGCCGACGGAGGGTAGGGTTTCCTGTCTAGTAAACCTTTTACATTTTTTGTCACCCCGGGTTGGTTTATGCTTGTAGGTTGATTGCACTCAGTTTGCGTCAAGATTGGAAGAAGTTAACAGGCTAGAACCAGCCGGGGCTATTCCCTTAAGGTGCATCATCTAGGAAACCCTGCCTTTTGTTGGCCCTTTGCCTCCGCCTTCCCTGGTGTGCGCTCGTCCGGGCCTGGGGAGACTTTCTCAATTGCGTTTTTTGGACCCAAGCCACTTCAGAGCAGGCAACCTACATACTAAGCATACGTATGATTTGTCACGTCGGATCAAAGGTTAATAAGCTTTGAGTTGTGGAGTATTGGGGGTTCTGAGTAATGGATATGGGTTCTGAGTAATGGATATGGGTTCTGAGTAATGGATATGGTTTCTGAGTAATGGATATGGTTTTTAAGTATTGAATTAAGGATGTTATGGGTATGTTTGGATGTAAGCCATATTCCATCTCGTCTCTTTACCTTGGTGAGGGACAGGAGCGGATCTCACCCATAACTTAACTTACTGCGACGTGATAATGGGTATGCAGTGAGAATATATAACTATTCTCACTGCATAATTAATTAGCACGGAGCTGTATAAATTAACTCCACATACATGCCTTATTGCATAACGTCGTTCGGAGCGTCGCGAGAAGTCGAGTTTTGCCCCACCCCCCTCCCCTGGTGGCGGTGCTTTTCAGGTTCCTCTTCTCGCTGTTTACCTCATATCACAACAGTCGCGGATCTCACCCATAACTTAACTTACTGCGACGTGATAATGGGTATGCAGTGAGAATATATAACTATTTTGTACACGTTGAAGTCTAGTCTTGTGACTAGTTCAATTACATGACTCACATAAAAAAATATTTTCTGGACTGGAATCCCCTTATGCAACTGTCTCGTTACTATGCAACATCAGGGTTACCGTCTGAGCGATTTATTGCGTTACAGAAACTTCGTTTGCTTTATCATTGCGTTACCGATACCGTGATTATTTTACTAGTAACGCCGTGTGTATTTGTCGCGTTACATGTATACGTTCCTGCATCGGATGTTTGAACACTTGTTATTTGAAGTCTGGATTGCAGAGCACCTTCAATCTTAAATGGAATATCCTGGATTTTCGTTTGGTTGACCTAAGGGAAAAAAGACGAACAAGAAGGTTGATCACTGTGCATTTCCTTGAGCCTTCTCTCTCCTGCTAATCATGCAAAGGGTGGGGCTTACGCTGCTGACATATCGTGGGTAATTTGCATAAGCCCCGCCCCATGTTAGTTTTGCTGCAGGACTGAAATGTCACTACATGTGACATGACTCAAAATTGAACTCTATTGTCAGCAACGTTGCATGCAGCAGCAGAAGCATCATGTATCCGAGCTTTTCTTTTCCACCTCCGAAATAGAGGCTTTACGACATCATGTGATGGCAGCCATATCAAGGAGGCATAAACAATTGAATCTAGTTTAATCTGGTTTACATGAGAAATAATAGTCCCATTCACAGTTCCCTGCACCATCTTGAAAGGTAGCCAGGCCTTAACATCTAAGCGAGACGAACGGCGAGCTTGCAATTATAGAGACCATTTTAACACCTTGGACAATTATTCACATTTCTCTATCATTGCAAGCTCACTGTTCGTCTCGCTTCGATGTTAAGGCACGGCTACCTTTCAAGATGGCGCAGGAAACTGTGAATGCACTAATAGTTTCCCAGGGAAAAAAGACTCTCTTATTGTGCCTCCTGTCATGGCCGCCATGACGTGTGCAGCAAAGCCTATATAGATCTCCCTTCCAGCCCTTTATGGGAGAGTTATTCGTATTTACCAACCTTCACACGCTGTGTTTTTTGAAGAGCTAGGGAGTCCTTAGTCCACGAGATCAGAGGTACCGGCATAGCAATCACTTGACAATCAATAGTCACGTTGTCTCCTACACGATACGCATGCTGATTTGTATAGTTACCGCTGATCAGGTGTTGAACATCCACCAGTGGAATAGCTGTAAGAGGAAAAAAAATAGAAATTTTTAATTTATAAACTTTGTTATGATTTAGACCGGCGTAAATCAATATAATGTTCCTTCAGTAAGTTTAGATGCGATACAGATTGTTTTGGCCTTTACACCACTGTACAAAATATGCACACTTGGCCGTAAAGACTGAGCTTTTTTTGTTGTTCCTACATCGAACAATATAATAAAAGTTCAAACAAAATGCATAAAAAGGAACCTTAATTTTTTTGAGTAGACGTTGGCCCCCTCTCAACGTCATAAGCCTAGTTACGTTATAACCAAGATATCAAATACTTACATTCTACTTTGAGTGTGTGCTTGACGTTGACCATGAATTGATTGTTGAGTACAATACAAAAAAATTCCCCAGCGTCACCATATGCTACTGACTTGATAACCAGATCACCATCCTGACGTACCGTCAGCTTTGTGTCATCAATGGTTTGAGTTGCACCTGTACGAGCAAAGTTTCATTTCCGTTTTTATTTCCTTTCGTATGTTTTTTTAAATTTAGTTCGGGCGATAGTAGGAGGGAATGGGTAAAATATTGTTTGTGATTCAAGAAAATTCAATATACCCTTTTCGCATGATTATGGCGCCAATGACGTCAAACGAGAATTGGCCGTCTTATTATGAACTATTTCTTACATGGTCAATAGTCGGAGAACCGTTTTATCAATTAAAAATTACAGCAATCCTCATGAAAAAATTTGAAAAAATATGCTAATTTACACGAACTGGGAAGAGTCAAAACAACAAGGTTTCACTCACAACATCCGGGACATCCCAGGATCTATCCTCGTTTAACGTCATCAGCACCATATTCGAGAGGGGTATATTATTATTGAAAGAATTCTTATAGAGTTTTTTTTTTGCAAACTTAGACGAAATGTTTTCCCATTTCAATCCAAGTCGTTCTCTTGGCCAAAAATTTTAAAAGAAGTAAAAATTTTATACATGGTTCTAACATGGTCGTAGCACATTCAATTGAAACAGACAGAAATATTCTAAGATAGCCAGGCCGTAGTAGTGTTACAAATGCCCAACGAGATTATCTATCTTCCCTCTGATAAGGTTACTCAAGAAATCTGAATACGAACGTGGGGCAAGATTAACAGTAATATATTTGTAAAATCAGTGTTATTAATTTTCTTACCGTTTGCTTGCCTAATGGCTATCACTCGGTTCCCGATTTGCCATTTGACTATTGCTAAGGGTTGTGGTTTGTGCTGACAAGGTAATTCAGTCGTGACACCAAACATGACTGTCTTGGTCACAGACTTGCTGTACATCTGTGGTGGATCTGCAAGTATCGGAGAACAACTGGTTAGATATATTAACCCAGATGTCACAAATCAGAAACGACTTTCCTTGGCTGCCAATGGACCACTTGCACGTGACCTCAAAGCAGCTCAATTTGGAGGACAAAACAAAAGAATTTCAATCTCCTGAGAATTGGGAACCTATTGTTTTGCCCTCCAAATTGAGCTCATGCATTCCGAAGTGCTGCAAGGGATCTATGGATGTTTTTGCAGTGCTGCATGTCGCCAAAAACAGTCTGCCAACAAGCTGAAGAGATTCAATCCCAAAGGGCGCACTTGTGTGGTAGTATAAATTTATCATAATTGCAATAACCGAGCCATAGCTAGTTAGCTATCAGGTCTTGGGAGTATCCCAGTAGAACGTGCTGCGTTTGTTCTAAAAATATCTGCAAATGATTAGACCTTCGCCGTGGCTCGGATGACCACGTAAAATATCCGTCCTGTTACCTTTAGAAAAGTTAAGCATAGAGGGCCACAAGTTTAGTGTTAACGGACTCTCTAAATAGAGATGGTTTACGTGTGCATTTTTACAATACCTGGATCACAAAGCCTGAAGTCTTTATCCGATACTTTGAATCCTGGTGGACATGTACACCTGAAACTACCCGGAGTGTTGACGCAGCCGGATTGCCACTGACACAGCCGTTTGTCTTTGTACTTCTCACACTCGTTGATGTCTAAAAACCAAAGGCAATATAATTTCTTCTTAATCTCGTTTTCATAGTGGTATTTGCAATGAGCTTATTCAAAGACCTCATTCAAAGACCAATAGGTGTAATAGGAGACCAAAAAGTATCCCCAACCAAAGAAAGTACAATTTGACTTACCGGTATCACAGTTATCTCCTTCGTATCCAGGTGTTAAACAAACTGCAAATGTAAAGAGCTTCAAATCACCACAAGATATTTACTTTGTATTGTATTAAGATATTTGCATACTCTCTCACAACACATTTTGATCATGGCAAAGATTTTTTTTGCACAAATGAAATTCGATTTTTTTTGCCATAATTGCTGCAAAGGGCCTATTCTAATTAGACTTCAACTCCTTGTTATGGGGTTCCTGTGTACGCTGGAACTGCGCATATCAACTACGTATACAGTACCTGGTGTTCCTATCATAGAGAAGCTCATAGAAGGATTATATCCTCCCGTACTAAAGACTTTAACAGTGATTCGTCCATTCCAAGGTCTTAATGCTCGTGGTATGACGCATGTCTTTCGCTTCATTCCCGAGGAACCGCTGCACCGAAGTAATGCACCATTGAACTTGGCCGTGATGCTTCCATAGCCATCTTGCTCCGTCATGAATGTGACGTCACTCGTCCTCAGGACGTTTCCAGTGAACGACATGAATTGACTATTTGACAGGCGAAAGAGCCCGCCTCCAATGTCCAGCCCAATGACAGAGATTCTACCAACTTTGCAGTAATGTGGAAACTGGTCGTTGTACCGTGATCTTGCGATGGACTGTAGGCAACAAAACATGATAAATCAATAAGTGTTCGCAAGGAAGGCAATATCATCCTAGTTATAGTATCAGAATTAATTTATTTTTGGGATATTCCACTATAGTACTAGGACTGACACGAATATTTTTTCAAATTTGCTCAGCTCAGACACGGCAATTTTAACATGAGTACATAAAATCATATCAATGTTTTCAGGGGTCAGGAATAGAGGTACCGCTCATCACGAACCATATACGCTTGCAGGTTACGCTATGAAAACTACGCCAAGAAAGCTCGAGATTTACATTCAAACCTGATTTTAAAACGATGAAATATTTTCGGGTATCTTGATTTCAAGAATTAATATGAAATATATTACCTGGCATTTGGCTCTTCTCATTCCTTCCAACCCAGTGTTAATTGTTGATTGCCAGAACGCGTAAGTTGACCCAAGAATACCACACAGTAATACTAAAAGAATTCGTTTGATCATCATGCTGAAAAAGAGCAAGTAATCAATAGACCAAGATTTAGGAACATATCTTCAATAACCTGCAGTATACTCTCTTCAAGAAACTATATATTTTTTACCAGAGCGTTTTCTTTGTCTAGTTCAGGAGTGCAGTGACTGATGGACAGAATGTATTTGGTGGAAAGACTTGAAATTGGGTAACGAAAGAAAGATGTTGGAAGAACTTTCTATCAAGTCTCTCAATACTGCACCATGCAGTATTACTAGCCAGTACTTAGAAGCAGTACTTGCTAAACCAAAAGAGCTCCAGGTCTCACCTTTTTTTTCGGAGTTGCTGCAAGTATCACTAAAGAACTTCTTCGCTTGATTCTCACTTAGATCGGTTAACGTCTGCTTTTGACTTACGATGAGTCCTTTTTATAACAGCAAAAAAGGAACAGGAAAAACCTGCAATAGAAAACCGAGCCAGGATTTTTAGCACGTCGTCTTTGCTGCGTGACTTTTTAAGATCCGAGTTCACTAACATCCCGTTGAAACCCGCTTCAACCTGAAACAATAGGAAACGTGCAACAAGTTGTCATGGAAACGAATAATATTGTTCTGCGCGAAATGAACACCCTCTGAAACGCAAAACCAAATGTAGGGATTCTGATTTCAAGGCACTTGATGACTAAGCACTTTAGAATGACAAAGAAAGTTGCCCAAGTTCACAATATTTAAGGACTATTGCATCATCTGTAACGTCGTACTAGCCCATGAAGTGACCTTGTTACCGGAAGATAGGTTATCGAGTTACGCAATATAGTAAACGTTAGAAAATTTGAGGTCAAGGGTTTTCTGGCATCCGTCTTCCGATTCCGTCCGTAAAGGACTTCCGCAAATGATTTATACACTAGTTGTGACGCATGTCTGACGCATGTTATACTGATTTTGTTTTGTCATGACAATGACAACGCATTGGTTAAGTGAGGGCAAGCATTTGCCTTACGCGAGATCTTACACATAGAAACTGCGGTCGCGAAGTTTTTCTCTCGGGACTCTGAATTTCTTCCCTCCACAAAATCTAACAAGCTAAATAGTCACTTTTCGAATTCGTAAAAACCGTGTTCCTTGATTACAGACTCATTTACTCAGGGAAAGCCTCATTTCAGTGTCAGAATATTCACAAATACTAACGGTAAAGTAAAGAATGCACAACTTCAATCTTCACTGGAACACATGACTGGAAAATCTAGTTTTAGTATCTGCACAGCTAGCAAGGCCAGGAAAAATTCTCACAATTTGGATCCTATTTTTTGGGACCAGGCGAAAACTAGTCAAACCAGAACTAATAATATCATGCCAATTATAGAAACGATATTGAATTTTCTCAAACTTTGTCTGCAGGTTTTTCCAGCATATTTTCTTCGGTGCTGACATTATTTACACACGAATAAAATACATTTCAAGCTTTGTAAGTAACAATTTAACATGCAACAAAACCTTCACTCACCTTGTTTTAACAGTTAAAAATAGCTGTCTACGGCTCAGTCTTTTTTCACTGTCACCTAACGAACAGAGCCCTAACTTCTTTTGCAGACATCCTTAGTGTAACCAATAGTGGTTTCATAACAACCATCTTAAAGGGCAGGAAGAAAACTTGATGATTTTGCAGGACATGAGATTTCTGATTTCCCCGAGGAGAAAATTTCCATTTTTTGTTTTGCCCTACAACATGCATGGCTGCTTTGAAATCATCTATAATGATTGCTGCAGAACTCGTATTGCTTTTAACCGTCTCTTTATTTGGGTATAGCTAATTAATATGCTGTATTACAGTGCATTTCACATAACTTTATTTTGATGGTAGATTCCGAAGTTGAAGTCGTGCTTTGGAAGTTCACAACGAACTTCGAACTTACTTCCCGACTTCAACTTCGGAACTTCCGAACGAACTTCGGAATCTACCGTCAAGTTATGTAAACGTAAGAAGACTTTGCCGGATTGACAGACCAGACCTACAGTTGACACTAATAAGACTCCTAAGTTCTTTGTTGTCAATTGTCAATCACGGGCTGTGGTTGGTTGCAGCAGAAGAATTATGAATATATGTACACGTGGGAGAGTGTTTTTTAAAGCAAGAGACTTTCAGTTATGGTCTATATAGTTTCTTGGTTTGAGTAAAATTGGGACAACTTAGTTAGTACATATGCTGAATATGTTCAACCACTATATATAGGGATTATGCATTGTTTTTTGTCCAGTAATTAGCCTTGGTCATGCACAACCAACCAAGGTATAGTTGTTCAAATGTATGATAAATGTCCTCAGCCATTACATGATCACCATCCACTGTCATGGTTCACTGTACTCGTGCATAATTTGCTATACTTGGTCATCAATGTACAAAGGTATAGTTCAAATGTACGATAAATGTCCTCAGCCACCTTACATGATCACCATCCACTGTCGTGGTTCACTGTACTCGTGCATAATTTGCTATACTTGGTCATCAATGTACAAAGGTATAGTTGTTCAAATGTATGATAAATGTCCTCAGCCATTACATGATCACCATTCACTGTCATAGTTCACTGTACTCGTGCATAATTTGCTATACTTGGTCATCAATGTACAAAGGTATAGTTGTTCAAATGCATGATAAATGTCCTCAGCCATTACATGATCACCATTCACTGTCATAGTTCACTGTACTCGTGCATAATTTGCTATACCTGGCCATCAAGTGATTGAGTCATTTCACTCGAAGTTTAATATTCAGCCATCCATCAATCACGAGGGCCTAGCTATTATTCCATTCCATGTGCTCGGCCATACTTTAAACTTGCCGGTCTTGCCTCTGATTTTGTCATCATTGGTTTTTCAACGTAGATCAAAAACAACGACATCGTGAAATGAGCAAAGATGGTATATATATGCGTGTACCTCAGATTGCCAATTTGACGTGCGTCCGAGAACAACAGGGATGGCGGGATTTTGTTAACCGCACGACTTTTGAACATCGCAGTATAGTGCTCATCTATGTATCTTGTTCAACAAAATAGATTCGCGGCTGTTTTAACCATCTTATTTGAGAAACATGTCAGATCTAGTAGTAGAATTTTCATTTAAAATCCCGCGTCACACACGATAGACTCTCATCACCGATGACTGTTCCTCATCACTCCAATCTTGTTGCATGCCATTCTCCCTTCGTTGCTTTTTTGCTTTTCTTTTCTTCTTTTTCTGGCGAATTGAATCGGCAATTTCCTGATAAACCCGCGTGCCTAGCAGAGCCGCGAAGAAAAAGTTCATGGCTGCCTGCCACTTGCCAATCTCAGGGAGCTTAGCTTCTCCCAGGCGACAAGTCAGTGGCTCTGCATGTCCCAGCATCATGTACGTGAATACTAATATCGTACCAAACAATGCCTTGACCAAACTTTTCCTCTTCCATGTGATCTCAGCCAAACCGAATACCAAGGACAAACACCCAGCACAAATCCATAGCCTCACCTCCTCCCCCTCAGAACACTTAACTGGACCATTTTCGTCAATACTGTCTATAAGCTTTAATACAGCTGTCCAAAGAGTTACGATGAAGACAGCGAAGATTCCACTGGGTGCCCAGGAGGTGTCATCATCATCTTCCTCACCGTTATCTCGCGATTCCCTTCTGTTGTTCATATCTACATCTATCAAAGCTGCTCTTTTAGGCTTGCTATTGATTTCTGCTTCCATGAAGTCGTAGGCAGTTCTTGGACCACCATTGCTGTTTCCATGAAAACTGTCAAAGCTTCTGTTAAAAGACAAATTATCTATACCTCTCGAGGAACCTATGTTCCTGCTCTGTGACCACCTCGGAGGTAAACTTCGTTGACGCCTTGCTTGTCGTTTTGGCACGGCCGCCAAGTCACCATTAACTTTCCTATAGACACGTGGAGCTGAGTGAACGTGGGCGATAGTCACGTGATTATCTCCGGTTATTGACTGAGAGTTACTCCTTCGAGTGCGATTTCCTTGACCAGCGGTCAGTTGAGGATCCATCTTGACATGCGTGTGTATCTGACTGACATGAGTGTTTGGTGTTGGCTGTGAGTTGATAGATGTGGTTCTGTCTGGATAGTGGTCGTCCACTCCTGGTGTGGTGTTTTTGATATTTTTCAGCTCTATAACATCTTCGTTTTTGGTCTTTTTGGTTTTTTTATTCTCGTTCAAAGATATTGTCTTGGGTTGTGTCGTCGTGGTGGACTCTATAATTGATTCAAGGCGTTCTATAACATAAACAAATTGAACACATCAGTAATCACATTTCAACCGAAGTGGAACTTTCAAGATATTTTAAGGATTTTCTGACATAATGATTTTGCCAATAGTTATTCCCACCTCGGGTGGACCGATCCCACAGGATTCCTATTGTCCTTTACAAAATGATCCATATTTGGTATGGAATTATGTTTATTGATTGATTAACCAGGACCATACTTCCAGACATCGAGTGCTGAAGCATCGTATGCACTTAAGGCTACGCTGGAGATTTCGACCCCAACACCGCTATCCCTGGACGAATTACAAACTGATGAGGAAGCTTGACAGAAGCCTTAGGAAGAGGTTAGTCGGCCCCTAGGCCATGGATGATTCACCCCTTGCTATGACCAGCAAACGCAACACTTCAGCAATGTCCCCGATGACTAATCATATCATCTGTAAACATCTGTTTCCATGTGGGATGCATTTTGAAAACTAGCTTGTGGGAAATAGAAAAAAGACCAATAATCTAGCGTAGTAAATGTAAATGCACGCAAAGCCTGTTCAGCAGGGCGCTAATTATGTAGGCTACATAATTAGCGCCCTGCTGTTCAGGTTTGCAGTTGCGTCATTTGTGAACTTTCAGCTGCGAGATATCCATTTTAAAATCGATTCTTCCCGCTAATTCTCCCGGACATGCGCAGTACATTCTTTACCATTACGTGATCACTTCGATTGTAATAGTCTAGTCGTCTGTCATGATCACAAACTCACACAAAATCTTTTAAACACTAAAAAGACTCGTAAATCCGAGACCTTTTGTTAAAACTAGAATTAGTCGAAACCGCCATCAGCTTTGACACGAGGATTGAATACGATAAGCCAGTGATGACATGAAGTATGTATTTGTGTTAGATTATACAAAGAACGATACTTACCGGCGTTCTAAGTTTTGACAAGGACTGTCGAACGGGACGTAGCAACTTAATGGAGCGAGAAAAATTATTAAAATACCGTTTTGAAATTGGACTACGGAATTTATTGTTAGCTGCTAGTATCAATGCAAGTTCTGTTATAAGAATTTACCGAGAATTTAACGGTGAAAGAACATTAGAAATGGAGAGACGACTTAAATATCGGTTTCCCTAGTTGGGAGAATTCTTATTTCCGATGAAAGATCGAAGACAAGGATTCTACGCACTGAGCTTTTTTATTTTGACAGCTATTTTATTGCTGTAACTCGGCAAATTAAATACGTTCAAGCCGAATAATTCAAATAATAAAGTTAGATTAAAGATCAACTTCTTTACGAATAAATAAAGGGAAATCCCTAAGTACGTTGAATAATATTCTCGAAAGTTGGGCGATAAACAGAAGGTGAATCGAGATAACACTGAGCTACAAGGTACTGGTAGCAATTAATATCGATAAAAAAGAAAAAAAGATGATGGTGTATGATAAAAAAAAAACGCTTCCGTTTGAAGGCGCTAGCAATCCCGCATGATTCGTATGAGAACGAAGAAAGAAATGTCAAAAATGCTACAAATTGATTTCGAGGTGTTATGTATTTTATTTTGTTTTCATTTCCGTATATTTTGATGAAGTTTTTGCAAAATATTTTACGATTGTTAGTCATTCAGTATTTTGATAATTTATGAGGTTGGTGGTGTTTACGTTAGGAACGAAAATTGCTTCAATTAAAGCTTTGTTATTACCTTCTGTTTTAGCTTCAAGATCCTCAGGACTGTTTTCCGTTATGTCAGATATATGAGTTCCTGAATCCGAGTCAGCCATGTTCTCGCGAATTGCAGTGTCATCTATTCTGAAAGCACCAGCAAACGTACAGTATCCAAGTTAGTATAGAATACTAAGTTTACCGCAAACAACTGATTACAACACCAACCGGAATTACGTAAAAGCAAAACAGATATCCCAAAGTACACACAGAGATTGAACATGTTAGAGACGTACTCAAAGCCGTTTCAACCAATTAAACTTGAGAATTAGCTGCAAACTCTACTTTGTGGTTTTTTCTATCCATAATTCATACAATAAATGTTATTGGCTTAGCGCTAAATATATCAAAGTGGTCCGTGTCGAACATCATGAAAACAAATTTGAGTTCAGTTCCTCCGAGTAATAAAGCGTCATTTCTGAATGAGATCAGTTAAATACTTAGAAATAAAACGTCATACAATGGCTGCTGGTACTCATTAGATTAGTAGCGTGGGATCAATAGAAGCGAGCACAGGTTTTGCGAAGGAAAATGAGATCATATCGTTAGTTGTTTTGGGGGAAATTACGGAACAACTCGCCGACAATAAAAGTGATGAATAAGCTACGATATAAGATGGATTACTTCTCGTTTGTCGTAGTAATTGGTGTGGTGAAAATGGAGTTAGTTTTGCATGGTTTAAGAGAGGAAATGAAATGAAATGAAATGCCATACGTTTGCATGATTTTAAAATGAAAACTGTTGACGTTTATAGATATATACGTGAGAGTGTAAACGAATAATAATAATAATGAAAAGAATAATGACAATAATAATAATGACTAAATGTTGATTATAATATTAATAATAGTTATTAATAGAAATAAATACACATATATTGTCTTTTTTCACCATTTTTCGTATAATGGCAATCACAAATATCATTTTATGATTTTAGGCGACCCAATTTTAAATTGAATGCACTTGTTCAAAATGACGTAAATATAAATGATTTAATCTCTTCAAAACTCAAGTGGCTCGCGAGCACTGGGTAGGCTTATCTTAAAAGAGTTTTTCGAATAAGTAGCAAGATAGTTTTCAACTGAATTAAATTCTAAAATTAGAAAGTACGAACTTTTGAAAAAAGGCATCATTGAGTCGTAAACCTTTGCAGCCAATTAGGGTGAATATCAAATTAAGATTGTCAACATTGAAAAATAATCATTAATTGAATCAGCCCTGTCCCTACAAGGAGTTTGATTGATTTGTGCCTCAAGAATGATGTAAATAAGAAATGCAGGTGTTTCGCGGAAATGTGACGCATCTAAACGGAAAGACTACTTGAGCTAATGATGTAAGAGCCACGAATGAAAAAAGTAAAATGTCTTTAAAATGTTTAATTTATTCACCAATTTTTTCTCTCTTTTTTCATCTGTGAAAATAACCACCATACACCGATTCTAAAAATGGCGATTCTTCACTTTTCTATTTAATTAAACTTCGCGGTCAATGAAAATTGATCATCCAAAAGTGAGCGAGCAGGAAAAGTTTCAATGCTGTTGCATTTTTTTCTTTTAAGTTATTACGGAATGAATTTACAGGTATAAGTATGAGATTTTGCTGATCAATACTGACTAGCCTCGCTTTGGTGTCATTTACACACTTTACGCTGCAATAACTCCTAAAATAATCACTTTTTTATTCCAGATTTTTCACAGAATCCTTATTTATCTTATCTTCTTTCCATTGAAATATTTCATTTCTCTTGAGGCATTAAATTTAGAAAATATGTAAATTAGAAGCGGCTATTTTTCGAACGGGTCTATTTACACAAAACTTCGAAATGAAAACGTTCCGCCGTCATAGGGGACTTGCATCCCAGCTTCATGAGAAACATGAAAAGGACACAAGACACGACGACCATATTGGTGACAAAAAATCCAAGAGCGAATCTTTTGCGTTGTTAAAGTCAACATGGCGGCTATGACGTCACAACTTAAAAATTCAGCTATTTTCACCGTCTTCTGACAAAGCAACTTCGAATCTAGGAGCGAAATGCATTATTTGACAAAATGTTACTGTGATACCAGACGATTTCGAAAATGATTTTGCACCGATTTTCGGTTTAAATTTGGCAAAGCGTTTCAAGATTTTAGTCGGATTTTAGGAATTTTACCCAAATTGTTTTTTAGGTCGATCGCCGATAATTCACCATTGCGAATGATCACGTATATTATCAGATAACAAACTTTGGATGTCATACCCGCCTCAGTGGCCAGTACTATGCCCAACGGCATTATCAAACACTAGCTCCGTCCCTGCGAATGAAATGCATCACGCATTAATAAAATCGTGTTGTCTTTTTTAAGGAAGCTCAAAACGTACCTTTTTCAAATTTTTTTTTCTAATTATATTTCATGCAGTAATTATGCCAGCACAATGTCTAAAGTTTCAATATGATTTTATAGCTTCCTTATTACTTTTTATTTATTAGACTATTATTAACTTTGATAATTATTATTATTTATTTGTTATTGTTTTGAAAATTGTTAGACTACTTTTGTAAGAGCTGTTTTATAAAACATTTTTAAGGTATTCTCTTTTGTATTTCAAGTAAATGTAGTTGCATACTCGAGACGGAAATTTGGTTTTCGTTCCTAGATTAGCTGATTCTCAAGAGAATTCCGCGAAAAAAAATCTTTAGATAATTGCGTGGGAAGAACTTTTTTGGGCTTTCACGTCCGCTTGTCATAACCTTCATAATGTTAGAAAGTCACACAGGGATTACTAATAATCTAATAATCGTACGTATCTCTGACTGAATCACTGCTATAGCACGTAGTTTGGATCGACTCATTATTACAGTGCGTGTTACGTGTCATAGCCACCATGTTGGATCAGTGAAAACTTTAAGCATTTTTTTCCTGGTTCCTTTTGTTATGTTCATCGTCGTGGCCGTGTCTTTTGTTTATTAGGTAGGCAGAATGCCAACAATAGCTTGAGTTACAGCCATTTCGCGAGTTGTTGTTGAGTTCAGCTAGGGCAGTCTGCGGTCAGCGGTTTCTATGTAAGAAAACATGAAAATGAGCGCAGGTTTGGGCAAATGAGGAATCCGAACAGAAATCTGTTGAAAAATCTTGCGAAATAAAATGAAAAGACCCATTGGTTGGAACAATAGCATTGCGCATTGTTTCTAAACATTGTTCCTGGCTATTTTTTAGTTTTAATTTCTTACGCAGAAACGCCGTATCGTTGATGTAACTTGATTTGTAGTAACAAAAACTACTGGCCGCCTAGCTTGCAACATCGTGGTCATAAGCTTATTCCAATAATAGTACGAAAATGTTTAACACCGTCCCCCAGGCTCAGTCATTCAAGTAGTTTTTTTCCATCAATCAGCTTACCTGTGTAGCATACAGACCTCCAAGTTTTTAGGTCAGTATCGATCAGTATCGTCAAATTCTACAGTAACCGTAGCCATGGGCAACCAAGTACGGCTCACCTTGCTTCATAAAATCATTATTGCTATGGTTACAATCAAAAACGAGTAAAATTTTGCAAAAAAATCTTTTCTCTTTTCAATCGGAAAATTGAGTGTTCGATGATCGTAGACAAGTGATGACAGATTAATAAGAATAAGATTTTGTGGTCCTCGAAAAATTCGCTCACATGTCATCACTTTGATCGGTTATATTCTAATATTACATAGCTTTTTGCAATCAACTTTCAGAGTTCTTCTTTGTGACGACAGATTCGTAAGGAATTTTATACAAATATGCAAAGAATACGTACAAAATTGTTTTAAATTCTCGAATTTTTTTCGCGTATTTGAAATCGATTTACCCACGAGTATGGTACAACGTTAGTAAATTTATTCGACATTTAAGCTAATTTATTCGATTATTTAACCAGCTACTTAAATTTTCTTTTGTGACCGGCTCAATAATTATTGAAGTAATTATTCAAGACCACCCGACTGCTAAATCGAGTCAACTGAGCGAGGAAAGGACGCCGGTGCATTGCGAGCCAAGAATAGATTAGTCTACAAAATGTTTTTAAAAGAAATTTGTACGAAAGATTTCTGGATCTGCATGGCAGCTGAACTTCTTGCCACGTTCTTCTTCGTGTTCTTGACGACTGGTTCGGCGATAACCTGGGATCCCAACCGTCCGCCAACCATTGAACACATCTCACTATCGTTTGGTCTCAGCATCTCTACCCTAGCCATGTCGATACTGCACATAAGTGGCGGTCTCATCAACCCTGCTGTTAGCATTGCTCAAGTCGTTACTCGAAAAATCTCTCCTCTTCGTGGCATTTTTTACATAATAGTCCAGGTTGGAGGAGGTAAGGAGATCACAATAACTGAAAAATTGTTCTGTTTATTTGGTGTTTAATAATCTAGTGTTGTAATTAAAATATCGCATTAAAATGCCTTCTTATCATTTAGGGTCGTCTATGCTGTGAATTATAATCGACGTCTCGATCTTCCATGTACCAAAACTTAGTGAATATATATCAAATAATTCTTTATTATCATATGCCTCTAACGGTATCCATTGCTCTGTGTTTAAAAAGACTGCTTTTGTCAAGCAATTCTGTTTGTAAACAAACGGTATTGTTTGTCAGAAAAATCGTGTCTTAAACTGCTATATGTCATTGTAAAAATGTCGAACTAGCAGTATATAGACCGTTACTAGTAAATACCAAAAGGCAGTCGATTTGTTTTTAAAGTCATAAAGAGAAGAAAGCAGCGAACAAGGAAGTCATTATCAGTTCTCGTATTGTGGTTTATATTTGTCTCGTTACCGACCTGGCTTTGCATATTAAGTTGAAACTAATAAATATAGCGATAGTGATATTTCAAATGCTAACAATAACAATGTGCTAACAATGCCATTAATATGCCAACCATTCTTACAAAAGCTCTTCCAACAGTTCCAACAGTTCCAAGTTGCTTTTTTTTTTATCAGCTGCCAATTTATATCTGGTTGGCACGTGAATGACAAAGTCTTACGTAACTCATGAAGTATCGCTGTAAGCAGAGGCGTCTGTGATTTTAAGAAATTCAGACCGCCGACAAAAATAGATAACGTCTTGCATGGTTGAATTAATCTCAAGACCTTTTCATTATTGGCTCATTAAAGAATCTAGATTTTTCTTTGTGGTGCCAGACGAGACCTCAAGTCTTTCTCATTCACTTCTACTATTACAGGTATTAGTGACTCAGACAATACCGAACCACACAAGTCACCATAGCAATGAATCGACAAAGAGATTTAAAATTTGGCTCTCAAACAGCAAAATAAATCCCTGTTTTCAAGGGAATTAAAAGGATTTTCTTGTATCTTCAAAGTACAAAACAACGATAACATTAGAGATTTAAGTTCAGAGTAGTCCTCGAGCTTGTGGAATATAGTTACGGTAACTAAGGGGAAAGTGTCGTGATATACCTCTGTCCATTTTTCAGATGAGAGGAAGACTGGGTAAGAACCCGCAGCACAAAGGATTGTGGGATTGAAATTGGGGGGGAGATAAAAATGTCCGCCATTTTGTTTGCTGAAGGTCCGCTACACAATTGTATGCAGAGATGGTTGAATGTCGCAGGCAGGCAGCATTTTCGTATGCGGTCCTGTTCTTTTTTACATTTGGATCGAACGAGTCGAAAATTTAATACAACAGTTGAAATATGACGTGTTCACACCACAAGTAGGCAGATCAGTCACTAGTCGTTGTATCCTTCTAGGTATAGCAGGATCAGCCATGCTGTATGGTCTAACCCCGTCAAGTAAGCGAGGAACACTAGGAGCTACAGTCCCAGCAGCAGGTGTCTCTACTGCTCAGGCTTTTGGTATCGAATTCGTGTTGACGTTCTTGTTGGTTTTGACGGTGTTTGCTTGTACTGATCCCAAACGTCAACATTATGGCTACGAAGTTCCTCTGGCTATTGGATTTTGTGTTACTGTCTGTCATTTGATTGGGGTAGGTGAAGTCGTTGCATACTTAATCAGTCGCTTCAACGGTACCATCTGTTCTTGCGTATTTTGCAGTTTCCGTCTATCCTTGTGTCGCTAGTGTAAGCCAGACTTGTGTAAGGTATCATGTATGGCCAAATTATTTTATCTTTCAGATTCGTTTTACTGGTTGTGGTATCAACCCAGCAAGATCCATGGGTCCTGCTGTCATCATGAATATTTGGACCAAACACTGGGTGAGTTGAATTGAATGCAGCAATGATGGTGCACAGAAATTACATATTAACGTGAATAATAGAGGCTTTGCACCATCACGTGATGGCAGCCATGACAGGAGGCACAACAAAAGAGTCTGGGAGACTGAATACTTTCTCATGTAACATGATTAGACCAGATTCAATTGCTCTTGCCTCCTGTCATGGCTGTCATCACGTGATGGTGCAAAGCCTCTATTGTACCAAGGTGTTGAAAAAAGTCTTTCAGTCCAAACCACCGTTCCTCTCACTTTGATGCAAAGGCACGGCTATCTTTCAAGATAGCGCACGGAACTGTGAAGAGTATTATTCTGGTTCACTGTCCAAGCAGTCTACTAAACTTGGTCTTGTTTTTTCACTTTTCCCCCAGATTTATTGGGCTGGACCGATTGGAGGAGGAACGGTTGCAGGAGTATTTTATCATTTGATATTCCGTGCACGAGAAGAACAGGCAACCATCACCACACCTGCTGATATCATCTTAAGTAACGTCACTACGACAAACCATCTGAATTAAATTTATTTAAAATTTATTTATTTTATTTATTAACCCATGCAGACCAAATATAGCTAATTCAATGGTAGTCAAAGCCAAAGGCGATAAGCGCCGGCGATAAGCGATAAGCGATAAGCGATAAGCGATAAGCGATAAGCGATAAGCAATAGGAAATTCCAAGATCCAAAAACTGATAGTTTGCAATTATTCCCAAGAGAATAAAATATCAAAAGACATGGTGGCCATGTTGGATGATATGATAACAAAGAATTCATTGAAAAATCTTTTGTTAAAGTCATCCAACATGGCGGCTATGACGTCACCTGCCAACGAAAAATAGCTGGAATGACTTCTGTTTCTTGTTAATGTTCTTGTCAAGAACACGGAGCTTAGTGTTCTTAAGAGATAATAATCCAGTGTTGTTTGTAGCCGACAAAGCCATTTTAAACAACTCGGATCGATTATTCGTGTTTAGTTGTACGCCCATGATTCCTTTCCTTCTTGGAATGACCTATCGCCTGCCTCCTTTGGATCCTAAAACCTTTTTTGAAATAGCGTATTTACATGCTGTGTTTATGGGTGTGTATATGTTTTATTTATTTTAGTATGTTTAAACTGTGTTGAATTGATGGTGTAGAGGTCGAACTTCGGCGTCCGTGCAACGACATAAAATGATCCCCTTTCGACCGACCAAGGCGAAATTTCTTCAGTAAAGTCGACAAAATACCCATTAAGTTTTTACAAATATCAGTTAAATGAATGTCGACAGATTTAGACTCTAATATTGTAAAGGCCTTGAGAGATTAAGGCAATCCGCCGTAGCGGCACGGAATGACGTCGTAGAAAATCGGGTGAATTATCGTTTGTTTTATAGGTTCAATTCTATAATGGACACAAAATTATCTAGTTCTGGAGTTGGCTTTAAAAATTATTTATTTTATGACTGTATCAATTTGAAATGCCCGAATAGGTAATTTCCAGATGCGCTTTCAAAAATATTACAGGCGCATGCGCAGACACTCGGACAATCTTGAGGTGTTTTCGGGCAGTGTCAATCGCGCTTGTCAATAGCCCGGAAATGCCTCTTTTTTCATGTACGCACGCGCTTCTCGAAAATGGTCTATTTAGTGTGTTTTTTTTTGCCATTACCGCTGTCTTTTTTGACCGCTGGCTCATACAAAAAATGTTTTGTTAATGTTATGAGATATACCATGAATAGGACAATAACAGGACTTTTGGAGGGCATATTGTTTATTTGTGGCCCGAGTAGCATCAATTTTGCGCCCAAGCGCAGCAAGGGTGCAATCGATGCTACAAGGGCCACAAATAAACAATATGCACGACAAAAATATACAAGACCAACTGAAATTATACAAAGTCTTCAATATCAAAAGTTAGAATTTTATTAAAACATTTTCATTCAAAAATAAAGTTTTTATACATACAAAACAAGAAAACATCAAACGCAACCGCTTTGAAATGGTTTCCTTAAGATCTGATTGGCTGACAGCAGTCGTAAGACATTGTCACAACCAATCAGATCGAAGCAGGGCGGGAAATGCATTTGCAGCCCGTGCGCTTGGCGTTTGGCCCGCTAGACTGAACGTTTTAGTGAGGGCAGTTTGATATTTGGCCTTGTATATTAATGATAATAGTGATCTACAGACTTCACAGAACCTCGTACGCGAATCTCTTGCAGCCAATTTGTCATTCATTTTTTGAGGCTATTCAAGAACAAAAGCGATATTTGCCAGTCAGCGGTATCAATGAATCCAGGTCTTATTATTGATCAGTTTGTTCCTCCTCCTTATCCTCCGGCCCCTCCCACTCTGCGCCGTTTAACATATTTTCATAATCATGCGACCAACACAAGCCTAATGGCAGTCTTACGTTCGCACGAAGTTTCTGGTTTGCATGTTCTTAGCCAGGCTCTGGGGTAAGCCTCAGTCTTTTAACATCCTTATTGAAGAATAAACTGAAATCTGAGATGAATTTTTTACATTCACGTACAGATCACGTACAATTCTGCTCATAACATCATAACTCATGCGCAAAAAGAAATAAGGGCTCCGGGAACGAGATTGCATAACTATCCTTTAAGCATATTTTAGTATCAAATGACGAATCTAATAAATAAGTAAAATCCTCGTGTCGTGGCACGTTTTGTTATTCTTTCGTTCCGGTCGACGCCTGCGCGTACACGCGTATGACATAACCAACAGCATCATTCAAAGCTCACGCATTGCACACATCATTAACTCACGCGTCAAAACTGTGCTTCATTTCTCAAGTATACTTCGAGTTATTACTGGTCGACAAAACGAACGTATCAGTCACGTCAACTTCATTTCTCCAAAATGTTGCTGAAGGAAATTACTAGGAAAGAATTCTGGATCTGCGTTGCAGCTGAATTTCTTGCCACGTTCTTCTTCGTGTTCTTGACGACTGGTTCGGCGATAACCTGGGATCCCAACCGTCCGCCAACCATTGAACACATCTCACTATCGTTTGGTCTCAGCATCTCTACCCTAGCCATGTCGATACTGCATATCAGTGGGGGTCTCATCAACCCTGCTGTTAGTGCAGCACAGGCTGTGACCAGGAAAATCTCTCCAGTCCGAGGTGTTTTTTACATAATCGCCCAAGTCATAGGAGGTAAGGGATGCTGGTAATATAAGCACAAGTAGTAGCTGATTAATTGATAATTTCATAGCCAGACGTGCTCTTTAGAAATGTTTTGAATTCAAAATCTAATTTCAAATTTAGCGCATTTACTTTCAAAATTAGCAAGTGTTTGATCTCTGTGTACGTAGTGTAGGAATTCCTTAGCATCGATGCATTATAGGGTTAAGTTAAAGCAAATATGAGAGTTAGCCATGAAACACAACATACTTTTTTCATCTACGTGATCGTCAAAGTATGCGCAAAATGCCATGCCCGCCTAATTACCAAAAGATGGGCATAACAAGATTAAGTGCCAAAGTTGAAATCATTACGTTTTTCAACTCCTTTAGAAGCTTAAGTAACTTGGAAACTTGGTTATTAATTATTGGTCGAGGGATCACGATCTTTATGGAACTACCCTAACTATGGAATGGGTTAGTATTGATGATTAGATCAGATTCTGAATTAGAACTGTTTTTCCCATCAAATTTCTGAATCTTGAGCTATGGATGCTGAGATCGAAAGCCGGTAGGCTTGTTTGTTTGCCAAGAATTCGCCTGAAGCAAATAAATATCGTCTTATCTTAAAAGAGATCAGGATGTTGAAAATCTTGATTCGAGTGAGTGACTACCGTTAAAAACGGCAAGTGTAAGCTTTCAATACAAGTCAATACGTTGTTTTATTAGGTTACAGACTGATGACCAACTAGCTCTGCAGTGTTCATCTTTTTCCCACGTGCTTCCTGAGTTCCGGCCATGAAACCGATCCAACAACACTGCTGGATGATGTAGGGTAGAGACCGCCTGAACAGAAAAAATCACTGCAATTTTTTTGTGTGGCGATGTTATCTTGGGGTTAGTGGATCAGGCTTACCAGAACCTTTCATGGTCGTCAGTTATATGAGTGCAATATGAGCGGACTCTTTTAAGATATTGGCAGTGAGCCATGGCGATATCTATTAGATCCCCCAGCATGATTTATATCGTGATTTGCCAAATGAGATTAACAATATGTCCAAGTTAGTACAACACGATTTTAAAACAGCCGTGTTCAGATGTCATCTGTACGTGTAGCTGCACAATATCTCATTTCCAAACATAGTGTTCATGAATAGACAAAAATAATTCTGGGTGTCGGTCGTTTGTCGGTCAATGCGCGCGATGCCCAAATGATCGCAAGAAGGTGATCCAAAGATCTTGTGGTTTTTTGCTAATGAAGAAAATTTTTTGAATTTTCCACGCTTATGAACTCCCTCCCTGCAATGCATTTTCTTAACAGCTTAAAAAATTTTAAAAATTAGCATATCTAAGAATGTAAGACTTCGAACTCAAAATCTCCATTGCCAGAAATATTAGACATTGTCAGCGGTGTTACGCATGAATGAAAATGAAGTGGTTTTCTAGAGGAAAAATATAAATATAAATATATTCAACTATGATGTTAGTAAAACAATTCTTGCCAAAAAATAGTTACTTGACAATCAAAAGAACAACTATTATTTTTCTGTTGATAAGCCTCACCACAGGAAGCCCATGAAGGACAAGAAACAAGTTTCAAACGTAAATCGTTACTTTAAGCTTCCTTATTGTATCTCAGCAGTCAATAGGAGCTTGTAAAAACAAAATGGCGATATTTAGGGGGTTTTGAAGCTGTTTGGAGCAGTTCTCTGTGGTTTCTTGTCATTTTTAACTGAAAACTACGAGCTAACAACGCGTCGAATCGCTTAAAATTTAACCTAACTTCAAGCTTCTTGGGAACCTACATTCTGAAAGCATGCTGTCTATTTTGAGCGGTTTTGGATTTATTAAACACTCGTTTGGTGATATCGAGGTGGAGCTCTTTTACTTTTAAATTTTTTCGAGCTCAAATAAGACGATTTTGGGGTCAAGTGTGGCCAGATTTATAGACGATGTATGGAATCTAGAGCTTTCGAAGCCTTTCGAAGGCAAGTAGTCCGGGAACCAATATGTCGCATGATTCAATGATCATTTAACGCTTATTTAGTAGCTTGTAGGGTGGGTTGTTTGTCGCGATGTGGAGCTCAGAGGAAATAAAACCCTATTCGCTGTAAATAGAGGAAGCTCTATATTCCCCATACATTTCCTATAAGACTCGGCGGCTATTTTGTAAGCTGCAACGCATCATTGCGCATGTATGAGCAGGCTCATGTCCCATATTTCTGGCAATGTCAGATCCGCCCCTGCACGGCGCTAGCCAGGAATAGTTATCTTTAAAATATTTTATAACTGATTAAACAGCACCTCCACAATTAACTGGGATTAACGAAATCAAAGACTTTAAGATCTAATTTTTCAAACTAGCTTATTTACAGTCAACAAAATACAAAGTTCATAAAGCTTTTCCCTTTTACTAGTTTAAGTTAATCACTCTGTTAGGGAATGGTTCAAGTACCTATACTACTGATCTATTGTTCACAGCTCGTTTTCTAGGATTAGTCAAAGATATGTGAAGAGATTTGATTCCTCGTTCAATTCCCCTTATTATCATGGGCGATAAAAGGACTTCAATGTCTGATGATTCCGTCAAATCAGTTGCGTAACAAGATTCCCAGAGTTTAGTGTATGTAGGTCGTGTAGTGGTGGCGGTGGATGGGGGACAAGACCCCATGCATGGTAAGGACCCTGCCGCAGCAGTCACCGTGACCGTGCTGTGTCCTAGGCATATTCTCTATCACTACCGTTTCACAATCATACGATATCAACTCTAGCAATTCGTTGAAACCAACCCTTTCAACTATTTCAAGATGCTTTCATTTAATTCCAAATATTTTCTGACCAGTTCCTTTTTCTTATATAGGCATAGCAGGATCAGCCATGCTGTATGGTCTAACCCCGTCAAGTAAGCGAGGAACACTAGGAGCTACAGTCCCAGCAGAAGGTGTCTCTACTGCTCAGGCTTTTGGTATCGAATTCGTGTTGACGTTCTTGTTGGTTTTGACGGTGTTTGCTTGTACTGATCCCAAACGTCAACATTATGGCTACGAGGTTCCTCTGGCTATTGGATTTTGTGTGACTGTCTGTCATTTGATTGGGGTACGTAGAACAGAATTAAATTTCAGGAATTTGTACTTAATTTTATAAGAGATATCGTATCGTTATAGAATCGGAGATTGCGGAGAATGGGGAGGGGAGGGGACTTACTCATGATCAAGTGTTTCATTAGTAATAGTTATGCTTGATCTTCAGATTCGTTTTACTGGTTGTGGTATCAACCCAGCACGATCCATGGGGCCCGCTGTCATCATGAATATCTGGACTAAACACTGGGTGAGTCTTGTGGAGCATCTATTCATTAGACCAATTCAATGAATCACTGAATTTTCCAGGCACCTATCCTATCATCTTACCAAACTACTCCCCCTACTGGCCCACGTCCCGTCAACCAACGTTCATAATTTCAAGAAAATATAAACCTCTTTAGCTTGGCCATTTGTTTTACCCATTTCAGACCAAGTGTCATTCCTTTGAGAATAGGATTCTTTGTTTCATTTGCCTCCAAACAAAGAAATAATACTCAAGGGAATGACACGTGGTTTGAAATTGGCAAAACATTACGCCTAAATTATTATCATTATACGCCAAACTATTTATTTGTAGCATTTTGTTAATTCACATGACATGCGCTAACAACTGCTCGAGACTTTGTCAATCTGACGAAGTAGAAATTGGGCTGTAATTTACTGGATGTTGTTTCGAATATTCTATGATTCTATGAAATGTTTTCCCATTTCAGACCACATATCATTCTCTTGAGAATAAGGTTCTTTGTTTGAGTTGTATCCATATACACGCATCAAGAGTTCCGCGCTACTGCTCTAAGCGCATGCTCAGGGGATTAAAAAGTGGGATAAAATTTGTAAAATATGCTATATTTTAGTTGTATCTTTCTTGTCAAGTACAATTTTCACTAAATATTCAAGATCGCGTACCGTTAAGCGAATTTTGAATCAAATATACCGAAAAATTGCATATTATACAAAATATCATCCCACTTTTTAATCCCCTGAGCATGCGCATTGAGCAGCAGCGCGGAGCTCTTGATGCATCTATTCATATGTCTTCTCATGCGCAACCGTAAAATGACACGTGGTCTGAAATGGTAAAACATTATGCCCAAGTTAAAGAGGTCTATTTTCGAATATTTTCACCAGGTTTACTGGATTGGACCATTAGGAGGAGGTGTGGCAGCCGGAGTATTCTATCAGGTGGTATTTCGGGCACAGGAAGATCAGGGAAACATCACCTCACCTGATGATGTTGTCTTAAATAGTCTGGAGTCACGCAACAACTGATTTAACCTGGTTAACTGTACCGACAATTTGTAGTATTCATTTCTCTTTATTGTTTGTTGTTTTTGTTGTAAGATTGCATGCACTAGATTATTGGGAGCCCACCAACTGATTCAACAGCCCAGGGCCCCTCGATTTCGGTAGGAGCGAAAATGAGGAGCTCTAGGTACGAGTCAGCTTGTAGTCTGCGGGCTCGTTTGACTTTAGTATTGCCATGCGCATTAGTAGCCGCTGAACTCAACTATCTGTTTATAACATCAATTACTTAGTATTTGACATCATTTACTGCCATTTTTTATTGATGAACTAATTAAGCTATTAAAATTAATATCCTCGTGAAATAAATGTGCGTTCAGTGCCAAACAACTGACTGCTTCAAGAAAATCTTTATCGAATCGTGAAAAAAACCTCCGTGCTGATCTAAGTCATGTGGAAATTGGACTCAAACAAAGATCTTATTAAACGCAAAAGCTCGGAATAGCGTGTGTTAAGCGAACGTTGTACGTAAAAAAAATTCCGTGTAAAATGATTCACTATTCGAATCGACTTCGATGTCAAATAAAGAGCTCGTTTTGGCTCTTGATAACAACCCAAACTCTACTTGAAATGTTCTCGAGAAACGCCTTATTTATGACGTGTGCAGGTCCGTAAGTATGGGCGCCAGGGCTTTTAGTAAGTCTATAAAAAAGCTTTCTGTCATCAAATATAGTTCTTTAGACTCACTCGAGTTGTGATTAGTAGTTAAAAACTTTAATCTGTTTATAGTTATGACTATTTTGTTAGAAACGTGATCAAGACGGCTGTAGAAAGTGGAAGTTTTGGTTCGATTCTAAGACGTAAATATTCTTTTTGATTATAGATTAGTGCACTTATTGCGTTAGACAAATAATTAAAGGGGAAAATATAATGCAGAGGCCTTCGAAGCCGACGACACTAAAGCCCGTTGTGATGTAGACATGCAATTAAAATCCTTGTGATTGAGATGAAGAGGAAGAACGGATGGAAGAATAGAAAAAAAGGAAAAAGGAAGAGAAGGAGAGAGAAAAAGAAAGAATGATTGAATAGAGGAATGGAGTGTAGGATTAAGATGGGAAGTGTTGAAATAATGATATGAATAAATGATAGAGAAAAGGGATGGAAAAATAGAGAAAAAAGGAAAAAGGAAGAGAGGATGAGGAAGAGTACTGGTTAGCCTCCGTTGCAGACATTCTATGTGGTTTGTCGTTTATGTTGGAAGGAAGCGAAGCACAGAAAACGTCGGCAACGGAGGTTAAGTGCTGGTAACCTGGGGGATTTTTCCTTCAGGGGAGTAGGGGTTGGAAGCGGCTGTACACAGGCTAGGAAGAGAAAAGAGAAATGAATTTACTGAAAAATAAAATAAAGTAAAGTAAAAGGAAGAAAGAATAAATGAGCAAACAATTCAGGTAAACAAAAACAATGAAAAATACGCAAAAGCAAAAACAAAAAAACATCGAAAAAACGAACATAAAAAAAATGGAACGAAGACGAGATAAAATAGGAAAGAAATTAAAGAAATTTAAAGGGAAAAAAAAAAGAAACTGAGAAACTGAGAAGATAAAAAACACTTCAATCGTACGCGTGTGAAGTGAGTGATTTATGACCCTCTTGCATAAACCTACCAACCCTATCAGACATACGTCACAAGCCTTACATTCATGCCATCATTTGGTTTTCGCTTAATGCACCCTTTGTTGCCATACACGCATGAGAGGCGTACGATGTATACCATTTATGGTCAAAGGGTTTATTATTATTATTATTTAAAAAAATACACCAAAACACCCTGAGGTTAAGTCTATATATTAAAATTGCCTGGTCGCCCCAGGTGGAGTGACTGAATTGAACTCTCACCGATGATATACCGGCTGATATATAGCAGCTGTATGTTTATGTTGAATTAATCGTCTCAGTCAATACACCTTCATCAATGTAGTAATGGAGAATAACGACAACCAAAGAAGCTTGAGAGAAAAACTGTTGGACAAGCAGTTATGGATGTGTTTCACGGCAGAGTTCTTTGCCACTTGTGTCTTCGTGTTCATGGTTTGTGGAGCGACATTTACATTGACTGCTAATCCAACCTACGTCCTACATATTGCACTGACTGTTGGGCTTAGTGTGGCGACCCTTGCTTCATCTTTTGGTCACATTACTGGAGGACAAGTGAATCCTGTTGTAACTCTTGGGTTTATCGTATCTAGAAGGCTTCGTCCTCTCAATGGACTCGTTATCATCTGTTCCCAGTTCTTAGGAGGTAAGATTTTTGCTATTCTTTAAATTCAGAGAAATATATAATACCCTGTGAAGGCACCGCGGAAACGAAGAAATATTTTTTATTGCTTTTTATACTGTTACCGGCTCGGAGCGACGCAGCCATTAATTACATCTTCGAAATCGAATGGTGTGAGTTGATCTCAAACAATGCCACGCTTTTGTTTTTGGCTGTTCTTCTCAAGCGGGAAAATAAGCTGAAGCTACAGCAAAACAAAACCCCAACTTCACACCTAAAGTTTTTGTCTTGAAGAATTCAATTTTTTTTTTATTTACTCGAATTGAAAAAATAAGAGATTTCTCTATCCGCCGGCTCTAAATTGTTTTATATCTTAGGAACATGTCTATAGGATTTCTAAAGGTTAGGAACAGATAGTGGAGCGAAAACATGACCGTGACACGGTTAAAAGGAGTTGAAGTGAACGGTAATTTTTTTCTTTCTTTCCCAACAATCACCGCCGTGTCAAGTATCTTATCAGCACGTGTTTCTGTAAGTTAAGTTGAGGTTAAAGTGCCTATGACACATCTGATTATATTTTCAGTATAGATTCTGCATGAGGTGAGCTGTTGACTGGCCGGAAAAAAATCATATAGTTTGAGCCGGATGCGTCTTGAAGTTATGAAGGTTTTTCATGCCATATGCTAATGACTGTGATGTCAGGGGAAGCATCATTTAATATACAAAACTTAATTGCTACAGACAAATTGAGTTTAGAATGCACCACTGTTTTACCCATGACTCTTATACAAATTATTGAAAACTATTTTTCACATAGTAACCATTGTTTCGAATTACGAGCAAAAGCTAATAAATATAAATGACTCCCTGACGTCACAGTCATTAGCATATGGCATGGAGAAACCTTTATAACTTCAAGATGCATCACTCAAACTATATAATATATTTTTTAGGCCACACAACAGCTCACCTCATGTAGAATCTATACTGAGAATATAGTCAGATGTGTCATAGGCACTTTAAAGTAGCACAAATTTTGTATATTCAATATTTAATAAATTCTTTACTGTGTATATTAAAATTGTGGGTTCATATATTCAAGGAAATGTTGGCTGTTGTTTCCTGCTGAGATCATTATAGTTTTCCGCGTCGTCGCTACGAAATTTAGTAAGTTGTCGAGTGAAATATTGCTTTTAATTGATTACGTTTCGTTCTTCGTTGCTCATTTGCAAAAGCGGTATATGTATTTGATCGTTAGCGCCGAAAAATTAAATTTGTATGAAAAAATAGTTAGAGACAATCTATAAATGCGCTTATTTCGAACAAATTCAAATAAACGAAAAACTAGTCCAATCAAAACTAGGGCTAGTTTTAACTTCAAACAATGATGGAGAAAAAGAATCATTATTAAGTTAAGTCAGTATATAAAAATAGGAGAAAAGAAAAAAGAGAAAGAAGAAGAGAAAGAAATCAGATATTTCAGCGGTAGCGCTGCCAGTAATAATTTTCAAGTTTTGCATAGCACCGCCGGGCGGAAAGCGTGATTTGAACGTGATAACTATATATAAGCTGCTCCATTCAAACTTTAAGGCGATTTTACGTAAGACAATTTGCAAAGACAATTTTTCGCGCAACGCTGAGAAAAAAAATTAATCGTCATTTTGAGTTGCAAGGTTTTGATTTCTGAAGTCAAAATTACACTAAAAATCGTTCCATCTGACATGTTACAGGATATAAACCTAGGGTTGCGCGAAAAATCGTCGTTACAAATCCTCTCGTGTATTAAACATGGCTTTTTATGAAGCAAAAAGGAGAATGAAAGAAAAGACAAGGTATTGCACTTATTGAAAATGCTCTCCTTAATGTTTGATGACAAGGAGTATCCGAGCCTATAAGTACCTTAAAAACGTAACTCCGAACGAATGTCTTTTATAGGGACAGACAGACAAACAGAGCGTGAGAAAATAAAATAAAAGGCAGAAGTCTTTTTTTTGTCACGTTTCCGTCGCACGGAAACATTTCAGAGTGTGATAAGCACCTATTGAAACTCGAAAACCTTTCCATGCGGGGAAAATAATATATACATGAAAAAGAAAGCAATTCAAGACAGATCTTAAATCTTGTGGCGTTTCCTTCACTCAGCTAGCACGGAAAATTTAACAATACATTGGTTGATGATTGAAAGGATCGGTTATGTTGGAAAATCAAGATTTTTCATTTAGTGGATACTTTATACGATATCAGGTACTAGATCGATTCTAAATCTTTGCAATTTCCGTCGAATAACACGGAAAGATCGTAGCCTGAGGCAAACTAAGCCATTCTGCGCGCAACACGAAATGGATGGATGGATATTTGATGGATGGATGGATGGATGGATGGATGGATGGAAGGATGGATGGAAGGAAGGATGAATGGAAGGAAGGAAGGAAGGAAGGAAGGAAGGAAGGAAGGAATGAAATAATGAATGAATGAATGAATGAATGAATGAATGAATGAATGAATGAATGAATGAATGAATGAATGAATGAATGAATGAATGAATGAATGAATGAATGAATGAATGAATGAATGAATGAATGAATGAATGAATGAATGAATGAATGAATGAATGAATGAATGAATGAATGAATGAATGAATGAATGAATGAATGAATGAATGAATGAATGAATGAATGAATGAATGAATGAATGAATGAATGAATGAATGAATGAATGAATGAATGAATGAATGGATGGATGAATGAATGAATGCATTGAATGGAATCGAATGAATGAATGAGAAAAGAAAAATGAGAAGAAAAAAAAAAGAAGAAAAATCAAGATATTTCATTCAATAGAAACGATATACTAAATCGTTACCATTTCCGTGGCATAACACTCGTAAGTGCCCCAAAATAATCCTTATTTAAACTAGAAAACTTTCATTACAAGGAGGAAAAGTAAATTGGGGCTGCTAAAGAAGCCCATGAGAAAACAGAATATCTTTTACCATTAGAGCACGCACGTAGCACGAGTAATAAAACACAACTCGCCACGAACAGCCCGGCGTTTGTGATTAACGGAAGGTGGAACTCTCTATTGAAAAGAAACTGTTAGAGCATGCAGGCAATTACTGTGATAGGAATCCCAAATAGACTAGAATAGAATATATCATTTTAATTTTAGTGTCTCGCAACCTGTCAGGAATTCCTTTCTGCTAATGATGTAACAGCAATGAACTTTTATTTTCTGAAATAGAAAAATGGAAGTGTCTTTATGAATGGAATAGTACTACTTCCTGTAGATGGCTTAGCTGATAATCAAAGTGGTAGATCTGACTAGGAAAATCCTTTGATATGATCTCAGATAAGCACTAAGCTTATATTGAACAAAACCTTAATGGAGAGTTCGGAATGTTTTGTTGAATGGACCTAACGGTTTTCGGCCATTACTTGTCATTCTCTTGGGTATTACTTCTTTGTTCATGAGTACTGCTTGAGAAGATAAATTAGATATTGCTATTAAAATGTCAAAGAATTTAGTTTATTCTCAAGGGAATGACGCGTGGTCTGAAATGGGAAAACGTTATGACCAAATGGATTCGGCCTTGTAGAAAAAAATCGTATTCCCTCGAAAGTATATATTTCTGTTAGCCTGAGAAAACAAGTTTCCTTTCGCTCTTCGTCCTGTTTTTTTAGTGTTTTTTTTTTTTTCCTTTTTTTTTTCTGTTTTTTTTTTTTCCTTTTTTTTCGTCCTGTATTTTTTTTTCTTTTTTTTTTCTTTCTTTTTTTTCGTCCTGGTTTTTTTTTTCTGTTTTTTTTTTTCCGTTTTTTTTTTTTCGGTGAGTGGATGTACGGAAGCATCTTCGATATATTTGACTCTCATTTGAATTGACCGGAACAGGATTTTTTTGTTTTGACGCAAGAGTGGATCATATGGACGTGAAGAAGTGCACGTTTCACAAAAGAGAGCAAAAACAAAATAAAACGCTTACAGATAGTATTCTATGTTGCTTTTACATTCAGGAAATATTATATAAACAAAAAGCTTTCTTGATGGTGTTATGAATGAGATGAAGGCTAAAACAGGTTGTTATGGAAACCAAGAGATAGGAATTATAGAGCTTTAAGTGTGACGTCAATAGAATGAAAAGACGACTTCCGGGTCCAAAACGAAAAGCAACGAAAAGTTTTATAAAGATTTTTCTAACTTTTTCTTCATGACATAATTTTTTGTCAAAATTAGCTCAAACTGTTTCAGGTGGAGGTTAAGTCATTGAGAATATTTTTCGTTTTATTTAAGTGGTTTTATAAGCAGTTGGAACCGGAAATACTTCACAACTTATATAACAGCTCTATAGTGATAAGAGCAGAAGGAGAAGCAACTAGAATATTATATAGAATTATGACAACTCACTGCATGGCTTCTTGTTCTCGACTTTGAGGGGCACTTTGCACAAATACGATAGCTTCTTATCCTTAACTGCACATGAAAACTATTGTGGTTATCCAAAGTGCCTCTCGAATTTGATGCAAATTGAAATGCTTTATGGGTCGTAAGAAAGCAATGTGTAGTTGAGATACAGGGTCGTGGCGAGGGGAGAGGCTGGGGGGGCTTCAGCCTCCCCCAAGTTTATCCAGAAAAATTAAGCAAGTAATGAATTAGTTTTTTTTGTCGTATATGATGCATTTTCGACATCTTCTGATCCGTCTTCAGCATAATATGTGCGGTTTTTACCCTGGTTACTCCCTCCCCCAAACCGCAATGTGAAAGTAGAGAATAGCATTTCAGATGTTTTCAAATCTTGCTCATAACAACCCAAATTTTTGTCCAGGTATTCTCGGAGCTTCATTTTTCTATGGTTTAACTGTGAGTGACAACAGTAAATCTTTTGGCGTAACTACACCTGCGTCTAACATCAACCTTGGCCAGGCAGTAGGGATAGAAGCATTCCTGACGTTCCTTCTGGTATTTACCATCCATTCTGTCACGGACCCAAAGAAGTCGCGGGGTTGTTCTGAGTACGGTGCTCCGATTATTATTGGGTTCTGCGTGTGCATTTGCCATATGATAGGGGTGAGTAGGTGTCTGCTTATTTTGAAGGTTAATACGCATTAATTTTTTCTTTCTTTGATTCTGAGGGTTGCACCCCTCCCTGGGCTGAATTTGTACCCTGCACTCCTCCATGAAAAATATCCTGGATCCACCCCTGAAAAGAGTACCTAAATGTGACATCCTCTTCACTCTTTCAACAGATTCCTTTCACTGGGTGCAGTCTTAATCCTGCGAGATCATTCGCACCAGCTTTAATAAACAATTCATGGAAACATCATTGGGTCAGTTGACATTTTTACGTAATGAGTTCACAATGTATAATCATTCTCCAGGGAAACAAATAGACCCCTTGCAACATGTCGCAATGCAGCTCAATGGAGGACAAAAAAAATAAGATTCCAATCCACCTTTTCGGCGATAGGCTTTCATGTAGTGAACAGTTTTACGGTCACCAAAATGTTCGAACATTGTTGTTGAATTGCCTAACCTGGGAGAGAACCAACAAACAACACACACAACACCGAGCCCTTGGTGAGAGGTGAGCGCTCACCGCTACACCACTCTTTTTCCCTATACATAGTTTCTATACATTTACTGTATTGTTGACCCAATTACCTCGACTTGAAACAATTGTTTAAAGGCAATGGAGTATAACTCTGATATCTACTATTATTTTTTTGCAGGTATACTGGATTGGACCCATTCTGGGCGCAATTCTTGGTGCGTTCCTCTACGAAAAGGTATTTTCAGTCAATAAGAACGAAGTAACTCCGGCCACAGCGTCCAGAAGAGAGGACGGCCTTTAGCAACTGAAAAATCCTGAAGCTATTCCCCGCCATCTTACTGCACAACTTACTGCATCATAGCTGAGATTTGATAGAAAATATATCGCCACCAGCACGGCTACTATACATCCATACCACGGCCAATCATAGAATTGGGAAACGGTCTTTTAAGATGTAGATATGCATTTAAATATAATGGAAACTCGAGAGCTTGGCTGCAAGTGCATTAATAAGAAGGAAGTTGTCGAGCTACGCCAGTGCTAAGTATTACACATAATGATGCTGCCATCGACTTTTAGGAATAAAAACCTAATCATAAAAAATGAGCACCACCATCAGAAAGAGCAAATAGAAATATGTATTTTTGGAAGTTTCATTGCTATGTATAGAATTCAAGGGAAGAAATTTGGAATCAAAATTACAGAGATTTGTATGTTATCTGTTCAGTGATCTGTTTCCTTGCTAGCCTCGTGGTGTTTTTCGCATTTTTAAAATTCTCATAACTTCTCAGGAATTTAATATTTTGTCTCAATCTTTCTAACTTTGTTGATATCATTCTAATCTATAACTTCAATTTAGCGGTCAACTGAAATATGAACTGAAAAAAAATTATAATATTGAAGTGGCGGCCATATTGGCATTCGGTCAATAGCTCGTCAAGAATCAACGTCCATTTTTTATACGGTCTATCATTCAGTTCTCTATGAATTTCGTTACCTTTCCAAATTCGCTATTCTTTGCTATCATTGCTGTAGTTTGCTCTCCCTGCTATTCTGTGCTATATGTACTATCCTTGACCATCTTTGCTGTCTTTTGCTATTCATGGCGTAATTTTCCATCCTTGCTATTCTGTGCTATATACAGCTATTTCAAATAACGTTGAATACTGTGTACTGCATACTGAATAGTGCATTCCAAGACCAAAGGGCATTGTGGGTCCAATTAATTTGAAATAAAAAGTAAATATACAGCGACTTGCTCTCTATATGTAGCTAGTATATATTGTTTCGGATGGAATGCACTAAAAATAGAATAAATAATTATTATTCATTTTACTTTAGACAATATTACATGACCCAAAATGCATTTCGGTCTTGGAATGCACTATTCAGTATGCAGCATTCAGTATTCAACGTTTTTTAAAATAGCTGTACTCTATTCTTGGCCGTCTTTACTGTTCTTTGCTATCTCTGCTGTTCCTGGTATCGTTGTATTGATTCTTCCAGAACTGTCACACAGTCTTGTAAATTTTCCAAAGTGTCTTTGCTCATTGGTGCTGAGGAAAAAAGTACAGTGTAATAGATAAATTAACATCAAGTACAATAAACAACATTTAATACTAAAAAAAATTGTTTCTTTATAATGATGCAGGTTTTTATTTTTTTATTTTATTATTATTTTTAATCAATTTGCCAAAGGCAGGTGATAAACAATAGAACATTAAGTCCCCTTCAAGGCATATCACCCGTAAATGAGCATTATGAGCATTATTCAATGTGTGGTTCCAGAAAATATTCATACCCCAACAAGGAGGAAATTGGAAATTCCTAGGGGTGGGGTCAGAGGAAAAACAAAATTACAAGACTTGTATGTAAGAAAATTGGAAATTCCAGAGGGGTGGGGGGTCATTTTTCAAACATCCACCATGGTGGGGTATTGATATTTTATGGAACCGCACAATAATGTCCATTCACTTTAGCATTTTTTCTACAAAGAAAACCTCATATTAAAGAAGTTTCTAAAAATAAGTTTCTAAAAATGCAGGCACACACACACACAAACACACACACACACAAACACACACACACACACAAATCATTATTTTTAGATAAGTTAATGCTCACCTAAGCTACCATCTTTGGTTTTCTGTAGCTGTGTCTTCGTTTTTTCACACATTGATGTGTGTGAAGACTTAATGGAGGAAAATCCTTCAAGAAGCTGAAAACCAATAAAATGACAATTACTGACAATTTGTTACAGTTGTAGCAGGTGCAGCTCAGTTGGTTTGGAGCTAGAGAATCACGGTTATGAATCATGTTTTCTTTCTCTACTCACATGCAAAAATTTCTCAAGTAAGGAATACACTCTTTTGAAGGCCGGACCAAGCTCTGGAAAGTGGAAATAATATTAATCATTAAATAATATTAATTGTAAATCAGTAATGCACCCTTCTCAAAATTATCTTGGATGCAAGACTAACATGGAACACAAAAGAAATCACACTTTTTCTGGATGGAAATTGTGGACATTAAAAATACTAAATTTGTTAAATAAGCCCTGTTTGCCATATTCCAAACATGTAAGTAATAATCAACTTTTTGATCAGAAGATTGACTAACCTGACAAGTTTGGCTGGGATCGGTTGGTCCATGGTTTCATCTCGGATTCATAGCAATGTAGAAAACCTGTGACAACTTGGGACATAGTGGTGAGGGCCAGATTGAGGGTCTTACTAACTTTCTCTTTAGTTTGTGTATCAGCTTCATTAATGCAGACTTTGTTCCTGAGGTTCTCCAGTTGAAGATTCTGTGTCTCCAATTCTGTTGCAAGCTGGTCAGCCACATTTGCAAGCTGTTTATTATCTGGTACTCTGGAAATCAATAATCATTAGCTTTTTATAGGAATCAAGGGTGGTGCTTGTACACTCCCAAGTGTACCTGCCTCTCAACTCTGGGGTCTTGGGTTTGATTCCGGGACTCAGCATCACATTTGAGCAGAGTTTGTAAGATCTCTCTCTCTCTCTCTTGACTTGAAAGTTATTTTCCAGGTTATCTAGTTTTCCTCTCTCCATAAACCCAACACTCTAAATTCCAATTTGATCTATGAGTTTGTAGTGGGCCCATATATGCATCTGCCCAGAGATTCTTTCAGGTTTCAGTAAAAGTGAATTTTTTTTGGCCAGACACATCAGGCAATTCAATGGTAGCCAAACCAAAAAATAAAACTTCTCAAAATAAGTTGTTATATATGTACCTTTTATCATCTGATCTTGAACCACCTTTTGCCAAATCAGGAGGAGAGAGTTGTATCCTGGCTTTGAATATTTCACTCAAATCTTCTTGCCGACAAAGGGTATCCAAATACTGACAGTCTCGTGCAAACTGGTCACCAATACTACAAAACATATCCATGCAGTTTTATGACTATTTTATCATTCATATCCTCACAAAAATGGAAGGCACAGATAAGGGCATAATACAGATAATAGTATTATTCTCGTTGTAGAGAATAATACTAAAGGAGGGGTGGGGAGGGGTGGGGTGGGGTGGTGTCCATTATCAAGAGTAGATCATACCTTTCAGCAACTGATATTCTCTTTGTTCTTGAGTATGCATCCATGCTGTCGACAGTACTGACTAAATCAATCATATTTTCCATGAATAATATTTGTTTTCCCTTTGATGTTGAGCCCTTCAACACAAAACGATACAAATCAAAATGTTTCTTCTCAAATATGAATATAGTAAACAAAGAAGAACTGTAGAATTAAGGTTCTAACTTACTTTGACAATTTCAATATCATCAGGCTTGCAAAGACCAAGCAAATTGCAAACGAATAATAGCCCTAAAAATGGTTACAATAGTTACTTTGTTCACTCTTTATAAAGTACAGTTTGCTACTGTTATACCTATGGTAAACATTCCTAGAGGGGTAAAATGGGAGCTGGGATTTGCCTTTTTGGGGGCTGGGAAAATGGGATTTCACGCACTGGGACTGGGATTTAGCATGACTGAGACTGGGGTTTAGCATGACTGAGACTGGGATTTTGCAAACTTTTGGGCTGGGAAATGGGATTAGGACCCCCCTTCAGGACCCTTGTGGTGACCAACACAAGTACAAGCATCAGTAACATACACAGACTCAGTGCAGCTCTTCTCTAACAGGTGTGAGGAAAGACAACTGCTAAACAATAATGCACAACTGAGTCTCTGTATTTTGTTTTTGCTTGTGCATGCATTGCAAGTATGAATCAGACTTCAATGTTCAGGATATACACAATGCAATATTCATGGTTATTTTAACTTACTTTGAAGCCTGGCATCTTCTTTTGCTTTGCTTTGTTGTCCTTCCAAAACATCATGAACTATAGGATCAAATCTGTGGACATAAAGTAATATGTACGTACAATACAATACAATACAATAACTTTATTTAAGGAGGGATACATAATAACCTTTTACAGTTTTCTAACTTACGGCCCTCAGAAGGAACTGGTCAGCATACAAGTAGACAGTACAGAGGGCTAAACAAATACAAATTCACTAGTCTATGGATTCAATAATCCATTTATTTGTGGCATAACACGGAGAGATTGTATCTCTGTTCTTCTCTGTTCTTAACTGTGGGTCAACATTGTACATGATTTTGTAAACACTCTTGTACCTGCCCAAAAGCCATTGTATTAATCGCAGTCTTGGTTCTCCAGGTTTATAAAGTAGTTCCTCTATCCACGAGTCATCAACGCCATCGATGTATGGACAATCAAGATCCTGTAGAGCAAAAGTAAAACTTACTAAAAAATACAAGCTTCGAGAAATTCTGACGCCTTTGTTAAATTTAAAAAAAGACATGAAAAATCGCTGGCTTGCGGCAAACGCATAGTTTTACAAACTAGCAACTACTTTTTATCTTAAATGAAAGAATCAGATGAAAAAAATACCTCTAAACGCTTTCTAAAGAATGCAACTCTGTCTTGGCTTGCTGAACTGGATGCCGCCATTTTTCAAAACCATAATATTGAAGTGCATTGTGGGTATATCAGTTCCGATAGAGAGTCGAATCTTTTACGAAGGAGCTAATCTTAATTCGGAACACACTCGTTACCCTCGATATGTTCGGTAAAAGTTTGATTTCAAATAGATTAGGATTTACAGAGATTTACAGTGCTATAAAATGAGTTTAACCAGAAGTTTCGAGGCTACTGCCTCGTCATCAGTGGAAATGTCTGCAGCAGTAAAAGTCGGTAAAAGTTCGGTAGCATCTGGGTAACCTTCGAAATTTAATCGGGTTGCTGTCGGAATGATGCTTCCAGGTGAACTCGGTTGTTGTCACGTGAACTCTTCATATCCATCCATCCATCCAAGATGGTGGACTTCCTTGCTGATAATAACGCTTGTGGTCAGACCATTTTGAAGCTTGTTAGTCGAGGAAATGCAATTATTGGAGAATTACTTCGACTGTCCGACTTCATTCCACCAGTTTTCAAGCTAGAAACTAGAGAAGAAAAAGAAAAGTATGGAGAAATCTTGTCGGACTTCTCGTACTTCAAGGGACCCGATTATTACGAGAACAAAATCAACTCCAAAGCGGTACGTTTACCGTGTCTTTTGGTTTTACTACTTACTTTCTTCTATCTTTTTGAGTTTGCCTTGTTTAGTGTGAGATATGAGCTATGTATGTTTGTTAATGCTGCTATGTGTTGGTGACACCCTGTGACAATCCCTCCCCTCCCCTCCCTATACACCACTCATGTCACTCCATAGACATGCACCCTTGAAAACTTGTATTCTTTAACTTTTTAAGAATGTCATGGAAACGCTTGATTGACATCCGCCAAAATCATGTTTTGTTGCAATGGCAAAATATTATACAATTCCACTAGTGCTATTCCAATTAGCACTGTAAATTTCTATTTTCTCTCATACTACATATCTTAAAGCTTCTCTACACAGTTAAAATATATTTTAACTACTGTATAGAAGGGATGGAGTGTATCACAATATGTTTGCTTCACCTGTCATTCAGGAACTACAAGATCTGGATGATGAGCTGAGAGAGAATCATCTTGACATACTCACTAGATTTTACAAAGCATTCGAGAGTGTTCACAAATATGTTACAGACCTAAACAGGTAATGTATTTTGTGCGCTGTGGTGCGTACATGCTTAATCGAGTAAATAATATATGGTATTACTATATATATATACAATCCTTTGTTTTCATTTTTTTCACCTGAACATTACATTTTCATGTGATTATTTTAGGTTTCTAGAGGATCTTGATGAGGGTGTCTTTATACAACAGACATTAGAAAGTGTTCTTTTGAATGAAGATGGCAAACAAATCATGGTAATGACAGATAAATAAGTACTGTATGGTACGCTCATTGTACATGCACATACATGTAATTGACCTAACAATTCAAGGCATATCCTTTTTTGTACACCACACGTTAAACTTACAAGGCCCCATGTCGTTTGAATCACTGTAGTTTCAAGTTAACATATCCCTTGCCCCACCCTAATTAGATGATCACTATACATTCATTATTAAATGAACTGTGCAATAATACTCGTCATGTGATCCATTGTAGTGTGAAAGTCTGTACCTGTATGGAATAATGCTGATGGTCATCGACATGAAGTTTGATGGTGATATAAGAGAGAGAATGCTGGTTGCATACAACAGATACTGGTGCGTAAGCCAATATGGTTTGAGTAATCTTTGTAGATGGAAGTGATATTTAAGTATTAATTTCATAATTTTATCTTATTGTCCCTCAAAAATCCCAGGTACTTTTCATGTGAAAGGTTTTAGCAAAGTATTTCATTTCCAATCTTGTTGCTTCAAATTTACAATGACATGTTTTTATCTGTTTTTTTCTATTGATAGTGCTGCTAGAGCTGATGTTGATTCTAATTTAGATGATGTTTGTAAGCTGTTACGTAGCACAGGGTTCTCTGTAGCTGCTATTGCCAAGAGACCACCAAAATACCCAGAGGACTACTTTAGGTTGGATTTTAACTATTCATTATTGTGTACACATATTCCCCCCCAAACCCAAACCTGGGCATATTTGCAGGAAATTTCCAACTGAAGGATAGAAATATAATTAGATGATGATGATGATACATGATGATGATACATGATGATGATGATGATACATGATGATGATGATGATATATGATGATTATGACACATCATGATGATAAATGATGATGATGATACATGATGATGATACATGATGATACATGAGGATGATGATACATCATGATACATGATGATGATGATAATACATCATGATAATGATACATCATGATGATGTTGATACATCATGATACATGATGATGATGATGATACATGATGATGATGATGATACATCATGATGATGATAATACATCATGATAATGATACATCATGATGATGTTGATACATCATGATACATGATGATGATGATGATACATGATGATGATGATGATACATGATGATGATGATAATACATCATGATAATGATACATCATGATGATGTTGATACATCATGATACATGATGATGATGATGATACATGATGATGATGATGATACATGATGATGATGATACATGATGATAATGATACATGATGATGATGATGATACATCATGATACATGATGATGATGATGATACATGATGATGATGATACATGATGATGATGATACATGATGATGGTGATACATGATGATGATGATGATACATCATGATGATGATGATACATCATGATGATGATGATACATCATGATGATGATACATCATGATGATGATACATGCACTGATACATAAATGATACAGATGCACTGAACAACTTATTACCAGCTCTTGATAAAAGGGTGTCAAACAAATATCTAGTATTTATATCATATATACATTTCATTTTTTGTTACTAGCCGTGAGCCAGTTTCATCCACATTTGTTGACATGTTAATTGGCCGATTGCGATCTGATGACATCTATAACCAGGTAAGTTAACACAGTATTACCAGCTTCCTGCTTTGAATAATAAGGAATATAAAATACAGCATTATTAAAGTTGTGTTATGCTGTTTAGATTTCAGCTTATCCTCTTCCTGAACACCGAAGCACAGCCCTGGCCACACAAGCATCTATGCTTTATGTCATATTGTACTTCGCTCCTGATATTCTACACAATCAACAGGCAAAAATGAGAGAGATTGTAGACAAACACTTCCCAGACAACTGGGTAGGTCACTGCATCAATATGTCATTTTTGAATTTGAAATCCAGCAGATATCAGAGTTATACTCCATTGCCTTCAAACAATAATTGCTTTAAGTCATGGCATTTGGGTCAGTTTCTATACATATACTATATTGTTGACCCAAATGCCTCAATGTGAAATAATTGTTTGAAGGCAATGGATTGTAACTTTGATGCTATAGTAATTAGATAAATATGGAATTATAAGGAAGTTGTTTGCTGATTGGCTAATGCTCTAGGCCAAAAGAAATGAAATTAGCAAGTTGAAGGTGTTGTTAACTATATTCTGTTCTCTGTTTTGATCTTCAAGGTTATTAGTACTTATATGGGTATTGTGGTGAATCTTGTTGATGCCTGGGAACCTTACAAGGCAGCCAAAACAGCACTCAACAACACCTTGGATAGCAACAACATCAAAACATTGGTAGGTCGTCATCTTTAGGATTGGCTTACACTAATGTACAGGGCTCGAAATAGAAAAGATAAATGGCCAGACAGTTTCTTATTTTCGGCAGGATGAATAATTTTGGAGCAAAATTCCCCTGCCATTTTATTTTCCATTTGGCAGTTCAAAACTTTTTTAGCTTGACAGTAGTAAAACATGACCTGCATTTTGGCCATTGGCAGGCCCCTATTTCGAGCCCTGGTGTACACAAAGGCAGTAAAGGGTGGGGTCTCAGCACAATTCACAACAATTAAAAAAAGATGATCACAGCTCCTGGAAATTTTCAACTAAGTGTTCAAATTGAGAAAATTCACGATTCATGAAGCTTAAAACATGTTTATCACAGATTACAAAAATTAAGAAATTGCATTCATGTTTTCATGCAAATACCCCTTACATGTACCACCCCAGTGTACAGGGCTTGAATTTGGCAGTAGTTAGGTAGTCAATACTAGTGATTTGATTTTTTATTTACATTTTACTTGAACAATGAAAATTTGATGTTTTTTTTTATATCAAGTAAGGCGATGATATCCTAACAATTATTGTTATGTTCTTTTTAGTCAACCAAAAGAAATGCCAAAGTCCAGAACTTAAATGGAGAGGTAAAATATCTTATAATTGTACAGCTACAACATTTATCTGTAATATAATTTTGTATTTCACTCAGAGAATATCCAAATCTTCTTAAAAGAGGGGAGGTGAAGTTTCCAAGGAATGGGAGGGTGTTGGAGGAAGTTTTTTTTGGGAGGTTTAAGGTTCTTGGGGTGTGGGGCAAGGATTGCAAAACACCCTAAAACCTTTGGAGCAGAGACTGAAAATATAGCAGGTATGAAGAAGACTAAAAGCAGAAATATAAGACTTAAACATTAGATGGGGGTTAGATGGGGGTGGACGTTATAGTCCCCCAGCCCCTACCACTCCCCTGAGGGGTCTAAAGCAACAACTACAATCACAAAGATGAAAATAAAAACTGCAATAGAACCCTTACCATATGATCTTGGATGGCAAGGTTGGCAGGATAATAAAAAAACGCAAAAATTCCATTAAGAAAAAGTGTGATTCCTTTTGTATTTTCTCATTAGATAATTTTGAAAGGACGTGACGGCAAGGATATATAATAAAAATTGCAATTATAGCAATGAAAGAATTATGACTTGATTTTTTCTGACTGGTGTATTTTGTTCATCAGGTGTTAAATTACTTGAGGGAAGGATTCCTTGTCGAGGAATATGTTTTGGATCATATCCCTAAGTTAATGAATTGTTTACGAGATTGTAATGTCACCCTGAGATGGCTTATCCTTCACACATGTGACGGTAAGTAAAGTCATTGAATAATTCGCTTTTATCACAAAGTGGCCATACTGCAGGGCTCAAAATAAAACCAGTCATACGCCAGTCAAGATGTCTTGCGTATGATATTTTATCTTATTTTTTTTTCAAATATGACAGGTCAACATGTCCGTTCAAAACCATATTTGACCAGTCAAGTACCAAATTTGGCCGGACATTGACTGGCCGTTATTTTGAGCCCTGTATTGGTTGAGACAATAGGTTTTGAATCCCTTGTGTCCCTTGTCCTTGCTTTAAGGCATTTCAGAACATTCCAAATGAAGGTTTTTGCTCTCATCTCTTTTCCTTCAGTATTTGATAACAACAAGAAATGCCGTGCCATCAGAGACATAGTCACCTCCTCAGGGTACTCCCCAAGGGCAGTTTTTGAACTATTGTTGAATACTGCTCAGTTTGAGCTGAAGCTAAAAGAGGTAAGTCTAAAAGCTGCATTTACTTTGATATATACCTTTTTGGTTAGGGCGTAATGTTTTCCAATTTCTATCCCATATCTCTATTCTCTTGAGAATAAGATTCTTTGTTTGAGAGGTATCCATATTCATGTGTCTTCTTATGTGGAACTGTTACAAATAAGCAAAGAAATTGTACTCTAAGGAGTGACACATAGTCTGAAATGGTCAAACACTACACCCAAGGCAAAAGCTCTATTTATGTATGTTATTCAGTAATTTTCATTTTAATACTGACTTATTGCTTCTTGATTTTTTCACTGCAGATGTTCAAAATGATGTTATCACAGAAACAGGGAAACTGGGAAAAGAATAAAAAAGAGGGAATTGAAAGAATGGTTGAGTTGTCTGAAGTATTTTCAGGGACAAAACCATTGACAAGAATTGAGAAAAATGGTAAGGGCTCCTACAGTTTGTGACGATGGGTGGTGACAAGTAATATTAATGGTTCCGACTCAGACTCCAAATAGTCCTAATACTCCAAATAGTCCAATTAAGAAGATTTTGTTTATCATGCATTGGTTTGCACTTGTGTGCTTATGCTTGTGTTGGCTTGCATTGCTATTGAGAACCAGCTTTAAGAATAAGATTATTTTACTTGCCTCCATTTGTTATTCATGTGTCTTCTCAAGTGTTACATTAAACAAAGAAACGATACTCAAGGGAATGACAAATGAATGAATGTTCTTGAATAGGAAATTTTCATTCTCATTTGACTATTCTGTAGATATCAGGATTATAATGATGTAATGTTGAAGGATATTTACAAACCAAAGTAAGGGGTTATGATATTGACTTTTATATATTTTTTCTGTGTAGAAAATTTGCAGGCTTGGTTCAAAGAAATGTCCAATCAAATCACTTCACTAAACTATGATGACTCAACTTCTGCTGGTCGAAAAATGGTTCAACTGATTCAAGCTTTGGAAGAGGTAAAAACAACCATTACCAAAAGACCCTTTTCGAATATGAATGAGAATGTCTTGGATGTCGAAACCCAATGATTTCCACTACAAGCATCCAGGACAAGAATGCCCCAGATTTCAAAACTCAATCATTACTCATAACATCCGGTACATTCTCGGACTCCTCATTTGATGTCATAAATGCCATAATTTCAACAGGGGTCTATTCCTGTTGTATTCTTGCTATTTATACATTACTATCTTTGTAGTGACATGATTGCTGGGGCCCCTATATTTACTGTTACTCTGTTATACTTGTGTCATTCATGCAGCAATAATGATATAAAAAAGCAAGCCTTCTTTTGAGAGCCCTTCCTTCCTTCCTTTCTTCCTTTCTTCCTTCCTTCCTTCCTTCCTTCTTTCCTTCTTTCCTATAAGAGGACTAACAATGATTCAGTACATCATTTTTGTGTACCTTTTTATTAGGTTGTGTTCAAGTTACTTATATTACTCCCAATATTTATGCTTCCTACAACATGCCAACGCGGCTCAAACTAGTTTACTCTCTAGTTTTCTTATGCATGATTCTTTTATGTTTATTTTAGGTCCAGGAGTTTCATCAGCTTGAAAGTAATCTACAAGTTCGGCAGTTTCTTCTGGAAACAAGACAGTTTCTCCATCAAATGATCAGGACTATCAATATCAAGGAAGAGGTACATTAAAAATAAATAAATAAATAAAATAAAAAATAGAAAAAAATAAAAATTAAATAAATTTAAATAAATTTAAATAAATTAAAAAAGGTACATTTACACTTGTGTGATGGACATTTTCTGCCGCAGCACTGCTCAGGAGGACTCCTTCTTTGGGGATAAAAATTGGGCTCTTTTTTGGTGTTGCAGGGCACCTGAAGCATGAACACAATAAAAAAATAACCAAGAACAAAGAACTTTGATCTCATGTTCATTTAGAACATCTCTTTTTATTTTAGCCACCATTACTTTTACCCTTGCCTTATTTTTTTTGGATAACATGTGTATTTCCAGCCCCTGCAATTCCTTCTGGTCCAATCCTCCCCAATTGCCACTACCTGGGGCAAGACTGCTGGCCAGTACTGTCTCAATTTTAACCTAGCCTAAATTATATTTAGCCTCATTTAAGTTCTGTGTTTGTTAAGGTTTTGATAACAATCCAGTTAGTTGCTGACCTGTCTTATGCATGGACCATCATTGACAGGTAGGATATATGTTGATATTACAATACCTTGCTGAAGCTAAGCCTAAAATAAACAAGGAATGGAAAAATTATTCTAATTTTGTCTTAAATATTGATCATGGATGGTGGTGATTAGATGGGGGTTGAGGTCCCTGTGAAGTAACTTATGGGTGCATTAGAGAAGTGATCATTCTAATGCAGTCTCATTACAAAATATACTTTTTGTTTTATAGTTACTCAGGTTTCATGCAACAAGGAATCAAAGCAAATCCATCCCTGGTACAGAAACTTAGAGCAACATTTCTTAAGGTACTGTACACTACATCTCATGGCTTGTTGTTGGAGCTGCATAGCTAACTCAGATTGAACTGGAATTTAGTATGTAAGGTTTCGTGAAGGGAGGAAAACCAGAATAGAGCCTTTGCACCATCATGTGATGGCAGCTATGACAGGAGGCAGGAACAATAGAGTCTTCCCCCTAGGAAACTGAATTCTTTCTCATGTAAATCATATTAGACCAGATTCAATTGTTCCTGCCTCCTGTCATGACTGCCATCACGTGATGGTGCAAAGCCTCTATACCCAGATAAAAACCCTCAATTGTAAGCATACTATAGTTTGGTTTCCATGTGTGTTTATTTCTAACAGATGGCATCAGGCATGGATCTTCCTTTGGTTCGTATCAGCCAGGCAAACAGTCCTGATCTTGTCAGTGTGTCCCAGTACTATTCTGGTGAACTAGTGGCCTATGTCAGAAAGGTTAGTAAAATCAGACACAACCATAAGGTTGATAAACTTAAAGGTACATTTTCCACCACAGGGTTCCCACAGTCATGAAAAAGGCAGTGGATTCTGATATTTTTTCAAGGTCAGGGAACTGTCAGGGAATTTTGATTTTGGTCAGTGAATTTTTGCAATTTACACAAACATCAGTGAAAAGTCAGGGAATTTCTGTCAGCCATCACAAAATTGTTTTAAATTCAGAATACTTAGTTGGGCTTCCTTGATGAGAAAAGTGTGTTTCCAATGTTAAAAAGAAATGTTCAACCTTTTAGATGGTTCAAAATGCTACATATCATTTCCTCCCCCCCAAAAATGTATTCTCCTCAAGATCTTGTATGTGCAGGTCAACTTTTGTTCAGGTTTACTGTCAATATTCCATACATATTCGTCTCTTAGGTACTACAAATCATCCCAGAAACCATGTTTGGCCTGCTAGATTCCATTATTCGCTTACAGACGCACAGCATCAAGGAGGTAAGTCAATGCATTTATTAAGCCGTAGAAAACCTTGGCTGCAGAGGGACCACAAAACACACTGCTTTCATCTTTTGTTATACACCGGGTGTCAAAGAACACAAAACGAGAAAGCTAAACCAAACCAAACGTTGCTCAATGTTATATTCAGGGGAAATTTCTTCTATTTTTGTTTTGTTTTTTTGTACGGTGAATAGAGCAGTTTTCGTATGACTGTGAAAAGCTTGCGGCACGAATACAGTCGTGACACAGTAAGGCACTGCCACAGGCCAATCACGTTAAGAGAGTTTACTCCAACCTATCAAATGCCCAAGACATGGAATGAACATGGCATGTAAAAAAAAAAAAATGAGCATGGCAGAGACATGTACATGGTCATGTCAAGGTTACTGCCAGGCCAATTACATTTTGAGAGAAAAAAATCAGCCAATCAAAGTTTCAAAAAGCATCCCAAGACACAGCAAGGCCATATACTGTACCGAACAGATCTTTTCACAGTCATTAGAAAACTGTTCTAAATTGTTTGTTGCCTACTCAAAAATGTTGCCTGGAAACTGTAAATTTGATGACTGTCACATGACACTCTCTTAACCAATGAGAAAAGAGAAAAAAGAACTTGGAAACTTGGTATATAACAGACTCTCATTTGACATTGCAAGATCCTGGGGTACAGAACCTCAGGCAACATGCACCCTGCCCTTGGTCTACAAGGTACATGTTAATAAAGTAGTTCTAGTTCGTCAGTTTCCACACTTCTTTTTTAGGTTCCTACAAGATTAGAGAAGGACAAGCTTCGTGAATACGCACAGTTTGATGAAAGATATCAGGTATGTATTCACATGGTTCTTTAATATACACCTTGTGCCGAGTCAAGGGGAGTGGGAGTGGGGGTTAAGATACACTTTGTGCCAAGTCAAGGGGGTGGTGGTGGGAGGGGTGGGGGTAAGGAGGTGCATGAAGGACACCCTAAAGTCACAATAAGTGCCCTCTTTAAATATTTTAATTCATATAATATTGTATGTACATAAATTTCATAAAATAAGTTCAAATGTCTTATCAAAAGAAATGAAACTATGGGGTTCAACAAGCATTACTGGTCTTTCGATTGGCAGAGCTTGAAATAGGATTGATACTGATTTGCTCTTAGTCCTCTCCCTATAGGCAATGTTCGTTTATATTCTGTTCCTATTTTGAGCCCAGATTGGGTACCATCACTCAATTGTTAGTATGAATTTGTTACTGTACACCTGTCATTCAATACGGTGGAAGTTATCACATTAGTGCATATCAAATATTCAGCTTGTTTCTTTTGTTTAGATTGCCAAGCTCACTCATGCAATATCAGTCTTCACGGAGGGCATCCTGATGATGAAAACCACTCTTGTTGGTATTATCAAGGTAAATAAGTTATTGTTTGTATTGACAGTACCTTGCAGATTGCTCATCAATAGTGGATGAGGGGATAAGATTGTGAGTTGGGTGGCTCAACCCAGAAATCCCAGAAATGGTGCACATGCCAAATCTGTATGTTGCTAGGAGTAGTTGTCTTGTCCAAAGGTGGGCTTCCCCAGAGGTGCTATATCCAGCATTTTTGATACATTTCTTGGTAAGATGTCCTAACACCCTGTAGCTACACTTCATAAGACAGTTATAACTAAAGAAAATAGTCAGAAATCTTGAAAATTACAGTCTAAATTTTGTTCTTTCTTTCCTCTCTCGTTTTTTGTTTATTTTTTATATATTTATTTATCTTTTTATTTCTATGTTAATGTGATCACATTTTCCTGCTTACCTATAAATCATCTATCGTCAGAAAGATTCCCAAATACACCCTACAACTTTCAAACTTTATCCAGTAATCACACCACCTCATTCAATTGAATATAGGTCGATCCCAAACAGTTGCTTGAGGATGGTATCAGGAAAGAACTGGTGCGTCAGGTGGCTATGGCATTACATCAAGGGTTAATCTTCAACCCAAGGGCCAAGGTATGTATCAAATGCAGGACAGTTTTCAGGTGTGTGTGTTGTGGGGGGAGGAGGGGGGGGGTTAAGGGGTTGAGGGGTTGAGAGAATGTCAATCAAGTACCAAGAAATGCATTCTTTCCCTGGTATCAATTTCCAATTTTGCCCTTCGAAGGTAATGCATGAATGGGGAGGGGAAAGGTTGCCGAATGAAAGCGAGGGGAATATTTTTTTTGAGTACTGTAATAGGCTTTCTAGCTACACCCTTCACAATCAACATATTAATTTATCTGTTCAATGTTGACTGCCTAACAAAGAAATAATACTCAAGAAAATGACATATTATGGTATGAAACAAGAAACCTTCACCCAAAATTACACTGTTTAATTTTTTATACAACTAGGTCAGTGAGCTTCCAGTCAAGCTCCGGGAGCTGGGTGGAAAGATGGACGGGTTTCGACGCTCATTTGAGTATATTCAAGACTACATCAACATATATGGACTGAAGATTTGGCAGGAAGAGATATCAAGGATTATCAATTACAATGTAGAACAAGAATGCAATAGTTTCCTCAGAGAAAAGGTTTGTCGTTTGTGTCAGGTACCACGGAGGGGGAGGGGCTGTGAGAGGCTATACAAATGTAGACCTCCCACCCTTTTCAAATCTTCTGGTTTCTTATGATGTATAATGTTATTGGCAGCATTCAGCTTAGAAACACAAAATCAAAACCTACGGCTGTAGCTTCCCTTCGAATTGAAAAATCTTAGTAAAATATATATGTATATATAATTTTCAAGTACATTTTTTTATTGTTTTAATTTGACCTTTTTATTCTCTTTCAGGTTCTCGACTGGCAGTCCATTTACCAGTCAACCACTATTCCTATTCCCAAGTTCCCTCGGGTGGACGAGTCTGTTAATTTCATTGGGAGACTGGCACGAGAAATTTTACGAATCACAGACACAAAGTTAGTATCTCTCTAAAATGTCTATTCGCCTTTCCCACATCCAAACTAAGACTTATAGATACATAAGCTTGTGGGGCTGAATTTGAGGACACAGGTTAGTGATAGAGTGGATTTTGTATGAGTGTGAAAAGTCATGGCACACAGCATGGCTACGGCGCGGCGCGGACACAGCACCGAATGTTGAATGTTTTCATACACGGCACGGCACTGACACGGTCATTGCAAGGTGCGGTCCGTGCCGTACGTTTTTCATAGTTATATGAAAACTGCTCTAATACCCATAAATCCAGGCTGGCCCTGTGTAACAAAGAACCTAAAACTTTGAGTTTTTTTATGATGCTTCCTATCTGATAGCCGTTGTTAATGCCTTTAGAACCACGTGCTACATCGACCAGATGGGGGCCTGGTACGACACTAAGACAAAACAAGAAGCAATGAATCTACTGATTCTGCGTCAGCTGCAGCAGAGTGTTGGTACGTTTGGACTGACAGGGCTCGACAAACTGCTGTCATTCATGATCGTCAAAGAGATCCAGGTAACTGTATTTGATTGTGCTACAGGGAGGCATTGCTATGGCAACATTGGCCAAAATAGACTATAGGGTGAAAATGGCATTTTTCTGCAAAACTCAATTGATTATTATTGTGAGTTTTAAATGTTTACCAATGACACGTACAGCCTCAGAAGGCATAGACGGCAGAACCTCTAGGGCAGGAATCTGCTTTACTACTTTTTCATGTACAGTGTTCGAAAAATCCCCTCCCTAAAAAATCCCTGATAACTAGGCAATCTGCAGTAACAGACAAATCCATTCTCTTTTCCTAAAAATTCCTTTTCAGATTATTTGCTTATTCAAATATTGTTTTCCCCTATATTTCCTGTATTGCAGAAGTTCATAATTCTTCTCCAAGGTGCTCTAAAGGATAAGTCAATAATGGACACTTTGACGGGGCTGTCTAAGAGCCTAACACCAGTCAAGAGCTTAGTAGGTAAATCAAGAATATTGTACTATAAAATTTAGTTTACTGTGAGGGCAATATTTGTTTGAGTTTGAAAAAACCTACAGTTTCTAGATCTATGACTCATAAACAGTATGGCACAAAAGTCAATCATGACACACATTAGGCATATTCATGTTTAACATGACTGATTAGTATAATTTGTGTTGTTGCTTTGGGTGTTGAACAGCAATTTCTTTTTTATATTGTAGCAAGTCCTTACAGAGTGTACCCTCCTGCATCACAGAGGACTGCTAAGCTTTGGACTCAATACACTGAGTTGATAATGAAGGTCAGTATGGAAATGATAAAACAACATTCGCTCGGCGTTTCCCTCCCTTTCTCAGTTTTCTTCCTCTTTTTCTTCCCTCTTTCCAGCTTGATTCACTTTGTCTCAACATCATTATCATCATCATCATCATGGTATCATCATCATCATGGTATCATCATTTATCATGTATCATCATTATCATCATCATGTATTATCATCATTATCATGTATCATCATCATGTATCATCATCATCAACATGTATCATCATCATCATCATTATATATCATCAACATTATGTATCATCATCATCAACATCATGATCATCATGTATCATCATCATCAACATGTATCATCATCATATATCATCAACATTATGTATCATCATCAACATGTATCATCATCATCATCATCATGTATTATCATCATTATCATGTATCATCATCATGTATCATCATCATCAACATGTATCATCATCATCATCATTATATATCATCAACATTATGTATCATCATCATCAACATCATGTATCATCATGTATCATCATCATCAACATGTATCATCATCATCATCATCATATATCATCAACATTATGTATCATCATCAACATGTATCATCATCATCATGTATCATCAACATCATCATCATGTATCATCATCATCAACATCATGTATCATCATCAACATCATGTATCATCATCATGTATCATCAACATCATCATCATGTATCATCATCATCATCATCAACAACAGCAACTTCAGAAGCAAATATTATCTTCCAATCATTTAATGGGAATAAATGAACCCCCAAATTCTTTTTGCGACCATTACTTGACCTGCTATCTATGCCTTTGTCTCAACACTATTTTCTTACCTCAGGTTGGGCAGATGCAGCTCATAAGAAGACAGATAGCAAATGAGTTAAACTGTGCCTGTAAATTTGATTCTAAGATCTTAGAAAGCGCTTTGGAAACATTCAACAAGTGAGTTTACATCATAAAAATAAAAGTCAGTCAGTCATCAATCTCTTGATTACTCGGTTACTCATACTTCAGGCTTCAGTGTAAGCTGATGGGAAAGGCCAGGATGTGCAACACAGGGTTCCCATATGGGAGATTAGAGCCAAACAAGACTAAATATTAATTTTTTTTCAGGGGGAAATACTTAATAATGAGTACACTTGCAAATGAGATGCAAATGAGACAACAAGCATTGTATTGAACCGATAGCCTCACTCGTATGATTCTTAAAACAAAAGAATATCTCATTTGCATGCATCCGTAATAACAGCTATTGCTTTCCTTTGTTACAGAGCTTTACTGAGAGACATTGAGGCACATTACCAGGATCCAACCCTACCCTACCCTAAAGAGGACAACCCATTGATGTTTGAAGCAGCCACTTATCTTGAATGGGCTGGGATACACAATCCTCTGAATAAGGTATTACAGCCTACGATCCATAAGTCCTTTTTTTGATTTGCCAGTCGTCGGTCGGTCGGTTGGTCGGTCGGTCGGTCGGTCTATCGCTGGTGATTCGTTATCTCATCGATATCAAGTTGACTGACCAACTGAGCTCCTGTTCACCATTGCACTAAATGTTATGTTTTTTTCCCCCTAGATTTACGTGACGACCAAGAAATACCCTTTCTTTGCTCTGCTCAATTTCCTATGTGTCATTTCTCAGCTTCCTAAGCTGGTTTATGTCAAAAGTGTCGGTAAGTCAACGCTACACCTCCATAACCAATTTATTTTACTTTGTATATTCTTGACTCAAGATATTTGTAAACCTCCTATCGTGGTTTGGACGAGGCCTCCTTTACTTCCCCGCCCTTGCCGGCCTACCTACCCGTCTGTCTTACTGTCTGCCCTTCTGTCTGTCTGTCTTCCTTGTAGGCACAATGGTTTCCCGTAAACCAACAGACCAGATCGACTGTGCGCCGTTCGTAGTAGGAATGATCACCGTGTTAAAGCAATTCCACTCTGAGTACACCGAGCAGTTCTTTTCTTGTTGTGGACAGTACGTACGCTCTCTCGTCGAGGCAGCAGCTATCAAGTACGTGGAAATCAACTATTTTTCTCCTTATTTTGGATCATATAACCACTCTAGTTTGTGTACATTACGTAAAGTACAAAATAATTCCCGTACTCAGGACTTTTTTTTTGGGGGGGGGGGGGGGTACAACCGATTCCGAAGCCAAAGTGGACCAAAGGGGACCAAGGCTGCGGACACACCTCGTGTACCCCCTAGGTACGGGCCTGAGAACCCTGGATTTGAGTAGTAGAAGTTCAACTGCACAAAGGGTCCAACGGAACCTCTTAATGGTAGAGACTTGCTCAACTCCAGAAAATTATGTAGATAACAATTAAAACAGGAAAACAATTTAGATTAAAATAAATGAATAAAAAATAAATGAAGGGTTCGACTGTTAACCTCTGTTAACCCCCTTCCCCGGGGAGGGAGGGTGGTGATTCTATATAGTCTTGATATAAAACTGTCTGTCATGTGCTTGATTGATACAGTGCTCGTACTAGTGATGTTCCGTCTGAGGTCGTTAACATGTTGATATTCATGGAGGACTATCTATCATACAGTCAATTAGAAAGAAAAGTAAGTAGTCATAATGTTAAGTAAGCGATCCTTCTTACCTAGCATACCATAAAACCATGGTCTTTTATCACGCGACCATATTGGTTGAAACAATGGGTTTTAATTTCCTTGTGTCCCCTTGCCCTCGCTTTGATGCATTTCAAAACGTTACAAACAAAAGGTTTTTGGTCTCATAGGAATATACATGGTCGCCGTGTGATTGAAGCCCATTTGCATTATTTTCTGTTGCAGGCGATCGAGGCACACATTCCTTCCTACATCTTCGATCAATTTCGTCAAAACGCCAATTAATTCTCAACGAGGTCCAGTAAGTCTTCAGTTCCATAGGTAGATACGTAAAATTTATCAACACAATATTGCATGCTATATAGTGGACTTTAAATTTGTCACGTGAACCCTGTCACGTGGGTACTGTCCCACTTTAAACGTCCCATGATAGTTTTTATAGCACTTCATTTGGACCTCTCATGTGATCCCTGTCATGTGGGTACTGTCCCACTTTCAACGCCCAATGATAGTTTTTAAGGCACTTATTTGGCCCTCTCACGTGATCCCCTTGTGACTTTTTTCTCCGCTTACATTCCCGCGAGTACTGTCCCATCCTACATTGTACAGCGGTATCTTACAGAAATAGGAAGAAATCGATAAAGATATTCATTGAGAAAAGCACTAGACGTGCAAGGTTTTGATTTGGTGTTGTCTGTCACATATCCTTGACTACCAAGGGGTATTTTTGCTATAGCCGACTACGCAATTAGCAAAGAGCTAGCACTCATATGCATACTAGCTCTGAGTTCAAGTAGTGTTTCTTACCTGGTCTTCAAGACGTAACATACTGTCTTACCCATAATGCACCGCGGTACTCTCAAATACTAAAGTCGATACATTTGTAAGGGTATTCGGTTTGCGAGGTACTAGACACCAGTCTCAAAATTTTGACTCCTATCACAGCGCATACTGTCTTACCCACAATGCACCGCGGTACTCTCAAATACTAAAGTCGATACATTTGTGAGGGTATTCGGTTTGCGAGGTACTAAACACCAATGTCTTAAAATTTTGACTCATATCACAGAGCATACTGTCTTACCCATAATGCAGTGAGCGAATTTTTAAAATGGCTGACACAAACACTCGCGAAAACATATTCTCTTCACAAAATGGTAATTGCAATACAACACCACCTCATTCCCATGGAAAGTAAAAATAAGTCTAGAAACGATATGCTTAAATGTTCAAGTCACACCGACACAACTCCAGAAAAGCTCGTAATAATATTGGTAACTCTTCCAACGTAAACTAGCTTAAGTAGTTATCATATAAAAAAAGTTATTGATAATAATGATATCTTAAAAATACAAATGAGTGTATGATCAGAAATCTAGAAAAATTAATATTAATTGTTGTACAGAGTTTTATAATAAATTTATTGGTATTTTAATGAAAATTATTTCTAAACAACTAAAATTATAATTATTGTCTCTCTTAACTTCCTGTCCGATCATTAAAAAATCATATTAGAACTGTTCTCCCACGAAAGAGAAACCAAGTGGTACTTATTCCCAGCACGTACACGGTACGACCTGCCGTATCATTGAAATGGCTTCTAGATGTCTTCCAGTAAAGGCGTGATTACACGGTGAAATCTTCTCTGCAACTTGTCCGGCTCGCACTGAGCGGCGACGCGTAGTTACAGCATGTACGGTACGGTTATAGTACGACTACAAATGTTTCTTTCTGTGATGTTCTTACTCATGTACCGGTAGTTGTAGAGTGCCATTGTTGTGATAAGGCATTTTGTTGTTGTTGTTGTTGTTGTTATGTGCTATTGGTGGCGACGTTGCTGTTACTGTTCTTTTTATGCCGTCGATGTCGATAGGTATAACACGAGAATGTTTAGTTCAAAATCACACTGAAAGGTAGTTCAGAAAACAGCGCGCGCTCGAAATACAAGAAAACTGGAGAAAACTGAGACAAGTGGGCCCAGAGAATTGTTGCTCTTGTGCGTGAAATTTTATTTTTATTTTTTATTTTATATGTACAAAAAAAAAACACAAACACACACAACAAGAACAATGTAAGACAGGGTAACCGCAACAGCCGTGGTAGGACATTTACTGCGGGCCTCGCTTGCTTTGAAGTCATGGGTTTTTTTACTCTCCATTATCCTCATTAAAAAGTACCTTCCATAAAGTTACATTTTTGGTACAAGTTACCAGAGACCTTTATTGTGACAAAGAATAACAAAATCCGATTTTTTCTCTTCTTAATGGATATGGGAGGGATTTAGAGCAAGCTGCTCTTCATGATGTCACATAAATACGAGCAATGAAAAAACAGACAAGGAAATGACCAATAATAACCGCTCCCTAATCTATGCATTTATGGCATGACAACATCTAAAAGAATTCAAAGTCACGCTCATTTGCATGAATCGCCTGACAATAGATTGACAAACACAGCTCCTGCCAACATGGAGTCGTTTCTCGACAAGAAGGACGCCATACTTACTGGAACCAAGATCTTTCCATGTTCTCATAAATTTTCAAAATGTATGAAAACATGGCAAGATCTTGGCCGGTAAGCCTTGCATCGAAAGACTTTCCGTGCTCATCGAACAAGTCGAAAATAGAGAAGTTGTTGATTTACATCGAGGACACTTGATGTTTTCAGTCGAGTGTTCTAGATGTAATTCAACAGCTTCTGTACCAGATCTAAGCAGCGTAGAAGATCTAAAACCAAGACTACTACATTCAAGAATCTTGAACGGTCTGGCGTTGGTAGAAGAAGGAAAGGTTTGTTCTGTTTCTGAGAGTCATTCGACAGCATCTTGGTATTGTTTTGATTGTGATCACTCCGTGTGTAAAGAATACGAGAAGTGTCATTCGTTATTCAAGGTCGTTCGTCTGGGTCATTTGAGGAAAGAAAATATTGAGTTCGTAATAAGTGAAAGTCGCCGCCATAGCTAGACTTCGACTAGAGTAATCTTGCGAAGATTGAGATGACATGATCTGCGAGTATGCTTGATACACGATCACAAAGATCATAAGACAATGTCATTGGATAAGTTATGCTTCGATCAAGAAAGCTGTATAATTTGTCAAAGCATCTGCAGGTAATAAAGCAGTTATTGACTGCTCTAGTACCTGCAGATGCTTTGACAATTAAATGACAAGGAAAAGCAACAAGAAGAAAATCAGTATTACTAACACAATCAAACAAGGAGAGAAAAGGGAAAGACAAAAGGCCAAGAAAATTATCCATATGCTACAAGAAAACGAACGAGAATTTCGGAGACAAATCGACGAGAAGAACAACCAAAACAAATTTGAATATAATTCATATTCCAGCCGACAAGGAATACATCAAGAATGTGATGGAAAGAGCACTGGTGCAAGGAGTGAATTCAGGGCTTGGAGAAATTACTAGCTCTTCCAAAACGGACCATACGAAGAGCACTGTACTATTTGGGTGAAATCTGTAGAACTGGTAGAGGTTTTAGTTATCAATATCAGCTTTTGTTTTCTTAAATAAATAAATAAAAGCTGATATTGCTTACTAAAACCACTACAGGAGAACTCAATCATGATCCAAGGGATGTTATAGACGTTTAAATCAAGCCTGAAGAAAATGTGAAAATAGTAAAGAAATATGCAAGAGTGATGGCAAAGTAGAAGTTGAATATATAACAGAGGTCAGTTCAAGTGAACGGAGATCATGCGTTAAACTGTCCACTAGTGATGAATGTGAAGCCATGATATATGGGAATCATTCTCATCTCTTGTGGCTTTACATTCATCGCTAGTTCATCAAGACAGTTTATAAAGAAAAATGTAAATTATATAGGATCTAAAAATAGTTTGAGTGGCTAGCAAGAAACCAATTCTTCTTCTCGCTGTGTATATGTATGTAATGGAGTAAACAAACAAACAAACAAAAAACAAAATAGATAAATAAAAAATAAAAACAAAAGCCATGGCCGTCGTATTGGAGGATGTTAAAAGAATTTATTGAACAGTTTTGCCAAATTCTTTGAACATGGCAGGTATGACGTCATGTGCAAGCGAAGAATTTTGGAGATTTACTGACAGCACAGTTGTCTTATCATTACATCTTATTGATACAGATTTAGTCATAGCAGATAACAATAGTCATAGAATATGCATAGTAAACATTACAACTGGAATACTGGCAAATACTTTTGGTAACCATCGTAACGGTGATGGAGAGTTTCGTTATCCATGTCAGGAGTACACGGTGATGACGATGGTAAGGGAGCGGTCATTACTTTTGATCTGCATATTAAAGCCCTCCCCTTTCCTGGTTCAGGAAAATTGTTCATCATGTTCAAGTCTTGACAGCAAACTAGAAATTTGATCCATTTTTTTATTCATTTTATACATTATTGATCAATAAGTTTTATCTTATGATGTTGTTGTGTCACAACATCAGACAATCAGATATCACAACTACCATCAAATTATCTTTCAAAGTTTGTACATTTGATGATTCTTTCAAGAGCTCTTATCTACGATGTAGCCCTTCTTGGGTCAGGTTAAAGAGATTACTAGATTTATTTACATCAACAAACTGGTAATACCCATAATGCAGTTTGCATAGTCTTGGTATGTCCTTTGTTCTGTTACCATGACACCCAGTTTTAATAAATTCAATACAGTACGTAAAAAAATGTTAGATCTAGTTCATAACTTAATACGGCATGTTGAATTATCAAAAATAAAGTTCAATTTTGTAATCTTCATAAGAATCTTTCAAAATCTGAAGTAAACAGTAAAATAGAAATTCTTTTTGTTAATTCGTTTTTTCCCCTTAAAAGATATGTTTACGGCGCTTCTTGTTCTTATTCTTCTTTTTATTCTGTTGTTGTTTACGTCCATTATTCCCTCTGTTTTGTTTTGTACTTGACTGTGATGTTTCGTCACCGAATATTTCCTTTAGGAATTCTTCTCGTCGTTGGATGATGATTCAAGAAGAATCACTAGTAAATACACATTCATCATTCCCACTTTGATATCCCAGTAGTTCACATTCATTTGGTTTTCTTACCTTTCATTTTGCTTCCGTGCATAATACCTAATGGTGAAATACCTAATGGTGAAATAGCGTCGAAACGTCAGTCACATCAAACAGTTCTTCTCAGGACTACACTCACCCGGATGATCATAATACAAATATTGTTTCTTGGACAAATATTGTTACTTCGATAAATATCCATTCACCTGGGTACAGACCATTCTTTACAATATTATATCTATGTTATTTATTTGATGGGGAAGGTTTAAAGTCTTTGTATTCGAATTTGAGCGAGTTATGGCGTTGAAAGTTGGATTAAAAAATGAATGCTCCCTAAAAACCAAATACCATATCTCGCTAACATACGAAATAAAAGAGTTATAATTATATAGTTAGAATTCAAATGTGATTTTCTTGCTTTTTTAGTAATTTCTCTGTCTGTACACTTCGCATGTATTAGCTTCCTTTGCAGACGTTCTTAGGGTCGTCACGTCTTCACGCAACGTTTCTCTCTCCACTAAGAGAGAAGTATTGCGTGACGACCCTAAGAGCGACTGCGTAGGATCTAGGAGGCTACGCATGTATCAGCTCTCAAGCATACCCACACAAAGCTTGGGTTACCTGTGGTTTGACGGCCTGGCCCTGAAAGTCTGGGCCATCAACTGGCGTCACGCATTTGTTGGCGTTAGAGTCAGTCTTTAAAGTTTAAAGAAGGACTGCTAGTTCTTGGCTACAGCTATCTCCAATCGAATCACACAGATGTATTGGTAAACTATCTCTTCGTACTCATGTGAAGCAAAATCCTCATCGGATTTGTATCTACCGAGAAAAATGATTCGAAGTGGACTGCACTGACAGCGAATTCGGCACCTTCCTACTACTTGTCATTATTTCTTAGTGATGGATTTTTTCAGCAAATACCGCTCAAAACTCGCTGAAAATGCATACAAGAGTCAAAAATAAACAGAATAACACAACAGTTAATTCGGCAATTTTTTATTTACGTTTTTCCAAAAAAATACAGCATATTCTAAATCCCCATACATTCTCTCATAAATGTAGTGAGCCTGGGTTGCCTGTGGTCGCATGACGTTGTCGTGCTTCCGCCTTGATGTTGTATTTTCACTTTTAGAATACCTAAGAAAGCAAAGCAAGTCACCTTGTTAGAGGTGCTCAAAGTTAAATAAAACATCTTGAAGCGAATAAAGGTAAGTTGTGACTGGCGTCTAGTAATATTAAATGTCATTAGTATAAATACAAAGGTGATTATACAAAATCGCGCGCTCTGATTGGTTTTCTATCTCGGATTATCAGCCGATAATCACCTTTTCGGACAAAATGGCTGTCAGCGTGACCGTCGCGCTTTTAAAAAATAAAATATTTTCACTTTCAATGTTGTTTCCTTCTTTCTTTTTTGAAATAATCACCTTTTTATTTATACTAAAACAATTATTCACCTCAGGCTCAGTGGTTATCGATGAATATTTACCTCGCAGCTCGAAGACTCGCCGCTCGGTAAATATTCATCGATAATCACTTCGCCTTCGGCGAATAACTGCTAAATAATGAGCCAAAAGGGTTTTATTCAGAATGAGCTAACGTTGAGACTAACTGATTGCTTAGTCATCGGCGAATTCTACTCGAAGAAGAAAAGCGAAACTTCTCAATTTGTAGAAGGGAATTTAATCACAGGTAGGCCATGGTTTAGCGATAAATTAGTTTGAAAATCAGTCTCTAGTAACTTATATCTTATTCATGTCTAGCGAAAGTTTAGTGAATAATGTCAATAATGAGCCAAAATGGTTTTATTCAGAATGAGCTAACGTGCTTTTCCTCCTTGATGTTGTATTTTCACTTTTAGAATGCCTAAGAAAGCCAAGCAAGTCGCCTTGTTAGAGGTGCTTAAAGTTAAATAAAACATCTTGAAGCGAATAAAGGTAAGTTGTGACTGGCGTCTAGCGGGGTTTCATCGTTGATCAGTTGATCGTTGATACAAGTATCGAAAGAAAACGACTAGGCGCCATGTTGTCAAGTACGAGTTTTATTCATGAGTAACACAGGGAACCCAATACATGATTATGTTAAAGATAAAGGTATCCCATAACATCTCCCTTGTTTTAACTAATAAGCTGGATATCTGACATACATAAAATTGACCTCATGTTGGTGGGTGTCATATATTGTACTTTGTATAAGTATAAAGGTAACCCTTCTACACGAGGTATCTGACTACGTATGCATAAATTAGCATACATTACATCTCCCTTCTTTTGGGAACAAAGTTAGTGTTTCAAATAACTCAATATAAAGTTTGTGAGTATAACATTTTAACAATCCTTAACAATGTCTATGAAGTGTTACATGTGATAGTCTTTAGACCATGCTGGCTGTCTTCTGATTCTTGATGATCTTCTGAGTGTAGGATCAGGTCCACTGCTTCCATCATCACCATGTGGTAAGGGTAGCATTTGAGTTGGTCTGTCAACGTTGACTTCGGGTCCAACTTCATTGGGTAGGTCTGGTATTGGTCCAGTTATGTCAGGTGGGTCTTCACTAGTCTTTATGATATGTCGTCTATTTCGGCGATATGCCTGACCATTGGGTGTGGTCACAACGAATGATCTTGGGGTCGTTGCTTTGGCTGTAACTATTGCCGGAATCCATTTCTTGTTTCTTTCAATGCGTACAGTGTCTTTCTCGTTAAGAACTGGAAGTTTCTTTGCTTGCTTGTCATAGAAGAATTTCTGCTTTTCTTGACAATTTCTTAACTGATCACGTGCATCTGTAACAATCTTTGGATACAATAATTTGGGTGAGGTTGGAATGTTTGTTCTTGCAACTCGACCCATTAACAGTTGTGTTGGTGTGTAATCCATACCTGTTACTGGTGTGTTTCTGTATTCAAGAAGTCCTAAATATGGGTCATTTGATTTCTTTAGGATCCTCTTTACTGTTTGGACTGCCTTTTCACTCAACCCATTTGACTGGGGATAGGTTGGGCTAGATGTGGTGAGTTTGAACTTCCATTCATTGGCAAAGTTCCTAAACTCTGTGCTGTTATATGGCATATTATCAGACATAAGTTCCTCTGGAATACCATGTCGGGCAAATATTGATTTCATATGTGTGACAATAGTTGATGCTGTCTTGTCTTTAATGAGACTTGTCTCAATGTACTTAGAGTAGTAGTCAACAACAAGTAAATATGAGTTGCCTTGATGCTCGAAGATATCTGATGCTATTCTTTGCCATGGTCGGTCAGGTATCGGGTGTGGTAACAGGGGTTCCTTGTGATTCCGTTTTCTGTAGGTGTTGCACATGTCACATTTGGCAATTAGTTGCTCAATTTCATTTGACATACCTGGCCAAAACAGTACTTGCCTTGCTCTGGCTTTTGTTTTTGCAATGCCAAAATGTCCTTGGTGGATTAACTTTAACATTTCTGCTCGTGATTGCTTAGGAATGACAATGCATTCATCTTTAAAGATTATGCCATCTGCTTCATGAAGATTGTGTCTCACTTTCCAGTAAGGGCGTGCTATTATGGGCGTTTGCTTCATGTGTGTTGGCCATCCTTCTTTGATGAGCTTGCTGACCTGTTGTAGGCTTATGTCATCCTTTGTTTGTTGTCTTAGCTGTGCTAGTCGTTCATCTGATGCTTGTACATTCTTTACAAAGCTGTGTACCATTACTTCTATATCTTCATTGAGGTCGTTGTCAGTGTCTGTAGACTTAAGTGGGGCTCTTGATAATGTATCAGCAATGTTCAGGTACTTTCCTGGAACATAAGTAACTACTGTTTGATATTTCTGTAAACGTAAGAGTAATCGCTGAACTCTTGGTGGCGTCATTGAAAGAGGTTTCTTTACAATAGATTCTAATGGTTTATGGTCGCTGTGTACTGTTATGTGTTTGCCATATGTGAACTGATTGAATCTTTCACATCCAAACACTATAGCGAGGAGTTCCTTTTCTATTTGAGCATAGTTTTTCTCGGCTTGTGTAAGTGAACGAGATGCGTATACCACTGGGTGTCCTTCTTGTAACAGACATGCTCCCAAGCCATTCTTAGATGCGTCAACTTGTAGTGTGATGTCTTTGTTGACATCGTAAAACTGTAGTACTGGACTACTTGAGAGAATTTGCTTGACTCTATCTAGGGCGTCGTCATGATTGGGTAACCATGACCATTCTACATCTTGTCGGAGTAGGGCTCGTAGTGGAGCAAGTACCTCAGAAACATTGGGAATGTACTGTGAAAGGTAATTAACCATTCCAAGTAATCTTTGCAGGTCTTCTTTACAGGTTGGCTTTGCAATATCTGTGATAGCTTGAATCTTTGCTGGGTCTGGTTTGAAACCATCTGAAGTTATGATGTGACCAAGGTATTTTACTTGTGAGGTTCTGAGTTGAACTTTATCTCTGTTAAACTTGATGTTTCTCTCTCTTGCTCTTTCTAACACTCGCTTAAGGGCTTCGTCATGTTCTTCTAATGTTTTTCCTGATATTATGATGTCATCGTAGACTGCTAATGCTCCTTGTACGTCAGAGAAGTGCTCATCTACCATCCTTTGGGCTACATCTGATGCACAACATGCGCCAAAGGGTAAGCGGTTGAACTTGTAGCGTCCATAGGGTGTATTGAATGTACATAATATGGAAGATTCTTCGTCGAGCTTCTTGTGCCAGTAGCAGTTGCTCATGTCAATGACTGTGAATATTTTCTTGCCGCTTAAGTTGCTAGATATGGCTTCAATTGTTGGAGAACTGTAGTATTCTCTCTTGATGGCTTTATTTAGGTCCTTTGGATCCAAACAAAGTCTCAGTGATCCATCTTTTTTCTCTACAATAACAAGGCTGTTCACCCAGTCTGTAGGTTTCTCTACTTTGCTGACTACACCTGAACTTTCAAGGTTATCAAGTGTTTCTTTGAGCTTTGGTAGTAGACTAAGAGGAATTTTTCTTGAAGCGTGAATTACAGGTGTTGAGTTTTCCTTTAATTCAATGTGATATTCTCCATCAACTAGACCTAGTCCAGTGAATACATCTGAGTAGCTGTCAAGAATGTTGTGATCCTTGTTGATTTCATGTAAATTATTGAAGGAGATTAACTTCAACTCCTGTAGTGTAGGTAGGCCAATGATAGGTTTGATACCAGGTTTATCCACAATGTAAAAATCAGCTTTGACTTTGTTTTCTTTGTGGTTGATTTCCATTTTGCATTTGCCTTTAATTGGAATATTTCCACCTCCATATGCGGTTAATTTGGCTGATGTTGAAGTGATCTGTACTGAGTTGTCAATTTCATTGATTTTGTTTAGTGAAATGACGTTATACTGTGCACCTGTGTCGATCTTGAACTTAATGTCGGTTCCGTTTGTCTTAAGAATTACATATAATTCACTAGAGTGGTCATAATTTTCATCTTGAATTTCTCCAATGAATAAATTTTCATCTTCTATCACCGTGTGTACTCTTGACGAATTTTTAGTAAAGCATACATTTGCAAAGTGGTTTTTACCGTGGCATTTATTACACGTTTTGCCGTACGCTGGACACTTGTTGAGTTCATGTTTTGTTCCACATCGTTTGCATAGCTTGGTCGTTTGATTTTGATCCGGTCGATCAGCTTTAATTCGTGGCTTTGTTGTACTAGTAGTACTTGAAGGATTAGATTTTTTGAAGGATTTACTGATTGCAGATGCCTCTAGCTGACTTTCGTTTAGACTTTTAGCGTGTGTCTTGCTCGTCTCCGCCGCTCGCATGAATTCAATCGCTTTATCCATTGTTAACTTCGTATCTCTGAGAAGTCTTTCTCTCAGCTCACTGTTGTCGATTCCACAGACGATCCTGTCTTTGATGAGTGAATTTTTTAACTCACCAAACTCACATGTTTTCGATTTATTGACAAGATCAACGAGAAACGCGTCAAACGGTCGGCCATCTTGGACACATGTGTTGAATTTATATCTCTCGAATGTGAGATTTTTCTTCCAGGCGCAGTGCTCCTCGAATTTCTGAATGAGATGATCGATTTTGTCTGATTGTGCTTCTGTGAAGACGAAAGTATTGTATACTTCAATGGCATCTTGGCCTATGGTGTGTAAAAATATCGCACATTGCGTTGGTTCGGGTTTTTTGTCTGCTCCGCTGGCAACGACATAGAGTTTCCATCGTTGAATCCATCGTCGCCAGTTTTCTGCCACATTGCCTTCGAGACTTAGAGGTCCATTGCTTTTGAGATGCTCCATTATCCTGACACCATGTCATATATTGTACTTTGTATAAGTATAAAGGTAACCCTTCTACACGAGGTATCTGACTACGTATGCATAAATTAGCATACATGGGAGAAAGTAGTTGGTTTTTAAATATTTTCCTTGTTTCGAGCTTCACATTGAAAATAATCATCCACAGGACTAAAAATGCAGATAGACTCTCTAATCCCTTTGATGGCTTCTCTCGTATAACCATAAAACAGAGTAGATCGCCAACGAATCTTCTATCACGGCTCAAAACGCAAGCAAAATGTCGAAGAGGTTCAAAGCCAAAATATGGCGCATGCGCAGACAAATTGTATACATGTTTGGGCATAATGTTTTCCTGTTTCAGACCACTTGTCATTATCTTGAGAATAAGATTCTTTGTTTGAGTTGTATCCATATTCATGTGTCTTCTCATACGCAACCGTTAAACAAAAAATGATACTCTAGGGAATGGCACGTGGTCTGAAATGGGAAAACATTACGCCAAAGCTAAAACGGACCTAATTTTTTCTTGTTGACTGGGACTATATTGTTATTGCAGATGGCAGCAGCACAAGAATATTCCCTAGAAGAACTAAACTACTTCAGGGTTTGCAACGTCACCACTCGAATCATTGCTGACAGACTAAGAGTAGTATTCAAACAGTTATGGGACACTCGCTACGCGGTGACACACGGCCAGTGGCTAGACAATGCTAAGAATGGCATTGATTTACACGGCTTGGAATCACCTAAAAGTCAGAAAAGAAATTTTCGTGAACTTGCTATTTTGAGAAATGGGAATAGAGTTGAATGGGACTGTACCTGTCTTTTCTTTGTCATTCTTTATTCAGATAGTATTGGCAGAGGTCTCGATCCCGTTGTTAAGAAAGGCGTGGATGACTTACGTCAGTTCCGTAACAAAGTCTTTGCTCATGTATCTGATGGAAAGTTAACAGAAAGGGATTTTGAAACCTCTATCCAAACGGTCATAGCTGCTTTTAACACCCTGAAATTAGACACTGCTGATATCGAGGCAATCAAAAATCAGAAAACCTTTCCTACAGAGGAACTTCGAGCCATTAAGCAACAGTTAGAAGAAGAGAAAATGCGTAACGAGGAACCACGATCGTTTTGTGTTTTGCCGCCCAAACCATCCCACGAAGTTATCGATCGTTCAGCCAAAATAAATGAGATAATAGAAGAAATGAAAAGGTTGAGAAGCACAAAAACAAATGAAATAACTCTTATTTATCTGTCTGGGAATCCTGGCTGTGGCAAAAGTGAAATAGCAAGGCAGATAGGTGAGAAGGTTTTCGATGATGTTCCCGACGACGTGACAGATCAAGTAAACTTTGTTTTCGCTCTCAACGCATCCAGTACAGACACATTAATACAATCCTATATTGAGTTTGCAATTACTTTAAACTGCGATGAGAACTCTACAACAAGTATTGGAACATCAAAAGATCTCTCTAAGGAAGACAAACTCATTCATCTTAAAAGTCTTGTAGCCCCTAAACTGCGAAAGTATTCTTCGTGGCTCTTGATCGTGAATAACGTTACAGAAGTTAAATCCGTCTTCAGATACTTGCCACAAGCGGCAGAGAAGACGAAGGGAAATGGTCAGATACTTGTTACCACACAAGACAGTCGATCCATTGGTGCAAATGATTCCTACACTTACCATTTATCCCTTAGTCGCGGCATGAATCCTGATGAAGCGGTTAAAACACTTTCTGAAATATCGGGCATTGATTCTAATAAAGAATGCATTTTACAAGTTGCAAAAGCTCTAGATTTCCAGCCACTGGCATTAGCATGTGCAGCAGTCTACGTGAAACGTGTAAGTTATACCAAAACATCAATGTCATGGGAAGAATACTTGCACAAGCTTCAACAAGGCAAGCGAGAAGCGACCGAAGGGGAATACAAAAGAATCAGTGTAACTTATTCTCAACCGATGACTGCAGCAGTCAAGTTGGCCTTAGAAAATGAAATGGCTGAAGACACAGTTATGATGCATGCTTTTCAGTTCTTATCTGTGGTGGCTCCTGAGCGGATACCCCTAAAATATGTCGTCCAATATGTAACACGGTGTTTACCAGATCAAGACGAAGATCTCGTGGCAACCAGTGTCGTTTTATCTTCACTTATTCTTTTTTCCGAAAATCAGTCAAAAGAGATTGGTGTACATCAAGTGGTGCATAGTTGTCTACAATGCACTGTTCAACACAAGAATAAAGAAGAAGAATTTTATTTTTTGGTGAACGTAATTCATGCTTTTTCAGCACTTTTGAACGCCTTTGATGCGAGCAACGTCAATCACATTATAACGACAAAATTTGTAGCAGTGCATTTTATGAAAATCTCTAAAGAACTAGTTTTTTATACAACAAAATCTTTATCAGCCATAATACTGAAAAAGGAAATTCAAAATAGATACAAGGAATCCATGAGTTGCATTACGGCCGCGGGAATCATCTGCGGAATCCACGCTAAGTACGAAGCCGCAAATACTTTGTATAAAATAGTACTGATGATGACACAAAATGTTCATCATGCTAATCATCAAACTTTAGTTAACCCATTGAATTATCTTGGCAACAGCCTCCTTCATCTGGGCAAGCATAAAGAAGCGCACAAATGTTATGAGAGAGCATTAGCGATTCAAGAGATGGCGTATGATCAAAATCATCCAACATTGGCTACTACATTGAATAATCTTGGAAACAGCCTCCGTGAACTGGGCAAGCATAAAGAAGCGCAGAAATGCTATGAGAAAGCATTAGCGATTCAAGAGATAGCGTATGATCAAAATCATCCAACATTGGCTACTACATTGAATAATTTTGGAAACAGCCTCCGTGTACTAGGCAAGCATAAAGAAGCGCAGAAATGTTATGAGAGAGCATTAGTGATTCAAGAGATGGTGTATGATCAAAATCATCCAACATTGGCTAGTACATTGAATAATCTTGGAAACGGCCTCAGTGAACTGGCCAAGTATAAAGAAGCGCAGAAATGTTATGAGAGAGCATTAGCGATTGAAGAGATAACGTATGATCAAAATCATCCAACATTGGTGGGTACATTGAATAATCTTGGTAACAACCTCAATAATCTGGCCCAGCATAAAGAAGCGCAGAAATGTTATGAGAGAGCATTAGCGATTCAAGAGATGGCATATGATCAAAATCATCCAACATTGGCTACTACATTGAATAATCTTGGAAACGGCCTAAGTGAACTGGGCAAGCATAAAGAAGCACAGAAATGTTATGAGAGAGCATTAGCGATTCAAGAGATGGCATATGATCAAAATCATCCAACATTGGCTATTACATTGAATAATCTTGGAAACAGCCTCCGTGTACTGGGCAAGCATAAAGAAGCGCAAAAATGTCATGAAAGAGTATTAGCTATTGAAGAGATGGCGTATGATCAAAATCATCCAACATTGGCTGGTACATTGAATAATCTTGGAAACAGCCTCCTTCATCTGGGCAAGCATAAAGAAGCGCACAAATGTCATGAGAGAGCATTAGCGATTCAAGAGATGGCGTATGATCAAAATCATCCAACATTGGCTAGTACATTGAATAATCTTGGAAACAGCCTCCGTGTACTGGGCAAACATAAAGAAGCGCACAAATGTCATGAGAGAGCATTGGCGATTAAAAAGATTGCGTATGATCAAAATCATCCAACATTGGCTGGTACATTGAATAATCTTGGAAACAGCCTCCTTCATCTGGGCAAGCATAAAGAAGCGCACAAATGTCATGAGAGAGCATTAGCGATTCAAGAGATGGCGTATGATCAAAATCATCCAACATTGGCTAGTACATTGAATGATCTTGGAAACAGCCTCCGTGTACTGGGCAAGCATAAAGAAGCGATGAAATGTTATGAGAGAGCATTAGCGATTCAAGAAATGGCGTATGATCAAAATCATCCAACATTGGCTAGTACTTTGAATAATCTTGGAAACAGCCTCCGTGTACTGGGCAAACATAAAGAAGCGCAGAAATGTCATGAGAGAGCATTGGCGATTAAAAAGATTGCGTATGATCAAAATCATCCAACATTGGCTGGTACATTGAATAATCTTGGAAACAGCCTCCTTCATCTGGGCAAGCATAAAGAAGCGCACAAATGTCATGAGAGAGCATTAGCGATTCAAGAGATGGCATATGATCAAAATCATCCATTATTGGCTAGTACATTGAATAATCTTGGAAACAGCCTCCGTGTACTGGGCAAGCATAAAGAAGCGCAGAAATGTCATGAGAGAGCATTAGCGATTCAAGAGATGGCGTATGATCAAAATCATCCAACATTGGCTAGTACATTGAATAATCTTGGAAACAGCCTCCTTCATCTGGGCAAGCATAGAGAAGCGCACAAATGTTATGAGAGAGCATTAGCGATTCAAGAGATGGCGTATGATCAAAATCATCCAACATTGGCTAGTACATTGAATAATCTTGGTAACAACCTCAATAATCTGGGCCAGCATAAAGAAGCGCAGAAATGTCATGAGAGAGCATTAGCGATTCAAGAGATGGCATATGATCAAAATCATCCAACATTGGCTAGTATATTGATTAATCTTGGAAACAGCCTCGGTGAACTGGGCAAGCATAAAGAAGTGCACAAATGTCATGAGCGAGCATTAGCGATTCAAGAGATGGCGTATGATCAAAATCATCCAACATTGGCTCCTACATTGAGTAATCTTGGAAAAAGCCTCGGTGAACTGGGCAAGCATAAAGAAGCGCACAAATGTCATGAGAGAGCATTAGCGATTCAAGAGATGGCGTATGATCAAAATCATCCAACATTGGCTCCTACATTGAGTAATCTTGGAAACAGCCTCCGTCATCTGGGCAAGCATAAAGAAGCACAGAAATGTTGTAAGAGAGCATTAGCGATTCAAGAGATGGCGTATGATCAAAACCATCCAACATTAACTTCGTCCAGTCCACTGGTGAAAAGACGCAAGCGATGATTCTTGGGAAGTCAAATTACAAGTACCACCTTGCGTTTGACGGTACCCCTATTGATATTAAAGATCAGTTAAAGATACTTGGAGTAACAACAACTACAACAACAACAAAAGTTTTATTTTGCCCTTGAATGTACATATTTACAAAGATTTTGATATATAACTAGTTAAATTTACAAAAGAATATAAGAGAGCACAGCTGCTTAGAAATGGTAAAACTAATCAAGCTAAGTGGCTAGGTCAAGCGGATACTAGATGAAAATTTCAGAGCATGATGGGACTTATGGAAAATATGAAGAATATAATTATATATGAAAAGCACAATTTGCAATTACATATTAATTAATTAAGAAATTAAGTGTCTAGATATACTATTAAATATATATTATTTACATATAAACATATATTTAGAAAACGAGAAAAAATATATATATATATATATAAATAAATAAATAGAATAGGATAGGATGGGCATAAGAAAGTGCATCAATATACGATGTAATTTGGTGCTTGATTAGTAATTATTCAAAATCGAGTTTGAGATGTTCCGACTCTTTGATTTAAGATCCTCTTGAACTGAATTCCATAGTTTGACGCCAACAAATCGAATGTTAAATTTCCCGTAATTGGTCCTAACTTTCGGCAGATAATATGATTTTTTAGAAGCAAGTCTAGTATTATGTTGATGTACTTTTTTTATGGTCTCAAAAAAATCATCAAAAACACTAGGAAGATGATTTGTGTAAAAGTCATACATAAAAAGTACATTATGAATATAAATTATATCATCTGATTTAAGCAACCCCAATTTAAAAAAAAGAGGGCTGGAATGAGCCTTGAAGTCTGAAAAAGTCATGATTCTGACTGCCTTTTTTTGAAGAGTGATAAGAGGCTTCAGTGAAGTTGAGTATGTATTTCCCCAGGTTACTAGAGCATAATTTAAAAAAGGATAAATCAAGGAATAGTAAATCTGAATTAGAACTGATGTACTGACTAAATGTCTAAGTTTAGAGAGTATGCCAACAGATCGTCTTATTTTCTTCGAAATATGCAAGATATGAGATTTCCAATTGAGGTGAGAGTCAATGTAGACTCCTAAGTATTTAATGCAGTTTTCCTGCTTAATAGCTTTATTCGCAATGAATAGTCTCATTGTATAATTGGAAGCTTTTTGTGGTGGATGGAAAATGATATAATTAGTTTTATCAATATTTAAAGAAAGCTTATTTGCAATAAGCCAACTAGATACACGTTTTATATTTTCATTGACTAAGGCTTCTAATGTGATCAAGCTTTTGTGGGAACAAAAAAGATTAGTGTCATCAGCAAAAATGTGAAAGTCAAAGAAACCACAGCAGAGATGAAAATCATTGATGTATAGTAGAAATAAGAGAGGTCCTAGTACAGAGCCCTGTGGTACACCATTAGAGACTAAGACATCATCAGATTTGGTATTGCCTATGGATACATGTTGTTTTCTATCCGACAAATAGGACACAAACCATTTGTTAGCAATGCCTCTGATACCATAGTGCTCAAGTTTCTTTATTAGAATAGTGTGGTTAACTGTGTCAAAAGCCTTTGAAAAATCTAAGAAGACTCCACAAGAATAGAGGCCATCCTCTATTGAAGTCCGAATTCGATCAGTAATTAGAAGTGTTGCTTGTACTGTGGAATGTTTTTCCCGAAAACCAAACTGTTTATTATAGAGTATTTCATATTTGTCAATATAAGAAATGTCTTTTATACATAAGCTTCTCCATAATTTTGTTAAAAATTGAAAGTAAAGAAATTGGCCGGTAGTTATTCATAATTAATGGAGAATCTTTCTTGTGAACTGGTATTACAGTGGCTACTTTCAATTGGTCTGGTACACATCCCAGACTAAATGAAACATTAAATATTATCTTCAAGTGGGGTTGATAAGAAAGTCTTCAAAATCTTTAATGTGTAGGTTGGGACACTAAAGGGACCAGTTGCTTTAGAGGAATTAAAAGCAGATATTATATCTTCAATTTCTGTACTTGTCACAGGGGAGAGATAGAAGCTATTAGATTGTTGGGGACCTAAAAAGTCTTCAGGCTTCAATTCAGCAGTTGGAATTGAGTCAGCTAACTTTTTGCCAATATTAGAAAAATATTGGTTAAAGGCAGTGGCTATGGCCTTGGGGTCCTTAACAGTAGAATTGCCTATTGTAATTTTTGATGGAGGACTAGCGCCTCTTGGTTTAAGATTTATCAATTCCTTAATCCCACACCAAGTATTTTTGATGTTTTTGCTGTTTACCTGAAAATATTTTTGGTAGTATCCTTTTTTACTTATTCTGAGAAGTTGGCAAATTTTATTACGATAATGTTTATATTTAGTGAAATCATAAATACTTCTAGATTTAAGATATCTTTTATATAGTTTGTTTTTAACCTTAATTGATGTATGGATGCCCTGGGTAACCCAGGGTTTAGCATTGGATAGGTTTAACATTGGACAATAAGTTATCCTTTAAAGAACACACTAATGAAGTGTCGAAGAAAGTATACGCCTAAGATAGGAGCATTACTACGCCTTAAGCGTCAGGTGCCGGCAAATATATAATATTAGTTTTATATAAGAGCTTTGTATTGTCACATTTCGAGTATTGTAATTCTTTACTGATTGGTATAGGTAGAACCATTAATAAGAAACTCGAAAATGCTAACTATTATGAATTACGAACAGTATACAGTATGTTGCCCAGTTTCGTGACACTTCAGGTTGTGAATACTATATCTTCTCTACGGAAAAAGATAATTCTATAAAATTTTGTCACATAAAGGCAAATTTACATTATGATGTAGATATTTTCTTCGAATCTTTTAATTTGATAAAATAAAAGGAATATTTCGACGGCCACTTAAGTGCCCAGTTTCGTGACACGTTGTAAAAATGCATTGTTTTCAAAGTAATTCACAACAAAATTCGATAAAACAAATCAAAAACATATTTTCTTACCTTTAACTTTATTTTGTTGTAAAATTTGAAGTACTAATCTTAAGTTGTTTCTTTGAGAATAAGCAACTTTTAATGCCTAGTTTTCGAGCGCAGGGCAATTAACTGCGCAGTGAAAATCAAAGATTTTCGTCAAGACAACTCCACTCACCTGATAAAAATGGCTTCTCCTTGACAAACACGTTCTTTAAAAAGATCGCCAAAACATGCATTCCGAAGTTGAATGTTCGGCTTTCTTTCGGTTCTCTTCGTTTTCCGAAATATTAAATAGCCGTCGCTAAAAACGAGTTTAATTTGTAAGTGTCACGAAACTGGTACTGTCACGAAACTGGGCAACATACTGTAATGAACATAGGAAATAGTGTTAGTTACGAGCCAATCCTTAGAATGGCTGATATGCGCACTGAAACAAAGACGAATAGAACAATCATTAGTTATATTAGACCTTTTTGCTTTATCACTATTTTCGACTTCGTGCACTCTAATTAAAACAATAGGTGAAATCAAAGATTGTACGGAATTTGAACATCTTTAGAATTTGAACAAAAGATGCTTGTATTTCATTGTTGTTGAACAATAGTTGTAATCAGGTCATAATTTCAAGATACTTAAGTGTTGTGCATTGGTATGGCGCGATAATCGTTAATTACAACAATGAAATACAAGCATCTTTTAAACTTGCGGCACTCGATCACGCCAAGTGCGAAGCGGGCGGGCGCGCGCATGGTGTGTGTGTGGGAGGGGGGTTGGGGGGCGGGCGCTAAGAGGGACTTAGGACATAGTCCAGAATCTCATCAGAATCTCACACTATCTGGACCTAGAATTTAGTCTCGGGAAATAGATTTTTGAAGGATTCAGTCAGAATGCTGAGCACGAAAAATTGGATCGAGTATACTAGAAAATCCTTTGGAGACTTGAAGTATTCATCTCCACTTTATCTCATTTATGTGCCTCAAGCCATCGACGAGCTTTGTCAGCTTGACTAAGATAATAGTTAAAGCACTGGATTAGTGTTGGTCAAAAATATACTCTATTTAATAAAATAAGGGTGTTTCAGAATTTCCCACTTGCATCAGAAATTTTTTTATCCTATCTTTGAAATAACACGTTTAAGTTGAACAGTTTTTTTCGAGCAAAAGTCTAGGAAAAGTATTAAAAAAACATGTCGGAAAATTAAACAAAAACTGGACAAAAATGCTGATCGAAATGCAACACAAACAGCAAATGACATCTATCCTGGCTGTCCAAATACGCTAGCTACAATTGAAAAGACAAGATAAAGACGAAAAGGCAGAACTAAATGAAACCAATACCAGATGATTAACTTCAAAATAGTCCAATATTAGCCCTCATTCAGTACCCTTTCTTTGGATTCCATTTTATTCCAACCACTTGGCACTTTTTTAGGCTGAATATTGGCCTTGTCTACAGCCACAATTTAAAATAAAAAGTTATTTTCTTTTCCAAAATAAATGAGAATTAACAGTGGAATCCACCGAGTGGTTCTTCCTCAACTACATTTCAAAATATACAATAATAGACGTAATTCGTCTTGGTGTAATGTCTACCCATTTTAGAACAAGTGTTATTCCTTAGAGAATAAGATTCCTTGTTTGAGTTGTATCCATATTCATGTGTCTTCTCATGCACAACCGTTAAACAATAAAATGATACTCTAGGGAATGACACGTGGTCTGAAATGGGAAAACATCACGCCCAAGCTAAAAATGTCTATCATAGCTAGAGTTGTCTAGAAAAATAGAAAAATACTTGTTCAAGACTCGACCGGTCGTTTGTTATAAGTCATTTTTCTCCCTGTCAAAATCAATCGTCCATGTGAACCAATCTGTTTCCCAGCTGTTTTTGTCCCATAACAAAAAAAATTCATTGAAAAATCTTTTGTTTAATAAATTCATCCAACATGGTGGCTACGACTTCACGCCAAACGAAGAATTCTCTTCATTTTTCGTACTTTTTCTTGGCCTTCAAATAAATAGAAATAAATAACTCATTTCTTTCCTGTTGTCATTCTGCAGCTACTTAATCAGTTAATATCGTCGCTAGACTAAATAATGTCTACAAACTTGGTTGACTTATTCCATGCTTGTAAAAGCCTTCAGGGCTTTTTGTCACAAGAACTGTAATATTCAGCGAATTTCTTTATCTCAACGAATATTTATTGACGAATGTGCACATTACTTTTGCCTGAGGACAGCTAAAGTATTTTATATCAGTATATCTTATTTGTGGTTTTTTTGGAATCCTGTATTGGATGTGTATCGCAGATGGCGGTTTCCCAGTCGTGTTTTCAAGTGGATATAAATATCGCTAACTTGACTTTCCTTTTAACTTTAAAATACTCAATAAAACACAATCTGCAGGTGAGTGATGGTCCAAGATGTACGTGCACCCAAACATTTCCTGTAAACATCATGCTACACACGGAACACAAACAAACCTAACGTGTCAGTACAAAATGGTTAAGAATCTACAAATGAAATAATAGATGGTCCTTTCAGGTGGACTGGGATTTTTTCCGAGCCCTTGCACAAGCTGGAGTCTTCTGAATAACTTTTCTATCATCTACAAACGCTTTCTAAAAGAAGTCACGCAACATAAATTGGACGATAAGAGTGCACCCAAGCATTCTATGAAATATGTCACGTCTTTAATTAAAAAAAGAAACATCACGCAACAACAGAATATCTCCAAACAGGGTCACGCATCTGGTCAAGCATTCCGAAAAGAAGTCACGCAACACAGTGTTTACACAAGAACGGAGGTCACGCATCTACATCAACATCTGCACGTTCCAGAAAAGAGGCTAATAAACCGATTTAGCTTGGGCGTAGAGGCGGGCCATAAAACAATATTGTTTTTCTGGCCCGACTCCACGCCCGGGGGATAGCACTACCCGTCCGCAAATGTCCGGATTCTCCCCAGTCCCTCACGATATTAAATTAGGCAATGAGAATAAGATTCTTTGTTTGAGTCGTATTCATTTTCATGTGTCTTCTTATGCATAACCATGAACATAAACAAAGACAAACATTACGCCCAAAGTAAATCGAAGCCGAAGAAACAAGTCAGTGCAAAATAGATGGGGATCAAACTATGGACCTTACGCTCAGAAGGCTGCTCTCGCCAACTCAGCCACACTTAAGCTCAGTTTTTGAGATTTATGCGAAAACCATACGTTTCTTTTACTTCTGCCTTAAATATTAACATCTTTTAAAATGTGTTATTTTTTGAAAAGGGTGGACAGTATTAACATGATTATAAAGGAAGATGATTCGACAAGCCAGAGGGCGTACGTACGTATTAACTAGCGCCGAAAATATATCAAGACGAGTAGAGTGCTCGATTATCATTTCTCAGCAAGCAGATGTTTCAACTTCATTATCTGTAGGTAATACGCAATTATGGGTTTATATTAATCCGCGCTAAGCCGTGGTCAACTACTTGATGTAATATTCCGCAATTCATGACAGGCAGACTCGGTCTTGTTTTATCAAGTATGTGGTCACATTTCTGGGGGAAAAAACCTCCCTTCGGAATTAATAACCTGAATTTATATTCACGTACATTTTAGAACCTTGATGTCAAAGAATATTTTTATTCAATAGTTAGGGTTCGTTTCTGTTTTGTTTAACGTGAGTGTTTTTTATTATTATTTTAAAATAGTTCTTTTAAAGTCATAAAAAGAAAACTTAGAAAAGCAAATAGTGAAAATAACTGATATTTTCATTCGATAGTTAGGGTTCGTTTCTGTTTTGTTAAACGTGTTTTTTATTTATTTTAAACTACTCTTTTGAAGTCATAAAAAGGAAGCTTAGAAAAGCAAATAATGAAAATAACTGATATTTTTATTGGATAGATAGGGTTCGTTTTGTTTTTGATTAAAATCAGAAACTTCAAGAACACAACAGTGAGTTATTTCTGTAGTCTTTTCAAGCACAAATCAGATCAGATACCAATGTCAATAAGGGAAAGAAGACACAAGTACATAGATTCAGATTATCCTCTGTCAGAAAAAACTGAGAATGTAATGGCTCATTTTTTTCCATTTTTCCATCAAAGTTGGACGTCTGAAACATAGAAAGATGATAAAATGTAGGTTCAGATATGTAATCGGTTGACAAAAAGCGTTAGATGTCATTGGTTTTTGTCAGGAATCTGTCATGAATTTCTTGCAACATTGGATCATTGTCGATGTGAGTGAATTTTTATCAGATATCATCGTCATTTTCTCGGTCCGCAAAGCTCAAGGGGGGTAAAAAACACGACTTTTGTCTCTATCAGATAAACCCAATACACTATGGCATATTCTTGTTGAATAATTCTGTCTTTATTCATGTCATTAGTAGAAAGTTCTGCTTAATGGTTTCTCGACAGCAGTACACAGCACTCTATAAAGCGATTCAAAAAAGCCCTCATTCTTATCTTTGAGGAACATAGGAATTTTCTTCGAAAGTCAAGGCCTTTCGCTAGCTCGTAGAAAACTAAGACAAAGCCCAACTTTTTGAGTACTCGAGTCTATGCTTTTGGTACCATTTTGAAAAATTCGGCAAAAGAAACACTGCAATGTTTCACTTTTTTGAACCATACAATTCTTTATTCATTTTAGGAGAACAAAATAATACTCTTCTACTTTGCATGTCAAATCACGTGTCATTCCCTTGAGAATTATTCCTGTGTTCTCTGATGATAACGTCCGAAAAGATGCCCTATTATGGTTGTGAATAGCAACATGGCGTCTATTTCGTCCCTTAAAAACAGTCCCAAAATGCAATGCAATGTCTACTCGACCCAGTTCTTTCCTCAAACTCAAAATAGTTAATGTTCTTCGATGGTATTCTCTGGATACTCCAGTTTTCCTCATTCCACAACAATAGACCAAATCAGCTAACGCGTTGCTATGTACGTTTTGACCCAATTCAAAACCTCTGGGAATAAAAACTTTTATTTTAAAACATTTTTACGTGATATTGAAATACAAAAGACAAAGAATCTTATTCCCAAAAGATTTGAGTTGGGCCAAAACGTACATAGCAAACGCGTTAGCCGATTTGGTCTATCACTCTGGCTACTATAAAGTGTTACTTTTGGAGAACCGATGTACTAGGACGACTTCATTAGCAAAAAACATATTCGCAAGTGAATGAACACGCAACTTTAAAACAAACTTTATAACAAGTTTTTAATTAGAATAATTTCCCTCGAGAATACAAGTTGAGTATAGAACCCTTGCACCTCAATTTGGAGGACAAGATAAAAGAATTTTAATCTCCTGAGAATTGGAACGTATGGTTTTATCCTCCAAATTGAGCTGCAGCATTCCTACGTGCTGCAAGAGGCTCTATTGACTAAAACAAAATTATCTTGTCATTTGTCAAAACATAATCCACTTATGTTCGAAAACATTACATTTGGAAATAGCTAGAACATTGGAAATAGTTACTCGGATATGAGTCGTAAAGTTGGATTACGAACAGTTGTTCATTGAGAAAAGGGTGTGTTAAAGAAGATTCGGAAATATAGAGCTGGGAATAAACTGCTTTCCTTGACTGGTTGAATCTCTGCTGCGTAAACTGATCTCAGGTTCAATAGCCCACTTTCGATATTCTGGTTGTGTGATCATGCACAAAGCAATTCAAGACGAGGCTCCGGGGAAACAATGAAGTAATCCTAATATATTCTTTTGTTTCCCCGGAGCCTCGCCTTGAATTTCTTTGTGCGTGATCAATCGGCCAAAATATCAAAAGTGGGCTATTTCCGTAGGAAGTTTAACAATAAACTTTCCTTTGAATTGAGATTCATTTATATTCTAAATTTGCATTGGCTTTTCAAGCTTTCTCTCTCGTATATATTCGGCCGCCATTTTGTTTGATTTTTCATCCATCTCCCCCCCCCCCCCCCCGAACACACACACGAACCTTGTTTGGGACCAGCAGAGATATTGAAGGACGGGGGGAGGGGGGTTAAGAATTAAGATTACATAATTTCTATTTTGTAACCAAAAAGGTGGTCCAAATTCTGTAAGCATTTTTGAAATTGGCCAAGGAATTCGCTTCTGGTAGGAAAAAAAACAACAACATTGTAATACACTGCCTGAGGCGATGAACAGATTACATTGTTCTTCACCTATCCATCACTACGAGCTCAGAATTATCCCTTGGGCTATGTTTACGCTCAAGACGTAAAAGTAATCCTACTTTCAGTAAAGTTGCGGTAAAATTTCTAAATCTACGCATTAATTACACGTGTATCAACCCAATTTCGCTAATTGGTTTGAGTTTTTGAAGTCCCTTGTGTCACGAAACATTGTTTGTATTCTTGTTATTATTCCATGAGTTCCCCTCGTCAATTTACAGTGTATTCATCTTTAATCTTTTTCCTTTATTTTTTGATAATTTTGTTTACCATTATTTCTAAGAAAAGCTGGATATAGTATTTACAAAGAGTTTTAAATGATTTGACATTTTCAATGTTTGCAGAATATTTATTTCTTTTTATTTTAACTTTATGATAGCGCTCACTTCAAAACATTTACTCTAAAACTGACAATATATTCACAGTGATTCCGTGTAGAAATTTATCCCAATTTCCTACGAAATGCCCTTCCTTACAAAGCTTTTTAGTCCTTTTAAAAAAACCTTTGTATTCTTTTAATCTTTTCCTAGTCAGCTCATATTTCATTTGTTTGATCTCACACTTTTTTGTCCTTTCTTTGTATTTATTTATTATCCTGTGAGATAGCCATAATCCATAATGTTGTCAATTATTCGAGGAAAAGTCCATGGATATTGATCTATCTTTTATAGACTGTCGCTTATATTTTACCATGAAGTAACTGTACGACGTATCTTTCCTTGAGATATACTACAATTCACTCTAAAATGACACAAGTGAATCCCTGACTTGGTATCGTTTGTTTTGTATCTTCTAACGTGGTAGACTGACATCCAATCCATCGTACCACGCGATATACATATCGAGTTAAAATCAAACTCAACTCGCAGTAATTGCATTTTAGACTGTTTTCCCCTATGCCTCTTGATCAGCACTTCAAGATAGCAATAATAAATACCTTTTACGCTATCTTTCACTGACGAATTTTAAAAACTGACGCCTGCTTTTATAGTTTACGTTTCTCAGCGAGTTGAAACATTTTCCAGTTCAATTAAAGTGTCAGATTTATAATTAAAAAAATGTTTTTCAAGCTGTATATATCTTTGATTATTTAATCAAGGCATGGCACTGAGAATTTTATAGAATATCGAATAGAATATTTTTAAATTACAAAATAAAAATCTCCTGTGAATGATGTATCTAAATCCAGCGCCAAATGCTCTACACATGCGATCAAAGACTTGCCGATACTAACTCCAACCTGGTTAATTTTTCAATCCTTTTAGAGGAATGACCATTCCTTAAGCCTCTGAAAAGTCAATAAATCCTTTCTTAATGTGTGCAAAGTCTTGCCTTCTCTTACCACGGTGAACTTCTCCAGCTCATCGCAGACTGCTGTTCTTCTATGACTGTGTGATACCTCGGCCAGATCTAAGTGAGCGAGACTCCGTAAGCTACCTGCTCTGGACGGCAAGGTGTCTTCGTAGTTCTCCCCTCTGTTTCCACCTGCTTTGGTTTGTTTGTTTTCCTGCGCCTTAATGGCGGATTTAATATCTCCAATATCGATTGTACTCTGCCGAGTGAGTTTCTTGTGTCGGTGTGTGGTTCCCGGCAAATGTGGCAGGAGGTTTTTTCCCGCGTTTTTTAGCGACTCGCTAAGCTTCTGTTTCTTGTCCTCCTTTTCATGGCGCTTGGTTAGCTCCACTTTGATAGGCTCGCAGTCAAGCAAACTATCCTTCTCGTAATGAATATCATTGCTATGATCTTGAAAATTGTTGTCCAAACAGGGATGATCTTTTTTATGCGACTTGTTTTTCCGCGTGGCGGACCCAAAGAAATGTAACCTTGATTTGTTTGTTTTTCTGACCGTCGGTGATTTCTCGGACATCTTCGCGGCTTCTGCAATGAGACTTAGCAGTTGTTTGATTTCCCTGGGATAGATTGAAGCGCAGTGCAGACGACGTAATGGCTCTTGAACTAAATTAATATCGACACCAGCAACTTTGTAATACCAGCACGTTTCGCTTCGCGTTTCACTTACTATTGACCTCCCTCGAGCTCGTGCATTATTTACAGCACAAGTAACTCAACTCACCATTATCCTTTATTAGATTTATAATGGTTTGAACTTTGTATAATTAAGAGATCACCTTCTCGTCTCGGTTCTTCTCTAGTGCCATTTGTTTATAAAGCAAATTCAGGTTCGCAGCTCAGTAAATACGTCGAGATCCACAGCGCGCCAGTTTGGTTATAGCCGGTACTCGTGTATACCAAACATGCAGTTGATATTACAGCCCCGCTATTAGCGTAAAACTAGGGCTCTCCTTATTAATGATTTACGATCTTATGCTTATTTATAGTCGATGGACAAAACTGGGGTATGTTCCTTTGCCTATATATTATCTCATTTGAGGGATTTAGTTCATGCTTCCGCCAAGGTTCAACGTGATTGGCTGGTTAGGGAACAGAGCATGTGGTTTTCCCATGCCATATCGTGAAGCTAGTATTTAGATTCTGTGTTTATTGGAGATAATCTGCCATAATATCATAATAGCAAGACAAGATTAGTAGTTTCTCTTCCTCAAGGTTGCTCTAAGATGGATTACTCTTCTTGTTCCAAGCAGTACTTGGGTCGTACATTAGCAATACATCTGAACTAACACAAACTGTCGTAAACACTCTTCGCATGCTCTTATCAGTATCAACCACGTTGTCATAGCAACTGCCACATCATTTTGAATTCAGTGTTATGACGTTCTTCGTAACTCCAGCTTTCTCTTGATGATACGTGATTTTACGGGTATACGTAAACGCGAGAAATCATTTCCTTACTTATGATGGGTTTCATGAGACACGTTTTGGTGAATACGAATGCTCTTTTACGCCTGTTTTTAGTCATCATCATTTCCTTAAATTCACTCCATTTTAAAAAGCTAAATACAAAATGATCGTCAAAGATATTTTCGACGAAATTTCCAGATCAATGAAGTAGTATAGTATGATATGTCTGTTTGTTTGTTTTTAGTAGGGAGGGGAGGGTAGTTTTAATTATTTGATTCGTTTTTATTTTATTTTATTTATTTATGTTTTTGTTTGCTTTTTTCTTCCTCTGTTTGTTTTCATTTTAAATAAAAAGTTTCCCTAATATAAAACTATTCCGTGATAAACTAGAATTTCTTTGAGAATAAGAAGTAAATAAAACATAAGTCATAATAAAGATAACTTGAAAAATATGTAATTATTTTAGTCCGTGTAATAAGACATATTAGTTTCCGGAGTAGAAGCTGAGTGAAACAATGGTCGTATAATCTAAGAATTTTTTTATGTTTTTTTCATTTCCTTTTTTAGCTGAATGTATTGTGTTTTTATAGAATTAGATTAATTAGATTTAAAACAACAGTTGCCACTTGCCCAGCCTAGTTCTTATTTTATTTTATCAGTATAATAATAAATAAATCATATTGTTTAAAGTAAATGAATAAATGAAAGGATATATGAATGAATAAATGACAATACGTATAGCTTGTATATACAGCTTGTATATTTCAAATAACGTTGAATACTGAATACTGCATACTGAATAGTGCATTCCAAAACCAAAATGCATTTTGGGTCATGTAATATTGTCTAAAGTAAAATAAATAATAATTATTTATTTTATTTCTAGTGCATTCCATCTAGCTGACAAATAGAGTGCAAATCGCTGTATATTTACTTTTTATTTCAAATTAATAAGACCCACAATGCCCTTTGGTCTTGGAATGCACTATTCAGTACTCAATAATAAGTATTCAACGTTTTTGAAATAGCTGTATACTTAAGTTATCAATATATAAACAATATTTGCATGTTTATGTGCGTGTGTATAGTTATTTAGTAGTTTTTAGTTAGCATGATAATAGCCCCATGGAGTACAAACAGACCTTGCTTCTTTTTAATTTCTCTTCTGGTTTCAAATCATGCTGCTACTCCAAAAACGAGAAATAAATAATGAATAAAAATAGCTAGAGTTTTGTGCAAGAAAACACTCCAGCTAGCTATGATTTCCACATTTCGTGATGAATGCCTCGACTGTTTTAGCGTCATGACGTCATGTCCGCCATGTTGTTTTTAGCTTTTCTTGGCGTTGGCACCAGCAGGGCTGTCACGTCTTTTAGAAATACTTTAATTTAAAGTCTTTTGTACATTTTGCGTACCGTTGTTTAATTTTGACTCAATTATAGTTGTTCAGAAAGCTCAAATATTTTATTGAATTCTGATTTAAGAGTCAAACAATTGCGCCTCAAGTGAAGAGTTTTACGTTCATCGCCGCCATCTTGGCGAGTGTGTTTTTAGCCACTTGGCACGTGGCTCCAACTTGACCTTCACTTACAATTACACACTTCAGTTGAAACAATTTTATTCAAGTCACTTTTGACCAATCTGGATTCGTGTTTGATTCTGTTTATATACCTAAAATAAATACCATATCTGTAACAAAACATATACAATATAAATGCGTAAATGTCTAACATCTGCTTGTTTCTATTTTTAACGTGAAAGGTATATCGGAATAACGCCTTTTCGACATTTTTCTTTTTTTATGAAAGTGGTGCTAGATCTTTTACTAAATCTGATTTTCAAAATTTAGAATGATGATTTTATTTTTCCTCTTTGTGTTTCATATGGAATTAAAGGTGACCTTATAGTACTTCAGTAGCCAGAGTAAACTTGCATCCATTTAATCAAATATGAATTTAGTTTATATTACAGGTAGCCCGAGTAAACGTATATTCCATTGAATCAAATGTGAATTTCGTTTATATTTGAGGTAGCCCGAGTAAACGTATATTCCACTGAATCAAATATGAAATTGGTTTATATTTGAGCTAGCCCGAGTAATCGTATATTCCATTGAATCAAATATGAAATTGGTTTATATTTCAGGTAGCCCGAGTAAACGTATATCCCATTGAATTAAATGTGAACTTGGATTATACTCCAGTAGCCCGAGTAAAAGAGCACTGAATCAAATATGACGGGCTTGACCCAAGGTTCTGCTAAAATCTGTGCACTTAATTTTGTTTTGCTAGAGCTAAAAGGCCAAGGAAAAGCACTCAAAATTCTTTTCCTAGCATGAATAATTACATTCAGTTCTTAAAATAACCCTCAGAGATTATTCGAGTCCATGTTACTAGAATGACAGTCGTATCGTAAGTTGTTCTTTGTCGTGAAGGATAACGTGGCTACACGAGTCCCGCACGAGTGTGTCCTCGTAAAGAGAAATATCAATAAAGTATTAATAGATAATGTAGATGAAAATGAACATATTCTGCTTGCGTTACTTGGTATTATACTAACGTCATTTCCGGTCTTTTTTTTTTGTAACGTGAAGAGCGAGGCAGGTTGGTTTGACCTTCACTTACACCTCATGGCAACCTTTACTTCAAATTATTTTATGTCAGTTCATAGCCAACAAATGCGTCCATAATATGTGTCAGTTTAAAGGGTTAATGAGTAAATATCAGCTCTTGCGTGGTATTTTAAATCTTAATCCAACACAAACGAAAAGTGTGGGGTCAACTATAATAACAGCTATTGCGTACCACAATGATTAGTAAGATGACGTGACCAACGATCGCGAGATACCGTGACCGATTGCGTACCACAATGATTAGTAAGATGACGTGACCAACGATCGCGAGATACCGTGACCGATTGCGTACCACAATGATTAGTAAGATGACGTGACCAACGATCGCGAGATACCGTGACCGATTGCGTACCACAATGATTAGTAAGATGACGTGACCATAAATCATAAACTATAAATCATAAATCATAAATATTTTTAAAGGCATTTGTATTTTGTATTTTGTAAAAAAAATAATTGTAGTGCCCCCAGTGATTTTCAGCTTCCGCCGCCCCTGGGTTTGATGTGGCCTCATAGACTCCATGTTGGCTCGATGTGGCCTCATAGACTCCATGTTGGCTCGATGTGGCCTCATAGACTCCAACTTGATTAAATTTAAAACAAAACCTCTTTCCATAGACGTTTTAACCATGGGTTTTAACCATGGGGGGGGGGGGGGGGGGGGGGGGGGGGAGAAAGATATTTCCAGGTTGTCCCAACAATGGTAGGAAGAGTTTACGTAAAGTTTTTTTAATTTTTGACGCATCAACTATAGTGATACTTCAGGTTTTTCGTATTCTGCCGTGAGTTTGCTGTATTTTGCCGTGAGTTTAGTTTGTTTTGCCTTGGGTTTTTGTTTTGCCGTGAGACTTGTGGGCCACCGTATAAGGCTTTGTCATTCACGTGCCAAACAGAGATGGATTGGCTTGTAAAACAATGAAATACGAGCATCTTTTGTTCAAATTCAAAAGATGTTCAAATTCCGTACAATCTTTGATCTCACCTATTGTTCTTAAAGCGCACGAAGTCGAAAATAGTGCTAGAGCAAAAAGGTCTATTGCTAATGAAAAACCACGCATTTACCACCAAACAAAGTGATCTCAAAACTTTTTATTCCTATTTCATCCTTCAGAGAACAATGGCACTCACGCAATTGACTTTGTTGTCACTCCTCTTCTTAATATATTCAAATTAACACTATAAGATGATCATCTCGATTATAATGAAGTTCAATTCTATTTCCAGAGTATATTTATAGAACTAGGGCCTCCTATGAATATATTTAGTGTTTAATTGAACAACATCCAGCCCAGCTGTCAACAACATTCAAGTGTTTTTATATCAAGGAAGACAGATGGTTTGATATTTTCATTGATACTGAAAGTCAGAGCAAGCAGTGGATATAGTCGCCTGCGCTTTAGCTCAGTTTGCTGGCGAAAGAATAAGGCTCAGCCATTCGAGCTTCATTCTGCTGCTTCACAGTCTTGCAAACCAAGAATATTGACGTCTACAGTTGGTAAGTTGGTATAGACTTTTGTATAGATGTTGTAGTTGAATTTCCATTTACAAATTAAACAATTTTGCCCTGCAAATGTAGTTAGTTCCAAAAACGACTGATTCAAACAAGCGCAAAATGTTTTTACTTCTCTTGAATAAGATTTAAAAAATAGAAGAGAATCGGTGACAACAACCGTATTGGTCTTTACACAGCGGTGAACAAGAGACACAACTTTTCAACCATGTTACGTCACGTATTCAGCACATCTTTACCTCAAGTATATAGTTTTGTCAGTTGCAATTTCATAAATCTCCTCAGCTAGAAAAATAATCGGCTAAAGTATAAAGAAAACTGTTCGAATCGATTTCAAATCTGATTCTCAATTTACGGTATCGAGCTACCTTTCCTTTGGCTTTTATCTTTGGGGCGTAGTCAGGATATCCAATGTTTAGGAAGAGGTGTCACTCGCAATACGGCTAAACAAATCTTATTTGATAAAACCAGCCAGCTTCACATCGGAAGGTGTCGGTTTAACGTACCAAAGCCCGTGCATAGAAGTATGCGAATACTAAATGTTGCCAGAGCTGCATGAACGTGGGGCTAAGGATCTCATGCATGAATACTAAGAAAAGCCTTAAGGATCTTGAAAGTTTACTTACTAACGATAAGTCACTTCTATAGCAAGAATGATCGCTAGTTCAAGTTCATTACATCAGATTAAATATCGCAGACTTCAAAGCACTGCCTACAGCAAACGCCTTGCTATCTCATGCGACCAGGGATCATTAGTGGCAGCTAATGATACTCAGTAATCTTCGCTCTACTTTTGATTATTTTGGCCTTCGGCGGGTAAGCTTACACGTGATTGATGACGTCACGACGCGAGCAAGAGGTGCTGGTTCAAGTTGATTTAGATAGGCTACAAAGTGCATCAAAGCTCGCAAACAGTTATGGGAAACTGAGTCCTGTAAAAATGGAACAGGGAAATCAATTAGTGTTATCTTCGTCTGTTGAAATGCATTTATTTCCACTGAAAATATCACTGAAAATAAAAATTGTGAGATGAATTTTTAGGGGAGCCGAAAAAGCGTCATTTTCCCAGCATCCTTGTGCTAGAATTTCGAGATCATGCACATTGGCTATTTTCTCTCTCTCTCTCTCTCTCTCTCTCTCTCTCTCTCTCTCTCTCTCTCTCTCTCTCTCTCTCTCTCTCTCTCTCTCTCTCTCTCTCTCTTTCGAATTCGATAATAAAAATGCTTATTTTTTCAGTTCTATCATCGCTCCAAGAGGCAAGGATTAATTTTAGACTAATAGGACTCTATTACATGGATAATTATACACCAGGGAGGCATGAAAATTGCTTCTTACTAATGATTTCCTCATTATATCGGAGATATTTGATTCCATTTTGAGGTAGTTAGGACACAGATGGGAATAATGAAGTCCTGATAGCCAATCGAAGTAAGACTTTTAAAATGCTCCATATCAGCTTGTTGCCATTAGTGGTTTGCTGTCGATGATATCATCCCCTTTAAGGGTTAATCTTTGTATGTACTCCCTACTGATACCTCTAGCTGAAACAGTGCGACACTTTAAAAAAAAACACACTTGGGAAAATCGCCTCAATCACTGGCGAGAATTTGGTGAGTTCGTCATTGAATATACTCAACTTTTCGCGCTTTTACTTATGTCATTTCTTCACAAGGCTTTTAAAGAAAACTTATCCAAGGTAAGACTTCATTATCGCTGTATATTTATGATATTATATTATATATTATACATATGTGTAATAGCTTCAATCCATTTCTGTCGAGCTTCATTTTCACACACGACAGTTCTCAAGTAGTTACATCTTTCCAAGAGGTTGTTACAAGGGGCGGTTATCTTTTCGAAAAAAAAAAAAAAAATTCTCGGAAAAGCCACAATGCAAAAAAAAATTGAGCGGAGTTACGGGAAGTCAAAGTGATCCAGATTTCTATATATTTTGCCGGGTTTGCCCCAATTCAAAATGGCTGCACTGTATGCTTAAGATGCTGTAGAATGTGGTGAAGTAGGAGTTTTCATTTCTGTCGAACTTCTTTTCGAAACCCCTTTTTCACACACGACAGTTTTCAAGTACTTCATCCAAGATGCTGTTATCATCCTTCGCTATCATGGCTATACTAAAAGCATTCTTAATTAACCAGACATCAAATTCACAATAACAAGAAATACTTTTGGCAACCTTTTTTAATTATAAAGGGTAAATTTAGTCTGTATAACAGTTTTTTCATAGAAATTAGAAAATATTTTTTTTAGAAATATAGTTTTTACCAATCGAAAATTAATTGATTCAGAGTGTAATTAGATCTAGGGATTTTCGGCGACCCATTTCTTGGCTCATTATATAGATAATCCATTAAGAGATATAACTGCATTATATTCTTTATATTCCATTAAAAAAAAAATTCAATACAGTCCAGTAACTGTTGCTAGATAGTCAAAAGAACCACTTGGACGAAATGGGTTTGGTTTTTGCTTTCATTAAGATGAAACCATACTCGTCTCGTTATCATCAAAACAATGTTAAAGATAACCTTTGTATCACTATCAATATACACTATGATCTACCATTCGTGCTATACATACACACTATTTACTTTACCATACATACTTTGAATACTATATTATACCATATGTATACTATGCTTTGCTGTATAATTACATACAAAAGCAAGTGACTTAAACTTTACTAAGTAGAGTTTCGTATGCCTGGCAAACAGGTGCCATGCCGCGACCCTCGAATGGCTTCCGCTCTGAACCAATCAGACTCCACGAAAACACACATACTCATGATTCAATCACATTGCTTGAGCTTGAAAACCATTTAAGAGTTACGATTCTATATTGATAGGTAAAAAATACTCTTGCGAACCGCCTGCATTATAGTTATTATAGTTTTTTTACCAAATTTTTGATTTTATCACAGGCGTATAGACAACAAACAAATATTTTTAGCGTAAGCGCATTTCAGGAAGTTTCCCAGGAATTCAAGAAGTTTTTTAAGTACAGAAATGCTAATTTTCTTCAAACTGATATGCAAAAAGTTTTCACGCTAGAGTAGTACCAAGGTACTGTATTATTAAGATCAATATGAAAGAATTAGCCTTAACCTTGAAATCCTCCCGATTTTTTCCTCCGTTTTACTTCCAAAAATAGACAGTTTTTCAACGCCCAAAAGGAAGTAAGTCGCAGGAACTCTAGAAACCCTGTCTTGTTATTACCATTGGCAGCATATAAATGCAATCTGTCTTTATATATACCCCTTACAGCACTTCGGAATTCAGCTCAATTTGGAGAACAAAACAATAGCTAGGTTTCCAATTCTCAGGAGATTGAAATTCTCCATTGTTTTGTTCTCCAAATTGAGCTGCTTTGACGTCACGTGAAAGGAGTCTATACTGATACATACGTTTTGGCTTTAAAAGGTTAAATATATCTTGGTTTTGGCTGTAGTTATAATTTACTGCGTCTGCCTGAAGCAATATTAAGTATTGACATGCATGATATTTGTTTTATATTGTTAAATACTTTTTAACATATACTTAAATAACACTAGTATGTACTGTCTGATATAGCTTAACTTTAGCAACATTAGATACATCGTCAGGTTTTAGAAGCGTGCTATTGCGTGGCATGTCTCTTGTGGAATGCGGTTCAAAAATCAACTTCTTAATTCCAATTGGAATTCAGTGAATGTAAAGCTACTCTGTAGAAATGCCACTGCTAAATCCCTTATATTTGTTCTTATTTATTCTTATTTATTTATGCATTTATTATCTATTTATTGATTTGATGAAGTCAGCTATTCGAGGTTTTTGGAAGTCGTGATTCAATTCAGCGAGGTTCCTTTTGCTTGAGGAAACAACAATATCTTAACATGATAAGCTATCAACCATTAGTCCTTCCATACCTGTACATTAGGACCTTTGTGGTGCCGATATCAAAACACGTGATTTTCTTATTGATCCAAAAACTCGTTCCACACAACATAACTAAATAAATAGTACATTGGTATGTTTAACATCACATAGAGAGAAGAATGACCTATCTACTAGCATTTCAGAGCTTTAGGAATCCATCACGAGAGCGAATAACAAGTAAGGCACGTAAAAATGCTGTGTGAATGACGTCATGCAGAAATTTTATCTTCCGATTCTAAAATAAAACGGAGCCGGGTTCTCAACACTATAAGCGGGTTGAATGGAATTTGCGAGATATCGTTTAAATTCGGTGTGTTAGCGGCATTTTTGATAGATTGGACCGGGAAACCTTTAATAATAAGGAGAGGCTTTGCATTTCTCGTCTCTTCTCGTCTCCTCTCTCAGCTTCCTGTTATGATTCCAACCATATTTAATATTTCACATGTAAACAGTATTTCGAATGTTCTTAAACCAATTTTTTTACGCAGCTTATCACTTGTTTGAACTCCAATCTGAACAATTGAGCAAAACAGCAATCTTTATGTCTATATAGTGTCTGTGTATACACACCACTCATATAGTAAGCCAAATTAAAGTAAATAGAAAGAGCCAGGACGTCAGTTATTTTCTCTGTTAAAGTAATCGAAGGATATGAACGGACTCTTCATTTTTCCATTACTGTAATCGGCGGCCATGTTGTTCTGATTACCCATGATGCATCATTCTCTTGAAGTGGCTCATTTATAAACTTATTAATTCAAATATTGAAAATCGTTGGTAGATTTGAAAGTTTTCATTTTTTCACTTCAAAACTTATTAACTTAAAGTTAAAAAATAGCGAGAGAGAAAAAAAAAATTTTTTTTAACTGAAAAATTGTGATGCCTCAAAAAAATTCCATGCTCGGAGGATTATTCTGAATTTTGTTAACGGTGATTTGATTGAATCAGGAAATGTTCTTTTGATTGTTTAGCTAAAAGCCGAAACTAACTTCTTTAAAATCTAGTAAGGATTAAGTCAGCTTAAGCCGGGCCATGTCATTTGCATGTCACATATCAGTGAAATTAAGAAAAAGTTGTTTTCACTATTTTATGATAAACAACTGTTCGTGTTTGAAGTCTTTGAAATAGCTTCCTTAATTGATTAAAAAAAACACAGAATGTTTTTTCGTATTTGATTATTTTGAATTATGCCGTGATATCACGTGAGATACTCTGACACAAAATCTAAAATGAATGAATGAATGAATGAATGAATGAATGGATGAATGGATGAATGGATGAACGAATGAATGAATGAATGAATGAATGAATGAATGAATGAATGAAAAAAAGTAATTATCTATTTATTAGATTATTATAATATCATAAATCTATTTTTTCTTGTCATTTGGTTCAGTGTTTGATACTGTTTCCCAGAATCGCTTCAACTTGTTCCTTTCCTTGTACGCCTGTGTCTGTGTTGCTTTAGAAACCTATGATAAATCAAGGAATGCTTCAAATCTCTCAGACACAACCTAAAGAGCATGATCTGGGTATCTGAGCATTAGACTTGGAAACACGTACCGTTGTTGTGGATTTGAGTTTGCCAAGCTCTTCTCTTAGTTCTTTGATAGTCCTATAGTTCAGTATTGAAAATAATGCATTATTCAAAAGAATTTTAATTCTTAAAGACGTTTTCTTTTTGCTCTATTTATTTCTTTCCCCCTTGTTTTTATCACAAGGTCTTTAATGAGATTCTCTTCTCTTCTCTTCTCTTCTCTTCTCTTCTCTTCTCTTCTCTTCTCTTCTCTTCTCTTCTCTTCTCTTCCAGTCTACTGTCCCCTCCCCCAGCGTATTCCAATCAATTTAACCCACAAAAGAGATTCATTAGGAATCAAACAGCATGAATGAACAATGACCTCGATCGCTGGAGGCTCCTCACATCAATTGTCAATCAGCTGACATCCTTAAAGCATTCTGCGTCATACTTCTCAGTCGCACAGCTATACCTGACGCCTTGCTCTTCTTCACTTAACAGTTTGTAAGAAACACTTCATGATCACACAAGCAACAAGTTCATCACGAAAAACGATAGGAATCCATTCTACAGCACTATATAAGGTTTGTATCATAATTTTTGATAATTACAAAACGGGTTTGTGTTGACCTGCCTTATTTTGAAGTTCGCTAGCGTTAGTTTGGTCCAACTAACTTTCTGCCAAAAATTTTCGCCAAAACACTCAATTTTCGTTTTCCATGCCACGTATTCACATAGGAAAAAATTATTTCTTGGAAGCCATCACGCAGACTTAAATGCGTGCAATCCTGACTTTTGTGTAGAGAGTTCCATTTTTTTTTTCTTGCAAACATTTGTCATTTGAAAATATTTTAATTTTGTTCCTTTTGTTGATAAAAAATTCCTTTTTCCCCAAATCTCTTCATCGAGTATCTATAGTTTAGTCTTAGCGAGTATTCTTACATTTTGCTATAACTACTAGTTTATCTCTTCCTCAACCGACTGAAATATTAATAGCAGTCTAATTTACCTTTGTTTTTCTTCAATAATTTGTTCCAATTCTCGCTTGGAATTCTGTTTTACAACAACACGAAATTGGTTAAAAATTTAGCTATTAAAAAGGGTACAAAAAAAACAAAAAAGGGTACAAAAATTCTCGAGTAGCAACTAGGAACAAGAACGTAGTGCTGCTCTTTGAAGTGAGTTAAATTTGACGTTTGACTGATTTAATATAAAATTTCAAACATTTTTCTTTTGCTTATTCCTTGTTTGTTTATTAAAGAAAGACTTTTTGTTCGTATATGCACGGAAACACACGCTTTTGAAGAAGGTAGATTGAATATAATCTCACTTGATTTCCCTGTAGCTTTGAACAACGTAAACTGCCTTCTGACAGCAACACAATTTGTTTTCGCTGCATTTGTCCGTTTGTCAAGTGTATTATTCAACAAAGTACTTAATTCAAGAGCTAAATTTCAGATTCAATTTCTGTTTATTTTGAATCATTTCTATGTTTCCCCCCCACATGATTCTACTTTAACCCGAAACGTCGCTTAATAATCCTACCTCAGAGTTCCTGACAGCTGCACTGAGTTTGTTTTGCATCTCACACAAAAGACTGAATCAAAACAAAATACAAAATTAGCGCCACTATAATTAAATAATAAGTTAACATGATTTGAATTCTATTTGTTTTATTTCAATTCTTGTCGCATTTTTATCTGTTTTAGTCTTGTTTTATAGTTTCAAAATAATTCGACCGATTTTATTAAATTACACCTTCAGAATTTGCCCCAGGATATTTGATAGTCTTTAGTGAAGTTGGATTTGTTTTCAAATTTTATTAGCATCATATTTTAATACAGCAGTTTTTCGGTTCTCGTTAATTAATTCAGTGAAAAAATTCCCCAACACTGCGCAACAAAGTGGAGAGGAGAGGAGAGGAGAGGAGAGGAGAGGAGAGGAGAGGAGAGGAGAGGAGAGGAGAGGAGAGGAAAAATTTATGATATCTCGTTTTAGTTTTCCTGATCGTCCCAAAGGCGGGGAGGTTTTCATGTCAAAAACACCTCCCCCAACCGCTTCCGAGTCTCTCGCTACACCACTTCACTGCTGCAGGCAACTGATCTATTTCAAGATCTACACTTGTGTCGAGTCATCAATAATTTAGAGCTGATACAAATTGAAACTTGTTGAAACCACGATAGAAATGACAGTTGTTCGATAGTTATGTAATTTCTTACATTTGTTTTGCTACTTTTTCTTGCTCTTTCTCGACTATAACCGCCTATAAAATAAAAGGTTTCATTATAGATATAACTTTTTCATAGATACTTTTTAACTTCTGCATATATTACAACAAATGACAATACGTGATATCGAAAGCTAAAAGCTGTTGGTCGGTCGGTCGGTCGGTCGGGTGGTCGGTCGGTCGGTCGGTCGGTCGGTCGGTCGGTCGGTCGGTCGAATTAAATACACCAAAGCGCACATATATGTTCTCGGTAGTTAATCATGATAAACTGAAAAAACCTTAACGGTTAGTATATAGCAACTACTCACTTTGTTCCTTTCCAAAGCATCATTAAGTTTCATCTCCAGAATAGAGTATTTTCTAAAAATAAAATAGTCAATTGCAAGATATATCAAGAGCTGTGATTCGGTCGAGATGAATGAAATGAATATCGATAAACCTTGACCGCCATTTTGATTATAAGCAGCCACAAGAGAGTATGAAGTAAGAGAGCACATCTCCGTGCCCTATGATAATTATTTGAAAAACTCTTCTTAGCTCCGCGAACAGCTATTTTTAGCTGCGCGCGCAGCTTGAGATATTTTATCATGGGATCCCTGATTCCTGACTTGTCATACGTTTTATACATGAGCCTCTGGCTCGACAATTAGGGTAACCTAGTCCCACGCTATGACTTTAATAAATCGATTGATTCATCGATTGACTGATTCAGTTCAGGCTGCGCGCGGAGCTAAAGATAGAATTTCAAATAATTTTCATGGGGATAGACCTATGTATGGGAGATGTGCTCTTTTATAATTACTTCATACTTTCTTGGCAGCCATCAACAGTATGCGAATAAATTGGTAAGGCGTGGGCCGAGAGAGGCTTTTCCTAACTTGTCCGTTATAAACAGTTATTTCGCTAACCTCTTGTGCTCTTTTTCCGTCCTTTCCAAACATTTCTGGAGACCCTGTATTTTTCAACGAAAACAAAATCATAGAGTGATAACACGGATACACGGTGCAACATTGCGTGCAACATAACCCTAAAACAAAAATTTGACCACGTATATTCACTTGTTGATGTTATTTCTATTATCATTGTAGATTAAGCGGAAAAATCGAGATTTTTCCTGTTTTGGCAGCTGGTAATGTAATCATAATGTTTCAAGACACAAAATGCACGTGCATCGTGTATCTGAGCCTTTAGAGTGCATCGACTCAAGCCAATAACACCTAGTGTTTTTTAGTCACAGGTCACAGGTCGACCTAAAATACATCCCAAGGTCATTTGTTATAATCAATCAGATTTAACTGTTTCCATATACGGCTGCATCTAAAAACTACATAGATTTTTCGTCGCGTCATAAGCTTAGATAACAGGTATTTTGTACTTCCGGTGCACCCAGAGGATACTAGAATCTGATTGGCTAATATTATAACAAACTCTGGATCTTTTTGTAGATTTGGTCTGTGATAAACAAAAAATGCTGCTAGCATAGTGGCATTGGTTGAAATCATTTCCCCATACGAAAGAACAAGTTAAAGAATTTTGACACTTCCAGCTTGGCACTTGCCTTTCTTGTATCTTGTGATGTCACGCATTCTTTAATTTTATCTTGAAGTTGTTTCTAAGGATTGGAAAATACTAAGTATGCAGCCGATATTATGTGATTATTTTGTTGTGAAATTTGGTCACATTTCTCACCTTGGTCGATCGGTTTTCCTCCAGAAGCCTAAATAAAAATAGAAAAAGCTTTAGACAACTTCGTGCCAATATGGCTGGTATTACAGTTGTGTGATCGACCATGATATCAATATAACGACTATAAGACTGGATTACGCTGAAAAAATTGTATTATTGTACATGTTAACTGTGTTCCTCTTTGTTTTGCTTCAACATTTCTTTATATAATTCTTAACAGACTTTAACACTAGACAAACAAGATGCTAATAGAGGCATTGCACCATCACGTGATGGCAGCTATGACAGGAGGCAGGAACAATAGAGCCTTTCCGCCTGGGAAACTGAATTCTTTCTCATGTAAATGAGATTAGACCAGATTCAAGTGTTCCTGCCTCCTGTCATGGCTGCCATCACGTGATGTTACCCAGTCTCTATAATAACACGAATCTTTCAATCTTACATTTTAATGTCGTTTTCCAGTGAACTTGTTTTAAGCTGTAGACGGCATTATTTTCAAGTTAGTATATGTCGAAAAAAATATTATTGAACCATGAGTATGATAAGAGGCATATATATTAATGATGCCATCATTCACTGATTCAAAATATTTCTTACGTACCTCCTCTTGTTCTAACTTTTGATTGGCTAACTTGACAGTCAATTTTGAATTAAAAATCATTTCCTCTAAATCCTGAAAAAAAAATTTTTAAGTATTTTTATTTTTACTGATACTTTATCTATAGGAAAATGTTTTTTTACACAAACTGAGGGATTATTTTTAGGCCTTGTTAAATTCCACTTTACTCTCAGCATGTGAGCAGTGGTAAACCTCTTAGTTTCAAGTAGATTTAGAATAATTATCGTTCTTATTGTTTGAAGTGGTTTTTTTGAAATTCGGATAAGCTTAATGAATATTCATTTTGATATCGTCCTATAGTTGTGTTTGTTTGTTTGTTTGTTTGTTTGTTTTTACCTTGAGCTTGCTTACCTTTCTTTCTCTGCTTAAATCTAGTAACAACGTAAACAGAATCAAAAACTACAGTTAAAATTCTGTCACAAAAGAAAGAATACAAACAACTAGGGAAAAACGTTTGTCAACGACTACATGAAACAATAGGTTTTGAATCCCTTGGGTCTCCTTGCGCTCGCTTTGAGGTGTTTCAGAACGTTCCAAACAAATAGGTTTTTGCTCTTAAGGGAATAAACATGGCCGCGGTGTGATTTTAAAAAGCCCAATGTCTGTCAAAATCGCTGCCTGGTTTACGTCTGTAGCACAGTTAGTTTTGTAGTCACGTGTTGATCACGTGTACAGTAGTACTACTTACGTCTGCCATTACGAGAAAACATGTCTTTAGTTTGAACTAACAAGGAACTAAAAACCAGAAGAAACAAACAAACAAACAGGCAACAAAAAAAAGACCAAAACATACGTTACGAAGTATTTGTGACGTAATGTTTGATCACGTGACTGCAAGGTTGCGCGCGCGATCAAATAATCACAGGAAGCCCAAACGACGGTATTCGATGAAAACTTGCGCACCCTTGAGAATAAGATGCTTTGTTTGAGATGTATCCATATTCTAGTATCTTCTCATGCGCAACCATTAAACAAAGAAATGATACTCTAGGGAATAACACGTGGTCTGAAATGGAAAAACTTACTACTGCTTATGCTTTAAGAGCATTATGAATTATGAATTAACGAAGCTGTTTCTAAATCTATTAGTCTTAAAGACAGGTTATTTTTTTACAACTTTATTGAGCAATAGCTGTTAATATAATACATGAAAATAGTTTAAAGGAAAAGTAGATAAATAAAACTACCCAATAGGAAAAGCGCGAACGGGACTCTAAGTCCCATGCTAGGCACTTCCCTTGAGGACAGACATATAAATAAATGTAAGTTAGATAATATATATATTAAATGAGTAAATGTGTTCTTATCTGTGACACGGACACTCGCGAACTAGTGACCATGTGCAAGGCAAGTCGATATTAAATAGACTATCTAGGAGAGTACAGTATTGAATCTTCTTAAATTCCTTAAATTATGACTGTAAAAACTAGGTTCAGGTAGTAGCTTATGTCATTTATTGTCAGAAAGTACAGAATGATTTGAAGTCATTCTCAAGAGAACGAAATAGCAGAAGACATGGCCACCATGTTGGTTGATATGACACAAGAAACTTAAATCTAACGAAAATTCTTTTGTTCATTTCAATCACCATGGTGACTGTGACGTCACAGGAGAGGCCAAGAATCCTTTCAAATGCGTGCCATTTAGTATGCCGTGTGATTTACTATCAGACAAGATGGCTATCACGTGATGTACTGTTATTTGCTCTGTTGCACGTCAGCTGTGATGGTGTCAGAAGTGGCATCTAAAACACAGACGCTATATGAGCAAAGAAAAGGCGGTGTTTGAGACAAATGAAAAAAACCCCAAGCCTTATCGATTGATATTAAGCAATGAATCAAAGTCTTAACGCCTTAAACTCTCGGCTCATGTGATATTTAAGCATTTGAAGTAGTAAAGTATGGTATATATATCATCGTTAACCATTTAACCATCAAATCCTTTTTAGTCTGGCATATTAATTAGTATCGGAAATAAAATCAATTTATGAGCAGTTAAAATAATTGAAATCTTCTAAATAGTGTGGTTTTTATATAATTTGTTATGATTTTAATAGTTTGTGCCTTCATGTCGTCCTTTTTTTTCGGTTATCTTTTAGTTTATTTACCATCAAATGATTCATAGTTTGGATACTGTTGGCGTTTCTTGCCATTAGTCGTTGAGATAACCTTGACTAAGGTTGCCAAAATGTCTCCCTCTTTCACTGGATGATTATTCAAAAGATCCGAGAGCGAAAAGATTGTAAACAAATGATCAAAAAAGTCGGAAAAACATCGGTGAAAAGGTGACTTGAAACCGTGGAATTTTTGTTTTTTTATCATTTCAAGCTCAATTTTGATGCAACGTTTTAGAGAAATACGTTTTGGTTCTCGAGCACTTTAAACGGTAAATTTGTCTACTTCCTTTTGCTGCCGGGATAATCGTGTTTTATCAAGAAACAGCACATTTATTTTACATAGCTTCCGGCTTCAGCTGGCAGTCGTTATTTTTTTCCCGGCTATGCCACGTGAAGGGATTTCAACGAATAATCCTTACAATGAATACGGAGCGAAAGTGTAAATTGGTCGAGTAACTGTACCTTCAAAAAGAATAAATTCCTAAAGAAATTTCAACAAGGAATGCTTATCAATTCCATCTATGCAGAAATCCAAAATTGTAGGCTCCAAAGCTCTTAAGTCACTTGAATTTAGCTCAAAGTAGTTTTTCAAATGTTTAGTTTTTGGCTATATTTATAAGCCAAATCTGCTAATTACACAACCATTGAAATCTCCAAACAACATTTTTAATTTCTGCTAAATTTAGCCGAAATAGTCATAAAATCTGGTCTTAGTGTTCAATTCGATTATTCAAATCACAATAGAATAGCTTTAATATGTTTTGTCTCGATATTATCCTAGAAACATTTATCTCCAGCCAATCTGTGCTTAAAAAATGTTTTTTTTCTAAGGCAATTCTGACTACAGAATCACGTCCGCACTCCTGCCTATAAGTTAATTGTTGTAAGTTATAATTTTGATGAGAAGTATAAAAATTTGAAAGCATTAAATGTGTTTACAGACTTCAACTTCCTTGTCTTTCAGTCAAAACCGCAAAAGTTTTAAATTAACGTTGCGCGACCGTCATCAAGCCGTGTTTTTGAATGACGTACTCCAAGAAATACAAAAACAAACTTCTTATAGGTTTAAAATATTTTATCTTCGTAAAACATGTACACAATTGCAGGATGATTTCCTCGCTTATGGAAGCCAAGTAGCCGTGGGGAATTTTATAAAGTAATTGTCAAGAAATGCGCTCAGAAAGTTGTCGTTTCAATGTTTGCATTTGAGACTAATTATATCTTATATTGGTTCCACAAACACATGAAAATATACCATGATATAAAACACACGTCAATGAAATCGATTGAAATAAATACTTAATGGATAGGCGTGGAAAGGGCTGCAATTTCCCCTTAAAGACCTGTAGATCCCATCGTTTAGGGATTTATGAGTTCTTTACCTCGAAAGATTCAGGGTATTTGATTCGGTGTTTGCCAGCCGCAATCCTATTACAAACAGACAAAGATCGAACTACTTAGCTTTGTAGAACTATAATAATATAATTTATCTGGGTTCTTAGTATTCTTTAAGAATAATCCGTTGTTTTTTTCTTTTTTCTTTTGCAGTAAGTACGTCAGCCCCCAAAGTTTTGAGTGTTTGAGTGAAACTATAGATTCAAAAATAAGGTATATTGGAAAGCGAATCTGTTTTCTTCTGAAATGGGAGACGGATGGGAAATTGAAAACTCGTCATCTGAGAAAGCTCAAAGTGGCCACTCAACCAAGACAGGTCATAGTGTATCACAGATGAGAAACAGTGAAGGATCTTCACAGGAGTTATCAAAATTTGATTTGGATTTCAAGACTACAAGGCGGTTTTCAGGGCGTTCTGATATTGCGTATTTTGATGCGATTTTACTAAGAGATAGCAAAACAGCATCTCCACTTGAGGATGTAAAACAAGACCCAGTACAAAACCGCGAGGAAAGAATACTTATCTCGTCTTGCGGATTTAACGGGAATATCTTAGTAAAAGAGAAGATTTATAACTCAGAAACTGGACTGGAAGTTACGACTTTTGAGGAAGAAGGCGAACCATTAAAAATGAATAGGGATATGAATATGGAAAGAGAGAAGATGTCGGGAAATACATCTCTCGCGCTGAAGTACCCATGCTCTTCACTTAAAGACAACGAAAATACCGAAGAAAACAATGGCTCACAGCGAACGGATTTTAATGAGAAGAACACTAAAGATTTCAGTGATTTATCACTTGAAGGGAAAACCAACGGGCATGGGGCTGTTGTGTCTTCAAGAGAGGAGACGGTGAGCTCGACAGCCGCGAGTAGCGATAAACATGGGTCAAAAGAAACTAATAACTCGGCTGAAATCACGCAAAACAAACCCCCAAGGTTGCAGGAGAAAGACAATTCTAAAAGAAAAATAATATCATTCAGGGCTCTAGTTCGAATGAAAGGTTTGGGAAGAAGAATAAGGAAGAAGCATCAAATTACGAAAAAACGTGAAAAATACTCTAACCACAGGAACGATAGTGGACAAATAAAAGAGATGAAGTCCGACTCAAGCGCCAAATATCTCCTCGAGTCGAGCACAAGTACTTCAGAAGAGCAAACACTAACTCAAATGAAAATCTCTCCTCGCAAGGAAGAACCAAGCTATCACTCGAGGAAACTGCAAAGATCCCAGAGCTTCAATCCTGATTACAAAGATAGTATATTTCCGAACTCCGACGAGCTTTCTTGTTCTTCGAGTGAAAATAATTGTAGCTCGGGATATCTGGAGCGTAGAAGAGGAGCAGTGTGCGAAGAACTCGAGAAGACTTTGCTTTGTGGAGAACAATCTTTGGCCGACCTTCGAGCCATTTTGGTCGTGCAACAGAAACTAACAGGATTTGGTCTGCTGTAAAACCAAGATATTGGCATATAATAATAGCTTTGTAGCGCGAATAATCATGCTTTTTCACATGCCTTAGTTTTGCAAGGCGATCTTTGCTGACGTCATCAGCAATGTTTACTAAATTGACCAACGTAAATCGCATTTTTAACTACAAAACAAACAGGCTTTATTGAATCACTGAGCAAACAACACACTTAAAAATTTCAAATCGATCAATAAATGAAGGTCAGAGGCTTTCACGGCTGTTAAAACTACTCTTGAAAAAAAAGCCGAAACTCAAGAGAACGGCGAATAATATGATACTATATAAACATCTCGCTGGAGCGTCTCGCAAATAATTGAATAAAACCACTTAGGTTTACGAGGGTGGCTGGGCCATTCTCTTTGCCAGTATCTCGCAATTTCCACACCCTCTTTTAAAAACTAGAGTTTAATATTTTTTTAGCTTGAACTACATGAATTCTGTTGTTAGTGAATCGTACCAGATTTTTTGCACAACTTTTCAGTTGGGTGACACGAGTGAAAAACGTCTGCGCATGCTCTAATTCTGTATGCAAATCCAAAACGTCTTCGTGCACTATAGACCTCTTAACCTTGGGCGTAATGTGTTTCCCATTTCAGACCACGTGTTGTTTTTTTGAGAATAAGATTGTTTGTTTGAGTTGTATCAATATTCATGTGTCTTATCATGCCATTAAACAACCGTTAAATAAAGTAATGATACTCTAGGGAATAATATTTGGTCTGAAATAGGAAAAAATAACATCCAAGGTAAAGAGATCTATTGTAAAAAAAATGCCAACTTGACTCTCAAACTTGCCTGCCAAAACTTAAAGTCAGTTCATTCTTGAAACTTAAGGCTAATTCTTTCATATTGTTTTAACCCTGAGTATCAGGCTCTCCAAGCCTTTCCCTTCCCCTAGAGCCTGATACTCAGTTTATATTGTTTAGCCTCACAAAATAAAGTATACTTACGAAATTTGTAGCATACTTTGAGAAAACGAACATTTATTATCTCACTAAAACTCTATCTCCTGAACTCTTTGTAAACATGCTGAATGGCACGCATGCGCAAACGTTGTTTCTCGTTGTTTTTAGAAATATACCTTTTTACTAATACGGCGGCCATCTTGAATTATGGGATGCTGAGGGAGCAAACGTGGAAATATTTATAAAGCATAGAGTGTCGGGGTTACTTTCTCAAGTAATTTTACGCTTTCGTGTTTCACATATCGTTCCAACTACCAGCAAATTCAATTGGTTTTTAGATGTGTTTCTCAGCAGATAACATTAAATTATATAAAAAGACACCATGACAGCTGTGCATGCTATAAATTTTTCGATAGTTGCCCCCCTCAGCATCCCACAATTTCTTACTCAAAACAAGAGAATTCAAGATGGCCGCCGTATCGGTAAAATAAAAGATTTATTCGACAAGGTCATCAACAAATGCCATAAAATATCATAACATATGTATTAATGGTGAGATGAAATTCAAGTAAAATATTTGGGCAATATTTAGCATTAAATAACGTTCTAGAGAAATCAATGGAAGCAGCTCTAATGTATATCCGTCTTAGTATTGGTTTTCGAGTATTAATATTAAAATTGTTAGAGCAAGTGATGGAAATAAAAGTGAATGAATTTTAGCATATTACAGTATTACAGTTCAATTTTAGAATAAGCAAACAAATAATAAAAAAGACTTCACCAATATTTGAAGGAAATAGGTATTGAACTACACTGTGAGAGGATCTTTTCGATTTAGAAAAAAAATATTTTTAGCATCTTTCCTCGTTAGAAAAAGATCTATTTTTCTTGTCCTGGATTATCAAGGCCCAGTTGGAAACGTCGATCTTCTCATGGGTCTCTTTTTTACTTTTGTTTTTTCTTTTTTCTTTTCTTTTCCCTTCTTCTCTCTTCTTTTCTTTTTTCTATCACTTTCTTCTCAATTCTATGTTTTTATTCTTTGTAATCCGCGAATTTTTTGCTTCAATTCTTATCTCATCTTTCTCATCTTAGAACAGGTGCAGCGTATTTTTAATCAAAAATTTAATTCCCAACACACAAAAAAGGAAAGAATCATAAATTATTTAACATTCTTAACAAACAGAAAAACAAAGAAAGCTTGCTTTTACAGCCTGTGTTTCAGTTGAATTGTTTTAAATTATATTTTATTCTTCGTTGAACTTAATGATTTTTAAGTCATCTTTTAACGACCCGAAATCTAAACCCATAACAGTTAATTCTCTCTCTCTCTCTCTCTCTCTCTCTCTCTCTCTCTCTCTCTCTCTCTCTCTCTCTCTCTCTCTGTAATCTACAGCTCTGCTAAGATCTATTATATATATTTTCCTTGGTTAAGTTGTGAAGCGATTGCATGTAAATATCGCAATCAACACTCGCTTGAACTCCCACAATAAAATACCTTGACGCGAAACGTAACATAGTTGCGTGAGTCGTTACCATGGGGATTCTGCTTTTGTTATTTCATGAGATTAAAAAAACAAAACATAAATTCTAAATTTCATGTTTTTTAACTCTTGAGCTGTCACAACTTCTAAGAGTTTTGTTTAAACCGTGGTCCACATAATACACTTCAAGATTCATCCGAAGAGCAGCACTCAAAATTCTAAGAACGGCCGCCGAAAGTTCGCGCCAAATATCCACTGAACATGGCCGAAGAAATAAACGCAGAAAATTTCCCGTCTTACACGACAGTCCATGGATTGAAGTTTACTGTGCGAGGAAACCATCCAGTTCGTCGAGTAATTTGGACTTTAACAATCTTGTTAACTTTAGCAGCTCTTTTCAGACAGTTTTTTGTCAGCATTGAGAAAGTCTCTAAGAAAGATACCATGATTATTACAACTGTACGACAGAATGATCTCATCAAATTTCCTGCCGTATCTATCTGTAACATGAACATGATGAAAAAGAGTAAAATCAATGGTACTGACTCGCAAGTTTTCTTGGATAAGCTGGATCGTTTTCGAAGACAAGACTTGAATCAAAGGTTTTCGTCTTCGTTTTTCGACATTCAAGAAGCAAGCCGTCAAAATGGCCACAAGTTAAAGGATATGATTGTGCGGTGTTTATGGAGATCTGAGATTTGCACCGAAAAGAACTTCACCATGTTTTATTCGTTCCATGTGAGTATCATGAAATGTATTTAATAGTTTAGTTTAGTAAGATGTCATCCTTTTCTCTGCTCTGCTCTGCTCTGCTCTGCTCTGCTCTGCTCTGCTCTGCTCTGCTCTGCTCTGCTCTGCTCTGCTCTGCTCTGCTCTGCTCTGCTCTGCTCTGCTCTGCTCTGCTCTGCTCTGCTCTGCTCTGCTCTGCTAGACGAATTAAAATGTGATCTATTTCTATTCATATAACTTTGCAGAGAGGACTATGCTACACATTCAACTCTGGAAAACAAGGTCACCCTTTGCAATACGCCCAAGGGCCTGGCATAGAAAATGGTTTGATTCTTACACTGAATGCTGAAGTCGATGAGTATTATGGGATGTTCAGCTATGAAGGAGCTGGTTTCAAGGTCCTTGTCCATGACCAAGACGATTACCCAGACATGGAAATAGACGGCTTTGGAATGTCTGCTGGATTTAAGTTGTCGTACTCCATGAAAAAAGAAAAGGTAAGGCTGCTGGAGTTCATGAGCACATCTCAGGGCCGTAGCAAGCCTTGAAAAACTGGGGTGGGTGGGTGGGTGGGAGGTGAAAAACTTGGGTTGGTGGACGGGGCACAAAATCTCTTCGCAACAGCTAATAAAAAAAAATTAATATTTAATTCATGTTCTAGTATGAGTCGACAGGGAGGATGAAAAATGATCGATTTAGTGGTTTTGGGTAAAATCGCGGGCTCACCTGCTTAATAATAATAATAATGATAATATTTATTGACTAATATTGCGCCAATATCAATATGCATTTTCATCGGCGCATTTGCTTGGTATACAAATGTCTGTGATTTCGAGAAAATCCCAAAAACAGCTACAAAAGTGCATATGATAAGCTCATTTTTTAATTCCCTTGGGGTTTTTATTGTATGTAGAACTATTGATATTCCAAATTTTCATACTAAAATGTTTTTTCTTGAAAACCGCGACCAATTTTCGTGTTAGATGCGAAGTTTTCCAGCGTCCATGTTTGTTTTCTTGAGCAATTTTTGCGCATGCGCATACGTTTTTCAGCCCTGTCGCACGAGTCAATTTTTATAAAAAACCTAAAGCAGCAATGATGAACCACTAAACCTGTCCTTATCTGACTGGTTTTACTAGTATCTTGGTTTATCGCTTCCAACATGTCATGAGACAAGCCAGTCGTCTGATGTTTACTCCCAGAGTGCTTGTATAACGAAGTGTAAAATGGCGAAACTTATGAAAGCATGTGAATGTAGAATATTTGTAGCCCCTGAAACTGGTGAGTATGCTGGTGTTTCTAGTGGAATTGTAAAATTATTTATCCACCCTTGTACCCTCACACTCATCCATCCATCCATCCATCCATCCATCCATCCATCCATCCATCCATCCATCCATCCATCCATCCATCCATCCATCCATCCATCCATCCATCCATCCATCCATCCATCCATCCATCCATCCATCCATCCATCCATCCATCCATCCATCCATCCATCCATCCATCCATCCATCCATCCATCCATCCATCCATCCATCCATCCATCCATCCATCCATCCATCCATCCATCCATCCATCCATCCATCCATCCATCCATCCATCCATCCATCCATCCATCCATCCATCCATCCATCCATCCATCCATCCATCCATCCATCCATCCATCCATCCATCCATCCATCCATCCATCCATCCATCCATCCATCCATCCATCCATCCATCCATCCATCCATCCATCCATCCATCCATCCATCCATCCATCCATCCATCCATCCATCCATCCATCCATCCATCCATCCATCCATCCATCCATCCATCCATCCATCCATCCATCCATCCATCCATCCATCCATCCATCCATCCATCCATCCATCCATCCATCCATCCATCCATCCATCCATCCATCCATCCATCCATCCATCCATCCATCCATCCATCCATCCATCCATCCATCCATCCATCCATCCATCCATCCATCCATCCATCCATCCATCCATCCATCCATCCATCCATCCATCCATCCATCCATCCACCATCCTCTCATTCAAATAAATTATATCGCATTCCTTTGATTCTAGGAGAATTTGAAGGATTGCCACTTTGCAACTTTGTGAAGAAGCAAGTCCAAGAGTGTGTACTTGAGTTTCGTAAGTTCCTTTTCATGTGTACATTATGATGTATGTCAGTGTATGAGTGAGAAACGTACTGAATCACAGCAAGGTACACGGTATAATACGACATGCCGTAACACTGTAATGGCTTCCCATAAGAATGGTTATCGTGTGAGTGATCAGAAACGTACGTACTGAATCACAGCAAGCTACACGGTATAATACGACATGCCGTAACACTGTAATGGCTTCCCATAAGAATGGTTATCGTGTGAGTGATCAGAAACGTACGTACTGAATCACAGTAAGCTACACGGTATAACACGACATGCCGTAACACCGTAATGGCTTCCAATCCTGTTCATGTGACGTGAATTTTCGAATCACAACACGTAGTTGCCCTTGTTTCATTCAAACCCATTCAAACCACACTGTCTTTTGTTCTTAAGTATCTACGAACTCTGAATGCGAGTGTCCTTTACCATGCACTAGAGAAAGGTACAGAGGAAATTCCATGGTGTCTAAGTATCCTTCTCCTCACTTCTGGACCACTTATGAAGAGAATAAGAACAAAAGCCAGTTATTAAACAGTATCGTATCCAATTATGATGGGTGAGTATTCATCTGCAGAATCATGAGACCTTGTCAGCTTAATTCGACGTACTCTTTTCTATTGTTATTTTAAATTACAGATTTATTAAACTCAAGTGTGAAAAATTTTAAAAATTCTGGTTACGAGGTAGTACCGCAAAGGGATAAAATTGAGGCCCCAAAATTCCATACGATAAGAGCTCGCAACCTTGCAATCTTTCATGCAATCACGTGACCCTAGAATGCCCGTCATACAATTTGTGCGTTCGTATTTAATCTCGGTTTCCACTTTGTATCTTTAAAAGTCTCAAGAAAGATTCGCTGAGTTTTCTTCAGATCTTCTACTCAACTTCTGAAGAAAGAATAATGAAAGAGATTCTTGTTTATAACTTTAACGACCTGATCGGTGAGTACTAGTATTTCTTTCGCTAGTTTTTTATTCTTGTCTGTCCCATGATAGTCTGTCTGTCCGTCCGTCAGTCTATTCGTCAGTGATAACGACTAGCGGTTACTAGTTGGGACTGTGTGGTTGTGTTGAAGTAAGTGTGTTGATAAGTAATAACTTTTTTAATCGGTCAGTCGGTCAGTCGGACGGTCGGTCGGTCGGTCGGTCGGTCGGTCGGTCGGTCGGTCAGTCAGTCAGTCAGTTTGTCTGTCTCGCACCTGTCGTATTAGTTGATTGTTGATAATCATTTTATTTCAGCTGATTTCGGAGGTTTTCTCGGGCTGTTTCTCGGATGCAGCTGTTTGACATTATGCGAATTTATCGATCTTTTGATCACCTGGTGTCGAAGAAGACTTCACAAAGATCAAGTCACTGTGATTGGTTGAATATCCCATTACTTGTTCCTGCCCCGAGCCCGTGTTCCTCCTGTTCAGCACCTACTGCATGGAATGTCCAACCGTAAGCCAAATAAATTCACGGATGACTACTGGATCGATATTGTGAGCTTATATAATGCGATGCCAGACAATACTACTGGCAGAGCTTTCCCCCTTCACTAGTTTGGTTTTGTCAGAGTTCTTTGACTAAGATTGCATCGGCACTACCAACGATTAAGATTTCGTATGCACGCAAATACGGCCGGTGGCATAGCAACGAACACAAAGTATTTTTCTGCACGTGGCTATGTATCGTTAAAAATATAGTCCATGCATACAACATAGTATATACATATACAGTATATATAACATATCTATGATGTATTATTCATATTATATATATTCCCCAATTTTCAATAATATGAGATACTCAAATCCAATATAATATTCAATTATATTTATTATATTCATTAATATAGTTACTAGCATATAAATTATAATCGACTGATTGGCTGATTTAATGGTTACCATATTATTGATGTATGAAGAAATACATATAAAACCGGTTCACCCCCCCCCCCCCCCCCATAAAAATAGAAATTAATTTTTGTCAGGAGACGAGTGAGTTTCACTGGGAGATCCATGGAGTCGCGCTGTGCAGTAACCCACCGCAAGTAAGTGAAACTTGCAGGGAGTTGCGCCAGTAATCACTGAATGGTGTTATGGTTTATAAATATCATGGTTTACAATATTCTTTTATTATTAAACTTCATTTCCAAACAGTTTTGTTAATATTCATAGGTATATATTCGTCCAAAGGTATGTCATAATGTATTAATGTAAAATATATTATCAATTGTCTTTCAACTTGTCAACACTCGGTGCCATTTGCCAAAGCTTTTTTCTCCCTTACAGTGAGCACACTCGAACCATGAACACTTGGTATTTTTATATTTTTTATTTTATGAACTTTCTACTGCTTCAAACTTTCTGAAAATGAAGTACTGGACTCAAATAATCTTATTGTTCAAAATAAATCATATTTCCAATCGATTCACACAAGGGATAAAGGAGGAAAAAAGTATGGAAAAACCTCAAAGTGTTCACGGTTCGAGTGTCCTCACTGTAATTAGTTTTAACACTATTTTTATTTATCAGAAATGGCAAAGCACATAGAGTATAGAGTATAAAAGTAAAATCTTCAGTAATTGAGCTGAATTCAATTTAAAATGTAAAATTTTCTTTTTATTGACTGTCCGCAAGAAATTTTCGAGTAGAATTGAGTGTTTCGAATAATTTTTCGATTCCAAACTTTTCAAGTATTTTCCTTACGGAATTGAATTTCTTAGGTTCCTCTATCGTAAGGAATTGAAAAGATTTGTGTCTTGGTAAAACTTTTCTAGCATTCTTCATTTCACCGTTTCGTTTTACGGCAAGATAAAAGTGTTTGTTGTTCTTCTTGTCTTTATAAATGTAAGAATGATAGGAGTAGTATAAATTGTTCCTTCGATGTTCTTTCATCAAGGTTTCGTTTGTTGCTAAATTCTAAAATAAGAAGAAAAAAACGAGAAGGTTATGAAGTATTTGGGAATTTAAAAACAAGATGGCGGATAAAAACTTTACCCACAATGCTTTGTTGAATTCAGTAATAATTCCTTAAAGCTTTTGAATCAGTGCATCTGACAATTTCTTTGTAAATTTAAGAGCAATGTCCCAATTTTTCAAGTTGTTTGGGCAGGAGAAATCCTGCCAGTATGACTGCTGTGATTTGGGTTGATACTGGCAATGTCTCTTTTATGGGGCACTATATTTCATTCACATTTTAGGTTGCTGTGGGAGTACACATACCGTTGAAAATGCTTTCCCAGTCTTGGCTATTCCTATATATTTCTGTGTAGCTATGTTCTTCATTCGGATTATACTCCTTCCAAAAGATTGAAGTTCAAAGTGTCCTGAAGTGATGAAGAAAAGTAAATTTTGATTTTATAAGATGAGAAATATTTCTCGAGCTAGGGATGAACCTTCAGAAACAAAGGTGCAGGATGACTGTGAAGTCTATTATATCGTGGAAGACACTTTTGTACATTACTCCTGACGTTCTGAAAAGAAAGAAAGAAAGAAAGAAAAAAGAAAGAAGAAAGAAAGAAAGAAAGAAAGAAAGAAAGAAAGAAAGAAAGAAAGAAAGAAAGAAAGAAAGAAAGAAAGAAGGAAGGAAGGAAGGGGAAGGAAGGAAGAAAGGAAGAAAGGACAGACAGACAGACAGACAGACACCCGGACAGACACCCGGACAGACAGACAGACAGAAAGACATAGCAAATGAAAAAATATATTTACCATATTTATTTGCTATTGTGCTATTGATTGTACCCTTCACGTGACCACCAGGAAGAATAACCAATCGAAATCCCGTACGACAATAAATTTGAAACCTCTTTTTAAACGAAGGATGAAGTTTGCTGTTTGCTGGAACCAAGCCTTGCATGCTGGTAGCGTTGAGACTGGGCTTAGGTTTGTTGTTCCCGCCAAAGGTGGTCAAGATCAATATGCTTGCAAGCAACTAAAAATAGATTAAGCGTTAGAATCATTAGTCAAACCAAACAAAAAGAATTGTCAAGATGTTTCCTGAATAATAATATTCTGAAAAGTCGTACAATACACTTGCTCTTAATGCAAACCACCATATTTTAAACTCAAAGTTGAAGAACTTCACCGATGGCCTAAAGTGATCTCCCAAGGTAAGTATAACAATTTTATATATAATACTTTGCTCAGTTAAGCTATACATTATTTTTAGCGATATTGGTTGAGTTTAAAGGCTCACTAAAGCGGGAAATGATTTACGATATTTGGGTGAGTGCTATTAATTGTAATTTCCGGAATTGAATTGTTTCGTAATTGCTTGTTGAAAATGTTACCAAAATGACAAATAACTACTGAAAAATAAGCAAAACATTTCTAAATTGTAATCAAAATATGCTAGAAAGCCAGTTAAAAATATTTCAAAGTCCAATTTATTTCTGCCTTTGTAATTGGGTGATAAACTTTCATAGTTTTTCAGTCCATCAATATTTATCACTCTGTCAATTTAGTGGCTTTCATGAAAAATTGATTTAAGATATATTCAAAGCACAAAGATAAGCCTTCACCATAGTAATTGGTAGACAAGAAGCTTCTGTTTTGGATAACAGAAGCTCAGTGAAAATAGCCGTCTTTTCATTGCTATAATAACTCGCAATAATTACTTGAAGCACGCCAAAATACGCGGAGCGAGCGAACGACATCAAATAATTATCAAAACATGTTTCTCTGTGCCTTACAATATGATTAGCATCAGATCATGATCGATGTTCTTCGAAAAATTGCCGCCTCCAAATGACATTAAAATTGTAAAAGGCTTTCAAAAGTCAAGGATAAGCTGTTTAAAGTATAGTTTTGAAGAGTGCTCTTCTTCAAAACTTGCAAAGACGTTTAGGATAAAACGTTTTACTTGACTAAGATGAAACACTACCACAAGCATGACGTCTTGTTTCACTGAAATAAAATTTTGCTATATTTACAAAACCTTCAGTACTAAAAAAATACTTTAAGAGGTTTTTAATTCAAAATGCCATAGCGAAAGATAAAGACGTTTAAGTGAAGGAAAAACGTTTGCAATAAAAGAAACTTGAGTGTATTATAAAGAGTGATGGTTATCACGTGATCATGATATCCTATTTCAGGAACAGTCTTGAAGTGCTGTCAGGTTTTCAAAGGTAAACCCTCTGCTTTATTTTAGCTTGGATATATTTAGATAATTTTACACGACTTCCGTAATCGAGGAACGAGAATATGCAGAGCGGGATAAAGCTAATATTTACAAAAGGACCTTAAAATTATAATTACGATCAAGAAGAAAAAAATTACCAAAGAATAATAAACGCGGTTTATAATAATGTTTCAAAAACCTTACACAAAAAAGCCAGTAAAATGTAATACTCACAGGTGCCGAGACCATAGTTATGATAAATGTTTTCTTATATATCCTCAAGGCAAAGGATAATAACGCTTTTTTCCCCCAACAGTGTTGAATGAGAATGAGTGTTAAGTTCAGCTCAATTGTTTCCGTTCTATTCTTTTCCTATTTGGTCCTCATTTTATTTCATAAAGATATTTGCGTATTGACTTAAAATATGTGCGTGGGATAGACAGATCATCTTTCTAGATTTCTCCGGAAACGTTAACGATACAGTTTAAAAGTAATCATACTTTCTTTTTTCGTTAATGACAATAACTTTTACAACGTGGTTTTGTTTATTTAGGATTATATGACACAGTTAAGTTTAAAAGCATTAGCACATAACTGGAAACGAATAAAACCATTTTGATTGAAGTCTCGAGACAAAGCTGAAATCAGTTTTTATAGCCCAAAAATTGAACAGCTTCTGCCAGCAATAAAATGCTAATATTTTTTTCAGAATTGAGCATGCAATTTTTGCAACCAAATTGTGGAGCCAACGACTGGAAAATGTTGCAATTTCAGAACCACATCTTACGTAGGACATTCCTTCTAGATAAGAAGGGCATTTTGCTCACTAAGATGATTTTCAACTAGCGGTTTGCTCTTCAACAACCCTGAAACCATTTAAGGATTGTTTTGTGTGTTCCGGTGCAATATCGCTAAGTGATGTGATGAATGTAGCAATTTATTTTTAGCAGCATGGGTAAATAAGGAACAAGAAGCTTATGGAAATATTGCGTAGTACGTTGAAATCAAATGCTTTAAATAGTGGAATTGCTACAATTAGTTGCGTTGAAGTGGCAGGGAGAGGCGTTAGCTGTTATTACCTCCCTCCCTACTCTCAGAAACCTACGTGGTTTTCATTTCAATTGATGTTGCAGGCGTAGCTACTTCTGTCTGTCCCTCGGGATTAATTCGCGTGGGATCCCGAAGCCCTTCACCAACATCCTTTCCATGACTAGCGTTTGCCTAATGCTAGACCCCTTGCACTAATTCCCAACCTGGGGGACAAAACAATACAAAAGATTTCAATCCTCAAGAGAAAGCAGTTCTTTTGTTTTGATCTCCAGGTTGGGAATTAGTGCAAGGGGTTTATTTTAACGCACGGCATTCCCTTGAGCATTATTGCTTTCTTCACTTAACGAGGGATAAAACAATAAATATATGTCAAACACCGCGCCTAAAGTTCATTGACACTAATTTATTTTGTATATTCAGTTTTCTTTAGCATCATTTCTTTTTTTCGATGACGCGATCCAGAAAACAGTGAACGTAGGTCACTAAAATAAGAAATGAAAGGGCAAATATAACGCCAAAAGCTCATTGAAATCGTTGTGTTTTTAATTTCCTTTTGTCATAGTTTTTGAGAATTGACGCACAATCTACACTCATGCTTCCCTACACGGACCTCTGTGTTGAGCTAACACGGGGAAGCCGCGCCTACGTAGTTGCAAGCAGTTGATGTAATGTAATCACCTGCATCACAATTAAAAACAATACATAGAATAAAAATAGAATACAATAAATTTTATGAATACATTATATCAACTGAGTGCTATGTAGGTTCATCCCAATCTATATTACACATGCATTCACACGTGAACATCGGCGTTCTGGGACGTGCATTCTTAAGTGTCATCTATCATCGTATAGCGAAGCGCACAGATCTGACAGATGACGTCAGAATTCAGGTTTGTCTGAGTTTATAATCTATTCTTAGCATTCTTGCATTAAAAACAAAAGAAGATGACTATTTACGAATCCATCGAGATTCAGTTTTGGTTTGTTTGTCTGAGTTTTGGTCTATTAATAGTAACTGTGCGTTACACTATTACCGCACCTTACATGTAAAGTTGTACTGGGCTAACACATGGTACGTCTATTATACATGCATCCATGTGAACACCGGCGTTCTGGGACGTGCATTCTTAAGTGTCGTCTAACATCGAGTGAAAATTCATCTCGGAAGCATGTTGGTATGCAATCCAGAATGGCGGAATAGTCACGTGAACTTAAATGCAAAAGCACTTCGTTAAATTCGGCTTCCAACATGGCGGCTATGACGTCATGTGCAAACGAAGAATAGGGGGGACTGGGTTCCACAAGCATTTGCATTGCAAAACAGACTGCTAAAAACACTAAAGACTGAGCGCAGTGGAATTCAATGAAAGACTTCGCACGTGGTTTGTAAACCTTGCCGCACGTTGGACAAAATAATAGGTTCCAATTCTCAGGTGATTGAAATTCTTTAGCTTTGTCTTCCAAAATATTAATATGCTGCTTTGACGTCCCGTGAAAGGGGTCTATATGTAATTTCTTTTCCACTTCAGCAGAAGAGACATTCCCTGGAGTATCCTTTCATTGTTTAACAGTTGTGCATGAGAAGACAGTCACATAAATATGGACACAACTCAAACAAAGAATCTTATTCTCAAGAGAATGACATGTGTTCTGAAATGGCATGAAAAAACATTATACGTCCACGCTAAAGAAATCTGTCACAAGGATGAAACTTTCAAGGCGATCAGTGGAGGAGGTGGATCATTCAAAACAACCCCATTTGTTTGGCTCTGAGTCCAGGTAATTACATAATAAACAACCAGCATTTCTAACTAAACATTATAGAACCAGCGAGGAGTTACATAATTCAAATATAGTTTTAATAACAATAACAAATCGCTGTTTTTGAAGACCACAGACTCATTTGTACGGGGCTAACCTCGTTTATAAGTCATCGCTATTCAAAGACACCATTTAAAGTCCATGGGCTTGGTATTATTCAACTTGCACATTCTTTACATTACATTCGGCCGTTGCTAATGCTTTGAAAAAGTCAACTGTAATGTAAAGAATGTGCAAGTTGAACAATACCAATGTTTTGACATCCCAAGGACTTTTAATGATGTCGTTGAATAGCTGACTTATAAACAAGGTCAACCCTGTGCAAATGAGTCTATGGTCTTCAAAAACACCGGTTTGCATCGAATACGAACTGTTGAAGACCAAAAAAATTCTGCAGGTAAAGAAAATGTTGTGTTGTGATCAAAAGCTTAAAAAAAGCTTAACTACGTCCAAGTAATTGAAATTAGAAATTTTTGATATTATTTGTTATTATCATAATAAATAGTAAAAATAAATAGAAAATTCAATATATTATCATCGCAAATCCGGCTTTTATTTCAAAATCTACCAAGTGCCTAAAAACGTTCTAAAAACAAGAATATCCAGTTGTACTGTGTCGTTGTCTTGAGAGCTTTGAGAGGTTTCCGGTCAATGCCTGGTCACATCCTAACGAGCTCTTCACTAGTTCTTTCGACATAATATCTAAACTGGAAGGAAAAGAGAAAGCTAGCTGTTGTCCTGTTTGTATTAAAAGAAAATAAACTGGGCAATTCTGTATCCGATGACGAGCTGTTTTCTTGATTCTTGCAAGTATTCCTTACCGTAACCAGAAAGGATATCTTTTTCTAAGTTTTCACAGATCGCTGAGCGACGATGGCTCATTTCAGCGCTTCCTCTTCTGGTAATCAAACACAACGAACTTTCTTCGTCCTCCGTCTCGCCAGCTTTTTTCACTTTTCTCAGTCTTTTCACGGAGAACCAGAACGATACGCTAGACCGTAGGCTCTGGTCAGCGGTAATTTTGTACTTCTTGGATCGTTTTCTGTAGTTTTTCTTCTCCTTGTAGTCTAAAGTAAAAAAGTCAGCCTTTACATCTATTTCATCCATTTCTTAGGCAATAAAAGTCGTACAGATTTTCTCAGATCGCAATAGTCCCTTTGTTGCAGGTTCTGGTTCGATCGGTTCAGTTGTATGAAGTTCCTGTAAAACTTCTTATAGTTTTATAAGTTAACCGTATAACAACAAACTTACATTATCTTTTAGTTTATTTTTTTATTGGAATGTTTTGACGACTTTCTCTTCTGGCCTATCTTAAGCTGTGTTTTTGGAAAGTGCATATTTGAGTGCGAAAAATCACGGCTTAGACTCGGCGGATATGATACAGATATTGACGTCATCTGCATGTCGAAACAAATCGCTGCGCGCGAGATTGCATCCAATTAAAAACGCCTGGTTTTGCACGGTTTGTCTTTTTTTTCTTTTCTTTTTTTCTCATACTTATGGGCGAAATTTGTCACAACTGTTCAAGATACTAATAGTGGTAGCAAAAACAAGACGTTTCATATATACGTATTAGTATTGACTTTAAAACAATCACAGCCATAACATTAATGAGGAAAATCACACAAATTTTGCTTCACCCGGAATATTTTTTTTTTTTTAAGCTTCAGTTAAAGAACTGACCATTTTATTCATTTATACATTCTCAAACTCATCGTAATGTTTATCTTCTTCTTCTTCCTCGTTTTTAGCGTTTAAAAGTACTTCCATCCAACCATATAGCCAACAGTATCAATTAGATGTGATATCAATGCCGATTAATTTTAAGATATATAGTTTGTGGTGTAAACATGACCGTGCGAAGCAAAGATACCGAAACTGAATACTTATACATTCTTCAAGGTTATTTTGGTTGGTAGGGTTCGCTGTACGTAGGCTCCAAAGACATCTATTACTCCACTTTATGGATGATCACTAATACAGTAAAATTACTGTATTACTGCGACAAATCTTCTTTTATTTTCAGGTAAAAGTACACCCATTTTCTTGGCATTCATTTTTTTTCTTTTTGATTCTTGCATAACAAAAATCTTCATATTATCTTCTTTCTTCAACCACTTCAATGGCTGATGACAATGTGTGCGGAATCAACCTTATTTTCGGCAAAGAAAAGACAAAAACCCTTGAAACTTTATCTACATGTTATGGAACCATAAGAAGTTAGTATAGCTGAAAAACAAAACCCTTGAAGCTGATATTCCCAGAATGTTAGGTGTGCATTATACAACACACTTACTGTCACAGTCACATTACACCAACCTGAAAATACTACTGAAATCGTATTTCTCCATTTGTGAGTTAGCCGTGCTTTGACATAGAAGAGTTTAGACATCTCGTTTACGGCAAACGTTAAACGTCAGTTCACAAGCAGAAAATTCTTCAGAATGAGTGAAAATAATCGGAAAAAACTCTAAGTGTTAGATAGATAAAATAAACTTCTCGATCATTGGTGATAAGGTTTGCAAAAGGTAACGTGAAATGCAGGGAGACGATGAAAACGTGGTCATGTCTGCCGTTCACTGGAAGAAAAAACGTGATGCCTAACCTTTCTACTAGACCTCCCAGGACATTGGTTCATATCAGGGTTCACGGATCAAACTGATAATTTTTGGTAAACGGCTAAGTTTCCAGATATCTGGGAATTAAGAAAGAAGCCTCTTTGTAGTATTTGGCCGTTGCGCATGAGAAATAAATAAATGTGTCTTTTGACACAAGATCGCCTCTGGTGCATGATGTTTGACATTCCCATGATTCGAAGATTTTTCTCGGGGTTTTTCAGTTTTCCTCCCTCAACAAAAATAGAGCATGCTATACTAGAAATTAAAATTCAATCCATGCCCTGACTTAATATCAGCCTGCAACAGGGCCGCCCGGTTCTTTCATGGTTCTATCTGTGAGTTAGCCGTGCCCTGACTTGCGTGTTTAGCCCACGTTGTATCAGGGTTCGATGACATTAATGTTTGGGTTGTCTGTTAAAACTGATGAAATTTGAAATGCGGGTCCAACGGCGACTTGTGACTTTCAATGAAAATTGTACGTGCAGTTCTGATTGGCTGGATTTCCTTTGTTTATAAACTGAAACTGAGCACCCGGATGTTTATAGAACCGAGACGGAACTGACCAGGATGTTCGTGTTATCAAAGATTAATGTTTACTAATATTAACATCCAATAAATGAAAATAAAAAGATGTATACTTGGATGAAATACCAACACTGCACTGTGTTCCTTGATTACTAACTCAGGGTTAGCTTTATTTTAGTGACAAAATATTCACAAATACGAACGGTAAATTATTGAATGCGCAACTTCAACAATACAAATACTTTGAAATTCCACGGACTTCACTGGAACACATTAATATTCTACACAAAATCGAGTCTATCCTGAGCAACAGAGAATAGACCTAATTCGTCTAATGTTTTCCCATTTCAGGCCGCGTGACATTGTCTAGAGTATCATTTCTTTGTTTAACGCCGGGTTGCACATGAGAAGACACATGAATATGGATACAACACAAACGAAGAATCTTATTCTCAAGAGAATGACACTTCCTGAAATTGTACATATTTTTTACCCAAATAATATCTGGCGAAATGTGACACGGTAAAACAACGATTTGTACATTTGTGACATCACTAGTCCCTTAGCGTGTACATTTCATGACATCACTTAATATATGACATTATTTGGTTATACACCAAGCTTTAGTTGACCTGCGTTGTAAGCTTTAAGCCGGAAATAAATCAGGAATATTCGGAAATACGTCACAACCGTAACAGCTCTATACGGTACGTAGAGAAGTAGAGTTTGTTTCCCGCCAAATCAACGACGTTGTGGACTGGATCCCAGGACCACGCTTACTAAAAGTAGGCTACGCATTGGATACGCCAAAAATCCTTTTCCGTCATCAGCCGTATTTCCGGGTCCAACTGCTCACAAAAACACTAAAATAAATCGAAAAATGTTCTCAATGATTTAACCTCCACCTGAAACCATTAGCCATTAGCGGAACTTTGGACAACAAATCCTGTCATGAAGAAAAAGTAAAAAAAAAAAATCTTTGTAGAACTGCTTTTTGTCTTGGACCCGGAAGTCATTTTTCCATACTTTTGACGTCTATAAGCTCTATAAACCGTTTTCACGTGACGTCACGTGAAATCATGACAACCAGCTATTCAAAATTAGCGGCGGGCAATTTTGGCGCGAAAACGCAGATAGAATTGGTGCAAGGTTACTGGTAAATAAACAAGTCATCAACTTGGCATCTCAGGTCGATCGCGAAATAAATCATACACACCAATTCAAAATGCGAGTGGACGCCGGACTTGTGTGATGCCGTCTAAAAGGAAACACAAAAGCACATTTACTATCTATTCCCTTTTATTATGAACTATGCAATTCCCAACTCACAGTTACGTTACTACAGAAACTTTAGAAAATATGTATTAACCTTTACAGTAAAAATACTTTTACAGCATTATTCCACAATGCGTTCATCACTTTCTAGTGAGGCCTCTTTGGTACATAACTTTGATAACATTAATAGACCTCATCGGCTTGGGGTAATGTTGTCCCATTTCAGACCACGTGTCATTCTCTTGAGAATAAGATTCTTTGTTTGAGTTGTATCCATATTCATGTATCTTCTCATGCATAACTGTTAAACAATGAAATGATACTCTGGGGAATGACACGTGGTCTGAAATGGGAAAACATTACGCCCAAGCCGAAGAGGTCTATTGGTTAGAGCGTCGGCTAGTACTGACCTGAAGGTCGTCAGGGTTCAAATCCCTCCAGGAGCTCAGAATTTTTTTTCGGGAAAATTATATTGACAAATAAATATTTATTTACATCTTTAACTTTGGTATCGGTGCCTTCCTTTAGTGAAACTTAGCAACAATTAACGTTAATATTTTTTTTCTTTTCAAGTGCTACTGGTGAAGACAGAAATAGTCAGTAAATTAATCACTGGAATATAACCTTATGCACACGAGATACAGCAATGGCATCTGAAGGTGAGATCTGAGGTCGTGCAGTTTTGAATTTGCTTAATCAGCTAAAGTAAGCAATAATTATTTCCTGACTTTTTTGTTTTCTTAATCAAACCTTATTTTATTGTTTTGCATGAACTCAGTTACTGTTTAAGTAGGCTCGTCCTTAATACTGTGGACGATTGTCTGTTGACTTAGCTTTAATATCTCCGGCAGTCTCTTTAATCAGCCAATCCTTTCAAAGAAATTCACCCTGTGAGCAGAGACGGTTATTTCTCCCTCCGTGAAGATGAAAAAAGTGACCTCAATTAGCCATTCCAGAGTTGAGGAAAAAACTGGTTCGAGTTGGCATTGCAGAGCACTATGGGACTGTTTTAGGGGCATATTTCCAAGATGGCGTCTATTTCGTCCCCTAAAACAGTCAACAATGCACTTCAATCAATGCACTTCAATCAAACCCTTTCCCCCCTCAACCTCGGAACTGCTTATTAAGATATCTGCAAGCAGAGTATAGAATATAGGCCTTTCGCGAATTCAATTGACTGACCACAGAACAATAGATTCAAGGCGAGGCTGGAGTAGACAATACAGTAAATGTATAGATTTGAAAACTTAAGTCTGGACTTGAAGTTTTGTTCTGTTTTCAGTCAAGTGAATTCGGGGAAGGTCTATTGAGAGTGCAGGAAGAGAAAACGTTTTGTACCAGTGAAAAGCGCAAAAAGTCGTTGATATCAAACACCAGGTTGCAGGGCCGTAGCCAGACTGAAATGTTTACCGAGGCAATCGACTGCTGTAGGTGGGAGCAACTAGGGGGATGGGGGCATGCTTCCCCGAAAAATTTTGAAATTTAGACCCTCGGAAATGGGATTGCCAGCGTCTTGAGAGGCATTCATTGTATTAAAGTTATGTCAATTTTGCACATTCTGGCAAAGAAAAAGAAGAGAATTTGTTTTCGTTCTTTAAGAATTAAAGAAAACTAAATAAATAATAATATCTGAAATTTTACCGAGGCAAATGCCTCGCTTGCCTCATCGTAGCTACGGCCCTGGGTTGCACGATTTAAAGTCATAAAACGGTTGTCAAAATTAACTTATATCAACAATTAAGTTCAAAGTACATTAAATACATCCAAACACGCGCAAAATAGCGGAAGTAAGATGAATTTTAACCAACTAAGGCCTACTTAAAAGACGTTGCTAATAGCAACGCCTCTTTAGAACTGCGCGCATTCTACTCAAGCATTATTCCGGTGACCTCCACTAGAGAACTTCTCAGCCACTAAAAGTTTTAAGAAATTTAAGTGAAGATTTGATCATTTTTGTCAAAGATCTGACCCTTGAGTACTAGAACTTCTTTACGTGCAACTTTGATGTGCGCGTTTAATATTGACTGTATGTTGTGTAGTTGCACCGCTCAATTATTTTGTCTATTTGATCTGCTAAAATTGTCTTTTACTCCCTCGAACGTGACTATTTATAATTGAATATCGCTCTGTTTCGAGAATAGGGCCATCAAAATCGTGTGCTGGCTCATAGGTTATGAGGACTGATTTATTTTGTCAGTACAGATTGAAGCACTCCACTTTAAAAGCAAAGAATATGTTCCCCTGAAGCGATCATAACCGTCTAGAATATCATGCTATTATACTTGATACAATATTCTCTGTTTGAACTGCAACAACATTATATATATACTCAACTTAAAATGTCTGGAGTCAAGAAGTCTGTTGTGTTTGATATGAATTCAGCGCTGGCTAGCTGGCTGACATCGTTTATATATACACTATCGAAGCACGTAGATTCATTTCTTTAAGCCCCTTTTAGCGTGTGTTAACATTACCATGCACTTTGGGATTGCTTTTAGCCTTGAGCAATTGTTCTACTTTTGTTAATCTTGTTGTGTTTCAGAGCATTCCAAGTTCATCGAGAGTCAAATAGACGGTTAAGTCTTTGCGCAATTCATGAAGAGAGGTTCCATCATTAACTACACTCTTCTCCAGCTCCTCACATACCCCTAGCCGCCTGGGCACTCCCTTTCCCGACTCGTATAGCTCAGGGGTACTTGGGCGAATACTCTCTTTCCACTTCCCTACTGCAGTAGCCAGAGCAGCATTCGGGATCATATACTGACCTTCGCTTATTTTTCTACTCGGAGACTCCGCAATTGATTCTTCATCCCACATGATTCTCTTTTCACTCGAAGTTGATTCCTGTCTTTGAACGTTACTTTCACGTTCCTGTTCTCTGTCTTCTTCTGGTTTTGTAATCGTGATCTCCTTAACACTGTTTGCCCCGTCGAAAGAAAATTCCTCATCATTCAAAGGAGAGAATCCTTCCTCACTGCCATCGATAGTTTTTGTACTGTCCGTTCTCTTTCGACCATTTTTATTTCGCTTCGCAACAAGAGTTAAAAGCCGTAGTACTTTCCATCGCTTTGCTCCTCTTGTTTTCTTTTCCTCGGCGTTTTTTCCTGCGGTTCTCATTTCTTTACTGCTTTGCGGCAGCGCACTATTGCTTCGTTGCATATTCAACCTGTTGGGGCTCAAGGAGCTGAGGTTTGCTTCAGCGACCAGACTGAATTCAACTTTCGTGTTTTCCGTCTCTGGAAGTGACTGGGATTTGAGTCGCATCATGATTAACCAATTAGAAACAAACCCACAAAACGTGCAGTCTCTGTAATATTGCCACAAAGGCTTTGTTTTCACGAGATTGTACTCTCGAGCGACTTCCTCGTATTTGCTTTCACAATCCTACACCATCAAAAAAAATTTTCCTTCAACTTTCATCGATAAACCCTAAAACCTTCGTCACGCTTGGAAATAGGTACTCGTCATCAGCTTTAGTAAACAAACCAAGGGTTATTTCCGTTCTTCTAAGTCGTCTTTGAATGTGATCAAAGCCCAAAGTGTTGATTAAAGCGATGAGTTGATATGAAGCTTTCAGAATGCTTTTGTGACGTACTTTACTCTTTCCAAAGATAAAATCGTCTGCACACTATACACGATTTTGACTTGAAGTTTTCTTCTGATATCAATCAAGGCGTCTTAAGTTCGAACTAACTCAGCCTTTGTTTGACTCTGCTGTACTCAGCCTTATATAAGTGATTATGAAGATCCTTGGTTCACTGAGTCAAGAATAGGAACAATGTATCTTCTTCTGGACAATGCGTTTTGGGGGGTGATCTTCCTGTTCTTTGCTTGAGCTTTTACTTTCTTTAATCTCAGAGACTCGGAGACTCCGCCACTCAAAAATTTCTAAAGGTTTCCGCTTTCCCCCAGCAAGTGAAAACAGAATGAAGCGATTTCTTCGCAAGCACACCAGTAGCTCTTAACAATAATCGTTCTCTCCTGAAAAATAAAAGACAAATAAACACTGCATTAGTACAAGTACTGATGATAGAATGTCATTTTGTTTGGAAATCATTACACTCATATTCATCAAATCTCTTAAAAAAAAAACATATACTTATGAAAAATTATCTTTGTTGATATGATTAAATTTCCGCATGTATTTATTCCAACTTGCGATCTTACTTTTAACTCCAAGATAGCTTTAAAAAGCAAAACGAAAAATCAATCACAAAAACGGGAAGCCCGTATCATTTTTACCCTAGCGCGCTAGCGTTAAGTTTAATTACTGACGGAAACAACGAGTGAAAATTGGTCGATTAGCTTGCTATTTTTCAATTTCCCTCTTTTGTAGTAACAGTAATTATTAATTTTCTGGTGGTTCAAATGAACCAATGAAGGTGAGAAAAAAATACCAGGAAATTCGAACGGATTCAATCCATAGTTTTCACATTGAAATATGAGTTCTTTTTCACCTAGTTCTGTGGTTTTTCACCGAGCTCAAATTCGTGCGTCATCGTTTTATTTTTCGTACGACGCGGACCGTGTGCTATTGCGACCATCCATGCCAAAACCTCTACCACCGCTCATTCTTGTTCCTTTTTTTCAATTATTCCCCAAGTAAATGACGATAAAAGCAGTATTAGGGAACTAGAATTAGAGACCTTACTCCTGACAACGATTAATCATCGTAATATTATAGTTAAGTTTATATTGCTGTTAATGATTTTTAACACTCTCTCGTTTTTTCTTGACCACCTTTCCTTTTTCTCAAGAAATCGAAGCGAAAAATGGGTGCGGTAATTGCTTCCTTGAAAAGCCTCGTGACTCTACAAACTGGAAATGTTGAGGCTATGCACACGAGAGAAAAAACGACGTCCAATAGTCTTTCAAAAATACTCTAAAACTGTTATGAAAACAACGATTTATGAATAGAATGGAGTAACTTACCAATCGTTCTCGATGGTTGCCGCGGTTCTCTCGCACATATATATGCAATCTTAGGATACTAGTTCTAGGTTCGATACCTCCTTGGTCAACACTGATGTTCTTTTTTGATTTGCGAGCAGTTACTTTATTTGTTATCTACTGGTTAGATAGAATATGTAGATAGAGTTACTTTGTGGTGGTTATATGGACTTGATGTGTCGTGAGTTGGTGGTAAGTTCTTTCGTGAGCAATATTAATGATATTGACACTGTATGAGTATTACATGATAAAAAACATTTTTAGTACTTGGGGTGGAAAAAAGTTTAACTGAAAAAAATGATTAAATTGCATCAGGATGAAATGGGGGAGGTTCAAACGAAAGATAGTAAAGAAAAACGAATGAATAAACTTAATCAAAAGGATGATTATCTTCGAGTAAATAAGAAAAGAAAACAAAAAGAAGAAGAAAAAGAAAAGAAAAAAGGGAAAAACGAAAAAGAATAGAAAAGATTGAAAATGCCGAGACAAACTTAAAAAAAAAACATAAAACCTGAACAAACAATTAAAAAAGAAAAGAAAAGAAAAGAAAAGAAAGAAAACGGAGCACAGCAAAACAAACAAATAAACAAAAAATCAAACAAGCAAGCAACAAATTCAGGAATTAATGAAAGGAAACTGCTGAGATAAGCCGCACAAACACTCAAGAGTACGAAAACTGACTCACAAAAGATTGCGAATTGCAAAAGAATTAAGAGTTAAGACTTGAAATTGTAATCCCCAAGCGAGGGAAAAGTAATTGAGCACCTAGCAATGTTTAGATTTTCTTTACTGCTTTTTTTTCGGAGATTTCTTTCTCCATGCGTGAGTTTTTTAATTGCATCAAAATTTTCCCGAATATTTTGAACACGTAAGAGGATTTTCAAAAGTTATTTGGTTGATTGGTATAGAGCTAAATATCTTGTAGTTATGTTAAGCCTTTGGTTTTAATCTAAAATACCATCAAGCATTATATATACACTGTTGTATATTAATGATGAAAAAACCCTGCTTTTAGTATTGGTCGTTAAATATGATATTTGAACTATATAGTTTGATGAAAATAGAATCGAAACTCACAGGACTTTAACTTAACATCAGGAACTCGCGCGCGGATCGGCAAGTTAAACACAATAATAAGCATATTGCATAAGCTAGAACAAATTTATATTTATTTTCTCCTGTCCTTTATCATGGAGGAAATTTTTTAAAAAGCACCAGAAATGCGGACCATGACTCAGTGATGTTCCTGAAGTTGTTATTACCAACTTGACGACAAAACGACTTTCTAAAGACTAATCAATCTCTCGTTAAAGTATTTTTTTGTCCAGTCTGGAACCAAATCATCAAAAAATCGTTTATCTTAGTCATATTATATAATATAATATGGTTATTCATCATTTTATAACTGGCTTGGCTTCAAAAACCTTATTTTTAGAGGAGCAAATCGTTATAGTTACATCGAGCCACCATTCCAAAACTCACTAATTTCACTAATCCCTTCATGTCCACGAACTCTAACATATCCTGGCCCTAGCTGTTAGAGCTAATAGCCATTAAATTAATATATACTTTATCTGATTTCATAAGAACAACAAAATAATATATATTAGTGAAATATTGACTAATCCTGAAGAAACAATTTTAATCCTTTAACATGCTTCGGGCGAAGACTAAAACCCGTGATTCTGAAATGAAATTCATTAAGGATGGAATCAGTTTTTCTGATTTCTTTTCGACTCTCATATTGACAACAAGGCGCTTATCACGATACTGTGGGCTATAAATATTGTACTTTGAGCTCGGCTCGGTAGATAACATCAATCATTATCTACTCAAAGATGGGTTCTTTCAGTTCCGTTTGGTTTGTAAATCACTATTCGTGTCCTGTTGGTGTGTGGATATTGATCTCGATACCGTGCCATGCGCGCCACGGACTAATTATAACTGTACTTTATTTATTTATTTACGAAAATCTCCGGCTTCGAAAATCTCCGGCCTTCAATGAATTGCAGCCGGCCTTAGTCTACACAAAAAATATAGTTTTTGAATATAATTTGAAAAGCAAAAAAAAAAAGTCTCAAATTTAAAATGACTCTAATAACCTCCCTGATTTTCAAGATGGCTGCTCTATATTTTACTGATTTCAGTTATTTCTAAAGAAATATCTATCTATCTATAATTTATTACAACTACGAGCGTAAGAGTTGTTTTGAGCTTTCTTATTTCTCACTGATCTTTTTTATGGCGTTTAGCTTCAGAAATTTGCCTAAATCTTGTTTTTTTTTTTGGCTTTAATATAATCCCTTGCAGAGTTGATGACCGATTTTTGGCGAGTGAGCTAACGAGCATGCGCAATCGACGTCCGCTAAAATCTCTAGCCTGGCACGAGTCGTGATTGGTCAATCAAGTAGGTTAGAAGACATTTTCAATTGGTAATTATAAGTCTCTAAAATTAACTAGATAGAAAGTATTAAGAATTTCCATGATCTATATCGCAGCTGTCAAGCGATCTTTTTTCATATAATTACAGTAATAGATACTAGTGAGAAGATGTATCAGAACTTTAATTATTGCGGTGATATTGGTAGCTGAGCAGATGTCATGCAAAAATGGCGTAAACACTTTCGAATTTTTTAGCTCGTTGTTACCGTCACCATGAGTTTTAGGTATCTATCTTCAACATTATTATCATCACCATCAATATGATAACGCTAACATTAGTATCATCGTCACTATCAGTTTCACATCATCAAGGCCAACGTTCATTCTCCAAACGAAACATCAACATCATCATCATAATTTTAAAATTTTCCTTCAACCAGCAGCCTAAGTATGTTGACTAGGAAACTATCATCCTAGCAGTGTTCAGTCACTTGAAATGGCATGGCTCCAATATAGGTCAGGAAAGCTAAATATTTTGATAGTGATCAGATTAGAGATGAAACACTGACTTTTCAGTGGAATCAAAACTGGATTTTAAGTTATCCGCGAATTCTCTTTCATAGAATTTGTAATTCGTGCCTACTTTATAGTTATTCAACGCAAAAAAAGCAAGGAAAAAAAGGGAAACTGACAGGAAAAAAATAAATAAATAAAAGAAAGACAAAAGAAGAAAAAAATGGCTAAAATTGTCGACATCAATCCGACCTTCTTCGTCGAGAAAATGATAATTTTCAAACAAAGTTATCAACAAGATTATGCTGTTGTTGTTGATCTTGTTGTTTTTTTTGAATCAAGTTAATGATATGATATCTATATTACATCTAGTGTAACTGATGTGTATGGACTTACCGCTCATTCAGCATGCACACACTAGCTTGCTCTGATTATTTCTTTGGCAGTTGGCCCACCTTTATTTCGTACAAACGTTTCCGTGATTTGTTCAAAATGGTTGACTTATCACCGGTTTTTTGGCGTATTTATGTTCTTATGACAAATCCTATATAATGACTTTGCTTGAGATTATAATCACGTGGGATCTTTCTGGCGCGTTGATTGGTGGGTTCCATTCAAGATGGCGGAACATAATGTCATAAACTTTCCTAATACCATCCATGCTAATACCCTCTTAAATTGACAGCTTTTTGTCCTAACCTTGACTTTAAGGTCTGTAAGGCAAATAAGAAAAATATTTCATTTTTAAGCAAAATTATCGTAAAATACAAAATTAAGGCAAGTTTGTTTGAATATCATTCCAGAATCCAGTAGTCCAAAGTTTCCAGTTTTCCGCAGAGCCAGGGTTAGCAATGCATTGTGGTATATCAGTTCTTGTTTGAAAGGATCGTGTTGGTGGACATTTTGTTTGGTTCTCTAACTAAGACCTCTTCTTTACAGTCGAAAAAAGGTAAGTATTACAATTCAATAGACAAAATCATAATCAATATTAGTTAATTTTAGAGTTATTCGAGCAAAACCAAGTGAATGCTATTTTTTTCTGGGTCTTTTTTGCGTTGAATTCTGAGTTTCTTGTCGTTGTTTCGAAAGCTGCAGAGAAGACGCTTCATCAAATATTCGCTTACAAATTTGCTTGATTTATGAACCTATCTCACTTTAATACACGGTATTCATTTATATTAGGTTGTTTATAATAAGACTTTTATTCAGTGTTCAATATTTTAGATAGAAAAATCAAACTTACCACAGAACGTGTAATATTTTTTTCTCATTCGAAAACAAAGCCAAACGATTCAACGTGAAATTCAAGCCTCAAAACCTCGAAAAAAAATAGCCAGAAGGTACTACTTCGAGATGTTAGGCTTTGCTTTATGAATTTCAAGTTATTTTCTCGTATTCCTTTAGATTTTAAAGCGATTTTTGCGTCTAATTTGAAGCCACGGTTGGTGTTTGCTTTTAGCATGTCTTATGACATAATTTCAGCTTGAACTCTTGGCCTTGCGATTTGCTTACCATTAAAACAAGAAATTATGTGTAAATACAAGAATAGAATCGATGAATTATAAGATTTACACTTGGTAGTTAAAAAATAGGGATTTTTTTTGGAAAATATTGAAAATATAAGGGGTCTTTTTTAAAATATTTAAATCCATTATATTCTACGGTTCAGGGGGTGGGGGGGGGGGGGTATTAGGTTGGTAAAGGGGAAAGGGGGGCTACCAAAAAGATGTTTTAAACCTAGAATCCACATAGCCCCCCTAACCCATAAACCATAAATGGTCCTATAGAAAGCACAAGTAGCATAGCAGTGAGAACGCATGCCTCTCACCAATACCTGGGTTTGAATCCCGCAAGGCTCAGTGTCATATGGGAGTAGAGTCTCTACTTGTTTATTGATTTTTTCTAAATTTTTTCGGGTTTTTCTAAAAGTTCACTGGTTCTCCTCCCTCTGCAAAAATCAACTTCTAAATTCCAATCTGATCATGGTACGAGGGTGGCAGGTTAGTTAGCCTTTGGCCATTGTTGCTATCCTCATAAAAACAAAAAACAAGTATGTAAGTTTATCATATGACCGTATTTCACTGTACGCGTGATTCTAAAAAAAACCTTTGGGGAAAATGTCGTCAGCAAACAAAGTACGCTTTTCCGAAAAGTGTAATAATTTCCCGTTCGGACTCGCCGTTCGGACTCGCTGCCGTCAATCATGTAAAAACTACGCATTTTGATTCGCATTTATTAAAAACGCTTTGAAATCGATTTTTTATATGTGGTCATATGATAAAATGCTTATTGACTGAGTTAAGGTCGGTCCGAATGGGAAAATATTTGGCTCGAGGTCCTTGGCACGGAACTCGCTGCGCTCGTTCCGTACTTCAGGACCTCGAGCCAAATATTTTCCCGTTCGGACCTCCCACTCAGTCAATAAGTACATACTAATTCAATCTAGCATTGGCCTCAACAAATTTCATCATAAGCATAAGTTATCAAGTGATGGAGATAAATTTCAAGATTGCATTAACAATTCTCTCTTTTTAGGCATGTCTGCAAAAGTGTATGTGGGCAACTTGGGCAACAATGGCGACCGGGAAAAGATTTGGAAAGCCTTTTCCCAATATGGCAGTCTTCATGATGTGTGGGTTGCAAGGAACCCTCCAGGTTTCGCATTTGTAGAATTTGAAGACGCCTGTGACGCAGAAGATGCTGTGTACAAAATGGATGGAAAAAAGCTTTGTGATAAATATGTCAGAGTGGAGATATCACATCGCCAGAGTCGAGGCTCTGGAGGGGGAAGAAGTAATTATAGAGGCGGGGGACGCAGAGATGATAGTTACAGAGGACGCTACTCTCCCCCTAGAAGAAGGTAAATAAATATTTTTTTTAAAATTCTTGTGATGTAAAGACATTTGGTACTGGTTTGTAAATACAAACTGTGGTAGCAATCTCTAGTACGCATATCAAAGAAGTGCTAATCTTGGTGATATTGTACTATTATTTTTGCTATTTATTTTTGATATAAGGGGTAAAGGTTGTCCTACGATTGTTTCTTCACTTGTTATAGCCAGGTGTATGGAAATACTAATTTGACATTATACCATTTCTAGGTTTGCCATCTAGGAACCTCCCAAACACTTCATTCCCTATAATACTGGGACCTCCTATCTGAGGCACTTCCCCTATTATGCTTCAACACAACTCAGCTAGTCTGGCTTATGCACCAGCTTTTTAAGACAAAGAGCCTACAGACGATAACTTTATTACCCACACCACCTCCTCCAATTTTCGTCAACTACCGGCTCTAGGTTCAGTCTCCAAATTTACAAGCTGCATGCCTGGTATTCATGTTTCCTAAGGCCGGCAGGATATTCTTGTTACCTGTCAAGGCTTGAGATGCAGAGCACATCCCTCAACACATCTTGGTTTTCAGCAGTTTTAACCGGAGATGCCAGCTCAAAAGAAATCAGCATAACATGCACATGTTGGTTGCTAATGATTGAAGGAAGTTTTCTCGCAAACGATTCAGCTTGCCTCAGCAATCAAATCACTACCAACCAATGGCAAAAACATGTGCATCTTATCTTCAATTACGGCATGCAAAAATCCAAACAGCACCTATTCGGAGTTAGCCTGCAATTTTGTCAATTCACGGTCAACTTTCAAGAGCCATCGCATCCAATGACACAAATCAACTCTATACTTCTACTCCCCTACAAAATCACATCACTGTCATCTGTTTCATCTCTTCAGCTTTATTTCACTAAAACAGGTAGTGTTTAGTGATTTTTGTCATGTTTTGTTAGTAAAAGTATAAAATGTTTGGTTATCCTTTATGTCAAGTACTTTGATCAGAACTGTTATGTGACTGTGTATATAGACGAAAAAGACAGACTAATGACATAGATCATTTTGTTACCTCGAATACAGCAAATATGATTAGACACCTTGCAGCATGTCGGGATGCAGCTCAATTTGTAGGACAAAACAATAGGTTCCAATTCTCAGGAGATTGAAATTATTTTGCTTTGTCCTCCAAATTGAGCTACTATGATTTATTTAAGAAATAAAACATTTTCTCTGATGTCTTCATAGCCTGGTGAAAACCTCGAGCAGGTGAAAACCCTCAACTTCGTCTCAGGTTTTCACTGATCTGCTCTTGAATTCTCTCAAACGCGTAGCCTCGGTTTTCACCAGGCTATGAAGGCATCGGAGAAAATGTTTTATTTCTTTTAAAAAATACTTAAAAAATGCTTGTTACGTCATTTCCGTGCCTTCATAGCGTGATGAAAACACAGCTCTCGACCAATGAGAGCGCGCGTACTATCTTAAGTATTTTTTAAAAGTAAATTCAATTGCAGGGGAGATCCAGAATTTGAAAGGGGTACAGTTACTGAATTATTGTGATTTCATTTTTATTATCATCAAAAATAGAAAAATTAGGAATAATTAGTACCAAAAAAATATGGGTATCTTTACAACCCTGGATCTACCCTAGAACATTCCTTTTCATGCTTTATTTATAAAGAATTTTGAATTTTTGATTAATTCTTATTTGCTTGTTATCATTTAAAATATATTTTGTTTTTCATCTTCAGATCAAGGTCACCTCCTCGCGGTGGAAGAGACCGTTCCCCAGTGTAAGTATCTCATTTCCTCTGTCATTCAATTTTCCAACTTTTTATCTTTTTTCAGTCTCACATTATGCTTTTTCAGCTTGTGAACTAAATGTTTCCCATTTCAGACCACAAGTCATTTGAGGATCATTTCTTTGTCAACTGTTTATACTTGAGATAATACATTAATGTAGATACAACAGACAAAGAATCGTCTTCTTAGGGGAATATCACATGGTCTGAAATGGAAAAAACATGTAGATAGTCATCGTAGCTGATGTACAAGCTTGTTTGACATTTTCTTTCATTAGCTATTTAACAAATAGAAAACGTTTGCCGTGTTTACATAGCCTGATATAAACACGAGGGAAGTTTGGGAGAAGTCGAGAGCTGTTGTGTAAAACCGAGCCGCAGGTGAGGTTTACACAGAGCTCAAGACTTCTCCCAAACTTTCCCAAGTGTTTATATCAGGCTACAGTATGTAAACACGGCATAACATTTTCTATTTGTTTTATAAAATATTGAAATTGCCGTGTTTACATAGCCTCATGTAAACACGGCTATCAGCCAATCAGAGTGTGTGTTATATCTGAACTATTTTATAAATCCCCATATCAGATGCAGGAGCTTCAAAAGTAGTATACCAATTTTTATTCTTAGGACATCTTTTTAAGTTTTTCTATTTATCACTCTTGTTATGTTGTCATCTTACAGTAAGTTGTTTTATACAAAATAAAGTTAACTGTACATTAATCAAATGATTTGATCTTATCGGATAACACTGTCTTGCATAGATTGAGGAGTAGTTATCCCCACATCACATGGGGACATATCAATATGCCCTTTCCTGCTAATTTCTTCTATATTATAAAGAATTTTGAATTTTTGATTAATTCTTATTTGCTTGTTATCATTTAAAATATATTTTGTTTTTCATCTTCAGATCAAGGTCACCTCCGCGTGGTGGAAGAGACCGTTCCCCAGTGTAAGTATCTCATTTCCTCCATCATTCAATTTTCCAACTTTTTATCATTTTTCTGTCTCACATACTTTTTCAGCTTGTGAACTAAATGTTTCCCATTTCAGACGACAAGTCATTTGAGGATCATTTCTTTGTCAACTGTTTATACTTGAGATAATACATTAATGTAGATACAACAGACAAAGAATCGTCTTCTTAGGGGAATATCACATGGTCTGAAATGGAAAAAACATGTAGATAGTCATCGTAGCTGATGTATAAGCTTGTTTGACATTTCTTTCATTAGCTATTTAACAAATAGAAAATGTTTGCCGTGTTTACATAGCCTGATATAAACATGAGGGAAGTTTGGGAGAAGTCGAGAGCTGTTGTGTAAAACCGAGCCGCAGGTGAGGTTTACACAGAGCTCAAGACTTCTCCCAAACTTTCCCAAGTGTTTATATCAGGCTACAGTATGTAAACATGGCATAACATTTTCTATTTGTTTTATAAAATATTGAAATTGCCGTGTTTACATAGCCTCATGTAAACACGGCTATCAGCCAATCAGAGCGTGTGTTATATCTGAACTATTTTATAAATCCCCATATCAGATGCAGGAGCTTCAAAAGTAGTATACCAATTTTTATTCTTAGGACATCTTTTTAAGTTTTTCTATTTATCACTCTTGTTATGTTGTCATCTTACAGTAAGTTGTTTTATACAAAATAAAGTTAACTGTACATTAATCAAATGATTTGATCTTATTTGATAACACTGTCTTGCATAGATTGAGGAGTAGTTATCCCCACATCACATGGGGACATATCAATATGCCCTTTCCTGCTAATTTCTTCTATATTATAAAGAATTTTGAATTTTTGATTAATTCTTATTTGCTTGTTATCATTTAAAATATATTTTGTTTTTCATCTTCAGATCAAGGTCACCTCCGCGTGGTGGAAGAGACCGTTCCCCAGTGTAAGTATCTCATTTCCTCCATCATTCAATTTTCCAACTTTTTATCATTTTTCTGTCTCACATACTTTTTCAGCTTGTGAATGAAATGTTTCCCATTTCAGACGACAAGTCATTTGAGAATCATTTCTTTGTCAACTGTTTATACTTGAGATAATACATTACTCTGGATACAACACACAAAGAATCGTTTTCTTAGGGGAATAACACATGGTCTGAATTGGAAAAACATGCACAAGTTAAAATATTATGCATCAAAATTTCTCACAATATAAATGTTTTTTGATAAGGCATTACAGCAGCAGAAGAAGCAGATCTCGCAGCCCTCCACCAAGGCAGTAAAACACAGTTAAACATGAAAGAGCACAAAAATGTAAGCAAAATGAATGTTAATTGCACATCTTAGTAGTTTTTATTCATTCCAATGAGAAAAGTGCCTTCATCAAAAATTCAGCAATGAAGACCAAGTGAATCGCAATATTGTTATAACTCTTTAATGGCAAGGTGCCTGCTGGAAATTGTTTTTTTGCTGGTGCCAGTTAAAGAGCAAAAGGTACTTATCGATTATTTTTAATTTACGGCAGCAAAAAAAACAAATTTTAGCATGCAGTTCACAACTACTTAGTTCATTCACATGTTACTGCCATTTTCATAAATATGCAAACTCTTTAATTGCGAGTTGCTCGCTGGAATTTGGTTTTTCACTGCCGCCAATCATAAATATAAAAGGTACCGACTGATTATTTTTGATTGATGGAAGCGATAAACCAAATTTCAGCGTGCAGCTCGCAGCTACCGAGTTCGCATGTTTATGAAAATTGCAGTAACTGTTATAAATTCCAACTGTTATTAATTCCACCTTTTTAGAATAGACCTTTTTGCTCTATCACCATTTTCGACTTTGTGCGCTTTCAGCACAATAGGTGCATCAAGGATTGCAAGAAATTTCAACATCTTTAGAATTTGAACAAATGATGCTTGTATTTCATTGTTGTTGAACAATAGTTGTAGTCAGGTCATAATTTCAACAAACGTAAGTGTTGTGCATTGGTATGGCCCGACTCATTGTTAATAATTACAACAATGAAATACCAGCATCTTTTGTTCAAATTCTAAAGATGTTCAAATTTCGTACAATCTTTGATCTCACCTATTGTTTTTTTAGTGCACGAAGTCAAACATAGTGATAGAGCAAAAAGGTCTAATCTTTGATCTTGATGATTTTGTTTTTTTTTTGTTGCAGGTATTAAGTAACCATATAACAACTCTGAAATGGCCATTGATTTCATCATTCTATGGCCACTTTGCTACAACTTATCCTGATTTTGTTGTAACTAGTACTACTTTTATTTTTAATGCTTTGAGCCTGGTTCATGGTTGCAGCATAAGCACATGGCATCAGCAATACACACAGACTCAGTGCAACACTTCTCTAACAGGCATGAGGAAAGACAACTGCTGTTAATGAGCAATGCACAACTGAGTCTACAAAACAAGTATAAGCATTATACCAAGATGCAGTGCAGATTTAACTGAGTCAGCATGTGTAATGCTTGTGTTGCAACTGTGAACCAGCCAGAGCCTTGTTGTGAATATCAAATACTTGTCAAGTGTACTTGTAGATAGTCATCGTAGCTGATGTATAAGCTTGTTAGACATTTCTTTCATTAGCTATATCCCCATATCAGATGCAGGAACTGCAAAAGTAGTATACCAATTTTTATTCTTAGGACATCTTTTTAAGTTTTTCTATTTATCACTCTTGTTATGTTGTCATCTTACAGTAAGTTGTTTTATACAAAATAAAGTTAACTGTACATTAATCAAATGATTTGATCTTATCGGATAACACTGTCTTGCATAGATTGAGGAGTAGTTATCCCCATATCACATGGGGGACATTTCAATATGCCCTTTCTTGCTAATTTCTTCTAGTTCCTCCCAAAGCCAAAGAAGTTGTCATTATTCTCATTGAATATTCGCCTTCACAGTTCCCTGTGCCATCTTGAAAGGTAGCCTTGCCATTGCAAGGTCTGGGGGTCTTAGGGTACCTGGGACCCACCCTTTGTAGCAAAGGAGCGAGAAATAATGAAAGAATGTGGCTGTAGCAATAAAAAATAATAGGATTTGATATTATGATGTCCAGCAGCGTCTCCTGAACAGTCCAACTAGCAGTAACTAGCTGGGTAACCTTGAAAAATTCCCTAATCCCACAATCGCACCATCGCACCCCACCACTCAACCCCAGAGCCCTGCCATTCTTGGTCGACGAAATGTCAGAGTTAAAGTTCAAGTTCAAGTTCTTTTTATTACACACATAAATATATTACAAAAAAATAATACAAATAAATTAGTTTGTATTTACAAAGGCACTAGTTTTTTTTCTCATATCATAAACATAAGAAAAATACAAACAAATAAATTAAGTGTGTAGTGATTGCTAAAGTAGTATAAATTTTCGAGTAAACCACCACTGAGAGACTGTTAAACCCTTTGACAGTAATGCACATGCTCCAAATCTACGTCATTACAGGGAGCATTCTCCAATTTGAATTTTCGATAAAGTAAGGGCTCGGTTAATCAACGGTTTTTATGTTACTCCCGGAAAAAGCCGTTTTTATTGCTTTACAGAAGCACTACCATTTTCTCTATCATCAAGGCAATAGACCTCTTTACCTTCGTTGTTTGTTGTGCCCATTTCAGACCACGTGATGTCACTCTTGGGAGTTGATTCTTTCATGTGTAAATATTTTAACAAAAGAACATTTCTCAAGGGAATGTCATGTGGTCTGAAATGGCAATTTGCATACGAAGGTAAATAGGTCTATTGTTATCCATTATTGCAAGGGCTCTTGTAATCACTAGAGCGGGTTTTCAATCGATTATCGCAACAAATATTTTGACCAATCAGAGCTCTTGAAATCCTAGGGTTTCCCAGAGTCTCTGACATTTGGTCGAGCATGCGCAGTAAGAAATAAGGGCCCTGGGAACGAGATTGGAGAGTGCGCACCCCACCAGACGGAAAAACAAAAAAAGTGGCGTTTGGGCTACCTGTGGTTTACTTCCCATGATACAACAGTGTTGGAGCGCGCGGCGCTTGATGCATTATTTTCTGACCTGCAAACATCGAACAAAGTTATAACTGTACTGTTCCTTCGAAACTTTTAAACAAATCCAAAGGTGAGTTACATTTTGATTTTAATCGTCATCCCCTTTTGATAAATGTTTCATTAACGTCTTCAACTCAAAAGCTTGTCACGTTTTTTTTCTGAATCTTGGAAACGAATTATCTTAAGATCCTCATCAACCACATTGGCAGCAGTTCTCGAAAGCTTACAAATTAAAATTTAATTTGATATTGTTTAAGCTAACAGGCTATGGTTCGAGGCTTTGGTGGTTTCTCTTAAGGGTTGTAAAAGGAATTTAAATCATTATGTCTAACAGTAAGCAATGCTTGGCAACTTATCTTCATTAAAATAATACGTTAGCTTTCTATCAATTGGGATAGATTGGATATAAGGTTATTAACGCTCTTTAGTATCTTGGCAGCTGCAATTTCCCAGCTTTGTTTCCTCACACATCCAAGCAAACGGATTGAAGGTGTATATAATCTTTTTTTACTAGAGCTACAATGCTTTGTAGCTATTACTTGAGGCTGATACAGGGCTGATATTGAATACGTTATACCAAAAGAAACATATCAATAACTTATATAAATATAATTTTGATAACAGTAAATGGAAAGTAGGTGGCAGGGTAATATTTTATGACATTCAAATTTTACTGATACCCTGAAACAACCTCTGGGCTGATCAAGGTCAGGACTAGGCTAACTCACAGATTGAACCCTGAAACAACCTCTGGGCTGATCAAAGTCAGGGCTAGGCTAACTCACAGATTGAACCATGAAACAACCTCTGGGCTGATTAAAGTCAGGGCTAGGCTAACTCACAGATTGAACCCTGAAACAACCTCTGGTCTGATCAAAGTCAGGGCATAGCTAACTTACAGATCTAACCCTGAAACAACCTCTGGGCTGATTAAAGTCAGGGCTAGGCTAACTCACAGATCTAACCCTGAAACAATCTCTGGGCAGATCTGTGTCTGGGTATGGCCAATTCACAGATCAAATCCAAAGTTAGCATGTCCGTGGTTGTTAAATAATATTCAACCATAATAACCATGAATATATTTGATTTTTGAAAAGACATGCCAAGAGAATCAGCAAGGGTTTACATTGGTGATCTTGGAAGTAATGGAGTCAAGTCAGAGCTGGAAAGGGAATTTGCAAAGTTTGGCAAAATTAAGGATGTCTGGGTGGCACGAAATCCTCCAGGTTTTGCATTTGTTGAATTTGAGGACCACCGTGATGCTGAGGATGCTGTAAGAGAACTGAATGGCCGACGTATATGTGGTGTTCGTGTACGCGTGGAGATATCAGCCCGTCAAAACCGTAATTCACGGATGCCTCAACCATCACGTCGTGGCAGACCAAGACAAAGCCCAGATAGATTTGGAGGAAGAGGTTATAATGATGACCATGAAGATAGGTACTCAAGAAGGTAGGCACTTTCTTGTCAGTTCATTGGACTAGAAGAATTGTCTTACTGGCATTATAATTTATCTTGATTAATGTTGTCTCCAGAGATATTTCTTAGCTCTATATGATCCACTCACACGCACCTCCAATAGTCCTCTTTAGCTTGGGCATAATGTTTTCCTATTTCAGACCACATGACATTCCCTATAGAGTATCATTTCTTTGTTGAATGGTAACTTGCACATGAGAAGACACATGAATATGGATACACCTCAAACAAAGAATGTTATTCTTGAGGGAATGACACATAGTCTGAAATGGGTAAATATTGCACCATAATGAATGAGGTCTATTAATATTTGTGAATAGCTGGGTTTCATTTGACGTCATTTCCTGTCTCATGTGGAATGTTCATCAGCTGAATCACAAGTTTTCAATAGAATTCTTTCTGGTTGACAGCACATGGTGGTCAATGTTTGACCACCATTTGGAGCAGATAATGAGATTCAAAGACGTTTATCAGCTGATTGAAACCCAGCAATAGACCCCTAACCCATTGATGTCTCTATCATACCTAAACTACCACAATCCTTTTCAAAATACTTTTCATATGTGAATGTCAAATTCCTTTGAGAATACTTTATTGCTCTACTGTTGCCACATTATTTATAAACTAGTAATACAAAAGACATGGGTCCATATAGGTAGTGCTTGGAATAACCTTGGGGCTTTCCTATTGCTAATATACTAATATGACTCACCTTTTTTATTCATGGCTTATTTTGTGATTTTTTCCACTTTTTTTAAAAGTAGTAGACTTAAGAGTAAGCTTATTATTCTTAGAGCCTGTCTTCTTTTGGTCTCTAGGGAAACACTTGATTTAAGCAAATATTATTAACTGAAATCACTAGCACAGGTATTGGGGAAAAATGAAATTTATTTAATTGTTCTGGACAATTCTCTTATTACACTCAACTCCTTCATATTTTGTCTTGACCAAAAGCAAATCAGGCTCTTTCCATTTTATATTGTAGACATAAGAAAACTTTATTATTTTTTGAATTATTCGACTGATATTAAGCATTATACAATTTGTAGGACTAGGTGTGGTTAGAGGCACCTACTACTCAACAAACTCCCTTCTAATGGGCTCACCCAACACCCCTTCGTTAACCTTCTGATTGAACTTGGGCAGAGCCATGCAATCTTCTACCATTATCATCGAGAAATATGATAAAAATGAATGGCCGAAACAACTATGATTATCATTTCAAGCATCTTGGAGAAAGATCCATACTCCATACTATGTCGTTGATAGATTTGAACAAAAACAGTATTGAAAATCAAGTCCTAGGATTTAAGATGGTTTTATTTATTCACTGATTTGGCATGCATGCAGAAGTTAAGACCATTTTGTTAGCGCTGTTCGAAATATTCTTAAGATTATGCTGATTGTCATCATCGTGAAATGATCATCATCATCATCATCATCGACGACTGTATCACCTAGTTACTACCATCGCTATCATTGAATCTTAGCTACAAGAACCTGAAATGGTTTCAATCTTCCTTCAACCAAGATATCTTCAAAGATAAAGCATCGTTCGTCCTTTGGCCCAACTACTTGTAACTTATGCACATCAATCATCCTAGTTTCGCCTTTTCTTCGAATAACCAACAAGAAATGTTTCTTCGAGCCATCTCTGATCAACTGCAGACATCGATCCCTGCTCACATTTTTCTCATCTCCTGATAAAGGACAGAGGTCATGCTACCCAGTATATGATTATGTGAACTATATGTATTGTCTCCGCATTATCAGGAACTTGGTGGTTGTATGATCATGATGATGGTAATTTAGACTGTTATAAACTATGTTTAATATGTTACTAATGTTATACTTACCAGTAATCATATTATAAAATTGTTTTTTGCAAAAACAGTATATCTGTTCACAAGCTGTGTCACACAACTATTGTCAATATCTTTTTAGTTTATATTTTTCTGTTTTAATAAATTTTTCAAAATTTTATTCTTGGAAATACTTTTTGGCATGACTGGGTATAGGTTTATTGAATAGTTGCCAAAGACCTATGTGTACAAGGTTTTCTTTCTCCAAAAAATCAGGGTTTAAAAATTCAAGTTTATGTGGTAGTTTCAAAATGCAGGGCTTAAAATAATGGCTAGTCAGTCACCAGTCATAATGACCAGACAAATTAGTTTTAGCTTGATAATACCTTGTTCCTGGGTCAATGTTACTAGTAAAAATATGACCTCCAAGGCAAAAATTTGACTAGACTACCGGTAGTTCCAATTCTGGCTAGACAATGTCCGATGACCGGCTGTTATTTCAAGCCCTAAAATATAGAAACTGCAACCTTATTGACTATTGCTTTTTTGTCTAATTTTAGGTCACCACCACGCAGACGACAGGACAGATCTCCCGAGATGGATAGGTACTGTACATGTATGATTAAAAGACTTTTCTTAAGAATTCATTATGTAACACTCTTGAAAATCATGAAACATCGAGAACAAATCTAGTCGTCATAAATTTTATTATTAAATGCTTTACAACCAAATGTTTAGTTCTTAAGAATTGTCTCAGAAAAAGAGCTTGAATTTGTATTTTGTTGCACGAAAAATAGAACAATATTACATAATTGACTAAATGTAATGCTAATACTGTGAATTTATTCTTACTAGATATCAAAGGCGATATTCAAGAAGTAGATCACGCAGTCCTCCCCCTAGATACTGAGAAAAGGTAATAGCAACTATGAAATCATGCTTACAGCTGGCAAATAAGAACAAGGGGAGAGTTCTTTATTATTGCAGTTCCAGAAAATATTTATGCCCACCTTCCACTTTAGCCCATTTCCTCAGATGGCTGGATTATAGAAATTTGGACTTCTTGAGGGATTCAAGCCTGCAGTTTTTTGGAAGGGATGTCAAACACAGCAATTTGTTTTGGAGTATATTCATTTGTAATCATGACAAGCTTTATTATTTTATTACTTTATTACTGTGTTATTACATTATTTTTGATGATGGATTCTATAAGTTCTGTTGATGACACTTTTCTCACATTTTGTAAGAAGAGTCTTCAAGTTTAAATAAATCCCCTGCTGATGTTCGTGGATTCAAACCACCGAGATCACCAGGGTGCTTGATTTTTAAACCCAGCTAAAGCTCCTCATGATATGTACAATCTAATGTCTTTTTATGTATTCTTTAATTCCAGTCTGACGCAAGCCACAGCCTTTTTTTCTTTCTTCCATACTTATGATGAATATCCTTTTAATTTTTTTTACACAAGAAGAACAATTATATTCCAACCTATTGAAGCCTAAATTTGTGCTCTAATGTGCATGTTCTATTTTCCAAAGCACTACTGAAACCTTCTGCAAAACCAACGATTAACAGCTTGGCAATATGAATCACACTTTTATAAATTATGGCACTATTATAGGGGATAGGCAATAGGTCATTCAAAGATAGTAAGGAATTATGGCATACTTATAAAACTAAACACAAATTTGAAATAGCTTCATCGACTACAAACAACATTAAATGTCTAACCTCTGCCTTCTTGATGATCAAGAATAGTGTAATAAGAAACACAACTCATTCCATCTATTCTGGAATCAATCTTTGAATGACCTGTTTCCTATCGTAAATCAATGCCTATTGCCTTTGGCTCCAACAACCTTCTTCGAAATAGGTATAGACCCCTTGCAGCTCGTCGGAATGCAGCTTAATTGGAGGACAAAACAATAGATTTCAATTAGACAGGAGATTAAAATTTTTTGGTTTTGTCCTCCAAATTGAGCTTCTTTGATGTTGTGTGACATGGGTCTATATACTTGTACATGGAGTGTTGTTTACATTCAGCTAATATTTATGAAGAATGTGAAGTATTATTCCTTTGTATGCTAGGCCTCGTGTATTCCTTATTTATAGCTGTTTTTGAAGTTCTATTAATTGTTTATTAAAGCTTGTCTTTTTATCAAATTATTGGTATAATGACTTTGTGTTATCCAGTCCAACAATCTAGGAACTGTTTTCATAGGAGCAGTTGCATTTTCCTCTTCCCTTGCCCCCTTCAAAAAAATGTTCATTTCTGCACCACTACCCAGATAACTATAGGTGGCATGCACTGCTGTGGCACTACCTCACACCACTGTGTACTGTAGTTCAAACCTGGGGTTGCAGATGATTACCGGTATGTTTGCTTTCCTCTATAAACAAAATGTCGTTGTGAGAGGAAAGTGATGCATATAAGACCTCTGGAATAAAGCATAGGGGTTGCATGTTCAAGTTGTTTCTGAACTGCATAGCTGAGTTGATTTTGTTTTCTCCCTTGTCCTGAGGGTTTTTCTTCGAGTTCTCTGGTTTTTCTCCCTACATAAGAATCAACATGTAAATTGAGTGTGGTGTGTCATAAATAGTGAATATAATGGTAGTACTTGTGGCCCCCAGCAGGGGAACTCCCATATATAAAAGGGTGGGAAGGCTTATTGGAAATTTTGAAAATGACCCCTAAAATGTACCTGAGTCCTGTTCAGGTGGGCGTGGAAACTAATGATTCTTACCCCTAAAAGGTACCAAATGCTAATCAATTGTAAATGAATACTCTGAAATTCATTGAGGAGTACTAACTGATAGATCTAGAAGTCAGATGATAAACTGAAAATGAATATCCTGAATTACAACTGTCATTGAATTCCATTGAACTGTCATTATCAAGTCTAGGATGTCACAAAAATTAGAGATTGCAGTGTGAAGACAACATCACACAGGTGGTCACAGGTGCGGTCTAGTTTTTGCAATGTTGCATCAGCACCTCACATAAAAAATCACATTGCAGACACACATTGAGAAGTTAGAGTATATTTAACAAGATTTGCTTTGATTTTTCAAGGAGTTTCATGAAAGCCATTTTGTATATCAAAATAATTGCAATTTTGGTAAATTTGCCCTACGACATGGCTGTACCTCATAAAATTACACTGCTGGAAAAGTTAATGGTGCATATTTATAGGAATTCAGTCAGAGTAACCTTAGTTCATGAGGACATTGCCCTCCCCACCTCGTTTCTAAGTATTTCCGAGTGAGCTGAGAAGGAATGAGATGAAGTCGAAACCCAGAGCTTGTCACGTGATACATAAACCAAGATGGCGGCAGAATTGAGTTGGAAACACTCGAGTAAATCTCATATTTTAACTTTTTGAATACTTTAACTAGCTAAATTGCTCTTGAATTCAAGAAAGTGCCACAAGATGTTGTAGTTTTTTATTCTGTATGAATTTCATCTCGATAATGTTTATTCTGGGGATGTAAGATGTCAGATAGTTGACGTTGCATGGATGCAAGCTGCCGTTGCCTGTAAACATTGCTAACGTTTGATCAAGAGGAATATGGAAAATTACCACGTTCTTCATCTTATCGGGGAAGGATCTTTTGGAAAAGTGTACAAAGGAAGAAGAAAATACTCAGGACAGGTAAAAGGCTGAAATACCGAACAGAAGTCATAATAATTACCAATCAATGTTGTCCAACTGATATGCTTATATCTGCTTTCGTTTTAAATATATTGCCTTTTTTAGTGACTCTTGTCAATACTGATACATTATATAAATGATTGTCCGACATTGATTGTAGTTTTGCTTATTTTCCCTTGAACTGTGTAGATTGTAGCCCTGAAGTTCATTCCCAAGGTTGGTAGGTCAGAGAAAGAACTCAAAAGTCTGCAAAGAGAAATAGATATTATGAGGTCACTGGAACATCCTAATATCATAAAGCTGTTGGATTCTTTCGAAACTCCACAAGAGGTAAATAATAGAGTGGGGTGCAAGTTGTGAAACTGTGGGCTGGCAGAGGGGATAAGTTCATTTATAGAGGCATGCTAGAGGAGATTTAGTAAAACTGTGAAAAGCTCACAGCACAAACGTGGTTACGACAAAAAGTCAGCCAATCAAAAATCCAGAAAACATCACAGTCCAATCAAATGCACAAAACATGGCACAAACAGGGCATGGACATGGTCACGGCAAGGTCACAGTACTGACTATGCATGCCAGACTAATCACATTGCACAAGAAAAAAATCAGCCAATCAAAATTATATAGAAAACATCATGGACGCAGCAAGGCATGCACACGACACTAAACTTTTCATAGTTCTACGAAACATGCTCTATAGTTAAGAAATAAAACATAAATAAACCTGAGACGAAGTCGAGGGTTTTCACCTGCTCGAGAATTCTCCCAAACGCGTAGCCAAGGTTTTCACCAGGCTATGAAGGCATCGGAGAAAATGTTTTATTTCTTTTAAAAAATACTTAAAAAATGCTTGTTACGTCATTTCCGTGCCTTCATAGCGTGATGAAAACACAGCTCTCGACCAATGAGAGCGTGTGTACTATCTTAAGTATTTTTTAATCAAATTTCCAGCTCCTCTCTTCACGTGATTACACATGTTTAACTCAATCCTCCCTCTCTCTACTAGCTTTCTCCTCCATGTTTTCATTTTGCTTGAATAAACTTCCATATTATATATGTAACTAACAGCTCCATATATTGCCTTTCATGCAGTACATCTCCCATCCCTGCATTACAGATTTTTTTGTGAATTTAAAAGGCTTTAAATCTTGAAAAGTTAACAAATTTTGGATGGAGACAATTTTTATTTGATGACACCTTACATTTTGCAGTTTTATTACAATCAGTTATGCTATTTTTTTTGGTATGCATAGGTTTGTGTAGTGACTGATTATGCAGAGGGAGAATTGTTTCAAGTTTTGGAAGATGATGGATGTCTACCGGAAGAACAGGTCAGTTGTTTGGGAGCAGGTTAATCAAGGGTCTTGATTGGGCTACCTGTAGGCTACCTAAAAACACAGGCAACCCAACCGTGATGATGGTGACAATAGACGCATCAAGAGTTCCACGCTGCTGCTCAATGCGCATGCTCAGGGGATTAAAAAGTGGGATGACATTTTGTATGATATGCAATTTTTCGGTATATTTGATTCAGAATTCGCTTATCGGTACGCGATCTTGAATATTTAGTGAAAATTGTACTTGACAACAAAGAAACAACTAAAATATAGCATATTTTACAAATTTTATTCCACTTTTTAATCCCCTGAGCATGCGCTTAGAGCACTAGCACAGAACTCTTGATGCGTGTATGGTGACGCTATTCTGGTGATGATGATGCTTCTGCTGTTGACGATGATAATGATGATTTTGTTTACTTTGTAATGTTTTAGGTTCAAAGGATTGCAAGTCAGCTTGTCAAGGCTCTGTATTACCTACACTCTCACCGAATACTCCATAGAGACATGAAACCACAAAATATTCTTCTTGGAAAACATGGTGTTGTAAAATTATGTGATTTTGGGTAAGTATTTTTATACCTCTTAAAAGATTTTTGTTATAAATTGTTGACTTAGAGGTCTATTTATTTGTACAGGTTTGCTCGTGCTATGAGTATAAATACTCTGGTTTTGACCTCCATAAAGGTAATGTAAAGTATACTTACGAGTGGCTGTCAAACCATCAAATTCATGTCATGGCATATATGGTTAGAAAAATAAATATATTTGCAGAGGAAAGAGATTCTATAATTGTTTTCCATTCTATACAGCAAGTCAGAGAATAATGTTCAGGATAGTGTGTGTTTTGTTAGGATAGTTCTAGGGTGTTGCATGAAAACCTTAATTTACCTGAGAATAGGTGCTGCTGCTCCTTATCTTTCATAAAATATTAGTAATATATAATTCATACATATTGTTATTTACATTAATTTTAGTTTAATTATTTATTTAATTAGAGGGCCGTATGTTAGATAACCTTTATAGCTGTTAATACGTATTTTTCCCTCGTAAAATAAAGTTTATTGTATTGTATTGTATTGTATAACTAGTACAATAACTGTGTTCTCCTGCTCTTCACAGGGTACTCCACTTTACATGTCCCCAGAGCTTGTTCAAGAAAGGCCTTATGATTATAATTCTGATCTTTGGTGAGTCTTTATTATTTGTGTTTTTCCTACTTATTGTTTGTTCTACTGTTCCACATTGTTTGTGACTGTATAAACCATCATTTTCTCAAATCAATCATTTTATTTTATAAAAGAACCATAACAATTTGGAATCTGCTGATCCAGCTACTTTAGGTTGTCTAATTTTACTATTTATTACAGTGCTATGTGCCATACCGTGAACACCTCCACAAGTATTTGATTTATTTTTGACAACTTTTTGACATCTTTTTGACATCTTTTTGACAACTTCTAATCGCTAACCAATTAGGCATTGGCCCTTTACTTTGATGTTTCGATAGGCAGAGTTTGTACATCAATGCAGTTACAATTTTGAGACATCAAAGTGAAATCAAAAACTTGTGGAAGTGTTTGTGGTATTCTGAGTAGCATTGAAGTTCTTCATATCTTTTGTGATATATTTAAAGTAGTTATGATGCAGTATGTATTTTACACACAGGTCCCTTGGGTGTATTCTGTATGAGCTGTGTGTCGGCACCCCACCGTTCCACACCAACAGTATATTCCAGCTTGTCAATCTCATTTGTAGGGTAAGTTATTTTCTTTTTCTTGGTGGCATATTTTTCTACAGGTAAATCTTTTTTTCTGATCATTTACTTCAACATATATATTCATTTTGAATTTAGGATACTGTCAAGTGGCCAGAAAGCATGAGTCCAAACTTTCAGGTACGTTAATTTTATCCTGATTCATGTTCTTCATTGATAACTCTAATCTGAAATATATAAATAAGTCCTAATGTTTTTGCACTAATTGGGGACACTTTTCACTCACAGACACTACCACTTCATTCAATATTCTATGCACACAACACTCAACTCACATGTTGATTTTTACAGAGGGAGGAAACCAGAGAACCTGGAGACAACCCTCATAGCATAGGGGAGAACAACACATCAGGCAAACTCAATTCACATACTGTATAGTGTCTGCAAGGCTCGAACCAGTGACCTGAACCTCACATTAGCAGCATACATAACCCATGCTAACCATCATGGTTAAGTTATAGTATTCCATAATTATTTACAGCTGTAGAGGAAGGTAGGGGGCAGGTCAAGATTTTAAAGGGGCATGAAATTGTAGAGATGTTTACTTTGTAAATTTTCTGGTAATAAAAATGCTGGAATATTAATTTGAGCAATCAAAGGTAGGGTTGGGCAAATGGGACAAATAGTCATTTGTTAGTGGTAGGGAAAAAATCCTCACTCCTACCCTTTGTAATGAATGCTCTCAAAAACAATGTATAATTGAACAGTTGTCCTTTTTGATAACAAAATTTGTAAAACAGATCTTGTGCTATTAATGATTTTCTTGTTTAAATGGTTCAGTTCTCCTTGTTTTCTGCAGAGCTTCTTGCAAGGTCTTCTCACAAAAGATCCCAAAAAAAGATTGACCTGGCCATATGTGTTACGTCATCCATTTGTGGCTGATAGTATAGATGGTAAGTAACTCACTTAATCAACTTTGCAGTGGTAAAGGTTATTCTTAAAATAGAGGGTGCAATAATGCATTAATGTGTACAACAGTCATCACACTAGAGTTTGCCAGTACACATGTAGGTGGGCAGTAAAGAATGTGACTGTCAGTAGATTGCATGCGCAGTGGCTATTAAGTCGGTGGGGGTAGTGTATCAGCAACGTGGTGGTAGAGTGTTGGCCGACTACACACTGACACCCAGTATCATATCAGCAAGGTATAAGTAGGTTGTGTTGGTATACTGTTGGCCAACACCCTACCACCACCCAGATTTATATTGGCAAGGTGGTGGTAGTGTCAGTTTAATGTTGGCCAACAACCTTCTGTGGGTCATTCTTTCATTACAACAGGGTATCAGTAGCATGTCAGTATACTGTTGGCTGACACCCTACCAACACCCAGTTGTATCAGTAAGGTGGTGTTAGATTGTCAATATATTGTTGACTGACAACCTTCTGACACCAATTTTTGGTTTACTATATTACCCAGCAGCTGAATGAATACTCTACTTTACAGCACTTTTCATAATTCTGGCATTTCGGCTTCCTTCAATCAAACTAACCATGGGCTGAGTTCATTCCTATCACAAGTGATAAAGAAATTTCTGTGAAAATGGCTGTCTAGTCACAGGAATTTCCTTATTGCTCGGTGGTAATGAACTAAATTTTCTTTTTAATTGAAGTGACAAACAAAGTCAGGTCATGGTACAATAAATTTCACTATCATCAACACTTAAGAGAGCTGCAAGCTCACTTTTATCTTTTTCCTTCACATAAGGAATTTTTCATTATAATATTTATTAGTTGTCGAATGATGTTTAGCTTCAAGGATTTGTTTCTCTTTTTCCAGAGGCAGAGCTAGAGGTGAATGGTATCCCACCCTCGCAGTTTGAAAAAACACAGTATAATAACTCCAAGAAAGAAAATAGAGGAATAGCTACCCCTGACAAACATGTAAGTTCTGAAAAATGCCAAATATTGGCAGATATTTTGTTATCATTTGAAGGTATATTTTTGTCTTAAATTGTGCTGTTACTGCGATTCTCAATATTCTGTGAACTCGGTAGTTGCAAGTTTGTCATTTGAATTTGGTTTTTCACTGTCAAAGTTAATTTGATTGACGGCAGTGAAAAACCTACACAACAAGCCGTTGAAATGTCTGAGTTTGCAAAATATTGAGAATAGCAGTATTTAGTTGGACTTAAAACTTGCATTGAGATCAGTCCTATGCAGTTTGAATATCTTTGATACCTATTGACAAGTACTTGTGAAACTTACAACTATGCAAGTTTTCTCCCAGTTTTTCTATGCCCATAAATGCCTTCCATATCCTTACATTATGTGCTTACCCAGTTATACATGTAATTATTTATAACAGAAGGAAAAAAATGGCAAAGAAATCAAACCGTCATGGATCAAAAAACTCCAAAAACAACAAGAAGGGTCAAAGCAGAAACCATCCAAAGGGAAAGAGAATACAACAGCAGAAAACAACAAGGAAAAACCCAGGAAAAACTCACAGAAAAAAACACAAGCAACTGGTGGTACTGGTCTTGTAAAGAGGAAGGCTAGCAAGGAAGAAAAGACAGCATTAAAGAAACAGAACAGCAAGGAAAATAGGCCCGAAAATAAGCCAGAAAACAAACCTGAGATTAAATCAGACAGTGAACAACAAAAGGAAACTCAACAAGATGGTAAGAATGTGTACTTTTAGAGGTAGGGAAGTACAGGTGGTGTAGCGGTTAGAGTGCTCGCCTCTCACCATTACGACCCGAGTTCGAGTCCTGCCGGGCTCGGTGTTGTATGTGAGTAGAGTTTCTAGTTGGTTCTCTCCTGTACTTCGAGGGTTTTTCTCTGGGTTCTCTGGTTTTCCTCCCTCCACAAAAATCAATTTCTAAATTCCAATTCGATCATGGAACGAGGGCCACAGGTTTGTTAGCCACTGGCTATTTAGTGCTACCCTTGTAAAAGCAAGGAGTAAGGTTTTTCTTGATTTAGTAAATTTTCTTCATGGTTTTTCAAACATTTTTTCAGATGACTGGGAGGTTGATGATCAAGCAAAAGGCAGCAAAAATCCATGGGCTAAAACTACTAGGAAAGGACATGAGATAAGTGATGATTATGAGAGGGAAATGTCTATCATAAACCGTGTTTTAGCAGCTGCAGCTCGGAGAAGAAAGAAGCAGGGGAAAACATCTGGACACACTAGAGACATTATGGAAGTAAGTTATGATCTATGTTTAGGAATTCTGCAAAAAATTATGAATAAAATAAATAAATAAAATAAATGGAGTTTGGCAGTTGCGTCTCTACGGAGTAGCTATTCTTCCACTAAAATTTAAAACTTGATTTTGTGGAGGAAGGAAAACCAAAGAACCTGGATAAAAACCCTCAAAGCACAGGAGAAAAACAACAAGCAACCTCTACTCATGTATAACACCAAGACCAGTATGCAGGACTCAAACTTAAAGGCCTAATATTTGCCTCTTGAATCTCCCTAGCCATTCCGCATTATCATAAAAAGGGGTTACAGCTATAAAGCTGTCAATACATTGACTTAAGGTGGTAGGGAGTGATTTCTGTGTAATTCAATTCTTAATGAAAACTTGTAGGACCTGGACAGTGACGAAGAATGGGCTTGTATTGTTGAAATAACTGAACCACAGGAAGACTCGCTGACAGCTACGGCAGTTCAAGAGAAGGATGACATGGTCAAGAATCTTATAACTGACAAAGATTTCAACAGCCGTACCCACACAGCATTGGAAAGTGCTTGTAGTTTGGTTAGAGAAGGAGTGCTTGAGGGTGCATCTAAACTAAGACAAGTGCTCAGGGTCATGAGAAACATAGTTTTGGCAAAATGGTAAGACAACATCAGCACAAAATATAAAATTATAAGTAAATCTCTTTATTTAAGTGTCTAGTCGTTCTAGTGCTTTCGCACTAATTGGGGACTCTTCACTCACACACACTACAACTACATTCAATATTCTATGCACACAACGCTCACTCACATGTTGATTTTTACAGAGGGAGGAAACTGGAGAACCTGGAGAAAACCCTTGTAGCACAGGAGAGAACAACACATCAAACAAACTCAATTCACATATAGTGTCCGCAAGGCTCGAAACCAGTGACCCGAACCTTTGGAACCACAGTAGTGAAAGATGACGTGTTAGCAGTGTACGCCACCCATGCTACCCAAAATATGTGATGTTTTAAATTTGACAGCCCATCAAATAATATTTCCTATTTTTGACCATGTTCTTTATAACTGCTTGCATTCTTTATTTTCACTTTTATGTAAGTTAATTTAGAGATACAGAGAGTGTCAAAGGCATGAAACATAAAATGAAATACAGTCACTTACTTGTGGGTGTTTGTATTTCTTTTCTAGCTCAGCAAAAGAGAAGTCAGTGTTTTGTAGTTCTCTTGGAATGCCCTTCAAGGGACTTGAACTTGTTGGTCAGATAGTCAAAAGCTCTAATCTGATACAGGTAAAACCATGTTAAACATAATGTGTTCGCTTGTTTCTTGAGCTTTTGAATTTCTAGTGCATCTTCAGGGCGAAAAGTAGGTATTACAATGATTCAAATGATTCAAAAGACATTATGGTTATCCCCACATACAATTATTGCATTTTAGACGATAATTAAACATGTATTGCCCGTTTGAATTTGGTTTTCACTGCTGCCAGTCAAAAAAATAAAAGGTAGTGAATAATTATTTTTGATTGACAGAAGCCAAAACGTCATTTGCATGTTGAAATTTTAACTTCAGTGTCCAAGTAATTATGAAAATCCCAGTAATATCAAGGTGTATTTTCTTTTTTTGCTATAAATCAAAAATGCTAATGATCAGCCATCATGGTAATTATTCTACAGCAAACATGGAGTCTACAATTGCTAGTTGATATTCTTTCATTCACCTTGGCATATCTAAAGCATTGTGTGCTGATGACCAACACTGATGAAAGGTATCATTCTTAGATTCAGTGAGAGTATAATAATTTTTTTGATGTCAATATGAAAAACAAATTGTAGATTGAGATGCTTCATACATCACCCCTGGTCACTACACCACGGTCACACCCCATCTCACAAGACCCCTGGTCACCATAACACAACCACACCAAACCACACCACACTCCACCTAAATCACATCACCCCTTCCTCACCAACCACCCCCCTCCACCTAACACCCATTTCCCTTCTCTGCCCTCCCCTACCTATCCAACCGCATCGCAACGTATCTCATCTCATCCTATATCGTTTCAACTCTACTCAGCTCCTGATCACCTTACCTCGCCTTGTAAAAACCTTGTAAAAAGGAGACCTCTGATATATATTTATTATAATATATTTCCATTTGTCTTGAATGACAGCATTGATTACAGTGGTATATCAGAATGTGGCCAGGTTCTATCAGCTGTCATTCCTTCTCTACTTAAACACAACCAGGATAAGGATCTGCTGCTCAGGGAAGTTACATTAGAGGTTAGTTTTTTTTGGTAAGGGGGCTTTCATTTATTAGTGTATGGGGGGGGGGGGTCGGCAAAAACACTTGTGTTTTCCAAATATTACCCAACCCCCCCTTCCTGGGTTGGCAAAAATATCATATCCTCCCTGTATTTCATCCAGTTTATTACTAACCTCATATTAAAGCTCCATACAATTAGAAACAAGCATTCTATAAAGCTTCCAAAAATAACATGACCTCCCCCCCCACAATTTCGCCCCCCCCCCCCCATACTTTAAAAAAATGAAAGCCCCCTAAATGGAGAAGGCAGTGGAGAAAATTCTATCCATATTTCATGGTATTGACCTTGCACTCAGTTAATAAGAGTTAGTATATACTTTGCGGTAACACACGTCAATTCAGAGCCATGACCTTTGTTTTTGCCATCATTTCTGCAGTGTACTAGTTACATGTGTCAAGCAGTGGATCACTTGTCTGATGACAAGGTAGATGAGTTCTATGATGGCCTTGCAACAAGTCATATCAAGACCATCGATTCAATCATCAATACACTAGTATTGGATCAGACTGCACTACAGAAGCTAAAAGGTAACCTTGATTGAGTGACTCATAAAACATGCATTTTTGTGCGTTTTCAATTTTTTTGGCTCGAAAAATCATCTTCGCAGACGACCCTCTTGTATGGTTCTTGCCATCTGGCCAATTTTTTTCCATGGTTTTTGGCTGGAAAAATCTTCGCAAACGACCCTCTTGTATGGTTCTTGCCATCTGGCGAACTTTATTCCAGGGTTTTTGGCTGGAAAAATCTTCACAATCGACCCTCCTGTATGGTTCTTGCCATCTGGTGAACTTTTTTCCAGGGTTTTTGGCTGGAAAAATCTTCGCAAACGACCCTCTTGTATTGTTCTTGTTCTAGCAATTTAGTAGTTTGTATGACCTAATGCATGCTATCACTTGTTTCTTCAAAGGATCATCTAGTGATGTCAATTCGATCAAAGCAAGAGCGAAACAACTCCAGTCTATCTCAAGAACAGCACTTTCCTCACTTGTCACCTTGAAGCAAAGCAACCAACCAATCCCAAACTCAAAAAAGAACCTCACATCTGTAATAACAAAGAAATTCCTTCAAAATTCTCACGAGAAACACCTTGAGACTCTCCTTCAGTACGCGAGCAGCAAGCATCCAGTGCTCTCTGCTATTAGTGTATTAAGCCAACTGTGTGGGACTTCTAAAGAGTTGGGGATTCATGTTAGCAGGCAAGGCAAGGTTGTTGAAGCTTTGGTGGGGTATATAAAGGATGGTGAAAAAATGATGGAGTCTAAAGGTGGAGAAACATTGTATGCAGTAATGAAGCTGGTGTATTGTATCATAAATGCACAGGAGGATATACCAGCAGAGTAAGTACATGTATAGGATTGAGTAAACGTTTGTAGTATATCGAATCATAATGAACAGGGATACATATCAGCAGAGTAATGCCATTTGCTGACTGACTGGCTGGCTGACTGACTGACTGACTGGCTGGCTGGCTGGCTGGCTGGCTGGCTGGCTGGCTGGCTGGCTGACTGACTGACTGACTGACTGACTGACTGACTGACAGACTGACTGACTGAATGGATGGACGGATGGATGGATGGATGAATGAATGGACGAATGAATGAATGGAGGGATGGATGCATGCATGGATGAATGAATAAATGAATTGCTGGATGAATAGATAGATGAATGGATGGATGAATGGATGGATGACTGAATGGATGAATGAATGGATAAATGAATGAATGAACATGAATGAATGAGATAATGAGTGAGTGAATAAATGAAAGAAAGAAATGGCGAAAGATTGTAAAGGAACGAGAAGGGTAAGCTCATTGAATGAATGAATGAATGAACGAAAAAACAAACAATGCATCAACGAATGAACAAATAGATAATTGAACAAATGAACGAATAAATGAATGAAATGCTATGGAATAGTCTGCCAACCTTTGTTATGAATACTTATTTTGCTGTATTCATTGTTTATACTTAACATTTCTAGTTTTTATTTGCAGGTTATCAGATATATCCCAATACCTAGCCTCACTGTTTGTCAATGTAGAAGAATTTGTACTGCAGACTTCTTCAGCCATGCTTCTTGCACAGTTGTGGGATGCTGACTGCTTTAGTAACGAGCCAGCCATGATTAACAAGGCATTAGATGCTATACAAAGAACACTTTACATACAAGACAAGCAGGTATTGCTAAATTTCGCTCTACCCTTGCCATTTGTGTTTAGAGCCATATCTTTTTATCGGTGCCCAGGGGTTCAGTACACCTTCAAATCTTATCGATACCCTGAAACAACTTCTGCGCTGACCTCAGAATTTTTTTGTTACAACAAATATTACTACTTCCATGCATTTGTATTATATTCCCATTTTTTCTATTAATGTATCAATATTTGGTGATGATATTTATTCTTGTATTTATTGTTTTTACCACCAGATTTTTCCTTGTACCTTATTTGACGGTCCATCAGGTATCCTGGACGGGTGTGTCTCTGTTCTTACGCTTCTACTAAGAGAGGTACAATACTGATTGAAGTCTGAGTTAATCTGGGATGGATCTACGGATCCTCAGTTATCCCTTCAAAAAAGTCATTTTTCGACCCTAAAAACACTACAGTCGAAACTCTACACAACGGGGGACAAAATTTTGTGGACGTTGTAGGGAGGTGACAACGAGTGCCAACTCTACCCAACGGCCAGGAGATTTTTTTCCCGTTACCACAGAGTTCATATATATACTGTAAATGAAACCTCTCCACAACAGCCACCTCTCTACAACGGCCTGTAAAGGTTCGAGTGTAGTTTGACTCCAGAAGAGTCAAACAAAAGGTCTATTGAAGTGTCAAAAGGGAAAAAATGGCAAAGGTTCCTGGCACTTCGAGGGTTGTAGCCATCTCCTCTCCCTTAAGAATTCCTGTTTCCTCTATTCTGTAACTCTTGTTCTTTATTCAGCACGAGATGTCACTGCCTTTGACATCAGCACAGATGGTTGAACACAGTCTTTGGCATACCATATGGGATGCTATGGTTATAGTTCTGGATCTCAGAGAAGGTGTACATGAAGGTCGTGATGTTATTGGTACCGTCCAGTGGCATATCCTTTCATTCCCAGGCATGATAGAAGTCCTGTATTATACCGACCAGTTATTTGGAAAAGTAAGTGAAAAATTTCCTTCTTTCGATGGTCTGATAACGCGGTCCAAACTGCGCTGATCTGCAAGTAGAATGTACTTCAGGAAGGGGTGACGTGCGCATTTCATGCACCCCGCCGCTCACCACTAAGTTCGAGTGGTTCGACCCTCACACCTGACTCCGTGTGTAAGCGGAGTTGCTTGTTGGTTCTCTTTTGCTTTCGTAATTCCAAGATTTTTCTCCGACGGTTTTTCGACTTTCTTTCCCCACAAAAATCAACTTCTAAATTCCAATCCGGAGGATCATAGATTTCTTAGCCAGCCAAGGGATATGAAGTGTTGTTTCCGACACTTTTCCCTTGCAAGAACAATTTAATTTATTAAATTGTAGCTCTACTTTTCAAGAAACATTCACTCCGATAGTTTCATGAGTTGAGCATGTTACACGGTGCGATTTGAGGCCCTCATTAGCATCTAGTTTACACACTATGAATTATGGGGCAGTATTAACGATCATACGATTTCTCCATTTCTTTAGGCTCCTGTTGAATGTACTGTCAAACTTGTGAGTGCGCACTCTATTTTTGCTTCTGTCATGACTCGCTTGCTCACGCTGGATTTTGTCACTCAACTGCAAGAACAGTAAGTACACGCATATAAGGGTGGGTGGGTGGGTGGGTACACAAGTGTCAATCATAATACTCTCCATATTAAGACTTCCGGTTGACAATGCATGGTGGGATTGATTAATGGTGGAAAAATTTGTTATTTTGAATGAGTTGCCATGTCAACTAAGGTATTAATCCCAGAATGCATCGCTGTGGTTCAATATGGCAGACTAGCGATATTGACTATTGTTTTTATGTTTTTTGATTGGTTGCTCGCAAAGCTACCCAGTGATCACTCTAACTTGTCTTTGATTTCTTCGTGTTCCCAGTGCAGGTGAGGTGATATGCAGCTCACCTGAAGAGACAACTGTTGCCATTTCTGCTTTTATACTCCAGGTATTGAAACACCCCATCAGGTTTGCACATGTATATTAGGGGACAAGACCGGGGGTACAAGACGCGGGAACAAGTGGACGTCTATTGTTGTATCATCAACCATTCCATTAGCTTGTACTAATAGAACACTCAGGGAAGCCGTCCCCCCCCCTCCCCTCCCACCCTATCCCCATACACCACACAGACACACGATCCCTACTTGATTGAAGTATTTTATCGACTTGTGTTCAACTATGCATTTCACCCCATAAAAAGGTAGCATCGCACTTGTTTCAAGTAGAAAGCGCAGTCTAGCTATATCAGCCTCTCCTCCCCACAAAATAATGCGTCACCTTTTCAAAGGAAGAAGATAACGAGTGAATACGGAAAGATTTTCAGGCAATCGGAAAACAAAATCTGCTTAAATGAACGAAAAGTCATGGAACATACAAGATCTAGTGTGTAGTATTATAATCCTGTATTTATTTTTATTTATTATCCAGGTGGTTCGTATATTCTACCTCCCATTTGCGGTTGATCTAGACGATGCATTACTACACGACACTCAAAGGTATTTGCTCTACTTGTGACATTCAAAACACAGAAGCAATTGAAGCTTCCTTATAAGTGGCATGCATTTTCTCGTGTATTCAGAGAATGCATCAGCTAAGCCGTTGTGCGTGTTTGGATCCAACTAGGATGGCCTCAGCTATTTCGAAAGATAAAGCATCAAGTCCTTTCATAAAACTCCGGTCCTAAGTTCGTCAACTTTGCGGACTAGACTGTTAGAGAGCTCATTGTAAATAAGATACGTACTGCATTACCACAGGATTGCTTGCATGCGCATGGCGTGCACTAAGATGATTTTCCTGTTAACATTCCTCGTTTTTATAGCTAGTATTTTTTTCTCTCATTGTTGCCTGATGAACAAAACCAACCCTTATTTGCGCACTCTAAAGTGAGAATGACACACGCTAAGGAACGTGTAGAGTTTTAGAAGATTTGCCATTTTTATTTTGTAAAATTCAACAAACTCTGTCGTCATTACAAGATATGAATTCAAACAGGTTTAAATTTGCAGCGTATGTCATGAAGATGAAAAAAAAGGATGCAAAGTTTCCATATTCTATTGTGTGCACTGTTCTTACTAACTGTCCTCACTGCTGACTAAGAATGGACCACCATGACCTTCCATTAACTCTCTTTTAAAAAGGCACTGCACACACTAAGTCTGCCTCTGGTTCAATTCTCCTACATGTCCCTTAGTGTGGTGACCTTTGCCTCATTTGTTTTTTGTATTTTGAAGTGTCTTGTACAAGCACCAGTTTCTTCCTAACCTGATAGACATCTGTTGTACCATACTACCCGAGGATGCACTAGAGCTCCCTATTGGTAAGCGCTTGCCACATAGACCTTCTTAGCTTGGAAGTAATGTTTTACCATTTCAGACCACGTGTCATTCCCTAGAGTATCATTTCTTTCTTTAATGGTTGCACATGAAAAGTCACATGAATATCGATGTGACTCAGACAAAGAGTATTATACTCAAGACCTTGTGTCATTCCCTTGAGTATCATTTCTTTGTTTAACGGTTGCACATGAAAAGACACATGAATATGGATAGAACTCAAACACAGAATCTTACTTCTTATTCTCAAGAGAATGACACGTGGTCTGAAATGGAAAAACATTACGCACAAGCTAAAGAGGTCTAGTTAGGAATAGTTGGTGACTCTACTTTACCCTATTTTCATAATTCGGGTGACCTTTCACGCACTGAACACAGAGGGGGAAACCAAAGCCCTAATAGACTAGACCTTGAGCCTTTAGTAGTCGATCTTATTACCCTCCATCGCAAATTTTGGGCATAAAATACGAGGCATGTTTTTCTAAACCAATAAACTCGTTCCCAGTATTTTGATTGACTGCCGGTGAAATGCTAGTTTACAAATGCGAATTCAAGTCTCGCGGGTTGCACTCCAATAACTGTTATAACTGACTTGTACTAGATTCAGGTTTGCCAAATGTTTTGTTGTTGTTTATTGCAGGGCTCATCTCGAGGCTTGTGTTGAGTGACGAAATGTTTGTGTCTCAATTTGTCCATCACGTCACCAATGAGAAGGTATGGCTTTTATCTTTACCAATGTCAATGCTGTATGTACTGTCACAATGGGGCCGTTGTGTCGGATCTGCACCATGTCTTTGTCACGTTTGCGCCGTGCTTTGTCACGTTTGCGTCGTGCTTTGTCACGTTTGCGTCGTGTCTTTGTCACGTTTGCCGCGTGTCTTTGTCACGTTTGCGCCTTGTCTTTGTCACGTTTGCGCCGTGTCTTTGTCACGTTTGCGCCATGTCTTTGTCACGTTTGCGCCATGTCTTTGTCACGTTTGCGCCGTGCCTGTGTTACATTTGCGCCGTGTCTTTGTCACGTTTGTGTAATATACCATGCCTCATCTCATATGTCCGAACATCTTAATATTTGTTAATTTCATCTTAATTTCTTTCATTCATGCCATTCAGTTGGAGCTGTTCTTTACGTCTCTTTTGGTGACCGAGTCGTTTCTAACATTAATAAATGACGTCATTGCCATCTTGAGTCACGTGGCCCGCTGTTCATCTGAATACGTCAACTTAGTTATTTCAATATTGGAAGGGGAACGAGGCAAGTATGCGCAATCACGGTTTATGTTTCAAGATTTGAAAAAAATATTTACATGTTGGATTAGTAGTAGACCTCTCTGAGACTCACAGCATGATCGAACGAAGTGGGGGAAGAAAGAAAGCGAACGACCAGCGCGCTTGATCCTGGTTGGGCTGCCTGTGCTTTATTCAGCGCGCGTTAGCTAATATGCGAAAGTCTAGATCAGTAGCAGAGCAATAGAATCTAAATAATATCAATCATTGTGTCTGAAAGAGCGTACATAGCCGGTTATAAACACTGGCAGATCATCAAAAGAGGGTCTATGCTTGTAACAAGTCACGCAACATTGTTGCCTTGCAAGTTACGAAGTGAAAGTTGCTCGTATTACCACCCTGCGCAAACAACACAATTTTGTTGCACGACTTTGTTGCAGAAGTAGAAGCTCTTCCTACTCTCTGCAACAATGAAAATTTGCGCACGTGGTGGTAATTCGAGCAACATTCGCTCTGCAACTTGCAACTTGCGCGCCTTCGGCCTTTCTTCTGCCGGATAATTTATTCGATTGAATCGAGAATTTCTCGAGCGCATCGAGCATGACGGGGAAAGAGGATGCGGACTTTGGTGAAAGTCTAGAGGGGGTCAGTCAATAACTTGTGTTGGTGTTCATTTTTGCAGGTTCTTATGAAACTTTGTACCACATTCTCATGCACAGTGAGGTGAATATTAGTGCAAGCGCCTCCAACATGTTGGGAAACATACTCAAACACTCGGCTGTCTTTTATCCTGTTCTACAAAGGTATTGAAACAATTCGTGACGGCTATAGATATGACATTCCCAAAGCTTTCATTGCAATGTGGGTCTATATGAATTCTGTACTGTGGCTGTTATAAATTACTAACCGACACTACTACCACCACTACCACCACAACCACCGCTTCCACTGCTACAACAACTGCCACTACCACCACTGTCACTGCCACGACCGCTGCCGCTGCCACTGACTACCACTACCACTACCACTACCACTGCCACTGCCACTGCCACTGCCACTGCCACTGCCACTGCCACTGCCACTGCCACTGCCACTGCCACTGCCACTGCCACTGCCACTGCCACTGCCACTGCCACTGCCACTGCCACTGCTTAAGCAATCCACTACTTGGTTCATATTGAGTTTCTTTTTTATTTGTTCTATAGAAGTGAGGTGTTGTCTATTCTGTTTGGTTTATTGAAAGCTGACGATTCAAACATTCGAAAGGTAAATGTTAATAATATGAACGGGCCGGGATATTGATAACCTGTTTTCTGAACCTACCTGAAAACTGACAAACTGTTTCGGTGTTTTTGATTGACAGGCTGCTAGTTTTGCTGTTGGTAATGCTGCATATCACAGTGACACTTTATACACATATCTTGTTCCTGTTATTCCTCTACTGGTGGACTTGATGTCTGATGCTTTACCCAAAACCAGATGTAACGCAGCAGGTACACAAACCTTCGATACTTATTGCTGTTGTTACTGTTGTTATTGTTGTTGTGGTTGTTGCCTGCTATTGCTGCGGTTGATGATGGTGTGGTTGTTGTTGTTGCTGCTGCTGATGGTGTTGTTGCTGTTACTGCTGTTGATGATGGTGTTGCTGCTGCTGTTGCATGATGATGCTGTTTTTCCTGCTGTTGTTGATGCTGCTGTTGCTGTTGTTAATGGTGTTGTGCCGTTACTGCTGTTACTGCTGCTGCTGCTAATGGTGTTGCTGTTCTTGCTGTTGCCGAGTTTTTTCATGACTCTTGCTTCAAAGCCTATGATATCTTTACTTGACATCGTCCATTACCACTGGCCATGGTATTCCTGAAGCATTTGATGCATTATCTGAGCACTTCATTATCATTTTCTTTTGCACTAGGTGCTCTTGGTAATCTGGTCCGACATTCTCCTATCTCCTATCCACAACTGATCAAGGAGCAAGCTCCTCAAGGGTAAGCCAAGTTTGTCTTTTAAATACCTACCAACATAGGATGCACTTTTTTTTGTATTTTATTTTATATGATGCACTTATGCTATGAAAAGATCTCTAATCATGAGTTATTTCTTTTTGTTAGTATTCTGAAAATGGCCTGCAATGATAGTCATTCTGATGCCAAAATCGCAGCCCTTAAAACTCTTCGACTATACTGTAGGAACCCCACGTGTAGAGAGGTATGACTCGTTTATTTTAATTTACGTACTATGAAGTATTATATGTTTACAATTGTAATAGCTAACTCAGTATGGTTAGAAAACCGGGTGATTTCCTTTAGTCCCTCGTTGGCTTAATCATTCGTTTGATCCAACAATTTGTTCTCTTCTTTTACCTTCTTTTTTTATAATGAAAAATTGCGTATTGTCGCACACATTTATCAATTGCGCGAAGATAAAACCCGGAAACTCGATTTCAAGACAAACATATTTTGAAAATAAGTTGCTTGCAAAGATAATTTGAAGAGCGACTCACTCCCATCGCAGCTCGGGCTCCCTGTGTTTATTCTGCTCAAAAATCCGCCAACTTCTCATCCTGCTTCAAATATGCTACTGGGTTTTAAAACTACTTGCGAAACAGCTCCCCTTTCAAAAATGTTGATCTCAGTATACAATACATGATGCTCGGGCTCCCTGTGTCTTATCTACTTAAGAAACCGCTGACCTGTTGTACTGCTTCGGGCATGTTTCTCAGTTTCAAAGCCGTTTTCGCGCGTCTTTATAAAAAGCGTCTTTTGACGTATTTTTCTTTCTTGGCGAAGGTTTTGGTTTCATTTGGTATCGAACAACAAATTTTACGAATGGTGGACAAATCCCGCTTATCTAGCGCCTGCAGTCAAACATCCAGCGTACCTTCCAGTCCTTTAAGTGCGCGGACAGGTGAAGACACCGTGTTGGAACATTGTACGCATATCTTAAAGAAGCTTAAGTCACGTGATCGATAGGACTATTTCCAAGTTTTTTTTATCTGTAAATATGTATATAGTGTGGGAGGTTGAGAACAGTATTTATCATGGTGTGAGTTATAAATATTTTAAGTTATTTTTGTAGATAGAGTTTAAGATTGGAAATGATGTAAAAATAGTGCGTGGATATTTTATTTGTGGTTGAGTATATTAGATATGATTGCTTTATTTTTCAAGAGTTTTGTGTAATTAAAAGAACGTGGTTATATATATATATACCATACCAAGAATGAAAACTATAAACCGCATGGTTTTCTTGTCAATAAAATCTTAATGTAATATTGCTCTTTATATTTGACTTGTTTAGAAAACATTTCTCTACTCGTTTCAAACGTCTGTGATGTTTTCTCACAGATATGACTAAGTCATTTTCAACTTTGAATAACCTAGTATGTGATTTGAATAGAAATCAAGAGGCAAGGATTGGCTTATAGTTATTAACATTTCTCTACTGTTTTCCAAACTTTCGTCGTTTTTCATGTTTTCTCACAGTATGAGACGTGAATTAGCCATTTTTGACTTTATCTAGTGTGTGATTTGACTTGAAATAAAGAGACGAGGCATGGCGCAACATTTCTCTCCTGTTTTCAAATGTTCGTTTTTTCTCACGGATTAGGATGTAAATTAGCCATTTTTGACTTTATCTCGTGTGTGATTTGACTTGAAATAGATAGACAAGGCATGGCGCAACAATTCTCTTCTGCTTTCCAAATGTTCGTCGCGTTTTCTCACAGTATAAAACAAATTTTCAACTTTAACTTGTGCGTGATTGAACTGCAAACCGCATGCTGTAATATAAGAATCAAAGTAATCTTGTAAAGAAACTCGTTTCCACATACTTAGCAAGTCTTATCTCTTTTTGTTCGGTGAGTACAAGATATCTTATTGTACGTAAGGAGTATAATAGTTTATTTTTATCCCCCGATATCCCATTAGTATTACGTACCATATATAATGTTTGTAGGTGGTAACCGATAATGATAATAGGTTCGGGCAGTATTTTTATCAATACCCAGCACTTAACGCCCTTTAAGATCACGTTCACGCTATTTTCTCAACATGCCTCTCTTTTTCTCTGATTTATTGCTTCTCATCATCGTTTTTACGCTTGCTATTATTTATTGGACATACTTTCTTCCAACTTACAACTACGTTGCTTTTGCTATTAACCATCCCTTTATACATTATCTATGTTACATTGTTAGTGTATACTCCACCACTCTTAAATTAAGCAGCATTTTTTCATCTATTCTTCGTTCTTCTTATTCATCCATCCATCCATCCATCCATCCATCCATCCATCCATCCATCCATCCATCCATCCATCCATCCATCCATCCATCCATCCATCCATCCATCCATCCATCCATCCATCCATCCATCCATCCATCCATCCATCCATCCATCCATCCATCCATCCATCCATCCATCCATCCATCCATCCATCCATCCATCCATCCATCCATCCATCCATCCATCCATCCATCCATCCATCCATCCATCCATCCATCCATCCATCCATCCATCCATCCATCCATCCATCCATCCATTCATTCATTCATTCATTCATTTATGCATCCATTCATTCATCCATCCATCCATCCATCCATTCATTCATTCATTCATTCATTTATGCATCCATTCATTCATTCATTCATTCATTCACTCATTCATTCATTCATGCATTCATTCATTCATTCATTCATTCATTCATTCATTCATGCATCCATTCATGCATCCATTCATGCATCCATTCATGCATCCATTCATTCATTCATTCATCCATCCATCCATCCATTCATTCATTCATTCATTTATGCATCCATTCATCCATTCATTCATCCATTCATTCACTCATTCATCCATCCATCCATTCATTCATTCATTCATGCATTCATTCATCTATTCATTCATTCATTTTATTCCAACGTATCTTTGTGCTTCTCTGTTTCAATACACATTCTCTTCTTTGCTTTTTTTCTACTATTTCGTAACAAGCAGTATTTTTCTTCTCATTTCTTCACATTCATTCATTCATTCATTTCTCTTATCCCAAGCGCTTTGTGCTTTCTTCTACAACTTACAGTTTTTTTCAGTCCCATTAACACCCATCCCTTCAATTTTGTATAATCAGAAACTAATAAGTTTAAACTTTTGTTTCTGATATTATATACTCTACTATCTCGCACTCGTGGGCGTTCCGCCACACTCATCTTCCCCCTAAACCATACTTATGTAAACCCAACCTTTATTGTTTTCACTTTAGCAAGCCTTTTAGCATCATTATCCTTAAAAGCATTTCAAAGCTTTTACATGCAATTAAGCTTTCAACCAAAGTGTCTCGATGGCTTTTACTTTAGTATTACTTGAAGTCTTTATTTTCAAAACAATCCACTCTCGATAGATAAATACTCATTGATTTTAAAATTAAGATTCAAAACCGCTGTTTTTCGTATTATCGTGAAATATGAATATTTGCGTCAGACCTGAATTCGTGAACTTTCCTTCAAGCGATGAAAAGATGCACTGTTTATTTTTATTTCTATGAGATAATTATACTGTCAGGGAGAATAGCGAAATCAGAATTACGCATATTATCTGAAATCTGATAATAAGATTTCATAAAAATATGCGCATTTGATCATATTTCAAATGTTAAAATGCGCAATATAAGTATCAAATATTATTATTATTTTTATTAAATCTATGGCTCTCTTTTGAGTCGGAAACCGCGCAAAATTATGGAAAGATTCGTGCGATAACTTTACACAGAGTTTTTGACGAAACCGTGATTTTTCAAGAGCTACAAACATATGTGTTCTTGTAGTTCTTGATATAGCTTTACTGGGAAGCTTGTCATGCATGTACCTTATTCAGGTTAAAAGCCTGTTTTAGTACAAGATATTTTACAGTGAGGACACTCGAACCATGAACACTTGATATTTTTTATATTTTTTTATTTTATGAACTTTCTACTACTTCAAACCTTCTGAAAATGAAGCACTGAACTCAAATAATCTTATTGTTGAAAATAAATCATATTTCCAATCGATTCATACGAGGGATAAAGGAGAAAAAATATAATCATTTTTACCCAACCGTCTTGTTGCTAAGGTTCAAAGGTTCAAAGGTTTTTATTTTTCCACACACAAAAAAAAAAAAAATACAAAAATAGAAATAAGAATAAAGTGGAAAGGTGCAGGAGGTACAACCCAAGAGGGGTTAATTAAGAAAGATCCTGCACCAATGTACACAATGTTAAAGAAATAGTAAATGGCGGATTGTTTTACTGACAATTAAATAGGAAAATTAAAATCAAGCATTTTCAAGAAGAAAACAGTTATGATAAAAGGGTAAGGCTAAGCCACTCACAATAGACCAGATTCTGGTGATCCCTTTTAAAATATCTGACTAACATTCCTGTAACTTTATATCACGGCAAAAATTTCATGTCAAAGAAGTTGACAGCTGCCAAAGAAGGGAAAGACGTCACTGTAAAGAGAGAAAGATAATCCTTTATGGAGATGAAATTTGTCTACCAAAATAGTATAAGTATGTCACGATGGTCGCTCGACCGATATTGTTGACGACTTTCGTGACATTCTACAACGTAGAAGAAAGTGTCGTGATGTCTATCGATTTTCGATCAGGGGTAAAGCTGGGTTATCTAAAATTCATCTGACAATTAGTAAGTAAAAGGATTTCAGCAGACGAAAATAACAGAGTAATTTTGTTCTGATAGTTCCTTTGATTTCCCTGTTACATTTGTAAAGAACTCACTTTTCCAGAGTGCTTTGTTAGTTTTGATGCACATTGCCTTTTGACTCTGCCCGAAAATGCCTCGAGATGATGTCTGCGCCTGCGATATTTTTGAAAGCGTTCGCGCATCTCGAAAATGGTCTATTGTAGTAGTATTATGAATACGAGGTGCAACATTCATGGTTAGTTCATCTGCCGTGCAGGCTAGCTTATAAAGTAATGGTGAATATGACTAATTTGTAAGTTTGAGGGCATTGTGGAATCAAGATCGTAAACAAAGTGTATGAACAATGTCAGTGCTTCCTTTAATTTTTCTGACAGTTATTTTTACTGTCAAATGCGCTCTTAAGGTAGACTGATGCCTTTTGTACGTGGGATATTTATTTGTGGCCAGAATTGATCTGGCTCCCACCAGCTTTGCGCGCGTAAGCCTTTTTTTCTTAATAACAGATTCACCAAACGACCTCATTCACATCATGTCCGACATGAATTATTATCTAAATTCATAATTGTTTTCCGTCAGAACTGCTATTATTACCTTCAGATTATTCAATTATTTTTACAGAATAAATTTGAGTGTAGATTCTCAGCAAGCGATAAAAAAGACGTGCGGTTTATTAGATATTATATTCTCCATTACGGGCAGGAGTAGTTGAATCACAACATGATGTACATTTCTTCCTTCCCACGTAAAAATCATCAACTTTTAAAATCGAACTAATCATGGAATAAGCCCCGGGTTTATTAGCCACAGGACGTGTAAGGCCCGTTTACACTAGTGATTTTTGAAGCGATTTTCGATGCTATTTTTGAGACGATTTTGGTCATGGTCAAAAATGGTAAAGAATTAACTTGTAAAGTTTTATTCAGGACACCAAGATTACCTGGAAAAATGTCTCTTTAGAAGCATAAGACAAAATTTATTACGTTTTCAAAAATCGCCGCAGATATCGCAGCAAACGTCGCCAGTGTAAACGGGCCTGAAATTAGACGTGTTGCTCTTGTGGAACAACGACGGATTTATTTTATTTACAGGACGTGCGCTTTCTCGATGAGTTTGTTTTGAACTGTTATAGAACGTCCAAGGTTCATTGAAGCTAATCCTGCATTAGTTATATTCTTGTCCACTTGAGACTGGATCAGGAAAGGGCGGGCTCAAGAGGCGGGAAAAGGGAAAGATGTTGAACGACCAAGGTCAAAATATTTTGCCTACAAGACAGGAACAGAATTTGAGATCCCAGTGAGGTGTTACTGCAGATCAGAACACCCACCGCCCAGCACGACCATCCCACATGCATGTAAAATATATGCTTATGTGACTCATTTTCAAAGCCAGATCATGGCAGACCCATGACATCAAAAGGGTTCAAAGATCTTCCCATTGACGTAATAGTTGGTTAACCAGAGATCGATTGATTCCAGCACTAGACAATCTAAGGTTGTTTGTGGCACGGACACAACGTTTATCATCAATGCGCCCACCTATCATATACGTCTTTATGTAGGCCCTATATGTGGTGCGTGGTTTCTTTGCCTTCAGTCCAGGTATTATCCATCCGTTGTTTATTGACATAACAGACGTGATTTCTCTGAAGCTGTCCTAATCGACAAACCTTCGTAACCGCGGGAAAATTCCCTTGAATGAAAACGAGTGAAATACCCTGTGGAATACGACCATTAAATTTTGTGACCATCGGTTTAAAGCGCGCAACGCGCCAACCCTCGTAACCGCGGGAAACTTCAGTTGAAAGAAAACGAGTGGAATACCCTGTGGAATACGACCATCAAATTTCGTGATATCGACCATCGGTTGAAAGCGCGCAAGGAGGCATGATTGTCATACAACCTGTCGAAAGCGACCCAGCAACCGTCATAGGTGTCGACAATTTACCATGATTTTAAAAACCACCTCATTAAAAACTTAAATGTTGCTAATATCATTTAACTCTCGAGACCGACCAGGTACCTGTTAGACGACCAAAGCGAAGGTTTTATTCTCTGATTTTTGTGAATATTTGTAATTATGATTTCTACCCCAACCTCCTCAGTAACAACTATTGAAGGCTCTTATCAGTTCGTAAATAACTCTTTTTAGTTTGTGTTCGTTGTTCTATCGATTTGTATTTACTTTTCTAGCTTTAAGGAAGTCAAAACCAACCAATCGTATGGTAAGGAGATTGTAATTATGATTTCTACCCCACCTCCTCAGTAACAACTATTGAAGGCTCTTATCAGTTCGTAAATAACTCTTTTTAGTTTGTGTTCGTTGTTCTATCGATTTGTATTTACTTTTCTAGCTTTAAGGAAGTCAAAACCAACCAATCGTATGGTAAGGAGATTGTAATTATGATTTCTACCCCACCTCCTCAGTAACAACTATTGAAGGCTCTTATCAGTTCGTAAATAACTCTTTTTAGTTTGTGTTCGTTGTTCTATCGATTTGTATTTACTTTTCTAGCTTTAAGGAAGTCAAAACCAACCAATCGTATGGTAAGGAGATTGCAACCATTCTTATTTATAGGGAACAAACTGAATCTAAGTCAGGGTCCAAAAGAAGAAAAATAAGAACATAGATTTGCTTATATGCTTAACCTGTGAAAATGGGATAAAATGAACTGCGATTGCAATTTTTTTCAATGGGGATGGGAAAAAGAATCGCCAACATATAATTCGACCATGTGGACAGTACGTTCTTCGCTAGGGCTGGGTTTTTAGCAAATTTTATCCAGAGTCAAATGAGATGCAGACCCCCTCCAAGACATGTCTTAGTATTAACTTTCAGTTTTATTTCACGCTACTTTATCGCCATCAAATTCTATATACACTAGGTTAACGTGTATTGAGTTCTTGAAGGAATCTTACTCTAGTTTCCACCATGTTGTTGTGTAATTTGAATACTCCTCGTTGTTTTCACCGCTTGGTCACTTTTGCTTTATTCAAACCACGTGCTCCTGTATAATATTGACGAGACAATCACAGTTAGGGGCTTTTGGTTGCTTCCAAATGAAACAAAAACAAAATTATCAGTTTCTAAGTATTTATTTCACGAACCCGTGAGACCAATAAAACCCGAGGACTAGAGGTACCCCTTTTCACTAGTGAGTTTTTTCCTGATATCCACTAACAACTTAAGATAGAACAGGGGGGGGGGGGGGTGGTTACGGTCTAATAGTTTCTATTTGACGAACCAAGAAAGACCAATAAAACCCGAGGATGGGCTTATCAAGTGAGTTTTATTCCTGTTATCCAATGCTAACAGCTTCAAAGAAATGAAAGAAAGACGAAGCAATTAACGTCTAATAGTTTCTATTAACTAGTATTTTATTTCACGAACACGTAAAACCAGTACAACCCGAGGGGGAGGGGAGAGGTCCTATCTTGAATCTAAAAATCTTTTCAATACCGTTTCGAAATTGAAAAAAAACCGTAATAGCTCAGTGTAATAGTTTCAAACTGTACGAAAGATCCCTAAATGCACTGGCAATGCTAGATGTAACAGCACAAATTGTTAGGTCGCATGGTACTCTTTAAATTGCTACCTGTCTTCTCTGATGTTGTAGGGCATGTTGATAAGTAAACAGAAAAGAAAAGATACAAATTAACAAGCGAATTTTTTTAAATTCTTCTTTCAAGATCAGGGCTTTTTAGATTTAAGGAAGCAAAATGTACTACCAGTGTAAGCCTTATTTGAATTTTCTTGGTACTTAATTGAAAGGAAATACGATTCTCTGCTACTCAAACCTATATTTCTTTTGTATCCATTGAATTTCAAGACGTCTAAACAAGAAAAGAAAAGCAGGTCACCACGACAAGCAGGAAACACTAGGAAAACCGAACCGAAAGTGAAAGTTAAAAAAATACATCTTCCTTACACGTATTGTTTGAAGTCTTATTTTTATGTCGAAATGAATTAAGCCAAAGAAACAGAAAATAATACTAATAAAAACAAATACTTAAGATATATTAAAAATAGAGGTGTTTTGCTGTGCTTTATCCATGTGCTTTTGCCCGAAATAGATTGTAAAGCCAATTTTTTTATTTTTTATTATCTTAATTGATTATTTCTCTTCACAAATGAATAATAGATGAGCTTTGGATTATTGTTTCAGTTGTATTGACCACTATCTATACTAATTCCTGTTCATCTACACTTTTCTATGCATTTTGCTGACCACCCATGCATACTAAAAGATTAGAAAAAGGGTAACTAGCAACTACTATACAAAACGATAGGCCTACTCCGTTTTCAAATGTCTCCACTTAAGACAACACTTTTCAAATGCATGTGTTTTCCTTGAAAATATCAGATTGATATTATGAAAGCAAGGCCAAAATACATCGAAATGTAGTTTTGGACAGGGTCAGAATTAAGTGGTTGTCTTTGAACAACTGAAGTAGGATTATAGAGTTGAATTATCAACTCGTGGTTTTCCAAATTTACATAAATTTACATATTGACTCCACGTGTTCTGTAGATAAGATCACTAATAGAAATTTTGCTGATATATTAGACCCTGTAGACTAAAGACTAAACATGGAATAAACAGTTTACTGAAGAAGCAAGATTCCACCATTAACTGACAGTTTTCAGTTTTATTTCGATTGATTTTGATATTTCCTTTTGAGAGAATCTTTGAACCATCCCAGGCGAACATGACGCAGGGACCGTCACATGTCACCGATCATGTGATTTTTTGTCATTTTATAGTTGCGCAATATCAAGACGTGGCGTGACTTTACTTTATTGACCCGTGAAAAAATTGTAAGCATCATCATCACCACCATCATGATCATGATCATCGCCATCATCATTATCATTATCATTACTGACTACGACCATCACTACTAACATCACCATCATCGTCATAATCATCTTCATTCTTCTTCTTCTCCTCCTCCTCCTCCTCCTCCTCCTCCTTCTTCTTCTCCTTCTCCTCCTCCTCCTTCTTCTTCTTCTCCTCCTCCTCCTTCTTCTTCTTCTCCACCTCCTTCTTCTTCTTCTTCTCCACCTCCTTCTTCTTCTTCTTCATCTCCACCTCCTCCTTCTTCTTCTTCACCACCTCCTCCTTCTTCTTATTCTCCTCCTCCTTCTTCTTCTTCTTCTCCTCCTCCTCTCTTCTTCTTCTTCTTCTTCTTCTTCTTCTTCTTCTTCTTCTTCTTCTTCATCACCATCATCATCATCATCATCATCACCATCATCATCATCATCACCACCACCACCATCATCATCACCACCATCATCATCATCATCATCATCATCATCATCATCATCACCATCATCATCATCACCACCATCACCACCACCATCATCATCGTCATTATCATCATCATCATCATCATCATCGTCATTATCATCATCATCATCCTTTATTTATCCATGTTATTACAACTAATAATTATCGTCCCATTTTTCTATTATTTTAAAGTCTTCCAATATATCCCAAGGCCTTAATGTAGTATCTAATAAGCAATATATGTGGTTCCATTTATTTCGACCCTCATAATCCAATCCTCTTGAGTTTAGACATGCAGGGGAGACAATGACGCCACAGTATTTCTCTTTCACAATATAGGCGCATTTCCCTAATGTCATATCTTGCAATTAATGAAAAAATTGTGATGAAAGTCGCGGCAAATATATTGCGCTAATCAAGTTACGAAGGATTCATTGAATTTGTTCTGGCCCAAGACCAATACAGTAGATTAAAATGACGGATATGCGGTGCCCATTTGCTACTGGGTTTTGTGTTTTTAACTGCGGATACAGTCTACACCTAGCAACTCTTTTGTAATTCGTTCCTTTCTTAATGTACTAATCCCTAGGGCATTTGACGGTTTTTCTAGCCCCGGTAAGGGGTATGACTTCGAGATCATCTGTATTAAAAGATTTTGCGCGCATTTTCATTTCAATTGCAAATCTTTCTCCAAAGAAGCACAAAGATGGACGACTATCATATCGCGCATGCGCACGGCTGAGTTATTCTTGCCTCGGAGCCTGCGTTGCTTATGGTCTCCGCCAAGAAACCAAGGTCTATGGACCGAACCACAGGCAGCCCAAACAAGGTCCTTATACATGTTTTATAATGCAATATATGGAATGTAGGTGGCTTATTAGTGTTTTTTTATCATATTTCTCTCCCTGTTGCAATAGAAAACCAGCACACTACTCGTGCTTAAAAATACTATTTTTTCCTCTCTCCACAAAAACCAACACACTAAATCTCCATGGTTCTGTTGAAGTGCCCTGACTTTGATCCTGAGAGGTGATTTCACAGTTTCGATAAAGAATGATGTTCGTATATTAATGATAAGATTATAAAGTAATAAAACAATAAAACAACTGGGTTTTTCTTATCAACAGTAAAGCATCGCGACTTCAAACGTGACTTAAATTTTAGAATGCGCGAATATCCCGGTTAACGTTTGTCAGTTCCAAAAAACTTACTGCGAGCATGTCACGAATGAACAAAATCCACAGAGGGGGGGGGGGGGGGGTACTCCCTATGATGGACTATACGATGCTCCGCCCGAAAGAGGTACCTTTTTCAGGCCGCAGGTATAGAAAAGGGGTGGGAATTTGTGTGTTTTGGTATATAAAAAGGGGTAGCTTTTCTTCAAAGGTATATGAAAGGGGTACCTTTTTAGGCAAAAGGGTATAAAAAAGAATACTTTGTATTCTATCTGGAAGTTCATTCCAAAATTCTGTTCTGAATTCATGGCCTGCTTCAACATTTCCATCGTTGAATCCTTTATTCGTCATCAACTGCTTAACTTCCTGTGTTTAGATTGTATCGCCGCGTGGTGTCTTGCAGAGGGTTCATCTTTTCCATATCAAGGGAAAAATCTAGGTTTTTGAATTTCCAAGTGCTAATACTCATGATTTATGAATAACATAACCTTAGATTGAATTACCTTTTGGCCGCCTTCTGCGCGCATTGAGTTATATTCAGTTATTTGTCCATGACTTTAAAATATATGTGGGAGTATTGAGATAAAAAGTATGGCAATACCATATGAATGAAGAAAAAGCGCTTCTGACATTCCATCCTATCTCCGTACAATATTTTTTTGCCGTTGATGTAGTACGTGCGTTCAGAATAATCAGTGCAAAAACAATCATCAAGATCATATATTTCCCCTCTTCCACACACGTCCATGATAATTTTTTTATATATAGTTTGTTTACCTTTTCTTAATTCTGTTTGTTTTAAGTCACTATTTTGATATATCGATTATATCTCAAACGATTCGATCAAAATGTGGTTAAAATCAAGGAAAATATATATTACCAAGTCTCGGTGGCTGGAAAGTATAACGGATAGATTTGCGCATTACTCGGACAGCTGCTCACAGATTGTCAGCCCACATATATGAGTCCTGATAGTCCAAGCCAGTTCTCTTGAATCATTAAGAGATCTCTTTAGGAGGCGAGACTCGTGGATATCAACACAAACATGGCTTGAATTCCTAAGTCGTCTTATAAATCAATCAGTAGATAATGCGTCTACGCGCGCTGCAAGACTGTGACCAGATGATCGGCTTAAAGATATTTCCTGCCTTGAAAACGTCAATCAGAATTTTACGCCTGGTCTAAACCCTCCGGGGCATCGATTTTAGGGGATTTTACGGTTCTAGCTCGGAAAGTACAACAAAATAGATATTTTCAGTTTTGTTAAGTGAATGTTTAGTTTTAAAGGTTTTTTTCGTATTTTATCCAATGAGTAAAGTAATGGCTCTCTTTTTGTTCCCCAGGCGAGGTTTGTAGACCAGTCACTCATCTGTTCTACAATTGCGTGTACATTTGCGTGTAAATTTGCGTGCACATACATTTGTCCAGAATTTTCTGTGCGCGCATTTTTCAAATATGCACATACATGAACGGGCTCATTGTCGCTATAAGTGTAGTATCAGTTTATCATTGAAAAATTGCCTTTTTTCTGAATGCATGCAATTATGTATTTAAAAATTCAATAAAAATCCCGACTGCGCTTTAGCTGATCACGTAACTAGAATCAGATCACGCTCACGTTTGCACGAAAAAGAAACTATAAACTAGACGTCTTTATTTTGTCGACTCATCAAAGTTTTTTCTGTATGGTTTCTTGTTCAGTGTACAGTGCGCATTGCAAGCGCAATTGGATCTTATTTTAACAGTCCATGCATATTCCCTGCATATTTTAGGGAAGGTACGTTGACCTTCTGCTTGTCGTCGCACGCGCTGTGTGGACCTTCATATAACTTTATTACAATGGACAATGACGATATCAATGTCATGTTCAATGGTGTTTCCAAATTAATGAACCGATTAATGGCTGAGTTTGGACTGGGGGGTGGGGGGTGGGGGGTGGGGGGTGGGCGAAGCAGCTGGATTTTATAAACGTTTGGATAGTACTAGTAATATTGAAAAGTCCGACTTCCTTGCGCGCGCTTATCGTCAACCTCCCATTATGGATGGTTCCGGTTCCTTTTTGAGTTGGAAGTAAGGACAACTTTAAACTGGCCAAGGGTAGACGGGACGTTTTTGGTGGGAAATCGAACGTGGAGGAGTTTGGGTGTCGAGTGAGGAACAAGACGCCCAAGTTACGCTAAATCATGCACACTAGTACTCCCACGAAAGGTTTCAAATTTCTCCTTTTTGTGCAGTCATGCAACTTTTCAGACTTCATTAGTGAAATTTTGAAAAAGTTATATACTTGCAACTATTATTTTGTAATTGAATAAATAACTTATTGATTTTGTAAAGTTTTGTATGCATATTGCTTTCTTTTATCTTTTAGACTGCTGTGCGAAAATGCGTCAGGGACTACAGCATTTTTGTAATTAATGCTAAACTTAGGACAGATTTGAATGCTGTCATTCATTATGCTTCAAGGGTATTATAATTAAGGTAATGGCTGCCAAGCCTGCCAAAAGAGAGTCCGTTTAACACCAACTTATTACTTACGTTTTAAAATTCTTGTCAGAATAGATTATTGCAACCTTATATTTTGTGATTTATTTTATGGAGATATCGTCAACATCGGGTCAGTTGGTAAAGTCGTGTTTGCATACGAAAACGAGATAGTATTTTGGCTGAAATGAAAAGACTGAAGCATTTCTACTTAAACTTGACTTGAATTGTAGCGCTGCCAAATGGCGACAGGAAGCTAAGGGGAATAAAAATCTTAATCCATTGTTGCCAAGGCTGAAGCGATGGATGATTTTTTGATTTGTCTGAAGAATAATTATTCCGGTCAGTGTCAAATATTACGATTTTGAGTTATTTTAAATATGCATTTCTTTGTTAATTTAAATCTGTTTTCAATAATACGACTTTAGATTGAAATGTGGCTTGGTTTTTAAAACACGTAATTTTAAACATGGCTTACTACTTTGTCAAACGTTTGTCGTCTCCTGAATACGAACCAACAAAACATGGTATGACTCTAGCGTGTGACTCTTTGTGACCCGAGAAAACGACGCGCGCCATCACAAGATGATCATGACAGGCTAACAATGGCAAAAAAACAACTTTGAATACGTAAAATTTATAACTCAAAAATCGTCTGAATTAAACGGGAGGGTATCGTTTACTGGAACATTGGAAAAAAAACCAATATCCGGGAACAAGGAAATAGAGTCTCAGTAAAAGTACTGTAGATTAATATTTATGTCGGGAACTCCATAACACCCTGACCTCGAGCTCGCGCTGGGATCATGAGGGATTGTGGGAAAACTACGGAAAGGTGCATAAAGCCGAGCGGCATGCAGTTACCGCGTTCAATCATTTGCATTTGTCTCCACGAGGAGTTTGTGAATGGGACCTGTGACAATTAAAAACACACTCGCTCTAGCTTCAAAAACACTCGTTTTTTATCAACCATGAGTTGTGAAAAACTACCGATGGAAGATGGTCAAAGCAATGGATTGCTCCCCTCGGAAGAAAATAAGGTAGACGAAGAATTTGGTCAAGGGAGTGAACAAGATGGCAGGCTGTCTCCGGCGGTAAACGTGGACGACGAAAGAGAAACGTGGGGGAAAAAGGCTGACTTTTTACTCTCTTGTATCGGTTATGCTGTGGGTTTAGGAAATATCTGGCGTTTTCCCTACCTTTGCTACGCCAATGGAGGAGGTAAGTTCTTCTGGGGTAAAATTATTCTTTTATTTTTTGTGCCGAACGGCAAAACTGAAATTTCGACCTGGCCTAGTGTTTTTTGTCTTCGACTCGGGTCAGGTCGGTGTAAATGCGGTTTATTCAAAAAGGCAATGGCCAATAATTCTATAAGATCAATACCTAGTTTAGAAGGTGACTGCCAACAAAACTGGTAGTACTAGCATGTGCCCGGATAGCTTAACCAATGCAAAGGATAGGAAAAAACAGGTCTTATTTTTCGCCATTTTATGGTCAATTCATTTTTCTATGGAGCATATCAGCGTATCAGCGGGTCATTTCTTTTTTCTCAAACAATTAAAAAAGAAATAACATCCAAGTTCTAGCTGGTAATTCGTTTTTCTCTCTCTTTGTAATTGTGAAAAGCTTTTGTTTTAGTGATTTCATGCGGGGGAAAAAGGCGAGACACATGTGTTTTAAGATTTAATCCACCCAAAGGCTTTCAAAGGAGAAAATAATGATATTTAAAAAGAATCAGCATTTACCTTTTGGGGCAATGTTTTTTCTATTTTTCTAGATATATCAGCTGTTTATGCCAAAAAAATAGTTTTATTTATACGTCCTGTGAAAAAAAATTTGATCGTAAGTTCGATGTGAAAACAAAAGATCAAATAACATAATATAATATTTTTACATTGCCTGGTACTTAGAAAGGCGTTAAATTATATTGGCACAAAATGTGCTGTAATTGTTGTCGTAAAATGGTCTTAGATTGATAAATGAAAGCACACATGAATAAAAAGGTTCTCTTTCAACTAGATCTTTTGGATTCATGAGGTTTTGTTTTTCAGTACTATACGTGTATCTCGTGTAAAACACCTCGAGGTAATAACATTACAGCACGCACTGTCTAAATCTATACCGTCTCATATTACGATGCTGTTTATGTACTAAACCCTAAATACATGCATTTTAAGAATGACTAAGTGATTGATATTTAAGAGCTGTATCGTGACCCACACGTCAAGGAAAGGGCATTCAGACACTGCTTGTAAATCTGTCACATTGATCAGATATTTGTCAAGAGGTCCACTATCCTGACCCAGGAAAACTTGATCTATTAATCTTCATTTCTTAAGAAATAATCATTTAACTAATGCTTATTTTCAGGTGCATTTTTAATTCCTTATCTTATCATGTTGGTGATCTGTGGTATGCCCATGTTTTATATGGAGCTTGCAGCTGGCCAATACTTCAGTCTGGGACCCATTGGAACATGGGGAGCTATCTGCCCTCTCTTTAAAGGTCAGTCGTAAAGTACATGGACTATGAACTTGATTATTAATAGCAGACGGGTATGGAGTGTGTTCGATTTACATCAATCATTGCAGTCTAGTGAAATGGATTTTCTATAGTGTTAGGTTTCAATTGTTATCCCAGTCATATCATATTGATTACCAATACAGACATCTATTACGCCCTTTGACCTTTTGATGGGGCATTGATTAATATTCTTGATAAGTTTGTAAATAAATGAATAAATAAAAATAGATAAGTTGAATTTAACAGTGGCATTTCTACAGAGTAGCTCTTCATCTACTGAATTCCAATTGGTATTTAGAAGTTGATTTTTGCCGAGGGAGGAAAACCTGAGAACCCAGGGAACTACCCTTGAAGCACAGGAGAGAATTAACAAACAGTTTTACTCGCATGACGCTGAGTCTAGGGATTGAACCTGGGGCACATTGGTGTGAGGCAAGCACTCTCACTTCGATCCAACCCATGCTTCACAGTTCGTGACAAAAGCCTCTTGTATCAGAAAAAAGTCTAAGTACAATCATTTGGACAAATTTCTTACTTATTAATTTTAATTGATTAAGAAATTAAAATGTTTTATTTTTGTTCCAAGGTGTTGGTATGGCAAGTATCGTAGTGTCTTTTCTGGTATGCGTCTATTATAATGTGATTATCGCTTGGTGCATTTATTTCCTTGGCCTTTCATTCCGAAGTGAAGTGCTCTGGAAAGACTGTAACAATTGGTGGAACACTAAGAATTGCTATGCTGGACGAATCCCTGATGTTGTAAAGAACTGCTCTTCTACAAATGCCACAAATGCACTTAATAACATGACAATTGCAGCAGTGAATGTCGCCCAGAATTTCACTGACAACTGCACTAGTATAATCCCTAAAAACCCTGTCTCGCCTACTAATGAGTTTTGGAAGTAAGTATTTAGCATCAAGCCATTATGTATTTTTGTCAAACTAATCCCACTTGATTTATTAATGTCCTCCGTAGCTAATAGGACTATTGCATTATGGAGTCACTTACTACAAATAGCAGAATTCCTTGGACACTTTCTTTTGTTCAGTTAATTAGCACCAACAGTCTCACTATTCTCATGAATACAATCTTAAATAAGAAAGAAAATTTGTTAAGCATTTTGGTACTCATGAGTAAATGATGCCATCATGGAAACAGTCTATTGGATGAAAAAGAGAGTCAAAACAACTTCTTGACTGATCGTCCTTTCCTCTTGTTTCATTTTAAAGCCGTTACATCCTGGAAATAACTGACGGCATAGGTAACCCTGGAGAACTCAAGTGGGAGCTTTTCCTGTGTCTTCTGTTTGCATGGATTGGAATTTATTTCTGCATGTGGAAAGGAGTCAAATCATCTGGAAAGGTATATGGAATATCAAGATACCATACATATTCAGGGACAGATCCAGGGGGGGTGTAGAGGTGCAGATATGGAAAGTAGATGGTAGAATTTGCTGTAGAATTTGCTTCTTTTTTTTTTTTTCCCCTGGCTTCTAATGAAATCCCTGATTAGTTGTTAGCAAATGAATATTATTTAATATCTACAATTTTAACATCAATTTTGTTGCACAGGTTGTGTATTTTACAGCTACATTTCCATATCTTGTCCTGTTCATCTTGTTTATACGTGGTGTGGCTCTACCTGGAGCTAACAAAGGAATAGAATTTTATTTAAAACCAGAGTGGTCAAGATTAAAGGACCCAAAGGTTAGTAATACTGCCATCACATTATGTATATTGGCCTCGGGGGTGTAGCAAGGTCTCAATCGGGGGGGGGGGGGGGGGCAATGTACCATTGTCCTGCCATATCCACAGGAATATCCTATAAAATTTTGGTGCAGAGATCAAACTTTTTTGGGACAGCTGCCCCCTGGCTATCCCACTGTTGTGCCTAAGTATCTATGCATGAAAAAATTGAATGAAATATTAGGAAATAAAATAATCACTCGGCATGAGTCTTTCCTGCAGGCTCAGTGGTTAGAGCATCCGACTGGTATCTGGGTCATGGGTTTAATTCCTTTCAGGGACTTTGATTTCTTCTGAGTTCCTTTCAGCTAGTGAAAAATGTTAAACTATATCTATAATTATAATAAACTTGGGGCAAAAAGGTGGATCCATAGGGAATTCGAAGGTCGAGGGTGATGGCTAAAGTCATCATTAACCATGCATTGGTCAACCAGGAGCGGCTTGTTAAGGAAATCCCTGAATCACTCTACCTCTTACCTGGAATATCTTGTAACCTGATGCTAACACCAACGTCTTGGTTTTCAGGTATGGGTGGCAGCAGCAACACAGATTTTCTACTCATTAGGAATTGGATTTGGATCATTAGTAGCGATGGGAAGCTATAACAAATTCCATAATAACATTTTCAGGTAAATAATGATAATAATAATGATATTGATTTATATAGCACCCTTTCTATGTATATATTCAAAGGCGCTTTACAATCATGAGAGGTGGTTAGTATGAGGTGTAGGCACTGAGGGTGGTCACTGCCAGGGTTTCTTTACGTCCTCAGTGGTTCTTTTACGTCCCTCCGATATTGGTTAGTTATGAAGTGTGAAGAGACGGGACCGCCATTTAAAGTGGTCATCCGAGCCACTCGAAAGTCTAACCGTTTGCAGATGTAATTACAAAGGCAGCACTTTCTCCTCAGTTATTTTAAGATCCTGAGTGTTGGTCCGGCCGGGACTCGAACCACGACCTCCCGCATGAAAGTCTGGTGCTCAATCAACTGAGCCAACCGGGTGGCGGGGACTTGATATTGGTTCTATGCTAATAATGGCATTAGGAAATGACTAATTAAAATTTGAATAATACATTTTTCAGAGATGCCATAACAATATCTTTGATCAACTGTGGAACTAGTATCTTTGCTGGATTTGTCATTTTTTCAACTTTGGGATTCATGTCACATGTCCTCAACAAGCCAATTGAAGAAGTTGCTGACTCAGGTAGGTGTCATTAATGATGGGCCAAGTTCATTCTAATCTCAAGCAGTAAAGGATTTCCCCTGTGAAAATGGAATTTCCTTAATGCTTGATCGGAATGAATTTGGCCAGTTGTAAGTGTGATTGACGGAAGCCAAGATACCAGACGTCTGGAATCTGTTCCATCACAGTTAAAGCACTGTAAATTTCCAATGTATTTTGTAACAGAAAAGCATCCTGAATGTCTCTTGTTTTATCTTTTACAGTAACTTAAACTAGCTGTATGATTAATGTTTCAGGTCCTGGTCTAGTTTTCGTCGTGTACCCAGAGGCTATTGCCCAGATGCCAATATCTCCTTTGTGGGCTGTTCTGTTTTTCTTCATGATCCTGACACTAGGACTTGATAGCCAGGTTAGTTTCAAGTTTACTAATTGTTTAGTTGTCATACTTCCTGACATTCCAGAACTGATTTGTTAAGGTGTCTAGGCATTTCCCCTTAATTTCCCAACTTAATTGTCTTTATACGCTGCTTTCTTACTACCCATAAAGCATTTCGATTTGCATCAAATTTGAGGGGTACTTTGCATAACACAGTAGTTTTCATGTGCAGTGAAGAATAACAAGCTATTAATATGGTAAATAAATTACAGACAATCAAATTTAGGTGGCTATTGAAAGAAAATCACTGTCGGGAGAAAAATTGGATGGAGTGGGTTGTTGCTCCAGTTGGTTGCAGAAATTAACAACTGAGACGATACTGCACTCCCAGTTTTGATTTAACTAAAACAGGTCTAGTGTAGTGGCTATAGTAATTTCTTACATTGTATTATTTCCAGTTTGGTATGATGGAGGCAGTCATTACTGGTTTGTGTGATGAGTACAAGTCTTTGAACAAACGCAAGGAGCTATTTGTTGCTTTAACTTGTTTTCTCTGTTTTATACCTGGTATAGCTCATGTAACTCAGGTAAGAAGATATCTTTATTCATCTACTTTTTTATCCCCAACATTTGCTGAAAAGCAGAGCAATAAGGCATCCTCCTCTGCTTCTCTTGCTTGAGCAATGCCGCACGGTTGGTCACAAGGTGTGATCTAGTTTGTGCAATGCTGCATGAAAAATCACATCGTGTTTCCACTCCTTTATCCTCGGAGGGCTTTCATTGAAGGATGGCTGTTAAAACGGGATTTAATTATGCACAAGTCTTCCTTAATCTTTTATCATTGTAGTATCCTAAACCTCTTGTAAAATGCTTCCATGCAAAATAATGCAAACTTTACTGCAATCATTCATGAAAACTTTCACCTCCCACTCTTAATAAATGAAAGTCTTCTAAGATCTGTATTGCAATCGACAATTGTTAAACAGCTTTTTAATATTAATGAATTACTGTTTAATGATCATTTATGACCTTTTGGTGGGCCGCATAGGACTTTTAACCACATTTCCATTAAATGTGAAAATTTAAAGTTTGATAGAAGTTAAGGGAAATGCTGGTTTATAAAACAAAATCCCTAATCAAAATTGTTTTTCGGAATCCTTGATATATGTAATCCGTTAACAAGTAATATTTAGGGGAATGGAAGGGATGAATGGGACAGGATAAATGGGATGGGATGAACGGGAAGGGAAATGACAAGGGTTATGGAGAAGGATGGTTGACATTTACCAGCTCTGAAAAAATGTTAAATTCCAATAATCCACTTGTATCAGCTGCATATTTTGGCTTTGGGTAGGCAACTGCTGTTGGCCTTGGATAACAAAACGAAGGATTGTTTTAAACAGCAATGAAAGGGTTGTGTGTGCTTTAGTCTGTTTATGACAAGGTTTATTTTAATGGCATTCACATTCTTAATCCTGTTCAAGCTGCATTCTCTCTGGCTGTTGCATGCGATACATAACCGACTATAGAATATAGCTTGGGACTACAATTTATAACAAATCAGTCAATTTGTATTGTTTTCATCCTTTCAATCAGGAGGCCTTGTAGCAGAGGCGTTGTCTCCATGGAGATCATTCAAAGTAACGGTTAATTTTAAGTATTCTAATCATTTTTATTAGACAGTTAAGTTTTCCCTTGCTTTTTGGTTGAATCATTTACAAAAAATTTTTGGGGGGTCCCTCTCAGTTGCAATAATTAAAGAAGAAAAGGGTATCTAAGGGTTGTTTCTTGCCTCAATTATGGATCAAAAACATCTTTTACAATTGATATCATTGATCAGAAGTCTTCATGCAGCTTTGAAATTTTAGAGTTCATGACAAAAAAAAAAGCACAATGGCCAAATAAGTCCATAATTTTGGAGGTTTATGGTATATTTCCTCATATACAAGTTCATTAGCTATGCCTTGATTTATTTTCAAGATTTTAAGCTAATCACAAAATTTAACAGTGATACAAATAATAACTTATATAATTTGATAGATGACCAAGAAAATTTCATTGGTAGCAGTTGTAAAAGGTGTGACCTCTGGGATTGGCTGACTTGTACCGGGAATAGAATGGCTTATTTAACTTAGTGTATTTAAGGCATTCTCCAAAATCCTAGAAACCCATTTTTTAATAAATAAAATGCTAATTTTTAACCACTTCTTTGTTAACCTGCAACTAAAAAAGATGCTGCCTGTCTGAATTCCTAATGAATTAAAAATTGACCTTTCCTACCTTTCCTGAAAATTTTCTTGACATCTTCTTAAAAATTGGCAAAAATTTCCTGAAAAAAAATTTTTTCATGAGAAAAAAACACATACAGAAATGTCATTGTGCTGCAAATTGTAAAATCTGCATTGATTGAAAATTAACTATTTCCTGCAAGCTGAGACTATACTACATTGGCATTCAACACTTTTTTTTACGCATCGGTATGAGACTAATTGGAATGACCCGAGTATTTTAAAGCGGCTTTTTAATGACTATTTCAATGCCGACTATACTGTTTTTAAATCTTCATTTACTGCATGCTCTATGGGCAATAATGCATGGATCATAGCAAAGCTTGTTTAGATTGCAAGATGAGTACAGTTCAGACTAACAAAAAAGTGGTTATTACACAACACGCAATTTCATCTAACCCTCTTTCACAAAAATCTATTACACAACCTGGACATTGTAGAGGGGTTTGGCAGTTAACGGAAGAATGAAACATATCTGTGATTGAGTCATATGTCTATTTGTTACAATGCATACGGTTGTCCAAGGTGTTGGGTGGTTATTGTGAAAGTGAGTGTTAGAAAACAAAAAGTCCTGATAAGATTTATGCATTTTCAAGTTTTTACTCCTTATACATCCTGTTGATTATACATCCTGTTGATTATTCATAGCTGTACTCTTATACTTTTCCATTTTTAGGGTGGAGCATATGTGCTAAATCTGTTTGACTATCAGTCGGGAGGGGTATCACTCCTCTTCCTTGGTTTCTTTGAGACCTTCTCCCTTGCATGGTTGTATGGTGTCCCTCGGTTCTCAAAAGATATTGAAGACATGATAGGATCCAAACCTGGACGTTGGTGGTGGTTTACATGGAAGATATGTGCACCCACAGTAATGATTGGGATATTCTTCTACAGTATTTCCCAGTGGAGTGGTATAACATATGGAAAATATAAGTATCCAGGTTGGGCGGAGTTCTTCGGATGGGTCATTGCATTGTCCTCTATGCTTTGTATTCCTGGATTCGCAATCTACCAAATATGGAATACCCCTGGAACATTATATGAGGTATTATTATTATTATTATTATTATTATTATTATTATTATTATTATTATTATTATCATTATTATTATTATCATTATTATCATTATTATCATTATTATCATTATTATCATTATTATTATTATCATTATTATTATTATCATTATCATTATTATCATTATTATCATTATTATCATTATTATCATTATTATTATTATCATTATTATCATTATTTCCAAATTACTAGTATACACCGATGCATAAAATAGAATAGTCCCTTTCACAGTTCCCTGCACCATCTTGAAAGGTAGCCATGCCTTTTTCATTGAAGCGAGACAAATGGTGAGCTTGCAATGATAGAGACATGTGGATAATTTTCAAAGGTGTTTTAAAAAAGTCTCTATCATTGCAAGCTCACCGTTCGTCTCACTTCAATGCAAAGGCACAGCTACCTTTCAAGATGGCACTGTGAAGGGGACTATTTTCTCGATCTCTCAAGTGTATGGAAGTTTACTTATGCAATTTTTCTCCCGTCTTTCTGCAGAGATTAGTTTTCCTGACGCAACCTAATATGGAAATATTGAGAAATATAGAGAAGAGAGAAGGTCTGGAAAAGAGGATTCCACTCGTAAAAGTATAAATAATGCCGTTCATATACTGGTAAGTAAAACATCTGAGTAGCGTTGAATATAGCAATCATTCCATTTCACTACCCACTAAGACACATTCCTTTTCCCAGAAATGGCATTTCTTTTTTGGCTCTGTATGAATCCATACATTTGATCAGAACTAGCATTTTCTGGTTGGAATTTTTGAATTAGAAAATTTTTTAAAAAATTTGATTTGCCAAGAAACTAAAAAAATGTGGGGTTTGAAATGGGAATGCTTGAACAAAATCTAATAATAATCAGTGTCTAAATGAAAGTGAAAAAAACCCACACTGTCTAGGGTTAAACGAAATGAGACCACTCTTAAAGCACATATTTCTGCAACCCACTGACTCCAGACGTCTGGCATTTTTGCTTCCGTTAATTAAACTTAGAATGCGCCAAGTTTATTCCAATCACAAGTGATAAAGAATTTCCTGTATGAAAATGGCTGTCTTGTCAAGGGAATTTCCTTATCGCTCAAAAGGAAGGAGCTTGGCCCATTGTAAGTTTCTTTGAAGGAAGCCAAATTGCCAGACATTTATTGGAGTCAGTAAGGTTGCAGAAATATAAAAGCACTGTCATAACCAATCAGTGCAAGGTTATGTTACTGTAAATGAATTACTTTTACAATTTAAATAGTAAAACTGGATCAACTCAAATTCAAAAGGAATAGACCTCTTCGGCTTGGGGGTAATGTTTTCCCATCTCAGACCACATGTCATTCCCCAGAGTATCATTTCATTGTTTAACAGTTGCGCATGAGAAAACACATGAATATGGATACAACTCAAACAAAGAATCTTATTCTCAAGAGAATGACACGTGGTCTGAAATGGGAAAACATTACCCCCAAGCCGAAGAGGTCTATGAAAACAGGGTTCTGCACCAGTACAAGAACATGAACTCAATATGGAATTTTATCTTTCAGGCAAAAAAACTGTTCAGTTCGGTCACATAGTGTTAGAGAGTATAACTACTGTAACAGTTCTGGTCCTGCTGGATTGGGAACATGGTTGATTGGATTACTTTGTGTAAACAACAGTCAGTCAGATAGCTAGTTAACTTATCCATTGAGTATTCAGTGAAATTCAAAAAAGACAACAAGAAATAAAGCATAGCACCATTCTTTTTGCAATATAAGAGAGTGAAAAAAATGCTTTGAATTTTACGAATTAAGAAGATGTTTGACTGTTTTAGAGGTTATTTTTCTCTTTAGACTTTGTATGTCCTTGTTTTTAAAAGTTTGCTTATTCTAAATTACAGTATTCTTTGTATTATTCATATTGTTCATATTATTATATATATTACATTTTATGGAGGTTCTCCATTATTTAGTGTTTAAAATGTATTCTAGATATAAAATTTTCATTGGAAATTATTTTTTAAAGATCAAGTTAATGATCTCTAGTGAGGGGTTTGAAGCTAGATCATGTTCATAATATTAGAGTATGTTCAGCCTGGTTGAAGCTAGATCATGTTCATAATATTAGAGTATGTTCAGCCTGGTTGAAGCTAGATCATGTTCATAATATTAGAGTATGTTCAGCCTGGTTGAAGCTAGATCATGTTCATAATATTAGAGTATGTTCAGCCTGGTTGAAGCTAGATCATGTTCATAATATTAGAGTATGTTCAGCCTGGTTCGCCTGCGTAACAGCAAGTATGAGTAATAGCAATGTGAAGAAACAATTGCAGAAAATCTGCATTATAATTAACATGCAAAAGTAAGCATATAGTTAATTTACTGGCATCATTCAACCAATCACAATTCACTGATAATGATACCATGTTCGTACATAGACAATAAGTCGGCAATCAACCACCATGGTTGAAATAGACCCCTTCAAAAAATTTTGTTTTGTCTTCCAAATTTAGCTGCTTCAAAATCACATGCAAGGGGTCTATAGCTTCAACAAATTAGTGCCACCAAAACCATCTATACTTTATTATAGCAAGTATGTTCAGAGAAGTTCTTGGAATTGTGAACCTTCGACAATAATAATAATTTTCAATGCAATAAGCTAAAAAAAAGCAGGAAGGGTTTAATAATTGTCTTAAAGATACGAGGGTGTTAAACATTAATTTTAGAAGTTAAAAATACTTTACTAAAGTATCCAATTATACATATATACATTATTATATTTATTCTTACTTGATTGTTCTAACAATATTCATTTTAAGTTATTACCGTAGGTTTGATTAAGCATGTTGTAAAAGGTTGTTAATTGGTCTTAGGTGTCTTAGTATTATGAAACCATACCATAGTTCATTCTTTCAAGCATAGCTTTATTGTCCATATAGCTAGTCCAGTGTGCTGGTTCAGAGTGCAGTATTCCTTGGGCAAAAATCTAGTGTAAAGCATAGCTTTATTGTTCATATAGCTAGTCCAGTGTGTTGGTTCAGAGTGCAGTATTCCTTGGGCAAAAATCTAGTGTAAAGCATAGCTTTATTGTCCATATAGCTAGTCCAGTGTGTTGGTTCAGAGTGCAGTATTCCTTGGGCAAAAATCTAGTGTAAAGCATAGCTTTATTGTCTATATAGCTAGTCCAGTGTGTTGGTTCAGAGTGCAGTATCCCTTGGGCAAAAATCTAGTGTTTTATTTCCACTTTTGAGTAAGCTTCACTAGTCATGCACAAAGGTTTCAATTTGAGGCTCCGTATAATAAGTGATTTGTGACAAGAAAAGAATTAATTTAATTTAGCACAGAGCCTCGTACTGAAACCTTTATGCGTGATAAGCTCTGAAAGTGGGCTAATCAAGGTTGACTTGCTTTTTTGCATTTTGACTTCTATCTAACAAATTATTGTTCAAGTTATGATTGTTTGATTGACAGCAGCCAAATTGTCAGGGAACATGAATAATAAAGCACTAATCTTGATCTTATTTATAAGCCAATAAATACTATGGTGCGCTTGAATAAAGAGTGATTTAAAACACTACTTGGTCTGTGCTGTTGACTATGCCAAGATTGGGTGGGGTTTGTGGCTGGTATTGGTCAAGACAGATGGCAGACTATGCCACGATTGGGTGAGGTTTGTGGCTGGTAATGGTCAAGGACGATGGCAGACAGATCATAGATTTTCATGAAGTTACAATTTAATGAATATTTCTATGGTTGACTGGAGTATTTTTGCATTCAATTTTAAACTGGGGTTACACCGAAACCTTAAACCATGTGGGATGGTGAATCAAAATCTGGAACAGTTCAGCTCATCTTGATGGATGTCTTAAATCTCTTGTTGGTGTCAGCTTGACAGTAAGAGAGTGTGTAAAACCCGTTTCTCTGTGTTCCAGTAGTACATAACTGTTCATACCTTGGTCCGGTTTGGTCTTTAACTTCTCCATCTGAGGAATGAAATATTCTCAGAATTAATTGACTTATACGTATCCGTGCGCACCAAAATACGGACCTATGCGCACCAAAATACGGACCCTGCGCACCAAAATACTGACCTATGCGCACCAAAATACGGATCTATGCGCACCAAAATACGGACCCTGCGCACCAAAATACGGACCCTGCGCACCAAAATACGGACCTATGCGCATCAAAATACGGATCTATGCGCACCAAAATACGGACCTATGCGCATCAAAATACGGATCTATGCGCACCAAAATACGGACCTATGCGCACCAAATACGGATCCGATTCATGCGCACTAAAATATGGTTGAAAAATATTGACATCTATTTGAGTATAATTTTCTACTTACACTTTAAGAACTTTATCTTTCCCACCGCTGCAAACTCGTGCTCCGTCAGGGCTCCAATCCACGCTGTAGACCTAGTCCATTAAAAAGGGATGTTTCATTAAGCAGTCTCGAAACTGTTGCCACAATCATTGTGAAAAGTAGTGCAACCCTTGTAGCAATAATGCAGGAACAGCATTGTAACACTTGATTTTGGTACATCCAACTATTACTCACCTCGTCAGCATGGCCAGGAAGGTCGAATAATAATTTCTTAGTTTTCATATCCCATACCTACGAATAGAAAGCATAACACTAGAACGGCTCTAGATGAGTGGGAAACGATACGCGTTGTGATTGGATGAATTACTGGAAAACAATGGGAAGCCATTTCAATGTTACGGTATTTTGTACCGTGTACGCGCTGTAAGTCAGTGCAGCATGTTTCCTACTCTTATGATAACCATTCTTATGGGAAGCCATTTCAATGTTACGGTATTTTGTACCGTGTAAGTGCTGTAAGTCAGTAACGTATGTTTTCCACTCATACGAAAGCTGCTCTAAAGAATCTTCTGTATATAAGATAAAGGTGGCTTCTTTGGTGAGTAGCAATATTGCGCAACAAGTCGTGATATTTTATTGCCGTGACTGAAACAATCAGTAAGCTTATCGAGCTTCCTGTGGAAAAGTTTCTAGCGCTTGAACTACAGGTTAAAGAACTTGGTTGTCTTACCTTTAAAGTACTATCTGCACTACCACTGCACAGCAGCCTACTGTCAGCTGACCAAGCGATCTGAGGTGAAAAAAGGATATGAATTAATACTTGAATCCTTTTATCTTAATCTTTCATTGTTTAACAAGAAGCCAAGAGAAGAAGAAACCCAGTACCATGCGCGGGGATAGGAAGCGAGTATTCAAAAAAATATTATTCACATTATTCATGGCAATGACCCCATACCTGATATACTGAGTTAACGTGCCCTCGTAAAGATGTTATAAACCTGTTGAAATACAAACAGAACAGAGAATATTGATGTGTGGCAGAGGTAGGACTGACGGGGGAGGGGTCGGGGGTTGAATCGGTGACTACATGTAGTCATTTCACTTCGGATTATCAAACAAAACGAATATCGAAGGAAATAATTATGAAGAAGCCATATAGTGGCTTGCTTGGAAGCACCTGGCCCCGCCCTTAAAATATTGTTAAAAACATCCCCAAAACATGGGTTTTCTATGTTTCATTGTTACAAGAAGTGCGCACGAATACGTACTTGCCATTTTCACCATTCCATATTTTGACTGATTTATCAAACGATGCGCTTGCAATTATTCTTCCATCGGGAGAGTAACAGACCTGATTTATCAAAGCTTGATGACCTGGGCAAGAAAAAATGTGCGACCATTAATGAAATGACCAACAGCTGAACCAAGGTACAGTAGTACATTAACCTTCAAATCGTAATGATACCGTGAAACAGCCTCTGGGCTGATTAAAGTCAGGGCACGACTAACTCACAGATCAAATTGGAATTTAGCTTGTTAGGTTTTGTGGAGGGAGGAGAACTGAAGAACTCGGAGAAAATACTCGAAGAGAGGGACCTATGCCAAGTCCAAGAACCGAACCCATGTAATACCCCACCATTGATTCCCCAATTCATTTGTACTGTGACAATACCTGTCAATCTTGCTATATGCTTCGAATTGTGCTCTGGTTCCCACAGAAAGAGAGTAAAATCATCTGATCCAGATACTAACCGCTCAGGCTTGGCTCCCTGGAGAAAAAGACAGTAAATTAAGACTATTAAGACTATTGCATTCCTTTTGCACTCACCATTTTTCATAAATGAAAGAACACCGAAATTCGGGGTTTTTTGGCTCCTAGCAATCAACTACTAAATTTTCTGACTGATAGAAGCAAAAACCCCAGACGTCTAGCCTGAGTATGCCCACTCTTTCCCCCCTCCCCTCCCCCCGTTCTCTCCTCATTTGTCTCTCAGGGATAAAGGAATAAGAACTTTCCATACAAGCTCACGACTGTATTTTTTATGAAAATCGTATTGCAAACTTCTAGGTACCTTTGCTTCCTCATATCTTTGCAGCGCCTGTTTCTTCAATTCCTCTAAATCCAATCCTTCTATTTTTTTTCCTTTTGTTGGATCAAACGCTCCAGTCCTCAAGGCATAGTCTGTATTCAGAGCCAAATGATTAACCTGCAAATTAGAGAAATGATTACAGTATACATTTGGTGACAGAATATGAAGGAGAGATAAACAGGTTATCTAAACTTACCCAGTGCGCATGTCCTTGCAGTGTTCTACATAACACACCCTAAATAGAAAGGAAAAAAAGAAATAAACACTACGACCAAATGCTTGCTTGTTTAAGACACAGAAGGCACAACTGCCAATATCAAAATATAATTCTGAGTGTGCGAACTGAATTTTTCAAAAACTTTAACACTTCTCATAGGAACTCTTCGTTGACCACTTTCAGTTCAAACAAACGACAAAGGAGCGACAAATGGTCAACAATGGGTCTACAATCGGTGGACAGTTGACCAACAGTCAGTCGACAGATAGTTTGGGGTGCTAATGGTTACTATTTCCACCACCTAAGTGAGCTTTAAATTACCAATATTTTCACAACACTTACATCTTTAGCTCTCCAGACTTTAATGGTCCTGTCTTGTGATGATGTGTAAATAAGCCCTTCACCTCCCCACTTGATGCATGTCACAGACTGAGTGTGGCTGGAAAAGGTTTTCTCTATGCTGTATGAGACAGTATCCCATATCTTGACTGTAGAATCCTTCAAATGTTCACACATAGCATTAGCAAATAGAGGTTTTTCACGGCAGCTATGGTTAAGGGCAGGAACAAGAGAATTATTTTCCTAAAGAAGGAAATTAATTGTAAAAAAAATTAATTTCTCCTTAAATTACCTTTGAAGAGCTTGCAAGGTATCTACATTCTGAATTCCTAAACAAAAGAAAGAGAGAAAATAAGGAAAAAATATTAACTTTCTTAAAAGTGAATGGTTGTATTCTTTAAAGGAACCTTTTAGGTACATGTACTATATGTATACTACATACTGCACAAGATAGTTTAATGATGAAAATGTCTTCATAAAACATGGGTAGCATGTGTGTGGTGTATGGTGCAAATGCAACAACTCTCACCACTGTGGTCATGCATTTGATCCACAGAATTGCAATTATATGTGAGTAGAGTTGCTTGTTGGTTCTTTCATGTGCTTTGAAGGTTTTTCTCTGCTTTTCCTTCCTCCACAAAAATCAACTCATTTACTTCTAAATGCCAATTTGATCAAGGAACAAGGGCCACAGGTTTGTTAGCCACTGGCTATTAAGTGCTACCCTTGTAACACAAAGACTATTTATTCATGCTCCCAAAGGTACTACGATGTACTGTATGTACCTATGAATAGGCTCCCAGCTCAGCCATGTAATCCACTTCAAATGCCCCTTTAGAGTTTTTCCAAGTTGATTGCCTGTTTCTGGATCCCATATTCTAATCTTTAGAAACAAAAGAGAACATTAATGCAGTAAACTTGGAGTTTTATTATAACATGGAGTTCAAACTAACAGGACTGGCCGAAGTACACATGCATGGGTACTGGTAGGTTTTTCAAGGCGTTTTACCACCCTGTTTTAAGTCAACATAACATGCAGCTCAGAGGCACATACCTCTCCATTTTTGCAAGCAGATGCTAATTTCTTCCCATCTGGTGACCATGCAATGTGTAATATCCAATGTTTATGACCTTTTAGAATAAAAAAGAAATCAATATTTATTTAATATTGAAGCAGGGGACAAACTGGGAGCCAAAAAGAATGTTTTGTATGTGGCATGGGATTTGATGACTCCAAACATTCCTTGAGTCATTGAAATTCAGTAAGCAGTGTGCTCAACTGTAAATAGAGATAATTACTAATCAAATCAGAGTCCACAACATTTGTATGCTGGGGTGCAGGGACAGCTGGGACTGGGAAGGTGATACTCAACAATACAGTTGAACCCTGAAACAACCTCTGGGCTGATATAAGTCAGGGCACAGCTAACTCACAGATCGATCCCTGAAATAGTTGAACTAAATCAGGGCAAGGCTAAAACACAGGTAAGTTTTAATTCAAACTCAGGACACCTGACTTACAATAACACTTATATTTATTTCATTAACACTGACATTGTTATGTAACAATAATGATAATCCCTAACCTTGACATGTAAAATGAGGTGTTTCAGTTGATACATCCCAGAACCTTACAGTAGTGTCACCAGATCCACTTGCAAGATGTCTGCAGTTGACAAAATAGTTATATCAACTATTATAGATTATATTGGAATTTAAAATATCTTTATTCTTAGTTTAAAATTTTTGTCTTATTTTACCTGCCATCTGGGCTGAATGAAACTGAAATAACTGCTTCTGTGTGACCTGTTTTAACAAATTAAAAAGAATTAAGAATAGAAAAAACTGACAACCCAATCACATCTGAAAGATGTTTCTGGGGAGCTACAGAATGAAATCATACTCTACCTGGAATAGTGCTTGTACATCGAGTTACAGCCCTGACTCGGAACACTGCTTGAGGCTGGTAGACAATCTCAACAACTTTCTCTGTCTCAATGGAGTGTTTTTCAATTGTTTCTTCAAGCTTTCCTGTCACCTCAGCATCATTTATGAAGAATGTGTATGGTACACTCTCTTCCTGCAGTTTGAATTTAAAAAAAAATATGAGATAGTGAATATGAGAAGAACTATGCAGGCAAAGAATGATAGCAGGGAAAGATAGAAATGATGATGGTGTATCCTGCTAGTTCACCATCTCTCACTGCTTTGGTCATGGGTTTGATCCATGGACCCACCATCAAACAACTATGAGAGAGCACTGCTTTTTCCACTGTGCTTTGAGGGATTTTTTTCTGGATTTCTCTGGTTTCCCTCCCTCTACACAGCCAATGTTTCTACAATTCAACCATATTGAATGAGAGCCTCATTCAAGGAGCTAGATTATGATGATGATGACATCCACCAGAGATGCTGAAAACATCAAGCTTAGTAAAACTATATGTATGCATGCAAACCATAAAAAAGACTCAAGGACTTGGATGCCTGATGGTGGAGCTCAGTACACTTTAAGTTCAGTTTTCCATACCTTTTGGAGCACGGCATTACAGACCAGCTCAAGTTGATCTGGCGTCACATTTAGTGGAAGATCAAAAGGTGTCCCAACAAACTCTCCAGCCTCATTCTTGAACTGAGCAAGAATCCTTCCACTGTCATCACTACTAGATTAATGGCAAAGAGGTGTTCATATTGAGAATGAGGTACATACACTATCAATGGTATAAGGTTGGCGTGGGTATGTGTTGGGATTGGTAGGAGAGGAAGAGGTAGGGGAGGGGAGGGGTAGGGTCAAATTATTTGTTTAAGCGAACACACTGGAAAAATATTCATATGCCTCTATAAGAGGGGATCGGAGAACCGCAGGGTATATTATGGATATCATGAATTATGCAATTGCCTGGGGGGAGGGGAGGGGAGGGGGCGATGAGACTGAAATTGTGTGCCAACCAGAGATGGATTGGCTGGCAAAACAAGGCAACTAGCGAAGAGCTTTTGTGAAAATGGTTGCCATATTATCGTCATTAAACATCACCTTGCTATTGTTAGTAAACATAAAGTATCGCTATAAGATTGAAAACTGAACAGTCATTCAAACTAACTCTTTACCTCATAATTCTGGCAGCTGATTCAAAGTTTTTTATCCTTTAGTTCCGACAATCAGCCTCAAATAAATATATCTTACCGAAAACCACTAAAAATGGTCAAGGAAAGCAGTATTTGAAGAGAATTGGCATCCCCAACATATGTTTTTCATACCCACGTGCAAATGAAATATTGTAATCATTCCTTTTGATCAGCGGCAGTTTTCTATTGTATTGGAGTATGCGCAATGGCAATCAATCCAACATGGCGGCTTCTTCGACCTCCAAACTCAGAAAATGTCTACATTTCAAACCAACTTTTACGCTACATGAACTCTTTTCTGCAAAAAGCAACTCTAATTTAGTAAAGCGCATCTTCCATACTTTACCTAGGTGTAGTTCGTCCCAGGTAAATGAAAAAGTGCAGCAAAAAAACGGAAAAAATTCAGGTCCTTCATTGAGAGGTGAATTCGTGAACCGCAACCCACGGAACGTTGAGTATGAAGGGAGGAATAAACCTCGAGGATATGGAACACAGTTTTCAAGGAGGGATTATTACAACAAGTAAGTCAAATGAGGACATGGGTTTATTATATTTTTATTCCAGCATTTGGTGATGCATCAGCTCTTCAAACCCCCAGTTCCACCCCATCCCCCACCCCCCAGGCATGACTTGGTCAAAACCTGGGAATTTCACGAATTTCTCTGGAAACTCAGTAATAATGGAAAATGAGGAATGCGCACTTTTCTGGTCTAGGTTTTCACTTTCACATCAATAATATAGATATCCATTTATGATTTACAGTATAATACAGTATGTAATTCATGACTCTTAAAACTCCAGCGTAAACATGTATGAGGCTTAGCCTCCCTTCTCAGATCGGAAAACAAAAGCAGAAATTAGAATAACAAAACAAGCAACTCCTGGATTCGAGGCTAAGCCTGCATACGCGGGGGTTTAAGAGTCATCAAAAATAATATTTATAGACAGTAATTTATACCTAGGCCGGAAAGTAATGCTTTCTTATAACAGGGCTTTCAGAATAAGCCAGCGGCTGCCAGAACTCTGGCGGTTGCTTCAAAGTTAACCATTAAAATTATCGGGTCTATAAAAAAATTATCGGATCACAGACAGCTACTTCAGACTTATGAGGACCTACTCCAAAATATTCTGAAAGCCCAGTATAAGGCTCTTAAATGTAGTGTAACTCTATTCCAAAAGGATTAGCAACTTCGGAGAATATTGAATAACTGAATACAAATCTCTTTCTAGATTAAATTTCATTGTCTCTAATCGTCACATCAAAGCATATATCCAGCACAATAGTGGAACAGTATTGGTGTCAGCATCCACAACAGAATTCCCCATAACAAGACAGCTATACAAGACAACAGACACAGCAGCAGCCTTGAATATCGGCAGAGTACTTGCTCAAAGATGCTTAGAGGCAGGCTTTACTAGAGTTTTCTGGGAACCAAGATGGAGGGATAAACACAAACTTAGGGTAAGTTGCCATATTGATTATAATTTTTGGAATTTTTGAATTTTTTTCTATACAAATTCTGCTCTATACAAATAACAGATTTATAGTTTCCACTTGCTTGAATTTTTTTCTATTATTTTACCCAACCAGGTAAAAGCATTTGCCAAAGCAATCCAAAAGGGAGGTTTGACAATGAATGAACCTAAAGCAGTCATTCCTTTGCAAGACTTTTATTCAGGTAAGATGATTTGGATAATTTACTTGAGTCTTCAAATCTTCAAGCATCAAATGTTATTGAACCCGGAAATAGCCTCTGGGCTGATCTAAGTTAGGGGCTTGCCTGACTCACGGATTGAACCCTGAAACAGCCTCTGGGCTGATCTAAGTCAGGGCATGGCTAACTTACAGATCAAACTCTGAAACAGCCTCTGGGCTGATCTAAGTCAGGGCATGGCTCACTCACAGATAAAACCCTGAAACAACCTCTGGGCTGATCAAAAGGGGGCAGCTAATTCATGGATGACATTGAAATTCAGTTTGTTGGGTTTTGTGAGGGAAGATAACCAGACAACTTGGGGGGAAAACCTCAACTCAAAAAATGAAAAACTTACTTATATGTGATGCAGAAACCTCATACATGAAGTCACAATGTTATTTTTTTCTCACTACTTTTATATTTTTGTGCTTTAGATTTCAGGCCAGCGAAAACAAAAAAGAAATGGAAAAGAATGCCGAATTCTGAGAAGAGAAAATACATATAAAATCCTTCCTGCCTGACATGTAATTATTTTTAATGGGTGTTTATAAAATTATATTTGGGTCTAGTTTTAGACCATCTTGATGTGAGGTCTTTGCAGAATGCATCATTTTGATAAGGGAGATCTCAAAACCCCCATAAAAAAACTGGAAAATGAATAGAAAAGGGTTGGGAATAAATCGGGCAATCAATTACATTTGTTTTCAAAAATGGTATCATGCCATTTACCAAATCAAAACTCCTACTCCTTGTGCAAAACATATGCCCAACATGACCTGTTTGAAATCAAAATCAGTAAGAAAATCAAAATATTCCATTGCACTTTTGCAACAAAAATTTCTAAGAAACTTTTTTTAAAAAGCTAATCTTTGAAAGTATTCCATTTCTTTTTTCTTGAAAGTAATTCGAAAAGTAATTCTTGCATCTCCTGCTTCAGGAATAACTGTGGTATAATCTTATTCGCTGAAAATATATAAGAGATATTTACCAAAAATAGAGGTTATCGATCGTACTAAATGTTATGGGATCCCTGTGTGAATTCATACTGCAAAGAGACTGCGCCTAGTATACTACGCATGCGTGGTCGTGCTGGTCTAAATCGACGTGGCGCTTTGGACAAAAGACTCAAGGTTTTACGACGGATTTTAACCTGATATTTTCCTTTTTTCCTCGTCCAAAATGACCACTATAAACATACTCTACTGTTGCGTATCATTTCTCTTCCTATTGAGATCTTCGTATTGTTATTTTATTACCATCGATGCACATGGAGAGGAATGCTTTCATGATAAAGTTACCTCGGGTACCAAAATGGGTCTTATTTTTGAAGTAGCAGAAGGTGGTTTTCTGGACATCGATGTTAAGGTAAATTATCTTTACTTCTTAGTTTTATTACCTGTTTTATCCCTTCCTAGCTCTATGCAACTTTTTGTGGATTTAATTTGCCCTATAGTTCTAGAGAACTTGGTTAACAACACAAGATGTTAGCTTATTAACTCGAGCAGTAGGCTTCTAACTTTGTTGTTAAGTTCCGACTCTGTTTTATATTTAAGCTTATTTACAACTCATGTTTTTAATATTATCCTTTACTGCTTTTATTGCTATTCATTTATAAAGCGAGCAGTTATTCGTATCTTGTGTATTTGTCGTACCTGCACATTCAAATTTATTCATCTGTTTGATGAATCATACATCTGTCCAACCAAGGCATAAAATGAAACACTATTTGCCTTTTGGATAAAAAGCTAGAAAACAGCTGATACATGAAGGATAGCTTATGTGTGGGATCTTGGCCTCCAACAAATAAAATATTAATAACTCACAATATCGTAAATTTAATAAAAAGTAGTCTAAACACAAAAATATGAGCCATAATGTGTCCCAGATTGGTATGTAATTTACTACGATTCTCAATATTCTGCAAACTCAGTAGTTGTGACTTGCCTGTTGGAATTTGTTTTTTCGCTGCTGCCAGTCAAAAACATAAAAAGTACCAACTGATTAGTTTTGATTGACGGCAGTGAAAAACGAATTTCACAACAAACTGTTGAAATGTCTGAGTTTGCAGAATATTGAAAATCGCAGTGGTATACTAACTCTAAACCAATCACAAAGCAGCAAAATATTCCTCTTTTATTCACAATGTTCTAGTGCAGCTTAGTAGAAATAGTACTGTAGATTTACTGTCGTAACTTTGTTGAATTGTTATAACCACCTTCATGGTTGGCAAATAATTGGTGTTTATATCATATTTTTGAAATATTATCTACTCTATGCTCATAACTAATTAATGTGTAATTTTGTTTATAGATTATAGGACCCGATCAAAAAGTTATTTACTCGGGAGAAAGAGAAACTAATGGAAAATACACATTTGCTGCACATATGGATGGTGTATACAATTATTGCTTCAGTAATAAGATGTCCACCATGACTCCCAAGATAGTTAAGTTTTCAATGGACATTGGTGAACCACCAAAAGATACCAGCAAAGATGATAGTAAGTCATGATTATACTTCAATATCCCATTCCATTCTCTTCCTAGTCATTTTTCATTACACCAGAAGTTGCAAGTTGCACCACAGAAAACCATAGAAAGTATGTGTGGGAGGGAGGGGGGCTTAGGTTGAAAAATATAGTAGTCTTTAGTATGTATTCACCACTTTCCATACATCAGTTCACTGGTCAAACCCAAAGCATTCAACTAAGGCTCCAAGGTAGTTTCAATGGATTATTCAAATATTAACCTTGCAGCCTCGACTGAATGCTTTTTGTTTGACCAGTGAACCAATGTATGGAAAGTGGTGAATAAGAAAAAGTCTTTGGGCTGAAACTTGTAAGTGTAGTGGAAATTAGCAAAATGTGGGGACTATATCCTAGCCCTCCTCTCTGTTGTATAGATCTCTTGCAGCACATCGAAATGTAGCTCAATTTGGAGGAAAAAACATAAGTTCCAATAATTCTCAGGAGAAAAAAATATTTTGTTTTTTCCTTCAAATTTAGCTGCATTGACGTCATGTGAAAGGGATCTATATACAGATTCTTGCATGCATGTATAAGAGTCAAGAGTATTGTGATTTGGAAATGGTCCTTTCATTCATTTTTCCTCATCCTTGTGATCTTATTTTCATTTCAGATGCAAGTCATGATAAGTTGAGTGAAATGGTAGGACAACTGGGCGAAGCCATGACAGGAGTCAAACATGAACAGGAATACATGGAAGTTAGAGAAAGGATTCACAGATCAAGTAAGGCATAAAATAAAAACACTTTCTATATTTCTGCAAGAATAATAGGCTATTTAACTTGTAGTCCATATAACTAAACTAGCCAGACAGTTGCCACTGTTTTCTTTGCTATGCACTGATCGAGACAACAGTTGCGACAGGGTAATCAGGCAATACACTGCTGTCAATCGGGGTACATGAAGGTACTGTACCAAACAGTTCATTTGATTGACCTCCGTCTATTGCCCCATTTCTATGTCACAACTGTTGTCTTGACCAGTGCTTAGCAATGAAAACAATGGTAAAGCAAACTGAAAAAACCTTTGAAATTAGAAATTATTCTATGTATGATTGCTAATGACTTATCATATTTTTTCTCTTCACAGTTAATGACAACACCAATAGCCGTGTGGTATGGTGGTCCTTTTTTGAATCCCTTGTTCTTGTAGCCATGACTCTTGGACAAGTCTACTACCTCAAGCGATTTTTTGAAGTACGAAGAGTGGTTTAAATTGGGAAAAAATACACTCTCATAGCCAATAACAAATATAGTACAAGATCTCATCCTTAGAGACCCAGTCACACTAGATCTTTGAGGATGAAAATATGTGGATTGATGATTTCCTGATGCTATGATATCATCAGTAATGGCATCATCATCATCATCGTCGTCATCATCATCATAAAAAAAACATGTTGGCATTAGTCATCATTAAGACTTTCGTCAACTGAAATCTCTTGAAAGTCTTGCAGTACTCCCTACATGAAATCAAAACTGTAATCTTTGTCTATTTAGTTTTTTCCTCAATAGCCCACTTTCGAGATTCCAGTTGTTTGATCATGCACAAATCAATTCAAGCCGAGGCTCCGGGGAAACAATAGAATATTTTAGGATTACTCCATTGTTTCCCCAGAGTCTCATCTTGAATTGCTTTGTCAGTGATCACTCAACAAGAATATCAAAGATGGGCTATTGGTTCTAAATTTAGTTAGCATTATGTTAACAAGCTTGATATTGTGCTACATTGCCATACTGTTCCTCAAAAAAGTCTTCATTTCAAGCTTCATTTTAGGTATATTTTCTAAGATTTCTCTTGGTCCCCCTAGCACTTTAGTACAGGGAGTCCTTACTGTGTGCTCCCATTGTATTAATACTGGCTACCATAGTTAAGGTTTATGCTATACATTTTACAAATTACATTAACAGTTCTTTCCAAAGCAAGGTGTGTTCTGGCCTAGATATATTACAAAAATTATATTTGACATGCTACATAACATAATATTCGTACCCAAAATAGACAAGAATGTTCCTTGTTTTCTATTTCAAAATGCACAGCTACAACTCTGGTAATTTATAGAATTGGACACTGCCTATGATTAGTCTATATAGTGTCTATAGTATCAAAATTAATGCGAAACACCTTTTTTGCTGGAATCTTAATTTTATTGTAAACTTTTCATTAATACTGTGGTTCTAATGATCTACATTAGTGTATAGACGCCTTGCATGTGACATCAAAGCATTTCAATTTGAAAAAAAGAATTTCAATCTCATGAGAATTGGAAACCTATTGTTCTGTCCTCCAAATTGAGCTGCATTCTGATGTGCTGAAAGGCATGCATAGTCAGTATAAAAATTTAAAAAAAAAGTATATTGAAAACTTGCTGACTTTTGAAACAAGTCGAAAACATCAGTAAGGCTGAGTATCTTTTCCCTTGTGAGTACAAATTGACTTTATTCCTTATGTAAAAAAAATTATGTCCAAGCAACTCTAGAAAGTTTATACTACTAGAAATAATTGGTGAAATGTGTGTTGTATCTTATTGATACATTTTCTGGTATGATTGGGAATAGTATTATTACTTTAGTTTAAAAACATTAATGTTAGACTAGTACTGGCTTTATTTAATTAAGATCTGACATTTCTATGTTTCAGATATTACTTGAATTGTTTAACAAATTTTATTAAATATGACTGACAAACTGAGCCTTGACCCATGCTATTTGTTTATCTTTTATCTTATTTACAAATATGTTAGATAAACCAAGTGCATTGTGGTCTAGCTTGGGTACAACCAATGCCATATAAGTCATGGTAAACAAAATATGTTTGTATATCCAAGCTAGATCACAATGCACCATGCTCACTATCTTAGAAATGTACTCTGAAGATATGAAGGCAGGGTGTCTCTGGTTCACTAAAAACAAAAGACTTAGAAGTAGCAGTAGGGTCACACTACCACCATGTAAGTTTTCTATCAGAATGAAATTATTTCTTAAGCTTGATAAATTAAGTTACAAATTATCGAATGTATTGGAAGTTCCCATTTTAAGGAAAGAAGATGAAATTATTCCACAACTATATAAGGTCCTCTAAGACAATATGAACGAAGATCGATGCACACGGTATGGCCTGATTTTCCATATCCATAAGTGGCACATGTCGATATCCTTGTTGCATGCTCTCAAAAGGCAGCGTAGCTTGTCCAATGAAGTCATCCATTCCAATATCCTTGTCCCAAACGGAAAACCTCACCATCGCTAGCTCAGGCACTAGGACCTTGATTTCGAAGCGTTCATTCCATACTGGGTTGAAACTGTTGTCCATTATGACAGAGGTAGTGATGGTGGTATCGTCAGCTGGAACTCCATGAACTTGAACCTGTACATAAGGGTCGGGTTCATCTTTCGTGAACGACCACATGTCTACTTGTGCAGGAAGTTGTTGCCCACTCAAGACTGTCAGTTTTAAGATCTTGCTGGTTTTGTTTGGTCTTGCGTTTAGTGGATTGAACTTGAATGATGGGTCTCTGAGGAAGATTGGCTTTAGGATGTACCCTGCTCTGCCGTTCTGACGGAATTTCCCATAATACAAATGCATTGGTTCGTCGTTGGTTTGGTGATTGAGAGCCACAATCTGACATCCAACATTCCAGGGCTTCTGTGGGTCGTAATTACTGGAATCGATTCTCAGCCCACCCGGGTAAATACGACTTATTTGCCTCATGTTGTAACCAATGAAGGCTTCGGTATTGTTTTGCACGTGATCTTCCATCACCTTCTCAGCAAACGATGATGAGTGGAAAAACTTCCCATTCATAGCACAGTCTGCATAACTCAGAAACTTGCTATTGGAAATATAGTTGATTAAGTCTGCCAGTTCCTTTGCGACCTTGTTTTTCGCTGTACTCGTAATGAACCTCCGCCTTCTTGTTGATGAACTTGCCATTGTCGACGGAATCACGGTCGACGGTGCACTGGCAGTAGACGTCGGATGTACGTCATTTCCGGGCGATGCGGTCACCTTGATTGATGGATTCGAGCTCTCTTTCTCTTTCATTTTCGTTCCATCTTTAACCACAGTGCTCTCGCCCGTTTCCTGTTTTCCAAACTCCTCCTCGTCTTCTTCGGTGATGTCGAGTTTCCCACGAACCAAAATCTTGTACTTGAAAAATTCCGGTGATGGAAAACTTTTCAAATTCAGATCAACAGGTATCTTGTAGAGTTTTTCGCCCAGTATCTCTTCGAGGTATTTTGCCATTTTTTTCTGGGCCTCAATGCTACAGTGATTCTCGAGTGACATGATAAGTGGATACGGTGATTTTTGAAAAGCACTTTCATCAATGGCTTTCACAATGTCTTTGAACAACACTTTACTTGTAAAAGTGTGGCCATGGTAAACTATTGGTTCTCCATCGTCCCCATCCCAGCAGTCCAACTCCACACATCTACAACCTTTTTCGATCACATTTGTGTACGCTTTTGCACTAGACTCCCCACTCAATTGTCGTCCACAAAGATATGTGTTGTGTGACGACGCAATGTAGTAATGTGGTAAGGGCTGACTCATATCTTGGTAAATTTGATCATGAGCTTTATTAAATAATTCTCCTTCTCTGGAAAGTAGGAAGTGTGTAAACCCTTGAACCTGCATTTCTAGTTTCTCTCTTCCAGTTTGCGTGGTTTCGAAAGCGCGAATAATTTCTTCGCAGTGCTCAAGCGTGACATGTTCCTCACACTGCTCTTTAATAAGAAAGTAACTGAGATCAGACGGCGTGACGAAGACTCCGTTGGCAGCTGTCCTCCTAAATACCTTCACAAGCTCTTCCCTCTCGAAAGTGAATTTGTAAAACTCTTCAAAATACTCTCTCGTAGAAAAGAAACCGCCGGTTTTATATTTCAGCTTCTTCTTTTTCAAAAATTCTTTCAGTTTCTGAGTGTAAAAGTCTTCCGTTATCATAACCCGTTCTGAGTTCACAACTTTTTCGAGAACATCAGTGGACTTGAGAATGTGGTCTGCAGATGATGAAAACTTCTGAAACACTTCTCTAAACCACTCTCTTCCTCTTTCTTTTCCCAAATGCCATAACTTTTGATTATCCACCAAGCGTTGCAGTCCTAAAATCCAATATTTTGCAACAGCTTCACTCGGTGCCACGAAGACAAACGTTTCTCTCTGAACTACAAGAGAGAAAGACCGTGATTTCTGATCATCTGGCAAGATATCTGGAAGATTTTTTCCGCTCAGTACGCTGGAAATTGAAGATATTTCAATTGTCGTTTCTTTTTTGCTCTTTGGAAGGCCTGAATAAGTAACTTTCTGCATATCTTCTTGTAAAACCACCAATACTTCTACTACCTCTTTGCTCTGTTTACCACTGTCAGTCTCTAGAGATCCTACATTGATGTTCAACTTCTGCATTTTTTGTGGTCTTTCTAGCATCGTTTTCCAACATTGTTGAACAAATACGCTACTGTCAGCTTTAGAATCCATCCTGATTAGCTTCTTCAACGTTGAAAACTTCCGCCTCTGGACAAAATATAACACTGAAAGACTTCCAGGTTGTAGCTGAACGTGATGATTCGATGTGATATCACGAACGTTCACTCTCAAGAAAACGTGAGAGTTCACAGGTGATCCTGACTGGTGTCTAATATCTATTCTCTTCAATTTCTTATACTTGATTCTGCTCCCAAAGAGGTATATGAAAAATGTGTCAGGAAACCCCTTGATAAAAAAATAACAGATAAACTCTTGAGTGGAAATAAATACGCATTTCCTGATTATCAATTGCGTTACGTCACGCATCGTGACACATTTTGAATAATTTAAAAGGGACTGGGCTCTAGTAAATTTAGATGGCAAAAGTGAGATCGTAGACTATCGAAATAATAAACCAAAATAAAGAAATGTTTAGCTACCGTCATAAAAATATATAATATTGTCAAAATCTGCCTGAAACATGTAAAAAAACATTGTTATATTAATATATGTATAATGAATATCTTCTCAGGCTCGGTTACCGAGTCTTTTGTTTTGAGTCCGCCATGATTGGTCAAGACAAGGTTTAAAGTATTTACGAAAATCGATCAGTTTTCCCGAGATCCTCTCTTAGAAGTAAGGGCTTGGTCGGGCAAGGGCGGGTCACCAATACCAATACAGCTTCATGAATATATTATATTATACATTTTTTTTCCAGTCGTGTATAAAAAACCGTTATTATCTGCCTCTTCATGTGATATTGGCTATGGCGGAGATGCTATCTAGAGAAGAAGGAGCAAGATAATGTTATTAACAGAAGGAGGAATAAGCCCTAAAGGAGTTTACGAACAAGAAAATAACATGCCAAGGCAAGCCGGTAAGTGAGCCGTCCATGATCCGGCGATTTCAAACACTGGGAGTGGGATTTCGCAAAATCTCTAACTCTAACTGAGATTTTGCAAAGCTTTGGGCTGGGAAATAGAATAAGGATCCTTTCAAGACCCTTCAATAAAAGCACAAGAATATCTTGGTATTTTACTGCTTTTGTCGTAGATCAATATTATCATCAATATCTGTATCAAACCAAAATATATATCATAAATACTTGATCGAGTTCTCAGTTGCACCAAAGAAAGCTCGGCTATATGACGAGACGAGACCTAGTGAAGTTGTAATTTACACCCTTTTTTCTGAAATAAACTAAATTATGAAATTATTCAATATGGCGTCTCTATTTGACGAGTGAAGATGCAACAATCATGTGACCGAGCCACATGCAGGCATACCAAAGAGAATACATTGTACTTGTCTAATTATACATGTCATCTTTTTCAACAAAAATAATTTTTAAGATACTTTTTCAAGTACTTCATAATATTTTCAAAGCACCATATTTTAAGAATAAATTCTTTCTACCCACGCGCGCGTAAGGGAACACCTCTGTCATTCTCAGTGATCGCAATGATATATTTTATGTACTCCAACATTTCAAAGCACCAATATTCTTACGTCTGTATTTGACTACAATGAAGAGATTCGAAGAGCATTAGTCTAAGTGGTCATTCTAAAAAGAACTATTGAAGTATTAACTTGAGAATACGGAACACAAAAATGGCCTATTGCTTAGCAACTGTAGATTAAAATGACAGCCGTTCACCATAACGCTTGTTTCCTGGTTTATTTAAAAAAAATACTGATCAAAAACACTAATTTAATCTTGAAATTCAAAAAAATATGAAACCTAAGATAATATCCATTTGTTTTAAATATTTGTATTTTGGGCATTTCAATTTTCCTTATTAGTGTGAATTCAAATCCGTTTTAACGAGAATGGTAAATTAATGCTAATCTTTGAAATAATACATTTTCACAGAGAGGTTTTCAAAACATTTACTTGACGGAAGCACAACTTCTGGATGTTTAATTAGCTCAAAAATGACAAAATAATGTTGTAATTTCAACAAAGTAAAAGCAGCATGCATTTTCGTGTTTCAAAGAAAATTTCAACCACTGTCCTTCGTCATTCAGTTAGTCTTGCTGATTCTGCCGTATATTCTGTGCTTCGTTTTCCATCCCGACGTCAAATATCAAGCCACCTCGACCATTTAAACCAATAAACATGCTGTTATCTTGACAGATATGAAGCTTTATATTGAATTTAGGTAACTAAAAAGAAGAGACTATTATTCAATACTAGAGCGGAAAAGCGCGCGAAGCGGACGCGGATGGGACGGAACAAAAACAAACTAAACAAAAGCCAGACATCAAATTTGCTCTGTTGTGTAAACGAATCCTTTAAAAGGGTTTTTCGTTCTTTGTTTGATCGTAAGTGCAGCACAGGATTAAAACGCTTAAAAAATTAAAGGAAAATTGTATTATCCTTTCCTCAGCGCTCACATTTGGAGAAGAACAATAGCGGCTAACGGAATAGGCAGTGCTGAGTCAAACAAAACAAGCCAAAATTATCAGCGATCTTAGAATATTGGAACTCCTTTACCATAAGAAAAAGTGAGTTAGCTAGAGCATCAATTAAGCTTTTAAATCTTATGCTAATGTGTTTATGTAGATGGAAGAAAAACTTGAATTCATCAATAAGCTTGCGAAGGGAATAAGATCCAAGATTAATACTATTAGTTCGGCACGTATAATTACCAAAGGGATGGATTTACAGTTTTTCTATATAATTGTCACGAAAGGAGCGAGTACTTCAAATTTACTTCATTAATTCTCGCAACTTATATTTCACTTTCAGCTAACCCTGTTGGTTATTTTGGAGTGCTCCGGGCTAACTCAGCGGAACTCACTCGATAAAAGTGAAGAAAAACCGTGGAATAAGGACATCACTTATTGTTAATCGAAGGTAAACCTTTTTTCCACTACATTTTTAAGCTCATTCAATGCACCTAGCGAAACGAACTGAGAGTTGAAATTAAAATTCGAGCGAGGCCTAGTCATAAACATTGATATTTTCACTCGTATATTCACTTTCCCTTATCAACATGTTGCCTTTTTATCAGTAAAGTCAAAAAAAAATATTATTTTTACAAAAACAATAAACAAAAAAGAATGAGAGAAATTGTGTCTTGAGGGGAAAGAGAAAATGTCAGTCGCGATCACATTTGAGAAACTCGCTCTCTGAAACGAATATACTAACTTAAAAATCCTTATTGAGAAAGTGCTATATTCTGGTAAGTAGCTCTAACAAAAAAAAAATAGATAAAAAAACAAGAGACGTTTTAAACGTTGAATATTATTCAACATAAAAAAAACTTAGGTTTAAAAAATTAAAAAAATTGTTTAGCTACATTATTCATCACTAGGTTCTTGAATGTACAAGTTGTAATAGTTCAAGGGTATATTGCAAAATAGAATTATCGTGGCTTGAATCACGGTGATTTGTCTAGACTGAGATTCAAGAATGTCGACTTGGTAGTTTTTTGGTAATGATATAATGTTCATATAAATTAACATTTTCTTTCTCAATCCTTCCTTTTTTTATTTTTCCTTTGCTTGGATTTTTTTCTTTTTCTCGTTTAGTCACATTCTTTATCCTCTCTATTTTTAATGATTTCTTTTCTTCTATTTTTCTTTTCTTCTTTTCTTCTTTTCTTCTTTTCTTCTTTTCTTCTTTTCTTCTTTTCTTCTTTTCTTCTTTTCTTCTTTTCTTCTTTTCTTCTTTCCCTTTTTGTTTCTTTCTTTCTTGTTGTATTCCTTATTAGCACTTTTCGAGGAATGAGATACCGGTACAAAATCATATAGTTGGGGAAAGTCCTTGTTGTGCAAGTCAACTGATACGAACACTGGATGCCGTTTTAAATATTAAAAAGTGTTTTTGTAATGATTTTTGTGGTTCAGTTCTACTTGAGATAAGAAGTTATCATTGCCATGATAATGAACAAAATCTTAGTCAGTACGACGACGACGACGACGATGGGAACCATGATGGTTGTCATGATGTCGTGATGATCGATGATGATGATTAATGGTGATGATGATGATGTCGGTGATGATGGTGCCAGCTGATCAGAGGAAAAATACTAGCCAATCAGAATCGAGAAAATTAGCGACTCGGGAAATTTCTCTATTTTATTTTCCAACTCAATAAAGAACATCATAGTAAATGTATATTAAATATCAAAAACCTCTCCTGAAAATTTAGATTTATCTCAGATATAAACTTTTGTAAGTCAGTTTTCGCAGCCGGCTTCATGATATCTCTGTTTTGCAGTGACGTCATTTCTACGTCACTATTTCAGATCACCTGGTGATGATGCCGGTGATGATGATGATGTAATGATGATGATGATCATGAGGATGAGGATGATGCTGATGCTGACGATGTTGACAATGATGGTGACACATATGATCCCCCGATCCTTGCTAAGTACTTATTATAATCCAATCTATTCGGATCAGTTATCTAATTCGCATCTACATCCTTGAAAATATTGAAGCTTTTCGAAAACCTCGCTAGATTTACGACGTTAAGAAAAGCTAGTGAAGAGGTGCATGAATGAAGAACGGTGGAAAATGGAAGGAGAAGAAAATGTAAATTCGTGAAAGTTACCAAAAAGCTAACAAGTCCGCAATCAAAACTTCCTTCTTTCTTTCTTTCTTTCTTTCTTTCTTTCTTAATTTGTTTGTCCATTTTTCCTCTCCTTTATTTAGTAGGGATTTTAAAATATTTTCCACCAAAATACCACAAAAAGTAGGCTGGTATTCTTGGTTTCACTACTTTAAACTTAAATCACTTCATTTTTTTGGTGGTATATATTATATGCGTTACAAAGTTTAGACAGAGCATTTTCGTACCCCTTAATTTGGTATTAAAATACTTACAGTAAATTACTTTAAGGTATCTCTCGCCGCAGGGGTTTTTAGTTATTATTTTTTAATTAATTTCTATTTTTATTTTTGAGCCATGCCGGCCAAAAAAATTTAAAAAATGGAGAGAGACACCTGAAATGTTATTTACCTTTACACATTTTAATCTGTAATTTCCACTATGTAAAGCCTCTAGATATATGCAACTTATCGTAACCCGACAGTTACATACTACTGAGCAATGTTCACTAGACTACTTGACGCTCCACGAAACAGGATTTCTTAGCGAAACACTTACAGCTTGAAAAGTGTAATGAGCAAGCCCGGGGGGGGGGGGGGAGGGGAGGGTACTTCGGGTCGTTTCATACGGGGATGCTCCGCCCGGAGTACCCCTTTTTTATGCCTTTTTGCCTGAAAAGGTACCCTTTTCATATACCTTTGAAGAAAATCTACCCCTTTTTATACCAAAACTCACAAATTTCCACCCCTTTGCTATACGTGCGGCCTGAAAAAAGTACCCCTTTCGGGCGGAGCATCCCCGTATAGTCCATTATCGGGAGTACCCCCCCCCCCCCCGGGTGAGCAAGCATGCTGCCTTTTCTATCCTTCGCGCTCCACTTCACCGCGCGCCTTGCAGCTCAATATTAATCAGAACCTGTAAAGATTCATGGTCGATCGATAGGGATAACATTGCAATAACAGGATACTCGAGATACAAAAGTGATATCGCATCATTTATAACCCACGGAAAAGTCAATAATAAGCAGGCGAAATTACGAAAACATCAATTTAAAAATCATCTTTAATGTCTTGGGATCTTCCATGGTTTGTGTTTCACTGCACATAGTTTCCGGTAATTAGATGAGGGACGAGGGATCTATTTTTTTCAGATTCACTACAATTTCTGAAGCAAAAAAAAAAAAAAAAAAAAGAAAAAAACATTGGATGTGATAAAAATAATCTCCGAGACAGCTAGTCTCCATTAAGAGGGAATAGCGAGTATTATTGCGATTATTCTTCTAGCGAAGATATGATAAGAGATACCAAATGAAAATGATAGTACACATATACGAGTTGTAGTGCTTCGACTCTTAAATTTCCGCTACACACTCAAACAGCACGCAACGGCTCTCAAATTCAAGCGAGATTGTAATGGATTCGAGGAGCTCCTGATATTTTATTTCTCTGTAATATCCCCTGGTCAGGTACTGTACAGCATGTTTATTTACTATATTTCAGTCATTTTGATAATGTTTTGATCATTGCTGTATAAAAGTACGGTGTTAGTTATAGCTGATTTGTGTAACCGCTAATTTTGTAACCCATCGATCCTCACGCTGAAGAATGGTTCGAGTACTGTTTAAAACAATTACTGATTAGGCAGATTACTTTTCTATTATAAGAAAAGCATAGAGCATACAGAAGTTCCGTGACCGTACCGTGACCGTGCCGTGCAGTCGCTTGTTTCATTTTTTCACTTTCGTAAGCAGTCATTATTCTGTGCCGAAGCTCGTCTCTATCGAGTAGACAAGGTTTGGTATTTTCACTTTGATCACACCTTTTGCTTTCTCCTTCGATAAAGAAAAAAGAAAAGTAAAGAAAAGAGGAAAAAATCCCACCATCTTGGTCTCCTTTCTTGGTGCTGATCTTTAGGAACGCAGGTTAAGTTCTCAATCAATCTTAGTTCTTTTAAGAACTAAAATTAAAATGCTGGTCAATCTGGAACCAAGAAACAGCTAGTGTGATGCCCAACCGCAATATATCGCAGTCGAATATGGATAAAAAAAATAAGTGCTGGTCAGTAGGAACGCAGGCTCTGGGTCAATCTTGCTTCTTGGTGCTGGTCAGTAGGAACACAGGCTCAATCTAGTGTAAAAAGATCGCAGGGTAAATGTTGTGAAAACTGAAAACTGAAACGTCAAGATCGCTTTAAAAACACTTTTATTATAGCCTTAAGCATTAAAAGAAACTTAGAATATAGTAGCTAGTTTCGAATACATATATTTATTATTACCATTAGTATTAGTATATTTTAGTAATTCGATTTACCGTTTTGTTTTTATATTAGGGATTATATATTTTTATTTATATATTTGTCTATTCTAACTATCTAATTATCAGTCTTTAATGATATGAATATGTTATTCAGCCATTGGGCTGCTAATTATTCTAAATAAACCATCTATTGATCAATCTATCTAAGGGAAAACGTCATATATGATACAGGGTTGTACTTATAACAGTAAATGTATCTGGTAGTCATATTTCTGTAGTATACATGAAGTACCATGCTAAAGCCTCGACATCAAATTATAAGATATCGTATTGCATGAGCACGCATGCGCAGTAGTAGGATCGTATTATTCCTCAAGGTGTTATGCACGTTTGTTTTTACAAAGCTAAATTAAGAGTACACTAATATATGTGTCTAGCAGTCTTAACCAAACCATCACGTTTCATGTATTTCCTAGGTAAATTCTACAACGTTGACGTTACACTCTACGGTAAAGGTGAGCTTATCTAGTTGTGAAAATATATGTAATTTATATATGTATTATTGACGAATTCAATAGTTTTAAACTATAGAATCTAACAAGAGGTTCACTGATATTCAAAGACGAGTCGAGATCTAGCAAAACTGTTAATTTGAAACGTATATTTTATTCTCTTTCTGCGTTTGATAGAAACTGAAAAATTTCGCTTTATATGCAAATACATCAAATATTTGGTCGAAAAAATACTTGACTCATTTTTAATTTTTTTATATCAACTCAAAGCGAGTGAAATATGAGGTAAGGAATGGTTCGACTGCCGAGAAAAAGTTTTTTAAATGTTAATGAATGAGCGCCTTGGTATCAGGAATTTTGGTCAGGTATATTCAGATAACTGGCTTCTAGCTTTTACTAAGGAATAAAGCTTTACCTTATCAGCTGACATTGAATATGAGATAGCTTTCGATTTTCGACATAAGGCTTCCAATATCATTATTCGAGGTTAGATCTAGATATACCAGTGAGAGAGGAACCCGAAAATTTAAACCATATCATGCCGAATGACTACTTTATTTAGTTGGAGATAAAGTTGCTCGGCGATAAAACCTGATTGATTGATAGACACGTCAAAAATTATTGATTAATCATGATTCAAAATCATGTCTTCGAATCGGCTTCATTGTCTATTTCTGTATTATATTTCTTATTGCTTTCTTTTAATTGGTGTATATATTCATTCATTCATTCATTCATTCATTCATTCATTCATTCATTCATTCATTCATTCATTCATTCATTCATTCATTCATTCATTCATTCATTCATTCATTCATTCATTCATTCATTCATTCATTCAGTGAGTCAGTCATTCATTCATTCATTCATTCATTCATTCATTCATTCATTCAGTGAGTCAGTCATTCATTCAGTCATTCATTCATTCATTCATTCATTCATTCATTCATTCATTCATTCATTCATTCATTCATTCATTCATTCATTCATTCATTCAGTGAGTCAGTCATTCGTTTGTTTATTCATTCTCTTTGTTTATTTTCTTTCTCATTATTTCTTTCTTTCTTTCTTTCTTTCTTATTTTTTCTTTCTTTCTTTCTTTCTTTCTTCTTTCTTTCTTTCCTTTTTTCAGTTCTATTCCACTGCTTTCGATCGTTTTCTGGTTCTTTTCGCTTTCGTGCTTCGCTTTCGTGCTTTGCTTTCGTGCTTTGCTTTCGTGCTTTGCTTTCGTGTTTATTTCCTTTTTCCTTTTTCTGTTATGTCTATTTTATCTCTTTCTGCTTCTTTAAGTTTATTGTTCATTCCTGTTTTGTTTATTTTTCTTTCTTTATTTTTCTTTTTGAACAATTCTTTCTGTTTTTTGTTTTTTTTTTCTTCTTTGATTTATTCGATTTTGTTTTCGTTTTTCTTTTTTCTTTTCAGTTTCCTGTTGTCGTTTTTCTTTTCTTTTCTTTTGTTTTTCCATTTTCTTTTTCTCATCCTGCACAATACGATGTACTAAAAGAAAAGATTTAGCGACAATGGACGATCACTGTTTTAAGATAACGCCGCTCTTAGCTAGCTTGTTTTCTACTTACACACTTCAAGCCTCAGGGCGAGTAGACTTACAACGTGCCGACACTTCATTTCGAAGCTGACCAAACGATCTAGGAATTTTCTAGTATCGCTAAATATCTATTCATTAAGATTTTGTTTAATTCATTAGGAACACTTAAGGCTCGACATTGCACACCGCACGCGGCCTAGAAAGTGATTCACAATTGATCAGGAAGTCTAGAAGTTCCTTAAATAAGATAATAAAAAATATGCCTAAAACCAAAAATTAACCCCCAGCATAAAAACCGAAAAAAAAATTTCAATGAAATTTAACAGCAGGGGTCACTTTTACTGAGACGTCCATGGGCAGCCGTCGCTTTAATTTCACCTTCTGTTTCGGGCTTTTTTCGTGCTAGGGCTACAGCGAGTCAGCTAGTAAATGATGATAGCAAATTGCACATAAAGATATACCTAGCTAGTGAATCCTGAACCCAGGATTTGGTCCTTGAGCAAACGGACGACTGCCATTTGACCAAAACTTCTAAAGAACTACCGGCGCTAAGTATTATTAAATATTTACTTGGAATTTCAAAGTGCCCAACGTTAATACCACTTGACGTGGAAATAGTTCTAAAGTCACATATCTTTTAGAAACTGTATAAGATTAGAATATAATATATGTTGCACGTACAAGGTGTAGCCTCGTCTCCAGGCTACTCTCTTCGCTGTTCGGCATGACGTCATAGATGTGCCTCTCAGACGAGTAGCCTGGCCACATCTTCGATAAGTAAATCGAGCGGTCTATAACATAGACATAGACATAGACATATATTTTATTTAGTACTACTTATGACATATTTTGGGTTACAATGATTATTATTATATTACCAGGAAGTTAAGTACAGGCTGTCTATAATAGCTAAAACGTTAACCGAGATAGACAGCTGCATATTTTAGACTTGCTAGAAAATTGCAGTCAGAAGGGGTACAAAAATAATTACATAAATGTGTTAAGAGAAAAAAGAAATACAGAAAAAATATAGGGAAAAAATCAAGATCAAGACAAGGTAAGAGAACAACAACAACAACAACAACAACAACAACAACAACAACAACAACAAAACGACTAAAAGACAGTTTCGTGAAAATAAATGCGATTCGTCTATTTTGGAAGATAACTATCACCGTTTTGCCAGGCTACGTGTGCTGAAGCATCCGCCATTTTGGATTTGGGAGAACTGGCAATGATAAGCCTGGGGGGACGAGTATATCATTTGAGTACATCAGTAGAACTTCGATGTTTTGGTTGTCTGGTTAAAAATACAAGCTTAGTATTAAGTTAAAAAACTAAGATTTCATAAACTCTGTATTCGAAATGAACTGTTTACTCAGCAACCCTAGGCCTCGGTTGGTCGAGGACGTAGTTTCAATCAATCAATCAATCAATCAAACTTTATTTGAGTGTTAGATGTGTTTAGCTAATATATAAGCTAATTGGGGACACTATATCCATAGTTGTGAATGCATCGTGTTTCAGGGTTGTAAAAGACTAGGAAACGGAATAGGGAACAAAGGTAGGAATTGGAGACATTACTTGTCCTATATATACGTGCGTGTGTGTAAACCGCGAATCAGGGCGGTAGCGAAGCGTATTACACAAGATAGAATATTTGTGGACGAGATCAAATAGTACCGCGCATCTCGCATTTCAAAACTCAGACCCGCAATCCTACAAAACACGAACCTGCTCGTCATTTTATAGTCTTCCTAGCTTTTTTTTATCGGAAAAGCCGACTCAGAATTAAGAGAGATTCTAAATGACCTAGCTATTATAAGCAACGCGTTTTAATTTGCACTATATTGCAACGAGAGCAGTTCATTTATATAGATATAGATATAGATATAGATATAGATATAGATATATATGAACAATAAAATATTGTGCTCACAATAGTCCATTTCACGGTTGTCGTCGCTCAACCTCAGCCTCGATAGTGTGTAATATATTCTTTAGAATTTGACTACAGCTCACGGTAATTTAAGGAATGTACACATTATCAAACAATAGACCATTTTCGAGATGCACAAGCGCTTTCAAAAATTAATATTGAAACACTTGAGCAACGATAACCGTGAAATGGTCTATTGTATTGCTCCCGCGTCACAATTAACCACGACTGAAAACCAATATTGACGTTCTTGAAACCACAGCGAAGGCTGAATTTCGTTCTTGAGTCACTTATTCACCACTTTCACATTCCCATAATGCTTTGCGTTTTTGGGGGCAACAACGAGACAAAATCGTTAATATTACCATGAAGATTAATAAGAATTGTAGAAAAATCATCTAAAAAACACTTATGCATCTATGATATATTCTATCAGAATTCCCAAAAACCAGAAAGAAAGAAATGTGAACAGGTGTACAAGTAAAAGTCATGACATTTCTTGGAAAATACCTTACATTGTCTGTAACACCAAACGTTTCATTCTCCCATGCGTGTGGAATTAACTCTGATTAAACTGATACTGGATTTTTCAATGATAATAGCAAACATACTCAGCATCTGCAAGAAAAGTTTTGAATTTTCAAATAATTTTTGCTATTGTTGTCCCCCCCCCCCCCCAAAACGCAAAGTATTATGAGAATGTGAAAGGGGTGAATAAATCTGTCTCTGCTTCACGTACCCCCTGTTCGGCTACATTTCTCCAGTAGTGTGTGACGGAGAGGCGCGCAGTACAGAATCGGGTAAAAAAAACTCTAGTATTTTTAGAACTCATAATTGTAGTCGTGCTTGCACGATATCGGTTAGAATCCTGATAATCATGCAAGACTCTTAGACACTTCAAAGGAGCAATTTACTATTCCGTGTAGCTAGCCAGCGATATGATAACGGAAACTGCTCACCCACTAAAGTGAGTTAATTGGCAGGTCTTCAATAACACTGATTTATAATTCACTTCGGTTCTTGTGGGAAAATAAACGGTTAATTTTATGCTGTGGCCAAAACAGTGTCTTTGAATCGTTATATTTAGATCGCACGAAAAAAATTTCTTGGGGTGGTAACTTTTCCAAACATACCATCATAATGTACTGGATGGATCAGTGAATATAAGTCTACAGCGACAAATCTGGAAATTTTATGTTTTATATTCTTTAAGATAACATGAATATTTCCTTAAAATGCTAACTGTGGCTGATATGATGCATTTATTAAGACGCTGAACAGGTTACTTATTAGGTCACGACAAAGGCCCCAATCACATTTCAAATTTCATGGCTTGTGCGCATGTGTGAACTAAAGGTTTCCTGTTTCCATATCCGTGAATCTATAGAGGCTTTGCACCATCACGTGATGGCCGCCATGACAGGAGGCAGGAAAAATTGAATCTGGTCTAATCTGATTTACATGAGAAAGAATTCAGTTTCCCAGGGGGGAAAGACTCTATTGTCGTGCCTCCTGTCATGGCTGCCATCACGTGATGGTGCAAAGCCTCTATTGCTGTTGATATATTTCTGAAATTTGGCATGTTTTTGTAGTTTTGCTTAACGCTAAATATTATTCTCTTTATATAGATACATATGCAAGATGTAAATCTGTTCGATCACGTGACGGTGTTGCACAATCACGTGACGGTTTCATAGGCAGAACAGTTTCGGCATGGTTAATGCTAGGCGTGCGTATATCCAGTTCTGGATGCACGCGGGATGTTCGCTTCAGCACGAGAGAAGCAAATCGCACGAGGCGTAGCATAGAGTACCAAATAAGGGCATAGTAAACTAAATAAGGGCATAGTGTACCAAATAAGCATATGGTGTACCAAATAAGGGCATAGTGTACCAAATAAGCATATGGGGTACCAAATAAGGGCATAGTGTACCAAATAAGCATATGGGTACCAAATAAGGGCATAGTGTACCAAATAAGCATATGGTGTACCAAATAAGGGCATAGTGTACCAAATAAGCATATGGGGTACCAAATAAGGGCATAGTGTACCAAATAAGGGCATAGTGTACCAAATAAGGGCATAGTGTACCAAATAAGCATATGGGGTACCAAATAAGGGCATAGTGTACCAAATAAGGGCATTCCAGATATTTATCTAGACTTTCGCGGGAGACTAGAGAGGTCGACTTGGGGCAAGTCTAAAATTTATCCCATATCCAAACAAATCCTAAAGCAGTAGAAGTGACAATAACACTGAAATATTTGCACAAACATTCCAGTTTAAATTTCAACTGACAACGGACAAATTAATAAGCGAAATGTTAACTGACAGCTGATAGCTGAACCCCCCATCCAGACCCTCTTGTTACCTGACACCGATACAAATATCTAAGTACTATCTCATATTGTCGTCATGGAAACAAAAAACTCATTTCTATCACCGTGTGCAAGACCGTCTACCAACTGTAGTTTTGATGAATCGGATATTGATTTGTTATATTTATCTATGTTTAGAATTCATCCAAGAATAAAATTCACCCCAGGAATATTTACAGCCATGTCTAAGAACTTCGATCTTTTTATCAAATGAATTATACATCACAAATGCATATGAAACCACAGTCGTCTCTTATCCTCTTGATAAGTAATTCCTTCAATGTTAGTGTACCTACCGCCAATGTGGAAAAAAATATCCGGCGTCGAGTTGTCCAATAAATTTTTATCAATTTCTATAAATTGATTGAGCTTAAAAAATTCCAGGTTTTGACTTTAATATATTGTAATATTTATTTTTAGCGTTGTCTCAGATATTTAACAAGGATTTTGTATTTCCAAGGTGCTAATGAGTCGAACCCATTTAGGGTAGTTCCGGCTTACACGATTGGTCGATCTAAAATCGTAATAAACTATAGTGTTTCGAACATCTTTCATTTCTTCGTCTGTTATGTGCAAAATATAGAGAGCGTTCTTCCGTCTCTTGGTGACAGCGGCGGCGGGTGTCAACAATTTGATTGTTAACGGTGAAAACCCTGTTTATGTGTCGAGAGCTTTCCACCTTGAACATTAAATGATATATACGGCTATATAGAAGACTTAGAATCTAGTGTATGAACACTGATCGAGCACTAAACACGAAACCACAGTGCTACTGAATTTCAGGTAAGCGATGCCGCGTGTGGCGATCGAATTCCCACTTAACAACAACTTTGAATAATTTTCGCTTCTTTTTATCTTATTTAGCCTTTCAAAACATATAAATCAAATCAAAATAGACAATGAATTACATATACTACATTATTCGTATGCCAGAGTACATCAAAATGGTGTTTTAACTTGAAAGTTTATCAAAAATGAATTCAGTATTGAGTATTTGCCAAAACTAGGGAATGAAGATTTTGTGATATTAGATTGCGTTGCTCTTTTTTACAGGGATATCACACGATGCCCCCGTTTGATATTACTAATTCATTATCTGGGACATCGCGTTTTGATCGATCTTTAACACCAACATTGAGACTTTACTGACGGCGAAAATTCATAATATCGAATGCAATTAATGAGCCGTGTTTAGTACCTCAAATCTCTGACAATGTTTTCACTATTTTTAGGAGATCAAAACATTTTGGCGTTTTGTCAGGAAATTTGCACACAATCTAAATCATATCAGAAGATAATAGGCGCGGTAAAATTTTGGTATATTTAGCTTCATGTATTATATGGATTCAGAAGTTCCCTTCTAATCTCTTAAAACACAATTTAATATATAAGAACGGGCTTTGGTCTTATTCTTTCTAACAAATCCAAGGCTGAGTTGCTTCCTACAGATGGCACTTTTGTTTATGCAAATTCGTTTTAGTAACTTCACGATATCCTTTAGCAAATTTTGAACATAAATATTAAATTTTAGATATATTCCTTGTAGTTTTTCAAGAATCCTACCCCTTAGGGAATTTTTAAACTTATTGTAATTATAATTGATAGGGGATTTTTCACTGTTTAACTTTATTTAGTATTTGAACGCTAAGATTATTGGCTGTAATAGCTTTAAATTTGAATAAAATTTGGCGTTTGTTTACATACATGTTGACGAATTAAGGATATTAGGTTGAAAAGGACTAACAGTAAGTATCAGCCAATATCGAATAAAAGTACTAAGAGCGCAAAACACCTGGAAATGTTTTTCGGAAAGGGAATTGTTTTTGATAAAAATAACACGAGAACCTGACACTCCCGCGCGTGAATTTACGCAGACAATTAACGCTAAACCTACTTTATAATATTCAAAACCACCAAACTCCTAAAAAATCTAAAAATAAACTTTAGCTAGTCCATTATTCTAATTTCAATAGATATATCAAAAATTCCTTAAACTACCTTTTGAATGTTTTTAATGATTTTTGAAATATTTGTCAATGTTTGTTTTCTGGAGTTCAGATAGTCACAGCGCATGCGCTTCAATTTTTTACCATGATATACTACGTAGCGTGCGGTGATTGGCTAAGATAATTTGATTGACACTGATAACATAAGATTTTTCGATCATTTCTTTAGATGGAGAAACGCGATATCGAAGAAATTTTTTTGCTGTATAATTGAATTTCATGCATATTTAGTCCAAGTGGCAGGGAACGTGAAGCTACCTAATACCCAGTGAGATCTTTATCTTGGTATAAACATAGATAACGGAGTAGAACAATTTAATGGGAAATGCAAGACGGAGATATGATTCATATTTAAATGTATAAATATTACTTTTATCTGGGGAATATCAAAACTTCTGTTCCTTTGACGGAAGTAAAGGCTGTGATTTGTTAGTCGTACGTTGTTTATACTAGACCAAAAAAATAGATGCAAAACTCTCGTATTTTACAGCGAAAATGATACTTGAACTCTGTCGTTGAACTGATTTATTTCGTTTTGACATTTTTATTGAACCAATAAAATAATATACCATTGATTAAATTAGCGTTTCATAGAGATTTCCTAAACACATAGCCAGGGGGTTTATTATTTGTTTGAAATTTCTTTTATGAACCGCTTTATGAGCGGCGGTAACATGAGACGTAAATACCCTCCTTGATTCAATGGCTATTTTAAGTATAGGTTTTTTCATTTGTTAATCGTAAGCAAAACATACATTTAAGTTGGACAGATGCTTAGGAGCTTAGAAAAATCGTTCAGTCACACCTTAAAATTTGTCTAAACAACGCAACAAAGACTTTATGACAAATAATGAGAAATATCATAAAATTAGTCCTTTTTTCTTGATGAAATACTGAAAAACAATGTAACAAAATACGCATCAAATATTCCTCCCACGTACACGAATCGGTGGCGCGCCATATTTTCCGTCACGCAAAAAATTCCCAGTATTTTCTATTATCTCTTGAGTCAATTTAAATTGTGTTTTCCAACTGAAAAAAATATCTGGCATATAATCATTTATTCACAAAACAATAGATTTTTGGCAGGTTTTCCTCTTACTCATTCCAAGTCAGCCATTTTGGTTTTAAGAAGACACAGGTAGCCCGGTTCGTTGTTTATGTAATGCTGTATCGCGTCATATACGAGCTTGACTTCGATCGATCTTATCAGTAAAGCGTGTTCCAAGCCGCCTAGAACTGTCTTGCATTCTGAATAATAACGTGCAAATTTAGCAATCGCGACAAACAGCGCTCCAATTAACTGAATCCGCTGTAAATTCGCTTAATCACGCGTCGGCCATATTTGTTGAAACAATAGGTTATAATTACCTCGGGTCCCCTTGCCCTCGCTTTGAGGTGTTTCATACCTGTCACCTGACCTTAACTATTTACGCAATTTAGCCACGGATTTCGTACAGTGTAAAATGTAAAGTATGATGACACTCAAATGGCTTTCGAATTCAAGCGCGCTGTGATTGGATGGAGTAAGTTTCTTTGCTTTTGTGATTGGTTTGTATCGGAAGGCATTCGAGTGTTTCACAAAATTTGCTCTTATCATGAACGATAACTCAAATCACGAGAGGTCCACAAAAAAAAACTAAACAAAACTTCAAGCAAGTTTATCAAAAATTTAATTAAGCTTTCACTGAGATATCTGTGAGCCCCCCTGCTTGATTCCCACGCAGGGCCGTAGTAATAATTAATTAATTAAACATTTATCATTTTAGATAAACATCTCTGTTCAAGAAGGGAGGGATTTGTTTTATTTTCTCAATTACGGGAACTCGTAGCAATTTCTTGTTAGAAATGTGGTTGACAATAACAAAAGATGTTTTAAGATATCACAGATAATCCATCTCAGTAATTCATTAGAATTAATGGTAAAACCCATTTTGAATCCTTGATAGACAGAGTGGAGATATGAATTGTAAATAATGTATATATTTTTTCATATATTTTTTCCATCGAACACAAGAGAGATTGCTCAGCCAGAGGCTCGTACATGTTAAGCTTTCAATGCAAATGAAATTAGGGTTTAGAAGTTGTCTTATTTCAAACAAACACATACATTGTACACAAGAGCGTTTTCGTTTTTCGGTCTTCCCCAAGGCTAAATATCTTGAGTACTTCATATAGACCACCCCAATCAAAACTATCTCACCAAAATCTCTCAGCGATCACTCACTTGATGCTGCGTTCATAGAAATGGCCATCTTGAATTAGATTCACATTTGCAATTCTTCGGACATAATTAACATGTTACGAAACGCGGAGACAGAAAACTATAATTAATGTTCCTCGGTTACCAGTGTCCATGTAAAGCACGAACAAAGCAGGTACGTAGTACGTGGTCCAGTATTGCCGATATTCTCAGAGCAAATTGAGTCCTAAAAGCTGTGATCGTAGTGTGGGAGTTAATCGAATTCATACTAGAAAGTAAGTATATAGTTATTGTATATTTTTGTAACCATTTCTCTTGTTGTTATTGTTCATTATTTTCAATGCCATTAACAATATCTTTTATTCATTTTTGACTCCGAGAAATAAATACAAAGAAATGGCTTTTCTCATAGTCTTTTTAAAAGGCAATTATAGACATCACTGAACAAATGTTACTGCATGGACCAGATTCCGAGCTACAGGAAAAAATTCTCTATTTGTAACATAGTTCCTAGCTTAAAATAATATTATTTGAGATCATGGATCTTTTATTCATAAGATCGACTCGATTCCACCAAAGCAGATTATAATTTATGTAGACTTGGTGCTTTTTATGTTATGTATTCAGTTTTGATGCAAAACGACTTTAAATTTGATAACACGAGTATAGTACGTGTCTGTTTATGGATTAAATAGGGGTTTGAAATATTTGTGATAGTGTAAAAATCAGCGGAGTAAAATGCAAAGCCGGCTAGTTGGAATCCAAGCAATTTGTTGGGTTCTTGACAGACGTCCAATGCATGAATATAAATACATATATGTATATTCAAAACAGGAAAAAAATTTCCTTAATCCAGACTAAATATTAAAAATGTGCATTTGAAGTGTTGACACAACAGCGAGAAGGCCGTCATTCAAATAACCAAAAAAGTTACTCTATAGTCTCTCAATACAATTAAAGCACACGAAAAAATAGGATAAAAGAGCTGTGAGATCGATGAGAGCTAGCATAACATATCTAATCAGTTTAAAATTTCACATTGAATAATGCATTGTACACTAGGTTATTCAAGTGTTGAAAACCAAGGATCTTTTTAAGTACTTTCCTCCGTGTTTTTGGTTTTCCACTCTATCGAATGTCTTTTTTTAAACATCTACTTTTGTTTTCGGACAAAATCCTGAAAGGTCTAGAGTTTTTAGTCTTCTTTTTTAAGTGTCATTTCTCATGTCTATCAATCAACCTTGTATAAGTATAAGCTCAAAAAGCATGTTTTGGGAGACAACGAAGTCAAGTACGAGGGAAAATGAAATTTATTGTTCACGGTCCTCTTAATTATTTGTCAATGCTCGCTGCTCTAAAGCTTAATGCAGATGTTATCACTGTAAGTTTGAGCTTATCAATCATTCTGTTAGTTTAAAACGGCCTCTCGTTTGTCCAACAACCAAACACTGAATTTGTTTGCTAATTATGATGGACGAATGAAGCCACCAAAGGACCCGACAACGAAATTTTAATCCGCGATTTTAGGAACAAACACGAAGCGCTAGATAAAGGCAAACCTAGCGACGTTAGGTTTCCATTGACAACACTCTATCGATCAAAGATCAAAACGGATCCGTTGGTGGCAGAAGATTGACAAATGCATTGACAGCACAGAAAAGTTCGCGAGAGTCCATTCAAGAAAGCTCTCTTCAATTGTAAACGTAACTTGGAATTTCAATATTAATTGTTATGGCAAAATTTCAATAATTTTAGAAAATGGGTACCAATTATGTAGTTCAATACACACACTTCGCCGGCAACCGAAGCAAAATTCTTGTGTTTTTTTTCCATCGAATTAATGTTTATTAATGTCTGTCATGTACGTACTACAACTCCTGCTTATACTTATTATTTATTCAGTCCGGCGTCAAATCTTTATATCTCCCGCTCTGAATATAAGTTCAACAATGACTTTTAAAAGAGTTGCCGCTTAATTCTATAGAATTATTGGAGCTTAGAAAAGGAATCCAAGGGTCAATTGTCGCAGGGTGTTTGGCTTTTTCAGCTGTTATGGAAAACATTTTCTGGAATGGAGATAAACTCTCAGCATGTTACCTTAGTCAATTTTAATATGTTTTTCGAGGTTTCTTTTGTACTTTTCTTTCGAGCTGAAATCTTGTGTACAAAAGGTATTGTACATAAATGGCGCCGGTAGCTTTGGTTGAAATTCGGTGAAATTTTATGCAAGAAAGAGGTATAATAAGGGTAAATATGAAAAGCGCTCACCAAACTTCAAAAAATTACTACAAAACCATTGAAAAGTTAGTTATTTAGTTTGAGTTCATTCTTAGTTCAACTGATTTCGTAGTCTGAGTGTAGCTAGCATACTATTGATCTCAGTGAGCCATTGTATGAGAGAACACGGATCTCGCCAAACAATCAAAATAATTCTTGATCATCTTGTATACGACTCGCTTCAATTCAGAACATTACATTATTATCAGGTCTAAATCACACATACATTAGTTCATAGGTTTTCGTCTCAACCCTTCATAATATGACCATGTAACTGATAGATTATCATTGATAATCTCTAAGCAAATACTATCTTTCTGTTTTGTCACTACAGGTCAATTTTCCTGCCTGCATTGTCGGGGCTGAGCAAAGCAAACGCTGGAAAAGACAGATGTTTTATGAGCTTTGATGTCTTGTTTCCGTGTGTTTTGACGAGCTATTACGTCATTCAGTCATCTATTCTGCTCACAGACTTCTCGCTCGGTTGCATCGATCGATGGTCTGACTTATCCCATCGGAATATTTACAGTTAGTTTGTTTGGTTTGTGTTGTGGATGACGGCGGTTGTGCAAGAGTTTATTTCCCACCACGTTCAGTGGCATTTGTCCAACCTCTCGACCATGGTATGTTATCCTGCACTTATTGGAGTTGCAGTAATTTACTTGCTGACATTCGTTCTACGTTTCCTGCACAACAAGCAAACTTTTGCCAGTCAGTTGTACTACAAGAAGTCAAGATTAGGGGTTTTGCTTGTCAAAAAATGTAAGATGTTAGGAGAATCTTTCACGCCTTCCTTTTGGGCAAGCAACGCACATCTTCAAACATTGCTACCTTGGATTCTACCTCAAAGCGAAGTTGAATTCAGTCGTGAATATCTTCAAATGGCGGATAAGGGTATTATAGCACTAGACTGGGCAGTAGTCAACGATAGAGTGTTAGACAAATCCAGCCCTATTATGATAATCATACCAGCTCTTACTCAACACACTCCCGATATGGCATCGCTATGTTCTACCGCGTTAGAGCACACATTTCGTCCTGTCGTGTTTAATCGCCGAGGTCATGGACAGACCCCTCTAACAACGCGTCGCTTACAAACATTTGCCGAAGGAGGAGATTTGGAGGAAACGATTGTGTTTATCAATCGCATGTACCCGAACGCTGATATATTTGCAGTTGGGCTATCATCAGGATCTGGGCTTCTGATTTCCTACTTGGGAGAACTAGGCGCCAACTCAGGACTTAGCGCAGCGGTGTGCATCTCGCCTTGTTATGACGCCGAGGGCTACTTTAAAGGGAAAATATGCCAGCCTTACAATTGGTTATTGACATGGAAACTCAAAGGGTTATTACGACAGCATCCGTCTCTAAGAGAGTCCATAAATTATGAATATGCTATGCAAAGTGAAACGGTCAAAGACTTCGAGGAGCGAGTGTTCATCAAGCTTAATCCTCAGTACTATTCCAATGAAGAATATTGTCGTTTGAATAACCCTATGCGGAACATAGCGAACGTAAGTATCCCTGTACTTTGCGTCAGCGCGCTTGATGACCCCATCTGTCCCCAAGAAATTATTCCTTTTAGCCTTTTTAAGACATCGTCGAACTTTTTTCTCTTAGCCACCGAGAAGGGTGGTCACTGTGGTTTCCTTGAAAACACGTGGCCGGCCTCATGGGCAAATAAAGTGGCTTGTGATTACCTAGCAACGTTTCGTAACATCGAAATACCTAAGCCTTCAGATGATCGTCACTTTAGCGCGCTGGAAAAAATGGGTCCACGAAGTAGAAGCTATACAACTTGAACATCATTAAACGTCACTTTGGCGCGCGCTACTTGAGCATGTTATCAGTGACAAGATGACGGTTAAGAAGAATGAGAAAAAAGACTAATTGCTTATTAATGGAGGTAGAAGTGTTAGTAAACAACTCCTTACAATAGGAACAACGTATCTAAATAAAAATTATTTTCACGATTTTTCTTGTAAATGTTTGGAGAATATTCTTGCCGTGTGTTTCTATCATTTGATTGTCGTGAAATATACAGCCCTTTTTAGACTCGTATATCTTAAAATGAATTGTCGCGACCAACCTTTTAACTTTGTACGAGATGTATGTGATTTCGAGAGGTTTGGCCATCAAGTCGATCACATTTCTTTATCGATGAGCCCACGCACTACATTAACTTTGAAAGCCCAACTGCATGCAAAGTCACGACGGAAAATTGTCTTGACGGACTTGACAGTATGTCAGATAAATGCGATAGATGACACTCAGACCAAGATTTTGCTTCGCCTTGGGGGTCTTATGGCTTTGCAGTTAATTTTGATTTCGATAAAACCTACAATCAGATATTAAATCATGAAACTCGATCTAAGTGAGGGCACGCCTTCTCTGGCACAGTTCGAACCCTGAAACAAGAGAACCCAGAGGATAGACTGACCCTCGAATCAAGGGAACTAGAACCACAACAAACTTTGGTCACATGCATGTGATGACCAGTCTAGGAATTAAGCTAGGCTCTTCCCGATTGTGCTAGAATGTTTTAGGTCAAGTGGTGCCTTCAGGTAAAAATCTTAAAAGCCTTAAAGTTGAATAGCACTATACCACACTGACGTGATTACGACGCATGTTTGCAACGAAATACGACCGAGTTCGTTTGCTTGTGAAAACCCGTCCAACATGTGTGCCGTTGCCGTGCAAGTCCCGTGTCCTTTTTTTACGGAATAGAAAGGTTTTCGTATGAGTGGAAAACGATACGAAAAATTCAGTCGTACCGTATCTTACCGTAGCCGTAACTACGCATGTGATTGGATGAATTACTGGAAGACAATTATAGCAATCCATTTCGATGTTACGACATTTCGTAATGTGTTCGTGCTGTCATTCTGTACGTATCGTTGGTATTTTTCCACTCGTACGGAAACTGCTCTATTTCTTCCTGCTTCCAGTTAAGGTCCGTGCATGGAATTTCAAAATGTTGTAAAGAAGCATCCTTGCTTTACCATTATATTTGACCCGGAAATACAGCAAACCTTGCGTGCGTAAATGAGTCTGTAATCAAGGAACAAAGCTCCTTTCTACATGGCGAGATGGAATGGGTTGTGATATCATTGTTCATACAGATAGAAATCCTTTCATCTGATCCGACGAGCCTGATTTATCAAGTCACCCGCACGCAGCCCAACTTGTTATTTGCACGTTTGAGTGCTTGGAATTTTTCTCTGATCAAATTCATTTGTTTATCACTTTTACTTAAAAAATTTTGAAATTCTTTTCAAAATATCTTGGAAATTGTAATTTATGCAGGACGTATCTGATTGTTCGCAATTAAAATCTTCAGATATAAGAAGAATGCTAATTGGCTAATCGGTCAGTCGAGATGTAAAGCCTCATAATCAGTATGACCACGATGACCACAACATTGGAAATAGAAATGAAGAGAAGGTTTTACAAACAACAACTCCATATAAGGCATGATGCAAGCATAAAAGATGTTTGTGCCCAAGCTAGACAAAGAAAGCACGGCAGAATCCTTTTTTAATTATTTGTGATTTCATTTATCGTAACGCACGATATGTCCACCATTTTGGTTTTGGTTGATAAACTGCTGACCAGAAATATCGCTTTTTGAAAGAAGCTTTCGGAGCGTGCCGTAAAATGTCGATTGCTCTTTCCGAACTTACTGAGGGAATTTCCGAAAGCGGTGAATTCGGTGCTCGTCAGTTTCTCGTCCCTTCGGAGCTCGCAATATTTGTGGTCAGCAGTTTATCAATGAAATTCAAGATAGCGGACATACGTAATGCTAATCACTAGCATTCAAAAAGAATTCTGCCGTCCATTATCTCAAAAAGGTATATGTTTCTTTTTCATTCGCTATCGACATTTATTTCTTACTAGATAGATTAAAACATATTCCAAAACTGTGTGAACTTGCCCCAAATGTCGTTACCAATAAACCTCTCTTCCAACACCACACAGAAATTATTAACTCCTTGTTCAACTAAATATACTGAATATTATTAGATTTATTCATGAAAATATGGTTCGCGACTTTGTTGATGCATCTGTCTTAACGTGTCATAAAGTTAATAAGACTGCTGTTCATGGGTACTACTTAGTTTATTCAATCAGCCGCCGGCCAAAAATATATTACTTGATTGGCATCTGTCATTCGTTTTCCATATTTATGGATTAACAAAAAAAATTGGTTAAGTATTTCAATATTTAAATGGTTTCATCTAGAAGATAGTTGGAGTTGATCTGCCGGAAATTTTATTTAAATTTCAAGTGGATAATAGAGAATGGGTGAACGAATGGATGGATGGATGGATGGATGGATGAATGGGTGGATGGGCGAATGGATGGATTGATAATTGAGTGAAAGAATTATTGAATGGATGGATAAATGGGTGGATCGATGGATCGATAATTAAATGGGTGAATTAATGAAAGAATAAAGAAATAGAAAGAATGAATGGATAGACGAATGAATAGATGGATGAATGAATGATACGTCCACGGACGGGAGCCTAATGACATCCTACACACACCTGACAGCTGTGATAACGTGTCTCAATAGTCTGTTGGTTCCTCGATCATCATTCATATCCATAAAACGTGTTGTGATTCACTAAAGTGGGAACGTCTCCATCCCTTCTTCAATCCTTTAATCCACGAAGCCCAGAAAAGGAGTACAGAATGAGAAAATTGAGAAGTGTTACCATCCTCCTGTCCATCGTGGTCTTCTCGGGTAAGTTAGTAACAATCCAAATTAGTATTTCTTTGGATGTCAGAGATGTTCTTAGGGTGACTGCAGATTCTGTATATGAGTAGAGTTGCTTACTGGTTCTCCCGTACTTCGAGGAACGGGACGTCCTCTCTGCTTCTCTTCCTCCCCCAGAATCAGAATCCCAGTTCAATTCCAATGGGATCCAGTAAATGAAGAATCATCCTCCAAAAGTTAGTAATTCTTATTTCTTTAACTCCATGCATTATTATCGACTAAATTCAATCAAATTTAGCTATCACGTATTCATCTCTAAGGAAAACTAAATTTTACTAAAGTTTAATTATCCAGGTAAAGATTTTGCTCTCAATTTTAGTGACAAAAATTTTATTGCGCAAATATATTGCTTTTTTAAGCAAGCAATTATACTAATGTCTGGTGCGAAATCCGCGCTCTCTCACTCTAGCTCTCTCGTTTCCTCTCCTCTCCTCTCCTCTCCTCTCCTCCCTACTCCCAATAGCCCCCTACCGAGATTTGCTTCGCACAAAGGTTTCAGTACGAGGCTCCGTGGTAAATTAAAGTCATTCTTTTCTCCTGTCACGAGTCACTGAGCATTTAGCACGGAGCCTCACATTGAAACCTTTGTGAGTGACAAGCAAAGTGGGCTTTTTACATCTCTTAGGGCCACTACATGATCACCAGTGTGTGACGGCCTTCATTCTATTTTATTCTACGCACAGGTGCCTTCGCAGCTCGGCCCGAGTACTGCAATCTCCCATATAAGACCGGTAAATGTATGGCATACATCCCGAGTTACTACTTTGATCCAAGCACAGGAACTTGTGACCAATTCATCTATGGAGGGTGTGGCGGAAATAAGAACAATTTTGATACACTGGCAGCCTGTGAGAAAACTTGCATGGTGTAATATGAAACAAGAATAAAACCATTGATCAAGGTTGATAAATAATACTAATTTAGAGTAAATAGACTTCTCTTGAGCAGGTTACATTTATTGAGAATAATATGCTATTGTTGCGTACATTCACTATATCTAATCTTTTGGTGCGTTATTAGTGCTTAAGAGAGTAACAATAATCAATATGAGGACACGCTTTGTAATGTATTAGAACCGAAGTATTCACCACTTTCCATACTACATCGGTTCACTGGCCAAACACAAAGCACTCAAGTGAGGCTTCAAGGTAGTTTTAAATAATTATTCAAATTTGAACCTTGCAACCTCGACTTACGTACAGTGATGTAGTTAAAAATCATGAAAGTTTCAGAACACAAAGACTTGTACCCCAAGTTGTAACAAGTGCAGTTCATTCTTGCTGTGTCAGAGTAAATGAGTAAAAATAATCATTTCAGATGAGTTTTAAAATCACTCCGATCATTCGTTAGCTTGAAGCATATCACTGACGTTATGTATAAAAAAGAAAAGTCAGATTACAGAGTGTTTGTACCGCAGAAAAAATCTAAAATCCAGCTTGGGCTCCCTGTGCATTCTCTATCCATTTTCACACATTACGTCACACATTCCGCACGTGTCTATTTCCCCCATGCTTCCAAATATGGTAGCTAATTAACATAAACTGCAGATCAGGTACGTTGATGAATGGAAATAAGAATATCAACAGAGTTTTAAGTTGAGGAAAATATACCTTATGAATGAATAGTTGCAGCCAAACTCCCTAACAAGACACAGAGAAATACAAAGAAGTTATAGGACTCGGAAAGTTTACGATATAGTTTGGGAAATTGGGTGAATCATCGAAAGACTGCAGTGTAGTGTCAACTTGCCTTACTCTACAAAAACAAGCTGTATTTTTATATCTTTACAAGGTAAGTGAGCTCAAACAATAGTTCTTATCTATATATTTCATTGATGGGAATGCTTAATGAGTTATTGACTTGTGTTGTTTGAGTACAGTACAAAACTCTCGAGATTTTGAAGCTCGTTCTAAAATTTAATCAACTTCGATTCGTTCCCTATTTGATTTGAATTGAATTTGAGTTGAGTTTGAGTTCAAATTTGTTCCACTGATTCAAGATAGAATTCCTAGAAATCTTGTCGTTGTAATAATAGTATAAGAATAAAAAATATAGACCCCATGATATCAACAACCAGACCCGGTCAGGGGGGTGCCGAGATACCAATATATGGTCTCTTTTGGGAAGTCAGATATGCTGGTGGACCACTAACTGAATACCCCAAAAATCCAAAAAAAAGATACTTAAACCCATAAATATTGTAGGACATACCGAATATCGAGGTTAACAATGCCCTGATCCATCCAATTTACCTGGAAAACCTGACCGAGTCTGAACGAATGATGCTGGAAACTGCTAACACTGGGTTCCAGATTGAACAGATATAACTATTGAAAGCAAATTCTTGTGGTTGTTTAAATACTGCATGCGTTCCTCTTCTGTTATTGCGCGCATTATCGCCGGTAATGTTAAGATGCGGTCACACGATGCAATTTTTCATACGACGTTAAATGCGATGTCGTAAAAACTAGCGGTATAACTGTTGCGCAAATTTTTGTGGTTGTTTAAATATTGCATGCGCTCCTCTTCTGTAATTGCGCACATTGTCGCTGGTAATGTTAAGATGCGGTCACACGATGCGATTTGTCATACGACGTTAAATGCGATGTCGTAAAAACTAGCGGTACAACGGTATAACTGTTGCGCAAATTCTCAGTTGTGGTTGTTTAAATACTGCATGCGTTCCTCTTCTGTGGTTGCGCACATTCTCGCCGGTAATGTTAAGATGCGGTCACACGATGCAATTTTTCATACGACGTTAAATGCAAAGTTGTAAAAACTAGCGGTACAACTGTTGCGCAAATTCTTGTGGTTGTTTAAATATTGCATGCGCTCCTCTTCTGTAATTGCGCACATTGTCGCTGGTAATGTTAAGGTGCGGTCACACGATGCAATTTTTTATACGACGTTAAATGCGATGTCGTAAAAACTAGAGGTACAACTGTTGCGCAAATCCTTGCGGTTGTTGAAATATTGTGCGCGTTTCTCTTCTGTGATTGCGCGCATTGTCGCCGGTAATGTTAAAATGCAGTCACACGTAAAAGCTAGTGCGCACCGTGTGTCCACCCGTGCGATGTTGTGTTCTCAAGGTGAGGCTCGTCGTGTGCGACGTCGCAAATTTGTCGCATGCAACGTCGCATGAAAAATCAAATGGTGATGTCTGCGCCATTATGGGGTATGCTAACTATCTACTTCTGCAACGTTGAGCGCAACGCTTTCTATTACGTGAACACGTTTAGAACGTTGTGACGTATATATTCAGAGAAATTGGGATATTTTGGTTCACCGCTGACCATAGTAGTTCGATATTTGGTGTGATCGACATTCTTCTGAAATAATAAGTTGGCAGGCAACGATGTGCGCAACAGCTACAATCTGTGTCTGATCCTAGTAGAGATACTCCAATCTTTTATTCAATTTTTAGTTTTGGGTTTGATCCTAGGATGTTTTGATGTCGACAGCTAGGGCAGGGCAGAGAAGGGAAGGGAAGGGAAGGGAAAGTATGTCCCATTTCATTCGTTTTTTGCTGTAGTTTATTTTTTCACGCTGTTAAAAAGAATTGAGAGAATGAGTTGTTCATTGTATTGTTCGTTTTTTTAAACCCCAATAGACCTTCGCTTGGATGATCACGAAACAATGGTTTCAAGTCGAGGTTGGTCTTGATAAATAAAAGAATCAAGTTCAATCTGGACTTGGAACCTTGGATTGTTTCGTGATCATCCAAGCAAATACATTGATTGCAGAAGAAATTTTGTCATTCACCTTGTGAAATGTCTACACAAAACCGGAAATGACGTAGACCATTTAAGTGAGACATTCGTCTGGAAAATGACTTTCCGGGTTCAAAGAAAAGTAGTTCTGTAACATTTTTTTTTTTGCAACTGTCTTCATAAAGAATTGGGGTTTAAAATCCTGCTGTGTTTTCACAAATTTGTCTCCTATTTATTGGTTTTAATGTTCAAATGGCCCCGGAAATGGTGACAATGTAGAAACTATAGTAAAAACCCATTAAATAACAACACATAACTGACTTGCAGGTCCTTTTATTACTCTTGTCTAGGTATGCCGGTATGTACACAAAAATCCAAATAAATCAACAGGTTCACTGTCTAAAATACATCCCCCTGCTGACTGACATTCAAATGGCTTACTTATGACGTCATTATTTGAACTCTTGGGCATGCGCTGTAAGTACAAGTTTCTTGTTATGTTCGGTGTGAGGATCCAAATTTTATCTCTGACTTTTTTATTTCCCTAGGTCATTTATTTTCAAGACTTTAAAGCTAGATTACTCTATGATTTATATTTCTATGTGTTGATTCTATCTTAGTGGTTGGTGATTTGTATTGGTGATGCCAATCTTGGAGGAGTTTATTTCTTGTCGAGGCACTTGACGACGGTGGAGTCGATTTCCAGGTAAGTCAGAAGCCAGTCACAGTCTGGGCTACAGCAAGCATTGAATTCTTCACGAGCTGTCGAAAAATATAAATATATATATAAATATTAATTGATAAAATTAATTAATAATATCTAATAATAATAATCAAGATGAAATTTGAAACGAGTATTTATGTTGAATTTGTTACTATAAAAAGATTATTATTATTATTATTATTAGTAGTAGTAGTAGTAGTAGTAGTAGTAGTAGTAGTAGTAGTAGTAGTAGTAGTAGTAGTAGTAGTAGTAGTAGTAGTAGTAGTAGTAGTAGTAGTAGTAGTAGTAGCAGTAGCAGTAGCAGTAGCAGTAGTAGTCGTAGTCGTAGTAGTACTGCCATCATTATTATCATCATCGTCATCATCGTAATCCGCATTATAATAATAATAATAATAATTATTATTATTATTGTTGTTGTTGTTGTGATTTTTATTATTATGAAATTTGAAAAAATGAAACGAAAACTTTTACAATTTCGAAAGGAAAATTGTTGTAATGGAATGTAGAGCAACATGTCGCGTGACTTACCGTAACGTGGACTTGCAATTTCATATTCCAATTCTAAAATTTAAGCGTAATAATACGGTTATTAGTTACTACATACAATAGATGCTCGTGAAATGTTTCATTCGTTTGCCAAACTAACCTCTTCGTCGAAGCATACGTCCAAATTCATTAGCAACTTGAGGAGAAAAAAGAAAAAAAAATAGTTAAGTTATCACAGATAAGTAAAAATATGTTATAGAATATTTTATCCAAGGTCCCAAAAGTGACACTTCGAGTAGTATAGGTTGCCATGGAAACACTTACATCTCTTTGAGCTAGGTCCACATAGGTGACTTTTTGAAACATCAACGCCATAGTGCGCAAGAGAAGCTACGGCTGCGGGTGAACAGTCTGCGTTACGTCTTTCTGCTGCAGAAAAATCAAAAAATATATATAAATATTATTATTAATCCGTTTGAATTTCATATTTTCAAAAGTAAGTTTTTGGTTCAGCTCTGCCTTGGATCATCTATAAAATCTGTGTATGATTCTTACCTCTAGGAGCAGCTGCCTCTCCTGAAAAAATAATAAAAGATCTCTTAGTATAGGATAAGTATATATAATAGCTATTTCAAAAACGTTGGTCTGCCCTTTGAATTCTGCGGGTGCAACCACATGACTCAAATTCCATTGAGATATGAATAAGAATGAAACAGCCGCCATCTAGGTTGAGAGAAGAAGAGAAGCTAAAGTTGCTGTAATACGAGCAACAAATTCGTGCAACATGTCGCACAACATTGTTGCGTTGCAAGTTGCAGAGCGAATGTTGCTCTTGTTAGTATCTCCTCGTGCAACTACAAAATTTTGCGCGCGACTTTGGTACTCGGAAGTAGAAGCTCTTTCTATTCTTAGCTACAATAACAACACAAAAAATGTTGCGCGCGGGGCGGCAATACGAGCAATATTTACTCTGCAACTTGCAATGCAACAGTGTTGCGCGACAAGGTGTCACGATTTTGTAACGATTTTGTAACGACTGATTTTGTAACGATTTTGTAACGATTTCGTAACGATTTTGTAACGATTTTGTTGCTCGTATTAACGCACCTTAACGAGAAATGCTTTGCTATCGTCAACCAACGTGGCGGCTATTACGTAACATGCACCACAATAATACTGAATATTTTACAGTGAATGGTTGCAACCTCAGTCGTCGCGGTAAATCTAACAAGAGTCTTGGGCCAGACCGCATTCTCCCAGAACAAGTTATCTAGTGCTATTTTAAGGTGCAGTGCCTACGAATATCTCTATTCGATCTATCGTGTTCAATAAGTGCTTTTTTTGAATACTAACTCAGGTTTTCGAATGCTGCCGCCATTTTCCCTTTCCTGGCCACTAAAAGAACGAATGATAGATACTTATAAACAGGGTACTTTTAGTATATAACAATAGTAAAGTGTTTATTTAGTATTAATAAGAAAGCTCATTGCCGGCGAATTCCACGTATATTATGCGTGCGCTTTCGCAACCCTAAAGATGGCCGCTTATGATGCCGAAAGCTTCGTTCAATTAAATACAAATCTTAGCGCAGATGAAACAACATCTTTAATTAATTCCGATATAGTTTTTAAGAGCATTGATGTGTATATTGATTGTTTTATCAAACAAAGAATATCGAATATTGGTGTTCCATGAAAAACATTTTGATATTTCGATCGCCATATTGAATTTATCTATTTAAGACCTAAAGTTGAATAGCGATCAAGATATTGTGTTGAGCACAGTGGCTCAAAAGATTCGCCTTTATTTGTTTGTGATAAAAGACGAGCAATTGATGAAACGATATTCATTCAGGAAAAAAGAACAATCCGCAGAAAAATGTCTGCAAGGGTTTTCAACTTGGACCGTAAATAATACTGGATTATTAGAAATGTAGAAATATTTTGGCTCCATGCCAATAGGAAAAAAAGTTCAGCATCCAGATATCTTAGAGATTGGCTCAGACTTTTAAGCTAATTTAGGATGTTTTGAAAGTAAAGTAAAGTGCCTGCCCATTTAGTGCTTTCGCCTAATTTTCATTTTTTTGACCAAAAAGTAAAGAATTACAGTATCCGGTGACCTTGTGTAACAGATGGTAAAAGGGCTAGCCTGCTCATAATTGAATTTTGTATTTTCTCTAAGTTCGGTATTAAAGTATTAACTGCGTTAAATGGCTTTGCTAAAGTCAGAGTTGCCTTAATTGTCCGGTTCTTAGGATGAAGGTGAATTATGTTTTTAACATTCCTAATGCTTTCCTTATCCATTTTCGTTCTCATATTCATTTTGTAGATCGAGATAAATGGATTTTATTTTGCAATGGAATCTGTCCATTGCCTATGGCGGTTTTGCAGCTAAATACACGGCTGTACTCGCTCAAATAATTCCTTCTCGTTCTCATGTTCATTTGATACATCGAGATAAATAGTCCGAGGAATTTTTTCCTTGCCTATGGCGGTATTTTCAGCCTGTACTCGCATGTCGGAAGCGAGCTAATCGCGGGATATATCTGATACTAGACATTTGAATGTATCCTAGTGTCTACATGCTGAAAATAGTTTTAAAAGCATGGAATGAAATCTTAAAACTGGTATGATGCTGATATCGTCAGCGGATTTTTTTGCCTTCAAAGAGACTCTCAGACAAAGTGGCTGTTTGGTGGGTTATGTTTCGTTGAATGTACGTCCGTTTGTTGTTGCTGTCGTTGTCATGGTTATTGCTACATGCCGTTAGCTGCCATGTGTCTGTTGGCTTCTTCGAATACTTAGTGTTACGTTTGATGTTGTTGTTGCAGTTGTGTTTGTGCTCGCTGGTGCATGCTGTATCTGCTATTTCTTCTCTGTGTTGCTGTTGCTGTTGCTGTTGCTGTTGCTGTTGCTGTTGCTGTTGCTGTTGCTGTTGCTGTTGCTGTTGCTGTTGCTGTTGCTGTTGCTGTTGCTGTTGCTGTTGCTGTTGCTGTTGCTGTTGCTGTTGCTGTTGCTGTTGCTGTTGCTGTTGCTGTTATTTGCACACGTTCAGTTCTCTCGTTGTCTAGCTTCGTTACGATGATATTCAGTTAGAGCGCTTTTAGTATGAATGGGAAACATGCGGTACTGACTTACAGCACGTACACGGTACAACATGCCGTAACATTGAAATGGCTTCCCATAAGAATGGTTATCATAAGAGTAGGAAACATGCGGTACTGACTTACAGTACGTACACGGTACGACATGCCGTAACATTGAAATGGCTTCCCATAAGAATGGTTATCATAAGAGTAGGAAACATGCGGTACTGACTTACAGTACGTATACACGGTACAACATGCCGTAACATTGAAATGGCTTCCCATAAGAATGGTTATCATAAGAGTAGGAAACATGCGGTACTGACTTACAGTACGTATACACGGTACAACATACCGTAACATTGAAATGGCTTCCCATTGTCATTCTGTATTATTAACTCAAACATATCGCGTAGTTACGCCGGCTACGGTAAGAAAGGGTACGATTACAGTACAGTTACGAATTTGCCGTATCGCATCCCACTCATACGGAAACCGCTCTAATATCATTTTAATTTAGATGATAACACCTGTTCAAACTCAATCTAACCCACGCCAATTGCAAATCAAAGAAAATAACTGACTCGCTAGAGACTGCTAGGAATTCTTCCCCCGAACGCATCTGGATATCGTGCCGCTATCGTATGCATCAACGTCCTTCAAGATTGCGGATGCTGGTTTGAACTATCTAGATGGTAACCCTAATACTTGATTATATTATTTGATCAAAATGTGTAGTGTCGCAACATTGAAAGACTGAATTCGATGCGTTTTTAAAAAAATTCTCTTTCAAAAGGAAAACAAAAAAGTAATGAGAGGAATTGATATTCCAAAACATAATAATAGAAAGCAGTAAAAAATGATAGATAACCAAATAACGATATCAGTAGAAAAAAATCTTGAACTCAAAGCTATATTCCTAACCTCGTATATTGAACTATGGGATAGCGCCAACATAGGAGAACATTCTTCCTCTATTGCGCAGTCTTAACTAAGGAAGATGGGAAACGGCGCGCGAAATAGATGGATGGATGACATCTATGATACGGGGGATGGGGGTGGGGGGTCTAACTTAGAAGCTAATTTCCCAAACGAAAATGAATACCACGATCCTAAATATTAAGACTGCAATGAGAGATTCAGCATGGAGAAGTACCCGGTGATAAAGATCTAAGGATTGTACGTACATCGCTGATAGAGCAAAGTATGTAAAGGGAAAGCCCTTCCGTTCAATGATACGCGCATGGGAAATGGACAAAAGGGTTCACGATAAATATCAGTTTTATAGGCAAAGAGATGGACTAACTGATACGTTTGTACTTCTTGATCAAAGAATATACTAAATTCGTGTCCTTAGGAGTATTATTTTGACGAAATGATTCACCTCACACGTCGAATTCTTGCAGAAATTATTCATGAATATTACTAAACGTATCTCTTTGATCCTACGCATTAAAGGATTGGAAATAGGTTATCTATTTGGGAAAAAAATTGCTTGATCCAGATGTGAAAATACTTGTTAGTGCTTTGTGATGTACTTAGAAATAGTATTGATGTATTTTGACGCCAAAAGCTGGCCTAAGGACTGCTAGAGTACATCTAATATCTCTTTTTCCGATGATAAAAGATAAAAATCTTTTGAGATTGCTTTACAGTATATTATAGTTCATTCTTCACTCTTAGACTTGCAGACTCTTGAAATTTCATGTGTTTCATAACCTTATCTTATACAAGGCAATGATGCTCTCAGCAATTTTCTAATCCCTTTTGCATTGGGTCTTTCTTGGACATACTTCAAAACAATCTTAGGTCCTGTAAGGAATTCGAAAGATGGTGTAGCGCCGAGTGTCGGTCGACTCTCAGTCACCTCTGTATTCTCAGCCTCGATTCCTAAACTCTATTTTTGATTCGGATTTTATTTCCTAAATCCTCCCTTTATTGGAGAGTTTTCTCCAGGTTCTCTGGTTTTCCTCCCTCCGCAAAACCCAACTCAATAAATTCCACTGAATTGGATCTGTGAATAGCCGAGTTCAGTTTGTTGAACGAATATTGATGGAATTTTTCCGATAAAAAATTTCAAAACAAAACCCCGCTTGTTCTGTAAACGTTTTGATCATCCGGAATACTTGATCTTCGAATATCAAATAAGCAATTTTAATTTACGAACTGAATGCCGTAAAAAATGCAAGAAAACTAAGGCTTTAAATGCGGAAAGTTTGGATTGAAAAGATCTTCAAGAAACATCAACAAAAAAATTTTAATAAAAAAAATTCGTTTCAAAGGAATGAGTGAATTTTGATTCCCATTATCTCATAAATATCCAAAAGTATAGTAACTAGATGAATATAGAATGATGTTAATACATATACCATTCCATAGAAGGACAGATGTTTTCGGTCAGGACAAAGGCAATTCACTTCAAACTCCAATAAAAGAAGAAAAAAATTAAGATTTGCAAAGAAATTTTTTCTTCAAAAAAGTTCTTGTGAATTTAGTGAAGGATTGACAAGTACAGAGTTGAGAGAACTTTGAGAGATGTAGTTTTATCGATAAAAAAAGGTAAAACGCTTTTAAAAGGTGTGAGTTTAGAACGAGAGGTGTGTAAAAAAAATTCATATTTGACGAAAGATCCGATGCAGTTCAATGATCTATTCATTTTACTCCATAACGACAACATATTGAACTTTTTGAGTCAAATTTCTTCTCACTAAAATTAGTTCCCGGAGCAAAAATAAAAACAGAATCGACGAGTTGTTTTACTTTAGGCCTCCAAGCGGCTCTCTTAAGTACTTACACGCTCTGTGACTAGAAAATAGGGTTTATATTTGAGAATAATGAAGTAATTCAAACATAGCCTGAATTTCCTCCACGATTGTTTTCATTCAAACTTTATAATTCAAGTTGTTTATCATTCTCAGTATGAAAGCGGAAATGTTTGACGTCTCTGTCGAAAAGAAGTTTGAAGATGCCGTATTCAATCTGCTAGGATTAATTTTTTTCTTCTTCTTTTATTGAAATGACGTGAAATGACAGGTCTACTCTGTCAAGTCTCATCTTCGATGAAAATTTCTCGGGGCGAGGAGCGTGGGGTCTCTAGTGTTATATAGTTTGGGCGTCTGTTTTAGCTTGTTACTGGGAGAATTTCAAACCATTGCAGCTGCTTTATCGGCTCAAGTTTATCTAAAAATCTCATATAAAAATATTTACCGGGGAAGCTCAGGAAACTCTGTGATTATAACTAAAAATGATTCATAAATCCAATAATGATTTGGGGATGAAGTGTGACATTATGTTTTGAGCTAGGAATTTTTGGTTCTTGCGAGGGATGAATCGAAGAAGCGAGTGAAGTTAAGGGAAAGAGAAAGAAGATAAAATGGAGACGAATCAAATTCAAGGCGCCAAATTCTAAAGCAGCTTAGATTTACCCCTAGCCAAACATTCCAGGTATTTTTTATTAGATTTTGCTTCGCGATTTAATGAAAAAAGTAAATATACAAATATAAAATAAATCATCAAACAAGCGCAACAAAGTTTACACAGTAGGCCAGTAAGATGAAAATGATTATCTGTCTTATTTGATAATTGGAAAGGCAAAAAAGTAAACTTCATATGAAAGGGCAATTTTAATAAGAATTGAGTGAGAATTAATTCAGGGAAATGAAAAATTTATATATTATCTTCGCTATGAGCGTTGGCCGAAAACATCGACGGTATAATATTTACACAGAGCTGTGCTAATACGAGTAAAATTCCTTTTCGTGTTTGCATAGTTTACTTTGTTTATATATAAGTTACAGTGAACTTGGATCATTATAATTTTTTTCCCCGTTTGTATTATATTTTGTGGAAACCGACGGATGTTATCAGAAATTGTTTTATAAAAAATTAAGAAAATATTTCCGGATATTTTGGCGTAGTTCAAAAAACGGACACCTTGAAGTGTTTATTGAAAATAAAGTAGAGAATTCCGAGTTGTTAGTTAGTAGTTAGCTTAAATAACAACTATTTCATCCTACGCTCAAAAGACCAGTAAAAACCACTGAAGGAAAAATTATTTCTCAAAAAATGTGCAATAAATCAAGAAAGACGACCAAGTAAATTAATGTTAAAATGAAGTATGAAAAACGAGAAGTCTAACCTGTAATTATATTAGTGATTTTGCTGACATTTTTAAGTAGATAATAGTAGGGGTTGGTAGAGGGAATACCATTTATTTTACGCAAAAATGGACCGTGAATTATGAAAAATTTGACGTTTGAAGGTAATTGCAGGGGGGAGAGTCTTATATAAAAAATTTCCCGAAAATATATTTTTTCTTCTTCTGTGGTTTGATTCAAAAATCTTAGAAAACGCGTTTGGAACTCGAAACTTTCGATTTCCTCGTTTAATGTTGCGGGGAGAAACTTTAATTCTATTATTTTTTCGATTAATCTTGCTTTTTATAGTATATGTTTTGAATTAAAAAAGCTCCAATAAAATTGGGATCGTAAATAAAAAAGACTTAAAATGTCAAATTTAATTTTCAAGAATATGATGACAAATGTCATTTAACAGGTTTTTTTCTCTCTTTCCAAGTCGGGAATGTATCCGTGAGAGAAACAATTGCTATACATTACACTTCCAGGAAAATATTAATCATCTCTTACTAACTTTTTTCTCGTTAATCATGAGTTAATTCAACCGGATAATTTACAATGATCTTTCTTTTTTTAATGTCAGTGAAATTGAGCCTCATAAAAACGATTATTTCTATAACATTTATGAACGTTTTCTTATGAAAAATATTTCAAACGTATTTTTTTTGAAGAAGTGAAAAAAAAAAGGAGTTGTTAATCTTGTTCTCTCGAACAAGGATTTCCCCGGCGAATAAAACTGAGTGAAGTTGGATTTTTAAAGGGTTTAGAAGTGATAAGATAACTAACTTAGGAAAGTTTGAAACAGTATAGTTATCAAAAGTTGGGTGGTGTTTGGCGCGGTTTGGTCACTGCGTTGTTATCATGTCGTTGTTCGTGGTCAATCTCAAGCTGTTTTTCTCCATAACATCACAAACACAGCAAGTTAAAATTACACACAAAAAACATTATATCTACTTACTTCTTTCTTCATTTGGAAAAGCCCCTAGGATAAGAAATCCAAATAAAAGTAAGTCAGCGAAAACAAGCATTAATTTAGGCGGTTTCTTTTATAACAACAATGTTGAATTATGACGTTTCAAAGATTGAAAGCTGCTCTGAAATTTTTCTTCGCAGGTGCTACAACTTTTCATTTCTTAAACCTTCTATTTCTCGATTGCATCTCACCGTTCTATTTCCAAAATAACCTCTCAACGTTCTTCAAAATGCCTAAATCTTTTCATGTACTTTTGAACAGCTTTTTAGAAAGTTTGAACAATTTTTTTAATGCCTCAGAGACGAATTCTTTTGAAAATGTAAGTGTAAAAAAACTGATAAATATGAAGTACCAAAAAACACGTCTTTTAAATACTATATTTTTTGATGTTTTGAAAACATCTTTTGTGATGAGAACTTAAATGAAAAATGAGAAAGAAAGATAGAAAAATGAAATTATTATTTGTTTTTTTCCGTATCTTTGAATTTATCGCTAGTATTGAGAAAATAAACACAAAAACTCGACCGAAAAAGGACATTTCAAAAAAATTTCCTTACTGTTACTTAAAGAAAAAGTTAACTAAAAAAGAACCCAGTTATCGCTTCTAAATTTAGAAATAGACAGAATGAACAAAAACAAAAAAGCCTTGGTAAATTATAACTTATATAAAATATTTGAATGATAGAAAGATGTACATTATTCTTACATGTTAGGGCGACGCATGAAGCGAGTACAAAGAACACTGCTAGCTTGCTCATCTTGGAGTAATAAAGCTTTCTTGTGTCTTGTTTGGAACTGTAGTTATGTTCTCTACTCGCGAACTGTACTGAAGCACTACAGGATTCCTCCTTTTATAAGTGTTTCATAATACGAAGCAAAATTGAGGCTCAGAGATCTGGAAGCTGAGTGGCTGACAACTTCAAAATTAGCACAAATAGCTGAGCTGCTTCTCGCGATTGGTTTTGCTTCTTTCTAGGGAGTGATTGTGGCGCGTGTTAATCAACCATCTGGCGACGCTCTCACGGTTGCGAATAAAAGTTCATAATGATAGGGTAGGCAGTTAAAAAGCGGTGGAATTTATTTAGTTTCAATTTAGCAATTGCATAGAGAAATAATCCTTTACATACGTAAGCAAAGTACTGTAAAATATTTATGCCATGCTAATCTGTTTTGTTGTATATAGCATTGTTTATAGGCTTCCGTACGTAGGAGTAAAGTCTGAACAAACATTTCATGTTTTCAGAAAATAACTATACTCATCATATCGGGATCAACCAACGGGAAAAAATCCAATTCCACGCCCAAACGAAAGTCATTAGTTTAGAAATCTTTAGGGATGCTTTCGTTGAATTTTATTTTGTTCAGAGTTTATTTTCTCCAAAAAATTCTGTTCAAATGTTCAGGGCTGTGATAGGATAATGAATTCCATACTTCCGTTTGACTCAAAAAGTTTTTTAATTGATATATCGTTTGTGTTAGACTTTAAATAAAGGCTTCAACCTTGCCGAATACTGTGATTAATATTTTATTACTATAGATATTACAAATCGAATTTTCATTAGCATCCTACGCTCTATCCTACATTGTTTGGAATACAAGTCCGTTGTAAACAAGCAGAACATGTTATCATGAAAAAAAACCCGCGTAAAAAATTTTTTTGAACAAATTTTTTCGAGCTAAAGAAAATATTTGGAATTTTGACAGTCGAAAGCTCTCCACGAGTGTTCTTGTAAAACACTACCTTTTTCATAATAAATTCATTGAATGATTTTGCAAACCCTTTATTTTCTTCGTTATTTTTTCTTTCTCCATCAATATCCTCCAATCATCTTGCTACTTAATTTTTACTCGGTGTAGCTTAACTTCTTGATCTTTAAAAATTAATCTTATTATTTCTTTTTACACCAGAAGTTTTGCACTGTTTATTTTTACTTAAAATGTGTTGAAAAACTTAACTATTATTCTAAATAAAACGTAATTAAAACTATAGTTGACTTCGGTGGAAATAGCTGAACATGACAAGGCATGCACTTTACTGGATTCCCATAACTATATTATTTCCACACGCGAAGAAAGGTTGTTCTTCTAATGAGTCTTTCTCACGTAGACTAAATCACTCAAGGCTTTCATTAAATCTGTCGAAATCATTTTTAGTAAATGCGTAACTCGGCTCGTATTTTTATTAAAAAAATTGTCATCAATAACTTGCCCATAAATCAACTCCCTTTATGTGTACTCAAAACCTAAGCTTTTTACTCGTTAAAACTCAAACAATCTCGATCCGACCAGGATATAATATAATTTAGAGAGTCTGTTTTTATTTGGACTCCAACTCGATGTAGGCGTGTTTCCCAAAGTAAACATTAGAGCTGGAAGATACTAGACGTTATTAAATTTCACATATCACAGCAAGGATTTCAGAATGATTAATAAAACATATGATATGCGTACATGACTTGAAATATACTTTTTCGTGATTAAAGTTTCTACGTAGTTTTATTATCCTTCTCTTCCTTCCGATTTCGTCCTTTTTTCTCAATGCTTCATATTTAGAAGAGATTATTATCTATAGTTCTCATAAGAGTAAGACAAATTGTCAAGTATTGGTAGAGATTTTGCTTCAAATTAGGAAAGAGAATGCGGAATAATTATGATTATGTAAGTGGATCGAATTTCGTTGATTTGGCAGAAATTGTGATCTAGTTGAATAGAATAGATTCAAAATGAAAATAGTATAAGAATAAGAATAGAAAATAGAATAAGAATAAGAATAGAACTGAAGAATAGAATAAAATAAAATAGTTGAATAAAATCAGTAAAACAAATAAACAAAACAAAATGAAATGAAATAATTCAAAAAATATAAAATAATAAAAATAAGAATAGTTAGGTGTTAAGTCTTGCATTAAATTACATTGATTTCAATCTGACTCAGAAATATTATTTTTGTATCGAAAAGTAACTAAATCCTGGGTGTTTTTAGAAAAAATAAACAAGCTAGGATTCTTGGATTTTATATTTAAATAAAGGGAAAAAATAAATTGCAAACGTATTTAAGAATTCTCCTAATTCAGATACATTAGATAAATTGACCATAATAACTTCAATGGAATTTAGGAGCCAGTGTATTAATGACATGATTGTTAAAGTTCCCAAGATCGTAAAAATATTTATATTTGGTATTTCTGTTTGAAAAACTAAAGAGAACAGAAGGATTTTGAATTATACAGTTTTCATTTCTGATGGCATGTGAAAAGTGGGTGGAAATAAAGAGGCGTAAAAATCTCCTCTCTCTCTCTCTCTCTCTCTCTCTCTCTCTCTCTCTCTCTCTCTCTCTCTCTCTCTCTCTCTCTCTCTCTCTCTCTCTCTCTCTCTCTCTCTCTCTCTCTCTCTCTCTCTCTCTCTCTCTCTCTCTCTCTCTCTCTCTTACACTCTCTCTCTCTCTCTCTCTCTCTTACACTCACACTCACTCACTCACTAACACACACATACATCTCCGCGTAGTTATAATTTCTCAATGATTCTGAAAACTAAGGGCTTGTGTACAAGAAAAGGCGCATGAAATTCTATCACCTCCTGTTTATTAGGGGGAAACAATATCTAGTTGTTTGTTTTTTAGACTGCCTCATTTAAACGATAGCTGGGACAAACTTCATTTCTGTAAACATATCATGTTTACAACGCACGACAAGGCTTTTGTTATTCCCAACTCCCTATCCAATAATTAGTAAATATTGACATCACTCTTTTTTTTTTCACGTATTGTTTTGATTATTGTCGTCCATGGAATGTGAATTTGCTATAATTGATGACACTCGAGTGTATTTTGAGAAAAGTTTTAATGATAGCGAAGATGAATATACAAAGATAGTCAATAAAAATCGTGATGAGTTCTTTCTTTCCTACTGGAGTTTGTTTAAACCCGAAAAAAAAATCAATCTGAAAATTAAAAAAATCCTTACATACTTAAGGCGCGATTACACGGAGTAATTTTCTCTGCAACTTGTCTCGCAACGGCGTTGTTGTTACACAAGTTGCACGGAACATTGCGGTGTGTAACCTACAGTGCAATTTGGAAAATGTTTAACGCGAGACAAGTTGCAGCAATCGTTGCGAAAAGTAGAATTCGTTTCTTCTTTTGGCAACGATTGCGTCTCCGCAACTTGTGTTGGAATGCCGTTACGTATGCGAGACAAGTTGCAGAGAAAATTACTTCGTGTGATCGCGCCTTTAATAGGTTTTAGCTTGTTGAATATACATTTTTCTCTTTTCATTCCTTCCTTCATTTATTCTTTCCTTTCCTTTCCTTTCCTTTCTTCTTCGTTTTTTTTTTTTGCTATTATTTTTCGCTTGGTTTTCGAAATCTTTCATTTTTACAAAAGAAAAAATCGAATAACAATGTCAACACTTACAGTTATATAGTTATAAACAATTCTCCAACTAAACTTAGCTTTCTTTGGTTTTTGGCTCAAAACATCTTTCATTATCATATTGACAAAGTCCTGGTCCTAAAGAATTTCATAATCATTTCTAAATCTAGAGATAACATTGACTGCAATTTGTTCAATCATTTCACTGAGTATTTTTGGGAATATCTGCCGACCTATTCCAAGTCAATATCAACATTGATAACGAGTGTACAATAAAATACTATTTGCAAGTTCAATACTGTAAGCGTAGCTTATGAGGATTCAACAGAAAGACGTTTCTAAGACGCAGATAAGGCTATGCTTCGAGGACTTCCTCTGAGTTCTCCACCGCTTTTCCTCCCTGCGAAAATTTCAACGTGTTCAAAGTTCGTACCCACATAATTGACCTACGCTGTATAACGGTGTCCCCGCCATTGCGACCATAAACATTTTTAAACAGTTTTTACAACCATCACTCCCCGTCGGGGCTCTTCCGTGAGGTTTGCTCCACACACATTACCACTACATTCTATATTTACAACATTCAACACTCAACTCACATGTTGATTTTTACGGAGGGAGGAAAACCAGAGAACCTGGAGAAAAACTCTCGTGGCACAGGAGAGAACAACACATCAAACAAACTCAACTAACATATGATCCAGCTTGACAGATGACCATAGCAGCAAAGCTTGTAAATTTTTAATTTTTTAATTTCAATCTTTTTACTAAAGATTATGACACATTAAAAGATGTTGTTTCCATAAGTTTTCAATAACAATTTCTACTCGAGTTCTTACGAAAACAAAACTAGTTGTCCCAAGAACGCGTAACAAATTTTTCCAGTTTTTATCAGTTTACAAACTTTTCACATTGCCGAAAACAAAACTATCAGCACGTTTCACAAAATAGCACAAAAATGCTGACTCATGGTAGCACACGGAAGATGTTATTGAACAGATGAGTACAGTATTTAGAAAGCAGTATTAAGCCATATAGCAAAAGTAATAAGCATTATTCGAAGTGGCTTACACAATCAGATGATGACAAAAAGAGCTCCATCTCCCTCCGGCCCCCAATCTTAAATCTGAGCTTAAATTCTTAAGGCTTCCTGAATATTAACTTTTTCATCTATAACGTTAATAAGTATCATTGTATATTGCGTGGGTACGCATGTTTGACGTCAAGCTTGAAACACAACCGAGTTAGAAAAAAGAGCTTAACTTTTCTTAACCTTGTTCACTTTCACTGTTCCTTTTTTTTTATAAGCTTTGGTCTACCTTATCATTGACTAACATCTACCTCTTTTAATACCTTATCAGCCTTTATCTACCTTCGTTTACTGTCATGTACCTTATCACCTATCTACTGCTATTATGTACATAATGTATTTGATGTGCCATATCAGCCTTTATCTACCTTCGTTTACTGTCATGTACCTTATCATCTATCTACTGCTATTATGTACATAATGTATTTGATGTGCCATGTCAGCCTTTATCTACCTTCATTTACTGTCATGTACCTTATCACCTATCTACTGCTATTATGTACATAATGTATTTGATGTGCCATGTCAGCCTTTATCTACCTTCATTTACTGTCATGTACCTTATCATCTATCTACTGCCATTCGGTACTTAATTAAAAAGACCTATCTACACTTGTACCATGTACCATGTACCATCAACTATTAGCCTTTATCTAGCCTATAATCTACCTTATAATCTATACTATCTACCGATGTTTATGTACTTCAAAGCCCATTTACAGTCACCATGTACTATGTCACTATTAGCCTTTATCTAGCTTATCATCTATCAGGTACTTATTAGGTACTTCAACACCTATCTACACTTACCATCTAGTACTATCACCTATTAACATCTACGACAAATATCCCACACCTTACCATCCACTATCTATCCTTATCTATCCTTATCTGTATAGTCTGATCAAGCAAAAAGAAATCAAAGTCAATATCGTAATAATAGTGTTGATGGTCATTCAAATCGTGATAACAATCATGTTTTTGTATGTAATATTTGGCCTGCGATTTGGTGGTCGATCTTTCGTGTCTCATAACTCACTTTGTCATAAGCGAAAAGTTTGTCATTTATCTCACTAACGTAATGAGTGGCTCTGATCTATCATTAGTTTTACTCTAGCACACTCTAGAAAATTCTTTCCTCTAGAAAACGATCTTCTCCTTGACTCAACTAAACGACTAAATGAGTGTTCCAACGTTATCTAACACGATGGGCAGTTCTAGCATCATACTTTATTCTAGAACACTCTAGAAAATTCTTCTCTCTAGAAAACGATCTGTCTCCTTGACTCAACTAAACGACTAAATGTTCCAAGTACTAAGAGTGTACTAAAACTAGTACATTCGGTCCTTTACTGTGCATTGCACGTTATTCCACATTTTTTGGTATCATTACCCTCCATGGCCTGTACATTAAAATTGCGTAATTTTTACTTTGTTTTTGATAAAACGTTTCATTTTTTGAGCTGTCAGTTTTCCAAATTTATGGCCTGGTGACATTTTGACACTTTGATAAACCAAAATTGATGAGCTCTTTTATATTGGGTTTGTCTTTGTATACCACCCTCCTATACGTTTGATGTACATACATACAAGCTCAAAGGATCGAGCGAGGGAGGTCTTCTTCCCCACTTTGACCTCCCTGGTTCCATTCATCTCTAATAAATGGAATATAAAAGATAAGTAATTATGAGCTAAAGTGTTCCACAAGGCTCAGTTATTGGTCCTTCAGGTGATTTTTTCTTATCTAATGGGGTACTCCATAAAACTCTAATCCAAGGACTTTCAATGGCCTCCTCTTACTACATTGCTTATACAATAGATTATATACTCAGTACGAGAAGTCATTAAAAAAACTTAAGGCTTTTAGAGATAAAATACTTAACGAACATAATTTCGATTACCTCTTCTTAAAACATATTTTGCACGAGTATATTTATCCTTTTTTCTTTTCATAAAAAAATCATACTGAATTAAAATATAAAACAAGAAGAAACAGATAAAGAATTGTAGAATTATTTTTTGATAGAAACTAGACTGAAATTTCACTAAAAATTTCAACAGTTTTGACCCGAAAATTTTTATTTTATGTTTTCATGGCTAACGCGTCCATTTTATGGCCTTTTTTCTGTTTCTTTTTTTTCGGATTTCAAAATGTAACAACCTTTATAATTAGTGTTTTTCTATACGTTTCTCCTTTTTCTATTTTCTTAGTCCTACTTGCTTCTGTCAGATGTCAGAGAAAGTAATATTCACTTACTGTATGTGACCATTATTTCTCTATTCTATTTCTTGTCAGAAAATCCTAACCCCATTGTTGTAAACTCTCCATGAATTCGTCTTTTTTACTTTCTTGACATCCTTCCGTCAGATGGTCAAAAATTCAAGCTACCTACCAGCTAGTTTTTTGTTCTTTTTTTCTCCGGTTCATTGAGATCTCAGTAAACGTTAACCCCTTGCTGTTTATCTATGAGAATTGTCAACAAAACGAATATCTGTGCATTCGCCATGGATTTTGTTTGATAGGCGTCAATGAAGTCAAAAGAACGCCCTCTTGTAACTCATAGATTAGACGAAAATGGCGGTATGATCAAAAGATCTACAAACGGTTTTCATACACAAGCGTATTCAGAAAAGGGAAGCCAATAGACCCTACTGTGAGATACAACAAAGAATCCGAAATTTCTTTGATTTCTAAGGAATATTTATCAATACGATTAAAACTCTAGTTTAATATTGATGGCGATAAGTTTGGTCTTACAGCTGGTCCACAAGAAATATAGCTGGACGGGTCGTTTTACTTTAGTGATTAGTACGATTATAAATATTGCAAAAGCTCTTTTCTTTAGATTTCGGTTTTTATAGAAAATCCATTTACTATTCTCTATATTCATTGCACATCATATATTGGGCTGCGATTAAATTCTTTAAACACAATATACAGAATGTTCTCCTCTTTGAGAATCGCAAACCAGATTATGAAAACGAATTGAGTGAGCAATTAGCTAGTAAAATATTGGAATGTTGTAGGTCTTTAGATATTCTTGCAACGCGGGCGGGAGAACTTCCTTGAATTTATAATAGAGAGTATCTGAGATGGAACTCTGCTAGCTTTCTAAATCTAAGCTTTTTTACTCCGACGAAAAAGTAACGTCAAAAACGTCAGTATTGTTACCAAATTTTTCACACTGTGTTTTGAACTTAAGATTTCGCTTTCTATTCACTTGTTGCTTGCTGAGCAGAGACTTAAACCTTCAGAAGAACCAATAGTAATTGTTTCGCACCCCCAACAGTTTTCTCCAACTCAATTCATTATACACCACTGCTGCACAAGTTTTGAATGCAAAATTGTACCTTGGAATGATTGGTTGTACGAAAATGTTGCCCAGTTTGAGCCGAGGGTTTTCGATAACGACTTACATCACGTATACGGTAAGGTATGCCGTAACAATGAACTAGCTGTCCATTTTCTTGTACGATCACCCCATTTAGTAAGACCAAAGTAAAGTGAGGTAAAAAATGCGGCTACTCTGCTCATGTGACAGAACAAATTTAGACACATTTTAAAAATTTTGTTGATAAAATATTTTTAATTAAAATAGCAAATTAAAAAACCATTAAACAGTATCATAAGCTGTTGGTTCGCGTTTTCTTGTGGGTTTTTTTCTTATTTCGACTCTGTCCTGAGGATGATCGAGTAGGTCGAAGGCTTGTCAAAATAAATGTAAAAAAACCCCAGAAGGTTGGAGCACCAATTTATTATAACCATGGTTTTTAACCCAACATACAAACACGTATTTGAGAATCTAAAATGGAGGATATGTGATGCCTTTCTAGGCAAAGGCCAACCGCCTTGAAATTGTTCTGGATTCGCAGCTGTCTACGATAGTTATGGTGATGATGGTGATGATGGTAGTGGTGGTGGTCGGATGATGATGATGATGATGACCGTTAATGATTATGGTGGTGATAATGAAAATGACCAATAGCAATATTAGTGCAATATTTTTTCAACAAAATGAAACAAAAACTTTAGACACGAAAACTATAACTTTATATCTAGAATGACCGGTAAATCTGGAGAAATCTCTTGAAATAAGAGAGCAAACCATTACCACCAGCTGAGTGTATTGAGACATACATCACACCGCTTTACATCGTTTTTTTCCAGAATATAAAAGTAATTGTTGAAGTACAGATTACAATTACTCATTTTTTTTAATTTTTTTTTTGTGATGACACTGTTCCAAACAAACTGGAAGTTTTTTCTAAAGGTCGCACACCAAATTTACCCTCAGGTTACAACTAACATTGATTGTATTCATTACCGATTTTATGGAATGATTTGAGGAAACACCTGCTCCGGTTCTAGAAAAAAACCAAGCCACTGCAAAAAAAAACCATCAAATTTTAAATCCTTTAAAAGCAAATTGCATGGTAAAATATGTTTTTTTTTTTTTTGGATAGTCGGGCTACAACTCAAGACTTTTCAGACCAAATTTTCTGCTCTTTTATTGATTTTTCACGTTCCCCATTGCTTGATTTGAAAACGAGTGCTCATTCACTTGTTCGTCATCTCGATTGGAAACACATTGCTGGCAATATATTGAGTTCGGGTCCCTACATACTTTTTATCCAGAGAAATCCTAATTTTTATTAAACAGGACTTGATCGAAATAGCGGCTTGTCATTGGCTTGCAAACAAATTGAATTGTCCTGAACGGTAAATAAAATGGCATGCAAGTAAAATTTGGCTGGTGAGCCAAAATTTATTCTTCCTGCAAAAAATGATTTTTTTTCAGTCCAATGGCTTTTTCGAGCATTAAGATAGGTTAATGAACGTTGATGACAGTTCTAGTACCTTTTGTACCATTACCAATGAACTCTAGTGAAGTAGACGATGATGTTCGCACGACGTGGGCTCAAACTTTCAACCTCTCAAATTCCCAACAACCCACTTACGGTGAATCTCCATGAATGAGCCCACTTACGAAATAATCCGCACTTGATCCTAAAGAGCTAGCAAGAAACATTAAAAGATTTTCAAGGATTTTTTGTTGCATATTGCCACTTTAAACCAAGAATCCAAAACGCATTCTCCGAGTTCAACACAATTGGCTCGTAATCGAAAACATTAACTACAACGCCCTCAATCGTAAGTAGCAACGCTTGAGGCACCGCTACTTGAAATGACACCATGCAAAACTCATAATAGTTACAAGTCTTTTGAGAGTTAATATATCTTCGATTTTAGTCCGAGAGCACCAACTGATAGAATTTTGTTTTAGCTTTGTCTACGTACGGCCGCCGGCCATCTTGAAAGAATGACGTCATCGATGAAATTCGAATTTCATAGAATTTGCTTCAAAATCGCGCGAAAAAAATTCAAGATAAGAAAGAAAGCAAAAAAGAAAACGAAAGGAAGGATGAAAGACAAAATAAAAGATCAAAAGCTTGCATGATAACCAACTGAAAGTTTACAAGAGCGAACTAATTGCAGCCACTGTACCGGAACTTTATAAGAAGAACCTCGAAACGAGGTACTTGAAACACCAAAACAATCCAAACCTCGAAATTATTAATACTTTTCTAGAACTTTAGTCACTTCAACTAAAGGAAGGCTGAAGTGTAAATTCTACCTTCGTCAGTTTTTTTTTTTTTTTTTCGGTGTGTGTAAAAGCAAAGGATTTCTGAATGTGAATTTTAAAATACTCTTCGCTGCTTTCTTGTGAGCCACAATATAATGGGAAGTTCTTATATAGCGCATTTCACATCGTTTCAATGCGCTTTACAATTTTTGACCAGTGGAGGACTTTACGGGCTGCATATTAAGGCGCTATTAGCAGCCGTGCAGCTTGCAATCGTGAGTGGATTGTTAGTAATTAGTGTTATGCCTCCAAATATGCACTTCATTAGTACAGTAGCAGAGTCCGGAAAATAGAGGTTTCGTTCAACTCACGGATCTGCCATAAGCATCGATTTTGAGGGACATTTCGCACGAAGATCGTAGTTTTTATGTGTAGAAAGGGATGGCAAACTGTTTGTATAAATATATTTATAAATGGTGTATTGTAATTGAAATTCGGATCCAACAACATTCTATCGTTTATCAGTGATCATGGCTTCCTAAACACACGAGAGTATATTGGAATGAAGTTTTCCTATTTATGTTGCATTTTTTTGCTTAACTCATCTAACATATTAATTACGTTATTATAGGAAATTAACGCTCCACGAAATTAAAGTATTGGAAATTAGCGAGACTCAAATTAACGCGAATTGAGGGCAAAAATACTTCCAAATGAAGAAAATTAACGCGAAAGAGAAGTCAAAATTCCCATCTAAATAAAACCAACGCGATGGACACTAAGATAACTCATCTGAAAGTGAAAATGAAGAGTTTGTAGAATGAAAAACGAAAATATAATTTCCGAAAAAAAACTGAAATGTTGTTGTCATAAAGTGACTACCTGTAATGTTCAGTTTTGAAATAAATAATTTTTCAAAAGTAGATTAAAGATAAAATTGCTAGAAATTCATATCGTGAAAATTAACGTTCCACTTTATTAATGATATGGAAATTAACCTTAAAAGAAATGAACACGACTTAAATTAACGCGATTTTTTGAAATTCGCGTTAATTTCATGGAGCGTTAATTTCCTATAATAAGGTAGATAGGTAGATACGAATTGTGTGAGGTCGTGCGATTTGGTGCAAAGTCAGTAAAAGCTGCACTAAATTCAACGGTCAAAGTCATACAGACTGACTAATTTCCTACCTTCTGAATCCGCCATGATCAAGGGGATCGTAAGGCAGAGAGATATTATCGCAGCAATCTTCATCTTCTACACACTTGAGCTTCAAGGTTTGGGTGCGTTTGGTCGTCACTAGCAGTGGAAGTACCAAAGAAAGGAATGGACAACGCGTTTTAAAGCCCGCGAAACGACGAATCCCCGGATGTAAGTAAAATTGAATATCGACCAAGTTAATGAGCTATTCTTTATTATTGAATGTATTCAAGATTTAGTTTTTGACGCGCTTTTTGGGGGGAATTCCTTGAAAGAAAGTTAGAAATTAATGAATAAATGGATGAATGAAATAATTAAATATTGATGAACAAATTAAATGAATAAATGATAAAAACAAGTGAATGGATGGATGGATGGACGGCTGCATAAGTAAATAAATGAGTGTAATTAGCCCTTTCTTCACAGATGCTATATTTCTAGCAAATTCTAATCACGCCATAAAGTCTGAAGACTTACCATTTTTACATTTGTTCAGTAAGGTAAAAGTAAACCAAAAAACAGTTGGCTCTCTTTCATATATCTTCAGAAAAAAGAGCACTATGCTTTAATGAGAATTAAAAAGGTACCGACTTTAAAAATAAGCGCCGTTGAGACTCGCCTTTGATGACCCAAAATGAACGCCTTCAAGGGTCTGTTTTCATTTCAGTTTAAGGGGGGACTTACCTATTTACCAGCCACAGTTGCTAAGGAAAGGTTTTAAACTGAATGTCTAAGAGATTTTTGTAATGTTTTAAGCTCATGATGAAAAAACAACTTGCGAAATAGACCATTTTCTGATATGTGTGATGACGTCATCACTCTTGCGTCATTAATGGCGACGTCCTAGAAGAAATTAAGGTCCCGTGCATCGTACTGTCTCCCATACTAACTCTTGGTAAAGGCTCATCTCAGGTCCGTTTTTGGAGAAATCCCATGTAATAGACCATTTGTAACAAACAGTCGCGTGCTGATATATCACTTTGATAACGAATCACTTCAGCCCAAGGTCCCTTGGGGAAGGCTCTGCTGGATGGCAAACAAACTTTAAACTGATTGATTCGTATCTTGAAATCAAAAGTATCTTATAAGAGAAAAAAAGTATTTTGGAAAAGGTCTTGGATATGACATTAGTAATCCCGCAAAAAAAATAAAAAATAAAGGAAGCCCGTATTTTTTTTGACATCCAGTAACAGTCACGTGACTGTTTGTCAGTTTGTTGCAAAAGGCCTATTGGCGATGATCTGAATCCACAGTGCATCAAATCAAAATTACATTAGAATTCATTAGAAGCGGAAGTCGCTTAATTATCAGTCATTCACTTAGCCATTTATTTACTTCTACTTCGTGTTTATTTTAGTATCTGTTTCTCTAAACTTGCAATCTGGTGTTCTTGCCCAACTTTAGGGGCGCATGACCGTTTACAATCTGATATTGGACTCCTTTAAAAAGGCTCATATGTTCCTGTCCAAAAGCATTTCCACTTGATGTGATTAAAGTATAACAGTTTTATGAATATCGTAACATGTTAGAATAAGTTTTAACTGAATTATAGTTTGAAATTACACGAAAAATGACGTTTGATAATAAACTTCCTTAAAAAATATTCGCCCAAAATCCTAAGTAACATAATTGACTATATATATATATAATCTTTTATGGTAAAACTAGTCACGAAATACAGAACGACGTTTTGGTGTTCATCTAACGCCATTATCAAGCTCGACAACGAAACGTCGTTCTGTATTTAGTGACTAGTTTTACCATAAAATCTACATCCAAAAATGTATTATATATCAGAACTTCTGTATATATATAATCTACCTGAATATTAACAATGCCAATCCATGGGCTACAATAATTCAACAAGCAACTTAACTCTATTTTATGTTGTTTTTTTTTTACACGTACGACTTGGGAGAATCAGGAGCGGATCCTTCTTTTCCCCTAAAATAAAATGCAAAAATAAACAAAGTAAGAGTTAATGAAACTCCAGCGAAAGAAAGTTTTATCAGATAGCTTTTTGAAATTTACTTACCGTGGTGATTTCGTCACTCCATTGGCAGGAAACGTAAATTGCCTCACGGCTGGAGTCAGTGTTATGGTTGGTGTTTTAGGCTGTTTATTTCTCTCGGCGTACCAGTCTCGTTCACGGCGCATGCGCTCGATTTCGTCAGCTCTTTTCTGTTCGAACAAGACATACACTCAATGGAACCTTCTGAAAATTATCTTGAATGCGACGCTAACATGGAAATACAAAAGGAATGCACACAAATTCCATCGAGAAAAAGTGTGATTTCTTTTGTGTTTCATGTTGGCCTCGCATCCAAGATAATTTTGAGAAGGGTCAATTGCAAAATCATTGTCGGGTTCAAGACATAGAACATAGAAGCTGAGACTGAAAGGTATTCTGGGAAATGACGCAATTATCCTCTGATGTATTCGTTTGAGATACACAGTCGATATGAAACATGTTAAAAGTCTTCATGCTTTCTGTCAGTGCAACAATTTATGAACATATCAAGAGTTGTATCAGTAGATACATCTTATTAACGAACTTTAATGTACCATGATATACAAGTTTACAGGGAAAAAGGAACAGTGCAAGGCAATAGACCTTTTTAGCTTCGTATGCAAATTGCCCATTTCAGACCACATGACATTCCCTTGAGAAATGCTCTTTTGTTAAAATATTTACACATGAAAGAATCAGCTCCCAAGAGTGACATCACATGGTCTGAAATGGGCACAACAAACAACGAAGCTGAAAAGGTCTATTGATAGGTTGCTTGCGATCATTCCCCGGTCAAACAAACACCAATATCATGTTGTTTCATAAGCCAGTTCAAAGTTTAAGAATCGTTTTCAGTGCGCATGCGATTTTATCCCGAATTTCTCACCTTCTTTTGTTTAAACCTTCTTTTGTTTTTAATTAAACAAAAGAAGGTGAGAAATTCGGGATAAAATCGCTTATATTGTGACAATCGGCATTTTTATAAATACTGCAAACACAGTGCTTGTGCCCGGCGGTTGCCCTCGTAACGCGCATGCGTCTTAGATAATAACTTTAGCAAAGTACCTACCTTATAGAGGTGGGCAAACTTCATCAGCTCACGATTAGCGACTCTTCTCTGAAAAGAAAACAATCAAAAATCAAGTCCCAGTCGTCCCAGTCCTCAGTTGACTGATTTTGATTCCGAATAACTTAATCCCGAAACTTTCCAAAAATACGTCTTTCTGGTTGCTCTTTCTGATGGTGGTGCTTATTTCTACAAATACTTTTATATTTCTGAAAGTCAAGTGTGACGTCACTCATTGTTTAGAAAAACGACTTCCGGGTCCAAAATAAAAAGCAGTTTTCATAAAGATTTTTCTTACTTTTTCTTCGTGACAGGATTTGTTATGTTAAGTTCTATAAATGGTTTCAGGTGGAGGTTAAATCATTGAGAACATTTTTCACTTTATTTTAGTGTTTTTTTGCGAGCATTTGAACCCGGAAATACGTCACAACTTAAAAGCTGTAGATTGGCCATATTCGCGTAGGGTCTTACCTTAAAAGCGGCGATAATCACCATGACAACTTGGATAAGCACGAATACGCCAAGACCTCCCGCCATACATGCAAAGTTGTACGAAGCACGTGACGAGGGAGAGATGGCCGATGACATGGTGTTGAGCAGAGCAATAAAACATACGAACAATAGATGAATGAGAATGTACTTGTCCTGAAAAAACAATACAGAAATAAAAACACCTTGGCGTTAGTAATATTACTGTTGGTTTAGCTGAAACTCAGAAAAGTCGGACAATATCAGGGCTGAAGTGAGATTCAACAGTGGTAAGATTTTTCCATTCAAATTTTCAAATGTTATCGATACCCTGAAACAACCTCTGGGTTGATTAAAGTAACGTCATAGCCGCCATGTTGTTTGAATCTAACGAAATACTATCTTTGAGAACGTAAATAAGATTAAATTTGTGTAATATCATAAAAAATGAGTGACTAACACTCGATCTCAAATACTTTACCAGTAATGTCGCGTACGAAACTGAAGGCAGATTCTTCGAGACTGCAAACTTGAATGCTACACCGGTCAGCAGTATCGTCAAGGTAACAGTCAGTTGATCAGCAAGTTGATCAGGAGATACCGCAAACGATGCAAATGAAAGACCAGTAATGACAAACTAAAGAAAGTAATACAAAGAGAATATTCTGAATAATTTATATCAAATATGTCTTGTTTACTGAGGACTTTTTTGTGATCATTATAAAATTTGTACTTCGTCTGCTAACTTTAGAGTAGATTTCGTATGAGTGTGAAAAGTCACGGTTACGGAGCGGCGCGGACCCGACACCGAATGTTGAATGTTTTCATACACGGCACGGTACTGACACGGTCACGGCAAAGCGCGGTCCGTGCCGTAAGTGTATCATAGTCATATGACTAAAAGCTTAGATAGTACGCGCGCTGTGATTGGTCCAGAACTGTGCGTTATTAGTGAATAGAGCACGGTCTGACGCCATAACCTACCATGAATAGAACAACATTCCAAATATAGTAACCAACATTCCTTTGAACATGAGCTGTAATAATATACATAGGATGATGACGATCACTCGCCCCAGGACACTCGTGAACAACACTTGTGACGTCAGTGTGCACGTGAGAACAAAGCGACCACTCCTGAGGAGCGGAGAAGCCCTGGTGACGAATGACGTCATGTTTGAGCATGTCGTTTTGAAACTTGACGTGTCTGTCTGTCCAATCGGATGATAAAATGATTGACAGCTCCTGTAAGAAGCAAATGCGAAAATAATAAGTGGAAGTATCATAGAACACCTAAAACTGTTTGGGATACGGTCTCGCGCCTTCAGCGACCCTGAATCAGAAATTACAACAGTACCTGGAAATCTAACGGGAAATCAACAAGGTCCACGTGCTCTTTGAACGTCCCTCGGACTTTGTACATTTCTTGTGCATACGTCACTTCATTCCCACTTTGATCTAAGGTGTATATCCGCTGACCTTTCTGCATGCGGTCGATTGTTATTGCATTGGTAAACGTGATCTTTGGGTTCCATTCTTGATCCCAGTTCATCTCCTGTTGAAATACATTAATAACGCATTTAAGCAACTGATACACGGTGCAATGTTGCAGGCAAGCGATGTTGCGAGCCATGTCACACGACGCAATTTGTTGCACGCAATGATGCTGAAGTGAAAAAAAATTTCTGCATTATTGTGCGCAATGTTGCAGGATGTAACTCCCGGGGGGAGGGGGGTACTCCCTATAATGGACTATACGGGGATGCTCCGCCCGAAAGGGGTACTTTTTTTCAGGCCGCACGTATAGAAAAGGGGTCGAAACTTGTGAGTTTTGGAATAAAAAGGGGTAGATTTTCTTCAAAGGTATATGAAAGGGGTACCTTTTTGCTGAAATTTGGTATAGAAAAGGGTAAGGGGTCGAGAGTCTAAGTGGAGCATCCCCGTATGAAACAACCCGAAGTACCCCCCCCCCCCCCCTCTCCCGGGATGTAACTACGCCTTTAGAGACCAGCGATTCCTTCCTTTCCCTCTCTCCCTCTTTCAATTCCCCAGTCTAATTCTACCCCCTCTCTAAAATGCTCAACGAACACATAAAGAAGGTACCAAACTAACCTCATTTTTCTTTCCTTGAAGTTTTGGATCCGTCCACGTGGCAGTCATCCAAAACTCACAAGTAAACTGTTGGTTGATGACGTCGATGTCTCCAACATACGTCAAATTACACCAGATATTGACAGCCACCTGCATGGGAAATGGAACCGTGAGTGATAGAACAGTTTATAGCTGATTATGTTTTTCTGCGAAGTCCACAGCTTCTAGCAGTCAGGGTCTGGCGTCCGTTTGTTTTCTTGCCGGCCCTCACTCCCCTTGCGTCAATTAAAAGTGTCCTAACTGATACCTAGTAAATTGGAGGGGCTAAAACTGTCTCATCTAGAGCAGTTTGCGAAGCGCTTTATCGACGCATACAGCAATGGATTTTCTTTGACTGAAATGGACAGTACAGCCAGACTTCCCGTGCCGTGCTGCACAGTGTGGTGCGGTGCGGTGCTGTACCATGCCGCGCAGTGCCATACCGTGCCGTACGCTCTCTCCACCCTTCATCTCCACTGAGTTACCAAGCAATTCCCAGTTACTAAGCGGGTACGACTCGACCAATGCAGCTGGGTGACTACAGCAACATTGCAGGTCAGTAGTGTTAACACTAGCAGTTTTGTATAACAATCGACATAGCTATAATAAAGGTAGTCCTGCACGGCGCTCGAGGGAGTTGGGTTTACCCAGAGCTCTTCGCTTAGCACCGGAGTTCGACCACAAGGTATTAAAAAATCTAAACTACAAAAGGGCAAATGAATAGCATCAAAAATGCCGCCCCTATTGTTCTTTTGAAGCCGGAACGTGGATCAGAGAAAGGTTCGCGTCAAAACAGCAGTGAGTCCAATCACAATACAAACCTATCTGAAAAACATAGGGACGTTTTTTCCCCGCGATAGTTACTTTTTCAGCAAGATAATCATTAATTAGTAGCAAAACAGTATTAAACTTTAGATAAGGAAGGCTTTCAATCATTTGATTTGGTATTTAGTAAATTCATTTCACAAAAGAGAACATTTAATCCTAAACAAACACGTGATACATTGACCTTTGTCAAGATCGTTGTTAACTGTCATATTTTACCAACATGGTTATCCCGACTTTACTGTTCACCAAATACCTGACATATCTGGGATTGACTTAGTAAATACTATGAAACGCTTCAAAACCAGAACCATTTGATGGACTAACTATTTATAGTGAGGTATTCAGTAATGGAAAAATTACCAAAAAGGGGACTGAAAAAATTGTAAATATTCTTCGACATGTTTACCAACGAAAACTTTGACTTTTTGATCGTTTTGTGTTTCATCTCAAATAATGAGAAGTAGTTTTTTTAAACCTCAGTGTTTTCAATCGACTTTTCTTGGTGATTAATCGGACAAAAATGCTGAAAAAGATGCAATTTATTGTAATGGGATTTAATAAATTTTTCTAGCCTTTGATTAAAAATTTATCGAGTGTTATAAAAGTACTTGAAAATCGATGAAAACAAAAAACAAAAAAGAATTAAAATACACGTTAAGAAGGATGATCCTAAATAAGCCCCGATACTCATAAGCTAGTAAAAGGACGAAATCTTTATGAATTTTCAATACAATGAATGTAAAGCTGATGCTAAATAGCGTAGTTGGTATAAACGACAGCAATTCTCCGCATATGCTCTGCCACGCTTATAAGATAGTAAAGATCAAGTTGCCGAAATGAAATACAATTAATTCTACAAGATGATAGTGGATTTAAGCTTTGGCTAAGCCTCTGAGTTTGGGATCATCTAGCTCCACTGGTTGACCCTTACGACAAATATCCAAGCTGAAGCGCGCTAACATACCAGGCGCTGTCATCTGCTATACAGGGGGTTCGTTCTGTAATTCGACTCTAAATACTAAAATACTAAAATACTGACTTTGTCTGACTTGGATAATAAAAAGAATTATCAAAATATTTCACCGCAGTTTTTTAAAAACATTTCAGCGACCGTACTTAGGCATAATACAGATTATTTTAAGATGCATGGACGTGGAGTTTATCAGATCAGCAGATCATCTACATTGTGTCAACCAACCTGTTGGAGCTAAGCCGAGCTTATAAAGATCGTACTAATATTTCAAACCTTTTCAGTAGTTTTTATCGGTGATCGACTTGAATCCCTTGCTTCGCCTTTTTCCATTTTACAATATTTCGCCGCTGTTTCAGTTTACTGCTCCGGTTAAAGTTCCCACAACTTGCTAAGGATTAATACCAGTACAAAGCAGACAGATAGATAGATTGGTCACTTGTTTCAAACTGAGATAGCGCAGTATAGTACGTTAACGCGCGTAATATCTGGAAGTTAATGTTACTAGTTTATATTTTTCCACCAACAGATTTCTAAGGATACCAGCTCTCTAAAAGAGACGCTTTGAGTCTTTAATGGAATGCTTACCAGTATTTACCTAACCTCTAATTTATGGATGTCAAACAACATATATTAACATATACATTTCATAGATAGCGTCACAAGAATACATTTGCTTACCAACTATAGTGTTTTGTGCGGCATTTTAAGGATTATGTTAGGATATTTTAATATAGGAGTTCCCTCAGTATACAATGAGATAATAGTAACTGTACCCTCGCTGGCATCATATCAATAGCGTAGCTGTTTAGAGTAAGGTTGTGATTGGATAAAGTCGACGCACCAAAACCAAGGAAAGCCATATCAGTGCTCAGCATCCAGTATTAACAAGTGAACAGTATATTTCCTATTCAATAACAATATTAAACATATTCATATTTGCTAGTAATGGGGTATATCTTACCTGATCGTCCATCACTCAGTCTGTCCAAGGTGTTTACACGTGTGCGTGATGTAGTGACAAGACCAGGACAACATTCCATTAAGATATTTGATATACCTCAGACACCTGATGCCCTTACTGTCAGCGGGATCTTCGGCCTGTCCCGCGAAGATGATGATTAGCATACAGGATCAGGTGCGGGATACTAGAAACTGCCACGTTACACTCTCTCTCACTCTATGTGTACACCCTTCCTTTACTTCTTTTCGCTATCTTTTCATTTCTATCACAGTAATTTTACTCAAATTCCAGTATTTATTGTACAAACTTCCACTTCCCAACCATCCCCCAGTGGGAAATTTTTGTCATAAAGCTTGCCCGAAAAGCACATTGGTTAATTTTCAAGATGGCGGACGAGCTGCACAAATTTTGACTAACGAAATGGATGGAAGATAAGGGTCGCAAATCATCCTTTTTCTCCTTTAAATATATAGGAAATGCTCTAGTCTTAGTTCATGTAGCTTTAGATTTAGGTAAGCATACTTCAACGTTGTTCTTAGGTCGATTTGGTATCAACTGACGTAATCAAGCCGCTTGTAAACAATCTAACTTATTAATCTTAATCATTAATTCTCTGTTAATTTATTTTTGTGTTTTCGAATCTCTGTGGTTTGCTGTTTATATTTGAATAAAACAACCATAGTCAGTCAGTAGGATTAGGAAGTACTACAAAAATATTCTGAAATAGCGACTTTGACAGCTGTTATCAGCTGTATCGTGTCAGTCTGCTAGAAAACCAGGGAAGACGTCTGCATTTTTTCTTGTTTAACTTTACTTTGTACGGGCTTTGTAGTTTAGAAAAGGGCAGAGCAAGTTTACCATAGATATTCGTCGTTTATCGATGAACTATTTCATATGCAAATAGCTAAAGAGTAAGACAATTAATTATTGAGACATAAGTTTTGTTTATCGTTCTTCTTTAAACAAATCAAGTTTGAAGTCGAATTCGACTCGTTAGCTACTAGAAATCGTATGTTTTGTTAAGGAACGCTAAGAAATTGATAGATTTAAAACTAAGTTGAAGTTAAAGGTTACTTTAGTTATTAACTACAATGGGGATTTTCCACATACTTGGGATAGTTCTGATGTTCATTATCATCTTATTGGTGTTCTGCATCATCTGTTACTACTTATGGCCTTCGCTGCTGGTGGAGTTATTCCATAGGTAAAGTTATATCTTAATTTATCTTTTGAAAACAAATATAAGCTTATGAGACTTGTAGCTTAGAATTTACTCTGAGTAATACAGATTTGCCAAGTTTCTCATAATATTATTCCTTGTCTTTGAAATATCAGTGTTAGCCATGCCAGTGATTTGCCAAAAGGAATTGCATTATTTCTGGTAATTATGATGTGAACCAGGCTTTAATAGGTGCTCAGATCTGACAGGATTTACTTCTGTTGATTATTCATTTAATACAGTGAATTTAGTCACAATGTTGAATAGCTGACGTCAACTAAATTAGATAAGTTATTTACTATTTTAGCTGACGTCACATAAATATTAATCTATGAGTAAATGGCTACTGAGATCGGGGGGTGATGTAGTTATCTAAGTTAGATAAATTTATCTAACTGTTTAACAGTGAGACTAAATTCACTCTAGTAACTTGGCAAAATCTATATCATATGATGTGTAATGAAATTCATTATCATAACTATAATTACTGCTATGTTCATAAACATGCAAACTCGGTAGCTGCAAGCTGCATGCTGAAATTTGGTTTATCGCTTCCATCAATCAAAAATAATTAGTCAGTACCTTTTATATTTATGATTGGCGGCAGTGAAAAACCAAATTCCAGCGAGCAACTCGCAATTACAGAGTTCGCATATTTATGAAAATTGCAGTAATGGGCAATAAGTCATAAATTATTATTAAGATTAAGATTATACCTCCTTTTCTTTCTTTCTCCCCCAAAATAGTGGTATTTGTTAAAACTTAATGTTTTTTATTTGTTCTTTTTTTAATAGATTGATGATGTACAGGGCAGGCTTTGTCACTAAAACTGTCAATGTTGGAGTTGACTTCCAGTTTTCATACATGGAAAGAGGCATTCCTTCTGAAACAAACCCGTCCATTGTTCTTGTTCATGGATTTGCAGCCAGTAAAGATGCATGGTGTAACATGTCTCACGCCTTCCCCAATACCATGCACATCATCGCAGTGGACCTTCCTGGACATGGTAAAACTACTCGACATCATGATGGGGACCATACTATTCCTGCGCAAGTCATAAGACTACATCAGGTAGGCATGAAAAACTGGCTTGAATACATTCAACCCCAGGATCTGGAGGGACTCCGATATGAAAGGGGCAGGGATGCTCGTGGTACATTTTAGGGGTTAATTTTCGTTATTTGCCTTTTAGGGTTTTCAAGCGTAAAATTAACTAAAATGCTGTAAAATTAGCATCATTTGGTACCATTTAAGGGGGAAACTTGCTATTGTTATGGTTACGAGGAAGAGAATGTTGGTACCTTTTAGGTGTCCTTTTCAAAATTTCTGACAAGCATCCCTGCTTCTCTATATGGGGAGTCCCCCCCAACCCAAATTTTGAACCACCCTAGCAACAATCCTGGATTCGCTCCAGGATTTTGACAAATATTTTCTTTTATAATTATTTTGGAAAAAAAATTTCTTTCTAGTTTGTTCATGCAGTTGGGCTTCACCAAAGAAAGTTCCATCTTGCCGGCATATCCATGGGAGGTCACATTGTAGGGGTCTACGCATCTAAACATCCAACTAACCTTTTATCGGTGACCATGATGTGTCCAGCTGGTATAGATGCACCACACCTGAGTGAATTCCTTGAAGATGTTCTAAAGAAAGGAGAAAAGAACTACTTGATTCCCGAAACTCCAGAAGACTTTCTCACTATGTGGAAAAAGGTTGTCCATAGATACATCCATCTTCCTTACTTTGCAGCAAAGTTGTTCACAGATGTGCGAAGACCATTTAATGGGTTTTACAAGAAAGGTAGGATTGGATGACTGGGTATGCCACTCAGTTCCCAGGCTCATATTATATATAATGTCACTTGAAAAACTAATTTTTGTGAATCTTGAGTTGGTGGCCTAATGGTTAGGAGGGATAGATTTGACATTTGAAGGTTGATAATTCAAGTTCTAGCCAGTGGGCATGTGTTATGTTCTGACCTCTCTCCACCCAGTTGTATGGGGTAACCGCGGCAAAATTTTGGAAGGTAGTAACCTGCAGTTGACTAGCACGGCATTAGAACATTTTGTGTATGACTATAAAAAACTTACGGCATGGACCTCACCTTGCTGTTGCTGTGTTAGTGCCGTGCACTGCAGTCACACCCATATGAAATCTGCTCTAAGAGGGAGTATTGATATTCCTAGCACCAGCACAAGAGTTGCCTTAGTTGTTTTAATGTACCATTGGTTTGTTTCAGTTTTAGAGGACCTTGCTCATCCAGATCATCGATTTCTCCTCCAAAATGTACTTGAAGATATTACTGTTCCAACGTTAGTCTTGTGGGGTGAACATGACAAGGTAAGATAAGCTCTTCTTCTCCCACCTTCTAGTATTCCTCCCCCACCAACCCCTTCTTATCAGGTACTTTTTCAACCCATCTTTTGTGGTCATCTGTTAGACTTCCTGTTGTCCTCATTGTTTCAAGTGTAGGTCCTCCTTCTGCTTTCTTGTTCCTTCCTCTGTTGACAACCCCCTGTCTCTCATCTTTTGCTCATGTTTTCTTCTTTTGATCTCTGCCAACATGTCCTGATCCCCAGGGGGAGGAGGGTACTACGGGTGGTTCCCCCCTGCCCTATGTAAGACTTGAAAACACTTAGTAATACACAGACGTTTTTAGGGTTGTCACGTCTTGTGGGGAGAGAAACATTGTGTGACCAACCCTAAGGATGTCTATGCAGGAGGAAATTCCCTGCTTTCATCTTTCCTCAATTGCTATCTATGTGTTACTGGCTTCTTCTGATTTTAATTTTTCTGTTTTATCAAAGATCATCCATGTATCATCAGTTGACGTCATAAAAGAGAAACTAAAGACCTCCCAAGTACATATTCTTGATAATTGTGGCCATGCACTGTCTTTAGAAAGACCTTGGAAAACAGCTAAGCTTATGATGCAGTTTTACAAATCTATAGAATCTCAATAACAATGTTTTATCACCATCTTACCTTAATTAACATTAATCATGAAGTGATACCATTTAGAGTACAGTCGAAGCTCTCATGAGAAACAACCACAGGAAATTGAGAAAGTAGTCATAGCTGGTCATTAACGAGAATGGGTTCTCATAAGCAGCAGTGCAAACAGTTTTCAAAATCGTGGTCATAACAGTTACTAGAGCTGGTCGCTTACAATAATGTGCACTCATAAGCAGCAATGCAAACAGTTTTCAAAATCATGGTCAAAACTTTAGAACTGATCACTTACGTTTACGAGAGTGGTCGCAAGGAGAGCTTCAACTGTAATTCAATTTTATGCATGAGAAAAATTAGTCAGATCAACAATTACACCCATAGCCCTAATGGACTACAAGTTAACAACAAATGGACCATAGTTGACCTCAAGCTTATGGGTACGAGAGCTATTAATAGTCTAATTAACAAGACCCACAGCCCGAATGGTCTATGAGTCAATAGCCCATGAGGTGATGGTTGAATTAGACCATGAGGGTGAGAGGTCTAATTGTTTTAGTATAAACCTACTAATTGGTCAAATACATGATTGTTTTTGCTATTGAATTATTAATAATTATTGCTTTTGCCATTGTTTTTTGCTTTCAAAACTGACCTTTTTTGCTACCAATGGTCTATCAGTTATAGACCACTCAGCCAATCAGAGCACAGGATTGGTGATAGACCATTAGTAGGTTTATTATACTAATACTAGTAGACATTTATTCTATTGGTGGTCATAAGGGACTGTTCATTTTTTCTGGGGAGGAAGCAGAATGGAAAACAAGCAAAGGGCCATTTTTATGCAACAATGAAGGGGGGGGGTCAGATTTCTTGTATGGGTAATGTTTTTTAAGTGAATCCCACTCCAACTCAAATAAAAATGAACTGTTCCTAAGTGAGGAAGTGGAGGAATTAAGATAAAAAGGGTGATGGTTCTTGCTGAATTTTTTTTTCCCTTTCTTTTTCGGCTACTGAAATAAGCAGATATATTTTGACCTTAAAATTTTAAGATTTCTGCTCCACCCTTCGTCTACCATTCCTCACCCTCCTGCTGATCAGGTATGGCCACTACTAACATATAATATAAATCAAGTCATGGTAAGCATGGGTGGTGTAGCAGTGAGTGAGCTTGCCACTCACCAATATTGCATGCGACCCCAAGACTAGGTGTCGTATGTGAGTTGAGTTTGTTGGTTCTCTCCTGTGCTGGGGTTTTCCCCCAGGTTCTCCAATTTTCCTCTCTCTGCAAAAATCAACTTATAAATTTTAACTTGATCTAGAAGGGCCTAGATGAAAATTACTCTGTGTAATTCTAGTAACCCTACCAAATTGTGTAGTTCTACAGTTGATTATAATTCTTTGAAGGAACTAACTGGTTCAAAACAAAACAAAAAATAGGCTTGTCAAGATAATTACTGCAATTCTCATTCTACAAACTCAGACATTTGAACAGCTTGTTGTGAAATTGGTTTTTCGCTGCTGTCAATCGAAACTAATCAGTCAGTACCATATATATTTTTGGCTGGGGGCAGTGAAAAACCAATTAAATTCAAATGGGCAACTAGTTTGCAGAACATTGTCAATGAGAGTCGCAGTAACTGGCTTGTGTAGAATCTTGTGAATGAAATTAGGGTTGGGTTTAAATATTTAAATTATTATGAAAATATGACATAGGAAAAAATTAACCAATTTATTTATTATTTTATTTTCCATTTATTGATTCTGATTAATAATAAAAATGGAAGAAAATGTCAAAATCTACAAACAGCGAATCTAAGGAATAAAACATTTCTAACACTAACATGTCTTGATTTCATGTGTACCTTGATCACAGTGTTCCATTTCAAGCCAACCTACAAGTCAGCCCACAGAGGGGATGCGATAAACACATGGTCAATGGAAGTGGGGACAAGGGGATATGTCTAGGGGATCCCTAGGGGCAAGGGGATATATCCAGGGGATCCCTAAGGACAAGGGGATATGTCCAGGGGATCCCTAGGGACACAGGGATATGTCCAGTAGATCCCAAGGGACAAGAGGATATGTCCAGGGGATCCCTAAGCACAAGGGGATATGTCCAGTGGATCCCAAGGGACAAGAGGATATGTCCAGGGGATCCCTAAGCACAAGGGAATGGGAAAGACACCCAATAAATGGAACGCGTATTTCAAAGCAAAAAAACATCAAAAAGAAAATGTGCGCAAAGAGGTGCATCGAGGAACGCCTGGTCAAAATCATCGTTTTTACAACGGATTAAAAATGTCCAAAATCGAACTTTTTGGTTGGTGTGAAATTCATGATTTTGACCAGGCGTTCCTCGCTTCCGGTACATAAGGGCCTTTCATCCTCCATATTTTTTCTTTCCCAATTCATCAAATTAACAAAGAATCCATGCATTTCATCACCTTTAAAGCATGGGAAAGGTTAGAAAAGGCACAGAAAACCAATGCAATTGATCGAAAGGTGTTTTTTTCAAATAATTTGAAACTGCTTATCGTCCATCAAATTTAAGGTCTTTTGTCCATCCAAATTGTTGTCCTCAGCTTTTACAATATCTCACCTTATGTTTAAGAACGTTTATTTCAAAGAAAAAACATCAAATTTGATGAAACATCCGTCCCTAAATAATGTGCGCAAAGGTGTGGCATCGAGGAACGCCTGGTCAAAATCATCGTTTTTACACCGGATTAAAAACGTCCAAAATCGAACTTTTTGGTTGGTGTGAAATTCATGATTTTAACCAGGCGTTCCTCGCTTGCTATATATAAAGACCTTTTACACTCCATATTTTTTCTTTCCCAATTCATCAAAATAACACAAAATCCATGCAGTTCGTGAGCTGGAAAGCATGGGAAAGATTAGAAAAGGCACAGAAAACCAATGCAATTGATCCAATTGTGTTTTTTTCAAATAATTTGAAACTGCTTATCGTCCATCAAATTTAAGGTCTTCCCCCACCCAGATTGTTGTCGCCAGCTTTTAGAATATCTCACCTTATTTCTACGAGCGTTTATTTCGAAGAAAAAACATCAAATTTGATGAAAAATCTGTCCTTAAAAAATGTGCGAAAAGGTGTGGCATCGAGGAACGCCTGGTCAAAATCATCGTTTTTACACCGGATTAAAAACGTCCAAAATCGAACTTTTTGGTTGGTGTGAAATTCATGATTTTAACCAGGCGTTCCTCGCTTGCCGTACATAAGGGCCTTTCATCCTCCATATTTTTTCTTTCCCAATTCATCAAAATAGCACGGAATCCATGCAGTTCGTGAGCTGGAAAACATGGGAAAGGTTAGAAAAGGCACAGAAAACTCATCCAATTGATCGAAACGTGTTTTTTTTCAAATAATTTGAAACTGCTTATCGTCCATCAAATTTAAGGTCTTTGTCCATCCAAATTGTTGTCCTCAGCTTTTACAATATCTCACCTTATTTTTAAAAGCGTTTATTTCAAAGAAAAAACATCAAATTTGATGAAAAATCCGTCCCTAAATAATGTGCGCAAAGGTGTGGCATCGAGGAACGCCTGGTCAAAATCATCGTTTTTACACCGGATTAAAAACGTCCAAAATCGAACTTTTTGGTTGGTGTGAAATTCATGATTTTAACCAGGCGTTCCTCGCTTGCTATATATAAAGACCTTTTACACTCCATATTTTTTTTCCCCAATTCATCAAAATAACACAGAATCCATGCAGTTCGTGAGCTGGAAAACATGGGAAAGGTTAGAAAAGGCACAGAAAACTCATCCAATTGATCGAAACGTGTTTTTTTTCAAATAATTTGAAACTGCTTATCGTCCATCAAATTTAAGGTCTTTGTCCATCCAAATTGTTGTCCTCAGCTTTTACAATATCTCACCTTATTTTTAAAAGCGTTTATTTCAAAGAAAAAACATCAAATTTGATGAAAAATCCGTCCCTAAATAATGTGCGCAAAGGTGTGGCATCGAGGAACGCCTGGTCAAAATCATCGTTTTTACACCGGATTAAAAACGTCCAAAATCGAACTTTTTGGTTGGTGTGAAATTCATGATTTTAACCAGGCGTTCCTCGCTTGCTATATATAAAGACCTTTTACACTCCATATTTTTTTTCCCCAATTCATCAAAATAACACAGAATCCATGCAGTTCGTGAGCTGGAAAACATGGGAAAGGTTAGAAAAGGCACAGAAAACTCATCCAATTGATCGAAACGTGTTTTTTTTCAAATAATTTGAAACTGCTTATCGTCCATCAAATTTAAGGTCTTTGTCCATCCAAATTGTTGTCCTCAGCTTTTACAATATCTCACCTTATTTTTAAAAGCGTTTATTTCAAAGAAAAAACATCAAATTTGATGAAAAATCCGTCCCTAAATAATGTGCGCAAAGGTGTGGCATCGAGGAACGCCTGGTCAAAATCATCGTTTTTACACCGGATTAAAAACGTCCAAAATCGAACTTTTTGGTTGGTGTGAAATTCATGATTTTAACCAGGCGTTCCTCGCTTGCTATATATAAAGACCTTTTACACTCCATATTTTTTTTCCCCAATTCATCAAAATAACACAGAATCCATGCAGTTCGTGAGCTGGAAAACATGGGAAAGGTTAGAAAAGGCACAGAAAACTCATCCAATTGATCGAAACGTGTTTTTTTTCAAATAATTTGAAACTGCTTATCGTCCATCAAATTTAAGGTCTTTGTCCATCCAAATTGTTGTCCTCAGCTTTTACAATATCTCACCTTATTTTTAAAAGCGTTTATTTCAAAGAAAAAACATCAAATTTGATGAAAAATCCGTCCCTAAATAATGTGCGCAAAGGTGTGGCATCGAGGAACGCCTGGTCAAAATCATCGTTTTTACACCGGATTAAAAACGTCCAAAATCGAACTTTTTGGTTGGTGTGAAATTCATGATTTTGACAAGGCGTTGCTCGCTTATCGTATATTCCCTCAACACCCCCCACACCCCTCCCCCTGCACCCCTTCCCATATTTTTTCTCTCTCAATCCATCGAAATAAAGGATAGCCAAAAGTTAGGAACGAAGTCAAAATAATTGTCATCTTACGTGACCCGATTTGGAGGGGAGGGGTGGTGTTACCCGGTACCCACCACCTCTGGAAGTGAAATCCTAAATTTTGTACACAAATATCTCCAAAACTAAAAGTCAAATCGTAGAAGTGAATGTACTGTCTGTTTACATGTATTCTAAACAACGTATTTGTGGATAGAAATAGTCACTACGGACACCCAGTATTGAGCATTTAAATAGGTCTCTGAGGGGGGAGGGGGTATTTACCGGTACCCACCACCTAAACCAAAAAAATCGGGTCCCTATTTTGGACAATTGTTTTGACCATGTCCCTTATCCACTGTTTTTGAAGAATGTTTGTTCAGGAATATCTTCCATCATCCATCAGCAGGTTTTTGGCCCGTTGTTCCATCCAGATTGCATTCACCTCTTTTAGATCATTCTATCCGGGCATTTTGTCACTTTTTACGTCAGAGCGTTAGAAATTCCATTAAAGACCTTTCAATCAGCACAGGAAATGTATGGGTAAACTAAAATAAACAAAACCTCCAATTCTTTAAAATAGTTAGAATACCAAGGGATATGAATTTAATAAATAAAAATATTTCTCGGGCTGCCTGTGGCGATGGAAAAATCGGTCTTGGTTCCTTGAATGACGTCATTCTTGCTTTTTAGATGTGATGAATGGTCACCCTGTGGTAAGAAGCATGGTTACATCATTAGTGAGTTTCTATTTTTTTCTCTGTTCTCTCAAAAAGTAAATAACTATGAGTTTGATTATCCGTCGAGCGATCCCCCATCCTTCTTCTAATATTATTAGACTGGTTGGAAATGCTCACAAAGGTTCAAACTTAAGTCAAATGGCACAATTCGTTCCAAAATGTGAAAGAACTGAATCTGAACTGGATTACATAACAAACCAGCTCAACGACTTTATCCTCGACTATCCGAAGCTGTTCGTCATCACAGGAGCTGGAATATCTACTGAATCAGGAATACGTGACTACAGATCCGAGGGAGTTGGTTTGTATTCTATCACTAGCCAGAGACCGATGGATTACCGAGATTTTCTACGAAGTGATCAGAATCGACAGAGATACTGGGCAAGAAACTTCGTTGGTTGGGAAGAATTCGGATCTCGTCAACCAAACTCCTCACATTTTGCGTTGACCAGACTTGAAAGACTTGGGCTTGTACATTCATTAGTGACGCAGAATGTGGATGCATTACACACGAAGGCAGGGGCGAAGAGAGTTACTGAACTACATGGATGTTCTCACAGGTGAGACACAGGAAGCCCAATACCACTAGTAATATTCATGATGGCACAAGGGATGGCACATGTTAGCATTCTATGAATTTTGTACAGCAATGAAATAGCATTATTATATGTGTATTGGTTAGGGGATGGATGAAGGGTAAACGTCCCAAATCCCATGACACTTTCACTCTCCAGGGACCCCGTGAGGGGAGGGGTTAGAAGTGCTGTAGCCCTACCACTTTTTCTCTTTTCACATACTAGTCTCTCATATAGCCCCACCACTTTTTAGGGTGTTCTGTGGTCCATGATCTCCACCCCAGAGCCCTGTCATTCTTACTGTGCTTGCTCAACGAAATGCCAGACTCTAGGAAACCCTAGCACATGGTAGCCAGAAACCTGGCTACCTGCTCCATGTAATGTTTATGCTCAAATTTGAATCATAGCTAGAGCATTTGCACTCCCTAAAATCAACAATTATTTTACCCAATTCAATCTACTTCTTTTTAGAGTCGTTTGTCTCAACTGCCATCAAGTAACATCAAGGAATTCTTTGCAAGAACTATTTTACCAGTTAAACCCAGACTGGCATGCAATAGGTCAAGGTCAAGCACCTGATGGAGACACATTCCTTGACGACAAAATAGTAAAAGAGTTTAAAGTTCCACCATGTCAGCAATGTGGTGGAATCCTGAAGCCACAAGTCGTGTTCTTTGGTGATTCAGTTCCCAAAGATACAGTTAAACAAGCATCAGAACATTTAAAGGAAAGTAATGCACTGCTAGTCATTGGTTCGACAGTCGAGGTGTATTCAGCATACAGATTTATCTTGCAAGCAAAGGAACAAAAGAAACCAATAACTCTTTTAAATGTTGGTAAAACCAGGGCTGACCATGTGGCACATGTGAAGCTATCAGCTTTGTGTGGTAGTGTCCTACCAAGATTGGATATTTTAAGTGAAAGATAATAATTATGATGACATGTACTTTCACAGTGATGTTGTAATGAAAGAAAAGAAACAATATCTGAATGACCATAATGAAGTTGTTCAGTACTGGCCTTTACACTGTGGAAGTACATGTCCAGCCAACATATACCACACACTCCATCTAATGACTCCCTCTCATTCCAGCTGCACTTCTTTCTGAATCTACTTCCCCTATTTGTTAATTTGATGAGTTTTTGGAAATTTGTATGAATATTTGGAAAGTGTGTAATATTGTGTGTGTGGAAGTAATGTTGTACCCCACATATCAGAGATAATAAATCACTAAATCCAATCTATTACTCTAAATGTTAAACAAGATATTATCAGAGCAGGATATTTGTTCACAATATTTTATTTCTACAAAGGATATTTGTATAAAGAGTGTGTTTTATTTTGGCATTTGGGTGATGATAATACCAAGTTCTTATGATACCAAGTTCTTAGTTGTTTTAGATCCAGCTTTTGTACATTTGTTATGCATGGTTAGCAGCTTTTGCAAATATTATTTATTCATTGAATTCAGATTTGTTTGCTTGTTGCTTTATAAAGATGTGGTGCTGACTGTGCCAGATCTAATGTGTCCAACAGTAACATTGACCAATTCTCGGCTCAAAATTATGTGCAATATATTCCTTTACATATTAGCAGCCACTGACGTCTTTCCTGTTCTTGCGATACCAACGTGTTTCATCAGGGTCAAATCCTCTGTGTTCATTACCAAACACAGCCCAGTCAGGGGTCTTTGCCATGTAGTCAAGTGATGAGAATGTTGCCTTTCCTTCACTTTGTTCATAATCTCCCATCTTTTTAAACAAAAGCAAAAAATGATGTGATCAGGCCAAACATTTTGAGTTCAGTCGAATATTCCCACATACTATCAATATTTCCCATATAAAAGTACTTGAAAATCCCCTTTGCACAGATGCAAGCAAGTGCTTCCAGGGGGTCCTGGGTTGTGTGCAAGTACTCCTTCCTTTGGTAACTGAAGTGTTGTATGTATGTGTTTTAGGGGGAGGGATGATTTTTGACATTAGTGGGCAGTGAATACCTCCTAAATATGCCCCTGGTGCCCTCCCCGGCACCCAATTGGGTGCTCCTTAGGCCCGAATACTAATAGAGCAAATTGGCTAATGCATTGGAATGTATGCATGTTTCTACCTGTTTCAAAACCTCTGAGAATAAGAACTTTTGTTCCAAAAAATTTCATTTCATTTCCACCTGACATAATGTCCTTCCCAAAATATTTGAGTTGGCTGCATGGAAACGTAAATAGGAACACGTTAGCCCATTTGGTCTAATGTGTATTGCTAACTATTGCTCTGTTAGTGTCAAGGATATTACTGGTGCCTATATTTGTATAAAATCTTATCAATATCTATATATTATGAGAACAAGAATAATGTCTGCATGTAACTACTTACCAGCTCATGGAATTTACTGTAATCAATCCAGGTGTACCAGTCACCATCTATCTTGAACTGTGGAAAAAAGGTTTTCAAAGTTAGGTAAGACAAAACATTTGTAGTTCCTGAAACCACCCACACCCCATGAAAAAGGATTGAAGTTAGATCTCTCTCTTTCGGGTTGATTGACAAAGAGAGCACCAGAACATACCCATCAAAGACCCCCTCTCTTTCTCCTCAGAAATTCCATTCCCACATCCCTACCCCGGTCCATAAAGGTGTATGTTATAAGTACTAAAAGTGGAGATGGAAAAAATGATCACACCAAATGATCATTCTAGGGTTTTCCCTATAAAACAGAGTTATTGTACAGTACCTTCTTGTGTGCGACCAATAGACAGTTGGAGTGTTCATGTTCACAGGCCAGATCATAGTCAGGTAGAAGATCTGCAAGTTGCTGAACAAAGCCAACCACCTGCGACATAAATTGACATGTACGGTAAGTGGTAAGCACCGGGCAGGAATGAGGTTAACACGGAGACTCAATCAACATCTTCTAATGACTGTACTATTTATTTGTAATAAGCAAAGCAAAACAATTCTGACCTCTTGATGCCATGGGACATTAGCCATTGTCAAAGTAGAAGCCTTGGACTCCCCACAGTAAGTGACGCCCTAAATAAACAAACAGAGATTAATGACCACTACACTACCCTCCGTAGAATCTATACATGTAATCTTATTAAGCAAGGGATTGTAAAATCTTTGTCAAATTAAAGTGAGGTTGCTGGCCAAAGGGATTTGAGAGAATTTGAAAGAGGGAGATCAGGAAGGCATATTGGAAAAGCAGCAGGAAGTCCTCCCCCTCTTTGCCAGGATTGCAGGCTAGTTACAATTAACAGAATAAAACCATGGTTCATTTCGAAAGTTTAACATTGTGTTTCATAACCTTATCATTGAAGGCTCATACTTTTCTTACCTTGACTTCAATGAAGTCTGGTTTGCCAAGAGACACAAGGTCTGCATAAGACTTGAGTTCATCTACGTTCCATGATTTCACTAACGTCAATCGATAAACTGTTCTTTGACCCTAAAACCATACAATATTTGAAGAAGATCAATCAATCATTATCTCCCTAATACTTGCTGAAGGCTGACATTGAGGTCAATGGACCTTATTCGTCAATGTTTTCCCATTACAGACCATGTGTCATTTCTTTGTTTAATGGTTACACATGAGAAGACACATGAATATGGATGCAACTCAGACAAAAAATCTCATTCTCTAGGGAATGAGACTTGTCCTTGGGAAAACATTGCACCAACATGAATAAGGTCTATTCATTTTGGAAAAGACTGCAACCCCAAAAAGCCTATAATTGTAAATGGAAAACAAGCACCATTACCTTATCTGATAATGCTTTCAAACTGTCCAAGAACCTAGGCCAGTAGTCTCTGAACAATGGTCTGTCAATTTTCTTTAAGCTTTCCTTTGTACTTGCATCAACACTAACATAGAGCTGGGTCACTGGGAGAAGATTTCTGATGGGAAACAACACAAATAGAAAATAAAGTAAGTGCAACTTACTGCAGCTTTGGAGTTATCCAATACATAATCACTTTCTCTTTCTTTGATGATGTCATGTTTTTTTTTGGTTCAGTGTGTTTCTTGTGAGGGTGCACTTCAAATGCATCACCCCTCCCTGAAGAAAATCCTGGATCTGCCCCTGGAGTTATGAGTACCCAGTGCACTTAATCATGGCAAAGATTAATGATAAAGGCAGTTCCTCAATAGCACATAAACACAAGCATAAGCATAAACACGAAGATCAAAACATTCCATTCTTCTAATGCTTATGTTGCTGAATTTTTCATGAGGATGTACACTCTTATGCTTATGCTAACCTTATGTCACCAGTGAGGAACAGCCTTAAAAAAACGTCCTTGTTTTTTATAAGTGTAGTACTAAATAGCCAGTGGCTAAAAAACCTGTTGCACTCATTCCAAGATTGAATTGAAAGTTAGAAGTTGATTTTTGCAGAGGGAGGAAAACTTCTAGTCATGCATACTCACTTGATAGCATCAGGAAACTGAGCATTTGTAACAAGGAATGTAGAGATTTCATGGCCGTGTAGCAGTCTAACCAACTCATTTATCTTGGGGTACATGATTGGCTCACCTAAAATGATTTTTTTTTTAATATTTTGAGTTCACCAACAAAAAGCTTGAAAAAAAGTCATGGCACAGCTAGCTCACAGATCAACTTGGAATAGATCATTTTTGAGATGTGTGAGTGCTTTCAAAAATATCGCAGGAATAAACATGAAAAAGAAGCATTTTCAGGCAAGATCATGTGCGCTATTGACACTGCCACCTCAAGATCATGACTGCGCCTTGAAAGCACGCTTGCATATCGGAAATGGTTTATTTCACTTGACATGTTAGGTTTTGTGGAGGGAAAAAAAAGTTAAAAGTTAACTTACCAACAAGGGACAATGCACAATGCTTTATTTTCATTGCTTCTTCAAATCTTTCAAGTTTTACACCAGGAACACCTAAATTCAAATCAAGTTCATTAAAAATTTGAAAAATATGATGAACTTTGAGGGTACTAAAAAGATGAATTAATTATTTAAATACCTCTAAACTGTTTGATCATTTTGAAGTGATTCTGCATAGCACCATCAACAATCATATCAGGCTCATTCATCTGCCATTTCCATTCTGTACCAACAGGGTTGGTATGATGCCTAAATAACGGTATTAGGACTCAGTAATACTCATCACTCACTGACACTCTACCCATCACCCACTGACACCCTACCCATCACCCACTGACACCCTACCCATCACCCACTGACACCCTACCCATCACCCACTGCCTACCTCCAACAGAAGACACACTTGTTCGCACAAGCCAAGCTTGGTGTAGTCTCCATACACCGATGACTTTCTATTCCATAAAATGTATGCTTGTAGCAGCCTCCCCTCCCACGTAGCATGGCCTAAAAGAGAGTACAAATTTCCTTCAATACTAATTCTATTTTATCTGCACATTTATCATTATCATCACTTTGATTTTATGTGCTAACCTTTGTCCATCTACAGATCTTAACACCAGAATGAGAGCCAATGATTTTATAACCTTTAAAAAGAATAATAGGAATTTCAAACAATTTGTTGCTTGGTGCGTTATTGTATGCTAATTGCCACAGTCCAACAAAAACTGGAAATTATGCCTGCAGTTCAAGATTAGCCTGCGTGCAGCCCGACTAAACTCTGGTTAAGACGGTCTGTGAAACAGTGCAAGATTTCTTTCATACCTTGTTTCGTAAGAGATTCCCTGATCGCAGGTGTAACCATCTCTTTGGGTTCTGAAAAAAAAAAATTGATATTAGCTTGTTACCATCCAATATTGTTTCTATGACTAGCAATGGTTTACTGCTCAGAAAGATTCTATCTCATCTGTTGTTAGCTACAGGGACTGCAGAGGCAGGGGGCTTGCCCCCCCCCCCCCACCCCTACATTTTTTAGCCAAAAATGATTTTGTGTTATGAGTTGCCAAATGCTTTGACATGAGTTTAATGCAATAAATATGTTGCAATGTTGCACCTCTCAATTTCAAAATTTTCAGGGGGTGCGGGCATTCCCCTTTACCCCCAGATTAGCCCCCCCCATTCAAAACTGTTCTCCACAGTCCCTGAGCTACAGTGCTAGAATGAGGAATTGTGAATTATAGGACAATTTTCCAAAAATAGGAGGGCATTCTAGTAAGAATATGTGAGTTGAGAAAATATCGAGAGTAAAATTAAAGAAAAGAAAAAAGAGAAAAGTGATACCCAGGAAATAAAATAAATGCAACAAATGAGACAAAAAAAAGAAGGAAAACTAAAAATGAAAAGAGATGAAACAAATAATGCTAGTAAAAGCAAGAAGAAGAAACACTCTCTTTGGAGAAACATACCATTTACTAGCAAACCATTTTCAATTTCTTTTGCTTTTTTCATCTTTCTCAAGGCAGGTCCAAGGTCTTCTAAATCCACCATGCCTGAACTTTTGGGTTCTTTTTTTCTGTTTTTATCACTCTCGTCATCATCGTCATTATCTTCATCAGTGGAGCTTTCATACATTGCCTTGACATTAATTAAAATCACAAAAATTACTACAAGTTCAACTTTTAAAATATATTTTAACACACTATCAAACTGTCAAAATTCATTCAAATAAAACTGTACATCTTCTTCTGAATCTTTCAATTCTGTTTGAGGATTTTTCTCATCTTTACAGCATGATTCTTGGCTTCCACATTCACATGAACTTGTTGAATTAAAGGTACCAAGAAGCTCTTTTGTCCAGGCTTCAAAATCTGCCTCTATCCCTGTCAAGCATACAGTACATGTATATGGTTAATAAAGATTATTAAAGAAACTACTGTAAACAGCCTTTTCTGTACTCTGTTCCAGCACTTGAAATAACAGCCAGTCAGTCGCTGGTCATGATGACCGACCAAATAATTATGTTTTAGCTTGCTCATACCCCAATTCTGACTCAACATTACTAGTCAAAATGACTGGCAAAGCAAAGATTTGACCAGACAAGTTCCAATTTTGGACATTGTCCAGCTGTTATTTCAAGCTCTGTGTTCAGTAATATACCACTTTAATAGGAAGTTACAAAAGCATGAAAGAAGTGCCATAGTTATATTTACCTCCATATTTACTGTTGACATGATTTTCATCTCCAAGGCTCAGAGGAACCACAGGTTGTGCACTCAATGCAGTCATCCACTGATCTATGTTCTTAGCAACCTTGAGTATGCAAAGCATTAAAAAGAAAAAGGTTCATTGAATCAGATATAATAAATGTTCCTGGAAGTATATACTATATATTTTTTTTTCCAAAGATTTGAATTTCCAAAAAATATCTGTACCCAAGTAGCAGATCCAGGGGAGGGGTGCAGGGGGTGCACACCCCCTGGGACGAATTTGTGTCCCTACTTTGAAGATAACCAATACAAAATAATGTTTTCCCCTTTGATTCTAAGGGATGTACCCCTCTCTGGGTCAACTTTGTGTGCTCCTAGTACTGCAGCTGCTACTCCCCACCCTGCAATAAAGTGTACATGATAGCATACCATATTGAAATTATCCTTGTATAGAGAGTTACCAAGACCAAACACTGCATACTTGACTGCTCCAAGGAGAGATTTCTGGACACGGAAGTCATTGGAAGATTCTTCAAGCCATTTACAGAACCACACAGCATCTGCAGGTGGTTTGCCATCAGTGTATGTGCTCACTATGAAAACACATGTGCAGCCCTGAAAAATACCAATCAACAACAAACTGTTACTATGCTGTTTTGGGTTACCTGTGGTTTGTAATGTACTGTTTTGGGCTGCCTGTGGGTTTTTTTAACTCAGTTATGGACCTTTCTCATGCACGACCATGTTAACTGAAACAACAGATTTCCCTGCATAGCTTCCTGTTCAAATGCTTCAGAATGAGGTTACTTGGATTTAAAAAAGGTTTTTATTCTTATGGGAATAAACATGACGGCATACAATCAAGGTACGTTATAGTATTGATACATACCTCATTTGGAAGATTGTCTTCAGGTTCATAATCTTTCAAATTCATAACACTACAGTCAATACCCTGACTAGTACACTGCTCTTGGAGCATCTCTGCAAATTTCTATGAAAAAAATATATGGTAGCATAGTAGTTTGACAATTTTGATCTTATATGAAGCTTGTATGACTCAGTCCAAGAAAAATTGCGCCTCACCTTGGATGTTCCAGTTTGTGTTCCATAAAATATCTTAATTGCTGAGGTAGTAAGCTTGTTTGCTGGGTTTGGATCTCTTTCCTGAAGATAACAGAGAGTGGTCAGTATCATGAAGACCCACAATGTCATTATAGCATCATTATTGCCGTTGCCACCAACTTCACCATTACTATCATCATTGTCATCATTACCACCATCATCACAATCGTCACCACCAACACAATTATTATTAACACCAACATGACCATTATCAATCATCATCATCACTATCATCAATTATCATCATTATCACTATCATCAATCATCACCATCATCAATCATCATCACCATCATCAGTCATCATCACCACCACCATACTACTTCCTTTTTTCTAAGTGGATCATAAACCAAGAAGGGATGGCACCCTCTTCACACCGGCTAAAATCTTTAAATGGAGAATATTTATCACAGCGCCCCTATATGTCAGGTAACGTTGTTTGGATACCACCCCTCCCCTCCCCATCGCCCCTATATGTCAGGCACTCCTATATGTCAGACGCCCCTATATGTAAGCTTACCAACCTTACTGGGATGGGCAGATTTCAGGGTAGTTTATACCTTCCATACTTCCCATAGCCCTCACCATAAATCCTCCTTCCCCTCCACCTTATTCCCCTGGGTACAAGACTGTAACAGTAACTGTGTGGTCTGAATATATTAAATATATGACCAATACAAACCTTGGACAGCTTTTTCTTGTCTTGTTTAGCCTTCAATGCTGACCATAACCACATTCCTAGTATACCTGCTACTATACCCATCACTGGCTTGAATATCATCTGCCATGACACTTTATTTGTATGCTCTGAGGATTTCTCTGAATTATCTATAAATATCAAATTATAACGAGGCATTTATTCTTCACGTATTGGATTATTACGAAAGAGAAAACACACGTGGTTTTTTTCAAATCAAAATGTTGACCAAAAATATCATAGAATTTGGCTTAACGCGAAAAGTCTAAAAGACCAGAACTATAAATTGAATACTTACCATCTCCTTTGACAGATATGGTTAAAAATATTATGAAAATCAGAGAATGGAACAGAGAAATTTCATAACCCCGAAATCTCTCTTTGGCCGCCATTTTGTTTTTGAGCCGACAGTACGCAAAAATGCGTTTAGGACATGCGCGAGTTGAAGGAACGCCTTGCAGTTTTCGTGTTTTTGCAAAGTTGGAAAAGTTCACGAGATTTTAAGCTTGAAAACTGTGATTTGGCTACCAATCATGAGGGTTTTTTGATTATGTTTTAGGATGGTAAGGTTCAAGAAAAGGTACGTTTTAAAATTTATCGTATTTTTGTGCTTCTTGCCAAAATAACCGCGGCGATTCCAAAATACAATCTACATGTGAAGCCTAAGCCGAACTTTTTCTTCTTCAAACAGGTACATTTTGGCCGAAATCTCCTTCAGAGATGGCCTTATAGACGAGACTCTCTCAAAATACACTATACAAGACACCATTAAAGAAACAGTTAAGAAAGTTTATGGGGATTATGGTCTGGCATGTATACTGATGTCATTACGAGGTACAGAGCACTACTTGTAAGAGAGGCTAATCTAGGGGGATTCAGGAGAATGCTTAAAGTCATGTCAAAGCTTTAGGCTACTCATAACAGAAAATCTTTTTTTGACCGAAAATGTGAAGGGGGGGAAGCGCCCTGCCTCCGAGGTGCCCGTAATCATAGAAATTAGGATTATTTTTTTTGTCAGATGACATATAAGATCAAAGATATTACTCACAGGCCTTCTTTGTTTTTATTTTTGTACCTGATAACAGATTTTACTTTTCTTTCCTTCCAGTGAAGTACCTTAATCCATTTACCAATGTGGTGTTCATTGCCTGCAGTCGAGATCACCATAAAATGCTACAATGTTCACTAACTTTCATTAAAAGTCTGAAAGACAGAGCCTGCATATTTAAATCCCTACACATTGGAGGTATGAAGAATTTATGACTTCTTTTAAACCTGTGAATATGATACAAATTCAATGATTAGCCTTTGCTTCAGATGCATGCAGGCTAAATTGGAGGCAGCAGAAACAGGATTTCTGGCAGCTGACTTCACACAATTTTGTCAGGGCTTGAAAATTATAACAGCCAGTCAACGGACAATGTTCGGCCAGAATTATTAGAACTTGTACATCCCATAAAATCTTTGCCTTACCAGCTATTTTGACCAGTAACTTTGAGCCAGAAACTGGTTATGACCAAGCTAAAACTAATTTGTCATCATGACTGATGATTATTATTAAAATATTAATACTAAGTCCATATTGCCATTCATATTTTATATAAGGTACTATCAGATCATGTCAGAGATTCCTAGTACAGCACAATAAAATCCAGCTTCACCACATGCTTGATCAGTGCAAGACACCAGGTATGCAAATCTGGCTTCAAGGCAGCACAGAAGAAGTTTGTTTCTTTGTGTTATCATGCTTACTCAATGCTACGTACATTCCTACTGCCTTAATCATTAACCTTGTAAAAGTGAGCCTGAGTGTATTGTCTACTTATCTTTTCGTATCTATTTATTTTCAGCTGAGAGAGAAAAAGTTTCTGCAGTCATTGATAAAGCCACTAATGAAGCAACTTCACTGGATCCAGTATGTACATGGAAAAGGCGAACAAAAGCTTTGACGCAAGTCATCAAAAAAGATGATACCGATGATGACAGTGACAGCAGTTTAGACTAAACATGTACACTCAGTTTATTAACAGTGTTATATATGTACAATAGCCATATCTGAATAAATATTGGACAATAGGCCTTATTCGCCATGGTGCAATGTTTTCCAATTACAGTCTGACCATGTGTCATTCCCAAGAGTACTATTTCTTTGTTTAATGGTTACGCATGAGAAGACATGAATATGGATACAACTCAAACAAAGAATATTATTCTCTAGGGAATGACACATGGTCTGTAATGTGAAAACATTGCACCACAACGAATAAGGTCTATCAATAGATCATCCCAAAAAAAATATTTTGGGTGCAAGACAAGAAAATTCCTTCATGATAGAAGTGCTGCTCCAGCAATTTATGGAAACACAAATAATACAAATAAATCAACTTCTAATATATTCACAAACCACTTTATTTCCATTCATTTCATCTTATTAAAACAGTGTTCATATTGGGTGTTTAATTGAGTTAATAATCTATGTATGAATCACAATATTTTTTTTTAATAGAAAAACGTATTTTGTACAGTAATGTTGTAACTATAATATTTTGGCTAGGGTAATTTTTCAAAATTTGTCAACAAAAATGAATGAAAAACAAAAGAAAAGTATGAATACGTTGCTACTATACAAAACGTCAGGGGTGGATCCAGGATCTCCTTAACAGGAAGTTGTATGATGGCAATGAAAGCGAAAGTAATACCTAATTCTAGTTAGCCATCATTCTCTCACTGTCAGCCAGCTAATTGAAATTTTCATAGGGGGTTACAACCTCCTCAACCTTCCCCTGGGTCCACTCCTGCATGTTGAAACTAGATATGACTCCAATTTCTTTTCCAGATATCTGTCAGGCATTACATAATGTATTGCATGCTCTCAAAGCATTTGTTGACGTTAAATGTTTTTTAGAAATGTGATAAAATAGTGATACTCTCTTGTGGCAATATCCCACTTGTCATCTGCCGTAAAAAGTATGTGTGACAATGTTATTTTCAATTTTAATTTTAAAATGGGTCTATATATTATGTTGTTATAATAGTTATGTAACTTTACAAGAGTAACAGCAATGCTTGACGTAAGCGTGACGATTTGCAACGACAATTTTTCGCACAGCCTGCAAAAAGTTTGTCTTTTGGGTTGCAAGGTTTTGACTCCAGATCTAAAACTCACAACATGTTGCCGAAGTTGAAATAACTGTAAAAGTTGTTTCATCTGGCATGTTACATGGCATCATTACGTTGCATGAAAAATCCCTGTTACAAATCGCCTGGTGTAACATCACCTTAAAAGACAATAGTAATCCTGTTGGTTTGCAGTACTGCTGCCTTGGTGACCTCCTGTTAATAATTCAACAATGTGATGTGACTTTCTGATGGTCAGACAAGAACTTTTAACCAACAAGGTCACTTATGTGCGTGATGACTTCTACAACACTCAATTAGGAATTCGTGAAGTAAAAGGTAATTACATTTAAAACTATAATGATACTACTAGGAATAAACCCTAATACTGCCGCAGAATTATAACTACACTTTAGTTCAACATTCATTAATGCAGGGCATTTCTTTTTATTATCGAGAGGTTCTGTTATCTCAATATGTGCGCAAGTGCCATTAACTATGCGGAATGCTCCTGCATCATACACCTTGTTGCTAATCTGACAGTTAAAGTTATAAAAATATGATTGCCTGTAATCACTCCAGTCCTCTATGACCAACAGGTACAGGTTTGTTTGTGGAAGTCCTGCTACATAGTATTTGCCATCTCGACATGGACCATCAACCTTGCCGGAGATAATTTTTCCTGCTCCTGTGAAAAATAAAATTGACATTTAAGAATGATAAAATTGTAATTTATGATGCACCCAAATGTTATGCATCACATTTTAGAAACTGCATATTATTTATGTGAGGGATGAAAAATTGGCAAACTTTTAATTATTTTAATATAGTTGTCATTATTTCCAAAGCTCAAAATGTTAACTCCTTCCCCTTGATGAAAATTCCCAAATATCGAAAAGACTGGGCAAAATTACACTTAGTGCCTCTCTACCAAGTCCGTCCAATGTGCTTCAGTATGTGATTTAGGGCCAACCTAAAATGAACAGCAACTAATATACTGGTACTTTAATCTGCAAGTTATTCAGGGCCTTTCTAAAGTCATGTGTAAAAATTAAGGTCTGGCAATTCTATAACTCTCTCCAACCACCACCATCCCCAGTCAAACAATAAATTGTGAAGGCTTTTTATCAACATGCTGCTATGGGCTAATATCTCAACTACATCCTTACCAAGAGCTTTGTCGTTAGAAGAGTATCCAACCACATCCTGTATACAGCCAAACTCATTCCTGAATGGAGGTATTGGTCCTTTGTTCTTGTAATAGTCATCTTCTTGTTCAGGAGTCTTTATGAGTCCATCAAGTGTAACCTACCCAGGAACAAGGAAAGAATTAAAGCAACAGTATGAAGAAACTACACACAAAAAAAACAAACACACAATTTGTTAGTGTTACTAGAATTACACTGAGTAATTTTCATCTATGCCCCTCGATGTAATAGCATTTTGAAGTTGAGGGAGGAAAACCAGAGAAACCAGAGAAAAACCCTCAAAGCAAAGGCCGAACCAACTACAATCTCCAGCAAAATAAAATGGGACACATACTATCCTGGAGCACCATTCCCCCACTACCCCCCTAGCAATGTTGTCTCGCATGCATCTTATCTGGTAACCACTTCATAAGCTCAAAAACTTCATAGAACAACATTGCTTAGGGGGAAAGAGGGGAAGTGGCACTTTATTTTTGCAGAAGATTGTAGAAACTCTACTCACATACTACACTGACAGGGGCGTAGCCATGGGAGGCCCAGGCCCCCCTCCTCCATAGTGTTGGCCGGTTTTTTTTTGGTTGGCTGTTTTTCTTTTCTTGGTTGGCGTTTTTTTTTGGTTGCCCGATTTTTTTTGGTTGGTCATTTTTTTGGTTCGTCATTTTTTTGGTTCATGCTCTGAAAATGGGGTTTGGCCCTCCCTCTGGCAAAATCCTGGTTACACCCCTGACTGAGCCTGGTAGGACTCAAACCTGGATTGCGTTGGTGAGAGGCAAGCGCTCTTACTGCTACGCCACCCATGCTTCCTGTGAAGAGTGTAAGGTTCCCAGTAACAACAAAGAGCGTAACCCACCTTTGGTGCGTAAGGCGACACACTGCACACACCCTGAAAATCCACCCTCAGGTTCTGTTGAAAGAATCCTTTTTGAATCAACAGCTTCATGATATCTCCCTCCTTTCTCCCAAGAGAAACTCTCTGATATTCCCTCTCATCTGTAGTACTGACTGTCAAAAAGCTGGGGTCGGTCACTAGGTTTGCCAGGTTGTCAATCAAGTAGCACTTGGTCTGACATGTGTGGATGCCGTCAGGACAGGTGTAATTTTGGCCACAAGATCTCTCTCCATCAGGAGCCGTCATCAGGTCATAGACTCGCTTGTGGAAGTCATTGTACAGAATATCAAGTGCTGTGACTGCTTCTACATGGTCTCCAGCGCATAATTTCTTGGTGGAATAGGTTCGGCATTTTCCAGACAGGCACTGGGTGTTGCTAGAAAAAGTATATTTACAACATTTGTCTGTTAGGGAACAATCGTTATTTATTTCCTGGGGGAGGGGGGTCGTAGGATTTGGGGGGTCACAGGTTTTATAGACAACTGAAGCGTGATTAGCTAGTTGTTAATGAGAATGGGCTATCATAACAGACAAAGCAAACAGAGTTTCAAAATCGTACTTGCAACTAGGGCAGGTCATTTACAAGAGTGGTCACAAGGAGAGCTTTGACTGTATAAAGGGCAAAAAATCTTTGGGTTTTAGGGAGGGGGAGAGAGGGAAGGATGATGCAAGGAGGAAAGCAAACAAGAAGCAGGGAAAAAAGGAAGGGTGGGAGGAAAAGAAAGAATTTAAAGCGAACTTGCAAGGAGGAAGTTAAAAAAGAAGAAAACAAGAAAGAAGGCAAGAACAAGTAGGAAAAAACTAGTCACAAGAAGGAATTAATTACCTTGTACATGGGCACCCTCCCCTGATATTGTGATCTTCTGTGCAGTTGATGGACAACATATCTTGATTAGATGGAATACCTTGAAAGATAGCTTGTGACACAGTCACAACCTTTCCTATAGCACTAGCATCCATGTAAGCATTGGATACTGAGGTCTTGGCAGGATTGACAAGGGTACGCTGGTACCATGGCCGTCTGGAAAATTAGATGCAGGGAGTTATGCACCAGTATATAAGTTACACAGTATGAGTATGAGTACACAGAATATTCAGAATCGCAGTAATTTGAAGAGGTATGCCATACAAAAGATGCAATGGGAATTTTAGATTTTTTGTGCATTTGAAAACTTGATGTTAATATTTGTGCAAAAAAAAAAATTATTTCCATACTTAGAGGGATCATAGTTCCTTCTTGACCGATGTCCTGGAAAGCTTCTAAACACCCCACTGCGAGTTCCAATATACGTCCAGCGTACATCTTTTAATATTTCATGTGTCCTCTTGAGCCAGATTTTTTCAATCTTTCCTGTCATCATGATATCTGGCCTGTGAAAAACAATAAACAATATATAAACATGGAGTAATCACTGCCATGTTATAGTCATGCTATACACCGATCCCGAACATGGCGGACATACACGGTTTTCCTGGATCGAGGAGGCGAAAACAGTCGTCCGTGATCTGTGGAAAGCTGGCTTTTCCCTTAGACATCACTAAAAACGATTCTTAATGGATGTAAACACCATGTAACACCAGTAACAAAGATGAAGCTTGCACACAGATAATAGCCTCGTTTTCGCCCCCTCGATCCAGGCCATCCGTTTGTGTCTGCCATGTTCAGAATCGGTGTATCATGGCATGTAAATGATAAATATTATAAATTATAACAAAATATCATGCATTTATTTACATCGCATTGTGCAAAAGTATAACCACATTTATTCGCATACTTCTATGCACAGGCTTTTTACGTCCAAATGAACTTTTAGATGCCTTATTTGCCATGGTAAAACCAACCAGTTTCGCATTGAAATGTGTCAGTTTAACGTACAAAAACATGTGCATAGAATTCAAAAAATTAATGGTCTATTCAACTGATAAACTCATGGACCTCTTTTAACATCTACTTGTTGATTAAGGATGGGACCGCCATTAACGTGATTATCTGAGCCATGTGAATGTCTAACAACTTGCAGATGATGCAATGAGGCATGCAGCACCTTCTCCTCAGTTATTTTTAAGACCCTCAAGTGTTCGTCCAGCTAGGATTCGAACCTCGAACACCTGTGACAACAGTCCAATGCTCTTACCAATTAAGCAACCATGATAGCAAAATATTTATAATTACTGTTATTATGGACTAACCTCACTGCTGTGCTGTACATGCCATTAGGGCACCCAATGTTTGCCGACATGTTATTGATAAGCTTATGTCCCTGTACAATGATGCTTGTCATGTTGTAATGAAACAAATAGTCATTAGGATTACAGTAGCACTTAGGTGCAAGCATGACGGTCGTGTGATCCTTTGTGATGTGGATATTTGGATACTTAGCAAGGTTATATTCCACACCTAAGTTTCTGTACAGATCTCCAAGCTCCTGCAAATGAATATACAATATAATTAATAATAATAATAATAATTAATATTTAATATTTTTTTGAAATAGCTGTATTCAAATATATTTGCACTGTCAAATTCATATGGTAAAAACTGTTTGGCTTATCATAACCATCTAAAATACAAACCTTTAGATTTTTGGCACATACCTTCTTAACCTCACGCGAATCATATCCCTCTATGTTATTATAATAGTTTGTTGGCAAATCCAAGGTGACATTGGGTCTCAATGGATGCCGAAATTGTTCATCCGAGTCTGCTAGGTTGAATGCAAAGGCGTAGACTGAATCGCTTATCGAGGTATAGTAGTACGTGGAAGGTGTCGTCTCCAGGACAACCCCATCTTGGAAGTCCCCCTTGGGAATGCTGCGTATTGCATCCTCTATTTTGAGGTATCCAGTCTTGCCGTTGATCATGTCATCCTTGACTTTAGTAAATTCTTTTGGTATACCATTCCTTTGTTCAAGGTCATTGATTTGAATGAAGATTGGATCATCTACAAGCTAAACAGAAGACAACAATGATTTATCAATATTTATGTTTGCAGCCAAAAGACCCCTACAGTTAAGCCTCCGCTGCAGATGTTTTATGAGATTCACACTTTTCTCTCACAACGACGCCTGCTCACTTGACCTGGGTTTTGTGTTCACCAATCAGAAAGTAGGTTTTATTTTTAGGGAGCCTAAGTAGATGTGCACATATTTATTACCTTCAAAATGTGGTATTATTAAAAGTGGATTCCACATCTTAAGTGTGGATCTTCTTCCACTGGGTTCTAATTCAAATTTAGCAGTTGATTTTGAGGGAGGAGTTGAGGGAGGAAAAACTGAAGAATCAATTGAAAAACCCTCGTGTCACAGGAGAAAACCAACAAACAACTCTACTCACATACCGGTGGGACTTGAACCCAGAACACATTGGTGAGAGGCAAGATTGTGAATTACATAAAAACATCATTGATAGTAATGCTATAAACAATACCTCGGTGCTAGGTCGCAGCCGTGGATGAAATATTGTCTCTCCCTCATTATTGATCAAGAAAGCATACACTGATCCCCACTGATCATTCAGCAACACATTCTCAATCTCCTCCAGTGTAGCATCAATACCAACGACTCCAATAGTTCTAAATAACAAGAATATAAAGTTAACATCACTACTGTCAAATAAATAATATTTTCCATAACAAATCAGAAGCAAAAGCTAAATGAGCTTTGTATTTGCACAACCTTTCTGTAAAACACTTTGGTGATGAGAGCTTCCTAGTAAAATATTGTAACACAGGTAGCCCAAACTCATCTAAGCAACAATAATATACATTTTTTATTTTAAAATTTTTGGCTACTTAGATTGCTCTAGACTGGTAAAAGTCACATGCAAGAAAGACACCTCAAAGTATTTTGCTGTCCATGTGAAGTTAGTGATGCTGATGATGTTAGCACCTCCCTTTCCACTGTCTTGGTACCCCCATCTTCACCCCCTCGCAAGAGTCCCCTTCAATCATAAACCACCCCTGCCTTCTAATATCTTTATCGTCCATCTCTTATATCTCCATGGTTACTTACTTGTTTGTTAACTTGCTAATAACAGGTATCGCAACAGTCACCATCAATCCTAAACCAGAAGCATCCAGGTATGGTGATGTCCATGTAACATTGTTTAGAATACTGATAGTGTTTGATGCCAAGAAGCTATAATAGTCTTGCATCTGGGATATGATGTTTTCAGATTCAACCAGCTTCTTCATGTAGCCATTATTGTCGCATGCTAGCTTACCTGGGAATTGCTCACCACCCTTATCATTTGTCAGATAAGAGAAGATACGAGTCTAAAAGAACAAAATGAAATGACTTCTCTTAATATTGGTTTATCTTTTTTTAGAGTAGAGGGGGAGCAAAGGATAGACCATTTTTGAAATCGTACAATACTGTACCACTGTGTTCCTTGATTACAGACTCATTTACTGAGGGTTAGCCTCATTTCATTGTGAAAATATTCACAAAATACCCATGGTAAGGTCTCCAGTAACATACCTTAGGACTGACATATTTATTCAGTTTCTCCACTTCATCCCAGACGTCACTCCAGTCATATTTACACAACTGACCAGGTACGTAACCACTGCGCGTATAGTAACCTGTCCCACAACGCACTGGATCTCCATCGTTATCCAAGCCATCAGTGACAAAGATAACGATGCTCTGACATCCAGTCTTGGCTCTTCCTTGTAGAAGATTGAAGGCTATCTTGAATGCTTTCCTAACGATATTTCATTAGAAGGTAATTGAGTCAATAAGGATGACTGACCGCTATGGATTTATTTGGACAAGTTTTATGTACTTTTTGGAACATCTAGGGGTATTTACAAGACCCTCCTGCACACCCCCTCCCCCTTAAGTGTTTCCTGAGGGTACCAGATAATGTAGGAAAGCCCTGCTTACAAGAGCCAATTTTCGTTATGGACCAGCTCTAGTTACAACCACTTTTCCTATTTCCCAAAGTGGTTGCTTACGAGAGGTTCGGCTGTAATATGAATTTACTTACTTGAGCTCAGTTGTACCACCAGCTTTGAGGTTATCAATCTTTTCTATCAGATCTTTCTTGTGTGAAGTAGATGCTGGCACAAGCCGATCTTTTTGACAGCTTAGGACTTCTGTGTCGTATTCATAATATCTGAAAAATGCACAGAATGTTAGTAGAACTGACATCACTTGTATGGGAAAAAAACAACTTCCGGGTCCAAAAAGAACAAGAATTCTATAGAGATTTTTCTTCATGACAAGATTTATTGTCCAAAGTTCTAATTGTTTCAGGTTACTAGTGGTGAAATCATTGAAAACATATTTTGCTTTATTTTAGCGGTTTTTGTGAGCAGTTGCATCCAGAAATGCGTCACAACTTAATAGCTCAAAAAAAATCTAAACAAAGTTGAAGCACATCAATCACAGTTTTCTGATGGCAGACTTACTTTCCAACTTCATCCCAATTACTAGCATGTCCACAAATAACATTAACAAAGTCTTGTTTGGTTAAAGTATTTAGTACTGTTTTAGCAACTTCTTTTGCCATAGTGAGTCTTTTTCCTTTCATTGACAGACTACAATCAAGAACAATGACAATATCTTTGGGTCCAGATGTAGCGCCAATGTACCAAGGTCGCATGCGAGGGTCATAATCAATGTGGAACCCAGCAAAGTTGGTTTGCCATTCACTGCTGGGGTACTGCCGTAGAACACCTTCAACTGAACCAAAGTTTTGCCACCTGTGAATCCAAGAACATTAAGTGAATAGAAATTTTAAAATAAAAAAATACCCAAAATCACACTCCTTGTATAAGTAGCCCAACGTCAAGGTTGCTATGGAAACAAAGGGGACAAACAAACATTTCCATATTTACAAATTTTTCAGAAGGCTCATTAACTATTGAAGTAAGAGGAGGGTGCGGCCCCGTCAGCTGACCCCTAAATCCACCCCTGCTGCACCCCCACCCCTTCAAGGTGTTTTTCTAAGCAAACATCATTTACTACTTAATTTGTGATGCTCCTTGGATGCGAAATTCAATGGCTAGCAACATTGGTTTAGGGGAAGGGATCATGGTTGTCCCGTTTACATTGCAGATTGTAGGTTGCCTTTATTAAGCTGGTTCAAGGGGTCATTGGCTGTACCAGGGCTCGAAATAGAAAAGATAAATGGCCAGACAGTTTCTTATTTTCGGCAGGATAAATAATTTTGGAGCAAAATTCCCCTGCAATTTTATTTTCCATTTGGCAGTTCAAAACTTTTTTAGCCTGACAGTAGTAAAACTTTACCTGCATTTTTGGCCATTGGCAGGCCCCTATTTCGAGCCCTGTGTACATGTATCAAGTTTCATAAACTTTCATATTAGACCTATTACCTTAGCTCTGGATCTTCTTTCAAGTTCTTCTTAAAAATCTCATCCAATGCAGAAGACCAAAAGACAGTTTCAATGAGTTTTTCTTCATTCCTTACTACCTGATCAGATACCTTGACAGCACTCTGTTCTTTACTTACTCTCAGCTTAAATAGCCTAAAAAAAAATGGTACATTGTTATTGATATTCCAGGCCAACAGTCTCAATTTGGAAAAAATCTTGAATTTTTTTTTAGCACTTAAATGGTTGAATTCTCCTTATAAATGTACCCTTTCTTCTTGTACTTTATATTTATTTCATATTTGCTTTGTTTTTCCTTTGTTACTTTACGAAACCTGGCTTATAATAGTTTGCTCTTCTTTGCTCTTTTCTTGTTTGTTGGCATGGGATGTTTTTTCCAATTGAATTTCCACACTATGATGGATTCCATATTATGTAGATCGCCATCCCTAGCGGGTCAGTAAGTAATTGCCACTTACGTGTTGAAATCCAAATAAGGTAGTGTTTTAATGATATCCTTATCAGCATAGTATTTTGTACCCAAGTCTTTTAAATTTTTCACTTTGGCCATCTTTTGTAGCGTTGTATTCGTATAGAAATCATCATGTAAACGCTGAACTTGCTCTGCAACTTTCTGTAATAGGAAATAAAAAAAATATTTCCTAACAAATTTCATTATTGGAATAGAGGTTTTGAACCATCATGTGACGGCAGCCATGTTGCATGCAATCTAACCACAGGCAGCCCAAGCTGTATTATGGGTGACAGCATGTGATGGCGCAAAACCTCTATATGTAGGGAGGGCCTGTTTTTATGGGGAGGATGGGGTGGTGGTAGATGGTAGATGGTAGATCAAAGAAATATTTTGAACTATTTATGGACAAAACTTTGTACTTTAATTATTGAGGGTTACTACATAGAAATCTTCAAATTTTATCGTTAGCATCGATTACACATTTTCTGAATCCATAAAATCTTGAAAACCATGGATGTGTAGGAGTCTGGTTTCCAAAATTCAAGGAGTCATCAATAAGTTGGCTGACATTATAAAAAATTCATAAATCAGATAATACTTTGAATCTATTAACTTTAATAAATTATTAAATCAGAAGGGTTTTAAAAATATTTTTACAAATAAAAAATACATCAAGCATTTTTACAGCACTTCCCAATCACACATGCCAAATTTTACAATATGCTGTCACAACAAAATAAGGCTTTGGTGGACATGAATCGAAGTGTTTCAATGACATTATCGGAAAAGGTGTGTGCAATGTGAAATGTTGTGGAAACGCCACAACATTTGTGATTGGGAAGAGGGCAAAATAGAAAATTCAAATGTAATTTTTATAATCAATTATTCATTTACCCTTTGACTGATGTTAACATTGTTGACAGTATGACTCAGAAGAGGGCAGGAAGCAAAATTAAATTCTATCTAAATTAAACATATCACATTTCATTCAAATCTTCAATTTTTTTAAAACATCAAGCCAGGAACATTCAGCATTTCCCTCTCAGAACAAGATGCAAAACAACTGAATAGTTGAAGCATGTTGATGCCTAATGAAAGGAAATTTGTGCTTTCATTTGAAGGGAAATTATTTGAGAAATTATCTTGGCAAGAACTGCTAATAGAACTACTGGAAATGCTATGCAAATAAATGGCAAAGTTTGACAGGGAATTTCCTCTCTTACAGTAAATTAGAGATCTCTATTTGCAGAAGAGACCTCAACATTAAAACTAATGGCCAAGCAAAAACTACGAACCTCTATTCATTATCAAAAAGACTGTGAGCAATTAAAAAATGAGAGATATTCTAAAGTCAAAATTCTGAGAAACTTTAATTTAAAAATATTGATTTGACAAACAGATTTAGCTACCCAGGTGCATAAGAAAGAAAGCTATGGAATTAGCTAGGGGATTATTTTGAAATATTATGTGCACAATATTGCTTATTTGGCTCCAAAAATATACAAAAAGATCAAATTTCATACCATTTTAAAAACCTAATATCAAATTTCATGTTATTCAAATTTTAAAGGTGACTGTTCCACTTTTTCCAGACCTGCTTAAGAATGTACATTTTTTAATATGAGATTATCAAATTTTTGAATCTTTTGAATTACAAGTGCCGTATTTTTTGTGAATATTGGTGACATCGAGTTACTGTACCCTGACCCACCCATCCACCCATGCATGCAACAACAACATGTTAGCTTGTACGCAAAGACACACTTTTCTGGACAAAATCCAGCTTCATACAAAAACAACTCAAATATCAATCGCTATGAGTAAAAACAAAGGAATATAGAAATTACTCACGCGAGCTGCTTGTTCTTTCTTGACAAAATAATTCCCCAGTCTTGATTTGACGGAACTGACGGTTTCCGACCCCTTCCTGTTTTCCACTGTATAAACTGCACTATCATAGTATTCCTGCAGTTCTTTCGCCTTTAAGCCTTCCTCAGCAAGTTTTAGTAAATACTGCTCTACTCTTTCCGACCAAGATTTGACTATAGATTCGGTTAGAGGCGCTGATCTTGATATAGAACAGAATACCATCCAAACAACAACTACACACCTACAAAACTGCTTCAATGGGACCATCGTAAAAATACTGAAAATTCACCGCTAAAATGTTTAAAATATTAGTTCAAGATGTCTTTAACGAGAACAATAAGTCCTCTAACGTTAGTTAAGATATACTAATTCAATATTTCGAACGCTTTAGCGGTAATTGAAGCAGGTATTTGTAGACAACAAATGCTGATCATTCAAAGACTCGACGGGACTCGGTGAGTGATGGCCACAAAAAACAATGCTCAATCCAACATAAGCACATTAAACAAGGTAGGTTGCCAGTAAAGATGGAAGAAACTCCTAAGAGCTGAGATGAATATCTGGGAAGGATTTTCCCTAAGAAAGAAGCCAGTGAAGAAAAACTTGAAGCCCGAGCCAATCACTGAACAATGACATCCAAATATGCAGGGAGGTCAAATCATTCTTAACTTATTTCCGAGCTCAAAATCCAACAAAAATAACTCATATATTCACGTAGACAGCTAAGGAAGATAGCTGTGTCTGCAATCTCGGTTGGACAATTTGAAATAAGCTAATCTCGTAGAGTAAATACACAAATGCTATGGTAAGCCCGCGTTCATGTGTCACGAGACTGCACGATTGCTCATGGGGGAGGGGAGGGTGCAAAGGGACATAAGCAAACTGAAAAAAGTCGCTTTGTTGTTCACAGGATGAGAAAAATAAAACGTGCATTCATTTTTTCTACGTTCTATAATTATCCCGTTCGGAAAAGAGAAAGAAAGAACTGAAAGTACAATGTGCTGAAAATGTGCTCAAGTGCAAACCACAGGAAGCCCAACCAATAATATTTTGAAACCACTCAAATTTATGGGTGTTGCTGTGGATTTGTTTTACTAAGTGATAAAATGCAGACAAGTTTTCCATGGAACAGAAACTCATAGCATAATTTTACGCAGTGGACGATTGCAATAAGGAAAAATAGAAGAAAAAATGGATACCTTTAATAGGATAAACACCATGATACTACGAATACACACAATGGTATAATAAATCTACAACAATACTATGCTTCTCGGTTGAGTTTGGAACAACAGACATTTTGTCAAAGTTTTAATGTCTAGCTCTCAATGATTCTAAGGGCAACCACCACAACAGACAGTGAGAATTATTGCTTCTGATTGGCTGAATTGGTTTCGCTTTTTAAATATTTCAGCTCAAACAAATTTGTCCAATCAGAAGCAATCATTCTCACGGTCTATCGTGGTGGTTGCCCTTAGAAACATTGAGTGCTAAACATTCAAACTTTAAAAAATTAAAACTTGTTGTTCCAAGCGTAGTTACTGAACCTAATTACAATGCAGTAGATTAAGAGAAATTATATTACCATGAAACCTTAAAAAGATAGAAGTATATACACATACATATATATATTTATCCCACACCATAGAAAATACAGCCAATCAGAAAGCAGGAAAGCCGTTGTATATTCGTTGGTATTTCACTCTTCCTTCCCATCATACACTGTGCATTGAATCTATGCATTTGTATTTTCTATGGAGTGGGATAAAATGGTTATACAATGGTTTCTTGTGGCATACTGTGGATATCCCACTCATCACTTGTATTTTCTTTGTATACACACGCCTAAAGGCTCGTGTGTATACTAGAAACTACAAGTGGCTCGTGGGATATCCCACGGTATGCCACTCGAAAACCATTGTATAACTAGTATATATATACCAGGAGTTAAAAAAACAACACTGTCACTGTGTCAGAAAGCATATTTCTTCAACTCATACATTTTTTTTACTTCATTTTAGTTATGACTGTTTTCTTGGAGAGGTTTGATTGTGCTGTTTTAGTTTCTGGAGAAGTTTCTGAGCATCATCACTATCAGGAAAGAGGACAGCCAATCCCCGTCCATATTCAGAGCCTCTGTGTATACAAAGCTCAAGAGTTGGTTCCAGAACATCCAGAAGACTAGCTCCAGGACCACCTTGGGTAGCAATGGAGTGCACATTGTGAAGCATTAATACCATATCAGCTTTGACATCCAGGGTCATCACTAGAGAAGCATGCTCTCCATATAAGAAAACATCAAATACTGGAGATTGATTATGACTATCAACTACTAGAACGACTTGGTACGAGTCATCATCTTCACAACTTTTGATGTCATACTTGGGTTCTGTTCCATCTGTAACTCTCAGCACAACACAGTCAATGTTATTGTGTTTTGCCATCCCTTTTACTTGGCAAACTATGTCAAAATATAAATCTGGTTCAACTGTTGAAACAGTCAGAAACTTTGCTTCTTCAAAAATGTCAGGTCTTGATAAGTGCCATTCTTTTAAAGTCTGGACAACTTTTTTCTCAGCTTCATTAAAGGTGAAACTTCCAGTTGTGACTCTAGCTGCTTCTTTTGTGACTGGACTATCAAGATTGCCATCAAACACAAGAGCAGAAAATCCTCTTGTCGACACTGCCTGTAATTTATCTTTATACTTCTTAATGTTCATTCTATGCAGCCTTATGATATCACCAACTCTTCTTATCTGGGGCAGAAGAATCACATCTTTGAACATGACACATTCAAGTGGTTCATCGGAAGACGGATCTGCTAAGACAACTACTGAACACATGTCTGTACCTCTGGACTTCCAAGGTGGCTTAAAAAACTTGGCCACTCCATAAAGATCACACATGGTGTTTGGTTTTACATCAGATATCTTGGTGTAGGAAACAGGAACAGTATACGAGGTAGACTGAGGTGGAACATTTGAAGTAGTTGAAGTAGTTGGTGCTATTGATGAGATAGCAGAAGTAGATGGTATATCTGTTAAGGTAGTGGAAGTAGATGGCACATCTGTTAAGGTAGCAGAAGTAGATGGCACATCTGTTAAGGTAGCAGAAGTAGATGGCACATCTGTTAAGGTAGCAGAAGTAGATGGCACATCTGTTAAGGTAGCAGAAGTAGATGGCACATCTGTTAAGGTAGCAGAAGTAGATGGTACATTTGATAGGGTGGTAGAAATAGATGGTACAATAGAAGAGGCAGTGGAAATAGTTGGAGCATTAGATGAAGTGGTTGGAGAAGCAGTTGCAGCAGAAGTTGACTGTTCATTAACAGATGGTTGAACAACTGCATCATCTTTTGTTGGTTTCCCTGATTTATCCACCACATATTTTGCACCCTTTCCTTGTTCTTTACTTGAATTGCTACTTTTTTCAGGCACTTTGTCATCATCTACAAAGGTTACTGCAGTGTCTTTTGCAATGTTGGGTTGCGTGGAATTTCTTGTATCTTTGTTTACCTTGCTTGGGGAACCTCCTGCAACACTTGCTTGTCCTTTGTTTGTTTTTGTTGGAGTTGCATTCACAGCTTTTTTAGATTTGGGTTGCAGGTTCTTTTTTGGTGCTTCTGTAAAAAGTAATTCTATTTTTTAGTATGTAATACACTAAAGTGTACAAGACATCAAAATATACAGCCTTTTACACACTTAATTCGTTTAGCACTTACACAGGGCTTGAAATAACGACCGGTCGTTTGCCAGCCCAATTAGTTTTAGCTTGGTTATTACCAGTTTCTGGTGCAACATTACTGGTCAAAATGACCAGCAATGCAAAGATTTGACCAGACAAGTTCAAAGTCTGGCCAAGACACTGTCTATTGACCAGCTGTTATTTCAAGACCCAGAAATCCAAAATATATTGAATAGTGAAATTTTGAATCCTGTTGTCCAGTTCAGACCTCAATGACAAAGTTACCCTAACTCAAATAAAGAAAATATATATACCTGGAGTAGAATCAATCTGGCCAAAACACTTCTGCTTTTTTGAGCTAAATGTTCCACTAGGTGTGGAAGCTTGGCTGTTGGTCAGCAGTTCCCCTACCTCCTTGCCTTCATTCTCCAGGCTAGATTCAGTTGAAATAGTACCTTTGGAAGACTTTGAAGAACTAGGTACCTTGTGCAGCTTAAGAGATGGTGAACCTCTACTAGATTCACCAATTTCATTGGTAGATTTTAGGGGCGATGCATTCTTAGCAATTTTAGTATTACTTGCTTGTGGCTGAGATTTATTCTTCTCTTTTCTAGGACTTTTTCTTTGTTCAGTTTCGAGTGCTACAACATTTCTCAGCTCAGGAGAGTTGCTAGGTGAGCTTGATGATCCTTTTGGGCCAAGATGAAACTTTCTTTTTCTTTTTTGTGGTGGTGAGGTAACTGTATCTCTAGCTGTTGTCTTCCTAGCAGCAGATCTAGTCGAGGGTCTTTCTGACTGAGATGCAGAAGAATCTCTGCTGTCCTGGGATGATCCTTTAGCAGGGGTATCATTTCTTCTTGAGGGTGGTGGTGAGGCAACTATGTCCTTATCTGTTGTCTTTCTAGCAGCAGATCTAGTCGAGGGTCTTTCTGACTGAGATGCAGAAGAATCTCTGCTGTCCTGAGATGATCCCTTAGCACTAGGATTATTTTCCCTTGAGGGTGGTGGTGAGTCAACTTTGTCCTTATCTGTTGTCTTCCTAGCAGCAGATCTAGTCGAGGGTCTTTCTGACTGAGATGCAGAAGAATCTCTGCTGTCCTGAGATGATCCTTTAGCAGGGGTATCTTTTCTTCTTGAGGGTGGTGGTGAGGAAACTATGTCCTTATTTGTTGTCTTTCTAGCAGCAGATCTAGTCGAGGGTCTTTCTGACTGAGAGGCAGAAGAATCTTTACTTTCCTGAGATGATTCGCTAGCATACATATTATTTCCTCTTGAGGAAGTGCTCCTTGTAACTCTTTGAGGCTGACTTGGACCATTCTTTTGTAAAGCACTACTTCTTGTAAGCCTTGGAAATTTTGCAACATCAGTGCTTCCCCTAGAAGAGTCAGTCTTTGCATTTTTAGGTGATTTTCTCAATTTTGCATCATCAAATTTAACTCTGCCCTTCTTTACACGCGAAGAGGTAGCTTCATCTATCGACAATGCTACATCACCATCAGAGATGTGTACATCCATATCATCATTGCAGTTGTCTTCCTGATCTATCGCACTGTCCTCCGTCTCAATATCACTTTCACACCCATTTTCCTCTTGTCCAACTAGCAATCTGCTTCTGTTATTGATGATATTCCAGATACAAATGTCTGAACAATTTTTGTCACCAATAATGTGTAAATTGGGCTTTTGAGGATGGGACAGTTCAAAAAATGGGTTTTCTAGCAGAAGAAAATCACCCTCATTAACTCCTTCACATTGTTCTGCAACAGTACCTCGAGTAAATATCGGAATCTCAATACACAGATCATCATCATCATCATCATCATCTCTGGTTTCTACAAGTATCATTTTACGCATCTTGCCATAATAATCATGGTAAAACAATGGATATGCAGTTTGTACAACACCTGTTTTGGGGGGAAAATGACAGAAAGAAAACAAATTAACGTTAAAACCTTGCTTCATGAGCTTGATCTAAGCAAAACAATGCAGGAAACCTGGAAAGTTCAAACTCACCTTTGATATATCCATGAAGAACACCTGGTTTACCGATTTCTCTAAAAGAAAAATATTTACCGTCCTTATTTTGTAAATCTAGTCTCACAAATCTATTATTTTTGATCCTAACAACGGCCGCCATTAAGAAAAGAACATACTAGCTGCTTTAGAAAAACCTATCACAAACAACCGCCATCTTGTTTTGTTTCTGGCGCGAAAGCGAAATTACGAAAATAAAATCGTAAAATCTTCGTATAATCTTCGTAGAGACATCGTTCCCGAAAATGACGTTATTCGGAACACGAACCAATAACGATATTGAGACGAGTATGGCCGAGTGCACACGAAGATTACGCGATGAAGCACATATATATTTTTACGAATTACACAACAATGATGTTCTTACCAAAAAAGGATCGCATGACCTTATTTGAATGTTACCTTGACGTCAAATCTCACGTGAGTTGAAAATGACGTCGTTGATCTAAAAATAGTGTAATCGATTGCTTGACGATCGGGATAAAAAGGTTCCTTTCGCAACTCAAACGTAGTTTTGAAGACGCATCATACCGAAAATTGTACTTTTTGAGTAGTATTTTGATAAAATTATTACAAAATGTCGCTTTATCCATCTCTTGAAGACATGAAAGTGGACCAAATGGCCCAAGCACAGGTAAAAACAGTTCGTAAAATTTGAATGTCGCTGTATTTTTTCGCGGAAAAAGTTGGAAATGTCCGATGTAAGCTTACTTGTACTCTAGCTGCTGACGAGCTTGTGTATTAGGTACAATTTTCATCGGACTAACATTCATAATACAAAAAAAAGATATAGGTTGTGAAAAGAATGGTTTTATTGAGCTGGAAAACAATCTACGTTTTGAAACTTCGCTATTCTCAAGTTAATTTTTGTGCATGCTGTTTGCAAGCAGTAAGGTTAACTTCAAAATGGCCGCTTTTATTTCTGTTTCAGGGGTTTCAGTAAAAGTAAATTTACATGGTATCTTACAGTCTCTCTCTGTATTTTAGGCACAGCAGATGCAAGCACAGCACCAGGCAATCGGATATGCGGTAAGTCGTTTAATCTTGGTTTGTTTCCAGTAACAATTATTGGCGGTAAAATATTTCTTATACGGAAGACATTCAGTCAAAATTATGACATACTGATACCTTCAGCATATAAGCTTAGTTATGAATTATTGAAAATATGTTAATATTTCAACTTTATAAGACTAAGGAGGAAGGGGGAGAAAATATTGAACATGACAGTATACTCTACTGGCAACCTTTCTCCCATTCAAAATCTAACAGAAAGCAGGAACTTAAATGTTAAAATGTGTTTTTTTTCCTTTTATTGTCCAGCCTGCGCCTGCATCAGCACCAGGGCAAGCAGCTCAAGCACCATCAGGATATGGTACCCTATATCCATCATTATCTGACTACATGGGAATTGACGTGTCGGAGGAAGCTGTGAGGCAACATGTTCCTGATTATGTAAGTGACAGAAGTGGTTAATGATGTTCTTTATCCAGCAGTGTATTGGTGTCCTAGATTAAAAATACTCCAGAAAAGTTTTCTGGTTTTTATGTATATATATATTATTGATCATGACCCTATACTAAAAACTGTAAAGGCCAGTAGTTTTCCCTTGATAAAGTATTATCATCATCATCATCATTTTGTAATTATAATTAAGATTTGAAAATGCTTCTTCAGTCAACAGCTGTTGTACCAAGTGCTGGAGGTGCTCTTGTAGCACAAGCAGGAAATGTCATAGCACCAGTGTCCGGGACCCAAAACCTTGGTATCCGCAGAGCAGAAATCAAAGGAGGTGTGCGTGAGGTTATCCTGTGCAAAGACAACAATGGAAAACTTGGGCTCAGAGTACGTGCCGTCAACAAGGGGATATTTGTGGCGTTTGTTCATACCAACTCTCCAGCTGCCTTGGGTGGATTGAGGTTTGGTGATCAGATTTTACAAATTGATGGGGAAAACATGGCTGGATTTGATAATGACAAAGCAATGGGCAGACTGAAGAATGCTTCACCACAGAGAATTGTGTTTGCTATTAGAGACAGGTAATTCAATTGAACATTAAATTTTTCCTTGTTTTGCATGGGTGCCACTTGGGTGCCACTTTGCTAACGAGCCTGTGGTCCTCATTCCATGATTAAATTGGAATTTAAAAGGTAAATTTTGTGTAGAGAGAACAATGGAGGATCGAGAAACTTCTCATCATCTCAGATTTTCTGATTACTTCAAATATTGCATAAAACTAAAATTATAATTTCATCAAAGTACATTGCTTTTAAAATTCAAGCTTTCTATTTTAGTGTCTTTCAAGTATCTGAAATTTGCTATGTTTAATCTATTTATGTGTTGTGTTTTTGCGATTCTTCTAGACCGTTTGAGCGAACTATCGTTCTTCAGAAAGACAGCACTGGCCATGTTGGGTTTGTGTATAAAGATGGCAAGATAACAAAGATTGCAAAGGATTCATCTGCTGCCAGGTATTACTGAATTTCTTGATATATATTTAGAATAGCATTTGAAATTCATTAGTTGTTAAATACCAGTATTAAAAGTTAGTCAATTTTTTTCAGAAATGGCTTGTTAACTGAGCATCACATTGTTGAAGTCAACGGACAGAATGTTGTTGGACTTAAAGTAAGTTATGATTTTGAAATAATTGCTCTTTTGTTTAAATGGGGTTGTATGCCTCGATTACTGAGGCCACGTCATTCCCTTGAGTATTGTTTCTTTGCTTACGAGTGTTCTAGAAGATTAGTCAGACCTGGGCAGCGGGGTGCTGAGATACCAATAAACCTGATTTTTTTCCCTCTATGATAGTACCAATATTTTTCACATTTTCATGTGACATCACAGCTAATTATGCAAGGTCTCTTACAAGCAGAAGTCAGACATTCCAAAATTCCAAAACAAAATTCTTTATAACCGGAAATATCGTTGAAGATACCAAATACCATGGTTAATATAACTGAATACCCTGGCCTAGTAAGGCCGATGAGATGTATGCAGAGAATCTTATACTCAATAGAATTACACCAGGCCTGAAGAAAGAAAATATTAGTGGAGTTAACAATTAGTGCAAAACCCCTTATATAATAAAGAATTTTGTTCCTCGGCAAGAAATTCAGTGCCAACAAAGATCATGTTCTCTAGTATGCATTGATTCTAAACTGACTAAACCTTATTTTTGCAGGACTCCGAGACCAAGAAGATCTTGGACAATGCAGACAGGACTATTACCTTGACAATTATTCCTTCATTTATTTGTGAACACATCATGAAATGGTAAGAGTATATCTTTTTTGGATTACTGGTAAAAAAAATATTGAAACTCTTTTTTGATGGATTTACAAATTCATTTATGATTTTTGGAATTTACAACTTTTTTGTGTATCCTGTTTCAGCATGGCAACAAGTCTGATCAAGAAGAGCATGGATCACTCCATTCCTGAAGTTTAAATAAACAAATTAGCACAAAGTACTTCTGATAATTATATAGCTGCCTTCACAAAAATAACTTAAAAACCTGACTAATATTATAGGAACCATATTATAGACACGCATGATTTTTATGTTAGGCCCTGGTTCTCGCACTAGTGATACGAGCATTATATAAGTATGTTTATTCGGTTCACACAAGTGACATACCATATTTACTTGTCTAAGCACTGGGGCACTCTTTAAATTTTTAATGTTTTGGTTGTGGTTATTTAAGGCAGTGCTCTTTGAAGTTTTACTCCCATATGCAGTGCTTAATCAGGGGCTGCGCTTAAATGAGTAAAATTAATATGGTAAGCATGAGAATGGAAACATTTCTATTCCATATACTCATGTCGCTAGTGTGAACCAGGCCTTATCACAGATCTAATACATTTTCAAAATTTTTGCTGGTTTCCGTCTGAAAGGTGACATTATATTGCTTTTCTATATGGGAGGATTCTGTTGTTTTTAATGTAAGGATCTAATATAAATAGTTTTGGGAGTACATCTCAAATCTCATGATCAGAGTTCCATAGAGAAGTTTGCCATTAAGTTGATAAAAATGTTTAGATAGCTTTGACAACAACAGTGTTTTTTTTTTTTTATAGCAACCACAATAAACACTGGTAATAACGATTTTTAGAAGTTCTCGTATTAGACACCACTGCCAGAGAAAGAATAAAATGGCTAGTCCATAGAATCAAGATGAAATCTAACATTGAGCTACAAAAGAATAATTTAATAGAAATAGCAATGATTTCTCTTAACAAGGTCCATTAAGTTGATATATTATAAAGTTAGTTTAAATCATATATCGAAAAAATTGTAAATAAAGCAGTTTGATTTTGCATACTACATGTGTCATTGCTTAGCGTTCATTATACTTTCTAATAAATTATTACTGGATACAGATCTTTACATAACAATCCAAATGACGTAACAAGAAATGAAAATATTTTATTTCCTTTTGGTATGATATCAGAGCTTTACACTCATTTTCATAATTACGCCACCAACACAGCTCAAGATGTCTGGGATTTTTGCTAGCGTTGATGGAATATCACTAGCTCAGAGCTTTGAAAATTTGATTGATGGATGGCAAAAACTCAGACAACTTGAATTGTAGCTACCGGTAGTTGTCTGCAAGAGAAAACACTCGTATGCAACCACTACCAATCTCCTACCCCAGCAGGGTATAACTGGGGGAGGGGTGGAGGAGCATAGTGGTGGTGACACATAAGCCATACATGCTACCGAAAGTAGCTCGGAACTCTTGGTGTGCGTATATCGGCATGCATGTAAACTTATTTGGTGATGTGATTATGTACTTGTAAAAACTGTAGAAGCTCCCCAGCTGCAAAGGTTCGCCTGGTAAACTTGAGAGAAAGGTTATCTTCTTGCAAGACATGGCACAATATACAATGGTTTGACAATAACACATAGTGACAGTACAATTAGTAATAGTGAAAAAATACACCCCCATGTATCAGTTTTGGAACGTTGTCACCAAGCAGGTCATTCTGAGTTAGCAATAAAAGTGAAGGATGGAAGCCAAAATACTAGAAGCTACAAGGTGTTGAGTTTGCAAAACATTTAAATGTGCTGATTGAAATAATTTCTTAAAAAATCTTCTGTTTTGCCATTATTAGGTAGTTAAAAAAATTGGTGACAATTTTTTTATTATACAGTACATCTACCTCAACATCGATGAAACAAAAACTTTACATAGATTTTTTCATTTGAGAGAGTTCTTACTACAACAAATACACCAATTTATTAACCACTGTCTGTAGATCTGTAATGTTCATCGTCAACTGTTGAGTATATGTGTCCCTCGTTGCTCAAAAATTCTATAGCATTCCTAGGTGTGATCAAAGAGAAAACAATATTAGGAATAAAGCATAATTAAACAATGGAAATAACAATGAAGAGGCCCTATTGGGGTTGGTACCCATCGGGGGAAGGGGGAATCCCATATATACAGAGGGACGGGGATGCTCAAAAATTCTATAGCATTCCTAGGTGGCATCAAAGAGAAAACAATTAGGAATAAAGCATAATTAAACAATGGAAATAACAATGAAGAGGCCCTATTGGGGTTGGTACCCATCGGGGGAAGGGGGAATCCCATATATACAGAGGGACGGGGATGCTCAAAAATTCTATAGCATTCCTAGGTGGCATCAAAGAGAAAACAATATTAGGAATAAAGCATAATTAAACAATAATGGAAAAAACAATGAAGAGGCCCTATAGGGGAGGGGGGTACCCATCGGGGGAAGGGGGAATCCCATATATACAGAGGGACGGGGATGCTCAAAAATTCTATAGCATTCCTAGGTGTGATCAAAGAGAAAACAATTAGGAATAAAGCATAATTAAACAATGGAAATAACAATGAAGAGGCCCTATTGGGGAGGGGGGTACCCATCGGGGGAAGGGGGAATCCCATATATACAGAGGGACGGGGATGCTCAAAAATTCTATAGCATTCCTAGGTGGCATCAAAGAGAAAACAATTAGGAATAAAGCATAATTAAACAATGGAAATAACAATGAAGAGGCCCTATTGGGGTTGGTACCCATCGGGGGAAGGGGGAATCCCATATATACAGAGGGACGGGGATGCTCAGAAATTTTGAAAGTGACCCTAAAAGGTACCAAAATTCTCTTTCTCATAGCCATAACAATCGTAAGTTTCACCCTAAAAGGTACCAAATAACGAAAATTAACCCCTAAAAGGTACAATGAGCATACCTGGCCCTTTCATATCTGAGCCCCCCCCCCCCCCCCCCCCCCCCCAGGTACCCATGTCCTTTATCTAAATTTCACAACTTTCTATTTCTCAATTTTAGAACGTTCTAGTGTCGCTCCTCAGATTTTTGTCAAGTAATCTGTTGTTCATCGCTAGTGCATGGCTTTTACATTGCTGTTTCCAGGCCATGTCGCTTGTTGGAATTTACCCCTAACAAAGGGCCTATTATGAAGGCACTGCCTCACATCACTGCTCATGAGTTTGATCCCCAGCATTACCATCACGTGTGAGTAGAGTCACTTGTTGGCTCTAAGTTATCAAAAAATGTTACCTGATCTGCATCTCTGGCACAGCCCTTAACCTCTGCCTGATGGTAGAAAGACCCATTCCTTCTTCAGTATGTGACGATGAGATCAATTCATGAACCTAAAGAATAAAAAATAACCATTAATCTTATCAACTTGTATATTTTTTGGGGTCTCTTATGCCATTTCTAAAAAATATTACATATTTTTCATTCAGCCATGGGAACTAATTAGGAAACCACAATAGCCCACTTTCGATATTCTGGTTGAGTGATCACCCAAGGCGAGATTCTGGGGAAATAAAACTTTTGTGTTTATGCAAAGTGCCCCTCAAATTTGATGCAAATGAGCCAAATCAAAATGCTTTGTGGATCTTAAAAGCAACGTTTAGGGTGAAACCTTTGAATGACATTAATTTTACAGTAGCAAATAACAGTAATAATACTACTAATACATGTATATATATACCTGTAATTGTATTCCACTCAGACCAAGAGCATTGCCGCCACCACCACCACTGCCGCCAAATCCACTAGTGTCCATTTTGCCTGGGGTATTGATCATGGTACCTCCCTGGTAGCCACCCTTCCCTGGGGTCATACCAACACCAGGGGTATTACCACATATATCTGGCTCCTGAGGAACAAAACAAAACAGAACTAAATCTACAAATTATTTTGTAATTTGTACTGAAACTAGGCACCCCTTTCAAAAAAAACCTTTCTAACCCTTCTTGAGTGCTTTCGGTGCTTCCAAAGTGCTTTATTATTAAACGGAGCATGGAAAAAGCTGTTTTAATTGTGTTTATCATATAGAAAAAAAAATGTTGTCGTCTTCAATGCTGTTTTCTTACACTTCTTTGCAAAGTTTGCTGCACATGCAGATGGCACTTGCAGCAACCATGCTTTGTTCACTAATAAAGCACAGTTCTCAACCAATCAGAGTGTGTATACAATTGAAGCTATGTCATAAAAACAAATAATCCTGAGTTACACGAAAGAATACCTTTTGTAATACAAGATGTGCATGGACCAATTCCAATGTGTGGTGTGTGATTTGGTTGAAGTCAGTTATAGGCACAAGGTTGAATGCTATCACTGAACGATTGTTTTCTTGAAAGGACTTTAAGTTTCCAGTCACTTGCACATAGGTGTCCTCTCTAAAAATAATGATAAATATGAGTACTATGATTAATATATTCATCTTAATCCTTGCAATTATTCTATTCACTGTGTCTGTTAAGATCCCATAACCAACTCCCCCCCCTCCCCCTCTCATAGCACCCCTCCTCTGCCCTGGTAATAAGTCAAAGGTTTCTTGCTGATTATTCCTTACCTACAAGCTGACCTTCTTTCACGCTCCTCCTCACTTTCCTTTCAAAAACAAAAGACAAAGCTAGTGGTTAAACAGAGGAAAATCCAACTTGTCTGAGTATAGACCACTTTTAAATAATGTCCAAGCAGATCAATTTGGAGGACAAAACAAAAGAATTTCAATCTCCTGAGAATTGGAACGTATTGTTTTGTCCTCCAAATTGAGCTGTATTCGACTTGCTGCAAGGGGTCTATACAAGGGAATTGATATTACATGCATTCACCTCATTTTCATTGACCCATTTTTTGACGACAATGTCTTCTCCTGTCATGTCATTGACTGTATATACGATGTTAGTAGAGGATTCCTGTGCACTTCTGATTACTCCAATAAAGGTAACCTAAAGATAAGGAACAAAAAATATAATTATTACCAAATCTCAGTAAACTAGATAATACTAACAGTGATACAAAGTTTCCGTGCATTAATCAAATGCATGAATTTACATTTCCATATTCAGGCAAGGTGGAGCATAGTTTTGTGTGAGGGAATGCCCTCACCCCCAAAGTTTTTGAAATCGAGGCTCTCGGAAATGCAATTTCCAGTGTTTTGAGGGGCTATAGCAACATATTTATTGCATTAAACTTAAGAATGTTTGCAACTATACTGAGTTTTCAGACTTTAGTCCTTCATCAGTAAAAGACCCCTTATTTAAGGTCATTTCGAGCTTAGAAAAATCAGACTTATGGAGAAGAGAAGTTACATAAAACCTTACTTGCCCTACCTGATGATGAGATCAAATAACACATACCTGTATCAAATCTGTATAAGGAAGCTTGAAGACATCATTTGCACGATCATAAGTTGCACTGTTTAGTTGTCTTATGGTACATGGAATGACGGACTGTGCTTTACTGCTAGACCTCTGGAAATGTAGAATAAATACAAAAGTAATCAACAACTTTATCCCTTTTCCCAATTGTTGCTCTTCTACATTTACATTTTATATTAATAACTTGATAACTTAAAGGCACAGACACACAATGGGATTTTTCATGCGATATTTCATTTGATGTCTCAAAAATTAGAGGTTGCACTGTGTGCTGACCACCCATGCGACATTGCGAAGAGTGGAAATGAGTTTTAGTTTTGTGACATTGCACATGAGGAACCCCACTGTGTGAACACAATGTCACGTGGGTGGTCACATGTTTGATCTTGTTTTTGCGACATTGCATGAAATGCAACCCTTCTCATTAAAATGAACCCCAGTAATGAATAGAACGCCTGTATATTAGTATGAAGGTAGAGTTTCCCTGATGTAATATACCTTTTTTTCTTGTGAGCTTGACGTAGGTGAAGCAAATTGATTGTCCTGCATATATCCACCTCCTCCTAACTGGCTACTAGTGTCCATAGACTAAGAAATATTTTCAGATCATTAAATCATTATCTTCAATATAATAAAATACGCCATACAGCAGCACAAGAAATATATTACTGGATGCAAAATACACAAACTTTCTTTAACTAGCTTGCTAAATGAGATGTCCCCGTATAAATATTGTTGAAATAAATAAAACAGTTACCTCATATCCACCGCCAAAACCTGGATTACATAGAAAAGAATAGAGAAGACTTGATTAGTTTTGATTTATACTTAAGTAAGCTAATGCAATTTGTAAGCTTACGATTGAATATTCTTAGTGTAAAACTATCCAACTATGGTTCTTTTTTATCTTAAAGAAACTTTATTTATAAGATATTAAGCCACAGAAAGAAAGATAGGGTTTATTTTGAAGAAGAAGCTAGCCTAAAGAATTCCAAAACATTTCAGTTTGTGACAGCTTCGTCGTTCGAATCGAAGAAAGACATACAAAATACTCTATGAACTAAAGTTTATAGTCATATTAAATCGACTGAAGAATAAATATTTCCCTTACCTCCATCGTTCCACATTCTATCTTGTGATAAGTAGGTAAAAAGAGAGGTAAATACAGCTTTGAATCGTTTCCTTCTCCAACGAGTTTCCCGCAAAAATGGCTCCCAAATTTTGGCGCGAAATACATGCGTGCGCACAATTTGTATTGGATATGCAAAGCCACAAGGAACGCGGGCTCGAGAAAAATTTTGCGGGCTTTTTTTTGTTGATACGTGCATTTCTTTTCAAACTTAACCTAACTGTGAGAGGAATTTATAAATATCTTCAAAGAGCTTTCTATGTTGTTTTTGATGTCTAAATACGCAAAATGGACTCAAGAATACTCCAGTTTCACATTCGGTGGAAACCGCTGTTTTTGAAGAACACAGACTCATTTTCACAGGCTTAGCCTCGTTTATAAGTCATCTATTCAAATACATCATTAAAAGTCCGTGGGATTGGTATTATCCAACTTGCACATTCTTTACATTACAGTTGGCTGTTGCTAATGATTTGCAAAAGTCAATTGTAATGTAAAGAATGTGTAAGTCGAACAATACCAATGTTTTGAAATCCCACGGACTTTTAATGATGTCGTTGAATAGCTGACTTATAAACGAGGCTAAGCCTGTGCAAATGAGTCTGTGGTCTTCAAAAACAGCGGTTTGCATCGAATGTGAAACTGGTGTATTTGGCGATTATAAAGGCGCATACAGTGACCGCCGAATTGGGGAAGGGGGCTACTAGGGTCTTATCCCCCTAATATACCTTAAACAGTTACTCTTTATGGTATATGAGAAATAACATGTCGACAGCGCTTTATCCCCCCATCAGCTCCCTCCGGCAAAAAAAAATTAACCCCTCCAAAAAAATCTAGATAAAGGCGCAAGCATCCACCGACCCCACGATGATAAAACTATTACCTATTTTTAATCCCGAGTTAGCCAGAAAATAAACACGTTAAAACCTGATGTTGACAAGGATGTCGTCATTTAATCTTGTCCTAAAAAAATACATTATGAATTTTGAGTTAAACACAGACAAACGGGTTGTCGTTTATTGAAATACTTTAACTTTATCACTCTTATTAAAACAGATACACGCGAATATATATGTTGATACAGATTGATAATATCAGTGAGTTTATAAAATCAGCATCCTCACAGGAGCATTATTAGAACGAGACCCATCACGAATGTAAAGGTAAGTCTTAGAAAGGCCACGAGTTTTTCAAATACATAAAATTCGTCAAGTTATGTTGACCTTTGTACTGTAACTGTGCATCTTGAATTTTCAGCCACATTAAATTCACTTAATTCTTGGCTTATATTCATTCCCAAGGGAGTGAAATTACAAAAGTCATGGCTGCCATGTTGAAATATATAACAAAAGAATACACTGAACATTTTTTTGTCAAATTCTTCCAACATGGCGTCTATGACGTCATGTGCAAACGAAGAATGAATTTAAAAAGCACTGAAAACTAATGACGTCAAAAGCATATGAATAAAAGAATAAACAAAATTTACTTCCTGGAGGGTGCTGATGTATCAAGGATAATAAGTTCCTGGGAACGAAGATTTTCACACTTAGAGTGTTTACAGAGTAGTATTAACACACTTGCTCATTGTTGGATCACAGTGTCCATCAAACTCGATTTCAGTGTTAAAAACATAAGGTCACGTTATTGAAAACAGGTAGAACATTATGTGGATTTTATTGCCATGGAGATACAGCATCCTGCGAGCCTCCTTATTCTTTAAACCTTAGCTACATTACGTTTCGTTGGATTAAAACTTTCTTAAAAGATCTCTGTTTTTTTTATTCAGTGACCATGGGTTCTTCCTGCATCTGTTGCTCTTGGTTGGCTGTCGTTTCACCCTCGTTGTCATTCTGACCCCCTCCCCCTAGGTTTTCCTGTTGTACCTCATCGACTTGCATCCCCTGCATTGAGACAGTAGCTCCTTCGCTGGACTCGCTTCTCTCCCCTGCTAGTTCACCTTGCAGAGCTTGCATTGCCTGGGTTGTTATGGTAACCGATTGCTGTTGAGTTTGGTCGCCGGTGGTTGTCATAATCATGGACGCCTGTCCTGACTGAGCCGCTGCCATAGCAGCCAAGATCTCTGCTGATACAGTCATGCTCATAGTCTCAATCCCCTCACTGGTTACTGTGACCCCCTCGTGATTCCCCTGGGGAATATGCATGATAGCCACTTGACCAGAGTCGATTGCACCCTGAGATAAGGCATCTACTACAAGTTGTGCATGGCTTGCCTCACTGTCTTGCCCAGGGTGTGCTGAAGTCGTCACCTCGATGATTTGATTGGCTATGCCTTGGCCAGTCAACTGGTGATTGGCGTTGACCGCTGACTGTACGAGTACCTCGGCTACGTCACTATCAGATATACCAGCATTCACTGCGGCCTGGGTAACCGGGTCAACCACGTGCTGGGTGTTTCCATGACTACTCGAGACCTAACACACAAAAAGTACGAAGTTATTTCCATTAGTTTTTCCATTTTTAAATTACTTTATGCGAAAAAGATTATTTACCTGTTCATCAGTTTCCTGACCACTTGTTTCCACGGCAACAACGTGCGCCGTCTCCATGCCAACGTCAGAGCCAATCATAGATTCACTAACAGCTACTAATGCTTCTGCTAGTTGGACTTCAGCTTCTGGACCAATATGGCTGACATTAACAGTGCTCATTTGTTCTTCCATCCCTTCTTCTTCTTCTTCACTGGACTTTTTAGATCTTGTAGTACGTTCACGGTTTTTGGAATGAACCTGTTAAGGAATGGTCACAAATCGGAAATCGGAAAAGTGGTCTTAACTAGAGCTGGTTGTTAACGAGAATGGGTGGCAATGCAAATGGGGTTTCAAAATCGTGGTCGTAACTAGAGCTGGTTGCTCACAAGAGTGGTCGCAAGGAGAGCTTCGACTGTAGTAGGCGACGTAACATCATAGAATTTTGTGATGAGTATCAATAGAAATGCAGCTCTTTTCCAGAATAACAGAGCTTGAGTGTATAGGCATAAAAATCCCTCACCTTCATGTGGTACCTCAAACTTGCTTTGCGCGAGAAATCCTTGTCGCAGGTCTCGCACTTGAAGGGCTTTTCACCGGTATGTATGCGAAGATGGTTATTGAAATGACTACGATGATTGAACTCACGCCCGCACTCTTCACACTTGAAGGGACGTTCACCTGTTAAAAAAAAAAAAATCAGTACAGAACACTGACAAGTTCGCCACCGTCTGCATATCCCCACTCGCCTGCGCACTCGCTCAAAAACAAAAACAACTCCGGTATGAGACAAGAGATGTCGACTTGTGCCAAGACAAGGGATACAGAACACATGCATTATTTTACATTGGGTTACATTCATTTCCAGGCGAATAGAAAATCATGACAGCCATCATAACGTCTGTGACGTAACATGCAACCATGGCCAATAAGAACCAAGCAAAAAATTATTCTAATACCATTTACTGCGATTCTCACTATCTGCGAACTCGGTTGTTGCGAGTTTCCCGTTGGAATTTGGTCTTTCACTGCCACCAGTCAAAAATATAAAAGGTACCGACTGATTAGTTTTTATTGACGGCAGCGAAAAACCAATTTCACGGCAAGCCATTCAAATGTCTTAGTTCTCAAAAATATTGAGAATCGCAGTACTAGCTACCATAGTATACCTGTATGTGTTCGTATATGTTCTTTGAGCGTGCTAAACCTGGTAAACATCTTTTCGCACTCTCCACACTTGTATGGCTTGTCATCACTGTGGACTGGCAGATGGACTTTCAGATCGGTAGAGCGAGCAAAACGACGACCACACTCATTGCACTCGTAGGGTTTCTGACCTGTGAGAAAGGATGAATTTGATTTGAGCTAGGATTTTTTTTTCCAAGAAAGATTTGCTTGAAGAAACATAATCAAATCACTCTAACATCAATGCAACTATTTGTTTTGATTAAATGTGACAGTCAAATGATTCGCCATTCTATATAGTAATATTTCGAAGTGATTATAATGTCTGGACTCCTCACCTGAGTGAACAATACTGTGTCTCTTAAAGGTGATGGCAGAGATGAAGTCTTTATCACACATCTCACATTTAAAGGGTTTGATTCCAGTGTGCCTTCCCATGTGGGATTGCAGCTCTACCATGGTACGGAATGTCTTGTCGCATTCTTCACACTTAAAGGGCTTGTCTCCTGTGTGTACAGCCTGCAATAGGTGGAAGAAAATCAAGAATGAAGTCATTCATTAGTTCATTCATTCATTCATTCATTCATTCATGCATTCATTCATTGATTCATTGATTCATTGATTCATTCATTCTTTCATTCATTCATTCATTCATTCATTCATTCATTCATTCATTCATTCATTCATTCATTCATTCATTCATTCATTCATTCATTCATTCATTCATTCATTCATTCATTCATTCATTCATTCATTCATTCATTCATTCATTCATTCATTCATTCATTCATTCATTCATTCATTCATTCATTCATTCATTCATTCATTCATTCATTCATTCATTCATTCATCCATCATTCATTCATCATTCATTCATCATTCATTCATTTATTCATTCATCATTCATTCATTTATTTATGCATTCTTTCATTTGTTAGTTACCTGATGGGACTTGAGTCCAGTCTGTATAGCAAATGACTTGCCGCACACATCACACTCGTATGGTTTTTCGCCAGTATGGGTTCTCATATGGTCTCTCAGCCTAGCGGGCCTGGTAAACTGTTTAGGACATAGCTCACATTTGTAAGGCTTGTCACCACTGTGGGTGAATTTATGCTTGACAAGATCAAAGGATTGGATGCAGGCAAAATCACATTGATCACATTTGAAGGGCTTCTCTCCTGTAACAAAGAGACATAGACATTGGATCTTTTCACACAAGGCATGTACTCAATATTTACAATCAATAATTTGGTTTTACAGGATTCTTCAGAAGATTGGAGAAAAACCTTTAAAGCACAGGTCCGAGAGAACCAACAAGCAACTCTACTAACATAAGACACAAAGCCTGGCAGGACTACCCAGGCTGCATTGGTGAGAGGTGAGTGCTTAAAGATAAAGGTTGATGTGAATGTAATTCTAAGGAAGTATGTGTAAGTGCTTACCGGTGTGTATACGGTAATGGCGCTTCAAGTCATCATATCGTATGAAGGCCTTGTCGCACTGGTCACACTTATGAGGCTTCTCTCCAGTGTGGCGGAATGCATGTCGTGATAGTTCTGCAGCAGTTTTAAAGGCTTTCTCACAGCCTTCATGGGTGCAGACATGGGGCTTCTCTTCTTGGTGGACACGCCTATGAACCCTAGAATGATAATGAAAATTTCAAGCCACTGAAAAAACTTGTAGTACAACTTCCAATTAAGGCGCGGAAATAACAGCGACAAAATTGTGCAACTTGTCACGCAAGTTGCAAAGTAAACATTGCTTGTATTACCATCCCGCATGCAACATTTTTGTAGCACAACTTTGTTGCACGAAATAAAAGCTCTTCCTACTATCTGCAACAAAGAAAATTTGTTGCGCAGGACCGTAATATGAGCGCAACATTCGTTCTGCACCTTGCAACTCAACAATGTTGCATATATTTCTATGCCTTTAGCAAGTTTTGCTATGACATACCGGTAATGTCTTCTTCTCTTAAACAATAATCCTCCCTCAATTGGGTGAAATATACCGGCAAGTGGCAAGTCATCCTGTTTATAGTTACCTCAAAGAGCCTGGATTATTAAAGGCTTTTCCACATGTTTCATGATCACAAATAAATGGTCTGTCTTCAGAATGGGATAGGACATGAGAACGTAATGAACTTGGATTGTTGAATGCTTTATCACAGTATTCGCATTCATATGGCTTCTCTCCTGAAAAACGAAAAAGAATCAAAAGAAACATTAATTCTATTAATTACTTCCATTTTGACAACATCTCTTAGCAAAAAAACTTCTACTACCTGTAATGTCAAAAACTATTTTTCAAAATTCCTGTGTCATACTAAAGGGGAACTCTAACAGCAAGACAAAGATTGGTTAGGTTGCAGAAATATAAAATGCACTGTGACCTTAGGTAAATAATTGCAAATGTAAGAAGATTACCTGTGTGAATGAGCATGTGTTGTCGTAAGTTGCTTGCATAATTGAAGACTTTGCTGCAGACCTCACATTTGTGTTGCTTTTCACCAGAGGCATGTTCTCTCATGTGGCTATAGTAGGACCATGAACGGATGTAGGATTTACCACATATATCACAGGTATACTTAGGTTTATTCTCATCTAAGACAGGTAAGAAGATCATCAAAATTAATTTTTATTTAAAAATTAGTTGTCAGGCAAGTGTGAGTTCAATCTGACAATAAGCCATTCTGGTAGTAATAAGGTATCCAAGGGCACTTTCCATTAGTTGGAACTGGTGGGCCAGACAGGTCCATAAACGAGAATTCTGTTATTAATCAGAACTGTGCAGCCAGATCAAGCAATTTCTAAATTGTATCTACTATTCTGATGGAATGTATATAAAAAATTAGGAAAAACTCTCGAGAAAAATGCTTTCTCCCTTTAAAGTTGACTGATCTGGCCAGTCAGTTCTGACTAATGGAAAGCACCCTTAGTGTCCCTTTATCATAACAGAAATATTCTAACAAAGTGACTGCCAGACTGGAATTCACAAGACAATTCTATGACTGCTTGCAATTAATAGGATTGTGCAGGTTTCTCCAATTCATCATTACTGGTACTAAACATGAGGGATGTAAAAGAACCACTAAGAAAGAAAGAAAGAAAACCTGGCAGTGGCCACCCTTCATACTAACCACTTCTCTTTGTTTTAATAGTCTTCTAGTATAAACGAAAGCTATTTAGAAGTGTAAAAAACTACGTCCTAAGAAACCTTGTAAGTACTGAATTGTTTCCTCAAATCATAAACACCACCTACTGCCGCCCTTTGAGATTAACAAACAGCTACTCACCATCACCTTCTCCATCACCTCCTTCTCCCTCTGCTACTTCTCCTTCTGCAGGTTGTTGACTTTCTACCTCACTAATATCTGAAGCAGCAACTGTTCCAAGGCCACCATGACCAGCTGCTTCCCCTGCAGCTGCGGCAGCAATTATAGCATCCGTGTTGCTGGTAATAAGAGACGTAGCTGCCGCAGATATGTCAGAATTGGTTGACGTCACAGCTGATATCTGTGAGATAGGTACCTGGATGGTCTGTCCATTTGGTAGGGTGATAGTATGGGATGTGACACCTGAGTGTGTGGTGGTAGCAATCTGTAAAAATTTTTTGAAAATTATTTTTGGATTAGGAACTTCTCCAGATACACTCAATAAGTTCAGAAATAACAAACAAAATATAAAATCCTTTCACTTCCCCCACTCCTACTGCCATAACTAATGACTAATTTCTGACGTCAATTTAGGGTTGCTTTGGTAAATTTACTCACCACCTGCAAAGGTGTGACCACATTTAATATATTCACATACTTCCACGTGCTGGCTTTTTGCTGCCAAACGACAAGCTTTTACATGCCTTATTTGGTAAAACCAGCCAGCTTTGCAGTAAAAATACCTTTGCATGCGATGCTGTAAGTCTCACCTGAAGGGCAGCTAACGGCACCTGCCCCAGTGTTGCTTGTAAAGTAGAAAGTGTACTGGCATCAGCACCAGAGACTATGGGTATGAACTGCTGTGGTGTCTGTTGTTGTAGATACTGGATATCTCCTGCTGCTGACTGAGAGAGTACTTGGACTGCAATCATTTCAGCTTGCATTGTAGAGAGAGCTGCCTGGTCTACAACTTGAGAGATCATGGATGTTGGTATGTTGGTTGCTTCAGAATTTGGTGCTGCAAGGCAATGCAAAAGCAAAAATTAAAAAAATATATATTTATATATATACAGTTATAAAGCCCACAGGTATTTGCAGAACAAAGGAAAATTGTAAGCATGCCATGTAGCATTGGGAAGCACAGGTGGAGTAGCTGTGAGAGCACCTGCCTCGATTACATTAATGTGACCTGGGTTTGAGTCCCACTGGGCTCAGTGTCATATGTGAACTCGTAGAGTTGCTCATTGGTTCCCTCCTGTGCTTTGAGGGTTTTTCTCCAGGTTCTCCGGTTTTTCCTCCCTCTGCAAAAATCAACTTCTAAATTCCAATTGGAATTTCAGTGGATAAATAGCTACTCCGTAGAAATGTCACTGCTAAATTCTACTATTTATTATTATTTTTTATTGTTATTTATTTTCATCAAGTAAACAACCTTCTTTTGCCTAGTAGTGCACAGCTCTAAGCTTGTTCCACCAGCAAGTTTACTTACTCTGCTCAATAACCATTCCTTCCTGGACAACTTGCTCTTCATTATTCCCAATCTCAGTACCATTTCCAGCTTCTACTACCTCAACATAGACAGCTGGTTGCTCCACTTGAGGGGAGTCCATGTTGGCACCTGGTTGAATTGCCACATACAATGTCTGTGGCTGCTGCTCTTCATTCTCAGTAGATGTCCCTGCTTCAGCACTGGTTGCAGAAGCCGTTGTCTCTGCTTCTTCTTGTGGGGGTACTTCTGCATTCTGTTTTCAATAGATACAGTAGAATTTTGTATTAATAGTGAAAATCAGTTGGAAACTTAAATTCTTTTTTTTTAGTCTCCTTTGCAGTTGGGAGGAAGTTTGGGACAAACATAAAGAATGGCTGTGAAGGAGACTTGCAAAGAGGTCACATGAACATATCCCCTAGGAGTTGAGGCAAAATGAATCCCAGAAATGGAAAGAGCATGTTTGTAGTATTAAACAAGGAGAAGATTCAGGTCATAATACACAATATAAGAGAAAAGGTATTAAATATAAAATTGAATCCCCAGCCACCCCACCCTCTATTAAGAACACCTCAAGAACTTGCATAATGTTCAATATTATAATATATCATATCATAATATATGTCAAAATTGATTTGTGATACATTTAATGCAGCTGTGTGCAGCTTTTCAAAACAGTACAAAAAAGATTTTACACTAGCTACAAAATGTATACTAAAATATATCATACAGGCTACTAAAGTGTAGAAAACTTACAGGTTCAGATGCCTGTTGATTTTCTTGTTCTTTTGCTCGTTCTTCTTGTTCATTTGCTGATTCTTCTTGTTTATCATCTCCCAGAGTTTCAACCTCTTGTTCCTTCTGTTGGTCTGAATTACTGGTCAGCTGTTCAGTCCCTGGATTTTCTGATCCAGTCATGTCTGGAAACACAGGGATCAGAATTTTTTTTATATGGAACAGAGAAAATATGTGTTTTCACAATGTGCTCCAGACTCACTTTACTTGTGTTGACAAGAATTCCTCAATATTTATTGGCTGCACCCACAACACAATGCTGAAGGACCCAAATGCATCTCAGGACTGACTTCACTTGCATTCACTTAACAATTCCTAAATATTCATTTCCACCCATAACACAATGCTTTGGACCCAAATTTTAGGAGTTTAATATTTTAATATTCTATTTATTTATTAATTTATAAAGTTTTCTTAGAGCATTTTATTTCATTTAAAGCTTAGGATAAGGAAAGTGTATTTTTATTTTATGAACTGACCACATATTGGAATAATCTTGATCTCAACGCATTGAATTACTAATATATTCCTTTCTCTTTCCAAATAAAATTTTTTTTTAAAAATGCCCCTTTTGTAACTCCTTAGAACCTCATTAACTTATGAAACTGTTTTCCACATAATTTCCGTGAGTTCAGTTTTAGTTTAGGTAATCAATCTTATGAATTTTAATTTTAAAAGTGATCAAAAATCATGTTATTTTTCCACTCGGGTGTGAACGTGTCGACTGGAATAAAAGATTTTAATATTCCAAACCTAATATTCAATTACAACTTCGGCAATAAAAACGACTAAATATAGTCCAGAAAATTGAAGAAGAAAAAATAAAAGAGAGTCTTAGGGAAGCGAAATTATTGTTTTGTTGTGGAATAAAGGCAAAGTTCGAAGCTTTTAGTATAGTGAAAGGTTTATCTTTATCGCTCCTCGTGCTTTCCACGAGGACAAAACAACGCCTCAAAACCCAACACGAAGCAAAAAACTTCAATTGTAACCCAAAAACAACACAAATATCACCCAAAACAGCACTTTTAGCGACAAAATACAAGACTACTAGGCTAAAACAAGAGTATTTTCCTTCGTGATGTGACGAGAACAGCGTTTTAAAAATACAAGAGTTGCGAAATCGTGAACTAGATTTTCTCTGAACAATATGGCGACGATTTCATGATCTTTCGTTGGTACGAATTCCTGATTGATGGCGATGTCGAATGCTTAATAAAGTGTGAAAAAGAATGTAGTGATAGCCCACAGTGATAATAACTCAGCGGCTGATTGTATTTTTGTATGAACGAGAAGAGTAAAGACTGAGGGAAGAGGTTTGCGAGGTCAGCGGAGAACTATAAAACACCCCACCGCTGACCCTACAAATATCCAAAACTAACAAATTTACTCCACAAAATACCTCCAAAATACCAACCATAAATCTACATCTACAACCAGGAACCATGGTTTCAGGCTCAAAAGGTGGAGGGCACTCAGTATGGTGAGTTTTGTCCTCGTTGTGGTCTTTGCCGTTGAATTATACAACGTGGTGTTTGGCGGGCGAAGGAGAAGTTGAGTTTGAGCGCATGTAAACATGGGTTATTTTCATAAATATAATGTTTAAGGGGTTGGATAGAGTTTTAGATTATGTGTAGCGTTTCTGTTGTGATTTTGGTGCAATTTAGGGGAGATCTTCAATTTTAAATCTTCCATACCTTTCTGAGTATCGTTTTCGCTGGACGCCATCTTCCTCAGGAACCTGCCCTAGATGCATTGCGCGCTGGGATAAAAGCGCGGGATTTTGGTGGATTTGAACCTTTGTGCATTTTATTGAATAATTTAACTCAAAATAAACTTTTTGTTAACTTTCTCATTTTTAAATTCTTTATTTTTCTTTTCTTCTTTATTGAAAAAGCAGAAATACATTATCCAGATTTTATATGTCCAAATATTAAATGTAAAGATAAACAACTGGCTGGCAGACGAATTTTTAACTGTTCAAAAAGTTGTATGCTTAGGTATTCAATTTGCCACGACCAGAATCTTGGACTTAGACACTGAACATTGTTGTAGTTTATTATTGCTTGATTATTACTTGATTTGTTGTTATGGGCTACCTGTGCTCAGGGTGCATAGGTGCTTTTAGTTCCACTTTAGACACTGGCTCCTCCTTTCCACTCCTCTTTTTTATTTGGGCTTCTGTGACACAGCAAGCCCAAATAAAAAAGAGAATCAGAAAGGAGGGGCCAGTGTCTGGACTAAGGGACTTTTGGGTAATCGATGTAAAAACACATGGTCGAAGATGAAGTAAAAAAGTGATAAATTCGATACTTTTGAGCATTTTATTTGAGTTTACTTGGAAGTTCACATTGCATGTGACACCATTTAATACATGGAACTGTGTAATCCGGACAAAAATTCAAATGCCTAGCCGTGTAAATTAAAGAGGTGGTTCCATGTGAATGGTATGTAATGGACAAATTTTTGAATGGTTAAAAATCCCTCTGGTACCAGTTGTATGGCCAGCCTGAGCTGTTTGAGATGGTGGGTGTTGAAATTGTCCAAAAAACCTCCACCCTTTCTACTGATTTTTTTTGATTTGGTGAGGTCTAAGCTTTTACTGCATTTAGTTCCCAGTATACTCCCAGGCTATATTTTAATATAAACATCATAGTGAATAGCCTTTGCATGGGTTGCCTGGACCTCAATGGCCTAGCCAGGGCTAGCAACAATTATTACTACTCCCCTTTCTCAATCTCAACCAAGGATTTAGTCCAAAGGTTTCATTATTGAAACATGTAGGATTGTTGCAAATGGGCATATAATTTTTTTTACATCCAGGTGGGTCCTAGTTGGGGTGTCTGTGACTCCCTCGCATCAAAAGCTTAAAGTTACATGCATATGTTTAAATAGTTGAAGCTGGCAATGAGGAAGGGGTGATCTGTTGAGGTTAGTTGGGAGTTACCCCTTCCACATGGTCTTTTTAGTATCTGAAAATTTCATTACCAGCCCAATGATTGGGGAATGGTGAGGGGAATGCATACCGATGGCCAATTCACCACACACCTTTGAATATCTTAAATATCTTTCGTCAAAGTTACTATGTATAATATTACATATATCAAATAAAATGACATGAAATCTGTCAACTAAATTGTTTAGAAAAATAACAATATGGTTTGATATAAAAGTAAGAAAAGAAAGAATGATTCATAAAAAGCTTGTCCTGTTTCACATGACAGACGTTTACTTTGAGCTCGTAACTCCAGCATCCCTTGGCAAATCTAAATTGTCGAAGTGATTACTGAAGCATTTCCCATCAGGCATATAAAATGACAGTCTTTAGTGAAATTTTAATTTCTAATTGGATTGTTTTCATGACTTCTATGATGGTTTGCCGTGACCACATGCCCGTTCATCTTCATTTCACATAGCTCTTTGGCGTCTAGTTTATGGAGTTTGTTTCTTAGTTTGTCAAGTTCCTCTGTTAACGTTTTGACGCTTTGACCCAATTCTTTTAGCATGAAAGAGTGTGTGTTTATCATGTCATCTGAAAGAGAAATGCAAATCAAAATAAAGACACTAAGAGTTTGGACTGACTGAATAAAACGCCTTCAAAAACTTTCTTAGTACCGAACTAGACCCAATATAGACCTTTCCCAAGTTCGCTTGACTGACCACAGAACAATAGATTCAAGGCGAGGCTGGAGTAGACAATACAGTAAATGTATAGATTTGAAAACTTCAGCCTGGACTTGAATCTTTTGTTCTGTGGTCATGATCATTCGAGCGAATTCGTTCTATTTGTATCTTATAGGTACAAAAACTGAAGTGAAAAGTGTGAGTGCGTGGAGTTGACGGGGTTCCTGTGGTTTTGGCGGGAATTTTCGAACTGCCAAAACGCGCGCTTATCCCTTAACTCTGGGACTCTTGACAAGCCACAGGGATGGCCCGAAATGACTTATTCATTAAAGGCAGCATAGACCTAGCTGAGATGTTATGGAAACAAATGACGAGCAAGGAATGGGGGGGGGGGGGCGACTGAGAAAGCACTACACTACCCTAGTAACTCGTGCGGCGAGTGCAAAATCTTTATTCCTTAAACCTTAACTTACCTTCAGCATTATACGTTTTTCTACGCGAGAGACCTAATTTGCGATAAATACACTGGTAGATCGATCCTAAGATGACCAGACTTGCAAATGTTCCACCTAACACGGCAGCAGCGATCATGGTTGAATAAGCTTCTCTAGACAAGATACCAACCGAATGTTGTGCGATGTTGAATGCCTGTGGTAAAAAGAATAATAGTTTTGATCAATCAAAGGTTCCACAAAGAAGAGTGACGTCAGTAGCAGCCGGAGGGGCTAGGGGGCTGTAGCCCCACACTATGCGAAAATGTATAAGATTATAAAGCTTTCTATGCTTACCCGAACCGGCTTTATATACAACTTCACAAGCTTTTGAGCCAATCTGGTGTGTCTGAGGATCCTTCCTTGAAAACAGCGGTTTGTCCCTAACGCCTTATTCGTGTCGTACAAACGAACCATCCTGTATTTGATTTCCATGTCAATTGTATCGAGAACTCGAAGATGTTTTTCCTGCCATTTGTTCAGTAGGAACGCCGCCTCGTATCGGTCGATAAGAAGTCCGTCCAGTTTGTCCTCATCTAGGTCCTCGTGCATCAATTTGAAATTATCATACACTGTTATAACAATACGATGTATCAAATTTAATTATAAGTTGCGGATACACGATGCAATTTTTTTTTATGGGACATCGCAAAAACTATTTTGGGAACATCGCATAAAAAATTACACGAAGTGTCCGCACCCTGAAGGTGCTGTTGCACGAGACCCTTCCAACTTGTGTGAATCTGCTCTACTATGCGATAAATTGCATTGCGCGTTATTAATATTTTCGATTTTACACAAGGCAATTCCACTAAGTTGTTGCCAAAAGTAGTACTTTAGTTGCAACAATGTATGAGACAAGTTTCTTGTTTAACACAAGGGATTTCTTGTACAACTTAATTTGCTTGTATACGGAAATAAAATTGCAAGGCAAGTTGCAAAGACATTGGTTATTGTAACAGTGCGTTTGTTTATACTGAATTTTACAATTTTAGAACTTTCTTTTCAAAAAACTGGTTAATGCATAGTAAATTGCGCATCATCATTACTATTCGTAAGAACTTTTTCAAGCCTACGTACGCAGTATCTGTATATTCATCTTTCTTAAAGTAGAACATGCGCAAAGTGTGGCAGCAGTATACGCAGCCTAGCACGAAAAGAGAAGGTTAAGGGTGAGGACATAATATTCATAATGACTGGTTCTCTACCTGACACTGTCGCTCCATTCTTGATTGCCGCAAACTCCGCCTCGGAATACTTGAGAACGCCAATCTACAAAACATGTTATTACAGGTGTTATTCTAGTATTTCTCAACTTCATGTAGATCGCAGAGACCAAGACAAGTTGTTGGTAAGTGGATCGATGTTTCTAGGTTGCGCGCCGTTGTGTATGAAATGCGACGCAGCAATACTAGATGTGCTTTCGTCAGCGCCTCGCTGCACGAAACATCGCCGCATTCATACATTTCACTTTTAAGGCCAGGGTGAAATGGGCGAGAAAAAGGAAAGAATATATAATGAAGTGATTGCATATTATAATGATGGCATACATTTTTCCCTTTTATCCCAGCTTCGTAGAAAGTGATGCCAGCGTTGAGAGAATTAGTGGCACCAGCAGTAAACATCGAGATGATAACAAGACCGATTAGGATCCATAACACCCCGAACAGTCGTCCACACACGGACTTGGGTGTCTTGTCACCATAACTGAAGATAAATGGTAACAAAATATGATGCTGTTAATGCTTGTATTATCGATATACAGGGTTCGTACGGGTTTTGGAAAGTCTTGGAAAGTTTTGGAAATTGATAATGGATTTTTCCAGGACCTTGAAAGTTTTGGAAAATTGATTTATGGTCCACTAGGCCATGGAAAAGTTATGGTTTTTTTGTAGATTGTCTGCGGTATTTTGCATTGGTAAATGTATGTTGAATGTTTCAGATCCATGAATTTGGCTTTATTTTTGCGCTATTTGTGGTTTTGGAAATTTGAGTCAAAGGGCTTTGGAAAGTTTTGGAAAAGTTTTGGAAATTCTCACAGGGGATCCTGTATGAACCCAGATATATTACGCCTTGGATTACTCACCCAACTGTAGTCATGGTAACAAAGGCCCACCAGAAGCCTTCGTAAGAACCAGTGAAAAAATTCTTGGGGAACTGAGAGCGGTTGATTCTGTATTCCTTGAAATCAGAGAAAACTTTATTAGTTTATCTGCAGTGTATCAATAACTGAAAGAATGGTTGGATGGATGGATGGATGGATGGATGGATGGATGGATGGATGGATGGATGGATGGATGGATGGATGGATGGATGGATGGATGGATGGATGGATGGATGGATGGATGGATGGATGCATGCATGCATGCATGCATGCATAGCATACACTTACCAGGGCCCATGCATGCATGGATGCATGCATGGATGCATGCATGGATGCATGGATGCATAGATAGAGTCATATGGACAAAATATAGATAGATTTCCCCCTTAAGGCGCAATTACACGGAGCAATTTTCTCTGCAACTTGTGTCGCAACGGCGTTGCGAGACAAGCTGCATGGAGCATTGCGGCGTGTAACCTACAGTGCAATTTGAAAAATGTTGCGAGACAAGTTGCAGCAATCGTTGCGAAAAGTAGAATTCGTTTCTACTTTCGGCAACGATTGCGTCTCCGTTGCACCGTGTAAACCCTCTTGCAACTTGTGTCGCAACGCCGTTGCGAGACAAGTTGCAGAGAAAATTGCACCGTGTAATCGTGCCTTTAAGATCTCCCGTTTACAATTTTTGCGGCGATTTTTGAAAATATAATAATTTTTGTCTTATGCTTCTAAATAGACACTTGTCCAGGTAATCTAACTTGGTGTTCTGAATAAAACTTTACAAGTTAATCTTTTACCATTCTTGACCATGACCAAAATTGCATCTCAAATCGGCGCGAAAAAAATCGCGCCAGTGTAAACGGGCCTTGCGGTTCAGGAAGGAACAATGAATGTAACAGGTGCAAGTATGGATAGATGCAAAGATTAATGGAAGCACTAGCATACACTTACCAGGGCCCAAACAAAGATCCCAGACATACCAGCAAGTAATAAACAGAAAACCACTATCGGCCAAATCTCCACCAATTGAGATATAATCTGCTTTCTGGCTTTATAATTGAAATTCTCAGTATGTACAATATGAGATAAACCAGGTGACTCAATCATGTCCTCAAATACAAAGTTCGAATGATTTTTCGAGGACCAATCCTCGCTGTCCTCAAGCTCATATTCTACACACGAAGCAATTGGAAATGCAATGTCTGTAGATTTATTAGTTACAATTTCAATCAGGTCTTTTGTATTTCTTACAAATGTCCAAATGACAGGTCCAACTTGACAATGACTAAAGCACTTTTCAAGTCCCTTTTTGATGAAGTCGTAGGCGATGCCTTGGTGTGTGGTCGAGTTAACATGGATAACATAAGGAGGAAGCAATAAAGCGGTAACTTTGATTTGCTCGGTCGGACAGTCGGTGTTTTTGGCAGCGAACGTGAGCTGTATCATTGCGCGACTTGCAATGAGAAAGAAGACGATTGCCAACACTTTTATCATCATTATTTTCCAGTTACTTTTGTCCAGGCTGAATCAAGCTCATTTCTACAGCATTGCTTTGGAGCAGCAGTATTTCATGTCTTACTGTTGAGAAAGGGGGGGAAAGGACATCAGCAAACGTGATCTGTTTAAATTTTAATTTTTTGAAGTGGGAGTCAGCTTTGTTGACACTTTGGCACTGTGACAACTTGAATACTGTCTGCGCATGAGCTTTTAATAGAGTTTTTCGATTTACGGGTACTAAGGCCGATTTGGTACTAATAGTACCGCGCTAGTACCACTGTTCAGTATGCCTATATTCTGGCAATAATATGGTTTTGTACTAAAGATTTTATTCATTATTTGTACAGTTTATTTATGACTCTCTCGGAGAAAAGCAAAAAATTCACCATAGACACTTACTGCCAAAGAGTGTGATATTGCTTGGATAAAAACCGAAGCATACTGATGGGATATGAATATCATTACGTCCATTATACACTTATGTTATGAATAAGATATCAGATCGGGCTAGCTAGGCACCGATGAATATTTAATTATACTCTTATCATCTTATAAGAAATGTCGTTTAAGTCGTTTTGTACAAACTCAGTTCTAAAATTTAAATTGTCGCTGATACTCCAAAGCAGGAAAAAGAATTATAAATATGAAACCGTTGTGAGGTCATTATTACTGGGTTACCTGTGGTAAACCAGTCATAAAATACCTTCGTTTTTTTTTCTTTCTGATTCCTTCGCGACAAAATGGCAAAGTTGCGCAATACTACCCAGAGGGTCATTGCGGCCTTACCCAACAGTCCTTAGTGGGCATCTGATACAGGGTTCCTGTCTATAGTCCAACAATTAGCATGTGCCAACTGTCAATCAATGTCACTACGTTGCCAACTAATTTAAAAGAGAGGGCGGAGCTAGCGTATCACGTGACATAAATTAATGTCTACGCATGCTCTATTTCGTTGACTGCTGTAATTAAAGAGTGAGCCGAGTCAGAAATTTTAATTTATTCGTAAACAAGGATAATTCTAATCTTAAGAATTTGCATTGCTCACGGCAACTCCGCTAACTTTGATTAACTACTCGTGCTTTGACTCAGCTATCTAAAGCAGTATTATCTGTAGTACCAGTACAAAAGGTAAAAGCTAGCCGTGGCCGATATTTAATTCTTGTATTAAAGAATTTCTACGCGCTCCAAGCTAACTCAAACCGATGGGACGTCCTGACTTCATTCGAGTTTTACCGACCCGATTCTCGGATGCTATATTTAATGGTTGACTCAACAAGACTACTACAAATAAACATGAGGTACAACGAAGTTTATTTGGGCTTTCATTTTGATATTAAGAACTGAAGAGTAATGAGAAATATTGTTAAATCGAACGCATGGATTTTGACTCTCAGATCGATCTCTTATATAAAAGTCATTCAACTCGCGACTCACTCGTTAAACATTTACGAACTGTCGATTGATTTACAAATATATACGAAAATAGAAAATTGTAAGATGTAAAGCAATTCTGAGGGTAGTTTTGAGCAATTATTTGCTCGTCTTACCGTTCTAAACGAAGGATTCATGTGGTAAACAAATAATGCTGACCTCAAGCAAACATGTCTCCGTCAGCTCGCTTTGCCGACTTTCCGTCTGCGACTTAATTACGTATGATAAAACTCGGACTGGAATCGGAATTAAGGATATGGAAGTTGGACTTCACCAAAATGGGTATTTTCGATGATTTAGTTTTTGATTTAACTTTTTTTTCCAAAATGGCTTTCACTGTACATTTATAGTAGGCAGTCTCTCACTGTCTTTTGAAAAACGACGAAAAAAGAAAACGAGGGCCTCGACAGTACGATACATCAGAAACATTAAAAACCAAATTACAGTCAGCTTATTTTATAATTGATCACTCTTTTTCCACAAAGGGTGGGTCAAGGGCACCCTAGGACCCCTCCCCCTGCCCCTGTCCCTGGTCTCACCCGGTCCAGGTAACCCAGTCTACCCTGCCCGCAGGGTCTTGTTATTTATCAATCGTTCCTAAAGTTTACAAAATCGCTCCTCTCAAGCACGTGAGAATTCGTACCGAGAAGGCTAAACTCAGAGATTATTATTATTTAAGTTAACTTTTACTTTGAACCATGGTTCGTCGGCAATTTCGAGCTTTTCTTGCGATTTATCACTGGTTCTTGTTAGTTCTGCAGTGATAATTTAGTAGTGCCTCCCCCTCCTCCACGTACCAGTGCTTTTGAATCAAACTACCTTATTATCATTCTGATGACAATTTCTGTTCTGCTACGGAAAACCAGCTTCTGCAGTTTGCAAGACGTTTTCCTAGTCCTGTGCCAGACAGAAATGTTGATCGTGATGTTTAGACATTACTTGAAATAGACCCTCGCCAGTTTTGGTACCTACCTGCTTTTTATCTCGGAAATATCTCTCGCAAAAATTATCGAAAATGTAGTTGTAAATAAATCAAAGCATTCGGCCACATCGTATCGCACATGATATGCTGTTCATGCATCAGTGCACATATGCAAATAAGTGCTTGGCACTATCAAAGCCTGTAAACTCTAATTCAATAACAAGTAAGGACAATTCAATTTTGACACTATACGTAAGGCATTTTATTAATTGTTTTTTATGATTATCCAATATTTTTATTTTTTATTTTTTTAGCAAAAAGTCCTAATAAAGCCCCGTTTACATGTGATGTTTTAAAAAAGCTGTCGAAAGTGAAGCGTTTCGAAAATGATTCGAGTCCTGTGTTAAAGTCGAAACAGTGTTATTTTAGAAGAACTTCGCTTTAAAAACGGGTGACCTGGAGATGAGACTAATACGTCATGCCGTTCTCGTCTCTGTAAACCAAATTGAATTTGAAAATTGTCATTAGGGTTTAACAGAGAAAAAAAAAGCGAAAAGTAATTATATTTTTTCAATTGTATTTTCTTTTGTGCCTACTATCTCACTATCAAAATCAATTTAAACTAAAATATTGGATACTCAAAAAGCAATAAAATTCCTAATACCCCACTCCAAACATTTCCATTGTTTTTCCATTGCATGACATCAAACTGTTTATATTCCTATAGCACGCTGTAATCATGTTTTATTTATAACGGACGATGAAGTTTGAAATACTTGAATTTTGAAGATGGCTAATTTCCACAAAATAAAATTGTGTGTTTCGAAATGGAAAGTTACAGTAAACCTGTTTTATTCCGTTAGCAAACTCATCGTCTCCAGCCGGCCGTAAAAAATTCAAACAAGTTAAAAAAGAGTTCGTCAAACTGTTATCACAACCCAAATTTCATCTATTTTGCTCTTATCGACGTCTCTCCATATTGAGCTTTTAGCTTTAATCGTTTTTAGTCCACGGGCCAATTTAGTGTACGCCAAGTTTTTCCGTGTTTATTCAATCGGTTTACGATTCTGAATGGAAGCTAGGAAACGTCAAATATCATGCTAGCTGGCAAAGTATTGGTCAAAATTAAATTAATTCTTATCTAACTTTGCTTCGTTTTCAAACTTTTAAAATTCTATTCATGAATCAACACTTGGGAGTTTTTTTATGTTAGTAAGAGTCAATTTAAATTATTAATACAATAGGCTACAATAGATAGCCATGTTTTTCACTTTATACTGAAAATTTTTAGAATTTGAAGTGTAGCATGCACGTAGATGTGAAATGATTGGCATCAATGCAAAATCACGTACTAATAACACAGGAGAAGGACACAAGCTTTTTGTTTCTCAATCCTTAACTTGTTCAGCCGGTTGCCGATTCTCTACGACTAGTAAAACACGGCTGAAACATACCATGCGTTCTCTAATGAGTTTTAATTTATAAACTAGATTTGGCACAGGTGATTAAGCAATAAGATATAACTGAAGTAGAGTAAAATAGGAATCTAATAAATCTTACCAAGCTCAGCTCTAAGCTAACTCGAGTGTGTTCTTTTCTGTTTTCATCATGAAGTTTGTTTGCAGTAGTAGGTGATTGAACTTTCCGAAGACAGCGCAAATAATAGAACACCCGTTCGACGTCTAGCTATGAAGACATTTACCTATGATGTCATTGGGTTATGGTTTAAAAATGCATGATTGGCACTTCAGTATTACTAATAATATATTCGTGTTATCAGTCTGTATCGAGAGTGACTTTTATTCTTATTTATGGCCGACATTAAAAATAGATGAGGGGCTTAAAAAACGTGAGAGAATCTCAGAAGTAAAAGTGAAAACAACAATACCGAATATGAGCTGAGGTGAGGATGATAACGATGATATTAATTAAACTAAGGGGTCAAGGCTTACGCCTTAGGGACCGAGAAAACCGGCTGGTTTCAGCGGGTAAAATAATTTTGCTCTGGAAATTTTTCCTTAAAATGCTCAGCGTTTTCCAGCGGGAAAAAAAAAACAGCATGAAAAGAAATAGAAAGTAGAATTCTCCTTTAAAAACCTTAGCTCCCAGCCATCGGGAGAATTTAACTTAATTTAGCAAACAATAGACCCTTTTCTCATTACCTCATCCAACTGTACAAAGCTTTTGTTGTTCTTGTCGGAAACCGAAAGAAGATTATACCCAAAGCCTTGCCATCATTACAGTGATATGTCAAATTGCAATTGACTGCAGCACATTCCCTTACGCGACGATATTTTGGACTATTTATCACTGACAAGAACTAAATAATATTCATAATACTGTCCAACTACATAAGCCTCATTTTGATGTGATTTCTTGAGCCTGCGCGTACCTTGTTTGACCAATATTTTTAATGAAATTTTCTACAACCTGCTACGAAAGCCGCCATATTTACATGAATCAGTGGTTACTAATGCGCATGCTTGCGTTGATGTTGGTCGTGAGCTAGTATCGCAGGCTGGGGCCGAAAAGCGATTGCCGGTCAATTCAAAACGGCACTCTCGACCCCAGAGCCCTGACATTCTTACTGCGCATGCTCGATAAAATGCCAGATGAAATCCAAGCGCGGCTGAATTGAATGGAAAAAATGAGAAATCAAAAGTGGCAAACAAAAACTTAATAAAGGGAAAAAAATGATCGATATAATGCATGCGTGTGGGAAAATTATACAATCTAACAGCAAAACTTTGGTGAGTTCGTCGTCAAAAATATTTTTCATACAAACATTATCCATGATAAAATAAATGAAATAAACCTTAGACATTATAGATTATAGTGATGGACATTTGTCTGAACGGCTTTTTTGGACCTTTTTGAAAACCTTCAAAAAAGCTGGCTAAACCCTTACACATATGTTGCCTTTTTGTTGTTTTTACACAAAAAAGAATGAACGAATGAAAATCGTAGTAGTTGAGCCCGCGGTAACACCCAACCGCTGACTCGTTTTTCAGCCAGGTTGTTGTTAGTTTATCTTCGCGAAAAAAGGCTTGTTTGGGGGTAAAAAACTCAACGTTATTAATGTTTTACAGCTGTTTTTAAAAACGATAGCAACCTTTTTCATGTTTCTCCCGTCTATCATCGTCGCCATAGGAACCTTGAGTACAAACCACCGTACATGAAGTTCAAGATAAAGTACCCTAACAGCTCTAATTTGTACTTACTTTTTGCATATTTTTCTTTCAAATTCTTGGTATTTTATGAGCTTGTTTTAATTTTCTTAAGTTTTTTCTTTAGTCTTCAGTCTCAAGATTGGGATACCTATCAAAATAAATCATGAAAAGGCGATAATTCAAACTAGCACGTCGACCCACTAGCGGTCAGCTAGTAACAGCACGAGTACAACTAAATGCGTTAAAATTGATGTCAGCCTATTTAGTTTCCAAGAGGGGAGAACAAAAGAACCTAAGACAAATAACACGACGTCCTAGTATTTTAAATTTTATTGCTGTGTTTGAGAAAACCAAAACATCAGAAAACTCGATCTTCGTATTAATGAATTCATTATTATATTTATTCTAGATCTTACCTCACAATATTTCAGTCAAACCAACTCGCCCAGTGGCTCGAGATCAAGGATATATTTTATTCGTTTAGATCACTGCCTCCGCCTTCTTTTTACATAATCGAATTGAAAATACGTCAGTGTTTCCTTTTGAAGAGTAAACAACCTTTGTGCCTGGTTTAACAATCGAATGTGAACGCGAATGTTGATCAACAAGTAGTACAAATACATAGGATGGTGCCGGCTTTGGCGAAGAGACGGATTTAGTGTATGCTTCGTCTCATTATCAGTTATGTTATGGTGAGCCCAAACACTTTCTATTGGTTAAGAAAATGAAACTCGAGCTCTTATATTTTGCCTCTATCGTATTTATTATATATAAGTGATTTTGTCAGAGTGATTGTTAGATCAGCCAACCACAAAAATCAAATTTCTCTTACAGAAAGTTGAAAATAAACTAATCCATAAAAGTTATCTTTGTCAATGAGACTCACAGCAGGGGAAAAATATGTCCGTATTATTGTAATAACTCACACAAACAGTTTTAATGAGATATTGTGTAGTACTTGTCTAGTTGACTTGGGCTGGCGGACTTGTTTCCGTGTTTTGTTTTAAAATTATCAGCTCTCTTTGATTAACTCCATCGTGCTTACCGAAATAAATCAGCCTTGCTTATCTTTCTTTCAAGTATCCACAGCTTCAGCATCATTTCAAATAAAAATGTGTCAGATATCAAGCAAAATACGGCTTTAGAAAAGGAGGATTTTGAATAATTTACAAGAGATAGTTGGTTGCCATGGTGACAATTTTCTCTTCGTATCCATCGTTTGCTACTTCTCAAAAACTCATTCCATTTTTTTTTTACTTTGTATTTGGAATCCTTCAAACAGCTGCATGGATGTCCTATATATCTTCTAAAATGTATAAATATATATATATGTATATATATATATTAATTTCGAAACTTACTCACATCGGAGCTGCAATCCTTGAATCCTTCGAATGATTAAGAAAATTTTCCGTTCAGTCCTTTAAAGGAAAAAAACCGTTTCTCATTCATTTGTTTTAAAATACATATATGAATCAAAGATTGTATTTCGATTATTTTAATGTGCCGTTTTTACATCGGTTACATCTAATGCTGTTAAAATATTTCCTCAATGTTATAAGTATCCTCCTGTTCTATGTCAACATTATCTATTTATCTTACGCCAAAAAACATTTGAGTTTGAAAAATATGTAGAATGATTCATTCAGTGAAAAATTTAGCCAAATAATGGCAGCTTTCCAGTTCCGTGGCAGCTGCTACCATAAGAGTCGGAAAGTGGTTTTTTACTGGCGTTTGTTTTATAGATTTTTATCGATATCTAGACTTACCTTACCACAAGTCGAAGCTATCATTTTCACTAGAAAATGAATGTATATTGTTTTTGCAAGCGGCAGAGACGCTTCCTCGCTGGCAGAGTCTTCTTTTCTGTTTCAGCAAAAGAAAAAGAAAAGAAAACTACCAGTAGGGAACATAGTCACGCCCCTCGCTGTGCCAGCAAATTATAAAATTTGTGACGGACGGGAGGGCTTTTAAAAAGTTAGTTTTTTTAGTGACTGACTACTCTTGAACGTTCAATTTGAGCCCATGGTATGTGCGAGCACAAAAACCGCATAATAACCTTCAAAATTTTATTGAGGAACCATACACCACAGGGAGCCCAATTTATATAAAAGTATAAGGTGAAAATAAATTCGAGAAAAAATCGCGTTTAATTAATTTTTTTTATTCCAGGTCAAGATAATGTCCTCTATAATACAAACGAGCAAAAAATTCCGTCAAAAATGCACTAGAAAATTTTTTTTCGCGCGCGCCTTTGTTTTCCTATATGATCAGTTCCCTAAAGGCCCGTTCACACGCGCGATTTTTGCAGCGATTTGAGGTGCGATTTCCGCGGCGATTTTTGAAAATATAATAAATTTTAACTAATGCTCCTAAAGAGACACTTGTCCAGGTAATCTTGGTGTCCTGAATGAAACTTTAAAAGTTAATCCTTTACCATTATTAACAGTGATCAAAATCGCCGCAAAAATCGCACCTAAAATCGCTGCAAAAATCGCCCATGTGAACGGGCCTTAAGGGAGGAAAGTCAAGCCGCCATCTTGAACAACACAACACACTTAAACCACAATTTCACCGTCTTTTAAACCATTAACAACGGTCATAAAAGCAGGAGAACACCATGGCCAAGAGTACGTAATGAATTTATAACTCTAATAAGAATCTTACCTTGATCACATGAAACCACATGCCATTCTTTTTAGTTATTTCTTCCCGGCTTTTCTCGTTGAGTTCGTCGAAAATTGATGCAGTCGGGCCGCTACTGACACGAGCAGATTAGACTTTATTTAACTATGAAATGATCAATGATTAATGTTATCAATGCCGGATAAATAAAGTGAATAAGGAAAATTTCCTAAGCTTTACAGCTGTCATTGTTACCATTATTATTATTTACCTGTAATTATACTTCTTATACCAGAAAACAAACAAAGTCCAAACTTATAATGAAATGAGTATTACTGTGACCAATGGAGTTAAATGTGGGTCGACAAACAAGTTTAGTTCTTTAAACGGATCATGTTAAAGTATACGACGGCCGGATTCTCTGTCCTATGTTATCGGAAGACTGCGAATTAATGCAGTAGATAACATAAAAATAGGACGTGATTTTATCGAAGAACTGCGAGGAGCTTTTAGCTTTCGTAAAGAATTCTAGTCAATTACAATGCACTGCGCGCTTAAGAGCTGTTAAGTGTTACGTCACTCGTATGGAAAAACAACTTCCGGGTCCAAAACGAAAAGCCGTTTTATCAAGATTTTTTTATCTTTTTCTTCATGACACCATTTGTTGTCCAAAGTTCTACTCGTTTTATGCGTAGGTTAAATCATTGAGAATATTTTTCGCTTTATTTTATCGGTTTTTGTGAGCAGTTGGACCCGGAAATACGTCACAACTTAACAGCTCTATATCATTGTTTACATACGAAATTAAATTTACCTTAGATTCGTTGCCAAAATTTATAAAATGTCATGAAAAGCATAGAATAACTATTTTGATGGTTTTAAAACTTCTAGCTCGGATAACAAGACCGATGAAACTGGATCTAATCCAAACTTTACCTACAAAGCCGCCAGTTTGTCTAGCAGAGAAAATGGCGGATTCCATTGTTTTCGGCGCGCAGTGCATCGCGTCGAAATTGGAATAAGAGTTGGAAGGCAAGTCACTCATGAAACTGCAAATGAAAGCCAGTCATCATAAGCGGAAGCACAAACCTCGATCTGATATTTCTTTTCTTTTTTTTCACATTAAATAAAAAACTGTCTACTACTTATTTGTTTTCATCAATAATTCATCAGCTTAAAAGTGATGTCTCTTTTCAAGAAATCCAAAACATTCTGAAATTAGCATCAAACATCTGCCGGGAATTTGTGTATTTGTTGGGAGTGTATTTAGACTGTTAACAGTCGGGGAGTGGGGGCGAGTCGAGTTTGAAACGGCACGCGGGGAGAGGAAAAGTAGGGACTGTGGACAACACACAGAGAAATGAATTACCGCCCCTTTTTCTCACCTGTCAATTACTTTTCCTCTCCCCGCGTACAGTTTCAAACTTGCCCCCACTCCCCGCGCGTCCAAGGCAGGAACTGAAACCAGACTCGACCTAGACTGAGTCAAGAGTTAACAATCTAGAGTGTATTTCACTATTTATACGCGACTTACATTTCAAAGGTTTTTGATTTTCAGTCGTTCAAAGGTTTCATAAATCACGATAGACTACTGAATTCATCGCCATTTCCCCCCCTGTTCAAATAGAGAGGGCCTGGGTAGCAGCGTTGTGGTTGGTTGTGTTCCCGGATAATCTAGTTTTCACGATCGGGATCATAATCGAAGTTGGAAGAAAAAGGAAACCTTCTGATTCAATTCCGACGCGTTCACGACTAGCTCCGATTACGGCTCCGGACTAAGCTCGATTCCGTCTCTAGTGAAAACCAGCCCTATCGATCGTGTCGATGTCACAAGTAATACTTTTATGAGTATAATCAGGACGCAGTAAACGTTATGAACACTTATAATTACTTACGCATTATGCTGATAAAATCTCAAAGTTTTTATGGTTTTGTATCAAATTTTTAGGAAAGCTTTTTGTGTATAAATTATGTACAGGCCGACTTTGTAAGTTCGAAAACAAGATGCATTGTGGTCTAGCCTCAATACAAACAACGCCATATAAGGTATATTGAACAAAAACCGCTTTATGCATGGACCGCGGAACACCCTAAAAAGTGGTGGGGCAATATAAGAGACTAGAATGGAAAAAGGGTTGGGGCTAAGATTGGGAAGAGAAGAAAAGTGGTAGGGCTATAACCTTACCAGCCTCTCCCCTCGCGCGGTCCATGTTCTGCAACAAAAAGCAACACATTCACTTTATCGTAACATAAAAAAGACCTTTGGTAGATTAATTTTTAATGCAAAAAATGATAATTTATGAAGGCATGAAAAAGCAATACGAAGCCTTGCATTTAATTTTCAATGCGCCTTGCCCTCTTGCGAAAAAATTACAACCGCATCAGCTAAAGAACACAAAAAGTCAGTCATTTTTATATTTTCCGCACGAATATTCCTGAAATGGAAAAAAAATTGAAAGATTTTATCAGATAACAAATCGATTATGTTTTGAGTAGTTGACTGAAGAAGAAATCGAAAATTATTCCAAGAAGAGAACAATCTTTTTTGCTCGAACTACGAGTTAAAAATACATACCGAAGGACGAGATCTTTAAGTTGCCCTTAATTATTGAACTGACGAAAATGTAAAAATACAGTACCACCAAAATGATTCCCATTGCCTAAGTAATTTTTCTGGTTATTGTGGTTTCTTAATAATAATACGTCTATTATTAATATTCAGTTAGAAAAGTGTGGCTTTTGTTCATCAGGCAATTGACTTAGCTTCCAGACAGGGAAAATTAACGACTTACTCTTCAAATTAAAATAAAGACCTGTACTTCCCCGCTAGCAGAGTCTCCCTTGTAAACGAATCCTGGCAGAGAAAATGAGAGACTCTGCCCGTCCACGTATTCTTTGTTGCGCATGCGTTTGGTAACTTAGCAACCCTGTCATAATAAGTACCGTGGACTCAAAAAAACCTGTTTGGTTCGTCCATGTTTGTGGACGGCGGTATATCAAAGAATACTGCCTGGACCGGCAGAGTCTCCCATTTTCTCTGCCAGGATTCGTCTACACGGGAGATCGGTACAGAACTGCCTAAAATGTTTTTGTGGTGTAAATAAAATCGTGCAAAATTAATGAAATGATGCCGACTATAAAATTACCATGGACCACAACGCTGTTGTTAATATTTAACATCATATAAATGGGATACCGGCTCTACATCGAAACGTCGTAAAATAAGCGTTCTGTCTTATATTATCAAAATACTCTATTTGACATTGGAATTAGCTATCAAGATAATAATCCACTGATAATAAGGTTTCTATTTAGCAAATATATCAGGTTTAGCTAATTTCCTAGACTGGAACCGTAGGATGAAAATCAGATAAAAGATAAAACTTTGAATGTATTTGACTTTGGCATTAGTTATATATAATATTCCATTGATCAAGAAGACAAGATAACACAATTTTTAAAAGATAGCTAATAGGTCCCCACGTTCTTAGGAACGTGTAGCAGAAACATGGCAGCATTCCGACTTGCTGCAAGGGGTCTATTTTGGCCTCACAAATTAAAGTATACCTACCAAATTTTCGTATATTTTTGCCAAGTAACGAGGATTTCTTTCCGTCTTAATCAATACTTAAATTAACATACATGCGTCAAATCATGTGTTATGACGGCACCTGTTGTGAGGTTACCATATCTGGCAAAAAAAAATTTTGTCATAGCAACTAAATTGATAATGACCATTTTATCTATCCATAGCATGAGTTAATCAATTATGAAAATCATTTCACAATACCCAAGAAAAAAGCAATCCCATTAACCGTTATGACAATGATTATGCATGATCAGCCAATCAGCGTTCGTTTCCCCCTCCCCGCTCCCTAGCCCCACATACATCGACTAGTTCCTCGCTTTTCGACTAGATAACATAGTTTATACGATGAAAACCAATCCAATAAAATTTCACTAAATGCTTTCTTCAAATAAGTTATTTTTGTTGGGACAATAGGTCGTTTCAATGAGTATAGCATAACTGACCCATAATGCATTGCGCGATTAGATTCTGAATCTCCTTACGACATTTTAAAACTTTCCAGGTGACTTTTTCGCGCGCTTTTGACCATATTCCTACAACAGGTGATAGGACTGGCGCCAAGCAGTTTAAGGCGCCAAGCAGTTTAAGGTATTCAGTCTAACTCTACATTTTGCATGACAACAGCTAGAATTTGAAAACAAGTCAGTTTTAAGCAGGTCACGCAATAGGACTCTCTTCAGTCAAGTAATACTCGTCAATTAAAACCATAGCAACGCCTGCATAATTTTGATAATTTTCTTTTTTGTGGAAATTTTGTTTTGAGTAGTTGTGCAACGAAGGAAAATATTTAAAAAGCGCCCATTGATATTCGTAGTACATTTTTCCTTTGCAAAGTTTTTTAGATGAAATCCTCCTTAAACTATGCAGTGTTTTGCCTATTGTCTCTCGTCTACTTCTCCATGCATAACCACCAATGCAACTCCTCGATAAGCTTTTGAACTGCTGAACACTTTTCGAAGACATCAACATTTCATAAAAGCCAGAGCTCCTATTAAAATTTTATAAGACAAATGTTTTTCATTACGAAGACGCAACTGAGGTAAAATACCGTTTAAATTAACATTAAAACCTATCAAATTAAACGTTTTTAATCAAATGCCAAGTCTAGTCAACCAATCCTTAAACACCTCAGCTCGGGTCATTCAAGATAGATAGGTTAACATTTATTGATCAGATGGCATGACAGCACGTTTCTCTTCTCATCTGTGTCGAGGTGTGCCGACCTGACGAGCCCCGCCGCCTTGAACGTAAGTTTCGATATTTTTTATCGTACTTAACTACAGGTAAAACAATAATAGTAAAAATTATTCCAGATTATAGGCGTAATTTTTGTATGCATAGACTTAGAAAGTCATAAAAGCCTTTATTTTGACTTCTATTGCATTATAGAACATTCTTTCATTAGTTGAATGTTTGGTTAAACGTTTAATAGTGGTGATATGGATAGCACTTATGTAGAACATATTATAAATAGGCGATTGAAACAGTGTTTCGAGGCGTCGACAAATATATTTATGTATTATATGTATTTGATAACCGATATTGTTTTTTAACCAATATATTTGCGTGATTATATTGCCTGCTGGAAAAGTCGCTTCTTAGAGCAGCGATAAATAATGAGCATGGCACATCGGTTCCTTTTCTATTGGTGAAGCATAAATTTCCTTCCTCGTTCCTTCCTTCCTTCCTTCCTTCCTTCCGTCTTATCTTCTCTTTACTTCCCTTCTCTTTTCATCACTTTTCCTCACTTCGTATCCTCTCTTCTCTCCTCTTCTCTCGTTTTCCCTTTAGTTTTGCCTCGTTGCATTACTTTCCAATTCTACATCTACCCTCCTGTTTTTCTTTCTATCATATTGTTCTTCGCTTCTTCGTCTCACTTCCTAACTTATCTCCTATTTACATCTTCGTCCATCTAATTTTTGGCTTCCTTATCCTTCCATATTTATATTATCGATCCTCTATTATAATTCTCTACATTTTACGCCATCAATATTTCATATCGATTCTTATAAAGTTCAAAATACATCAAAAAATACTGTCTTTTTTCCTTCACTCTCGTTAAAAAGCGTAAGCATATTTCAGTGCGAATCGAAAAACTGTGGGCACCCAGAAATAGTTCAGAAATCGTGTCATCGTTCGTTGAGCAATATTAAACACGAACTCTTTAACTGCAAGAAATTCGACTGATTTGTAGTCAGATAAACGTCTCATAGTCAGAAAGTCGTTTCTGAATGTTAAACGAACGGTTACGAAATCTGAACTGATTTCTGGATGCCCACGGTTTGTGTAAAATACATAAAAATATCTCGAGTGTTCGCATTCAGAATTAATTCTCGACAAAGTTATTACACTAGTTCCCAATTTTCTTAAGACGAATAATTATGAGTTGTTTATGTCAATAATTAAAACATTGGTGAGTGCAGAAAAATATGATGTCGGCTAAGTACTGGATAACTAAAAACAATTAAGGTAAATAATTGCCTAATTCGTTTTAAGTAGTTTTATTACAAGACATTTTTAAACTTAGGATAGATTTAAAATTTCGGGCATTTTTAAATTATTTCGAAGTAATATTCAGTGGCACCTTTTTGATTGTTATGCCATAGGTCTATCATAGGTGAGGAAAACATCTTGTCACGACAGTGAATAATTAATGACTGAGCATATTATTAGACCGTAGGTAAATTAGTCAAAGACTTCTTTGTCTCTTGCATGGCAAACTTGACTTTCAAACTTAATTGCTTGACAGATGAACTTTTTTCTTGAAATTAATGGCTAATTCTTTCATATTGTCTTTATTAATACAGTATCTTGGTCTCACAAAAGTAAACTTATGAATTTTTTAGTATTCTCGGAGAAAACGAATATTTTTTTCCCGCTAAAACTCTTCTAAATTCTTGGAAAGCGCGCTGAAAGGCACGCATGCGCAAAACGTTTTTCTCTGGTATCTCACGTCATCATGCATTGTCCAACTTTCACGAAGGAAATCCTGTGAAATACAATCTTTTTCAAGGCTTACATCAGATAACTTGTGTAGCACTCATGCAGTTCAGTGTCGTAGAGTGAAATCGCTAAACCTGTGAAAAATATACACATTAGACTAATTAACAATTAGTAGACCCGTTATTCCATGGTTTTCTTTTGTGTCTATTTGACTATTACACTTTAACAAGCAATTTTTATTTCATGGGTTTAGTGAATCCACTCTAATATGTCCGTCAAATTTATTGTATTTTACCATTTTATCCATATCGTAAATCTAATACACTTGTAAATGCATTTTGCAAGATCGTAGTGAATGGTTTTCATATTAAGGTATTTCTACATAGTGTGTACGTATATACTTCTTTAGCTTCGTTGTTTGTTGTGGCAATTTTAGCTCATGTGATGCCACCCTTTGGAGTTGATTCTTTCATGTCTAAATATTTTAATAAAAGAACATTGCTCAGAGAAAGTAATGTGGTCTGTAATGGCAAATTTGCATACGAAGCTAAATCCATTAAAATCGAAAAACCAAGGAAAGGAAAGAAATTGTATCTCATTTCTGCTTTATTTTCCTTTTCGTTCTTATAACCGGAGGACATTATTTTTGCCTTAAAATACATAAGTTTAAAAATAGGCGATTTTTCTATAATTTCTTCTCCTTTTAATATTAATAGAATAATGAATTATTAACTATTTTCAAATGAATTGAACACCGAAATAACCGTAATAAATGTATATATATTTAATATATTTCAAATGCACCGGCTAAAGAATAAGTTCCAAAAATTCCCATTTCTTTTAAATTTCGTCGAAACAATTGAAGACCCTAGGAATGGCATAGAAATCTAAGTATATGAAGCCATCAAGGCCAGTCAATACTGCAGCAGATAATTCAGCTTTAATTCATTTTAGGATGCAATGTCTATCTATAAAAGGTACTCTCAGGAAGCCCAAGGAATGCTTTTGTACCTTATTACAAAGGAATGTATGTGGAATTATTTAACGTAAGAATAACCGAAGTAATACTTGTAGTTTGCTCATCAATTTTTGCCTGTGGGTTGTTGCTGCTGTTCTTTGTCTCTGTACGCAATTTGGAGCCAATCCGACGAGTTTTAGGCTTTTTACAAGCAAAAAATTGTAAGCAAATTACAAGAATTACTTCAGTTATTCTTACGTTAAATAATTCCACATACATTCCTTTGTAATAAGGTACAAAAACATTGCTCGGGCTTCCTGTGTTCATTTCATCATAATGTATCACTATATTTACAATCATTTTAAGTTATTTTTGAATTTATTGACCTTTGGTCCTGAAATACGTTCCGCAATTTTCACATATTTTTGCCACAACCCAAAGGGTGGCTCCCTTGTGGATGCAGCGGTTTTTTTGCGTGTCTGCCTTGTTCAAGTATCATCTGTTTGTATCTACGGCTATACTCAACTGGAAAATAGCTTTAGATAAAATTTTTGTGAACGTAGTCAGAATAGATTTTTTTTTAGAATGAAAAATATTATTCCTCGTGGAAATATGATAAAGAAATGATACTTATTCGTTTGTCTCACGATTGCTGAGGATCATTTGTAGAAGACCGTGACGTTTCGACAGCAAGCTGCTAGTCTTCATCAGGTGATGGCGATGGTGCGTCACAGATGATCCGAAGAGCGGTATATAACAGACGAACCATCCAGTCTATACACCATCGTCTGATGAAGACTAGCAGCTTGCAGTCGAAACGTCGGGGTCTTCTACAAATGACCCTCAGCAATCGTGAGACAAACGAATAAGTAGTTTGTTTTTTCTTTCAGTCAAGGCCTGACATGGAGTCGTTGAAGATCCTTTTGATTCTGATTCTGTGTACAAGAGTGGCAAGTGATTGTGATATGTTGTTGAACAATTTTCCGCCCTATCTAACCAAAGGAGAAACTTCTACAGCAATAAAAGATTCCAAAGGCAAGAAATATGACGGACTGCTTGAAAAAAGCATAGAAAAACTTTTTGGCAAATGCCATCAGAAGTGCACGAACATCAAATGGATTCAAAATAAAACCTTGACGAATAATGCAGACGAAATCATGAAACGATTGCGTGAAAATACAACGATGTTTGCGTTTCCAGTCCCTGTCGAAGTTGGCGACAAAATCAGGTAATATTTTGCATTGTATTGCTAAAGAATGAACGCCGAAGACTATTGGGACCGCAGGTATAGATTTTGCTGGACCGACAACACAAAAATAAAGTACGCATGCTAAAAATATTGGCGGGAAAATGTGCACGAAAAATACGAAGAAGTTAGGCTAAGAAAAATATTGGTTTTGTCTTCTTATTTTTCAATGCCTATTCTGTATACAACCACTACAGTTCTGTGTGTAATTATAATTTGAAGAAGGAGTTCAGCATGATATGGGCGTTTTCCCCCTGGTTAACCCCAAACACCAGTCTAGAATTCGAAAGAATTTTTGCCTGCAAAACTGCACGCACATTCCATTACAGAATCCGCAACTCCTCCTTATGCAAACTATTCACTTTATAAAGAATCCTAGTCAACTACAATGCACTGCGCGCCGAAAACAATGCAATCCGCCATTTTCTCTGCCAGGCAAAATGGCAGTTGTGTAGGTGAAGTTTGGGAATCCAGTTCCATCCGTCTCGTTATTCAAGCTAGAAGTTTTAAAACCATGAAGATATAATGATAAGTAGTTATTTTATGCTTTTCGTGAGCTTTTATAAATCTTGGCAATAAATATAAGATCAACTGATTTGATATGTAAACAACGATATACTGGCGCGCAGTGCATTGTAGTTGACTAGTATACTTTATATTTGTCAGCCAATACAATGACACTACAGTAAAAGTCATCCCAACCGAAAAGAAAAGTAATTGGATACTAATAGTAGATATCGGGAGATGCCGAGAAGAACTCAGCTCTGAAATATTCCAGATCATTTGGAAACAGTCGCCTATTTTACCGATCATGCTGTTAGTGGCTGCAATTGCTGGCGTCATCTTATGGGTATTGGTAAGTAAGAACCGATACTTTGAAATAGGCCTTGAACGTAAAGGTATAGGGTGACCCTCGGTATAGACCCCTTTCACGTGACGTCAAAGCAGCTCAACATTTGAAGGACAAAACAAAAGAATTTCAATCTCCTGAGAATTTGAGTCTATTTTTTTTGTCCTCCAAATTGAGCTGCATTCCGACTTGCTGCAAGGGGTCTATAAAGGCCGATTTACACGGCACAACTTTTGCTTACAACTGTCGCATGCAATCTGCTTACGCCACGCTTACAACATGAATTGCATCGTGTAAATCAACCCTACAACTTGCTCACAACTGTGGTGTACGACAAGAACAAAGCTGTAGCAAGTTGTAGGGTTGAATTACACGACGCAATTCGTGTTGTAAGCGTGGCGCAAGGAGATTGCATGCGACAGTTGTAAGCAAAAGTTGTACCATGTAAATCGGCCTTAAGGACAACATAAACAAGAATATCTTAACTAGATAGCATTAGGGTCACCTATATACAATGAGACAAATGGTCTCTAAACTGGTCCTACTTCAATAGCCAATGTGCATGAGCTCAAAATTCTAGCACAAAGCATGATGGGAAAGTGAGTTGCTCCTCTAAAAATTCATCTGATAATTTTTCCTTCAACATTTTCTATAGAATAAAAGGATTTCAGCAGACGAAAATAACAGAGTAATTTTTTTCTGATAGTTCCTATTATTTGCCTGTTGCATTTTTAAAGAACTCACTTTCCCAGAGTGCTTTGTGAGCTTTGATGCACATTGCTATTGTGAATCCATTGCGAATTTAGAGCCAAAGCGTTGTCATTTTCTGTTCATGTTCTTTGGTTTATAATCGTTCTAAATTTTACCCCGTTCTGTTTGTAGGAAGCACGCCACAATGATAAGGAATTCTCGAGTTCTTTCTTTCGTGGAACTTTCGACGGGTTCTGGTGGGCTTTTATTTCGATGACAACAGTTGGGTAAGGTTTAAATCAAATGAAATTTCCCCAAATATATCGTCGTTGTTGGCCAAATTCTTAATGTGTCATCTTAGCGCTCGCCTCTCACCAATGCGACCCGGGTTCGAGTACCGCCGGACTCAGTGTCGTATGCGAGTAGAGTTTCTAGTTGGTTGTCTCCTGTGCTTCGAGGGTTTCACCGGGTTCTCCGGTTTTTCTCTCCACAAAATCAACTTTTAAATTCCAATTCGACCATGGAACAAAACTGAACATTAAAAGAAATCAAGGGATGTCCTGACTTTGATCAGCCCGGAGGTTGTTTCAAGTTTCCATCAGCCACGATTAATTTGATTTTGAAATCTGAAGAAACCTTTTCATCATCTTTTGTTTTTTGTTATTCTTTTCTCTAAAGGTATGGAGACAAGACACCTCGCACAATACTTGGTAGAGTGTTTGGCATGATTTGGATCACCATGGGGATCGTCATCATATCCTTTTTCACTGCTACAATTGCCAGCACGATAACCATAGCAACGGTCGAGAAAAGCTGTCATATGCTAAAAAACCGCAACGTAAGTATCTCCTTGCTCGATATAGACCTCTTACGCGTGACGTCAAAGCAGCTTAATTTGGAGGACAAAACAAAACAATTTCAATCTCCTGAGAATTAGAACCAATTGTTTTGTGCTCCAAATTGAGCTGCATTCCGACGTGCTGCAAAGGGTCTATAGCCTGCATGGAGGCATTGAGCCATTTTTAATACTTTCGAACTTAACTTGATGATGTTTTGATTCTTAGGTTGCAATAATTTCGAATGATAAGAAAGTCAAAGACTACGTTACGGAACGGAGTGCCAAAAAAATTGTAGGTAAGGACTAGGCAGTAGCAGTAGCAGCAGCAGCAGCAGCAGCAGCAGCAGCAGCAGCAGCAGCAGCAGCAGCAGCAGCAGCAGCAGCAGTAGCAGTAGCAGTAGCAGTAGCAGTAGCAGTAGCAGTAGCAGTAGCAGCAGCAGCAGTAGCAGTAGCAGTAGCAGTAGCAGTAGCAGTAGCAGTAGCAGTAGCAATAGCAATAACATCAACAATAGGAACAGCAGCGGGAGTAGTAGGCAGCAGCAACAAACATCAGCAACGGTAGCATAAAAGCACCAGTAGTTGTTGTCTATCATAACAGTGACAGCGAGCTTTGATCTCATTTTTTCTCGTTAGAGTTCAACAGTTTCTCGGCTATGTTCGAAGCCTGGCGAAATAATGAGCCAGGTGGCATAAACAGCCTTTTTGTCGAGGAACATATCGCTTTAATGTACTTTTATGGCCACAAAGATAAAGCTGTGTTCAAAAACGTGAGGGTCACTAAGTCTACCAAAGACGTGAGTCCTAGGGGGCGAACAACGTTGTTTTACTCCGTGATGAAGGGCCCTTCGACAGGGTCTCCCTGTGGGCTGAATAAAATGGACTTCGAAGACTTACTTTCAGAATCAGGTCTCCCTAAACCACCTGAGATGGTAAGCACGTGCATCACATTGAATGTATACAGTAAATATAGTTTTTGTTTGTGAATGTAAATTTACACCATTTCAATGTTTCGCCGGGCTTGTGAGTAAAAGGGACCTTAAGATCTACGGCGACGTTCCGTCCGACGATAAAGCGGGCACCTTTCTTTATGATTGCGCGCTCTCGTACTTGCCTTTGTTGTCCTTGCTAGAACGAAAATTGCTGCTTTTCCGCGTTCTGGGGAGGAGGGGGACGGACGGCAACGCTGAGAATGACATCGGCGTGCGCATGAAAAACCGTTTTGAAAAAGCGCTCGCGTCATCTTTCGGCGTCGTCGTAAAAGGTCACCTCGTGCATCTCAGATGGTGATGGGTACCCGGTTTGAGTCCGCAGATGGTGATGCGGGGTATCCGGTACGAGTCAGATGGTGATGGGTACCCGGTATGAGTCAGACGGTGATGTGTACCCGGTATGAGTCAAACGGTGATGGGTACCCGGTATGAGTCAGACTGTGATGGGTACCCGGTATGAGTCAGATGGTGATGGGTACCCGGTATGAGTCAGACGGTGATGGGTACCCGGTACGAGTCAGATGGTGATGTTTACTCGGTACGAGTCAGATGGTGGTGGGTACCCGGTACGACTCAAATGGTGGTGGGTACCCGGTATGAGTCAGATGGTACCTTATAATTCTCAAGCAGTTCAACACAATCTCTGCCTGGTATCTATGCAGCTGTGTTGACCTTGTTGTTTTGTATTTTTCAGTACAAAACAGGTTTCGAAGAAGAGGTTGATCAACCATTCTCGATTAACTCTCCCGAAACCAAGCCTATCCTAAAAATCCTTAGCATTTGCTTTGGTAGTCTGGCTGTGTGCGGATATATAGGAATAACTATTATCAACTGCATAAAGGGAAAAAAGAAAAAACCTGAGTTTGATAAAGTTGGAGGTAATTATATAGTCGCAAGGTCAAGGGATCAGGTAGAGCATACCAGGAGATACGATCGAGGGAGGGGAGGGGATGAAGGGGGTCAGCCACGCAAGGCAGCATATAATGTAAAGTAATGTAACGTAACGTAGCGCAACGCAACGCAACGTATGGTAATATAATGTGATGTGATGTAATGTAGGGTGGGCTGGGGTAGGCTGAGGTGGGGTGGGGTGGGGTAGGGTAGGGTGGGATAGGGCAGGGCAGGGCAGGGTAGAGTAGGGTGGGGTGGGGTGGGGTAGGGTAGGGCAGGGTAGGTAAAAAGTCTTGGATCATTTCAATGTTAGATTTTGCTACGCATATTAACATTTACTTCTTGTTTCAGCTTCCAGTCACGAAATGGAGAATAGCGCTTCTGCAAAGCGTCGAATGATCCAACTCCAACAATCTCTTAACCTCATCGCACAAGAAGTCAAAGAAATGAGGGAAGTTTTGGATTCCACCGATGCCTGACTTAACCTAACATCATAAACTTTATCAAAGACCACAAGGTCCCATACTGAGGTAGATTGGGTAGGGAGAGGGCTGCGAAGCATGTGTTTAACACATTGAGTACTTGGGATCCTGCCTAACTAGACTGCATAAATTGAACAAATTTCAACGCTTGCATCCTTCTTTCATAAAACGTTAAATAAGTCCACAGCCAGCCTTCTTAGTAGATCAAAGGGTACTTTTTAAAACATAATATATAACTAGATAGGATACGATGATCAACTCAACGTACCTAAATGCCAATATACTAATACCTCACTGGACTTTAATTCAACAAAATATAACCTAACTTCACCGTCAGTATGGCTAACATATATGCGTCTTTATACTCCCCCAGTATCTACCTATAGTGCCTATTTATCTTATCTATCTTAATATAATTATCTAACCTACCCACAAATACCTTAATTGCCCTATTTCACTGTGACGTCACATCAAAACAATCTATTGTTTAAATGCTAAGGATCATGGTCGCCAGAGGGGGACGAAACCGCAACAACACAAAGAAAATTGATATAAAATACGTATTATAGAACGAAAAAAAAAAAAAAAAAAGCGTTAAAGGCCATCAAATGCAGTAAATATTGTCAACTAAACATCAACACATCTCATATTTGGAAACAAAACTATTTGAGATTCAGTAAACTTTTCTTAGCAGAGGAAATAAATTTTGTTCAAATTTCTAATGTTCTAGACGATTCTGTCCCCCTCATAAACAAGTCGTGACGTCATAATGAAATAGGGCAATTATCTTATACATATCACTTATACCTTCCTATCTTACTACTAAACACTACTGAGCTGCTCCGTTAAAAACAACTTTAAAATTTAAGTCCATACATTTTTTTAATTTGCATGCATGGCTTCTTTGTATTAAAATCATTAAAATTACTTAGGCCCAGTACAGACGTCGAACTTTTGCCGCGTCGAATCTAGTTGCCTTCGAGGCCAGCGGCTAAGAAAACGCCGGGAACTACCATATTAGACATCAGCTCTCTTGCTTAGCGCCAGGAGACGATTAACATACCTAGTTTACTAATACTAATACTAGTTTAGGAAAAAACACAGCTCGACCGCAAAGGCAATTAGATTTGACGCGGCACTGAAAAGTTGACGTCTGAACATTGTGGGCCTAAGAGCTTTGAATAATGTTAAATTATTAAACGCATTTTAAACCGTTAACTACCTCTCGTACTGTACTTCATTCTCTGTGTTTCTTTTCATTTGAATTTGTTTTCATTGCGCTAGATTTTTATCTTCTCGACGTTCGCGGGCATTTCTCGCGCGCATTCTTTCTACGCATGTTTTAGTTTTATCGGATTGACGTCCACCAACATTTCATATTTCTAATTTCCAACACAAAGATTAAATGCTAGGCAATAATTGAGTCATTTTCTATAGTTCTGTTTGGAGTCGACCAAAAAATGTTTCAGTAAGATATGGCTTCTTTTTGACAGCTTTCCATCTTTGCGTTGTTTACGCGTTTTTCCCGCAAAAAGGTAAACTTCTCTGCAATCTGAGGGCTAAACGAAGTCGGGGACCCCCATTTTATGCTCATTTTACTAAATCTAAAATGATGTACTTTCATCACGCAAAATTTAAAAAAAATCTGACGATGGGATCTTGCCCATGAACTTTCATAAGTTCATTTACCTTCAATTATTTATCATCTGTATTTAGTTGTAGATGCATGTCTTTCAGTATATGTCCACGATCCAATATGGCGGTAAGTGATCGCGTGGCTTGCACGTGATCAGTATGTTTTAAGAAGTTTGTTTTGAGACAACGTGTTGTAGTTTGTCGATGTTGTTTCGTGCTTTCTCGACTTCCGCCAGAAGGCCTCGGATCCCAGATTCTACCTGGTCTAGTTGATGAGTAAGTTTAGCTGTTATGACCATCTCATTACCAGATTCTACATCTGAAAGCCAAAATATACAAATACCATAAATGTGTGGATACGATGTGCAGAAGGTGCTACAGACCCCCTTTCACGTGATGTCAAAGCAGTTCAATTTGGAGGGGAAAAAAACAAAAGAATTTCAATCTCCTGAGAACTGAAACCTATTGTTTTGTCCTCCAAATTGAGCTGTATTCCGACGTGCTGCAAGGGGTCTATTTTGTAGTTGTTTAACGAGATTACGACTTTACGAGATTCCGAGAAGCGGAAGTGGAGGGCGAGCGCGCTCGCGAAAGTTCCCGCCAAATCCACAGGAATCCCATCATCGTAAGCAAAGGAGCCTATAGCGTAAGCCATGGAAATATATAATAACCATACACGGATAAGAATTGCTGACCAGAAACCGGTTGTACGAAGCCTGTTGTACCGGTTGTATAAATACTTATCCAGAGGATAAAACCTATACAAATTCTATACACTGGATAACTCTTATTCGGTGGATAACTTTATCCAGGCTTCGTACCACCGGCCTCAGTGCTTCATGAACAGTGTAAATGCAGTATATAAATAAAATGATCTTCCCATCACAAAGCGTACCTATTTTTGTAGTGGACAGCGGTATCTTCACCAAGGTACCTTTCCTAAAGTCCCATAAGAGGCCTATTAGAAAAAGTCCCAGGTAAATCCCAGTCAGGATATAGAGTCCTCTAACGATATCAGGTGAGTTGACATCAAAAGCTCCTTCAAATTCGACCTTGCTTTGAGCTATCTGAAATATTTAGAAGACAAAAGACTCCAAATTATAACGAGGACAACGAGACACTAAACTGAGGAAGGGATCCCTGTAAAACTGCTGGAAAACTTCGAATGAAACACGAAACTTGTTTGAGGTTTTCAGCATTTTCTTGGACAATTTGGCGCATGCGCACACGTTTTTCAGCCCTGTCGCAACCAGCGAGCAAATAGAAGTGATTAGGCGGTCTCCCTGTGTTATAATTATCAGCGAACTAACGACCTACCTCCACTTCTTCTACGTAGTCTTTTATTCTGTCTTCCAAACGAACATGAAACTGTAAATCTTGTTTTATTTTGGTAAACACGTATTGGTTACTACACTCATCTAGATGGGTTTGATTCGAGTGTTTCGTATCCTTTATTAACACCATATAGTAAGACTGCTTCTCACTGACGTTGCCAACGATTTTGATGTTGGAGTTGTTTTTCCTGCCCATGTAATAAAAAGCTATGTTTTGTTCAACAAGCGCTCTCTTTACTTTTCCATTATCTAGATCGTTGAATAGTTTGTGGACGTCGGAATAAACTGCAAAAGCAAAAACACACTTTGAAGCAAGATGTGAGTACTCGGACTGGAAGCTCATCAGCCAGAGAAGGCTGTAGTTTTAGATTCAATTTTCTGTTTTATTTTCCACTCCAATCTCTTTTGCATTTTAATCCTCGTATTCTTCTAATACGGTTGGAGTACCCCCACAGGCTTTCCAAAGTAAATCAATGATTAGATTCAAAATTGAATACTGTTTTTCAGTTTAATAAGTAGCATTTTAGGGGGTCCTCCCTTTTGTAGAAAAGGAGTGAGAAATAAAACAATCTGGCTGTAGCCTGTTTTTAACGCGCCTTTTTTGGTTCGGCATTTCGGGGGGGAAAAACAAAATGGCAGCATTTCGGACTGATTTGTGCATCCCCCCCCCCTTTGGAAAGTCCTGGCTACGCCCCTGAAACAGATTACATGCAGAAGCCCCTCCGTGCCGTCCCCAAACCCATAACATCAGTAGTCAAGTTACCTTTAGCGTAAGCCCCATATTTATTGGCGATTTTCATTGTTCTTGAGCCGTTCAAAATTGCAACCTAAATCAATAAATAGTCTGTTTCAATCTGTTAGAAAACATTTCCGAAAGATCCATACATGGACTGAGAAAGTCAGTTCGCGAACTACTTTCCGCTTGTGCATTTTTATCACGAGGCATGTTTCAGCTTAAAGATTCATCGGGTACATGCACGCCCACCCTCGTGAAAGTTCTCTCGCAACGTCGTTCATGGTTAGAGGAAGCAGAGCGGAGTAGAGTGGGGTGGTTGAGGTTATACCAGAACAGAACAAATACCAGAACAGTAGACGGCTTAGCCTCCCTAGCCTTCCTAGCCCCCCTTCTCTCCCCGGGGCACCCACGTCTATACTGATGTACATGCTTGATTGAAAAGTCCCCTTCACAGTCCCCTGCGCCATCTTGAAAGGTAGCCATGCCTTTGCATCGAAGCGAGACGAACGGTGAGCTTGCACTGATAGAGATCTTTTTTTGACACCTTGGACAATTATTAAAATGTTTCCGTATCATTGCAAGCTCGACGGCGCTTTTTAAAAGTGCTCTAACGTCCAAACCTGTTTTTTATGAATATCATTGCATGTACTTTTCACGGACACCAAGGTTATGGAAGAGGTGAAAGTTGCTGTGACTGCAGATATTATAAAGATCCCGATGAATATCCATAGCATTCCAAACATTCGACCGCAGACTGACTTGGGTGTTTTATCGCCGTATCTGCATGGTAAAAATAGAAAGATGTGTCTACAACTGGGGCAATAGACTTATTTTAGCATTTCGCATGTTCATTCCCTTGAATATTACTACTTTGTTTGCAAGTAAAACACAGGGTCGTAAATGGGGTCGACGGTTATAAATTAATAACAACGTGAACATTCACTTAGGTTAGGGATAGGTTGCAATCCAACTCAAACCCCCTCCCTACCTTAAATTCTTTTTTCTATCGTATAGAAGAAGAAGTAAATAGCATTTTTCAAGGTTACTAAAAATAGATATCGCAAAGCCTTGTGGGATCGAAATGCGTACAAACTTTGTAAAAAAGGCTTCGGTTACAAAGAAAAGAAGATCAAGATCAGTCGAAAAACCATTATTTTTCCACGAATTAGAAACAAAAAGACAAAAAAACACTGTCGCAGCATATTAGCATGTGTTTTGGGCTTGGGTTGTCCGCATTTCAATCCCATAATGCATCATCGTGACGTCATCCCTTGAAAGCGCTATTCAAAATGTAAAACAAAATAGTTAATGGAATTTATTTAGAACTCACCCAACTGTTGTCATGGAGATGATCGCCCACCAGAATCCTTCGGTGCTTCCACGGATAAATGATTTAGGGAATTGCTTGTTATTTTTACCCTTTTCCTTTGAATATAATTAGGATATGTAAAACATTTTTGCCATTCTATTCCACACTTCTACCACAACCAAATCCCACCCACCCCTGCCCACACCCTCACCAGACTCCACTATACCCATCATCCAGCTAATCTTGGGGGAAATGTTAGCCAATCAGAATCCAGAAAATTTGCAAGGCATGCTCCGTCATTCGCGATTTTGGTTAGGTATTGTTTTATGCTCCTATAGTGTTAGTAAAAATTTGAGAGTGCTAAAGCAATTTTTGCAGGCTTTATGACACCTCAGTTTTGCAGTGACGTCGTTTCTATGTCACTATTTCAGGTCAACTGAATATATATGGATGGTGACAAGCACAGGAAGCCCAAGGAATGTATTTGTACCTGCATTTGTGATGAATGTGTGGAATCATTGTGTATCGCAAGAATAACTGAAATATTTTTTGTAGTTAGTTTATCAATTTTTGCATGTTTGTTTTTGCTGCTGGGTTTTGTCTCTGTACGCAATTTGGAGCAAATCCGACGAGTTTTTTTTACGGGGCTACCGGGCCGATATAAATAGTGTTATTCATTGCTTGGGCTTCCTGCAAAAATACTGCAAAACGTACCATAAGCCAAACGACAATCCCAGCGATGAGTGCCATTAAGAGGATATATAGTATACACGGCCATTCGTTCTTGATCATTTTGAGAACTTTGGCTTTGTTTTCTGCTTGGCATTCATTCTGGTAATCGGCGTGGTCAACAATAATTGGAAACTTCTCTAGTTGTAGTAACTCGAGCAGCTCGATCTTACCAGTTTTGTTTAACGATCGAAGATGCAAAGAAGAACTTGAAAAGATTTTGAGTATCAGAAAAAGTTATATAAATAAAATAAAAAAAAGCAACAAACAACAGCTAACAATTACAACGAGGCAGAGTGCAAATAGATTAAGTTCAGAACATATGGAATTTGAGCGAAAAACTCGGTGTTTTGTTTGTTGAGTCAGTTGATAGAAAATACTTGTCGCTCGTAATTTGGTATTTGCTCGTTATCTCTCCAGCTTGGCCGGGTGGCCATATTTGATCATTAATAATTGATATCTCCTCAGCAAAAATATTCTGATAATTCTAATGCTTCTGTTAGTTGTAAATTTAATGTTGTTGTTTTTGTTTTTGTTGTTGTTATTGTTGTTCCGGGTGTTTACTATGGGGTTTGGTTTTACTTGATGAACTTCGCATATTTTTGCTGTAACTCGCTAAGTTGCTGTTACTGTTTTGAGTGTCGTTCAGTTTTCTTTCGTTGTTTGCAGTTTTGCCTGTTGTAGAGTAATTGTTTCTTGTCTTTTTTTCCCGTTCTTTTGGGTCTACACTATTTTCCTCATTTCTGTTTGTTTGTTTGTTTGTTTGTTGGCAGTTGTTGCTCAGATTTTCTGTTGCAAATTTTCTAGATTTAAATCAAGAAGGAATATTCTTTCGTACTTACTCAAAAAAGTAGCTGGATACTGGAAAGACAATGTTCGTCTCCTTTTTCAAAACTTTTTCGTACAAAGCATTCAAGGACCCAACTTTGACTTCGTTAAATATATTCGGTTCACATAACTCGAGACAGGGTTTTTTTGCCTCACGAACGAGGTCATAAAACAATCCTTCCCGATGTTCATGTCCATCGTGAGTCTCTTCAATGAAATATGGCGGGAGATCCAGTACTGTGATACCTACGCCATTATTTTTGCACTGTGCTCCATTTGCAGTACTTTCTTTCCAGTTTTCAGTCGTAGAATCATTATGACTTCCTAAAGCTAAAGTTTCTCGGTGGAGGAAATTAAAGGCAAACGAAAATATTACAAACAGTTTCTGCACAAACATTCTCTACACTAGATTCTGATGAAGAATAATTGTAACCTATTATTCTCCACACGTTTTAAGCCTACATTTGTTTGAATAAAAATTAAGAGAATATTTTTGAATTACTGCCAGTAAACTCAGTTTTTGGCCGTTAACTGAACTAAATTAAATAAGAAAGTTAATTGTTTCGTAGATTAAGTAGCTTAAGTAGCTTGACGTAGCATATTCAAATTACAAAATATATAACTAAATTAGGTACATTGCATTGACTTAGGAAGTTTTCATATGCAAAATTGTTAGTTCTTAAAACCTAATCTATGCATAGGAAAATCGAGAAAACTTTAAGTTATTCCAAAAAATAATTATTTTGCTTATAGGGAATAGTTTTTTTTGGTGAGAAAATGAGATTTTTGGTGATAAAGCGTGTTTTTTGCTGAGAATTTTTTTTTTTTTGCTGAAATTTTTTTTGGTGATAACACGACGTTTTTACTGCTAAAATGACATTTTTGGTGAGAAAAGCACATTTTTGGTGAGAAAAGACTGTTTTGCTGAGAAAAAAAAGGTCTTTTGCTGAGAAAAGGTCATTTTTGCTGTCAAAATGACGTTTTTTGTTGATGGGATGACTTTTTTGCCGAGAACGCGACATTATTGCTGAAAAGCTATAAGGTGTTGCTACGAGTCTTTTTATTATTAATTTCTTAATTAAATATTTCGTGTTAAAACTAAGAAAACAAAACCACATAAAGAATGACGAAAATTAAGACGAAAAATATGTAAAAACAACAAGGAAACTGGGAAAAAATAACTGAAAAACAAGGTGTAGGTTTTGGAAACGGGGAAAAGTCGTTGCTTTTCACTAATTTTTGACTTTTTGCAATTGCACCAGTCTGAGAACCCCAATTAAAAGTTTAAAAAGTTAAATGCAAAAAGTAAGGAGCCTTTCATTATTTACAAGTGAAAATTTGGTGAGATGTTTATACTAGATCTTTTCCGAGTCCCCTGTATGAGACCTCATATCAAAATGATTCAACCGTAAATGTAGTGCGGCAAAATCTCGAGCCCCCTACCTGGTTTATCAGACTTTATTTTACGCATTAGTACAAATGCCCGGAGGGGGTCTAGGGTTGGGGAAGATGTCCTCATTTCCTCACCGTCCTAAGGTCTCTTTTTGTTACTCATACCCCATTCACACCGGACCTTTAAACATGTTTAAAGGTCGTTTACTTGAACTAGTGCCCTTCCATCAGCCTGCACGCCTAACTAAACAACTTTCAAACCTTCCTTAACTAAACTACTTTGGGGACATAGTTTTAACCCTGTATAAAGATGGCAGCCAAACGACGAAGGAAATACGATAGATAAATGAAATACCAAGGTTAGTTGGTGTGAATGGGGCTTTACTCTTTTTGACACATGTACAGGCAGCTAAACCCACAGGCAGCCCAAACAAGGTTTTCCTGTATTTGCACGAGATTTATATAGATAAAACTTCAGTGTTTACCTGAAAAATTTGCTTGAAAATTTGCTTGAATCGTTGTTCATACCGTTTTTAATTTCCTGGTGAGGTTTCAGCGGAATCTGAGACGCTTCCGTTTTTTCTGCTTAATTTCCAACAACTGTATTCGTGGTTCCGGCTCAGACAATGGCCGAACCAATCTCCTTCGCAGAAGTTTGCCCTGTGAAATTAAAATATTTTCCCACATTATTCAATCTTCTGCGATCAAAGTTATAAATTCTGAGATATTCTAGCTGATTTGTTGAGCTTGTGCCAACGGTATTATGAGAAGGGAGAAGACTGAGCACCGATTCTGGGCCACCTCATGCTAGAACATCGATCTCCTGCCAACTACACTCTCCGCCATTAAACTGCAGGCCGGGCAATGTATCAAAACAAGACAGAATCAGGAGATATGGGGCGTACCTAGGGGCCGGGTCCTAGGACCTTTCTAATGGTCACTGACGATAATGTAGGGCGAACCCTCCCCCCGTCCCTCATGGAGGATACCTTTGCTATCCCTGCTTTAAATTTTACATTTCTGACTACTTTTCGTCCCCTTCAGTATCATTAGTCTTTGTTCAGTCAATAACGCTTGAGAATATTTGACGGCCGGCGCCGCTAGTTGTCGATCCATTCCTTCTTCACTGAGGAAATGGAAGAAACCATTGAAATTCAAAATAATCTCTCAATAATCTAGCAATATTTTTCAGTCTGGAAGGGTATTCGCGGGAACCGGGAAACAGTCGTTAATAACGTGAAAAAATTAATAAATAATAGAGTCAACAATCCTCAGACTATCCGCAGACAGTATAGATCGAGCCTCAGAAGATCTAGCGTTCGACTGATCAGGACTCAGAGTATGACTTTGATTCGTCCGATGAGAAAGAAGATACACCCATCGGATCGAGCAAAGAACGTGCAGAAATCGAGTCCATATCAGTTAATTTTTTATCAAAAACAATATATACACGTTCATGCAGGGCAGTTAAGTTGGAAAAAAAAAGACAAAATGTCGAATGACAAAATGTCGCTGGACGCGGGATTTCGGGAAAAAATATTGCGTGATCCCAGATCCGGACCCCCCCTCCCCCAGCCCCCCCTCCAGACCCTGACTTTTGTTTTACTTCAATAAAATATCTAAATCACTATGAAATATAATCCATTTTGCATGCATTATTTGGTCACGAATATTATTATTCCGTTTCAGCTCTGATCCATCAATGACGTCATCCTTCCCCTCTTAGCACGAATCAACGAATCTAAGCAGTGTCTAAAACGGATTTTTTCAAGGCTGAATCACGTAATGGATATAAGGAAATGACTTTATTTCAAGAATTCGACGCTCCCATTCCAACTACCAGATCGCCTGTTACGTGATGAAATAGTCACCCTAGTTACGTGGAAAGTGTGCGTGACAAGTCTAGCCATTCCGTGAAAACCCGGACCACGTGATCAGATAAATCGAAGACAGCTGTCAGAGGATCTAGACAGACAGTCGGTGTGTTTGCCACAGTGTAACGGATTTATTCGCTTTTCTTTCGTCCCTCTGCTCTTACAGTGCGTATTCTACAAGCATTGGGTAGTGGATTTTGTGATCTGAGTATTTGGGGCAGAATTGTGAGTGTTTTTAGTGGAATAGTTTGAATATCATTGATCGCTCCCTCGTAGTTTCGTCGTTTCCTTCTCTCACCTTACGTGGACTGATCCCAAAGTCATATTTGGGTCGAACTCGGGGCTTTTTCTAGTTCTGTCACACCTCAGAAAAGAAAATACTGCCTGAATCAACACAATTCCCTTGGTAGGTAAGCTATTCTGTTCACTATTTAGCAATTAGTTTGTATTTTAGGACCGAATAGAAAAACCGTGCCAAACCGCACGGTCTCATCCTTACGTGAATGTAAGCAAAAGACGTAACGAAATTTCCATGTCAAAGCCTATTTTTAGCCTTAAAATATCGGCAAAACAAAATTTTGGCTTACCTTGGGCAAAATACAGCTAAAATTGAAGGAAATATAGCTTGTTTAGTCTGTATTGTACTTTATATTTGTTTGTTGGGTTTTTTCCGGTGCTTTTTCAAGTCGGGATGAAAGACGTGTAAATACTCACGTTTTTACTCCCGCGTTCAAGTCATGCGTGGTCGGTTTGTTCTCTTGAACTTTGCTATCAAGACTCTTACTACTAGAAAGCCGGAACTTTGCATCCAATGCGCTTGAATCGCATGGGACTTTAGTTGTTTTGCGATATTTCCGTCTCTTTTGTCATATTTTCTTTGATAAAACTTTGTACAAAATTGTTCAGAATTAAATTTTTAAACACGTGAAAGATGAATGACAAGGTAGGAATGCACGTGCTGGTTGTTAAAAGGATGGTCTTAAACTACCATTAATAATCTAACTACTGCGTTCAAATATTCAACAAATACGCAAAGAGAAAAAGAATACAGATTAGATTTGACTGGGAAAATTTGAACATTTTTGTAGTAAATTTCTTCAAAAAATATTTTAGATTTTGTGACCATTGATCATCAAATTATCGAAGAGAAAAAGTAATGAACGAAAATAAGTCAGATTCTTATGAATTTTTCTCTACTTGAGGGAATTAACACAGCATTTTGTTATCAGATCATCGTATTTTTATTGCTGAGTAATTGATTCCAGAGGCATTATTATTCCAAATTTTCTCAAATATTCATAGTTATTGACGTCATTTGCATTTGTGTGTAAGCTTAGATTAGAGAAAAACATTAGAGCATTCAATTTTTTTTGTATTTTTTTACTCATCCGTTTTTTATTGTAGTTTTGCACCCAATATTGAAATGAAACTTTAATTAAATTAACCTAAGAGTTATTTGAAAAAAATAATAGTAAAAAATATAGGAATGATAATAATGATTATAATGATGTTGCACATCGAAGTATGGGCAATGAAGAATAGTTGAGAAGTTTTTAATGGTTTACAAGCAACATCCAACATTTCCTGAGAATGATGAGAAATATAGTAAGGAATGGGCAAAAAGTATAGCTGATTTATATGCTTCTAAGACAAATGATAAACATTCAACATGCAATTTTACATCCCATGAACTGGTAGCATTTCCATTCTTTTTTCTCTCTTTCTTTCTTTCTTTCTTTCTTTCTTTCTTTCTTTCTTTCTTTCTTTCTTTCTTTCTTTCTTTCTTTCTTTCTTTCTTTCTTTCTTTCTTTCTTTCTTTCTTTCTTTCTTTCTTTCTTTCTTTCTTTACTTTTAAAATTTCTTGATATCACCTTCAAATTGGAGGAGGGGAGGGTTAACTAGCATGCAACATTGTGCTTGGGTATCTAAGTATGAAAACTTTAGAATAAAGGTGTGGTAATATGTCATGCAACATTGTTGTGTTGCAAGTTGCAGAGTGAATGTTGCTTGTATCACCACCTTGCACATGACAAATTTTTTTGTTCCGAGATTAGAAAGAGCTTTTACTTCTGCATCAAAGTCGCAGATTAAAATTTAGTTGTCATACCAGGCTGGTAATATGAGCAATATTCACTTTGCAACTTGCAACACAACAATGTTGTGTTACAAGTTGAACAATTTCGTTGCTCATATTATGGCACCTAAAGTGCATTTCTAGCCATTAATGTATCAAACATTTGATCTTTAAAAAACATCACAGATGTGCATAAGTAAAAGTATAATAAAGAAGAGGAATACTTATTCTTTTCAGGACTGAGGAATGATTCAAGCTGTCTTGGATTACTTTCTAAGCCATACAACAAACATCCATCCCTAAAAGAACCAACTGTCAACAATGTGTCCACTGAATGAGACAAACAAAGTACAGCCAAAAAAGTCTATCCGTTTCGACACCTCTGAAGATGACCATGCTAAAAATAGTCTGGAAAGCCTTCGGGTATCAGACAATGAATTTGTTGACAATGCCAGTCAAGCGACAATATCAGATGATGTAGGCAGAGAAGATCAATATGGAGCCAGAATAGTAAAGGGTAAGATTTAAAAAATTAATATTGGGTATATCTGGCTTGAATGTTTGAAAGTAATTGGGAATACACAGTCAATACAGTGAGGGATCAATGCTTTTGTTTCTTTGAAAAACTTTACCCAAGATCAGTTTTTTTAAATGATAAAAAAATTTCCAGTCCATAAACTGGTCGTTACCGTACTTATGTTTTTATCATTTTTCCTGTTGTGCATGATTTGATAATGAATAGTTTCAATGTATGTGACTCAGGGCATGAATAGCAATCTTTAATATAATCATTGTTTTGGTATTTGTAATTAGATACTCAATGCAATGATGTCTCGTCTACATGTAAATCTCCCCGCAATCAACATGTTCGTCCAAATACAGTTAGCGTACCAACAAAGAAGCCCCGTGTGTTCAAGTGTGAACGATGCAATGAAGGATTTGATGGTATGGCTGCATTGAGGCAACACTGCCGAGTCCTTCATGGAGACCAAAAGTACTACAAATGTAATATTTGTAGCAAGCTTTTCAGCCATCCAAGTAGCCGCAACATCCACCTTAGGTTACACTCTGGTGAAAAGCCATATGAGTGTGAAACATGTGGCAAGAGATTTCGGGTGTCTTCTCACTTAAAGGATCATATTCGGGTTCACACAGGTAATTTTTTTAATTTTATGGAAGTACTAGTTATGATCATTATATCATTTGGTTATTTCCCACATATCTCCATGAAAACTGGAATTATATTCAAGAACAATTTGTCATTGTTGTTCACATATTATCATGCTTATATGAAGAATTATTATCATCACAAAGCACACATCAAGAAATCTTAAACTTTGTAGAAGTTTTTAGGATGCAAATTTGTCCTACCGGTAATTTGCATTTAAGTTTAACAAACTTAGGATATTCTTGATCGAAACTTCTTTTGTAATTTGTATTAAATTTTTAAGTACTGTAGCAGTTAAATGTATTATTTTATGTCTGTATGAGCTTAAATACTTATCGCTGGACATTGTGAACACCTTTAGTCCTGAGGGCCACTCCTTTATTGCATATATTACTTAGATTAATGGGATTCATTTTAAGTCCTTGAAAATGATAAAAAAATATTTTATCCTTTTAGCAAAATTATTATCACATAAAAATTCTGTAATACAAATAAAGATATAAAATGCACAACAAATTACAGTGCGAATTGAAAAACTGTGGGCACTGGAAATATTTCAGAAATGGTGTATTGTTCATTGAATAATCTGAAACAACTCTCTAACTGCAAAAAGTTCAACTGAATTGTAGCCAGATAAACTTCTTGGAGTTAGAAAGTCGTTTCTGATTGTTCAACGAACAATAAATGATTTCTGATATATTTTTAGGTGCCCACGGTTTTTTAATTTGCACCGTAACTTTCAAACTGCTGACAATCTACTGTCAAACAGCTGACAAATGTCTGACAAACTACTGTCAAATGGCTGTTAATCAGCTGACAACCCGTCTACAGGCAATTTTGATTATAGAAACATGCAAATAAAGTCATGACTTTCAGCATTTTGTATGTCCTGTTGCCTCCATTTTAGTTGAACTGCATGTCATTGCCCTTGAGTATGATTTCTTTCCTTACAAGTGGTTCCAGACTCTTGTTGTTTTTGGGAATGAAAAATGAATATTTTTAGTGTGGACTGGGGAGTTTTTTTGGAAATTAACTAACTAATAAATTTATTTATGAATGGTTTTATGAATGTTTTTGCAGGTGAACGCCCATATATCTGTGACATTTGTCAGAAGGGCTTCAAGCAGTCTAGTGACCTTAAGAAGCATCGCCGGACCCACACCTTGGACAAGCCCTATAAGTGCCCTCTCTGCCCATCTGCCTTCACTCGCTCACATCATTGCCGAGGACATATCAACTCTGTGCACAAATTCTTTAAGTGTGGAACTTGCAGCGCATTGTTCACAACAGAGGAGGACTTTAATAAGCACAAAGAAATGCATCCACTGTTAAAAGTACAGAAAATAGCAGATAAAGATAGTGTGGAGAGAAGAGAAATTCTTGGTGGTAAGTTTAACTCTGTTCCTCCAAGTGAGCATCTCAAGGAAGTGCCGCAAGTACACAAGCAAGAAGACAGAGAGACCAAGCCTACAAAAGAACCATGGCCTGTGCAAATGATGTCGCCTACAAAAGAACATTCAGAAAGAACTAGAGATCATGTCAACAACTGTTTGTCGAGGTCAAGAGAGAATATCGCTCTGGCTGAGTTCATGGCATCGATGGCAGCTCAACGTTCAGCTGGTTGGTCAAGCAGTCTGGGTGGCCGAGATAAACAAATACACAACAACGGTGTTGAACATGCCAAATGTTTACCTGAAGTTAGCGATGTAGTAAGAGTAACAGAGCCAACAAGAGGAGAAGACATGAACCATTTCACAGAAAAAATCCATGAAGATAATGCTTCCCCTAAAAGTGACAGTCCTTTTTGGATCAGAAGGAAGTTTCACAAGGAGAAAGTATTAATAAGTGAACATCGGAATGTCTTTAGAAATAATTTGAGGGAGTCAGTATTTGCAAGTCAGGTGTATTGGGTTTGTAACCCAGAGAGGACTATCAGTTGTGTCACCAAGGGTCAAAATCCACTACAAAGAAGGGATGACAATGATATCAGCAATAGTAATATGCGACCTGTGCCACTAGCAATTCATCCACTATCTCCTAAGAAGGAGTTTAGTACATCCTCTATAGAAGCTGCAAGGAGTTCTAGCAATGCAGATGATACATTGACATCATTGTCTAGGGAACGTAGTCAACCACAGTGTCACCGAGTGTCTGTAATCCACTACCACTCAAGCTCTTCTTCTTCAGATCAAAACAGCACTGCAAAAGAAACTAATGAAATCAAGCAAATAGATGATTCATGTAAAAACAATAGTTTAGATGAAAGCTCAGAGCCAAGGAATTGTAGCCCTAAAAAGTCACCAATCTGTGAAGACAGAGGAAAAAGTATTGCTGAAAAAGTCAAGTTTTTTTATCATGAATCAAGTCATCCGCAGATGCTGAGTGGTTTTAACGAGCCATTCATTCCAGCAGATGATAGGACAATAGGTGAACATTTTCATGAAGTATCAAGAAAGAAATCTTTTGGATTTTTGGAAGACGTACCTACTGATCACGAAAACCAGCTGCACAAAGACAACAGGACAAGTTGGGCTGGACATGATGGCCTACTTATCTCACAGAAAAGAGCGTATCCATTCTCTGATGCTAGTAGTTCAGAGGGCATTATCAAGGGTTCGCAGTACCTTAAATCAGAAAGGTACCCCATTGAAAGCGTCATCAAGGCTGAAAATATCAAGGCAGAGCTAACAGCAGGACCAGAGAAAAATCTGATAAGTGATCCTGAAAATGAACAAACTAGTCATAATTCTCCTCCTCTTAAAAAACATTTGTTGTCAAGTAAGACACTAGTGAAGAATGAAGAAGAGAAAGACCATGATGATGATGAACAGGATGCTAAATCCAGATTTGTTAATATTGCCCCTAAACCAGAAGAAAAGAAGGCTAAAGGTAACTGAAAACATTTCTAAATATTGCTTCATCATACTAGAACCCTTTCAAAATTATCCTGAATTTGAGGCTAAATGAAAAAATACGAAGCTGCCATTTCGTTTGTCCCCTCCCAAATTCCAAACCAAAAAGAGAATGAATTTTTCCCAGGCATGCAGCTAGTTTCTGCTAGTTGGACTTTTCAGGAGATGCTTCTGGATATTATAATATCAAATCCCATTACTTTTTATCTCTACAGCCATATTGTTTTATTATTTCTCCTCTTCTACGAAGTGGGGTCATGGGCACCCTAGGATTACCCCCTCGTTACGTCCTGTCTGCAACAATCTTTCAAAGGTTTGCCTTTCACCTCGGGTGTCTCAGGCACATTTCCTGAGTTTGGCATCACATGAAAAGAGTTTGTTGTAATCTGTGAGTTATTCCCTGACTTTGCTCAGCTCAGAGGTTGTTTGGGTTCAATCTGTGAGTTATTCCCTGACTTTGCTCAGCTCAGAGGTTGTTTGGGTTCAATCTGTGAGTTATTCCCTGAATTTGATCAGCCCAGAGATTGTTCTGTGAGTTATTCCCTGGCTTTGCTCAGCTCAGAGGTTGTTTGGGTTCAATCTGTGAGTTATTCCCTGAATTTGATCAGCCCAGAGATTGTTCTGTGAGTTATTCCCTGGCTTTGCTCAGCCCAGAGGTTGTTTGGGTTCAATCTGTGAGTTATTCCCTGACTTTGCTCAGCTCAGAGGTTGTTTGGGTTCAATCTGTGAGTTATTCCCTGACTTTGCGCAGCCCAGAGGTTGTTTGGGTTCAGTCTGTGAGTTATTCCCTGACTTTGATCAGCCCAGAGGTTGTTGTAGGGTTTGCTAGCATTGATTCGTTGGAGTGCTGTAGTTTAACTAAAACATAAAGCTAAAATCAAGTTTTATTTTTGTCTTTTCAAGCAGTTGTGGACTATGACAAACCATACAAGTGTGCCGTATGCAGCAAGTGTTTTTCACGAGCAAGTCTTCTAAAACAACACTCGGTCATCCACCAAGGAAACAAAAGATTTAAGTTTGAGTGTGAAACATGTCAGAAAATGTTCAGGACTCGTAGTCATCTGAGGGATCATGTGCGCATTCATACAGGTAAGATCTTGGAGTAGTTACAGCTTTGTAAGGAAATTTGATGAAAATGATAATAATGGGAAAGAACTTTGGTGAAAGAAAGTGAAGTAGGTGGTAGTAACGGAAAAGGAATTTAATGAAGTGGATGAAAAAATGGAAGCAGATGGGAAGAATGGGAAAGAAAATTGGTGAAGTGGATGAGGAAGAGAGTGAAGTAGGTGGTAGTAATGGAAAAGGAATTTAATGAAGTGGATGAAAAAAGGGAAGCAGATGGGAAGAATGGGAAAGAAAATTGGTGAAGTGGATGAGGAAGAGAGTGAAGTAAATGGGAGGAATGGGAAGGGAATTTAATGAAGTGGATGGGAAAGAAAAGTGATCAAAGTTAAGATGGGAAAGATAAGAAAAATTAAATATTATGAAAAAAAGTAGATATGAGTTATCCTTTGAAGCTGTTTTTCAAAGATGTATAAAGAGTATCTTTTTTGAGAGATGAATGACTGAGAATGTTGCCATCCAAGCTCCTTTTGAACAAATAATCTTTGGTACCTGCTTCTAAAAAGAAATGTGTAACACTCTTATTCTTTTTCATAATTCCTTTTTGTCAGGAGAGCGTCCTTTTAAATGTCATATCTGTTCTCGAGCATTCAAACAATCCAGTGATCTCAAGAAGCACATCAATCTACATACTGGTGCCAACCAGTTCAAATGTGAAGAGTGCAATATGGAATTTCGGCGGGCAGATGCTCTAAGGAAGCATAAACTAAGTCATCAAACAGAAGGAGCATTTGCTTGTGATTATTGTGGACATGAGTTTGAGCATATTGGTGCTCTGCGGCAGCATCAGACTGTACATACAGGTTGGTTAGTTATCCATGTATTTGAGCATTTTAATGGGAAATTTCTGTCTCTGAATTAACACTGAAAGGGGGTGCAGGGGCTTGTTTCAATCTGGCTCTAATCCATGTGGCTTCAGCTATGAATAATCTTAAAACAGCACTAGTACTGATGGAGAGAGATGGTAAAGTGTGCACCGTCAGCTTCCTGGGATGGTCCTGCCAGGTAGCTGACCAACCAACGTTTTGCACTTTTTTCCATTTTTTTGTTGACATTTTTTTTTGTTGCAAAATTGCATAAAATCCACATTTGATTGCATTCTGACAAAAGCTAATCAAAATTAATAAATATTATCACAAAATATCAGATGTCGATCTGGAGTAACCTGCTCAACTGGCAATATAAATAAATCAGGGTCTAATGTTGAGCATATTTGTTTATTATGGTTGTTTTAGGAACAGTGATGCGACAAGCAGCCAGACCACTCTTAAGATGCAACTTTTGTTTCAAAACCTTTTCAAGAACCAAAGAAGAGGCTTTCCATGCTCACTGCGAAATGCACAGACAAGAACTTAAGGGCCAATCACTTCCATCAACCAAGGTACTCAACTGTACCATTTGTTCCTTGACATTTACCGGAGAGAACGAACTGAGGGATCACATGAATATCCACACAGGGAATAAGCCGTACAAGTGCATAGCTTGTTGCAAGGAGTTTTGTATTGCTGCTCATCTATCGGAACACATGAGAGTGCACTCTGATGCTGTTGCATTGCAATCAGGGGATTAATTCCTAACTCCATGCAAGCGATCAGAAGGTATATACAGATTGTGTTGGACTGAAAAGCAATACTTTTATATGGTATTGGAAAAAATAATAGTTTGAAATTTTTTCAAGGCTTTTTTTTTTCAAGGTTGATGTCTCTCACTTTAAAGCAGTTATGATTTTTCCAGGTGTAGAATGCGGCACAAATATTTCTTATCTTATCAATATTATTGCATCTAAGCAGTGAGCAATTGCAATAATGATTAAAGCTTAAAGAAATATCCATATCTCTAACATAAATACTAACCTCAAACTTAGTTTTGATCTTTGATTCTGGAAATAAGGCTAATACATGAAAATGCAAAATATATACTACTAAACTTATCTTAGGAATGAAAGAGATTTTTTACCAAGTTTTCCTGTCGGCTTCATTCATGCTCAAGATAACTCTAAAAGTCATCTATAAATAGATTAATGATCTGGTGTTTTCTTATCCCACCCTAATAGGAAACTCTTCTTATCTGTAGGGAGGGTGTGGGAATATGTAGTTGTATTTTATTATACACACTAGCCATCAAATGGTTTTGCGTATTCTAAGTTAACAATAAATAATTATAAGAGAATAATGAAAATGCACTGGTCATTTGGTTTTTTGTTCTGAAAGGCATGAATTGTATGAAGAATACTTACATATATATTTGATAATTGAAGCATTTGAAGCCAGTAAGTAGACTAGTTTTACTTCAGTCTTGTTTGCCAAGCCACCAGATTACAGTAATTTATACCAGTGCATTACTTCTTGCTGCTCATCTTCCTCTTTATACTGAGTTAAGTTCAGAGCTTCTAAATATATCAAACAAGCAAGAAGTTAGAGCAAGTTTGAGGAAACATTCCAACTTGCAACTACCACTCACAAATCATTTTGTCTGGGACTCTCACCTTGTGTGGGTTTCCTGTGTTCTAACATGAGCTCAACACAGGTAACCCAGCCTGTCATGAGCTCATCAAAGGCACCCGTCTGTGATTGGCTCTACACTCTAGCTTATCATTGGCTCAACACAGGCAACCCAGCTGTTGTAAGCCTCAATTCAAACGTCAAACTTCACATAAGCCGAACACATTGAAAACAACGCATTATAAGGCGGTCTTCTTTGATGTTGTTAGGTTTGGCTCATGAGATAAGAACTGAAGAAAGTATAACATTTTTTAAAATGTACAACCACATAAAGTCTTGTAAATAGCTGAAATTGCTGACGAAGGTAAAAATACCTGTTGTGTTTATACCTGTCAGTATTAAAAGTTAAAGTGAAATGTATATATTAAAGGCGCTGGTTGCCTTAAAAATGTACAGGCCAGCTGGTCATCGAATTTGACACATTGAAATTATATTTCATGCATTGACATTCATTCTTGACATCTCACGTAAGCATCGCACCGCACTGCTCGTAAATTATATACAAAATATTCACAAAATTGTAACAATTTAGAATTTATGCAGGTTTTGTTCAGCAAGCACCAGGGAGATTTTAAAAATATTCGACGCACAAAATGAAAAAAAATTTTGGTAGTTAGTATGCTGCAGTAGTATTAAGCAGATTTCTTGCGAGTGGAAAAACTCTTGAATGGTTTTTTTTTTAAGCCAATCAAAAAACCAGAAAAGTTGACATCATCCAATCACAGATCGATAAATGAAACCATTTAAGGGTCGAATCCCAACTCTTAGGAAATCAGCTCTGTTCATGCCTAAGCGCCTTGTGTAAAAACTAACATTTCAAAAGTGTTATGAAATAAACAAAGTTGTATATTACAATGTCGTCATTTGACTTGTTAATTAGAAAAACAAATAGAATTTCCCTCTGCGTTGAGGGGATGGTCCACTCCGTACTACCCCCAAGAAATCATCCCTACTCACCCCTTAAGAGGGGGACGAAAGGGTTTGCAGTGATGCGCTATTGCCTTATTTTTGGTGCAGTTTTACAGTAATTTTTATGTTACCTTGCAGTATTGCCAGGGGAGTGCCACAAGGGGCTTCTGTTGGACCTCTTTAGTTTTTCAATGCACCAGGCATAGGAGTAAATTTATTTTATTCAAAATTAGCTTAATAATTAAACTCAAATTCATGTTAAATAGAAGAAATGTAATACCAACAACCTAAATGATACATTCCACATGCAGCACTAAAGATCCACAAACAGGTTATTATTCTTTTTTGCATAGAAATATAAATGTTTAAACATTCTCTTGTATTCGAAAATTTATCGAGTGACAAAGATTTAGGATTAACAAGTTTGGGAGGTTGAAATGATCACCTCAAAAATGTTACAATTGGTTTCTGTGGTATAATGAAATTTTACTCTATAATATACATATATATATATAGTGCATATATGCATGCTTCTAATTTTTTACATTCTAGAAGTCATTCCATTCCTCAAATTTTTGGTGTACCTGTACATGTATTCGTACAATTTGAAGGTCAGTAGCCTGTGTAAGTCCACCTCCCCTCACGAGGGCCTGCTATGCAGGCTAGAAGGTCATATGCCACTGGTACTTCCAGTGCTAAGTGGTATTTAATAGTTCTAGGTTTCACACACAAGTCCTTGTATGACAACAGTTAAATAGTACTTATTTTTTTAAAACATTTTGCTTTTAAAGTGAGCAAGTCTGAAGTTCTTAATGAGAAATTCATAAATAATGCAAATATATATATACACTAGATAAAATTCACGAGATACACAATTCCAATCTAGTAAATAAATAGTTTTAGCAAACTTTAGACAGGGTCTGGAAGGGTATTTGCAGGATCCCAGAAATGGATAAATAATAACACAGGATCCCGGAAAACTAGGAAAAAATCTTACATGATTAGGGATCTTAACATCGGCCATGACTTGGGAATTGCCAAATTCAATGTCTGGAATGCGGGATTTTGCTTTCTGATTGTTAGGAAAAACATGAAAAATTTAATAAATAAAATAAAAATTCCAATGCCTTTGAAGAAGAATGTGGTCGTCACTTAGAATTAAGGGGCTTTCAGTTATGGCAAATGTTGCGGGGGGAAATCCAGACCTTGTATAAAATGAAGTTTCGTAAATCTAATAACTAAAGGTGAATCTTGTTTCATAGAAACCTCACCGTTAATTTGTAAACCATGTCATACGAGATAAGAATGTTAAATAAGAATAAACATTGCGATGCATTCCTGCAATTTTCATAAAAATGTGAGTTGCAAGTTGCCCGTTGGAATTTGCTCTTTCACTGTTGCCAGTCAAAAACATAAAAAGGTGCACCAACTGATTATATATCATTAATATTGTTTGCTGTTTTGCACGTTGAACTAAAATTTGATATTTGAACTTCATTGTCTGTGTAATTATGAAGATTGCAGTAAAGGTAACGGCCATGTATATTATATATACAGCATAATTTCTTCCTGAGCTTCCTGACATGTGGTAGACCCATGGTCTTTAACGTATATCCACATGTTAATCTTAATTGAACCACTAGTTCCTAGCAGTCCGAACATCAAGATATTTTGGTGCAAGCATTCGCATCATGGTTGCTACCATATCAGACAAGTCATACTCATGCTTCCATCCCCAGTCACGTCGTGCATTGTGATCATCTAGGACTTCTGGCCAGCTATCAGCTGAAAAAGACATTAAATTGAGGATCATAAGAAGACTGTAAGTACTAAAGCCTCGTAATCATAAATAGATCAAGAACTAATCAAACGTGGAAAATAAAGCATCGTAGGAATTATTAAAAGGGTATAAATACATACCAATTTGTTGTCTGTCATCAGGTTCATACTCTATTTGGAAATGAGGAATAAACTTTTGTATTTCCTTGGTCAGTTCCTCAGGAGTGAAACTTATAGCAGCGAGGTTATAAGTTCTTTGGCTTAATTTTTCTTGGGGAGCTTCAAGCAGCTCTACTGTGCTTCGTATGCAGTCAGGAATGTAGATCATTGGCATACGAGTGTCTTTGTGCAGGTAACACTTATATTTGCCAGTTCTTAGTGCCTCATGAAAAATGTGAACTGCATAATCAGTTGTTCCACCCCCTGGCTTGGAGTCAGCGGAGATGACTCCAGGAAATCTTGCTGAGCGGAAATCCAGTCCATATCTGTGATGGTAATACTGAAATAGTACAGAAAGCATAAAATGAACTATTACAAGTAAAGGCTAATTCTATAAAACTAAGATGGAGGTTCCTAGACTGCAGTATAACTACATAACATACTGTTCTCTTACCTCTCCTAACAGTTCCATATGGACTTTAGCAACCCCATAAATTGTTTTTGGCCTTTGGATTGTAAGATCAGGGGTGGGATTCCTTGGTGTCTCAGGGCCAAATGCACCAATAGTACTTGGAGAGAAAAGTCGGAGGTTGTACTTCCGACATACTTCTGTGATGTTATGGAAGCCATGTACGTTAATTTGAAGTGCTTGATTGACATTCTGTTCACCAAGAGCACTCAATATGGCACTAAAATGAACCACCCAGTCAATTTCATAATTGACGACAATAGACTGGAGACTTTGGAAGTCCAGAACATCTGCATAGATGTAAGGCCCTACGAGAAATGGCACGCATTAAAACATATATTTTCACATATCTTTTTACAACCATCACTCCCCGTCGGGGCTCTTCCGTGAGGTTCGCTCCACACACATTACCACTACATTCTATATTTACAACATACAACACTCAACTCACATGTTGATTTTTTACGGAGGGAGGAAAACCAGAGAACCTGGAGAAAAACCCTTGTGGCATGGGAGAGAACAACACATCAAACAAACCCAACTCACATATGATCCAGCCAAAGTCTGGGCTGGAACCCAGACCACAGCGGTGATAGGCAAGTTGTAAACCATTACGCCACCCATTATTATTACATATTTATGAGCACTTGAGAGGTTCAAAGACTGTTCTAGAGTGTGAACTCCCTTTATCCCTTGGGGTTTAATCCAGATGGGAAGGGTGTCAAATATCAAAATGAAATATATATATTGCAAGTATAATTTCACATTCTAGTAGTATTTCTATAAGCTGCAGTATTAGGACCACATAACAGGTGCCCATTCGTTAGAATAAACAACCTCATTAGTATTTAAATTGACAAGCAAGAGCCTGTTGATTTTTATGTGGATAGCGTTATCCCCACATTTACTCTTATATGGCTGGCCATAATTCAAAAAATATTTTTTTCATTATTTGTTCCTGCGACATCTTTGTTTTCATAAGCCATGTTATGTAAGCCATTCTTAGCATATCTTTACCTTCCTCATGGACATCGGGAGGAGCTTTAGCGATATCAGACATGACAACACTCTCTCGGCCATACTTGTCTCTATAATCAATCCAAATATGAAATGTAAACAGTTATTTATTAAATATGTCGAAAGACCGTAATATTTGAGAAAAGTGTGAAGCGATTCGGTACGTGATTCCATAGAATAGTTGGAACAAAACTTTGAATAATCCTTTTATGATGTGCGTTAAACGACGACTGAAGCACATAAAAATTTTTTTGAAACGATTGTCTGGTAGCATCGTCCTCTGTTCTGGTAGGATATAGATATACACGAAAAATAAAATTATTCAATCAACTGTTCAAATAGAGGATTGATTAAAATCAAACCAAGAATACTTATTAGGTGCACAGCCTAAATATAAGCTTAACCTTTACAGAGTAATCAAACCGGCCTCGTTGAAACTATTACGCAATAAAAAAATATTAACCATGTTCAATCGATAATGGTTAACTTTATGGACAAGGCAAAGACATGGATATAAATCAATTTTGTTGGGACAAATGTTTTATAAGGAAAGGTTTTCAAAGGAAACTCTTAGGAAAATTTGATGAACTCTTGATCGAAAACTAAGTCGCAGACCTACGGTTCCAGACCTACGACCCCGTTATCAAAATATAACTAATTTTTATTTGCTTCGGTAGATTCAAAGGGAATAAGATGTAATACTCTTAAATCTTACCTTAACGACCTAGCAAGACCTCTTCCAAGTTGACCAAGACTACCTAGAAGTAACAAAACATATTCTTAGTAAGTAGTTTATGGTTGAGCTAATATTCCGTGTTCTCGCCTAACATAATAACAGGTTGAAATTTGTCGCCGAAAAAAAGAAAAAATTAGAATAAAATCAACACGAAAAACGCTACCTTTCTAAAGGAATCCTGAGAATCAATAACTGAATTCATTTGAACAAAAAACGTTGAATAGATCAGGAAGAAGGAAGACATTGTCGTTTCATCTCACCTGTGATAAGAACTCGCGGTGTCTGTATTTCCTTGTGAAATGAACGGTTTAGCAAAATATTTCCACTTGAAAACAAATATCGACCTAATTTCGCGTTCCTTGACAACATAGCTTCGCCTAGTTATTTTAGAAACTAGATTTCTTTATTTTAGAAGTGAATTTTTATCGTTCCTTCGCCTTCAGAATCTTTGCATTCAACTGGAAAAAGCCGTGGAACGTAACAATCAAGTAGCACAGAGGCGTGACGGAGGTGTGTTGACTATCCTGACCAATCAGCGATAAGATAGACATGTCATTCTATTTGTGGCGGGAGAATGGATTACGTAAGGCGTGACGGGGATTACGTGACTGTAGACGAAATGTTGAAGGACACGTAGGGGGCAAAGTTTTAAATATTCGCGTTGCCAAGAAATAAATTTTATTTATGCGTCGTTAAGAAAGTTATGAAATCATTTATAACTTATTTTTATCTTTATTGTTAAGATACATGGAGATTTTTGCACGAAATTGAAAAACAATTTATATACATAAAGAGGAAGTTCTACATCGGATTCCGTTTGGAGTGGTTTATGGGTGTCATGTTAGTCATGCGCTTTATGACGTCACTGATAACTTAGATGTGTGGGAAATCGCATGAAATTCACTTGGTAAATACAGAAAGCACAGAAGAGACATCCTATGTTATTGCTATGACACTAAGCTTGCCATTTTATAACTTTAGAACGCCCCTAGCACTGCTTTTTTGAAGATATTTTTCACTCTAAATTTAGCCGCTGTTTTCCACTTTTAATTTTGAAACATGAGCATCAATCGTCGGGAATTTTATTTCTTTTTGCTCCCATATTTTTATCCAGATCGTTATTTCTGACCCTTAAATTTATCTCTACCTGTTTTAAATAAGCAGTAATACCTAGGATATCAAATATTGCGCAATGATCAGTTTAGGAAGCAAAAAATTAAACATTTGTAGGATATTTAAAACAAAGTATTGGTTTTTGGTAGGGAAAAAAAAAAAATCATATTTTCTTTCTCCTAACAGTTAAAGATAAGGTCTTCAAGAGAAACTGACGAACCAAAGAGAAGAGCAACAAGATTTTGAGTTAATATATTCATTACAAGGTTAGCGAGTATGTAAATGAAAGATTTTCGTGATGAACACCTGAAAAGACAGCTCAAAAAATTGGTTCCCCTTCCCCTCCCCTCCCCTCCCCTCCCCTCCCCTCCCCTCCCCTCCCCTCCCCTCCCCTCCCCTCCCTTCCCTTCCCTTCCCTTCCCTTCCCTTACAAAATTCAATGAAAAAAGACACCGTTTACGGCTATGGAATGTCGTGACAAAAAAGTAGACATTGTTCCGATCGAAGCAAAAATATTTCTTTAAAGGTTTGTTGAACGGAAATCCTACTCATGGTGCAGCTGAATTTACGCCCATCCTCGTGTCTTCAATAAACATTTGATTGAGAAATTCATAATAGATAGAGTATCTTCTTAAAGCTCTTAATATGAATAGAAAAATTCAATGTTTGTCTTAAGCTTGAGAATCAAAAAGAAATAGTTTTTATTTTTAAGCCCTGAATTATATTTTTTGCGGTGACACGCGGTGTATAAACTGCGCGAAATACCAACCGGAAGTCATGACAACCAGACAACCGCGGGAATGTCGCGGGATTAATCCCGACACCGCCCCCAATGTGGCTTTATTACTTCGAGTCACGGTGAAGTGAACTTCGGTTGTATTTAAAGAGTTTTATCCAAGCTGTCTGAATACAACAGGTTCGTGATTGATAGCTATCAAACAAGAAGGTATATATTTGGATTGTAGCTAGCTATTTTTGTTGCTGTGGAATTAGTTGCATATTCTTCGTGCGATCGCTTTTCGAGCTGTCAAAGCTACCGGCTTCTTGATCGCCCAGCGTTGAGTTTTCTTCTTTCCACCATGAATTCATCTGACAATTCTTTTTCCCAGGCTGAGGGGACTGTCATCATAACCAGCTTTAAAATGGAGGGTGGACTCCACACCAGAGACAAGGCTGGTGTCCAAGATTTCGTGTTGTTAGAAGACTACACGAATGAAGATGCGTTTATTGACAACCTGCAGAAGCGCTACGATTCTGACCTTATTTATGTAAGTCATGTTAAAAAAAGAATACCTTTCATCCGATGAAATACTTAATTCTAAAATCTAGATAAATTAACACAAGACTCAGTGGAAATTATTTTTAGCGGCTATAAATGAGGTGAATAAAGTTAAAACTATTTCATAAGGTCACAAAGTCAAAGGGATCTTGTACATGATTTTTCGAAGTCTTGAAAGTTAAAAATCTGGATAATAAAGTTGACAATCTAATGCTTTAGCTTGTTAAAACGATCCGATCTTCATTTATGTTGTTGATTATTGTATAAATATATCATATCAATCTTATTGTGTTTCAGTTTTAAATCTAAGCTTATATTTTTCGGTGAATATCAATTTACTTTAATACTGCAGTATATTTTTGTTTTGTTTTGCAGACTTACATTGGGACTGTCGTCGTATCGGTCAACCCGTATAAAGATCTCTCCTTATACACCCCTGAAATGATCGAAAAATACCGAGGAGAGAACTTATATGAACTTCCACCTCATATGTAAGTAAAATTCTCAGATAATTTTGTAAAACGATACTTGAGAGTGAAAAATAAATGTTGAAAAATTCTAATGGGCGCAAATTCCATCGCACTTTTCGACAAGGAAATAAAAGTTTACAAACTTTTTCTTTTACAAATACAGAATTTGTGTTTAGGATTTTTTAACATCGTAAATGTTTCATTGTTGCTAATATTTTATTGTGGAATAAGAACTAGGAATACATTTTTGAGTTTGTGTAGTTTGTTAGATGTTTACTTTGCATTTATTTGGTAACATAGCAATAAGTCAGTTGGTATTAAAATTTATTCATGTCATCAACTTAAGATGATAATAATAAATTATTAAAATCAATATATGATAGAAATATTTTAATGCACCTAGCTTTAGAAATTGTTTGAATTGTAAGATTGACAAAAAAGATGTAAAAATTCGGTGTTTCTAACTGTTAGGTATTATTTATAATAACCTTTATTGAAATATTTTTTTGTTTAGAATGTTTGTGTAAGAATTTTTTCATTATTAGATTGTTAAACTTTGTAAAAGATTCTTGAATGGTCACAGACAATGTCAAAAGTAAAAGAAAAGAATAAAAACATGTAAAAATGTTCCCATATTAAGAAAATTGTTAACAATAGAGCCTTTTCAGCTTTAGATATCATGGGGTTTTAGGAAAGGAAGCATGACTCAGATCTGAGAGGAAGGTGATGTCCACGGTCTATTGAATGTCTATTGTGGAGAGAATTAATTTGCCCAAGGATATATTATAGTATATTATGATTGGGAGAGACAATGGGAGGGGGCAGAGAGGAGTATAATGAGGCCGAGGATCATTTCAAATGAAAGGATTTATTTTTCACATCATATTCTGTGTGTGTTTTTTAATTGGGGAGGGTAGGGTAGAGTGGAGAGAGGTGTAATGGGGATCCTTCCACAGGTAGCCCAAACTCTTGTTGATAACTATGAATTTGTATAAGGTGAATGTATGTAATATTGTAAAATGGAATAAGAATATTATTTCATATTGTGTCATTATATATTAGTGTTAACCACATTCCATTTTTATTTCTAGGTGATTTGGTCACATTTTATGGCATTTATTGTTCATCTTGCCCTTAAACTTTACAACTTATATAAAAACAATTGCATAAAATCAAGTTGCACAATTTTGTTTTTGTTTTCTTACCAAAGAGATTAAAATAATGACTTCTAAGTTGTTGCATATTGAAAAGTTATTGTCATGGCAATCCCAGTCAAAGATTATGTTATTAACAAATCCTTAATAGTGTCAATCCCAATTGTTGTTTTTACACAGTTATGCAATTTCTGATGAAGCATATCGCTCCATGAAAGAAGAACGGCGGGATCAGTGTATACTTATTTCTGGTGAAAGTGGAGCAGGAAAAACTGGTAAAATATTTAATAAAATTTTAAGCTTTTGTACAAAAATGTTGCAGAATTAGACTCAAATCTTCTCTGTTTGTATTTTTTATTTTCATATTCTAGAGGCTTCTAAGAGAATTCTTGAGTATCTGGCTGCTATAAGTACTTCATCATCTGAAGTTCATAGAGTGAAGGATAGATTGCTCAAATCTAACCCTCTCTTGGAGGTAAAGTTGAATACTAACAGACTTGGAAGGGGTCAAAGAGACTAATATGCCCCACCCACCCCTGGCAAGGAATTTTTTTAAAGATGGCTGTAAAACCCACAGCTGCTGTTTTAATTTTCTTGGATCTGTCTCTTCACTAAAATATGGAATTTAAAAAAAATCTCTGCTTCTGTTGCAACAATTCTTTTTTTTTTTTGGGGGGGGGGGATAAACAGTTGATAGACCCTTCCACTCCCACCAGAGGGGTGAATCCTAATCCAGTCTTAATCCAAGGGAAGACTGATATTCTGGACTATGTATGTTGTTGATTAGATAAAAATATTCAATAATTATCTCCACTGGGTATTTTTTTTAGGCCTTTGGAAATGCAAGAACCAATCGAAATGACAATTCTAGTAGGTTTGGCAAGTACATGGACATTCAGTTTGACTTCAAGGTTTGTGCATATCATATCCTCTCTTCTCCTCCCATTGCATTGCATTGCACCGCATTGTGTTGTATCCCGTGCATCGTAACCTGTTCTGTCCCTTCCCATCCCATCTCATCTTGTCTCCTCTCATCTTTTTTCCTTTTCCTAACTGTAATGCACTTCCCATATTTGCAACTAAACCTCCCATGCATCCAATTCCATTCCCTCCCATCCTATCTCATCTTGTCTCATCTCCTCAATTCTTCTTCCTATCCCTAATGCACTTCCATATTTTCAATTAAACCTCCCATACATCCCATCCCATTCCCTCCCATCCTATCTCATCTTGTCTCCTCTCATCTTGTTTCCTCTTCCTACCCCTAATGCACTTCCATAGCCTCCCATCCTATCTCATCTTGTCTCGTCTCCTCTCATTTCCTCTCATTTCCTCTCATTTCCTCTCATTTCCTCTCATTTCCTCTCATTTCCTCTCATTTCCTCTCATTTCCTCTCATTTCCTCTTAACCCAAATGCACTTCCATATTTACAATAACGCCTTTATTTACATTCGACAATGCCAAATTACCAGAATAATTGTTACTAACGTTTCTTTTTTTTTTTTTAGGGAGCACCATTCGGGGGACACATTCTGAACTATCTTTTGGAAAAATCAAGAGTTGTCCATCAAGCTAAAGGTATATGAAATAATGACTATTGTAAAGAAAGGTCATTATCCTTCACTTAACTCTGAAGATGACTTCCTCTCAGGTTGTCGAAACGTCAGTCACATCAAACAGTCCTTCTCAGGACTACATCCACCCGGATGATCATAATACAAATATTGTTTCTTTGACAAATATTGTTACTTCGATGAAGAAATAATGACTATAATGTATGAGTACCTTCGGGTAGCATGGGTGGCATATGCTGCTAACACATTAATGTGCTCCAGTTTCCTCCCTTCATAAAAATCAACATGTGAGTGAGTATTATTGTGTGCATAGAATATTGAATGTACTGGTAGTGTGTGTGTGAGTGAAGAGTCCCCAATTAGTTCGAAAGCGCTAGAACGACTAGACACTTGAATAAAAAGATTTTCTTATTTCTTTGTTTTTCTTGACATTTCTTTTTTATTCTTTATCTTATTCTAGGAGAAAGAAACTTCCATATCTTTTACCAGCTGTTACAAGGTGGCGATAACGAGCTTCTTGAGAAACTGCAACTCGAGAGAGACCCAAATGGATACTTCTATCTGAACCAAGTATGAAATTATTAGATAATAAAATTCTTTTAAAAAATTTCGATATTTAAATAAAAAAATAAAAAAATTTAAATTATATTAATTTTTTTATTATTCTCTTCTTCTTTTGCCTTGGGCGTAATATTTTCCCATTTCAGACCACGTGCTATTCCCTAGAATAACATCTTTTGGCGCAACGCTGATTGTTGCGGGACAAGTTGCACAATTATGTTGTTCGTATTACCGCACCTTAAAAGCGCCTTTAATAATAAAATCAGCAAGCAGAGCATTAACGCGGTGCTGAGACCTGACCGTTTTCATTGTTTGATTTTCTCCAGGGTGAATCCGTCAAAGTATCATCGATCAATGATCAATCTGACTTCAAAGTCGTCAAGAACGCGCTATCTGTCATTGAAATGTCGAAAGAAAAACAGGATGCTTTGTTCTCCATCATTGCTTCTGTTTTGCACCTGGGCACTCTCTCATTCCAAGAGAAAACCGAGGGAAATGACCACCAAATCATAATAGAGAATGCTCGCCCTGTTAACATCATATCAAAGGTAAAAAAAATACTTTTCGCAACTTCAACATTGACACCAGAATCATATCAATAGACCCCTTGCAGCACGTCGGAATGCAACTCAATTTGGAGGACAAAACAATAGGTTCCAATTTTCAGGAGATTGAAATTCTTTTGTTTTGTCCTCCAAATTGAGCTGCTTTGACGTCACATAAAAGGGGGTCCATAGAACCGGGTTTTCGTGGGAGAAAACAATATTGTGGGAGAAAGCAATAGAAATGTTGTCCTTTTGGGAGTAAAATCTTTTGTCATACATGGAATGGAATATTTATCTATAATATAACAAGGTTACTTCTCTTTTTCCAGTTGCTGGGATGCCCAGAAGATGTGTTGGAATCTGCTCTTACTTCAAGAACTGTCGAAGCAAAGGGAGAGAAGGTATGGCTGAAAGGATTTAGTTTGACAGCGTATAATGATTCCCATTTCAGACCACGTGTCATTCCCTTGAGAATTGTTCTTTGCTTGAGTCACATCTCTCACGTTTTACTGGTAAAAACTAAAATAATACTCAAGGGAATTATAACACGTGATTTCAAATATTTTAAAAATTACACCCAAACTAAATCTGTCTATTTAACATTTGAACTTCCCGCTGCCCAACACTGACCCAAAATAGAACGAACAACAAAAAAACCTACCCAAGCCCCATCTCCCACAAGCTCGTGTATAGAAATATGATACGCTTAAAGCAACCAAAAAAATTACGATTTTTTTTACCATGATCATTGTGCTTTTCTAGATGACTACTCGCCTGACGTACGACCAAGCACTGTACGCACGAGATGCCTTGGCAAAAGCTATCTACGATCGTTTGTTTACATGGGTCGTACGCAGTATCAATGGCTCACTGCAGAGCAAGGTTAGAAGATTGTTACTGTCTCAGGCGTCAAATTAAAGCCGCCGTGCTGGTTGACGCACATAACCACCAACCACTATCATTATCATCATCTTGCAACCATCTCCACCAACCACGTCTCACTGTCATCGTATGCGAGTAGAGTTTTTTGGTTCCCTCCTGTGCTTCAAGGGTTTTTCTCCGGCTTTCCTCCCTCCGCAAAAATAAACTTCTAAATTCTAATTCGATATCTAGAAGGGAATGTATGAAAATTACTCTGTGCAACTCTAGCAACCCTACCAAATCGTGAAGTATTTTTTCACCAACCACCATCATCATCGTCATCACCAACTTCATCACCAGTATTAGTAATACCATCACTATTCTTCCACTGATAGACTCATGTTTTGTGTGTGTGTGTGTTTTTTTTATAGAAGCGCAACAGTCCTATCACCTTATTGGGATTGCTTGATATTTATGGCTTTGAAATATTTCAGTCTAACAGGTAAGCTAGTACGTTATAGTATTTGTTAGGTAGTAGCGATTGTGGCGTTTCACTGCCAGTTAAATAAAAAAATCGTGAAATCTGCTCTTCCACCTCAGTAAGCTGTCAACATACTTCTCAATATGTAGGTCGTTAAATCCTCCAACGTTTAGGTTGTAAAGCGCTTTGATGAAGTTTGTAAAAGTACACTACATAAGAACCGTCAGTCCGCTCTTGTTTGGTGCGTGATGTAACGTGTTTTACTCCTCTTTAGTTTCGAACAGTTTTGCATCAATTACTGCAATGAGAAACTCCAACAACTATTTATTGAACTGACACTGCGAGAGGAGCAAGAGGAGTACAAGAACGAAGGAATCGAGGTAAAAAAGGGCATCAATAAGTAAACCGTTTACAAACAGTTATTGAAAAGAGAGTTTTCTTGTATTTTTAGTGGGAGCCAGTGGAATATTTTGACAACAAGATCATCTGTGACCTCATTGAAGTCAGACACAACGGTATTATCTCCTTGTTGGTAAGTCTTTCTTTTTCGTTCACTCGGTTATCAGCAAAAAAGACTGTGTGTTAGAAAACGCGTGTGTGTGTGCTGTGTGCTGTTATAAAGCACGCGCGATGTTGCTGAAGTGGGATCGTTTTTTATTTCAGCAACATTATGTGCAACACATTGCGTCGTGTGACATGGCTCGTAACATGGATTGCCTGCAACATTGCGCGTAATGTTCCACCCTGTGTCCGTAGCTTTAAGGTAAGGGTGTTGAAAAGTGGTTCTAATCATTTCTTTTTTCTTAGGACGAGGAGTGTGTCCGCCCAGGCCAAGTGTCCGACAGTACTTTCTTAACCAAACTAGACACGACTATTAGTGAACACCCACATTTCGTGAGGTAAGATCTGAAGGAATTCTTAAAACTACAACAACAGTACCAACAACAGAAACCGACAACACTAACAGCAGACGGAAGCAACACCAACAATAGCAACAATAGCGACAACAACAACCGACAGCAGTAGCAGCAGAAACAACACCAAAAATAACAACAATAGCAACAGGAGAAACAAAAGCAGCAGCAGGAACGGTAACAATAGCAACAGCAAAGTAACAACAACAGCCGCAATAGCAAACACAACACAAACTTAGGTTCAGTTCAGACGTCGAACTTGGTATATTAAGGCATATGTATGTTCTTTGTTGATTCTAGTCATGCTACTGGTGACTACGCTGTTCGGAAGTCCCTCGCACGAAACGTAAGTACAAAGAATGACATGCTTGTTGGGCGTCCTGTGGTAAGGACCGTAGTTACCTTTCAACGCATTCAAAATATATATCACATCTGTCTTTATAGCTTAAATATTAACCGTCACCTGGATGGCTCAGTTGGTTGAGCATCGAACTGTTAATTGAGCGAGAGGGGTTGAAATCCCGGCCGGACTAACACTCAGGGTCTTAAAATAACTGATGAGAAAGTGCTGCGTTTGGATATTAATCATAAATATATATATTCGTTGTAGGAATTTCAGCTGAAACACTATGCTGGGAATGTAGTCTACAATGTCACTGGTATGTTATAAGTCTGAATCTGAAGTGAACGCCAGCCCTTGCGTCGCGTTTGCACCAAGAAAGGATGAGTTTGGTAGTTAGTTAGAGAGAGCGAGGGAGAGAAAAATAATAATAAGTATTGAATAAATTTTTTTGAATCTTTGTGAGTAGTTTTACATTCTCAGTTGCTCATACAAAGTTTCGTTTCATTTATTTAGGTTTTGTGGATAAAAACAACAATCTGTTGTACCGAGACTTAAAAGAGGTATTTAATGATGAAAATGCCTTCCTAATGCACGTTTTATGTTATATTATCTTGATAATTATTTATCATTACGTTCACTAGGCCATGTGTCAAAGCACAAATACCATCACTTCGGAAATGTTTCCTCAAGAAGAAATGCAATCCCTGAAGAGACCTGAAACAGTGAGTAATGTTTGCTAAATGTACACATGGTCCTTAATAAACCTTATAACTGTTTTCCCATGTTTTTCAGACCATGTGTCATTCCCTTGAGTGTTATTACTTTTACCAGTAACACATCTGAAGATTAATTAATATGGGCGAAACAAAGGCTTTGCTCATGTTGATAACATCCTTGACAATTTTGGTGACGGTCTTGTTGTGTTGTGCTGTGCTGTGCTGTGCTGTGCTGTGTTGTGCTGTGCTGTGCTGTGCTGTGCTGTGCTGTGCTGTGCTGTGCTGTGCTGTGCTGTGCTGTGCTGTGCTGTGCTGTGCTGTGCTGTGCTGTGCTGTGCTGTGCTGTGCTGTGCTGTGCTGTGCTGTGCTGTGCTGTGCTGTGCTGTGCTGTGCTGTGCTGTGCTGTGCTGTGCTGTGCTGTGCTGTGCTGTGCTGTGCTGTGCTGTGCTGTGCTGTGCTGTGCTGTGCTGTGCTGTGCTGTGCTGTGCTGTGCTGTGCTGTGCTGTGCTGTGCTGTGCTGTGCTGTGCTGTGCTGTGCTGTGCTGTGCTGTGTGTTGTGGTTGCTGATGCTGATGATGTTGATGTTGATATTGATGTGGTTTTTGTTGCATTTGTTGATGGCAATGACGTATTTGTTAGTGAAGTTGGTACTTGTTATTACTGCCTTGTGAATGGTGTTGGCAATTGGCAGTTGGTACATTTTAGTTTTGCAGACATGTTTCAGCACCATCTTGTGCTTTCATCATTGCAAGACAGAATGAATATTGACTTTATTCTTTGTGGTTTTTCTGACAGGCTGGTACTCAGTTCAAGACAAGCTTGAATCACCTGATGTCAATCCTCATGAGCAAACAACCTTCTTATGTGAGATGCATCAAACCCAACGACACCAAACGATCTGGTATGTATGTCTCAGTCATGTGCTTTTAGTTTGGGGCGAGCGCGCGGGTTTTGGCGCGAAAGTTCCCGCCAAATCCACAGGAACCCCACCGGTATAAGCCACAGGGAGAGCCATTTAGTTTCAAAAGGGTTTCCTCAGAGTTATCCCGACATATAAACAATCTTCACTACACATCAAAAATAATAATTCAAAATGGAAACCTGAATTTCAGGAGGGGTGTTGCCTTTCTTTTTCCTCTTACCTTCGCCATGACTGGTCATTGTCTAACAATCTAAACAGATCTTTGAGCTCAATTTGGAGGAAAAATCAACACCAATTCAGCTTGGGTGTATAATGTTTTCCCAATTCAGACCACGTGTCATTCTCTTGAGAATAAGATTCTTGTTTGAGTTGTACCCATATTCATGTGTCTTCTCATGCGCAGCCATTGTACAAAGAAATGATACTCTAGGGAATGACACGTGGTCTGAAATGGGAAAACATTACGCCCAAGTTAAATTGGTCCATAGGTTCCCAATTCTCAGGAGATTGAAATTCTTTTGTTTTGTCTTCTAAATTAAGCTGCTTTGACGTGTGCAAAGGGGTCTATAGGTCCAAAACGAAAACCATTCTGTAAACTATGTTCTCTGTAAACTAGAACGAATGAATCATTTTTGTGAACCATTCCATTGTGATTATTTTCTCAGGCAAGTTTGATGAACAGTTGGTCAGACATCAAGTGAAGTATCTTGGTCTGATGGAGAATGTTAGAGTCAGACGAGCTGGATTTGCCTACCGAAGACCCCATACTTTCTTCCTGAACCGGTACTCCTTTAGTCAGCCTTTCACTGGAAGCACAAGAATAAGCAGACTTTTGCATTGCTCATTAACAGCAGTTGTCTTTTCTCACACATGTTAGAGAAGAGATGCACTGAGTCTGTGTTTGTTGCTGATGCTTATACTTGTGTTGTAGACTCAGTTTTGCATTACACAGCACTCTACACTTCTTCCTAGCAACTCCTGTGTCCTGAATGAATGTTTCCAGTAAACTCCACAGAATTGCTGTTTCTATTAACTGTGACCATTTTTAATTGATAGGTACAAGTGTTTGTGTCCTGCGACTTGGCCGACATGGCATGGTATGGACTATATCTTCTACTGTGGATCCCCGTATCCTTCCATCTCCCCCTTCCCGTTCACATTCCTCCAACATAATTAACATATGTTACTCCTCTATGTGTGGAGATGGCCGCTTTTCCTTCCCACTTGATTCTTGACTCCTTGTATCCAGTTGTGTTCCTATCCTTTGTATTTCATACACTCCATATTGCTTTTTCGTCGGAAAGAACATCTCTGAGAACGTCAAAATTGAACCGCTCTCCGCATACAAGAAAAGCGTTATAGTATGTCGAGAAATTATTAAAGGCGTGCGCGCAGGAAAAAACTCATTTATCTTTCATCGTTCTAGGTAAACCAGAGGAAGGAGTTGACGAGATCTGTGTTCATGTTGGGTTCAAACCAGAGGAGTATAAGCTGGGCTTGTAAGTAGCGTCTTTAATACTAGTAATATACTTGTAGCAGAAGCGCCCAGGCATCAAACCTAAGATCATAGTAGTAGCGAAAGGCAGCTTTTACTGTACCTAAATTGCATGCCATCTGGTATTTCCACAGGAGTAAGATATTCATCAGAAACCCCCAAACACTGTTCAACATTGAAGAAATGTATCATACAAAGAAGGACAAAATCGGTGAGTTCAGAATAGTCCCCTTCACAGTTCCCTGCACCATCTTGAAAGGTAGCCGTGCCTTTGCATCGAAGCGAGACGATCGGTGACCTTGCAATGATAGAAAGGTGAATAATTGTCCAAGGTGTTAAAAAAGGTCTCTATCATTGCAAGTTCACCTCATGTCTCACTTCGATGCAAAGGCACGGCTACCTTTCAAGATGGCGCAGGGAAATGTGAAGGGGACCATTGAGTACATCTATCTCAGGAGAGACATTCTTTATTAGTTTGCAATTAGGAATTATCGTTACCCGTGACAATAAACAAGTACAATCATATTGATATATGTTTTAATCATCTCTTCAGCGATCATCATCCAGACCAAATTCAGGGGGTACAACGCCAGGAAGAAATTCCTTCAAGCTCGTTTGGCAGTCACCACCCTGGCTGCACACTGGAGGAGATTGAAAGCACAAAGATTGTTAGCTAGAAGAAGAAACGCTGCTCATCTGATAAGAAAGTACGTTGTTTTATTTCCTATTAGGGTTGATTATTTCATTTGCAACTGCTATCATCATCATCATCATCATCATCATCATCATCATCATCGTCGTCGTCGTCATCGTCGTCGTCGTCGTCGTCGTCGTCGTCGTCGTCGTCGTCGTCGTCGTCATCATGTCGTTCGTGGACCTCGTGAATTGAATTCTATAACCTGTTAGGTGCTAACCTGAGTCATTTAAATTAAAATCGAAAATTCTTTGTAGGTTCATCAGAGGTTTCATCACCCGAAACGAAGAAGCAAACGAAGACAATGTCGGAGTAAGTGTCACCGATTGATAGAGCAGATCTCGTATGAGTGTGAAAAGTCACGGCACGGTTACGGCGCGCCGCGAATATACAACACCGAATGTCGAATGTTTTCATACACGGCACTAAAACGGTCACGGCAATACGCGGTCCGTGCCGTAAGTTTTTCATAGTCATACGAAAACTGCTCTGTTGAAATCTTAAAATATTACACAAGATATACAGAAACTGACCTTTATTTTTTTCAGTTTTTAGCGTACGTCCGCATGGCGTTTCTTCTCAACCTTTCAAGAAATCTCCCAAAGAACATTCTTGATAAGTCGTGGCCAACACCTCCTCCTTCACTTAAAGAGGTAAAGAATAGTTTGTCATGATTTGAGAAAAATATGCGGTAATCTAATGCGCTTAAATCTAGTGAGCATTTTCCCCCGGTTTTTGGTCTTCAAGAAACGTAGGGCTCGCTGATAACAGACAATACTTATACAACGATTCCATTTGCTTTCCTGGGTGCTCTTTGATATTAAACTACTCAGCTATTTTCATTATTTTAATGATCTTTCCTCTCGTAAAGTCGAATATATTTGTTATACGAATGCACGAAAAGTTCCACATCTGAACTGGCGCAATGTTTGAGTATATGATGTTGTTTGATTCTTCAAGGCATCTGATCTTCTTAACGAATACCACTCGCGCCATCAACTGAGTTTTTACATGAAGAAGATGACTCCAGAACGCAAGGCACAGGTATTTTAGTAGTGTTCTAAGCTGGCGTAAAATACATGTCACACGGCTGTTTTAGACCGTGGAACGTGAATCTTACTCTAATAGCGTGAAGCAAGGAATCTTAGCGCAGTTTTTTGACCATGAAAAACTTACGGCACGGACCACACCTGGCAGTGGCGGTGTCAGTGCCGTGCCGTCTATGAAAACATTCGACATTCAGTGCTGTGTCCGCGCCGCGCCGTAACCGTGCCGTGAGCCGTGACTTTTCACACTCATACGAAATCTGCTCCAAGAAGCTTGCAGTCAGGGGGACTTGAGAGAGATAGGGTCTATGAGGACCAACTGCATTTTGGGTGTGGCTGAAAAGAATTTTCTTTTTTTCCTCAGCTTGACATGAAACTTTTGGCAAGTGAACTGTTCTTGAACAAGAAAGCAAACTACCCTGCGAGTGTTGCCATTCCATTTGTTACTAACAGACTTGGTAAGCCATATTTGCATAAGCATAAAGTTTAGCTTTTGTGACGTCAATCTACACAAATGTCGCGAGAAGCTGGTAGCGGCGAGCGAGAATCCAAGATCGATGGTCCCCTGGAAAAACCGTGCGTGCTTCGAAAACCACGCGTCATTTTTCACGCGCGTTTTCCAAACTATGTTGTTAGTCGGCACTTTATGGTGACGGGGCTAGCGACGTTAAATAGAGCGGTTTTCGTACGAGTAGGAAACAATGCGTAATCGTGCCGTAGCCGTACCGTATCTTACCGTTGTGATTGGTTGAATGGAAAACAATGGGAAACCATTTCAATGTTACGGCATGTCGTACTGTGTACGTGCTGTAACCCAGTACCGTATGTTTCCCACTCATACGATAACCATTCTTATGGAAAACTATTTCAATGTTACGGCATGTCGTACCGTGTACGTGCTGTAACCCAGTACCGTATGTTTCCCACTCATACGATAACCGCTCTATATTCATTACTTCTACCATTCCTTTCTTTATATTTTACAGACGTGTCCCAGGATATGCAGAAATCCTTAGTGTTTGAAAAGCAAATCGCGGGATCCAATGAAATGACTAAGGTAGGACACTTGTACAGCAAAGCTATGCAAGGTCATATGGATAGAATAATATTCAAGGTTGTTTTGTGTTTTTATTTCTACAGTACTGTGTTGGAATTCGCAAATATGATAGAAATGGCTACAAAGCCAGAGCACGCGTTCTTATTCTCACAGATACGGTAAGTAGCCTTTTTTTGGATTATTTTTGAAGCTTTTTAGACAAAATCGATAGGAAGACTGAAGAATTTTGTCATCTTCGTGATCGTATTTTCCAAAAAAAATGATAAAATTTGATGATAAAATTTGCAAAGATGGTTCTCACTCCACTTACCACTTAGTTAGAGTGTCGCTTTTGATGACTATATGATGAAACGTTATCTCAAACACGTGCATGGTAGTATTTTGATGATTGTAAATATTTTCTTCCAGGCCATTTATCTTCTGGATGAAAAGACTTTTAAACTGAAACACAGGCTATCTTTCTCTGCCTTGAAAGGTTTGTGAGGTGTTGTTCACTAGCATAGGGAGGGGGGCAGTTAAAAAGGTTGGTAGAACCATGCAAGAGGGTCGTTTTTACAGTAAGTTAAAAGAATATGAAAGGAAAGTTACACTTGATATTCAGCAGTATTACAGAGTAGAAGCATTCATTGGAGACTAGATTGCACCTGTTTATTAATTCTTATCCTGAGTTATTGATTTTTAACATGTTATTTTTTATTGTTCTCTACAGGTATTTCTGTGAGTTGTTTGAAAGATGACATATTTGTTCTTCATATTGCTGGCAGCGACAAAGAAGACAAGGTTTGTTCACTGTATGCTGAAACCTGCCTCCCTTGAACTAGGTTTCCAAGCTTTTGGTCTTTCAAGACCCATTACATTGTAAATTATAGTCCCCCTCCTTTCCTGCCACATTCTCCGTGGTCAGTGGTCTTTCAAACTAAAGTCACCTCAATATGGTTGTTTTCTAGGGTGATCTCATTCTAAGCACAAGTCACATGGTAGAGGCAATCGTTCAAATTGTCCTCGCACTTGACAAGAGAGAGCTGCTTAAAATTGAAACAAATGAGTATGTAACAATTAGATTTAGTTTTGTAAGAGTGGAAAATGAATGGCATTGACTTACAGATCATACCAAGTAATTTATTATGTAACATGGAAATGGCTTCTCATGGTTGTGCTAGCATATACATTGTACCTTATGCCATAACATTCAAAGGGCTTCCTCCATTACTGAATGGTATCCTGTCATAACATTGAACTGGCTTTCCATTGTTTTCACGTATACTACCCAAGCTGAGGTTGGGAGATAAATAATACCATTTATTGATTTTAATTTGACAGAATTTCACACAACATGCTTAATGGCAAGGGAGGCAAGATAATCTTCACCAAAGGGTAAGAGATGCCTTGTAAATCATGGCAACACATCCATGTTCAGTAGAGTACAGGCAGGATAGGGAAAATTAAAGATTATTTTTTCCTAATCCTGTGCTTTTGTCCACAGAACTAAGTTCTCTGCAAAGAAAGGAAAAAATGGCCATTTTGAAGTGGTAGGTACATGTGTACTTCAGTGATGGATTGCAAGGCAAGGGAGGTGCTGATGTAACAGGGACTGCATGAGGGGGAGGGCTGGTAGGGCTATAGGGCTATAGCCCTACCCCTTTTTCCCTTTTCCCATACTAGTCTCTTATATTTTCCAATCTTAGCCCCACCACTTTTTCCCATACTAGTCTCTTATATTTTCCAATCTTAGCCCCAACCCTTTTCCCCATGCTAGTCTCTTATATAGCCCCACCACTTTTTAGGGTGTTGCATGGTCCCTGTGTAATGAGTAACTTGAGGATTGTTATATACACAAAAGACAATCAAAGGCTTGAAGTCCTGAGTTCAGTCTCTGCAGAAAGACTGTGATTAGCATGAAGAATCCGACTCTTCAAGAAAGAGAAAAAACAAGGGAAAATGAGCAAATACAACAACTTTTGAACAGCACAAATGAAAGTATCATTTCTATTTTCTACAGGTTGCACAAGCATAATAATCCTGAATCCTATCAACAAACTATGACCAGTAGCTTGCGTTGACTGGGAAGCATTAGTATGAGTAAGCAGGACATGCTGGCGTGTGCCACAGTTGTGACTTACCTGTCAAGTACATTATGTATGCATGCTATTATTGCATGGTGAATTGCTGCCACGCCATAATTTTTAAGTAGAAATAAGTTAAAATAAACGGCCATGATTGTTATTCTTAAATATTCTTAAATCATATTGATACATAAAAAAAGATGAATCTTAACATCCAAGAAATTTAGAAAATGAGATTATAAATTATAAAAGTATTATTAATATACTAATATCAGCTCCCAGATGTCAGAAAAATTCAAAAATGAAGACAATATAGAAAAACAATTGTTATAAGTTTTTGAGAAATATTGATTATAATTAGGGTGGAGTACGGAGTCAAAGCCTATGATGATGAAATTTGAATTGAGCTGCATGTGGCCCCCTTCACAAAAGGGACAAGGCCACCTTGGCATTTCTAAATCCATCTCTGTGAAATAGAAGCTGCATGTCAATATATGTAATAGAGAACTAGATATAAAAAGGTACCCAGAGTATCCATGTTGGATGGCAAGGTTCAAGATTGATTCATTATATGTAAAAAAGGACTATAATTATTATCAGTATTCTATTATTCTGCTATCTAAGATAGCTGTCTTGATTTTTATGTATTAAACATATATCTAACTATTTTAAGCCTGGTTCAAACTAGTGTCGTAATTGTAATCATAAGCAATGTACACAGACTCAGTAACAGTGCTTGTCTTTTTTAACACCTAAGTGATAAATGTGATACCAAGCCTGCGTCACTATATTGCTTACGATTGTTATTATGATGCTGGTGTGAACCAGGCTTTATTGCTCTGCCTTCTATTTATCTATTTATTTGATATAATTCTGCTTGTTCACTTTTGAACATCATATATAATTTAGGTTGCATCTCCTGAATCTTACAAGAGGCTTCCATCTAAAACTATTTGATGTACTAGTTAATAATCTCTATTTATCTTTTATCACTAAAGCTAATTGTTGGTATTGAATAAAATTCTAAAATAAATACATTAAATGTATAACGGAATCTTCTTAAATACAGATGACCTACAAAACTGTTTGTACCTTCGTCAAAATCTTTCCCATTTCAGACCAATAGCCAATGTGCACGAGCTCAAATTTCGAGCACAAAGCATGATAGGAAACCGAGTCCTTACACTTTTTTGGCTCCTCTAAACATTCATCTGACAATTTTTCCTTCAACATTTTCTATGGAAATGTAAGTATTTCAACAGACAAAAATAACAGTAATTTGTTCTGATATTTCCTTTGATTTCCCTGTTTCATTTTTGCAGGGCTCGGTTTCCCAGAGTGCTTTGTGAGCTTTGATGCACATTGTCTATTGTTATTCCCTAGAGTATCATTTCTTTGTTTAACGGTTAAGAAGACATAAATATGGATACAACTCCAGCAAAGTATCTTATTCTCAAGAGAATAACATTTGGTCGGAAATGGGAAAACATTACGCCCAAGCCGAGAGTCTATCTTATAAGCAATCAACTTAAGAGCAACATATAATTATGTAAGTAAATATATACACAGCTTTTGATTCCTCAATGATTTCGTTAATAGCTATGCTGCACTAACAATAAGACAAAATTGGCCACAAACAATACTGGCCCCAAGATACAACCTGAGGAACTCCAACTATCACTGGGAGCCTACTACAAGTGCTATGAAGACAGTGAACTGATCAGTCGAATGTCTCTCAACTTTGAGAAATAATTGTCATTTACGAATGTAGTTCCAATCTATCGGCTCCACATGCCTTTTTTAGAATGAAAATAATGACGTAGTCCTGTGATTTTTTTCCTATCTGCCTCATATCCTGCCATTAATATTCTGTCATACATTTCAATATCCTCTCCTCCCCATTTGTACTTGAATTCTTCAACATTCATGCCGCCAAACTTATCCCAATCTTTCTTGTATATTCCTACCATTCCATACCCATGGAACTCCCAGTATGAACCCATATTCACTACTGCGTTTGAGCCACACTCCAGGCGTAACAATATAGGGGAATAGGCTTGAAGTCCCATGATAGTATGCTGGAAATAAAGAGATTAAATAAATGTCTAAATATGGGAACACAAGGATTGGGGTATGATGTGACTGGGTGAGATGCAGCAGTGAGGTAAAAGGGATTCGGGTGTGAACTAGCAGCGAGGGGTATTGGGTGTAGAGTAGGGGGGAGGTGAGAGGTATTGAGGGGAGATGGAATGGGGTGAGGTGAGTGGTATTGAGGGAGATGGAATGGGGTGTGGAGTAGAGGTGAGGTGAGGGGTATTGAGGGGAGATGGAATGGGGTGTGGAGTAGAGGTTAGGTTAGGTTAGAATGTACTTTATTGGCATGACCTTGCTGATTACAGGTATTGCTAAAGCATGTAACAGTAACTTAATATAAAATTATTTTAAAATGGCTTTTACAAATCAATAAGATATGGGTATATATATATATTCATATAATTTACAAATCAAGGTATTATTGAAGTTAATTATGGTATATTGAATAATTTGATAATTTTGATTATTAACATTTCGATTGTCTTAGTTCCATACATTTTAAGATATATTTGGTAAAATAGTATATAACGTTGTTGTTCTTCGACGTCATTAGCGAGCAAATATATTCTTTTTCTTGATTTATTTTGTTAGTTGTGGAAATTTCATTTCTAATTATATTAGAGAAAACATTTCTTAGGTTATTATAAAGGTGACAGTTTAAAATCATGTGTAACTCATTTTCTATTTCGTTTTTATTACATAGTGTGCAGAGACGTTGATCTGTGGGAATATGTAGTTTATGATAACGCCCTGCTTCTATAGCGAGTTTGTGGTTACTTATTCTTAATTTAGTGAACTGCCTTCTTTGATCAAAATCACGAATCACATCTAGGTATTTTTCAATTTCATAGTCTTTCTTAAATGAATTGTAGAAAGAAAGTTTTATCGAATTATTGAGAAGAGTTTCCCAAAATATAACATAATTCTGCTTCATCTTATTGTAGTATTCTGATAAAGTTGGTTTTGGAGTTGGTCTCTTAAAAATGTTTGCGTCTTTTATGTTATAAAAGTTCAGTGTAAGTAGTAAATTTGAGTGATAGCAAGTTTTTTGTTGAGTATATAAAGATTTCGAAATTATCAAGGCTTGCTTTGCTATTGCATTTTCTGGTAAAGAATGTAGATGATTAAGATATTTTAAAGTTAATCTGTCTATAACTAATTTCAAAGGAAATCTTCCGAGTTCACCTCTACAGGCGATATTTGACGCTTTGTTATTGACACCAAGATAGTATTTGCAAAAACGTAAATGAGCCTTTTCAGTTGGTGATTTTTCCCATTTTTCGAGATTGCTATTTTGGTAAACTCCCCAAATTTCACTGGCATAAGTGAGTATAGGCGTTATAAGTGAATCAAATATCCTATTTGCCTGTTGCGGCCTTAATTTTTGAAGATCAATGTTACGACTAATCTTATAGAAAGCATGAAGTGCTTTTTCTCTGGATTGCTTCAGGTGGGCAGAAAAGTTTCCAGTTGAGCTTAATTTAACCCCAAGATAAGTAAATTCTTTCACAATTTCAAGGGGTTTATTATTTAGTGTGAATGATGATTGTTTTATTTTATCAGTCTCTCTTTTGCAAAAGATCATGACTTTTGATTTTTTCTCATTAACTGTCATTTGCCATTTTGTGCAAAAGTCGTTTACATAATTAAGAGGGGTAGTCCATAAATGCCACCTGAGGGGTGCAGAATGAAAAAAATCGAAATCGCTCAAATTTTGTCAGAATGTAGGCCTTAGTGAATTATAACTGTTGTGTAAGTTTCACTGCGATCGGATAAATAGTTTAGGAGAACGGCACCGAAAACCGTTTTTTCTGATCACTTCCGGTTTTTTCACTCGATTTCACCACATCCCCAAAAACCCTAAAAATCACAAAATTCCTTTCGCATTCCTCGGCAAACAATTTAATTTCATGAATAAGAGATCCTAACACTCATTTGGATGGATTTATCAAGCATTTTGCTTAAAATGGGAATATTTTATCGATTTTTACATTATTTTAATTATTTTGAGCAATATTTTATACCCTATGTTGCAAGGCTAATATCTCCAATGGTACATCGATTCACATAAATTAACTACTACAGGGAGAAAGAGCAATGTTTTATCTTTACTTTCATCAAATAAAATTTTGGGGCACTTGAAAATTCGAATTTTGGCAAGACGAAATACAACTCCTATTGACCCCCAAAATCATGACAACTTGAGTCGTAAGCGGTCACGCTTTATGCGAAAGATAAATTATTTGGTCCATTAAACTGCTTCTAATAGACAAGAAACTCGATGGTGTAGAAGATAAAACGTTTATTGACATTCTCAGAAAATATTAAAAGAATCCAAGTGAAATTTTTATTGTTTTAGGACAGCCAAGTTGAGTCTTCTTGTTGTGTCACTCGATACTAACGATTTGCCCCTTCGATTTTCGATAATATTTGGTATAGATTGTCTTTAAAAATCCTCAATCACGATATAACAACCTTACTAATACAGTATAAACAATTTGTACCTTATTACAATTGGATTTGTAGAAAATAAACTCGTTGAAGCCAGGCGCCATGCGAATAACTGACTTTGCAGGATTACGTGACAAATATTACCACAGGTAGCCCGTCATCACTCTATCAGATTTAACTCGTACATGGACGGCCTTGCCGTGGCATCACTTGTTTTTTATTATTATTATTATTATTATTATACAATTGTTTCGATTGTTTCTAGTATACACACGATTCTTTAGGGCGAATGTGTATACCAAAGAAAATACAAGTACACGGCCCAGGGGGGGGGGGGGGGGAGCACTTCGGGTCGTTTCATACGGGGATGCTCCTCCTGCACTCATGACCCCTTACCCTTTTCTATACCAAATTTCAGCAAAAAGGTACCCCTTTTTATACCTTTTTTGCCTGAAAAGGTACCCCTATTATATACCTTTGAAGAAAACCTACCCCTTTTTATACCAAAACTCACAAATTTCCACCCCTTTTCTATACGTGTGGCCTGAAAAAAGTACCCCTTTCGGGCGGAGCTTCCCCGTATAGTCAATTATAGGGAGTACCCCCCCCCCCCCCGGGATTCACGGTATGCCACGAGAAACCATTGTATAACCAGTTTATCCCACACCATAGAAAACACAAATGCGCATGATTTGAAGGAAGAGTGAAATACCGACGAATATACAACGGCTTTCCTGCATTCTGATTGGCTGTATTTTCTATGGTGTTGAATAAATATTTCTATTAAAATATCTGGCTGTAGGCAGTCCACTTACGAGTTAAAACTGATAGAGTGATGACGGGCTACCTGTGGTAATATTTGTCACGTAATCCTGCAAAGTCAGTTGGACTATTGAGTTATTCGCATGGCGCCTGGCTTCAACGAGTTTATTACTGGGTTACCTGTGGTAAACCAGTCATAAAATACCTTCGTTTTTTTTTCTTTCTGATTCCTTCGCGACAAAATGGCAAAGTTGCGCAATACTACCCAGAGGGTCATTGCGGCCTTACCCAACAGTCCTTAGTGGGCATCTGATACAGGGTTCCTGTCTATAGTCCAACAATTAGCATGTGCCAACTGTCAATCAATGTCACTACGTTGCCAACTAATTAAGAGAGGGCGGAGCTAGCGTATCACGTGACATAAATTAATGTCTACGCATGCTCTATTTCGTTGACTGCTGTAATTAAAGAGTGAGCCGAGTCAGAAATTTTAATTTATTCGTAAACAAGGATAATTCTAATCTTAAGAATTTGCATTGCTCACGGCAACTCCGCTAACTTTGATTAACTACTCGTGCTTTGACTCAGCTATCTAAAGCAGTATTATCTGTAGTACCAGTACAAAAGGTAAAAGCTAGCCGTGGCCGATATTTAATTCTTGTATTAAAGAATTTCTACGCGCTCCAAGCTAACTCAAACCGATGGGACGTCCTGACTTCATTCGAGTTTTACCGACCCGATTCTCGGATGCTATATTTAATGGTTGACTCAACAAGACTACTACAAATAAACATGAGGTACAACGAAGTTTATTTGGGCTTTCATTTTGATATTAAGAACTGAAGAGTAATGAGAAATATTGTTAAATCGAACGCATGGATTTTGACTCTCAGATCGATCTCTTATATAAAAGTCATTCAACTCGCGACTCACTCGTTAAACATTTACGAACTGTCGATTGATTTACAAATATATACGAAAATAGAAAATTGTAAGATGTAAAGCAATTCTGAGGGTAGTTTTGAGCAATTATTTGCTCGTCTTACCGTTCTAAACGAAGGATTCATGTGGTAAACAAATAATGCTGACCTCAAGCAAACATGTCTCCGTCAGCTCGCTTTGCCGACTTTCCGTCTGCGACTTAATTACGTATGATAAAACTCGGACTGGAATCGGAATTAAGGATATGGAAGTTGGACTTCACCAAAATGGGTATTTTCGATGATTTAGTTTTTGATTTAACTTTTTTTTCCAAAATGGCTTTCACTGTACATTTATAGTAGGCAGTCTCTCACTGTCTTTTGAAAAACGACGAAAAAAGAAAACGAGGGCCTCGACAGTACGATACATCAGAAACATTAAAAACCAAATTACAGTCAGCTTATTTTATAATTGATCACTCTTTTTCCACAAAGGGTGGGTCAAGGGCACCCTAGGACCCCTCCCCCTGCCCCTGTCCCTGGTCTCACCCGGTCCAGGTAACCCAGTCTACCCTGCCCGCAGGGTCTTGTTTTCTACAAATCCAAGTGTAATAAGGTACAAATTGTTTATACTGTATTAGTAAGGTTGTTATATCGTGATTGAGGATTTTTAAAGACAATCTATACCAAATATTATCGAAAATCGAAGGGGCAAATCGTTAGTATCGAGTGACACAACAAGAAGACTCAACTTGGCTGTCCTAAAACAATAAAAATTTCACTTGGATTCTTTTAATATTTTCTGAGAATGTCAATAAACGTTTTATCTTCTACACCATCGAGTTTCTTGTCTATTAGAAGCAGTTTAATGGACCAAATAATTTATCTTTCGCATAAAGCGTGACCGCTTACGACTCAAGTTGTCATGATTTTGGGGGTCAATAGGAGTTGTATTTCGTCTTGCCAAAATTCGAATTTTCAAGTGCCCCAAAATTTTATTTGATGAAAGTAAAGATAAAACATTGCTCTTTCTCCCTGTAGTAGTTAATTTATGTGAATCGATGTACCATTGGAGATATTAGCCTTGCAACATAGGGTATAAAATATTGCTCAAAATAATTAAAATAATGTAAAAATCGATAAAATATTCCCATTTTAAGCAAAATGCTTGATAAATCCATCCAAATGAGTGTTAGGATCTCTTATTCATGAAATTAAATTGTTTGCCGAGGAATGCGAAAGGAATTTTGTGATTTTTAGGGTTTTTGGGGATGTGGTGAAATCGAGTGAAAAAACCGGAAGTGATCAGAAAAAACGGTTTTCGGTGCCGTTCTCCTAAACTATTTATCCGATCGCAGTGAAACTTACACAACAGTTATAATTCACTAAGGCCTACATTCTGACAAAATTTGAGCGATTTCGATTTTTTTCATTCTGCACCCCTCAGGTGGCATTTATGGACTACCCCTCTTAATGCTGTTTTGTAGACCAATTTTTGATTTAGATATAAGAACTAGATCATCCGCGTATAATAGACTAGTAAGTTTTGAACCATTTGGTAGAATAACCGGATCAGTTCCAATATTTTTGTCAAGTAAAGTCGAAAGTTCATTTAAGTATAAGTTAAATAAAAGTGGACTTAAAATGCAACCTTGTCGAACACCACGTTTATATTCGAATGATTTGGTTTGCTTTGTCCCTAATTTGATAAAACATGTTGATTTGGAGTAAAGATTTTTGATAAGTTTATAGAAATTTCCGTTGATTTTATTTTTAAGTAGTCTAATCAACAAACCTTCGTGCCAGATAGAATCAAATGCTTTTTTAAAGTCTATGAAGCAAGCATATATCCTTCCTCCTTTAACATTTGTAACGTGTTTATCAATTACAGTACGCAATGTAAAAATATGATCGGAGGTTCTACCATCGGGCAAGAAACCAATTTGAGAATTGTGTAGTAAATTGCAATTTTTTATGAACTTTAACAGTCTTTGGTTAAGTATCACAGAAAAAAGTTTCCCTAAACAGCTCGAGACACAAATACCTCTATAATTACCTGTATCTGAACGATTTCCAGATTTAAAAATCGGAGTCAAAGATCCTTCGCACCATGTGTCAGGATAAATTCCCGATTCTAAAATAAGATTAAATAGTTTTTTGTAGATTGGAACCATAATGTCTGCACTATGGCGAATCATTTCATTCCTTATTTTATCAGAGGCAGCTGCTTTTTTGTTTTTCAGAGTCTTAATGCATGCTAATATTTCTTCGTGTGTTATGATAGCATTAAGTAGTGAATTACATTCTCCAGAACTGTTTTTCTCTAAGTTTTGTAATTCTTTTACGAGTTTTGATTGATCTTGAGTTAGTTTTTTGTTTGAATGTAGTGTTTTAAAGTGTTCAATCCATTGTTCTTCTGTTATTGGTGGAATTTCGTCTTCATGAATGTCTTCATTTGCCGATTTAAGAACTTTCCAAAAGTCAGCATTATCAGCGTTATTTTCAAGTTCATCTAGCTTGGTTGCATGAAAATCTTTTTTCTTTGATTTCAATAACCGTTTAAAAGATTTTAGTTCAGTATGATATGTTTCTCGAAGAGAGTGATTTGACGGTTCACGATGCTTTTTGTTCGAGATTTTTCTTATTTCTTTTCTCGCATTTTTACATTCGTAGTCAAACCATTTCTTACAACAAAAGTTCCGTTTCTTTTGTTTACGTTTGGGTTTCTTTTCTTTTAAAGACATTTTAGCCGCTTGCATAAAAATTGATTGCACAAAGTGAGCTGCTCTATTTATAGACTCTTTGTTTGACGTCGAGAAATCTTTTGTAAGAAATCCATGTATTAAACGAGTTACATTGGGCGATAACATCGCTTGTTTAAATGGCTCAATACATTCTGTAGTCCATATGAATTGTGGAGATAGATCTTGGAGATTATCTAAGTTTTTCTTACGTGAGTAATTATGTGCGACAGATTCTATCCAAGTACAAATTGGGCTCCTTGAGGTGAGGGGTATTGGGGGAAGATGGAATGGGGTGTGGAGTAGAGGTGAGGTGAGGGGTATTGGGGGAAGATGGAATGGGGTGTGGAGTAGAGGTGAGGTGAGGGGTATTGAGGGGAGATGGAATGGGGTGTGGAGTAGAGGTGAGGTGAGGGGTATTGGGGGGAGATGGAATGGGGTGTGGAGTAGAGGTGAGGTGAGGGGTATTGGGGGAAGATGGAATGGGGTGTGGAGTAGAGGTGAGGTGAGGGGTATTGGGGGAAGATGGAATGGGGTGTGGAGTAGAGGTGAGGTGAGGGGTATTGGGGGAAGATGGAATGGGGTGTGGAGTAGAGGTGAGGTGAGGGGTATTGGGGGAAGATGGAATGGGGTGTGGAGTAGAGGTGAGGTGAGGGGTATTGGGGGAAGATGGAATGGGGTGTGGAGTAGAGGTGAGGTGAGGGGTATTGGGGGAAGATGGAATGGGGTGTGGAGTAGAAGTGAGGTGAGGGGTATTGGGGGAAGATGGAATGGGGTGTGGAGTAGAGGTGAGGTGAGGGGTATTGGGGGAAGATGGAATGGGGTGTGGAGTAGAGGTGAGGTGAGGGGTATTGGGGGAAGATGGAATGGGGTGTGGAGTAGAGGTGAGGTGAGGGGTATTGGGGGAAGATGGAATGGGGTGTGGAGTAGAGGTGAGGTGAGGGGTATTGGGGGAAGATGGAATGGGGTGTGGAGTAGAGGTGAGGTGAGGGGTATTGGGGGAAGATGGAATGGGGTGTGGAGTAGAGGTGAGGTGAGGGGTATTGGGGGAAGATGGAATGGGGTGTGGAGTAGAGGTGAGGTGAGGGGTATTGGGGGAAGATGGAATGGGGTGTGGAGTAGAGTAGAGGTGAGGTGAGGGGTATTTGGGGAAATGTAGAAATAAATGTAGATTGATTGATTGAACATAAGGGTTTCACTGCTTGTTGATCTTCAAATGAAAGTGCAATCAAACATCACAGTGTTCACTAAATATAATCTCATACTCTATAATATCATACCTTTCGCACATCATCAACAAAGTAAGACGGCACATCAAGATGCAAGTCTAGGATAACAACAATCCCATAAGGATCAGTGATGGCATTGGCCGCCTGTTGAAGACCAAGAGTTTTATGGAACCTCCCTGATGTAGTTAAGAGCATGTAGTTAGGTAATGAGCTGCTCTCTAAAGCTTGCTTCAAATCAGCATGTGGACTGAGGAAATCATTGATAATAATATTGAAGTTAACATCTTTGGTTTCCTTGTAAATTTTGTCCATGTTATTAATGAAATGATAGACCCATCGTGCCTGGTTATGCCCAGATGTAACCAAAAAATTCACCATACTTGTCTTGTTCCAGGTGAAACCTACTGGGTAGCATAGAATCCTGCTTTTCTCTGGCAAGTAAAGATACTCCGAGAATCTGAAATTTTTTTCCGTCTTGATGTTACGGAACTGTAATTCCACAAGGTACCGGCCATATTTTGACTCAATATTTATGATATTCTGGAGTTCATAATCCCTAAGAATACAGAACACAAGGTTAGTACTAGAAGGAAAATGTTGAAAGGCAGTCAAATCTTCCTAAATGAGAATCTTTCCCAGTACAGCCTAAAGCTGTTGAAATATGTGAGGAGCAGCAGCAGTATAAAAATTTAATTCATTATCATACCATTAATAATTAATAATTATTATTACTTTATCAAACTACTTCATATCTCCTTAAGTTTCCTATCTCTTATGTTAAAAAACACATTAATTTCTCGACAGCCATTTACGCATGGAAATTCCTTTATCACTCACGATTTGAATGAACTCAGACTGTCATAGTTTGATTGATGGAGGCCAAAACGCTAAACGTCTGGAGCCAGTTACGTCTCAATTATGAATAATGGCCAATCAGTCCATACCTCAATCCTTCCTCTTTGAACTGCTTTTTTACCATATCAACAATCTTCAAAGCTTCACTTTCCTCTAGAACGTCATTACCAAAATCAATAAATCCATTTGATTCTGTGACATTAGATTCATCTGATGGGTATAAGGAAGAATAAATATTCTCCCATTTAGACCCATATCTTTCCAGCTTGTGATTTACTAAGTACTTTGGCTTATAAGGACACTTAGGGAACAAATTTTTTATAAGATTTTGAGGAAAAAATGGGAGTTTATAAATGTCTTGTCTGTGATATATCTCATCAGCAGCTTTTGTTCTCTCTGTGATATTTTTTCTATGGATTTGAAGACCAGATGGTGGGAAAGATTTAGGATTTACAACATCTCCCGCAATATGAGTGTCGTCTTGAAACCCATGCAAATACTCGGCTGAAATTGGCCGAAAATTCTTTTTTCCAACGAACTTCCATTCTAAATTAATAAGATCTTCCTTCTTGCTACCACCGTGCTTGTGTAGAATTTCAAAATAGTAAAAATTTGACCTCTTTAATTTGACAGACTCTTTAGTTATTACGAAATCCGGTGAAGAAATCTGTATCCTACAATTTTTGGGATTTTTGTCTGAACTGAGCCAGAATTCCGCCGTTCCGCTTGCTTTTAAACGAAATAGAAACTCACTGCTTTCAGGAGCTACTATAAAACCAAATACACGTTTTCCATAGCTCTTCCTTAAATTCTTAATCTGTAAACTTGGATATAATATTCTTGCTGAAGGAACGTTGGGAAAACATGGATAGTAGAGAAGCGTTCTCAAATCTGTACCGCACAAATCGTACCATAAATGAACATTGATTTGTCCTTCTCTGCCAGGCTCGACAGATGCAAATACTCCAGTTTGCCTTAAAGTTTGAATTCGTAGAGATTCTGTGTAGTTATATAGGTGTTTTGAGGAGACAAAAGCAGGTATATTTGAATGACCACGTTGGCTGATTATCACAGCTGTTGTTGGTTCATCGTCTTGTCGTTTTTCATGGACAAAATTCCGTAACAGAATCAGTGCTCCTGCTAAAAGCAGATATAAGACTGTAGTTTTTCGACGGCATCTGTTAACCACGATCCTAAACATGAGTCAATCATAAAAACCATATATTTTCAAATCAAATCACTGCCAGCTGGCTGATCTAAGTGTCAGTGTGAGAGAATTTGGATCCAGGAGACAGGGAGCCCAATATCGGTGTTTGTTCTATTTGCGTCAATGCACAATATCCAATCAACGAGGTCAGTACGGTCAGTACGTACCGATGTCAGTACCGCAGTACCAGAGCCCTTATTTCTTACTGCGCATGCTCGACAAAATAAATCTTCTTTTATTTCTTGAATTTCAAAAATGAAATGGTTATAAACACTTAAGAGGTCATAGAAATTATATACAAATATTACAAAAGCTTTTTTTTTTCACTTTTATTTAACAGATTTAACTTTCTAAGCTAAAACAAAATTGGGCTTCCTGTAGCTCACAGGGATCCCATATAATTTCCTCAAAGACAAAAACATGGTGGCCATCTTGGATTTGAAGGCTTTAAAATGTGATAAATAAACAGGGAAGTTTAGGTGATTTGGATCAAAATGGGACAAGGAAAGTCCAAGGAAGGCTACCAGAAGGCTGTAAAGAAGCTTAGCAGTCTTGAACTTGATAATATCGCGGCTGTTTTCAACGAGCTTTCAATAAAAACAGAAGATGGTACGAGACGTGTTGAGCTATCACTTCTAACAAGACAAGAATTCGCTGAACGCTTTCATTTGACTGGATTCGTTGCTGAACGCTTATGCCATGCTTTTGATAAAACAGAGGTAAGATAGTGAAAGTAGCAGTTTTTGAAATTCTCTTTAAATTTTTCATCAAAATGCATGGTTTTGTCATTGGGAAGAGACTGAGAGCTTGGGCTGTTTGGCTAAGCATCGCAGGGTGGTGTGATTTGTCATTTCAGGATCTGGGGGGGGGGGGGGGGGCACCTAGAATAAAAACTTAAAATTTGGGGGGATCACGTGCCTGTACCCTCCTACACCAGTGGCATTGCCATTATCCATCAAACAAAAAAAGGGCTTGACCCGAAAATTTCAGGGGGCCCTTGCTCCCCCTCGCTACGTCACCTGGCTGATCCCTCAGTTATCGGAATATTGTTGTTGAGATTCAATTGTAATGATTCTTCTTTAACCTCTAGACTGGCACAATAGACTTGGATGAGTTTGTAGGAGGTATAGCCTTGTGTCTTCATGGATCTGTCAGAGATAAATGCCGACTTCTCTTTAAGATATTTGATTTAGTAAGTCTGAACACAAGCTATTTTGATTTATGATATCTACTTGACAAACTGATCCTCTGATTTTTGTCTTTATTGGTATATAATGAAGGTTGGATATTATATAGAATAAATTCAAACAAATTGTTGACAGGGACTAGCTATTGCTATTTGCATTGCAGGGGCGGATCCAGGGGAGTGGTGCACAGGGTGCACACCCCTCCCTGGGTTGACTTTTTGCCTCTACTTCCAAGATAATTAATACAAAATAGGGTTTCCCCCCTTTGATTCTAAGGGGTGCATCCCTCCCTGGGTTGACTTCGTGTGCAGGTCCCCTCCCTGATGAAAATCCTGGATCCGTCACTGCATTGTTTGCCTAAACAATTCATTCCAATAGGGTTTAGTTTGTATCATAGTTAGTAGAATCATTTGGTAAAATCGCGATACAAAACTTATTACAATTTCGAGTCACCAATACGGGTTTACATATATATTGATGTCATTGAAGCAAATATATTCCAGGGGCGGATCCAGGATTTTGTCCAGGGGGGTTCAGGGCACAAAGTCAGCCCAGTGGGTGCAACCCTCGGGTTCAAAGAAAAAAACATTTCGTAGTTGGTATCTTTAAGATAGGGGGACAAAGTTGCTCGGGGGGGGGGGAGGGGGGGGAATTGCACCCCCTGCACCCTGCCCCTGTATTCTGTATTGACTTACAGCACTTTGCAACTATGGCCAATATGGAATATATTTTCTCCCAACTAGCTGTCAATATAAATCTACATTAGTGGCTGAAAATTGCAATGAGCTGTAATGATTATGTATTACATGTATGCTCCTTAACCTTGAAAGGGATACTAATCATATCAATGTTATTGCTGTACCAGGATCAAGATGATGGTGTTAGTAAAGATGAATTAACAGCAGTACTCCTAAGCTCCGTGGAATCTGCCGAAAAAATCCTTAACAACATAGAAGGAAAAGAAACAGATTCCGAGTCTGACGAGACTGATAAGTTGATTGATACTGTTACAAAGTATGTGATCAGCCTATTGCTCTATTTTATACATCAGAAATATATTTGAAACAATTCTTAGAAACATAGTTAAGTTTTCCTAAAAAACAGAATTTTATAGATGTTGGACTCATTATAATAAATAAATTTAAATAATGCCAGTAAGTATTAAGGATTATTCAATTCTAAGTAAACACCTATCAACTATTGTAGATGCACACGGAAGGTACATTTTTAGCTATGTCATTGTGCGAGCCGTGTTAATGCATGCTCATGGAATGCTGATAGTCCCTTTCACAGTTCCCTTCACAGTTCCCTTCACAGTTCCCTCCACAGTTCCCTGCACAATCTTGAAAGATAGCTGTGCGTTTGCATCAAATCAAGACTAACAATGAGCTTGCAATGATAGAGACATGTGAATAATTGTCCAAGGTGTTAGAAAAAGGGCTCTAGCATTGCAAGGTCACTGTTCATCTTACTTTGATGCAAAGGAAAGGCTATCTTTCAAGATAGCACAAGGAATTGTGAAGCTGTGGGGATTATTTATAATAACTAATATATATTATAAATTTTAAATGATAAATTAATGTAATTTACTTTCATAGGATAGTGCAGCAAGCATTTGAAACATGTGACACCACCAAAAGTGGAAAACTATCTGCAAAGGTAAAAAATACATATATATGGCTAGTTAGGTAAATGGGAAATGTTTTGGGAAAATGGAAAAATGAAATTCACATTTTGTACCATGTGTCTTTTCCTTGAGTATTATTTTTTTCTTTGTTCATTGGAGCAGACTTTGTATGAGTGTGAAAAGTCACAGCATGGTTACCTTGCAGTGTGAACACGGCACTGAATGTAGAATCTTTTCATACACAGCACGCCACTAACATACATGTAGACACAGCAAGGCGTGGTCTGTGCCATTAGTGCCATAAGTTTGTCATGGTCATACAAAACTGGTATATCTTAGTTAGTGCAAACAATTTTAATAGACTCTTGCACATGACGTCAGAGCAGCTCAATTTGGAGGGCAAAACAAAATAATTTTATTCTCCTGAGAATTGGAAACCTATTGTTTTGCCCTCCAAATTGAGCTGCATTTCGACATGCTGCAAGGGGTCTATAGTCCACTTTCGACATTCTGGTTGAGTGTTCATGCACAAAGCAATTCAAGACGAGGCTCAGGGGAAATAAAAGAACATATTAGGATTACTTCATTGTTTTCCTCACAGCCTCATCTTCAATTTCTTTGTACGTGTTCACTCAACCATCAGAACATACACAAAGTTCCCATGATATGGCACACAGGGATCCCATTCCCATACACTGACATCTATCAGAATAGCATATCCCATCTAAGTGCAAATTCAAATAAATTACATGACTTATAATGTTTTTTCTAACAGCAATTTTCAAACTGGTTGATTCGCAACCCCAAAATAATGGATAATGTGTTTGGATGGCAGTGTCCGAGGCCAGAAGGTAACCATCTATCTTATCAGATCTCTTTTAGAACGCTTGCACGTGGCGTCAAAGCAGCTCAATTTGGAGGACAAAATAAAAGAATTTCAATCTCCTGAGAATTGGAAAGCTATATTTTGTCCTTCAATTTGGGCTGCATTCCGACGTGCTGCAAGGGGTCTCTTACTGCCTAGATATGACAGTTTGGAATTATCACTAAAAAAAGACACTGAGGCTGGGTTTACATGTTACCAGACAAGTTCTTAACTGTACAAAAATTTGACCAGTACATACCATTTACACAGTACGAGGTCCCAAGTTTGTACGGCTAGGCATAAATTTGAATTTTTGTCCAGATAGCACAGTTCTATGGAAACAGAATGGCTAAACATACAACTTTTTGAATGGCTAGAAATTTTTTCAGTACCTTGTAAACCCAAGCCTGAGTATCCCATTTGAGATAAAGTATTCAGGGCTGTCTAAGCTCAAATAAGCCAAGTTTACATTGCATAACTTGAGATGTTAAAGTGCCTATGACACATCTGACATTATTTTCAGTATAGATTCTACATGAGTTGAGCTATTGGTTGGCCAAAAAAGTCATATAGTTTGAGTGATGCATCTTGAAGTTATAAAGGTTTTTCCATGCCTTATGCTAATCACTGTGACGTCAGGGAGTCATTTATGTTTATTTGTTGTTGCTTGTAATTCAAAACAATGGTTACTATGTGAAAACGAATTTGCAATAATTATTTGTATAAGAGTTATGGGTAAAACAGTGATGTATTCCAAACTCAATTTATCTTTAGCAGTTAAGTTTTATTAAATGATGACTCCCCTGTCGTCACAGTCATTAGCATACCAATCTACAAGAGTATATTGAAATTGAGCTTATGTTTTATTTAGAGGGCCACTGGATGAATGAAAACCTTGATATCCCTGCCGTCAGGATTGGCATGGCAGAATCAGCCTCACCAAGAATGTCCAGCCCATTCAGTCAAATGATGGAGGCAGAAGCAAAAGAATCACGCAAGTTGAGGGATCTTTTCAATGAGCCCCAAGATTTGACTTCAAATGAAGGGCAATCGTTTTTTGATACCCTCAATCAGCCGAGTAATACACCTGGTGAATCATTATTGGTTCAGACCAACACAGAGGAAGCAACTGAAGACCAGAAAGTGGATGATGGGATTACCACAGCAGAAACTCCTTTCCAAGGGCTTCCAATTAACATTCAGGACCAATTTCAAGGCCTTGATTCTTTTCAGGATCAGCTTTTGATACCTGATCCAAGTGAAAGCCCAGACATCCCCTCTGAACCCCCGCACAAGTCATTAGAAGATATTGTTGAGGCAGAGAGAAAGTCCGAACCAGGGTTCTTAGGTGAAGATTCAATACAGCAGTCATTCAAGTTTGTTCAGCAACCATTTCCAACTCCAATGATCACGCAGCATCATCTTCAAGATGCAAGCACTCCACAGCAACCATTCCAGCCATCAACTATCCCTGTTACTCCAACATGCTTGCAAAGTATGAAAGTCTACCAAGATCCAGGAACAAAGCATCCCTTAGAGATTACCAGCCAACATCGTGCGCATGAAAATGCTGTCCATCCACCAATACCTAGTATACCTGAAGTAGAAGTACACAGTAAACAGACTAAAGAAGACATGCTTGCCTCAGCATGGATTCCTTCACCACAGACCAGTAATTTCTTAACAGCTATTACTTCTGGAAGGATGAATAAGGCTGATATTGATCAGCATTTTTTGACTTCTCCTGGTATTGTAATAGATGACCCACAGGTGTGTGTGTGTGTGTCACTCATAACAATAGACAAGACATCAACCAAAACCTACTGACACCCTGCCAACACCCTACTGACAACCTACCAACACCCTACTGACCCCCTACCAACACTTTACTGACATCCTACCAAAAACCTACTGACCCCCTACCAACACTTTACTGACATCCTACCAAAAACCTACTGACCCCCTACCAACACTTTACTGACATCCTACCAAAAACCTACTGACCCCCTACCAACACTTTACTGACATCCTACCAAAAACCTACTGACCCCCTACCAACACTTTACTGACATCCTACCAAAAACCTACTGACAACCTACCAACACCCTACTGACAACCTACCAACACCCTACTGGTAACCTACCAACACCCTACTGACAATCTACCAACACTCTACTGACAACCTACCAACACCCTACTTATACCCTACCAACACGCTACTGACAACCTACCAACACCCTACTGACCCCCTACCAACACTCTACTGACAACCTACCAACACCCTACTCATACCCTACCAACACCCTACTGACAACCTACCAACACCCTACTGACACCCTACCAATACCCTTCTGACACCCTACCAACACCGTACTGACACCCTACTTATGCCCTACCAACACCCTACCAACACCCTACTTATGTCCTACCAACACCCTACTGACAACCTACCAATACCCTGACAGTGAATTTTGGTCCATGTTTTTTAAAAGAAATTTAATTTTTTGGTTTGGTAAAAAACAACAACTTGGATTTGGTTTCAGTTGGACCCAGTAAAAGATTTGTTATTCAAGTTCATGGAGGAACAAGATGTGGAAAAAAGACAAACTCTCAGTGTGGATAATGTGCCTCTCAATGAATCTGGCCTGAGAGATTTGCTGGTGAGTAATCAGAACATTTTGACCTCAAACCTGTCACAAATGAAACCTGGGTTTGATTCCCAGACTCAGTGTCATATGTGATTATACTAAGTCTTGCATGTTCAGCCTTTGGCCTCATGGGCTATTGACTCGTAGACCATTCGGACTCGAGGACTAATTGTTAAATAGACCATTTCACGGTTGTTGTCGATCAACCTCAGCCTCGATAGTGTATAATATATTCTTTAGAATTTGACTATAGCTCACGGTAATTTAAGGAATGTACACATTATCAAACAATAGACCATTTTCGAGATGCATGAGCGCTTTCAAAAATATCTATTGAAACACTATCAAGGCTGAGGTGGATCGACGAGAACCGTGAAATGGTCTATTGCAATTCAGTGGATGAAGAGCTACTCTGTAGAAATGTCACTGTTAAATGCAATTGATGAATTTGCTTAAAAAGAGTAATTGCATTATTTTTCCATTCCTTCAGGCTGCTGAATGCTGGCGAGCTGCTTTGGACTTCACATCAAGGTTTCTTACAGCTCATGGTCAAGGAGTTGGGCAGTATGGACAGCGAGCCATGCATACTCATAAGACATTACAGGTACAAATTAAATGCCGTATTCATATTATTTCTGGTGCAGGGTACCTAACTGTCGATTATTACTGGTAGCTTATTAGGACAGGTATATTTTAAGACCCTGAGAGTTAGTTTGAACTTGGTTTGAACCCTTGACTGCCAAAACAACAGAAACAATGTCAAAAAAAGAAAGTCTCATTATCATGTGAATGAGGTTCATGGTCCGGAATAGGAACACTACAGGGGTGGATCCAGAATTATCTTCAGAGAGGGGTGCTGCATTAGAAGGGCACTAAGTCGATCCAGGGAGTGGTGTACCCCTTACAATCAAAGGAAAAAAACGTAATTTTATATTGGCTATCTTTAAGTAGGGGGACAAAGTTGACCTGGATAGGGGGGGTGTGCACCCCCTGCACCCCACCCCTGGAGATACGCCCCTGCACTAAATCAGTCTATTTATGATTTTGTTATTTTTATATTTCTGTGTACATATGTAGGTGTGGTTCTGTAGAATATCATTATTATTCAAGCTCCAGATGTACAGTACTGCAGAAGCAGAGCTAGAAGCCTTCAAGAATTTTGATCAACCTGATCTTTATTATCAGTTTTACCCAGAGACCTACCCTGGAAGGAAAGGTATGTTATCTAAGCACCTAAAATATAATCATTGTGATAAACCAAACATCAAAACCCAAAACAACCTCTGGGCTGATCTAAGTGAGGGCATGGCTAACTCACAGATCGAACCCTGAAACAACCTCTGGACTGATGTAAGTCTGGACATGGCTAATTCATAGATTGAACCCTGAAACAACCTCTGGGCTAATCTAAGTCAGGTCATGGCTAACTCACAGATCGAACCCTGAAACAACCTCTGGGCTGATCTAAGTCAGGGCATGGCTAACTCACAGATCGAACCCTGAAACAACCTCTGGGCTGATCTAAGTCAGGGCATGGCTAACTCACAGATCGAACCCTGAAACAACCTCTGGGCTGATCTAAGTCAGGGCATGGCTTACTCGCAGATTGAACCCTGAAACAACCTCTGGGCTGCTCAAAGTCAGGGCATGGCTAACTCATAGATTGAACCCTGAAACAACCTCTGGGCTGATCTAAGTCAGGGCATGGCTAACTCACAGATCGAACCCTGAAACAACCTCTGGGCTGATCTAAGTCAGGGCATGGCTAACTCACAGATCGAACCCTGAAACAACCTCTGGGCTGATCTAAGTCAGGGCATGGCTTACTCGCAGATTGAACCCTGAAACAACCTCTGGGCTGCTCAAAGTCAGGGCATGGCTAACTCATAGATTGAACCCTGAAACAACCTCTGGGCTAATCAGATTTATTGTATCTGTAAATTAATTTAAATTGATCATTGATGTAACTTGAAATTCTGTTGTATTTTCAGGGTGTATGCTACCTTTTTCTCTGCGTATTCTGGTGGCTGAGCTTCCACAACACAGTGGTAAACCTAACGAGGCATTAGACCGGCTTTACTCGTTACAAAGAACATGTAAAGCAGTTCTCAAGAACCTGGCTAATGGACTGGATGAGGATGGCTCCAAGTCAACTGACAAACCAGACGATATGAGAGAAGGTAAATTAATGAAAAAAAGATGTAAATTTATTTTATATTCTCCTGAACCAGAGGCTCATGTTTAAGCGTTCGAAGGCAAATCAAAAATTGGAATTTAGAAATTGAAATTGAAAACCCTCGAAGCTCAGGAGAGAACCTGCAACAAGCAACTCTACTCACACACCAGTGGTAGATTTATGGGGGATGGGGACAGGTTGCCTGTGACCCCTCTTTTCTAGCTTGGAATTAGTTGGTTAGTATAGCAAATGGTGCAGATTCTTGATTTTGTCACCCCCCCCCCCCCCCCTCGTTACTCAATATCTTAGATCCGCCCAAGTATATGACATCATATCGATCCCGGGATTCGAACCCGGTTAGTATTGGTGATAGGCCATCCGTGCTTCCCAGTAACGACTGCAAGTCATAATATAGTTATAGTGATTCTTATATGAACTGCTGAAGGGCAACCGGGTGTTTTGTAAGTTGATTGGTGATAGAAACAGTGTTTTTGCTTTCTTCCACAGCTGCAGTACGAATGTGGAATGAGCGTGAACTACGTGTTCTCTATGCCATTGGAAACTGTTTTCTAGCAGTTAAGGTAACAGCATCAACACAAGATTGATTCTTTCACTTCCATAGCACGAGTATATCTATCGGTACTCTGTTAGTCGTGCTGCACGTAGGCCAGTACCCTGTTGGAAGTGGTCTTATAAAATAACTGTTATAAATCTCGCTTTCTGATAGGTTGATAGCGCGTGCATTATGACAGCACACAGCACGCGTGCGTATTTGTATTTTATAAAAGAAATAAAAAACTTGCTTGCTGTGCTGTGAGAAGTTATATAGCACGTACCATACCAGTCCCAACGACAAATTTCCACATAACGCCATGAAGCAGCAGATCCTATTTTAATGATGCTTGCTTTTCTTTCAGGATTATAATTTAGCGGTTTCAGTTTTCGAATCAATAATCAAACAAGATGACACTCATTCTACTGCTCTTTATTCTGGCATTGGAAGGATTTACTTGCAGGTATTGCTGTTATGCCTTAGTTTCCTTTATCGTGTGATGGTCGTATTTGTTTTCTTACATGCATGGGCGCTGCTTGATAAAAATCCATCGACGCAACACCATCTTAAATAAATACTCATCATTCAATACTTTTATCATTTTTTTCCTCAAAAGCTTGGTGATTTAGAAAGAGCAGAAAACTATTTTAAAATCGTAGAAGAAAGAGCAACCGGAGATCCGGAAAATATGAGTACCGTGGTTATGAACAAGTGAGTGTTGTTGTTATTGTTGTTGTTGTTGTTGTTGTTGTTTTTGCTATAGTAAATAGGCGATACTTGATATTTAAAACCAATTCATCCGGTTGGAAATGCGCGTTTGCCAACCAAAAAGAGCGGGAAACTTTGACTTCCGATAAATGGTACACGCGTCTACAGGAAGAATCGAAAAAAGCGGGAAAAGTGGATTATTTCAAATTGGAAGATGTTGATGCATACCCAACTGTTGTTGTTGCTGTTGTGATGGTTGCTGTTTTTGTTGTTGTTGCTGCTGTTGCTATTTCACTGCTGTTTTTGCTGCTATCGACACCTCTACTGAGATGGTTATTCTTAATGAAGATAGAAAAGTTTGTGCTGTTCTTACATAAAAGACATCCACAAAATACCTCGAGAACTGCATCATTACTTGAAATATCTTACGAGACTTCAGCCATCTCTGACCGGCGTGTTTGTTTTCTAGGGGTTTCATTGCACTCGCCAGAGGATCCCATGAAGATGCTCACAAGCATTTTGTTGCTGCCACGAAGCTTGATCCAGAAAACTCTGTGGTACGTTAACTTTTAAAATCTTTTTAACTCGCTAAATCTTTACAGCACATAACGTATGAGTGGGAAACAACATAATTTATCCGTACCCGTTCTGTAACCGTAACTACGCGTTGTGATTGGATGAATAAATGGAAGACAATGGAAAGCCATTTCAATGTTACGGCATGTCGTACCATCCAGTAAGCCAGTACAGCATGTTTCCAACTCATACGAAAACCGCTCTTAAGTATAGATAGTGCTAGTTGAGATTATGGTATGGTGAATTATATTTTAAGTTTGAACAGAGCTGGGGTGCTTACCATTTAAACCAATCCATCGCGCGTCTACCAACCGAAAAGAGCGGGAAACTTTGACTTCCGGCAAATGGTACACGCGTTTACCGGAAGATATTAGTAACTTTTTCGGAAGTCGCCACTTCCATGATTAGTAGTGCGCACGATTTTTTCAGTGTACACTTGATCACTCAAAAAATGGGAAAACGAGTGTTTAAGAATTCCATACATTTATATAGAAGTATATCAGTCTAGAATAAAAATGACGCTAAATTAGCCGTAAATTCAACTCCATTATTCCTCACATCCATCATTCTGGGTTATCATTTTCTTCTTTCTTTTTCACGCTATCGATTCCTGTTAGAATAATGAGCCATCAGTTTTCAAATGATGGTAGTTGCCTCCGGGCTCATGTCATAACAACTTTAGTTGCTATTAATTCTACATTGTAGATTAATGAACTATTTGTCGTCTCAAAAGATGAACACGAAAGGCGTTTGAAATTTAAAATTTGCTTCAAAACAACCGAAAAGGAAGGAAAAAAGAATGAAAAAATGGAAAGGAAAATATTCCAAAACAGAGGCTCGGTGAAGTATGAATTTTGAGTATGACAATTTTGTTTGATGATCGGGAGCCTGCGGCTACTTCAGATAAAAGTGCTATAAATAAGATAAAAAACAAATTAAAGAATTTTAAATTGATGAATTTTAATTTTTTTAATATATTTTTTTCTTAGTTTTTCTGACTTTTTCTCATTTTCTTTTCTATAATTCTTTTATTCATGTATTGATTTTTATCTTGAAATTATTATTGTTTTTATTAATAATATATTTATATTATCATAATTTACTGATATATATTTCTTTCTTCATTCATTCATTCATTCATCCATCCATCCATCCATCCATCCATCCATCCATCCATCCATCCATCCATCCATCCATCCATCCATCCATCCATCCATCCATCCATCCATCCATCCATCCATCCATCCATCCATCCATCCATCCATCCATCCATCCATCCATCCATCCATCCATCCATCCATCCATCCATCCATCCATCCATCCATCCATCCATCCATCCATCCATCCATCCATCCATCCATCCATCCATCCATCCATCCATCCATCCATCCATCCATCCATCCATCCATCCATCCATCCATCCATCCATCCATCCATCCATCCATCCATCCATCCATCCATCCATCCATCCATCCATCCATCCATTTCATTCGTTCGTTCGTTCGTTCGTTCGTTCGTTCGTTCGTTCGTTCGTTCGTTCGTTCGTTCGTTCGTTCGTTCGTTCGTTCGTTCGTTCGTTCGTTCGTTCGTTCGTTCGTTCGTTCGTTCGTTCGTTCGTTCGTTCGTTCGTTCGTTCGTTCGTTCGTTCGTTCGTTCGTTCGTTCGTTCGTTCGTTCGTTCGTTCGTTCGTTCGTTCGTTCGTTCGTTCGTTCGTTCGTTCGTTCGTTCGTTCGTTCGTTCGTTCGTTCGTTCGTTCGTTCGTTCGTTCGTTCGTTCGTTCGTTCGTTCGTTCGTTCGTTCGTTCGTTCGTTCGTTCGTTCGTTCGTTCGTTCGTTCGTTCGTTCGTTCGTTCGTTCGTTCGTTCGTTCGTTCGTTCGTTCGTTCGTTCGTTCGTTCGTTCGTTCGTTCGTTCGTTCGTTCGTTCGTTCGTTCGTTCGTTCGTTCGTTCGTTCGTTCGTTCGTTCGTTCGTTCGTTCGTTCGTTCGTTCGTTCGTTCATTCGTTCATTCATTTATTTATTTATTTACTTGCTTTAAGAAGTTTTTGGAAAATTGCAAATTTTTCTTCAAATAAAAGTCTTTATTTTGTTATGATTTTTTTTCTTTCAAAACACCAGAAACAGCTCTCAGAATCTGTTAAAAAAACGTTTTGAAATTTTGCGGAGATAGAACATTGACAAGGCAATCTATTAGTCTTTTAGTTATATAGATTACGCTTCCGTTTGTCATACAACTCAGAACTTGAATTTCAGTTATCGAATCCTGAAACAGTCTCTTAATAATTATCTGGGCCAATATAAGTCATGGCATGGCTAACTCACGGATCGAACCCTAAAACAACCTCTGGGCTGATTTAAGTCACTCAGGGCATGGTTAACTCACAGATCGAACCCTGAAACAACTTCTAGACTGATCTAAGTCAGGGCATGCATGGTTAACTCACGGATCGAACCCTGAAACAACCTCTGGGCTGATCCAAGTCAGTGAACCAATTTTTGGGCCAATATAAGTCAGGATACGGTTAACTCGCAGATTGAATTGAATGGTTTGTGTTGGGCTTTGCGAAGGGAAGAAAACCAGAAAACCCAGAGAAAAACCATCAGATCAAGGGAGAGGACGTGACAGTGTCCTAACGACTTGTTTTTCATACTCAAAGCCATTATCCAGCCTATCTTGTCGTTAGTATATTTACCTTCACTCCATTTCTGATCTATAATTTGTCGTTTGAGTTCATTTTAATGAGAAAACTCCCTAGATTCATAAAAATAAGCTTGGATCTCAGATTAGTGTCAAGAACCTGTCGAAACTGAGCCATCTTGACTCGGAAGTGTTGGTGACGGGATCTCTTCAATAACGTATGGCTTCCTACGGTTATTAGTTGAAAATGTCTTCATGTCTTTTTGGCTTGTCAAGCCACAGCTAACCCAAGCTCGTTAATCATTTTGTTAATTTTGAAATGGCTATAATTCGTTCAATTCTTATCCAAATCGCTTCAAATCTTCACAAATAGTAAAAAAATGATTAAAAAAGATGTAGAAGATTTTATAGAGGATTTTATTATACCTTTATTATCTTATCGATGTTATTGACTTTCCCCGCATTCTCTTATAATAACGTACACATGCTGAGAGCTTGGGCTACCTGTGGTCAAGCATATTGAGTGTGCCTCATTACAAACAGCGGTATATATTACACAGGGATCCCACTTTAGTAGTTTATCTCCTGAAGAACGAGCTAAGGCCATAAAAAGGCGCGAACACACGGTGCAATATTGCGCGCAATATTGTTAGTAGCCAATTTTGCTGAAGTAGGATCGTTTTCTATTTCAGCAACATTGTAGCAACAAATTGCGTGGTGTGACATGTGACATGCGTACAATGTTGCAACATGTATCCGCGCCTTGATATAGGCGACAACGTTTTATTGTTACTTTATTCTTGTTGTGGTGATATTTAGCCGACTGTCTCGATTTCCAAATTACAAAACTTAAAATAAGTTAATTTTGTTCCTAGTTTTCTTTTATCTTTTCATCTTCAGTGCGTTCCCTGTGAAGCTTGCCCCCCTAACCCGCCGTATACACAACATATTCTCGACATAATTAAGAAAACAAGGACTTCATTCTTTTTCATATAAGTCATGATGAACACTCTAATCGTATGAAAGCTAAAAGAGAAACAGCACACGTCATTACAGTTCTCTGCGTAATCGATCCTTCCAAAAAATGCAGAGCTTCTCGTAGCCGGATTCCGTGTTCGCGTTTTCTCGAGTTTTTGAACCGTCATCATCGTAACCTTTTAATCCTTTTGAACGTCATCATGACGTCTATACTGTCGTCAAGCACTCGACCATTTTTTTCTCGTGGCGCTGAAAATAACTTCTTATAAATTCGCGTAATAATACCTCAAGATGTATTCACTTGTTTCTGCAAAGGATGTAGAAACTCTCTACCTTGAAAATCATTTAAAAGCAAAGAGTTTCAGTGTGTTTAATGTTGGTCGCGGTGCTGTAAAATGTTGGCTGGGAATGGTTGGAATCTGTTGATGTTACAAGAAAATCGTACGATAGAAAGGTTATCGCACGGGAATCACTAGCGCATTTGTAAAGCAGGCGTAACTTGGTTCGTTATAATTGCCTCGTACAAAAACTGATTGTAACCAAAGAAAGACTAAAGGTTATTTACAAATATTTATAAACGTCTTGATAGATCGGGGAATTAACCTTTTTTTTTCTCAACAGGCCACCAATAACGTTGCTGTTTGTTTACTTTTTCTGGGGAATTTAAAAGAGGTCAGTTAGAGTCAGTTACCCTTATAATATATATAGCGTAACAATGTTTGTACAAAGTCAAATCGTAGACAAATTGGAGTGTTTTGTTAGGCTTTCCAGTTTGTTAGATAAGGAAAGTGTATCTAGTGTCTACTCGAGATTTTCACCTCAAAAGCCCCACCCTCGTACTTCTACACAGTTTAATAGTCTCCTTCACAGTTCCCTGCGCCATCTTTATAGGTAGCTGTACCTTTGCATCGAAGCGAGACGAACAATGAGCTTGCAATGATAGAGACATGTGAATAATTGTCCAAGGTGTTGAATAAAGGTTTCTGTCATTTCAAGCTCACTGTTCGTCTTGCTTCGATGCAAAGGCACGGCTACCCATCAAGATGGCACAGGGAACTGTGAAGGGGACTGTTCGTTCATTGTTTATCAGTCGATGTTTAAAAAAGATCTGAAAGCTGCTTGTTCTAAGAAATGCTTGAGAGCTAAGAATAGTAGATATCAGAGTTACACTTCGTTATCCTTCAAATAATTGTTTCAAATAGTCGAACCATTTGGGTCAAAGGTACAGTAAATGTAGAATCTGAACCAAATGCCACGACTTAAAGCAATTGTTTCAATGCAGTGGAGTGTAACTCTGATATCTGCTATTGACACGAAGAGATCATGAAAAATCCTCCTTCCCTTTATGGAATGGAATGAACATTTGCTTCGTAACGCAATGCATTATGGGATGCCCTGGGTTACTTACCATGAATTTTTTGTTTGTATAAGCCCTACAGGTCCTGGAGAGTATAATCTGGTCCAACCCACCCAAGAACCCCTACCCCCGTAAAGCAATGCATTATGGGAAGCCTTGGGTTACTTACCATAATATTTGTTTGTATAGGCCCTACAGGTCCTGGAGAGCATAATCTGGTCCAACCCACCCAAGAACCTTAACGATGGTCTACTCTTCAATCTGTGCACAATATACGAGCTGGAATCATCCTGGAGCTTGCAGAAGAAACAGAAATTACTCGAACTCGTGTCTCAGTACAAAGGAGATGGTTTTAATGTATCATGTCTGAAGATTTCTTGATTGTGGTAGCAACAGTCGTGATGGAATAGCCTCTATCTGTAGGATGCTGGAAAACAACCATAGTAAAACTTCAGTTAGGGAATCAAGGGTGGTGTAGCGGATGCCTCTCATTCTGGGGTGCAAGACGAACGTTGAGCTTGCAATGATAGATACCTTTTTTTAACACCTTGGACAATTATAACATGTCTCTATCATTGCAAGCTCACCGTTAGTGAAAAGGCACGGCTAACTTCCAAGATGGCGCAGGGAACTGTGAAAGAGACTATTCGATACACGCTTACGCTCTAAGCCAGAAACGAGTTAAAACAAAAGATAGAAAATTATATCTCTAAACATTCCGTTCACCTGAGAAAAAAAGCTGTTTTACAACAATAGGCCATTTACTGCCACCTCATGAAATGAGAATAGTTTGTTATTGAAAAAAAATGGCCTTTCCATACTACTTCCGGCTTAGAGCTTAAGTGTTTATTGTCTTTTGCTTTTGAGAGTTTTTAAATCACAGTGCAGAGGTAATCCCTAAATAATGCTATTAACAGTTGAAAACGTGTTTGAAAATAGCCAAAACAGTTTGTTTAATATATTAGACCAGTCAGCAAGGGTATGATAAACAGCAATGCTTTAATGCGGCCGGACTTAGACAAAATACTGATAGCTCTTTCTAGTTTGGAAACGTCGCAGTCTAGCGCCATATATCTGTCTTTTCATTTCAAATTGATTGATTTCAATGGTATTATCATTACACCTGTTGATTCGTCTAGTTATCCCAGGCGCGCGTGCCTATTCATCGTTTACTAGTTTCCACCTGAGGCTATACTCCCAAATGTCGTATTTTCAAACGTTAATTTGTCTTATCGTAAAGAGCTTGTCATTTCTGAGATATGTGGTTTTTCTGATGGAAAATACATGCGTAGGGTGAGAGTGAAGGTTTGTTTCCGACTTTGATCAGATCCACGCATTAGTTGGCTGATTTCTAAGGGCGTCGATGGCAAAATGTTGGAGGGGGTAACTGTTACCTGGAATGTTCTAAAGCTTTGTGGGAGGCCGATCAAATAAAACAATGGATAAGGGCCGGGGGGGGGGGGCATTAAATTTTCTCTGGATATATGGGGAGGGAGGGGGTAGGTAACATCTTTAATGACAGGCCTTGTAATTTTATGCCCTAATAATGAAACTTTTACTAGCTTGCGCACAATCTTGTTGATCCTGGGAAGGGTGCGCATCATTCATCATTCACGATTTCTCATTTTCAAAATTCGAAAAAATATAAATAAAGTAAAGTATTCGAGTCTTGATTATAAACAGATGCATGAACTCAAAAATAATAGTCTAAGTTATATTAAGGGGAAATGAAACTCGTATTTTAGCACAAAGCGCAGAAAAAGGCTGGGTTCCCCCCCCCCCCCCCCTTCTATTTGCACGCGCCCTTTTTAAAAAAGATGTCCGGGGCGAAATATTTAGTACTAAAATTTGCAGTTTGCGACTTGAATAGATGTTTATATTTTGTCTGAAATGAAGAAATCGCTTGCTGTTACATTAAAAATAGACGTTCTAAAAAGATATTAATATGTTCTTCTTCCCGTCGGCAGCGATCACAGAATCCTTAAGGTCACGGAACTTCGAATTGGAATAAAATTTCACTTTATTCTTTAGAGAAGGGACCTTTTAAAGTATTCCTGTTAAAAATGATTTGCATGAGCTGCTTAAAAACAGAAATTATAAATGAGAAATAAATCCAACTGGGTGAAATTAAGTAAATTGGCGAAAAAAACGGACCAAAGACGGGCTCGCGCGAGCTAGTGGCGCAATATCCTGATATATTTAAGATATCTGATAAAAATCTGTCTGCGCCTCCAAGGAAAATTTGAAATTAAGCTCACTTTACTTAAGCTAAAAATCTCAGACTTCTACACCGATTGCCCAAGGCTAGATATAGGGCTCTGCGTACGTGTCCGGTAACGTTTGACGTCATATCATGGTGGATCACGCAATGCTGTCACGCGCGTCATGCAATCTTGGTATTCCAAATATGAATGGTATGTTTTCAGTTGCCGATAAGATTGCTTACATGCTGTTATGACTTGCATGCGTCATGTCGATTGGGGATTTTCTAAGGGAAAAACATGTAACATAAGCTACGTATCGACAAGTTACATTAGCTTCAAACCTTAACTGTGATGAATTCGAAGGTACTCCTAAATATATATTCAGTAATTTTGTGACACATCATAACACACTAACCTTGAAAGGCATTTGTACGATGATAGTTATGAAATCATTAAGTTTTGACGTTTGGGGTAAGCTAGATTACTGCTTTAACCCTGGATTAAATCAGTCTTAGAAGGTCCTGCGTGGTTGCCATGGTAATACCTAGGTCCAGGCTGACATGGTCGTGCCATGGAGCCCTCATGTCCTTCCGCCCAAGACAAATAACAATTTGAAATCCCAGGGCATATACTAATAACCTTTTAATATACACCTAATTGCAATAAGGTTGTCATATAAAAAAAACAAATTACAAAAAAGCAAATTAGGGATATAAGCAATGTCTGAAACTTCATTCTTGTAGTTGACATTCTTCTCAGCAACCTCCCCCCCATTCCAACAGGCCCCAAACATCCGCATTTTGGTACCCAAGGTCCAACATTTAGAGTACGTGCAGTTGGTTAAAGTGAAAGATGATATTATAGATTGTTAACATATATAGTAGTCTCCTTTGCAGCCGTTTTTAGTGTCGGTCTCAAATCCCTCCCCACTAACGTTAGTGGGGAGGGATTCGAAATCGAGGCCGACACTAAGAACGGCTGCAAAGGAGACTACATATATAGACGTGTTTTGTGCTCAGTCGTAAATTATGAAAGCTCCCTTGAGCATAAAGATCATTAATTCCTATTTGATATTTCAGTATTTTCCTAATTTCATTTGCAAACGTTCTTGCAATTAAACGGTTATACTGTGTATATATATTAAGGGTATATTAAGGGTATTAATCATTTATCGATCAGACGGCCCAAGCTTAATTTGATTAAATGATATGAGGAGAAATAAGTGAATTAGATTTTTAATTTTGCGAATTTTGAGAACAATTTCGGGACTGGTGGTACAAGCTAGAATTTTAATGATATTTGTCTTTAGACATACACTGAGTCTGCCATATGCATCTTGGTTGGTCTTCAAGTTATTATAAAGCTGCATCTGTCAAATTGTCTCTTTTGTATAAGTGATTATGCAGCCAAGTTGGCAGCCACGTCTGTTATTTCGTTACTACCTTTATATTAGGCGCTGTAAGCAGAGATGGTTCTTATTAGACTTATTAGAGTGGCGCACAAAGTGACTAGGATTATCCCTACCCACCCTTGGATGGTATGCTAATCTTGTCGTAACACCTAACACTTGCTAGGGCTCTGCCCTTTAATTTGCTGGTATGACTGAGGAAAAACTGGGTCGAGTTGGTATTACAGTGCATTGTGGGACTATTTTAGGAGACGAAATAAACCTGGACGCCATCTTGGAAATATATCCTCTAAAACAGTCCCACAATGCACTGCAATGCCAACTCGACCCAATTTTTTTACTCAATCTCGGAATGGCTAACGTGCTCTTGAATAGAGAGATGTGGTACTGTCCATGGGAGTTAATCTAAGTTAATTTTGGGCCAAACAACGCACTGCATGCACGTGCACGTACCGCCATCAATCCAGGGCTTTAACCTGCTTCAAAACTGACGCACATACTATAACATGAGCCAGTACGCCTCGCCTAGTTATCAAAATTAAAAGTATTGTGATGGACAAAGTGGGTTAATAAAATTAATGGAATAAATAAAACCGGTAAAAAACCAGAATTAAGGCGATAATTGCCGGCACGAAAGAAGAACAAGAAGTTAATAACTGAAGAATAAATGATAAGGTAACATCTAAACCCGGGGGGGGGGGGGGGGTACTACCACCCCAACTTGGGTGGGGGTGTAACGCCAGGTCCTCAAAACCCTGACCCTATCCCAGACCTAGAATTTTGATTTCATATACCCTACCCCAGACTAAACCTACATTTTGTTAACATGCAAAAAACGGTTATTCAATAGATTTCAATAACTATTTGGCAATTGTTTAATTGAATTTAAATCGTTTTTTTTTTTTTTTGTGCCGGCAGAAAACCTAGCCTACCAGGCTAAAACAACTAAAACATAACCCTATCCCAGAAAAAATGTCAAAAAGATACCCTATCCCAGACAAAAACCTTACCCTTCCCCAGACAAATTGTAAAAAAATGATACCCTACCCCAGACCTAAAAGCCAAAAAACCATACCCTATCGGGCGGCACATACCCGTATAGCAAATATAGGGGAGTACCCCCCCCCCCCCGGGCATCTAAAGAAGAATTAGAAGTCATATATGACTTTCTAGGTAACCGCCAACCCCTTGAAATTGTTCTGGAACCGCCTATGCATTACCATCAGTTTCAGCTTAATTGTTTTCTCAAAGAGCTTCAACATTAAGCTTAAATGAGGAACTTTTCTGTGCATTTTAAACTAATGGCCACAAAGGACTATAACCAAAGTACTGGACTTACTGGCTCCTCAAAGCTAATTAGATCTCCAACTACTTCAGTCCATGGTAAAATTTTTGAGTCGATCATTAGACCATGATTCGCTTAGCCGTGTCGCTTGGCCGCCATGTCACAAGCAACATGGCGGTCAAGCTAGTCTTTCGTTGTTCCATGCACATGCTTGAGGGTTGGAATGACTTTGAAAACACTTATCGTAGTAATAAATGCAAATACTGGATGTCAGTTGATTAACTAACACTTTCTTTCCGTGATCGAAGCTTATTTGATTAAAGAATTTCCAATATTAAATAATTCACAACTAAAACACAAATGAAGCGATACTAATAACGGCACGTGGTTTGACTGGCTCATAAATCACCTTGGAAACCAATCATCTCATAGATGTTACCGTCGTGACAGGTCTATTGTCATTCAATCGATAATTAGTGAGCAAGAGAAAAACACGCATCCCCAAATCCTTGGGTGAGTAATATTGGTGAAATCCTTTTTCTGGTTGCCGGTTGAAGTTCAGAAATGCCTTAAATCATAGGCACACTTGTGAGTTGATCACCTTTCCTTTTTTTATTAAAAAAATTGTTTTATTACACGTAGAACGTTTAATTATAAAGCTTTACCAAACACATTTTTTCCCAGGCGTCGACAATGATTTTCCCGCCACAAGATAATCTTGCACACGCGTGACAAGCTCTCCAAGTACATACATTTAACTTCGACTTGATATGCTCAAAATGTCAGCATTAAGGTAGACAAGGAGTAAAAAAATAATAAAAAAAGGCTAAACTGACAAAAGACAGCACCGCAGTGCTGGCAGTAATGAGTGAACGGAATAGAAGTAGTTAAAAACATTCATACATATTTAAGTAATTGGGATAAAAAACCCAGTAATGCCATGTAGAAATGATGGCAGTGATGTCCACATCCATGTTCGAATTGAGAGTAAAATAAACCTGACGAAAATCAATTTGACAAGTGATTGATTTTTACGATTCAAAAAAGCGGTTTATATTTGATAGTCATGATCATTCTGTGCCACTTATTCGGTTAATTTAAGGAAGCTAATGACCAGATTTTAAATATTCATCTGTACAGAAGAAAATTGTTCAACCAGAAGAGATGAACATTGACACCCTGAAATTGTTTTTGTACTATTTTTTTTTCCATTCACAATAAAAAAAAAATTCAACTTTATTTGCTCGTTCAGATCGAGTCTGACTGTAAAGTAAAGTAAAGTAAAGTAAAGTAAAGTAAAGTAAAGTAAAGTAAAGTAAAGTAAAGTAAAGTAAAGTAAAGTAAAGTAAAGTAAAGTAAAGTAAAGTAAAGTAAAGTAAAGTAAAGTAAAGTAAAGTAAAGTAAAGTAAAGTAAAGTAAAGTAAAGTAAAGTAAAGTAAAGTAAAGTAAAGTAAAGTAAAGTAAAGTAAAGTAAAGTAAAGTAAAGTAAAGTAAAGTAAAGTAAAGTAAAGTAAAGTAAAGTAAAGTAAAGTAAAGTAAAGTAAAGTAAAGTAAAGTAAAGTAAAGTAAAGTAAAGTAAAGTAAAGTAAAGTAAAGTAAAGTAAAGTAAAGTAAAGTAAAGTAAAGTAAAGTAAAGTAAAGTAAAGTAAAGTAAAGTAAAGTAAAGTAAAGTAAAGTAAAGTAAAGTAAAGTAAAGTAAAGTAAAGTAAAGTAAAGTAAAGTAAAGTAAAGTAAAGTAAAGTAAAGTAAAGTAAAGTAAAGTAAAGTAAAGTAAAGGAAAGGAAAGGAAAGGAAAGGAAAGGAAAGGAAAGGAAAGGAAAGGAAAGGAAAGGAAAGGAAAGGAAAGGAAAGGAAAGGAAAGGAAAGGAAAGGAAAGGAAAGGAAAGGAAAGGAAAGGAAAGGAAAGGAAAGGAAAGGAAAGGAAAGGAAAAATGTTCATTGAAAATAAATCATACTTTATTTCATCTTTAAATATTTACTCGCAATCTTGGGGATGGGAGGCCAAACGGAAAGAAAAAGGAAGAAGAGGGAAAATGAGTGAAAAAATTGAAAGAGATTCAAAGAAAAAATCGAGAATAAAAATAAACTTTACTCTATTTAATTTCATCTTAAAATATGTACCTTTAATTTTAGGGATAGGAAGATAGAAAGGGAAGAAGAAAAAGCAAAAAACGAATGAAACTCAAAGAAACTCAAAGAGCTTGTTTACGCATGCGTAGTTGGTGAATGCGTCTCATGACGTCATTCCCGTCACGGTCCAATTTGCTTCTTGTATACACAAAATCGTTCGGAGTGGCAAGATCGAGGTGGACACTTCAAAACCGTCCATTTTTACCGCACTGTGTAGGTTCTAACACTTTGTCTACCCCGTGTGAGGTGAGTGTAGAGTTGCTTGTTGTTTTGGGTGGGTTATTATGTTCACTAGTCAAAGCAAATGGTCGCAGTAGTTTAGCGAAGGCCATGTTTTGATCAGCTTGTTGCAGTAGCTTTCTTAGCCTTTTCCACCTGCCTCCAGTTTTCCTCATTTTTGTGCCTCAACTCTGTACAAATTGCGCTCCTTATTGTACCAAAGGTAATGTCCGTAAGCAGTTCTGAACGGAAACATATCAATTATGTGAAGCAAATCTTTTTTGGCTCGCTCTTTGAATGCTTAACTAAGATGAATCGATAGGGTTTTGGATGTGTTGGGGAGGTAATGCCTTCTTGTACATCTTGAAAGGCCGTAAAACTCCGCTTAAACTATTTACCAGATTTCACAGTAAGTTCTTGGGGCTGTAACCATGTTCAACAAATGGCATCACACGAAGAAATACGAGGAAAATCCATCGTGTTCGTCCGTCAAATCGTCTTATCCGTATTAATTTTGTTAAGGTTTCTGTATGAACGCGAGCGTGTTGCTCGCTTGACTCAGTTATTTGTTGGCTGTTCACGTCTCAAAAGCCTAATAAACGTTACTCCTAGAAGGTGGCAATTAATTCTCCTTTTCATATACAAATACACAAGGTCGAGACCGACTCACTCGTCGAATTTTCTGGTTTTAATGAAACAGAAGTGAAGGAGATTACAAAAGGCTAGCTAACCCCATGACTTTGTTGAACGTCGACCGCTCGTAATAAACTGCCACAGTTGTTGTCTTTGCTTTCTCTCAGTGATAGGCAATCTAGCATTTTTATGACTCACTGACGCCTTCACTCGCTTATGCTACAATAAATCAGCTTAGGAAAGTCAACTATTCCCGAAATTTAATCCGTAGATTCGTATTTTAGCTGTGTGTATCTCAAACTTGTGCCTTTGAAGTGCGTACAAAGGGACTATTGCAAATTCATTGTTGTTACATAGTGCGAGTAGCGATAGAAATTATAGAATTGGAGTTGTTTGGCTGGATGTATTTGCTTGAGATTCGCTGATGGGGTTTATTAAATTCCCTTGTTAACTTCTAGGCTTCTGGATTGTTCAAAAGAACAGTCAAAACGGTGCATCGAAGGCCTTTCTTTAGCTTGGTTTGATGCTAAATCGTCAACAGCACATCTTACACATTTTTGAGCTTAGCTCATACACATCTTATTTTTGATGTGTGCCGTGTCCAAATATTGACTTCGTACGACAGAAATAATCTCTAGATTGTATTCGTTTATTGAACAGAAAGAGCTTTTCGCCTTTCGAGAAATCTAAGCTAATTTTTCTTTAATTTATGACTTTAGATAGACTAGATATAAAATCCTTGAAATTTTGCATTGCACGCTTCCAATTTCCGTTTTGAAATGTTTATAATGCTAACAAAGTAATGTTGTAATAATATTTCTAGATTAGAAAATTAATGGAGGACAAAACTGTTCTTAAAGTTTGCAGGTAGTAGATCTCATCCGAAGTAAATTAATTTGAAAAGTTGTTGTATTTTTGATATTTTTATTTTGATGAACAAGGTGTTTTTATCAATTCAAACAATCATATATATAATAAGAGTATTGGGTATTGTATGTAAAATGTAATAAGTGTCATAACTGCTAGACGTTGCTTGAATAATTCTCGAAGGAAATAAGAAGTTCAGTCAGGTAAATCATAGCATTTTATACTAGCTGACATTTGACCTTCTTTGCTAGGTAGGCTTGGCAACCAATAGTCAGTTTTAGAGTACTTTACTTTACATCACCAAAATTTCCAGTGCTCAGATCTAATTTTGGGATATCCTCTCGACATAAGAGCCTATGCTTGATCTCAGCTGTTTTATAAAAACAATCTTAAATTTTAATCTAGGGTGGATTATTTAAGTAAAATTCAAGTGTTCCTTAGTATTGCCCAAAAAAATGTAGTTTCTAACCCAGGATAGCCATGTGGGGCCATGACGGAGAGAGTTTGTTCATTTTTTATTAGACTTCCTACTAAAGCATGATAAGTACTATCCTCATGTAAATATTGCTTCAATGACTTATATGAAGAGGAGTTCATCAAATCTAGAACAAGGAAAAGTAACCATGACTTCATGTGGTTGTTTCAAATGTAGGCAAATCCTAGGCATAAGAGCCAAACAGCCACGCTGGTATCTCGTTCATATGCCGAACAAGTGTACAGTGTATGTGACTCAATAGAACATTTGTAACAAGTTTTCAGTACATGCCGGAGGAGCTCCCATGCTACCCCCCCCCCCCCCCCCCTCCACCCACCAAATCCATTAATCACACTTAGGGGCACCCAAATAATTCTCATCTACTTACAAATTTATACAATATTTTACCACAAATTCAAAAACATGGACTTAATCTATGTTAGGGAAGTTTTTCAAATAATAGAATGCATTGTTCTTTTGTTGATTTATATTGAAAATACTGGGAGTAGTAAGATATTCTAGGAAGTGGATTCCTTATGCTTATGATTATTTCATCACTTTGCAGAACAAACCCACTTGTTTTTGGATTAAAAGACTAAGAATGTCAATAGTCATAAGAAACGAGAGACTTCATGACATTTTCAATTGATATCTTGTATTCTTATACTTCCTAAAACTTCAGCGAAGCTGTAACATATATTGCTGTTGGTCAAACAAACTAAGCAAAAAGAATGAAGTATATGTAAAGTTCATGTACATTTAATTTAGTATATATATATGGAGGAAGTGCAGTTGTTTTGTCAGCTGCCAGATTGGACTGCTGATTCAATCAACATTTTACCTTATAATTATAAATTCCATTCTTCAAAATATTTTTTTTATTCCCCTTGCTAGCATTTTGTTTTTAACAGTGGAAAAGATCAAGTATTACCGTAATAATTTATATAATGTTGTAAATATACCATGCTGTACCTCTTAAGCCACTTTTAGATTCAAGGACTGTAATTTCCTTTTCTATATTTGCTTTTTGATTGGCTGAAAGAAACCATTTATAAGCTGCCATATGGCTTGTTTTTTATCTACATGCAAAGCATTCTTTATTGTTGAGTTGTTGTTGGTCATGTATTCGAGCCAAACAAAGCTATCAAAGTCAATTCCACTTCCTTTTAAAATTCCTGAACTGTTTTTGTTATTAAATAAGGAAATGAATGCTCAACTAAACAAGCTGAGGCGAGTTTAGCCACAAAATATTTTTATTCCATTAAGGATGGTTTCTAGATGTGAATATAATCAAAACTTGCCTCTACATGTGGGACATATTTAACAATAAAGGACCAAAAATAATTAGTTTCGGCAACTAACCAGTTATCTGTTCAACCACAGACTTTTTACTGATTAAGATATAACCTGTCTTTCTGAAATCTGATATTCAAATACAAAGAACAGCATTTTTACGCTTTTTGTAGTTACTAATTTCTCTACACTTGGATATATTGAGGTTTGGAATCCTTGAAAGCTTAGTGTAGATTTATCTGCAATATCAAACTTTAAATGTTACAAAAGATTTATTCTCAACAAAGTGTTTATCTTAATTGGCAGGTGTAGTAAATTGTAGTCCCTTTCTTTGGCTTTTGATTCTTTTTTCTTTGTCTTTCACAGCAGTTTGATAACATTTCCACTTGAATGAGGTTTATTTGTTTTTGTAACTTTTCGAAACTTCATTTTTTTTTTTGTGTGGAATGCTAATTTATGAAAAAATTGACGGTTTATTATGTTATGATTAAGAATGCTGGTATTGTACATGTGTTGCCAATGAATAAGTAATTACTTGAAAGGTATTTTGCATATCTTTTAAGAAACCTTTGACATCTAATTATTACCCTAAAGTTATTGTCAAGCTTGTGATATTTATTTTTATATTTGGCTAGGAAAGAATTTTTGAATTTGTTTTTGACTCATGAATTTAGTATCATGAAGATTAAGGAAATATATTTTCAAAACAAAATTGTGATTTTGAATATCACAAGATTTATTCTTATAGCCTAGAAAAGAGTTTTTGAATTTGTTTTTGACTCATGAATTTAGTATCATGAAGATTAAGGAAATATATTTTCAAAACAAAATTGTGATTTTGAATATCACAAGATTTATTCTTATACAGTAGCCTAGAAAAGAGTTTTTGAATTTGTTTTTGATTTCTATATTAATTTTAGTACATGTATATAGAAAAAAAAAATTCTCAAAAAATTATGATTTTGATACCACAAAAGCTGAGGTTTACGTTATTTACACAACCACAACACTAGATGTTGTGATGCTAATTAAATACTTGGTTACCCATTCATTGTGGTGAGGCATTTCAGAAGCATCCAAGTATATACCATATATGCTGGATATCTTCAAATTCTCCTCCCAGTCTTTATAGTTTATCAACAACACATCTATCTTGGCTAATACCTTGGAGATTAAGACATTTTTATAATCATTATTGAAGTGAGTATAAGATCTGTTTTTTTTTTTAATAGACATTTTTAATATCAAGTATAATATTAATATCACCTTGGAAATATTGTAGATCTTTCTAGAGTTACTAAATAATTCTTTGTTTGCACGTGCCGTCACAGTGACCATGTTGGACAAATTTGTCAAAAGATTTTTCGATGTATTCTTTTGTTATATCTTTCAACATGCCGGCCATGGCTTTTGTTATTCTACTCCCTTGGGAATGATTGCAAACCTAGAATATCCTTCCTGAATAGTGCTTACTGGACTATAGAAAGATAAATAAAATATCTTGTTCTACTTAACATTGTATAGTCTACAGACTAAAGTTAATCAATTTGCAATGCATATGTATGTTTTGATCAATAACAGTTTCAAATTTTGTTTAGTTTGCATGTCTTTTGGAAATATATATTAATTCTATTACTTGTATCTGTCACTCAAGGATATATTGAAGTTTATTTCAATGAAAGTTATCTTTTCTGCTTTTGAAAAAAACCTTCTGTGGTTAAACATTAATTTGTTGAAGACCAGAAATTATGCAAACAGCTTGTCAAAGGATAATCGTTTGCCTGATTAATTTCTACTTGTTTTTCAAATTAAGTTTAAGTTTCTAATTGTGAATTTTTCCTTGGTATCAAGTTCGCGTAACTATGTTTTTGTCTTCATCAGGCTTTCCTCATTGTACCACAACTACCAGTAGTTAAATTGAAATTTTAGGTCAAAAAAGTGTAGTTTTCATATTGTTACTCTTCTCCCTTACATGTTAATCAGTGTCATTAAGTTATGTATTGTCTCAAATTAAAATGTTTTGCTACCCTGTTGGTGGTGAATGTTCATGTATCTTTTGGTAAAATTGCTTCTTGTACCTCAAAACAAAAAACTAAAATCCATAGATGAATTATCCATAGATAACACTTGCATAACACCTAAAACATTAAAGCAATTTAAGTAAAAACAACTATTATTAATAAAAATTATATTGACGGGCAATAGTCTATAACACTCGACATATAATTTATACAAGCGTTAGAATTTGTTCCTGATCTGCATGTATGATAGCATAGATCTATATTTTCATAATGCTCTTTTTCTCCAATACTCTTATCTTAAAACGACATTAATTACTCCATATCAGCTTGTAAGATTTTAAGTTACTTCATTTGTTGTCTCAAAGCCTTTATTTCGAATCCCATTTGGATATGAAGGTTTTCAAGCTTTTTTAATGACAAATTGTTCAGTTCTCATCTGACACTGATAGGCATAGTCTTCTTTGATGATTAATTTTATTTTCCAAATTATATATAATAGGTTGATTTGAAATAACTCAAAAGCTATTTGAAGTTAAAAAATAGTCAACTTTAAGTTTTTGCTTCTAGTATGCTAAGATGGAGAAATTAAAGTATTTTTATTTTTTTGAAGTAGATGCAATTCTATAGACATTAAATATGAAGCATTTGAAATATAACGTGAACAACAGTAATTAAATCGTTAACATTTATGAATTAAGCAATATTAATTGGCTGCAAATACTCTGGGAGCCAGATTGAATTTGAAAAGCTTTGAGCACTCTGACTCATGGTTCTTTCTGGGAGCCAGGGATGCTCTAGCACCCTCCCCCGGGCACTTTACAAAGGTTGAGGATGCTCAGCATCCCAAGTATTTGTGAATTTAACATAATTAGTTGCATTTTTTTCATTTCATTCCATCACTGAGGCCAAGCATTTAGGATTTCAGGGATAACAAAGCCCCCCCCTTCCCTCTAGCCCCTCCACCCCCCCCCCCCCACCCCTACAAACATGTGCCCTGCCATCCCTGGATTTGCACTATAAAATGTTTCCTTCATTAGATGAGATGATAAAACATTTCTTTGGTTATTCTTCTAATTTTGATAATATAAGACAGAACGCTCTTTTGAATATTCTTCTAATGGTGTGTTTATGCCAAAATATTTTTGTCAGTAATATCCCATTCAATCTAATAATCCAGAAGTACCTGACATGATAGGATTTTGGCATTACAATGACCAAAGCATAATCAAACATATAAAATAATTATGAAGACAAAATTTGTATTCACTAATTTGACACTAATCCCAATTAGGTATAAATAAGAGATAAAAACATGCAATGTCAAAAAGATAACTTTAAAATGTTGAAGTTGCAGTTAGATTTCATGTTAAAGTTGAATATACATTTAGTGTGAAATTTCTTACTTTTTATTAAGACATTTCGACTGTGAATCATCAGTCTTCATCAGTTAACGGTATGTTAGTAAGAAACTGCTAAAAATACTATGGGAGCATGTGCTTGTGCCAGTGTTCAGTTCATTGTATTTGTTGAAATATGGCTCACAGTTTCATGCTAACATAACTACATGATTGTAATGAAAACTATTGATTCAAAGTCGAAAAATTTCAAAAAATACAATGGGAGTGCGTGCTTGTGCCTATGTTCAGTTCATAGAATTTGTTGAAACATATCCGTGCGCAGTTTCATACTAAAAAAACTAATGAACACTATTGATTCAAAGTCAAAACGCCTAGTAAGAAAAGTAAGAAAAATCAGAGACAAAAGTTATAATATACTCAATCTAATATGTTATTCCCACATTTTGAAATTAGAAGAACATAGAGGATATAATAAACGGTGGCATGAAGATGGGCTCGCTCATGAAATATATTCACCACTCTTATTTGTTTTATGATGTAGGAAGTAGGAAGTTGTGTTATAAGCATCAATGTGTCTGCTAGTCATTGACCATATCTTGATTCAATTTTCGGTCATTAGATGGCATATTAGATACAAGAAGTTTTCTATCTGTTGGTCGTATTTATTACTTTGTCGACACATAGATAAAACAGTTTAGTTGTTAAATATCCTGGATATTTTCAGATTACAATCTAGTAGGCCTAAGGACAGTCTTTAGTGAATGCCTAGGGATATTTGTAGGGAAATTAAGCAGTTTGCAATCAGAAATTCATCGTTACTTATTAGAATTCCTAGGCTTAAGAAGGTTCAGTACTAAATGCCCAGCTTGTAGGGAAAGTACTACAGAGCACTTTGAATTGGAAATATATTTGATTATTGTTATTAAAATATATTAAATAGCAGAAACCAAATAGCATGTGGATGCCGTTTCTCTAAGCCTGAGGACAATCTAAAAATATAGAAAGTTCAAGATCATTCTATCACTGAATATTATCCTGTATATCATAAAGATTACTTTATATGTTTATAAAAGTTATAATCAATATAGGGACTGTGTGATTAACATTTTAAATAATGTCCTGATAAAAATTATGTTTTTAGACCTGGTTTGAAACTTATTGTATTATGGTGTTAGTTTCAGAGTATCAGCTAGTTTTACTTATAGCAGACATGTTCAGTTTTGGATGGATTAGAATTTTGATGTAGCAATTGAAAATTAGCTCATTCTTATGCATTATTAAACAAGGGAGTCTACATTGCCTCAGACACATTATGGGCTAAGTTTTTTATCTTAATCTTATAGAGAGATCCCTAATGATTAAGAATTACATTACTTAATAGTTATTGGATTATAAAGGAGTAAAGTAATCAGTAAACCAGTCTGTCGACTCCAATCAATTTTACCATGTGGAGAACCCTTAAACAACAAAAACTGTCTGGGCCAATCAGCTTTAAGAATTCGAAATTGGTAATTTTTGCAATGATAGAGACAAGTGAATAATTGTCCAAGGTGTTAAAATTAGATCTCTATCTTTGCAAGCTCACTGTTCGTCTTGCTTCGATGCAAAGGCCCAGCTACTTTTCAAGATGGCACAGGGAACTGTGAAGGGGACTATTAAATGAATATTGGATAAAAACGTTTTATTGTTACTTTTGCAAATTGGCAAACTCTGGCAAACCTCATGATCAGCACTTGACCAGTGATTATTGCCTCCTAATCACTGTTTGCTCGACCAATCACAGGCCACCAAGCTCTATATTCAAGTCTAAAATTTTACTATAACATCAAATATAATTACCTTGGTGTAAATCAATTGAACCACTTGTTTACAGCTTTCAAACCATAGCCAGTTAGCAGCCTTAATTAAGTTGGGGTCGCACAAGTCAAGGTAAAAAAAAAAAAATGTTTTGAGTTGATAATGTTGAACAAATATGGCTTCAAATTTAAACTAAAAATAGAACCAAAATTGCAATTTGAAAGTGGAGCTGCTAGCACTGATTAATATACAAGGGGTGTTAGAACAATTAGTATGGCCAAAAGTTAGGAGTTATCAGGGCTTAGTAATTTAAGTTATTTAACAATGATAGCTTAAATGAGCTTGCTATCTTTTGAGTTCATTAGACTAGTCACTGTTATCATTTGTTTATTTCTCACTATATCACGAGTCAAATAGATTCTAGTAATAATATAAACAAAAATTACTTCCTTCATTTTAAACATCAACAATATCAACTTTTCCTTTCTTACATCCTTCTTTCCTTCCTTTCTTTTTCTTTCTTTCTTCTTTCCTTCTATCCTTTCTTTTCTTTCTTTCTCTTTCTTTCTTTCTACCTTCCTTCCTTCCATCCTTCCTTTCTTTCTTCTTTCGTTCTTTCTTCTTTCCTTCTATCCTTTCTTTCTTTCTCTTTTTTTCTTTCTACCTTCCTTCCTTCCTTCCTTACTTTCTCTTCCTTCCTTCCTTCCTTCCATCCTAACTTTCTTTCTTTCTTCTTTCGTTCTTTCTTTCTTTCTTTCTTTCTTTCTTTCTTTCTTTCTTTCTTTCTTTCTTTCTTTCTTTCTTTCTTTCTTTCTTTCTTTCTTTCTTTCTTTCTTTCTTTCTTTCTTTCTTTCTTTCTTTCTTTCTTTCTTTCTTTCTTTCTTTCTTTCTTTCTTTCTTTCTACCTTCCTTCCTTTCTTTCCTCTTTCTTTTTTTTCATTTTCTCTCTCTCTTGTTATTTCTTTCATTCTCCTTTCTTCCTTCCTACCTTCCTGATTTGTTTTTAATCAGAACACAATTATAAGATATAATATGATTAGATGTACCTTTAATTATTATTCTCGTTTATAGATCGCTCATAAATAGATAGTTATTATGATAATGACTTACAAAATGCCATATTTTTCCAGTTCTTTTAGTAATATTCAATCGGGTAACAGGCATTTTTTAACCAAGTTATATTTTAAAACTAAAAAAAAAATTATGAAAGGGCTCCTTGTCACGCAAATTTAGAAGTAGATGAGCATAGTCCCCTCAATTAAATATTTCAATTTTGTATTTATTGTTTAATATGTATACATGGATTTGTTTTGGGTTTACTTTGATCCAGAATTTAAGGTGCAGTCGGTAATTATCATTGTATTTCAAGAGTAAACAGGTTTAAACCTCTGAATAAGAAATTCGTCCCTTTCTTACCGGTCAAAATTGTCAGTTTGGTTTGTAATAAAATAAATTGTTAATCAATATTTAGTGGACTTTTAAGAGTAGCTCTTCATCCGTATGAACTAGGTAATTATGGCGGCGAGAGAGAAAAAAAGAATCCGGAAAAAAACCTTGAAAGTAAGGAAGAAAACATTAAAGTATTCCGTCTATGATGCTAAAATTAAACCCTGATTATTTCCAAGCAGTTTTTGAAAGACAACAGATGGATGCACTCACTGTGCAATGTTATGGTACGACGTTTAAACTCATTAACAATTGATCAAGTCAACGATCATCTTATTCACCAGTTTCCTATCTGTTATGGAGTTTTCATAACACCAACGGCTTTTGAAATTTTAAACGTCTAAAATCGCCAAAAAACCACACGCGCGCCAAAACAATGGAGATTTGTTGGTCCCTCTCGTTTGGAATATTTCTCAATTACCTTCAAAATAGCCTCGTTGAACATTGCACTTGGCCTATAATTTTTTTCAATCTTTCTACTCAAAAAAAGAAGATTCTGACGTGTATTAATAAATTGATTCTACGGTTTCTGAAAGTAATTAAAAAGTTTGACATACGAGCAAGCCAGTTGAAGAATTTCTGTAAAAATCGCTTCTTGAAAATGGTTAATTACTCTAAAACGAACAAGGTTAATTTCCGTCTCTGACAGGTGCCTTAAACACAGCAAAGTGAATTTCCTTAGTCTTTGATTATTGTTATCATTGAAAAATGCTGAAATATGACCATGCAAATCCTTATACGAAACAGCAGATTTTGTTGAAAGGAAAAAAATATTTAATAATTCCGAAATAAGATATACTGTAACTATAACAATTGAAAAAAGCAATAAATGCAAAAGCAGCGGAAAACCATTTCAGTACCGCTAAATTTTTTCGGGAAGCCATTTCAATGTCAGGGAAACCTTTTTTATTGTGGCGGGTAAGCGAAAAACCATTTTATTGTCATGGAAAGCCATGTTTCAGCTAGTTTGAACATCCAACCATGATGGGATGCTGATGATTCAAATATCTTATAAATCATATATTTTGTACTTTTGAAAGACTATAAATTAAAATATATAGAGAAAGAATACGAGGGAATACGAGCACGTCTCTTCCTCAAAGTATATCTGATATAGACCATGTTTTTACGAATGATTTGGGCCTTTCAGCTAATTAATTCATAAGAGGGACATTTTGAGTTGTGTTTTTGTAATGCCTTATTGGGATAGAGATTTCCCGCGGCGGTTTGGCTCCCGCCCTATTAGGTGAAGTCCCACGCAGTGCCAGTAGTGTGTATATTCAGTGATCTTTGGTCGAGCTATCTTATGTATACAAACATAGCCTTTCTTTCAACACCTGTTAACAGTGATTGCCCTTATGTTGAATGCATTATGGTTGACTTGAATTTATGAGCAAAAATTATCCACATTTCTTTCACTTTGTCTCACCATTGGAGATCAAAGGCCTCCAGCTTAATACAGGTGAGTTTGATATGAGACCTAGCCGCTTTTCTTACCTCAAAAACGGAGGTTTTTCGGGTTGTTTACCATTGTTCTAAATCAAAATTTCAGTGGCCTTGGTTTGTTTTCGTATGGCATCTAAAAGCTTTCCTTATAAACAAATCTAGCAAAGGTGTCAATCGTTGAGCGGGTAATTGACTTGGAATAAAATTGGCTACGATTCCTTACATCCACTTGACCATCGAATTCTTCGTCTTTTGTGACATAATCTCTAAAGACGTCCTCCAGACTTCTTTTCGTTTTTTTTGAAGATACAAAATAAATTCATTCAAAATTCATGCGATATCGAAACTCGAAGGTAAACAATGGTCAGTGCTCTCCTATTGGCTGGCGAGTTCTTATCCCAGAGCTCTCCTTCACTTATGATCGTTTCGTATTTCGTTTGTGATAAAAGCCACCGCCACACGTGTTGTTGACGGAAATCAAGAAATGAAAACTCCTATTCTGTATAATAATTGATTATTGAGGTCGCCGAGAAAAATCAAACCTAGCCAGCAAAATTCGTTGTTGTTGCTTACAAAAATAAGGTAAATAATTCCTTTCTTTACTCGATTTTTGATTCTATTTCTCCTATGTTTTATCGTTGTATGGTATTTCAATTTTTTGTTGACGACGCTCAAGAAAACTTGACCGGTGACAACCGTTGGAAATCTAGAAATTAACGGAGAAATCCCGATTCAAATCGGGTCAACTTTGATCCTTTTCCTTTGAAGTGATTAGAATAACAAAATCGATTCCTAACAGGTTTTGTTTCCCAAGCTATTTTATTCTATTTCTTTTTTTCGGGAACCAGAAGCCAGCTGATCGTTTGTCTTAAATTTGTTAATCTAATTCTTCATGTAACACAACAATTGTAGTTTATTATTGCATTAATCTATTCAACATGTCTTTACACCCCAACTTAATATTCATCCAGTCTTTGAATAAATATTCTAAGTTCCTCTCGATTTATTATCCAAAACACTTAGGGTTTTTTATTCTCCTAGAAAGATTAATGAATAAAGCTCTACTCAACCCTATTAGCTGCTTTGATCTAAAGGTCTGATAACTGACAGATTCTTGAATGTAAAATGCAAAAAATTATATGGGTTTTATTCGATGATTTGACAAGATTATTCTAAAGAAGCTTCAAAATTCAACACGAGTTCGATTTCCAATCCTTGTCGTTTGAAAACACAAAAACCAAAAATTCGCATTTCCTTGAAATTACCATTTCTTAATTTCTATTTTCTTTTCTCTGAATTCTTCCTGTGATATTTCTATTACGTAAAGATCTATTATTTGTGTCTTCCTACTTCGCCAGAGGTCAGATAGTTTTTATCTCTGTCAGTCTGTGGTGTTTTCCTCTCGTATTTTCTTCTCTCATTACATACATTTGCATACTTATTTTCTTTCTCACCCCACGCCACCTGTGCGTTCTTAGCTTCGTGTCTTCAATATAATCTTTTCTCTAGGATACTAATTACAGAATTTGATTTAAGAAGCCACACAATCTTCTAAATTTGGAGCCATAGTCTTCATTTTATTACTTTCCTATCCACAAACCCACCATGCTTTGCGTGACATCCAAACGCACCATCGGCTCCAGATAAGCTGATACGTTACCAAAGCGAGCCAATTTTTTTTAGTCTTTTGTTTTCTATTTTCATTTTCATGCATGAAAAGCGTTTATGCTTGTTAGGTTTGCAGTATCTTCACTTATAGCTATGCTTATTGGTTTGAGTTGGTGATTTTTAGAATACCCTTTGGTCTCGATCCAGACTTCTGGTCGCGTATATATGTCTTTGTTTCCTCGTTGCTGGATCGCAAAGTCGTAAAATTCTCTCTTCTCGGCTTTTGTTCGATTTCTATTCTACGCATTTTTTATTTGTCAACATGAAATATATTTTCGTTCAAGACATGGATTAGTATGAATTATGCATGGTGCAATCATGGTTTGGACTTAGTTTGGTTTCTGGGATTATTTTTTTACTTCTTTGGGACATTTCTTTTGTTCATTCGGTGACTTCGTGATTTTTATACGTTCGCTACTTGGATCCCGATTTCTTTTTTTCCTTCGTGGTTCTTTTCCTTATTTCAAAGTTTATTGATTCATTGCACAAAAACCCAGACAAGACAAGACAAGACCTGGCCATGTTATCCATTTGAATCAGCCATAATCACACCACAGCCGTACTCACTAAGCACGTGTACGTAAAGCATCCAAGACTACGTCATCCACGCCAATGGACATAAACGACTACATATAGTCACCAATCAAAGACGTTGAATAAGTGGCTCATTTCAGAACCTACCATCTAAGGTGAGCGAGTTGCTTTTGTACACGCTGACGTCTTTGCTATTCGTTTGTGTCAGTCATGCAGTGTTCTTGCAAATCACGACTGGTTCCCAGTCCTGCTCACTGTAGTATCTGTTATGTTTCATAGTTTGAAGGCACAGAACCTGCTTGACCGGTTTGGATGAGAGATGTCCCGGATTTTGAAATTTAGTGAGGAATGTAACATGCATGTTGGTCTGGTGTAGTCGCTCGTACCGCAATAATAATAATAATAATAATAGTAATAATAATAATAATAATAATAATAATAATAATAATAATAATAATAATAATAATATCCATAAACGTTATACATTTGACTTTTTATTGACTCATTTTTCATGTTTAATTATTGATTTTGAATTTAATTTTGTATAGTTTTGTTCATACATTAGTGACAATGTTATCAACGTAACCACTTTGTAACTATTCATTATGTATTTGTCATTTCACATTATCAATAAATTTTGAAAAACCACCGCAACACCGTTAATTTTTGTCATTGTTTTTGGTTTGTTTTTCTTTGTTTGAATCTAGATTTTATTCAAAAGAAATAATTTCCAACACATGGAAAAAGTTTCTAAAAAAGACCTCATTTTCGATGGAAGTCTAATTTTCTTAAAAGATTGTTACCTTCTTTCAAAAACATATAGGGAAAACCAAATGAGCAGGGCTTATATACAACAACTTTGTCTTAAAGACAATAGACACCAACTGGGCTCTCTGTGTTCGTGGTGTGAAACGTGATGTCACAGCCGCCATGTTGAATCAATGAAACAAAAGTTTTGAATTTTGATTCATTTTTTCGTGTCATTTGACCCCAACAACCGATTGTTACATGTGCATAAGTGTTTCCTTTTGAGTGGATTGCCGCGGCGTTTTGATTGGTTCAGGTGAAAGCCATGTGAGTGTCCCGTGAATTTGTCTCACAGTGACACTCAGTTCCTGTTTGGTGCATCTTATGAATCACCAATGAAGTCTTGTTTTGCTCACACCAAAATTAACCCAACATTGGTAACCTATGTCAACTGAGCCTGGGTAACATTTGCTTGTTATATCCTGTTGCTCCCCTTTCACTCCTGAAAAGTTTCGGACGTTTTTTAGCTAATTTTTGCTTTTTCCCGCCACTTTTAGAGCATGCGAAAACCGTCTCTTCGTCATGTGTCGTGTCAGTCATCCGTTGTAATATCAAGAATTTTGGCGGGAAATATAATTGATTGACATTTTTTCGTTTCAATGTAACTAACTTTCTAACTTGTTCCGTCACTAATTTTGAATTTGTTTTATTCATTTTGTGTCAAGTAGAAAGACTTACATCGTTAATTATGAATGTTGGGGCCCTTTCAAGTGTCTCTACTGATGAATATATTCAAAGCCTAGTATCGTAGCTCACTACCGCTATGCCACTTGTCAACTTAGTCACATCCCAGAATGACCTAGTTTTTTTTTTTTTCATTTATCGTTCTTATTTTTAGCAACCTGACAAGTATTTGCTCGAATACCTGATGAGTTTGAGATCGTGGCGGCCATGTTGACGTTATTTTGGCGTCCCGTTATCAAGAGATATCTCCTTAGCTTTGTTTTTTTTGTGTGAACATGGATGCATGTCGCTTTTTCTTTCCCACCAGATTGAATCAAAAACTAAAGAAATTTTCAAATCATTCATCAAGGAATCTTATAATTTCTCATGTTCGATCACAAGCTACCACCTACTTTAATGCTTCCCCTTTATAAGCATGACCACCGGTGCATTTAGTAATCGCCGCTTTCCTCAACGTCCCTTGGGTTATCGATATTAATTGATAACTCGTGGTTAGTCGTGCGTAATTAGCATTATTGTGGATAAAAATCCTCTCATTGTAGATATGGAATCTTATGTGAACAACTATTGTGGTTGATCTTCAAATCAAGTTCCTACCTCCATTATTTGAGAACATTTTTATGTCCATCTAGTGGCGGCTAAATTGGTATTCATTTGATAATCGTTTTTTTAATGTGAAGCACTTTTTTGGCCACATGGGGTCGAAATGACTCTGTAACAGATTTGGGAAATAAAGTTTTAATTTTGTCCGTTATCGTCGCTGATAATGTTTGTGTATGTCTGGATTGGCTGTTTAGTGTATGTCTGCGTTCTTGGAACTGATACCGCTGATTTCGTACGAGTGGGAAACCACGGTACCCGACCTTTCAATGGCTTCCCATTCCAGGCACTATGATTGGATGCTTTACATGCCAGAAGATTTTTCCGATTTTCATTGGTTCATTGAGGAAGCCATTTGAAGGTCATGGTGGCGTTATGTTTTTTTACTCGCTCGAAACCTGCTCTTGTGACGAACAAAAAAATCGTCTTTCTTGTGTATTTTCCTTGTTACAAGTGTCAAGAGTCGTTTTCCCCCCAGCTCTGTTAACGTTCTGTACCTTCTTGTCTTCGTAGGTAAACTGTCTTAACAATGGGTAAACAAAATAGCAAACTTAAACCAGAAGAATTGGCTGACCTTAGAAACGCTACTCAGTTTAACGAGCAGGAGCTACAGGAATGGTACAAGGGATTCCTTAAAGACTGCCCGTCTGGACACCTGTCAGTAGAAGAATTTAAGAAGATCTATGGCAATTTTTTCCCCTACGGAGATGCGTCGAAGTTTGCTGAGCATGTCTTCCGCACTTTCGACCAAAATGGCGACGGCACGATTGACTTCCGAGAGTTCATCTGCGCTCTTTCAGTCACATCTCGTGGCAAATTAGAGCAGAAGCTGAAGTGGGCATTTAATATGTACGACCTTGATGGCAATGGATACATCTCGCGACAAGAGATGCTGGAGATCGTCAAAGCTATCTACAAAATGGTAGGATCTGTGATGAAGATGCCCGAAGACGAGAGCACACCGGAGAAACGAACCGACAAGATCTTCCGACAGATGGATAAAAATGTTGACGGTAAACTCTCGCTGGCCGAGTTCATCGAAGGAGCCAAGAGCGATCCTTCCATCGTCAGACTTCTTCAGTGCGACCAGTCTGCAGGGCCAGCCCAATAGATATAATATTCTTAATTCGCTGTAACAAGATGGCTACCACGTATTAGTTGACTTTGCTAACTTAGAGACAGATATATGTCATGAAGCATCGCGTTGTGTTTACCACTGACCTTATTCTCGAGTATATACACTTAAGCCTAACTTATGCCTGCCTACCTTACAATTTTAAAGTTCTTTGTATCTTGACAAATCATTGAGCGACACAAACGTGGTTGTTTCATTAGAGAAACAGTAGTGTAGACTTTCTTTTTACAACAAAAAAAGGTTATTATACTAACCAAAATAAAAAACATTTTTTTTTCTTTTTTTAACACGATGTTATTTGCATTGTTTGTAAGATGTTTTATTGCATGAATAGAATTATTACCATCTGTTGTTTACTGGACGTTCATCCTTTTGCTTGCAGCTATTTGAAATCTTTATTGAGTTGTCTTTATTAGGAAATAAATGTTGATATAAGTTATTTCATTGGTGTGTGATATTCGTGATTGAAAGGGAAACCTATTGTCTGTTTGATGACATTAACCAGGTTGCATTGCTGAGATAGAGGGCGCTGATTGGTCCAACCAGGTGCACTGCTGGGAAAGAGGGCGGTGATTGGTCCAACTAGGTTGCACTGGTAGTAGTTTGACAGTCAAATAAAGTTCTTGATTGATTGGGAGTGAGAGAGGGCGCAGATTGGTTCAACTTGCTCAATAGTATTTAATTTAAGCTTATGAAATATTGAATTCAAATATTTTTTAAAAGGAGATAAATACGGTCTAACCTTGTTACCATAAAAACGAGACTTGAACGTAAATTAATCCAGCACTATTTGAAACCATAAATCGTCCTTTTTCGATGTTATTATTGAGTTCTTGTGGCGCTTGCTGGTTCAAATATTCTGACAATTTCTAAACACAATCAAATATCCGGCCAGATCATTGGCAATATCAGTTCAACAATCAGATTGTTTTGCGGACATCCTGTACGTGTGTTAAATCGAGGCCATCTTGGAACCGCTGATCACCTGACAATTTCTGTCAGTAAACATCTATTTGTCATGCGCATTCGTAAGATCGTGAAAGCCATTGGTACTAAAATTGACAATTTTTTTATGGTTGTTGATCCTGGTTGCTTTTTATTCCCAAATGTGTGTCTTGTAGCGTGCCTTAGACCGCACACTGAGCTTTTAACGTGTCTTGCGGCAAGTGATATCAATTCTATACATAATGAATAATTCATTTGAAGATTGCTTTTGTCATTCAGGTGTTTATATCTCATGTGGTTAAGATGGTTCTGGCTGAGATTTTGGTACAAATCTATTTGAGAGCCATGCAGATGTGTGACTTAGGAATAAGAGTGGTTTTACATGTGGGAGGTCTATACATCGATCATTGACCTCTTAATTATTTGGACATACTTGATGGATGCTCGAAACATTAAGAATAACAAGATATAACGCGCAGAAAAGTTACAACAATTGAAGAATCTCAAAAATAGTGTGCGCACACGTTCTAGATTTTATATCGTCAAAAAATTTTTTTTTTTCACTTTGAAACGAAGTTCAAGAGCACTCGATAACTAGGTCAGACAAGCACTTAGCAGGGCGTGTTATTATTATTCATTTTATGGTCATTTGTCAATGATTTAATGACGTAGGGTCGTTTTATGTTTCTTTATTACACGATATTCTACTAACGATAGTAGAGTTAGTGCGCAGTGTTAGTTTTATTGAGCAATATTCTTAGTGACGAGTTACTTTACTTCAGTATTTCTACAGATTTGACTTTCGATGTGAAACAAATTGCGCGCACTATTATCCGATAATGATGCGCGCACTTGGTTAGTCGTATTGAGTAATAGTGTTATTACTACAAACAAGTTATTTTTCTCCAATATTTATACAGGTGGACTTTTTGTACAGATGTGAAACAAATTGCGCGCACTCCGCATAGGTTGTATGTACATAACAAAATCACCAAGCAGTGTCCTTATTGCACACAAAAGTTTATATTCCGTGCGCAAATTAATATTCGGTGCACTTTTTGTACAGATGTGAAACAAATTGCGCGCACTCCGCATAGGTTGTACTTACGCAACAACATCACCGAGCAGTGTCCTTATTGCACACAAAATTTTATCGTGATCATCCGTGCGCAAATTAATATTTGGTGCACTAAGCGACAGTCTAGGATATACACCACAGTAGGAGCAAACGGCTGCAATATTATAACTCATGCGCAACTCTCATTTTCATGTCCATAGCTTGGTGACGTAACAGAATTTTCCTCAACCTTGCCGGCATATTCACTGAAAACTGGTTTGAACTCTGTGACATGGATGACATGTAGCCATCTGCACATCCTTAACCCTTTTAAAGAATCCTGAATTTACTTGTAGTAAGGGTGTACTGTGGAAGTCATAAAAGCGCAAATTTTATGTCTATTATTTCATTTTTTTTCTTTCTGTCTTCTTTCAGAAAAACACTATAAATGGGTAAACAGAACAGCAAACTCAAACCTGAAATCCTTCAGGATCTCCGGGCTAATACCGAGTTTAATGAACAAGAACTACAGGAATGGTATAAAGGTTTCCTTAAAGACTGTCCGTCCGGGCACCTGACTGTAGAAGAATTTAAGAAGATCTATGGCAATTTTTTCCCCTACGGAGATGCGTCGAAGTTTGCTGAGCACGTTTTCCGCACGTTCGACAAGAACGGCGACGGCACGATTGACTTCCGAGAGTTCATCTGCGCTCTTTCAGTCACATCTCGTGGCAAATTAGAGCAGAAGCTGAAGTGGGCATTTAATATGTACGACCTTGATGGCAATGGATACATCTCGCGACAAGAGATGCTGGAGATCGTCAAAGCTATCTACAAAATGGTAGGATCTGTGATGAAGATGCCCGAAGACGAGAGCACACCGGAGAAACGAACCGACAAGATCTTCCGACAGATGGATAAAAACTTGGATGGTAAATTGTCAATGGACGAGTTCATCGAAGGAGCCAAGAGCGACCCTTCCATTGTACGATTACTGCAATGCGACCCATCCAGCGGTTCGGCTTCTTAGCTTTGTTTCATTTCTGGACAATTTCTTTTTTATGATAGGGAAACGCCCAGTGGTTCTGTCAGTATTGTTAAATACTATGGATTCATTGCTGTTATTCTCAGTTAGCTTCCTTGCTTCGTGCGTTATCTTAAAACAATGTTAGTATATTCCTGAGGTACGTTTCTTATAGTTAAGTTGTCGTTGTCGTTGTTGCCCCTGTCATTTTTGATTCCATGTCACTTTTATTCCACGTCTTTCATTTGCTAGGAAAGATATTAGAATTATCTAGTTTTGCAAGCTGATCTTGCTCCGCATCAATGCGGCATTATTCTGCTTGTGAATTACCACTGAATTGTTGCATATTATGAAATAGTTATAGAACATGTATAGGAAAAAAGAAGGTTCTCCAAAGGTTGGTCTATAGAGTATGTGAGTGTTTTACTTCAAGAGTTTTACTAGAACTCTTTTTTGGTCAGTCTGACTTGTTAATACTGATATCATCACGATGCTTATGTCTTGAATCAGTTATACTCGCCTTGATTTAGACTTTGTTCAGATTCTCCTACTACTTAAAGTGTTTCCCCCTCGTAAAGCTCACTCGCTCCAAAACATCAGCGGAGTGATGCAGCACTCGTGCGCATGTGCGTACGCTTCTCGAATTTGAAATTCTGTTGGAGCTGAAGCCATTGGTTCCAGTTTCAACCTTACCGCGCCCTGTTTTGTCCTGCTATGCTTATGGCAAGTATACAGGAAAAATCGCCAGAACGCACGCACGCACGCTGGTCACATCAAAAAGTATTGAACACTTAGAGACAATGAAATGCAACGTATATCTGCAACGTTTGGTTTGGACAAGTTTGAGTTTGGGACCCAAACGAGTGTAAAATTCCATGCTTCTGGTCCCACATGGATTAAATCTACAGAGAAGCTTAAGTTTAGATCAATGATTTCAGTCCACCAGACGTGGGAGGGCGAGTCCTTCCATGTTCGACTACTCTCGCGTGTGACAAAGTTGTCCTAAAGCTACGGACACATGGCGCAACATTGCGCGCAAGGTTGCAGCAATCGATGTTCCGAGCCATGTCAGACGACGCAATTTGTTGCACGCAATGGTGCTGAAGTAGAAAACGATCCCACTTCAGCAACCCTGCAACATTGTGCGCAATGTTACACCGTGTGTCGGCACCTTCATAGTAACAACTAGTATTAATAACTAGTATTAAATCGAATAAATGCTGTGCGTTTGATGAACATAGGGCAGGTTCAGTATGTTCTGTACAAAATCAGTCAAATCTATTATTAGAGTGTAGATGATTAAGTCAGTTGTTAGTGAAATATTTAACATAATTGTCCAATAAAACTACGAATAGACCCAAGTTTGCCTCCAAGTGTCGTTCATCACACAATTATGCCAGTTTATCTCTCTCAAAGTCATTGAGGGGCGCTAGGGATGCACAACCCAAAGTGTTTTGAACCTTTTTCTTTCGTTGAATTGATATTACCCTAGCTACGTCAATATTGGTTCAAACATTTTGTAATGTTTGGCGCGTTGAATATGTATTGCTATCTATAAGCACACCCCTTTGTTGAATTCACGTGCCTCATATATACCAACGTACCCCCATTCTAAGGGTGCAATATCACCTCAAAATATTCCTTTTTTTATCATGAGTTTATTGGCCAGTAGTTACTGATGGTTTTTTATACTATGCATCGCTTCAGACCCTGTTCCGGTTATAGGAGACCGCAATCTCAATTCATAAAGCCCTAGGTCTTGCAGGCTGGAGGCGGGATTAATGCTTCACTCCCCCCTCCCCTCCCCCTACTGGTTGGATTGTTTGTTCGTTCGATTCCCTTGCATTTTATTAAATCTCAGTTCAGCTAACCTCTCTGTTTTGCATCGAACTCAAGCTTCCCCGTTCCAAAACCATATATACAGGTCTACCTTACCCCCTCCCCTTCAGGTTAAAACTAGCGCCAGCAATAGCTAGTCCAGCGGGTTCTTCCATTAGTGTTCTTGCCGCCATTTTGTCAAAAGGTGCAAAAAGAACCGGAATAAAGTTCTGAAAAAAAAAATACAACCAATTCTACAATCACATTGACCTAACTTAACATGTTTTCGTCTGGCACAACTGCCTTTGGTGGTGGTACGACTAATTTCAGCGGGTTTGGTGGCGTTAGTGCGACTAATACTTTAGGATTAGGTAACCAGGATAACCCCATGAAAGACATCGAGGTCCAATCTCCACCTGATGATACAATCAGTGCTGTTCGATTCAGTCCTAAAGCTGATTTTCTCATCGCTTCATCTTGGGCTAACGATGTAAGTACACTTCTATCATTTCTAATTATCCTCCTCTAACTCTTAATAACAGAGCGCGTTTGATACGAAAAGCGAACAAACGTGGCTTGAAATGAAAGTGCTGAGTTAGCTTATTACTGATAAAAGTTTTCAAACATTGGTCTTGAGAATATTTCAAGTTTGTTAAAAACTAACATAGGATTAGTATTATTTGAACATAATGACAAAGGTACTTAAGAAGAAAGAGTCCTAAAAGTATATAATATATTGATTATCTTTTTCATGTAAAATCTCATCTAAATCCTGTCGATAAACATGCAGAATGTACTAATTTAACAGATTGTCTAATTTTACCTCTAACTGTTCTGATAGGTTCGTTGTTGGGAAGTCAAAGAAAATGGCCAAACCATCCCTAAAGCACAAAAGACACACTCAGGACCAATATTAGACTGTGCTTGGCATAATGTAAGAAAAGTTTACAGGGAAAGTTATTGAAGGATAAACAGGCAATAATAAGCCGTAGATTGATCTTCATAGGGATTAAAAAGTGGTAAACATTTGAGATAAAATCTTAATAAAAACAATGATAGTCCTTTCACAGTCAGGTATGTAGCTTGAAAGGTAGCCATGCCTTTGCATTGAAGACATGAGTTGATCTTGCAGTGATAGAGACATGGGAATAATTGTCCAAGGTCCCTATCATTGCTAGCTCACCCTTGGTCTTGCTTCAATGCCAAGGCATGGCAACCTTTCAACATGGCACAGGGAACTATGAGGCACGGCTATGTTTCTAGATGGTGCAGGGAACTGTGAAGGGGACTATTGAAACAGAAACTTGATGAAGCAGTACACAAAAAGGGACATGTTGCAAGGATGCATGTATAACAGGCTGTATCAAATACCTTTGTGTGTACCAAACAATTTCATTTAAAAATAATCACCAAACAGAAGCTTGGGCTTCCTCTGGAATGGGTGGTTCTTATGGCAAGAAAGAATGATCTTGCAGCTGGAATCAAATTTGGTCAAACACTCAGTATCATCGTATTGTGGCATTAATTACTGTGATGGTGTTGTGTCCTAGCATTGTGATTGGTTGTTACTTGGCGAAGCTTGTTCAGTTCTGTAATAAGATTCTTACTCTATCTGTTTTTCTTATTTCTTGTATTTTAGGATGGCACTAAAGTATTTACAGCTTCAACAGACAAACAGTGTAAAATGTGGGACCTTAACTCTAACCAAGACATACAAGTTGCACAGGTATTATATCTTCTTCTCATCTTACAGTAGGAAGAGGTATATTTATGATTAGAGCTGTAGGTCTAATACATTACAAGTCACTAACACAGGAAAGAAAGAGGTTTTGCAGAGAGATTTGCTGACAAATTCATGTTTTACAAAGTGAAGTCCTAAGGGTAGTGGGCTCACAGGGCTCAAAATAACAGCTGGTCAATGTCCGGCCAAATTTGGTACTTGACCCGTCAAATACAGTTTTGAATGGACATGTTGACCGGTCATATTTGAAAATTCTTTGTTTGGTAACGCAGGTTAATTTTCAGGGAGCCAAGAGCTGATGTGCACCTGCAAAGTGTACAAAAATCAGCAGTAACTCTTAAGTCGCCAACAATGGTGATTGAGGCTATCAAACACACGTGTTTGCAGACCTTTCCACAGTGAAAATTATTGATTCAATTAAAATGACCATTGGTTGATTATTAATCATTTTTGACTGTCCAAAAATTGGCAATGACTGGTCAAAAATGTATTTGGTCAGACATCTTGACCGGCATATGACTGGCCATTATTTTGAGCCCTGTAACATAATACCCAAGAGCTGTTTTTCATTTGTTTATTTTTCTTTGATGATGCAGCATGAAGGCCCTGTTAGAACATGTCACTGGGTACAAGCACCAAACTATAACTGCCTCATGACGGGAAGCTGGGATAAAACCCTAAAGTTCTGGGATCTGAGGTCGTCAAACCCCATACTAACTTTACAGCTACCTGAAAGGTGTTATTGTGCTGATGTTGTATACCCCATGGCTATTGTCGGCACTGCACAAAGAGGGATAATCTGTTATCAGCTTGAAAACCAACCATCTGAATACAAGGTAGATCTTAATCACAGTTTAACAGGGTGTTAAGAGACAGGAAGGTCTACTGGATCAGACTTGATGCCAGTTTATGAGAATTGGCTCAAGGCATACAGTCGCTGATGCAAGGATGGCAGAGGCAGGGGGCATTTTTTTTACCTTTTACATCTCTTAAGATTTCTAATCTTAGCCCACCCACCAGCCCCACCACGACTTTCCCCTCTAATTTGCATTCTAGCTCTTACTTTAAAATGTGCTCCGATGTCCCTGTTGTGCTTTTAGGCAAAGCACTTACTTCTTACACTGTGTACAACTGTGAGAAGGGGCACATACCCCTAAGTTTTGATCAATTCTATTTTTTGTACAGTGGAATTTTACTCTTGAAAATTTTATCTTTATCTTTCTGGGGGAATTTTTCAGGACTTTAGCTTTTCTACCTGTTATATATTCTGTTCCAGGCATTATACCGTAGTTTGATTAATAATTGATCTCTTGAGATTTGTTTTCAAAACTCTACAAATTGAATTCCACTAACTGTGTTGATTATTCTATTTTCTAGAGAATCGAATCCCCCTTAAAGTATCAGGTTAGTTATAACATTTATTAATAATATAATCATATTAAAAAGTATGTCTGAAAAATCCAGAAAGCAAGCCTGCTTAATTCACTGCACCTGATGTTTCACTGGTTTTTAGGTGCTTTAGTGTGTTAGGACATACCGTAGAGGCTGTCAAAAACATTTTTGGGGTTATATTGTCTTGGGAAATTAAGTAGGGGTATTACATTTTTGTTGTTGAAAATATAGTGCTATGGCAAAACACAAGGTGAAGGCCAAAGATTTCTGAAATTTTCGCCCAGGATTTGGGGGAAGGGGTCAGGGTAAGACATGTTTTAAGGAAACCAGGTTTTAGCTACACTCCTTCCCCTCCATTGGGCTAAGAAATGTTATACTCTTAACTTAATATAATAAAAAACTCCTATCAGCTCCTGGTAGACCAGCTACTAGCTGAAGGAACACTGATGTTCAGAAAAGGCCTTTACCCTTCTAGTTTTTTTGACTGCTGTAGGAATAGTTTTGTAAATCATAAGAATTCATGTTATATTTGGTATTACATATATATTAATTAATTGCTTATGAATTTTATTTCTAAAGAACCGGTGCGTGAGTATCTTCAAGGATCCTAAGAAAAATGGCCAGCCAGTTGGATTTGCCTTGGGATCAGTTGAAGGAAGAGTTGCGATCCACTTTATTCAGCCACAAAACCCGTAAGTCAGTTTTTTGTTTTTTCATTTGTTCCTTCATTCCTCTGTTCGTTCGTTCATTCACCCATTCAATCATTCCTTCATTCACCCAGGCATGCACGCATGCACCTATACATCCATCCATCCACCCATTCATTTATTCATTTATTCATTCATTCATTTTTCTTTCATTCATTCGTTCATACATTCATTCATTCATTCAAGGCAGATGATGATCAGCATGATAAGACTTGGAACATTTCTTATTATTTTTCAGGAAAGATAACTTCACATTTAAGTGTCACAGATCAAATGGGACTGCAGCAAGTAATATACAAGACATATATGCAGTAAGTAGGAGGGTTATTTGTTGTTTCTGTCGTTATACTTAGAATAGGACACTACCTACTATGGAGAACCTATTCCTCTGAAACTTACTGCAACTGCTTGACATGCATTCCAATTATAATGATGAAAATGATAGTGATGATGGTGATGATGGTGATGAAAATGATAATGATGGTGGTGATATGATGATGATGGTGGTGGTGATGCTGATGGCAATGATGATTGAGTTTGGAGGTAATTGTCAGGATGCTGATGATAACAGTGATGCTAATGGTAAAGATAAATTATAATGATGAGGAGAAGGGAGATGATGTTGACAGGGCTCGAAATAATGGCCGGAAATACACAGGACAAGATGTCCTTCCAAATACATTTTTGGAAGGTCATTATCGATTTTTGAAAGGTCAAAAACTGTGAATAATTAACGGTAATTTTCTTTGAATTTATAGGTTTTTTTCCCGTGGAGAGGTCTGCAATTATTCAAACTATAAAATTTTTATTTTTTTTTCAAAATTGTGCCTTTAAGCTTTAGACTTACTTGATACTTTTTGTTCCTGATGTGCAAGTATTTGTAGCGCTTTTTCTGTTACAGCAGAAGTTACAACATTTCTAAACGTCCATTGTAATGTACACTCAAACAATCGTCTGCCATTTTTGTTTTAGCCTTGTTTCTATGCAAAACCTCGTTTTAATGCTGATGACTCTGATCACACAAATTCAGCGAGCCTCAACGCATGCGCAGCAAGCACAACACAGGAATCCCAACTAAAAGTTAAACAGGCCGTCCACAAAAAATCGCCATGACACGTAACAACCAACACGTATAAAATCAACCAGAAACTCTTCAATCGCTTTTAATTTATTTATTTCAAAAGGGAAGTTAGAAATATGATTAAGTTTGCATAAGATTCATTCAATAATTAAATTGGGAAGTCATTTTTTTCTCTCTCAAAATATGGCCGGTCAATTTGTCCTTTCAAAATCCGATTTGGCCGGTCATTAAGCAAATTTGGAAGGACATTGTCCCTTGACCTGCCGTTATTTCGAGCCCTGTGTTGATGATGACAATGATGATAATGATGGTGGTGGGGATGATTATGATTAACATGATAAACAATAGGAGGAGGAGGAGGAGGAGGAGGAGGAGGAGTAGTACTACTACTACTACTCAGCATAGTAATCAGCGTGTTACAGTAGTAGTTACTTATTGTTCATAGTAATCAATATCAAAAGTTTAACTTGCCTTTTTTCATAGGTGAACTACATTGCTTTCCATCCTGTACATTTCTGTCTTCTTTCCACTGTTGGTTCTGATGGAAAATTCAGTTTTTGGGACAAGGATGCTCGCACTAAACTTAAGGTACATTCTCATCAACAATAGTCTAGATTTGATTGAAGACCTTGTTCATTGGGAATTAAGAAAGGTAATGGCCCAAGGAGAGAAAGCATAAGATGGGTTTGGGGGTTACAACCCCAAGTCCTCAATGAAAATTTTGTTTATTCCAAAGATTTTACTTTGAAATGAATTTTGTACTACTATGCACTTCTACTTCCAATCACTATGATTTTTTTTAAAGATGCAAGCTCACACTCCCTACAGCTAATGTAAAGATCTTGTTCTATTTTACCCACTTATAGTGTTCTGAAACTGCCAAGGGGTGATGGCTCTAGAGACACCCAATCTCCCATCCCTAGATTTACCCTTTCAAATCTCAGACATCATATTGAATGTTGTGTTATGTTTGTGTGTTACAGACCTCAGATCAGCTCAGCCTTCCTATTACCAGCTGTTGTTTCAATTCAAAGGGGAATATATTTGCCTATGCATCTGGATATGACTGGTCAAAGGTAGGATATTAATAGATCTCTTCAGATAGGGTATAATACTCTCCTGTTTTAGACCATTGGTAACACATGAGAATATATCAATATGGGTGTGACTCAAACAAAGGATCTGATGATATGTGGTGATCCTGTATGTTATGACCAGCCAATACAATCAGCCAACTGTTGGCAATTATCAGCCTAATTCTGCCTAAAACCAGAATTGTCTAATATTTGAAAGGAACCAATTCAGCAATAGACCTCTGGTCTGAAATTCCCCATTCATTCATTCATGACATTCCCTTGAGAAATGTTCTTTATTAAAATATTTACACTTGAAAGAATCAACTCCCGAGAGTGGCATCACATGGTCTAAAACGGGCAAACAAACAACGAGGCTAAAGAGGTCTATTCCCACTCTCAATTTGGAAGACAGTAGAACAGAATTATAATATGTATACAGAGATAACATTATAGTTTGAATAGACCGTTTTTAGCTTGGGGGGTTTGTTGTACCATTTCAGACCACGTGTCATTCTCATGGAAATAATATTCTTTGTTTGAGGTGTATCCATATTCATGTGTCTCCTCATGCGCAACCGTTATACAAAGAAATTATACTCTAGGGAATGACATGTGGTCTGAAATGGGACAACAAACCACCCAAGCTCTTTATTCTTAACATGTTTTCTCTTTCACCAGGGACATGAATACTACAACCCTCAAGTCAAACCAAAAATATTCCTACGGAGTTGTGCAGAAGAGCTCAAGCCCAGGAAAGGAAAATAAAGCATAACAAGCGAAACATAAACACAAAGGACACTAATATGGCACAAAGCATTCACCATAGGAAGCCCAACAATACTGTTTGGCCAAGAATTGAGACAACATGTGAATGAAAATTGCTTATTTAAAATCACAAAGCAAAAACAGATGTCTTTGGAACTGATAGTAATGATGAGATACTGGACTACCAGACCTCTTACCACTATTTCCATTGCCACATGGTGTGTGAGACAACAGGCATGACAGGGAAATTGGTCAATACACTGCTGTCAATCAAACAATTTGTTTGGCACCTTTACATACTCAGATTGAAGGCAGTGCATTGCCCTATTTCCATGTTGTGACTGTTGTCTCCTTCAGCGGGTAGCAATGAAAACAATTCCCCCCAGTTTAGATCTGGGCTTGCACGATTACTGTTGAAATGTTTGGTATTTAGCTGAGCATGTAATTCTGAAGTTCAAACAAGAGGCAACATAATGTGATATCAATTAGCCCTTTGCCCTCAATGGAAAAAGATTGAGGAGATCAATTAAATAGGGCAAAAATGTAAAGAGGAAAGAAAAAGTTTTTTTTCTGTATCTACTGTAATATAAGAGAATCATATTTGGTAGTATTTTGTAGAAACAGTTCACTTTCATAGTTATTTTAGAAAATAATCTAAACAAATCAAACCTAATTTTTTTACCTGAAAATGTAAAAATATACACACACAGAACCTGATGACATCAAAGAAGACTGCCTTGTCTTAAATGTACGGCTCATGTAAAGTTCATTGACCTTAGTCATCTTAATTTCGTTTCTTGTTGCACTGACAAAAATATAAGAAAAAAACCAAAACTATTGTGTAATAAAGATTCTCTAATAAATTCTTGTGATGACTAGAGGGGTGTGGCTTGTTCTTGTATCCAGCATGTAATATCTAATTGCACTAATTCTGTGCAGTTACCTTTCTTTTACTTTTCGCATACTTCTAATAAAAGAACTACCTTTTCATGTTAGACGGTTAAACGTCTTAGTTTTAGTGGAGAAAATGGTGGCATTGTGCCTGAGCGAAGACTGTAGCTGATAAGAATGATGGTAGCTGATGGTCGTGTAGAGCAGTTATCGATTTCAAGGGGTATAATCATGTTAGAGAGGTAATTGAAAATGAAAAGGAGTTAAGTTGTTTAAGAAGTGTTCGTAAGACAAAAGCAAATTCCCAATATTTTACTTTGACCTGCACACATCTTTAAAAATCTAGTTTTTCAAAAAAGATACTGAAGCCAGGATTATAAGGTACTGAAGCTAGAAAAATCCAGAGAAAAATCCAGAAAAATCCAGAGACCGTGCACGTGCGCCCGAAGATGGCCTTTTGGCCTGGGTGTTGGCCGATCGAAACATCTACATTATTTCACTATTCCAAACTTGTACAGAATATTTCAGCATGATTGCATTCTCTCTCCCTGTACGTAGGTTTTTCTGTTCGTACGTCTATTATAACATCCGTCCGTCTTACCTTTACATCTACCTATAAAAACTGTCTGTCTGTCCAGTGGAGGATTCAGGGAACGTTACCCCTTAATTCTAATATCAGTATCTGGATCTCCCATTCCTTTGATGATTCTCTTTAAATACCTTCAGTATCTTGACTAATCTCTCAGTTGACTTTAATACACCACGGTCGGCCTGTTCTTTTGTGTGGATGTCGGCATCAATCAGTGTCTGTCCGTCCATGTGGTTTTCTAGCCTGTCTGTCTCTCCACGGGCTCTCCACGTCGATACCTCAGCGTCTATCCGTCTGCTCCTCCGTCCATATCGGTGCTTGGATCTCCGTCTTAGTCTGCCAATCCATCTGCGTCATCTGTGTAGATCTGTCTGTCTGTCCGATCATTCGTCTGTCTGTCTGTTCATATGGTATCTTAGATATTGTCACTAACTCAGTTACTAAGAAAGCTAACACCGAAACCGTAGGGTTTGAGAGGTAGGTGTTCAAAAATTAAAAACATTTTGCTGAGTCAATCGAGTGAGCGCCTTTAATCTGAAGTACTAGAACCGGAAACAATTAATAGCTAAGAAGGGTTCTTACTACTACTTTTATATTAGATGTTGAAAAAATAAAAGTAACCTCGAACAATAGCCCCACCCACTTCGTTCTTCTCAGGAATGCTTTGATGATTTTATTCTTTTTCACGCTATCTTGAACCTGCCTTTAATTTGGTTCGGACTGAGAGTTTCATCTTTCACATTTTATCTGTGTTTTATAATTCATATCGATCCCAATTAGACAATAGAGTCACTTCTAAAGAATGAGCCTCACTGATACAGAACCGGAAGGGTTTTGTCAGTATTTCACCATGCGCTTTTCTAAGGTCAAAAATCCAAAGAAAATCTAAAAAATGTCATCGTCAGCAAAAATAAGACAAGAAGGCCGAAGACTTTTCACCCTAGAGTCTACTTACTAGAAGAGACTGTGGTATTGGCTTTTTTTTATTAATGCATTTTTGTGTTTTCAGAAGCTAATTATTTTTGGAGGGGGTAGGCAGTCAGATCCGCCATCTTAGGATCTTGGGGCATGATACTAGATCACGTGATTTCCGAGTACCTCCTATCCGACTCTCAGCCTCTCTCAGCCATGTTTGTAAGTAATGTCAACATCACTCGTAGTTGAACAGTTCATTAGCAAAAGAAGGCCTGAAATTATCCTCAGGAGCTCCTGATGTTTTTACTTCAGGACATTTGGCTGGTGGGAGAGTGATACTTTACGCTAGCGAGGTGCCTTTTTGCAGGAGTTTATTTAGAAGCGCTGTGGCTTTGGACAAGCCAAGATGGAACTCGAGAAAAAGAGGATGGAAACCCTGGATAAAAACGTTAAAAATCCAAGGAGTGAGCTCTATATCGATGGACTTTTGGTTAGTTTAAGGACTCATTGGTTGTATAGTTTTATCACAGTACCCAAGAACTTAAAATTAATTTTGAATTGTTGGCTTTTAGGATGGAATTGAAGCACTCGTCAACGATTGCAACTTCCCTCAGATACGACGCAACAAGAATGTAGAGAACTTTTTGCAAAGATGTAAGCGCCGTCTTCTCGCTTGTTGTTTGTTTGTTATCTGTGCTAACGGTACTTTCTAGCTATTCTCTGATGGTATTTTGTTGTCTTTGTAGACGAGGGACCGTCTAAAACTATCCAAGATAACAGATTACGGTCCAGCGACTTCAAGATTCTCAAAGTTATAGGCCGAGGAGCTTTTGGTGAAGTACAACTTGTACGTTTGATAGCCGTTACATTTATTTGCTATCTCCCCTAAATCCTTTCTTTCGTGTTATTTACTTGTTATTTAAGGCTTAGACCTCTCGGTAACTCTCTAATTGAGGCAATATTTCTATACTTTGCTTTAATTTCCTTGTTCATATTTTAGTTGTTGTGACTTTGAGACAAGATAACGAAACGACACGACTATAACCATTACTGATACACGTTCTTCAAGTTATATTGCTTTGCTATTCTTTACACACTTCTCTTCTATGACATCCAATAACTTAATATTTTCTATCTTATCAATGTAGGTACGCCTGAAACACTCCGATAAAGTCTACGCCATGAAACTTTTGAGCAAGTTCGAAATGGTAAGACGTGGTTAAATTCTTGTGTCACATCACCCAAACTCGCTAAAAAGCAAAGGTCACTCGAATCTATCCTACAGTCATTACCAAATAAACGACAAATTCACAGCTTATACGTGTCCTTAAAGCTTGTTTATTTGAATTATAATTCCGTAGTTCTTTTTTTGTTATTTAAAAAACTCGTGTATATCGTATCTCGGAATGATTCTCAACTCATAATGGGCCAGATTTTTTATCTCAGATCTTTTAACTCGCTATTCAGAATCACTTTAGGTGTTCACATCAGGGATCTAAGACCTCCTTCAAAACTAGATTCTTTTGCGTTTGAATTTCAAATATTTAGATCAAACGTATTGATAGTTTTGTTTTTTATTGTATTCTTTCACTCTATAGAGGAAGAAATTAGTACGTTGTACGTTTTATATTAGCCATACTTTTCAACAGATTATCATATCTTTCCTATAAACTTAATCACCATTAATACTCAAGCTTTGTCGAACAGGTTAAAGACGACCAAAAATACCCCCATATCTATAAACATATGATTCCATTGCTCCTCTAGTTACTGTCAATGATCTTGGTATTTTCAAAGTTTAGAGAATTACACTTGTCTTGCTTCAAAATATAATTACTTAACTAAGATTCTGAGAAGCCATACTCAACATGTCTAACCTACATGTCTGTTTTGAAATAATCCTTGTAAGTCTTGGCTAAAAACAGTATATGACATTGCTGATCACTAGACAGCTGGATGTCTGGAATCTTTAACAAAACAAACTGACAAATCTCTTGTATGTTTTGTAAAAACCTGTTGAACAAATTAAGTTCATACCCAGAGATGCTTCACTGGATTATATAATTAATTATTACTGACAAAAGAGTTTTTTCATTTTGTTGATTACCTGCCTATGCCTCCAAAATATTATCAGTTTGGTATCCCCCAGTTTGAATAAATAACTAAGTATATACTTTTATGGTGTCAGTGTAAATATATAATTGAGTATGTTGTTTGGTTTCTGTTGTTTTAATGGGATATGAAAAGGTTATAGTTATAAGTCATTCAAATGCTAAGGACATTTAACCATTATTTCCTTTATAAAGAATAATGCTGTATTGGAAGAATTATAGGTACCAGGTGTACAGCCGGCTTGTATTGGCTATTGCAGGATACCAGGAATAACTCGACATGTTTACAAGAATTAACATGTTTTGATGCTTTCTTCTTTAAAGATTAAAAGGTCTGATTCTGCCTTCTTTTGGGAAGAACGAGAAATTATGGCACATTCAAACAGTGAATGGATTGTCAAGGTAAATATCTATCTATACTGTTACTTTTTCACTATTATTTTATAACCCTAATGCCTGGACAAGGTGGTGAAACAATAACATGACAACAAAAAGAGATAAGGAAGGTCAAAGCAAATCACCAACATATCTAACATGTTATGACAAGAACCAGTAATAAGGATATCTTTATGTACATGTGATTATAGGACTAAACATCACACCATTCCATGTAAGCAGAAACTGGAGAGTATATAATTTCATTGTCAAAGTGTCATGTCATTGCTTATTCCTTTGTATGATGTGTATTAAGTCAAAATCAAGTTGGCTGATATCGAGACAAAAGTTACTTGGCTCGATTTGTAATAAAACATCTGTCTTAATAAGACAACACATGAGTTTAGAGTTGTACACAATAGAATTTTGAATGTCATTATAGTATGTGTGAGTGAAAAAAGGCCAAATTGGAAACAGAATTGATAATAAATTTGTTTATCTACTATTGTGATAAAAGATTAAGTATTATCCTTGATGTGGTTGGGTGGTATTAACAGCTGTGAATCTGTTAAGTATCCCAAGGTCTAGACTTCAGTTGAAGCAATATAAGGGTGGCCTAGAATATTGTTGACTGAGAAACAAAAAATAACCTACAATTTTCAATTTAGCATCATGTTTGCATAACAACTATAATATGGGAATTGAATTTGGGTTCCCAGGTGATAATTAAGGCACCCTTACCCCCCTCAGGCAGCAGTGTCAATGGAAGACAAAAACTAAAGGAATAAATTAACTTAATAGTTCATAGCCTCTCTCTGAGTCTTCTCTAGAAAGTAACGCTTCTGGGGGACTATTTAGAATTCTCTCCACCCTCTCTTTGTACAAAGTACTCTATTTATGTGTATTTCAAGCCAAAGTTACATAGATTGGAAATACATCAAAACAGGAGTTAGTGTATAATTATGTACTTGTCTGGTAGTGTCATTTATTGAAGCACAGGTGGCAGTGTGAGCTTGCCTCGTATCAATATAACTGGGATCATTTCCCTAGCTCATTGTTTTTACTGTTTAGTAGAATTGCTTACTGATTCTCTCCTGTATTTCCAGGGTTTTTCTCCAGGTTTCCTCCCTCTAAATAATAAACATTTCTCAATTCCAGTTGCATGAAGAGCCCTTGAAATACCAACACTAGTTCCTTTTTGATGTGATTTTTGATCCACTGAAGAACATAATATTCATTTAGTGTGTATTTCCCTTAACAGCTCCATTATGCCTTCCAAGATGATAAATACTTATACATGGTTATGGACTATATGGCAGGTATGTATAGGTCAGGATTGAATGGTGCGCTAGTATTGTCCCATCCAAATCTTTGGACTTTAGGGTATGCATAACTTTGTATATAAAAATGTTCAGCCACCCTGGAGGTGGGGGCTTGGAGGAGCTTAGCCCCACGCGTTTTTAGCCAAAAATGTTTTTATAACTGTTATGAGTTGCCTCAAGCTTTGAGATGTCTTTAATGCAAAAATATGTTACAATTGCCCCTTAAAACTATGGCACTGGAAATGGCATTTCCAAGAGCCCCAATTTCCAAATTTTTAGAGAGGTGGGAGCATTCCCTCAGACTACCAAAGATTAATTAGCCCCACACTCAAAAATATTCTCCACAGTTCGTGATGATGAAATTATCTTTCATTTAGGTGGAGATCTTGTTAACCTGATGAGTAACTATGAAATCCCTGAAAAGTGGGCAAAGTTCTACTGTGCAGAGGTTGTGTTGGCTCTTGATGCCATTCATTCTATGGGATTCATTCACAGGTATTGTGCTGGCTATAAATGAGTTGATTCCAGTTCGAATAGACAATAGCCCTTATTACTTTGGGTGTAAAGTTTTCTTATTTCTGAATCAGAAGTTATGTGTCATCCTCTCAAGATTAGAGTTTGTTTGAGTTTCACATATATTATTAATGTATTTTCCCAAGCACTACCATCAAGCAAAGAAACAATACTCAAGGAAATGACACATGATCTGAAATGGGAAAACATAATAGACCCAGAAGTAAAGAGGCATATTAGACCTCTTATCCTCATGTGCTACAATAAGTCCAATAGCCAATTGGCTGCTAATTACATGTCTGGCTGTTAAATAGAAGATTTTGTTATCTGCGTGTTAATTAAAATCTGACTTATATTTGAATTTTTTATTTATCAGAGATGTCAAACCAGATAACATGTTACTTGACCAGGAAGGACACTTGAAATTAGCTGACTTTGGAACTTGTATGCGAATGGATAGGGTAAGCTCTGGCTATAAAGTCTGAAATAGACGATATATATTATAAGAAAAATCATGAAATTGATATAATAACGGGGGTGGCTGGCAGGCGACTTTGCTTGTTTATGGGTTTTATTATGGTCACTTGATAACCGATGGTGTTTATGTGGTTTAGGATGGCATGGTAAGATCTGACACAGCTGTTGGCACACCAGATTATATATCACCTGAGGTAAGTAGGTTAATGATGTGTATTATTAGTAGCCTATTATAGTAAGAAACTGGTTCCAACTGCTATATAGCATGGTCAGTTTTCTTATTACTTTGTGTGGGTAAAGTTAGACAACTTTTAAAAACTTCCAATTTTTGTAAAAGAGAGATAGAGAAAGAGAGAGAAAGAGAGAGAAAGAGAAATTATTGACTTGACTTAAAACTGAAATTAAATTGTAATGGAAAAAGTGTATTTATTAGCATATTTTATATAAACAGAAAACTTCCCATAATTAAGTTGTTGTGTTGAAGAGTATAGACCCTTGCAGCACTTCAGAATAAAGCTAAATTTTCAAGGGCAAATTACAATATTTAGGTTTCCAATTCTCATGAGATTGAAATTCTTTTGTTTTGTCCCCCAAATTGAGCTGCTTTGACAATCTATTGCTTTCAAAAAGAGCTAATAAATTAGAGCATATATAATATAGACTAACTCTACGCTAATACTGTATTTATATGTACAGGTATTGAAATCCCAAGGAGGTGAAGGACATTATGGAAGAGAGTGTGACTGGTGGAGTGTTGGTGTCTTTTTGTATGAAATGCTTGTTGGTAAGTACATTATTAGCCCGGGGGGGGGGGGGGACTCCCTTATAAAAGGGGGCGGGGGTCCTCATCGGAAATTTTGAAAATGACCCCTAAAAGGGACCTGTATTTTGAGATGATGGGCGTGGCAGTGATGAAATTTCACCCCTAAGAGGGACCAATCAATAAGTGACACAATCCAAAAATGGGATTAAAATAAAAATCAATCTTTGAAAAGAAGCATTGTTGCTGATCTTACACCCTAAGCGGGACCACAAAACTCAGCTAGTGGGCATTCTCGTCATTATCACCCTAAGCGGGACCAAAACACTGATTTCAAACCCTAAAAGGGACGACGAGGACCCCCGCCCCCTTTTATAAGGGAGTCCCCCCCCCCCAGGATTATTAGTACCCTTTCCTCTAATTATTTTTATGATAATAAATTGGTTCTTCAATCTTGAGTTTTTTTTTACATGTATTTTGCCAATATTATTTATTCTGGTTTTCATTTTTAAGTCTTTGTTCTGAAAGTTGTCAAGATTGGACAATCCACACTTTAGTTCCTTGTTGGATTCTTGCCATAATGATAACTTAATCAAGCTGTCATATATATATATATCTTGATAAAAAGAAGAGCCTGAATTATGTCATTATTAATATATATGCGTGGGCTTATGTGATCTTAAGGACAAATGTATCTATTTACCTAGATTATATTATGAAAAATTAATATAACCACAAATGAATAAAGATAAAAACCAAAATCTCTGGTTTCAGTTTCCAAATCACCCTGCTTTCTAAATTGATTTTTTTAACCAATAGAGAATTTTTGTTTTTTTTAATACTTTCCTTTTCTTTTTCTATTTTTAGGTGACACACCATTTTATGCAGATTCCCTGGTTGGAACATATGGTAAGGATTTTGCTATAAATAATATCACTCTCGATTTCTATCGGCTTTGATAGTTGACTCGGGGCTGGAGCCCCTCGTCAACTATCAGCCGATAGAAATCTCGAGTTCGTCTTCTAATTGTTAATTAGTACTTTTTGTATTTGTATTATTTTATTACTTTTTTATTTATATTATATTGTGTAGTTCAAAAAAAATTTTCCATACCCTGCTAAGGAGGATATTTGAAAAAGGATTCTCCAACCCCTCTGGAATTTCCAATTTCCTTTCATAGAAACCTGTAATTTTGTTTTTCGTCTGACCCTCAATCCTCTGGGAATTTTCCATTTCCTCCATGATGGGGTATGGATATTTTTTGGAACCGCGCAGTTTGTCTTGACATTAAGCCCAAGAGTGAGCTGCTCATTGAGGGTATCTTTGTTAAGTACTAAATGTAAATTAAACTAACTATCAAATCAAATCTGAATGGAATGATTCTCTCTCTTTTCAGGAAAAATTATGGATCACAAGAACTCCTTACAGTTTCCTGACGATATTGAGATGTCAGGACAGGCCAAGAGTCTTATCAAGGCATTCCTTACAGACAGGTACTTATGAGCAGTTTGCATTATTCATTCACAATGGTATCAATAACAAAAGAAAATGCTGAGTCATAAGATAAAATGACAAAAGAAAACAATGAAGCATTTATGTTTTAAATGGGGGAAGGATCATCCATTTTGATGTAGCCAGAAATCAGGATGGGGCATTGCTTCTGAAGAAGACTTAACGAAATGAGAAGGGTCATAGTATTTATGAAACCTATAGAGGCTTTGCACCATCACGTGATCAGGCAGCCAGACAGGAAAAATTGAATCTGGTCTTATCTGATTTACATTAGAAAGAATTCAGTTTCCCAGGGGGAAAAAGACTCTATTATAATAATTGTGCCTCGTTTCATGGCTGCCATCACACGATGGTGCAATTAGCCTGTATAGATTTTATCAAGGGAAGGGTGTCAACTTTATTGCAGTATCAGTCCATGTAGATTCTTGTGGCCCTTTTCCCTTCGTTCTCCCTAACAAATATTACACATATTTGTTCAATCCAGCAAACAGTATGTAGTGTCAGCCTGATTGAAGTCCTGACCCTAGAATCCCTTAACATGTATGTAACAATGATCTTGTTTCAGGGCACAGAGGCTTGGTATGACTGGTATACATGAAATTAAAGCCCATAAATTCTTTAAAAATAATGACTGGGAGTGGGACATCATAAGAGAAGGTAGTTTGGATGTTGTTTTTTTTTGCTTCTAAATTTAAACTTGATTTTATTGATTATCATATTATACACCAATTCCAAACATGGCAGACACAAATGGATGGCCTGCAGGAGGCAAAAACGAGTTAGTCTTACCTGATGTGTGATCTATGTGTTTTTTAAGTCACCATTTACTGGTGTTTACATCCATTAAGAATTCTTTTTACGCTCCTAAGGGGGAAAACCAGCTTTCCACAGATTACAGACGACTGACTAGCCTCATTTCACCTCCTCGATCCAGTCAGTCTGTGTGTCCACCTTGTTTGGGATCAATGTATAAGTTTACATAAGTTTAGAATTTCAAAAAGTATGCAGATTTTTTTCAGTTAGAAAACTGAAAAAGTCTACAGTTCTGGATATAACAAATAAAGCCATAAACTACTAATTAAGATTAAATAAAATAATGATGTTTTTCCCCTGATTTCGCCTCCATTAGCTATTCCTCCTGTTGTCCCTGAACTTAGAGGTGATGATGATACTTCAAATTTTGATGACATCCCTGATCCTGATGCAGGAGAAGAGTTCTTTCCAGTTCCCAAGGTTTGCATAACTTGATTATCTCTATCAAGGGGGAGGATTTGTGATTATAGGTCTTACTATGTCATGTACATTTTGTTTTGTTTCATTGAAAAACAGCGTTTGTGCAAATAATGATTAATTGTTTTGCTTTTATCAGGCTTTTGCTGGAAACCATTTACCATTCATTGGATTCACCTTTTCTAAAGAAAATAGGTAAAAACATATTTGTACATTTCTTACATTTCTACTTTGACCTATTAAGAACTTCCTTTAAACTAATCAATTTTATATACCACATACCAGTGTGCCTTGTCATTTCACAGTCATACAAAATTGACAATTTATTTTGCAGTGACCTAGGCCAGAACAAATGAAGCATGATCTGTGATCTGGTATAGCTTAGGTTCAAACACTACCAATGATTACAGAAGGCATGATGAACTAAAGATATTTGTTCCAAATTTCATCAAAATGCACTTATTTTGATATCTGAGAAATTAAGCTTGTCATAAGATAAAACACAGGGAGAATTTATTGTAGGCTTTAAGATCAAAATTAGTGTCATTCATCAAATCACAACTTCTAATATTTACAAAACAACAAAAACACCTAATACTAACATTGTTCATTTTATTAATTTTTAGATGGGCAACCAGGTCAGGCATGCCCGCTGATGCCCTGGTAAGTGGGGTGCGTAAATATATTTTTACCTTCTTTTTTAACTAACATTTAATGGATTCTCTTGATATTCAGACTGAAAGTACAGAACAGTCTCCTTAATGAAACCACTTCTTGTGGGACTTTCAGCATATAGATTTACTTACTCAAAGATTTTCAATTCTCTAATTCTACTTGGAAGTACTCTCACTTGAAAAGCTACTCCAAGATCCATTGGTGCACTGCAATGTGTTCTACTAATTTTCCAGGTTTTTTTAGATCAGTGAGAAAATTGAATAAAATTCACTTGGTTATTCGCATGTACCACCCTAAAAACAGTCATGTAAAAAAGCAGCCATAGATTGCACTATACAGCTATTTGTGTTAGCATTACATATTGGCAGTGCTGGAGTAATCTCATAAATTCTCATGGCTCATTGTTGTCATTATTCTACTAGCTGATCATTGCATGAATGATACATGAAAATGTTTGTCATAAATTTTAACATTGAATTTGAGGATGTTATTGGCATTGTGTATTAAGGTTGAAAATTAATGAGAAAAAAATCATGATATCATTAAAACCCACTTATAATCAATGCTGTACATAAATAAGTTAATTATGTGTGACAGACAACGTAATGGTACTGTATTTCCCAGCATTCTTGGATTGCATGTTACATCATCGTGGCCTCTCGGGTCTATTTCTCATTAGCATCCATTGTTAACAGCACCAAAAATGGCCGCCATGTTTTTGTCTTTTGACTCTCTTGGGAATGCTTGCAACCCATCAATATGTAACACCTCTGCATATGACTATACCAATATGTACCTGCATGCATGCATGATTTGCATGTTTTGTCATACGCAATCATCATCCATATTGTTGTATAACTATCCTACAGTGTTACTCTATTGTAATGCCTGCTTGCTGTGCAAAGATATTGGCTCACCATTACCAACACAGTGTATTGCATCATAAAATATTACCGATCCAGATCACCATTCATACCATGCTCAATATTGCGTCAATTTTTTTTTCAAAATATCCAGTTTTTATTGTATTTAATTATTTTTTAATGGTTTCTAAATACCTTTTCAGGATGGTGGCAGCTTTGCCAAAAAAAATTCTAATGAAACGGTTAGTACTGCGTGTTTGTACTATTCATTAATGTAGGTTTCATTAATACTCAGCAGATTAGATGATTTGGGGGGGGGGGGGAGAGGGTGAATTTACACAGATTCAGGGAGGGGAGACCTGTGTAGGTACCACATTTAATGTATATTTGCATACTTTTATGCACAGGCTTTTGTACATTAAACCGACACAATTTGATGCAAAGCTGGCTGGTTTTACCAAATAATATGTGTAAAACTTTAGCTTGTTTAGCAGCACAAAAGCCAGTGCATAGAAGCATGTGAATATACTTTTGAGCGTCACGCTGTAATCATTCTCCATTAAATTCCCTTCATTGACCATAAAAAAGAATTCCAAGCTGAATCCTTAAATTCTATTTTAAATTCATACCTTAAATTCTGTCTTTTGTTAAATGTCTCTAGATTGAATTGGTAAACCAAAAAAATGCCAAGTTGGAAAAGGAACTTAACAGTGCTAGGCAAGAGAAAGCAGAAATAGAGCTTAATTACAGGTATTACTGGTATTATTATTTTGATCAACGATAATTTCCTTTCTCACTTTCATACATGGTCATAGGTATTGTGATCAACCCCCTCTGTACTGCAAGGTGTGGTTAAGTAGTTGGCCAACCGCTTACCAACACCTTATATTTACCAGTATTTTACTGACACCTCACCATCACTTTGCCATCATTTTACCATCACTTAAAAATCCCCAAAATTGCTGATGCAAAAAAAAACCTAGTTCATTGCAATTGGGGGAACATTTCCCTAAAAAGGGGGGGTGGGGGGCTCTAGCTATAAATTTGCTTAAAATTGGGGGGCTCTAGCTAGGGCTCTAGCCACTTGCTAACTCATGAAGGCCACTTGTGCACTCTGCCTGTCTGTCTGTCTGTCCAGTAACCAAAGGAGTTTGTAGTCGCTCCCCTCTCTTTGCTAGTGGCATTGACATCATACATCAAAGAAAAAAGGCTCAATCCAAATATTTTAGAGGGGTTGGCTGCCCCCTCGCTATGCCACTGTTGCTGAGCATATAGTACTACATCCTTGGCCCTAACACACTATCTTGTACTATTTAACATTATAACATTTATCTGATATGAGCCATTTGTTGAACTTGCTTGTCTTTCTTGTCTAGAAATGCTAGTTCAAAGCTTGAAAAAGTTTTAAGAGAATTAGAAAAAGAGGTAAGTGGGAACAGTATTATCAAGGTATTTCAAGCAGTGATAGCCAGTACACATTAAGCTCATTCACCAGAATGGTTATCAAATGTGCTGCCTGTCTGTCTGTCTGTCTTTCTGTATATGCTCTAATATGCTAATAATGTTGTGAAACTTCTTGTGAGTCTAGACTTTGATATAAAATTTATCAGGAAAAGAAACTCGAAGAGATTACTATGTTTCGATGTCGAAATGTAGTAATCTCTTTGTGTTTCTTTTTCCGATAAACTGCTTGTGCTTCTAATTAAGAGCTAACTGGTACTTTTTCCCCTCAATCTTTTCAGGCTGAGGCCAGGAGAATTACTGAGGCAAAGAACAGAGATATGGAAAGAGATGCTGCACAGTTTAAATATGATTTAAGAGAGGTTAGTATCCGTTACTATAATGCTTATTTAAGTTCATATTCCAGTACTTTGGTACAATCTCAGTCAATGACCGCCCGACCATCAGCCATGTGTTGGCTGACTATCAGCAGCACTTACGCCCCCCAGAAAAATTATCATCATCGTTAATGATACATGAAATCAATGTTTTCTATTTCAATAGGCTCAGCGTAAAGTTGAACATGAAGCAGACAATAGAAGAAAAGTAAGTCAGTGCCTTGTGTTTGTTGAATTATAAACATATTCAATAGTGCTGATACTGCTAATCAACTACTTACTTCCATAAAGTAGCTCTAAGTATATCTTCCAGTACTGACTGCATGTACTGACTGACCCCCCTCCCCCCGTCCACTCTCACACACATACTACTTTGAATATTCATTACATACTACACTCGACTCACATGTTGATTTTTACAAAGGGAGGAAACCGGAGAACCCAGAGAAAACCCTCATAGCATAGGAGAGAACAACACATCAAACAAACTCAATTCACATGTGGCGATTGCAGGGCTCGAACCAGTGACCTGAGCCTTTGGAACCACAGTGATTCTAGGTGAACAAAATTTAATATATATTTTGGCAAAATCTTTCTCACTTACAGATGGAAAATAAAGTGCAAGAGCTGCAAAGTCGCCTGGATGTAGAATTATCTGAGAGGGATAAAATATCTCAGTCATCACAAAATGTCCAGTCAAGAATCACTTTCCTAGAGAAACAATTATCAGAACACCAAGCTCAGATGAAGACTGAGGCCGAGGCATTTGTTAAGTCTAAGAAATCACATGGAGATCTGCAAAAGGTTAGTGCTACCAATTGTTTCACAGGCAGCCCAGGTAACTTTGAATAATAGACCTCTTTACCTTGGGCGTAATGTTTTCCTGTTTCAGACCATGTGTTATTTCCTTGAGAATAAGATTATTTGTTTGAGTTGTATCAATATTCATGTGTCTTCTCGTGTGCAATGTGCAACCATTACTCTAAGGAATAACATGTGGTCTGAAATGGGAAAACAACACCCAAACAGAAAAGTCTATAGCACTACCTTTGGCCTACTACTGTTACTACAACTTTTTACCATTTGTTGGCTATGACCACTTGTTATTCCATACCTGTAGCTTGAAATTGGTCAGACAAAGCAATTTTCTGATACTATTGTAAAAGAGTGTGTGTGTCTTGCATTCAGGAAATTTTTCTCATATACACTCTGGTAAATTATAACAGAAATAATTCCACATGTTTATTTCTCATTTTCCTAAACATCTTCAATCATAAAACATTTAACAAATAACCTGCAAGTTCTGTAACCTACCTGGTTTAATTTTGTCCCTGTATGCTTCACTTCGGACACTTAAAGTTTTTTGTCAAAATCTGTGCCATGGTGGATAAAATATTTGTTTTCTTTATTACCTCGTAGTCATATGCAGTTCTGGAGAGGTCCTATGGTGATCTTCAGGAAAAGAACAGAATGATCAGTGATCAGAAGGTGGGTGACATACAAGTAGTTCCTGTGAAGTGAACTGTTACAAGTGTAGGTGTATGTGTCTTACTGTTTTTGTTATTGTCTTCTCTGACAGCTTTCACTGGAACGAGAGCTGATCAAGGTCCAAGCCAGTCTTGAAGCAGAAGTAAATATGAGAGTGCAAGCAAATAGTGTAAAAGCAGCAATAGAGTGTAAGTTTGCAGTAGGTCTTGTCCATTGTCATGTTTGCCGAACATGTTCATTCATCATGTTTTTATTTTAGTTTGTTTTCAGGATCAAATGCAATACTGCACCATAGGTTAAGGACTCTCTGTGATCATCAACATCAAAATGATTCTTATCATTGCCATCAAGTGCATCATCATCAAATTGTTGTTGTATCCCCATCCATCATCTACAACAACTAAAGTCATCATCATAACCATTGTCATTTACAACACCCCATTTATCCATCATCTACAACAACATTAACATTAGCCAACATAGTGGTGCTTTTGGGGGTTTTGCCCCCCTCCCCTTCCCCACCCCATTCCCCCAAAAAGCACTGCTACGCAGGCTACAACAACATCATAGTGGTTGCCATCATTCTAATTATCTGTCTATCTACAACAACAACAACATTATCATTATCACCATTCTGTTGACCTCATTAACTTTATCTACCATCGACAAGTCATTGTCATTGTTTTAATCATCCTTGTTATCCATCACCCATCATCATCATCAGCAGCAGCAACATCATCAGTTTGAGTTTGTACCACAAAACATAAATGCATGTAAATTATAGCACTGTGATACTGACATTATTCATCTTTTTCAGCCCAATTTCAATCATTACGAGATGAATATGAACAGCTCAAATCAAGAACTTCATCTGATGCACGGCTACAACAGAAACTGCAGCAAGACTTGATTAATCTTGAAAAAGTATGTCCCTTCAAATATGTATGGTAGTCAAAAACAAACTCCTCACAACCATCTTAACATATTTTCTTCTTTCCTACAGGAAAAAGCCAACACAGAATTTTCTCTAAAATCTTTACAACAAAAGTATGAACAAGCAACATTAGATTACAAGGTACAGTCATGGAAGTCTAGTGTTTTATTGTATTATTATTTGAACACTTTAACTAGTCACGTCTTTAAGGGAATATTGACTAATGTTCTTTCATCTTTAGACTCAGATATCATCATTTATGACAGAGAAGAAACGTCTATCCCTTACTTTGGAAGAGCAACATGTGCAGGAAAGGGTTGAGCAAACAAAAACAAGTATGTCAAATAACAAGATTTATGTACATAAACCCCATATAGCCACCAGTTGACCAGGCAGCCATCATCTGGTTGTTTGTCAGCCGACATCTGGTTGTTTGTCGGCCATCATCCAGCAGTTGAAAGGTCATTTTTCTGTCATGTAGCAGTTGTTTGTCGGCCATTTGATGGTCATTTGTTGGCCGTCTTATGGTTAAAAAGCGGTCAGAAGTTTGTCGGTCATGCATTTGCAGGGTGTCGGGTGGCTGTCGGTGGACTGTCCACAGACTGTTGGTACACTGTGTTGGCAGGTTCATCTTATACTCATGAAGGGCACTTTTTTAATTCCACACTTTTATCCCCCTTAAAAACCGGCATTTAATGAGGGTCGTCACACAAGACCTGTGTATATAATGTGTAATAAACGACTAAATGTATTTATTTGTACTTGTTTTAGTGGAAAGGCTGAAGCTAGAGCAAGAAGCAAGAGTTAAATCAGAGGCTGCGGCTGCTGAAGCTGAAAGAGCAAGGACTGTTATGGCAGCTGACTACAAGGATGTTTCTCAGAAATTACAGAGAGTCACTGAAGAGCTGAATGCTTTGCAACAAAAGGTAATGACATCATCAATGACGACGACACATATATGATATGACACACAGGCACAATTAATTTTTCCTTTTAATCTTAAAAAGACTCGGTCGAATTTCGCATGTGTCGAATTTAATGCAAATAAATTCAATTGCTCATTTGGCACATGTCAAATTTATGTGGAAAACTTACTTTTTTTAAATAATGTTATTTGAAGAAAAAGAGAACGTTCTTCAGAAATGTACATGAACTGTAAAGCAGCGGACACAAGTTGCGCAATTTTGGGATCGTTTTGTACTTGCATCATGTGACATGGCTCGCAAAACCGCACGCAATGCGAGTTTCGCCGCGTGTCCGTAGCTTAAATATCCTAATGTCTTTTCGTTCCTGTGAAGAAGTTGCTGATGTTGTTATTTTGTGTTTTGTGTCCAATGATGACAGAAAGGAAACGATAATGCTAAACTCAATGCAGAATCTCAGAAGAGAGCACAATTCCAGGGAGAGCTGGAAGCTAAAACCAAGGAACTCTCTGCAATGAAAAGTACAGAGAAACAACTGCAAAAGGTACGCACAAGTAGCAAACAACCCGGCATTATAATTTCACAGTAAAGATCCTTATAATAGACCTTTTTCAAAAATGACCCCCGCAAATTCAAATGAGATAAAACTAAAAACCTATACCAGCACTAGCTTATACCCCCAGTCATACAAACGTCTGTAAATTTATTAATTTTCAACCTAAGTTTTCTCGGCTGATATAACAATATAACACCTGACATAATGAAAAACTTGTAGGTAACTAAGGTGCTCTTTCTAGTGCTGGTATAGGTTTTCAATTATCTCATTTGAACTTGTGGCCGCCATTCTTGAAAAACGTCTATTGTTTATTGTACGTTTAGATTGAACAAATTCAAATTTCAAAAGAAAGTGACGTATAATAGTGACATTTCCCCTCCGCCCAAGTTTTCAATTTTTTACCTTGTAATTAATGATAGCAAATGGATGACATTCTGGAAGAGAAGCGTCAGCTCGAGGAAGGATACTCCAAGTTAAAAAGGTACTCAGACTATTTGCTATACAATAATAATTGATAATAATAATAATAATAATAATGCATGCATCCTTCCATCTCTTCCCATTCGTCCCATTCAATTCCCATTCTTTTGGTCCTTCCATTTTCCCTGTTATTATCTTCCTTCACCCTTCCTATTTCCTTTCGTCTGTCTTCCCTAATATGCTTTTCCTGAGCTAGCATCTGAAAAACAGAAGGTTGCAATACAGGAATTGCGCATTAAGACATTAGTTGACACTCACAGCGCAGAAAATTTCATTTCTTGAAATATTTCGGACAATTGAAACAGCATGTGACAGTTTAAACAATACAAATGTCAGTATGTGAGCACCTGTTTTAATGAGAGGGTTATTTTTCGATAGCTTTTTCACTTTCGATTTCACTTTGGATTTCACTTTGGATTTCATTTGCATTTGCTTCGCATTTAAATGCCAGGATCCGAATTCTTCTCACCGTATGTCACAGTAAAATATATATTTAAATGAAGGCTTTCGTGATCACGTTCAAAGCACTTTTATACATTTTCTTTCTTCTTTTACAGTGCGAGTGCCATGGATGATTTACAGATGAAAGAACTCCAAGACCAGTTAGAAGCAGAACAGTACTTCTCGGTAAGATGGTCGCGTTACTTCCTTTAATTTAACAACACTCTCCCTTCTTAATTCAGTTGTTTTCTCACAAATATCGAGCTTTGTTCTAGTTTATTCACTAGTCATTAGGTTGAGGTCAAGTGCTCGTCTCGGCCGTCCTTGGCTCCATCGATCTATTCGGTGTGAACCCTTTTCTCTCGCTTTATTCCCCAACACAATTTATTACAAAATTCCAGTTATATTTTTTTCCAATTTCCAATTTTGATTTATGATTTATAATCACGAGCATCTCAGATGGAAAAACTATAAATCCTTGCCCACTTATGACGTGAACAAAGGTGGGACCCTCAGTCCTCCCAGCAATATTGCGTGACGTGAAGAATCGTTTCGTTTGTTATTAATGGTAAAGTCCTATCTTCGCAGACATTGTACAAGACTCAGGTGAAAGAACTGAGAGAAGAAGTCGATGAGAAGAACAAACATATCCAGGATATTCAGAGCGAAGTGAAACATTTACAAGAAGAAAGGTACTACTCCCTGTGTGCGTTACTTGCTTGATTTTGTGCGCTGCGTCATAGACATTTGTGGGTTCGATAGATAGGGTGAATTCTGGTCTAACTTGGGTACAAACAACATATAAGGCGTGGACAAAAGATTCTACCTCAGATATACCACAATGCACCATGTTCTTTATCTTAGAAAATGTCTATGTCATTTGTTACAGTGCGTTACATTGATCGATGAAAAGATTGAGTATAAGTTATTAACTAAGTTACACCCAATTTCTCTTTGCGTGACATTCATAGCGCGTGACATTCACACTGCGCCATATTACGTAACGGGTATTACTGTACTCATCTGGTGTAATTGGGTATTTCGTTAAATGCGTGACATTCACACTGCGCCATATTACGTAACGGGTATTACTGTACTCATCTGGTGTAATTGGGTATTTCGTTACATGCGTGACATTCACACTGCGCCATGTTACGTAACGGGTATTACTGTACTCATCTGGTGTAATTGGGTATTTCGTTACTTGCGTGACATTCACACTGCGTCATATTAAGTAACGGGTGTTACTGTGCTGGTGTTACTGGCAATTTCGTTACATGTAGCATTAAGTTGCACTTGGTGAGCGCTTGCTGAAGCTTTTCATTCGAAATTCATTAACCTAATGTATCATGTATTTCAGGGAATCGCTGTCAGCCCAACTAGAACTGACCCTTACTAAAGCAGACTCTGAGCAGTTGGCGCGCTCTATCGCCGAAGAGCAGTACTCAGACCTCGAGAAAGAAAAAACAATGATAGAACTGGAAGTGAAAGAACTGATCGCTCGACACAAGAGTGACATGTCTGACAAAGCTGCTCAGATAACCCAACTGGAAGAATTGAACCAACAATTGACTTCCAGTCTGGATCAGAAAGTTCACGAAAAAGAGGACTTGAATAATCAGATTAATCTAATCAAAGCTGGTAGGTGTGCTATACCGGCATTATAAACATAAGCAACACAGGCTGACTCAGTTACCGTATTTACTTGAATAAGCGCCGCATTTGAGATGCCTTGTTCATTAGCTGCAGATATGTTTTGTTTCAGAAAAGAGCTACACTGAGTCTGCGTATTTCTTTATGTTTACCTTATTATAGGAAATTAACGCTCCACGAAATTAAAGTATTGGAAATTAGCGCGATTAATTTCGCGTTAATTTATAACTCGAATTGAGGGCAAAAATACGTCCATATGAAAAAAATTAACGCGAAAGACAAGCCAAAATTTCCATTTAAATAAAATTAACGCGAGGGACACAAAGATAATACACCTGAAAGTGAAAATGAAGAGCTTGTAGAATAGAAAATGAAAAGATAATTCCCAACAAATACTGAAATGTTGTTGTTATTAAGTGACTAGCTGTAAAGTTCAGTTGAAAATAATTTTTTTTCAAAAGTAGATAACAGATGAAATTGCTAGAAATTCATGTCGTGAAATTGAACTTTCCACTTTAGTAATGATATGGAAATTAACATTAAAAGAAATTAACACGACTCAAATTAACGCGATTTCTTGAAATTTCCTATAATAAAGTATGTTTGAGTGAACTAGGTCATAACCTCATGTAGCAAAATGCCTGTTACGAGCAGAGTGCCTGCGCATGCTATCAGCACTGTTGTTCTATCTTCAATGCACCCTTCTCAAAATTATCTTGGATGCGAGGCTAACATGAAACGCAAAAGAAATCACACTTTTTCTCGATGGAATTTGTGGCATTTTTTTTGTGTTCCATGTTAGCCTCGCATTCAAGATAATTTTGAGAAGGGTGCATTGCCGGTTCTGCACCAAGTTCTTATTTCATGCATATTCTACGCTTGGAATCCCGTGAACACTGCTTACTACTTTATTGCACATCGATATTATTTTGTACAGTTTTGTTAATTAAGTGCTCTATACAATCTTACAGAGCTTGACAAAGCGAAAGGCAGCAACAAGGATATTGAAAGTGCCACTGAGCAGATCCAGAAACAGTTGCGCATCGAAAAGACGTTGAAAATCCAAGCTGTGAACAAACTGGCAGAGATAATGAACAGAAAAGATTGGAATAAAGATAGCCAAAAACGGAATAAAGTTTCTTCAGCTGATCTGAGAAAGAAAGAAAAAGAATGTAAAAAACTTCACCAAGAATTAGCGGCGGTAAGTCGTCTTGTGCACGATAATCTTGCAATATGAGCACGAATATCCATTCACAATGGAGCAGTTTTCGTATGACTATGAAAAACTTTCGGCACGGACCGCGCATTGCCGTTACCGTGTCAGTGCCGTGCCGTGCATGCGCATCAATCAACGTAATGACGGGAAGCAATCCATGCGCAGTTATTTACTGTAGTTAGCCAGAACCTAAATTATTGGTATCCCTTATGATGACCTTTACTTATTTTATATAGGAACGTGAGAAGTATGCACAGATGACATCCAAGTACCAGAGTCAGTCCCAAGAAGCCACTGTGGTAAGTGTTTTTCCTCTAGCATCATGTTATGTAGGCCTTTAGTATTCACTGTACGACCCCAGGTCAAGAGGTAGCAAGGTATCTCAATGAATTCGGAAGGACACCATCCAAACTAACCTCAAAACGAGTCCTTTTTATTCACTTGTACCAATTGAGGGAAAAGATGTGGTAATACTAGCAACAAAATCGTGCCAGCGATTGTTGCTCATATTACCACCCCGCGCACAACTTTGTTGCAGAGAGTAGAAAGAACTTAAGTCTACTTCTGTAACAAAGTCGTGTAACAAAATTTTCTTGTCGCACGGGGTGGTAATTAATACGAGCAACATTCGCTCTGCAACTTGCAACGCAACAATGTTGCGCGACATGTTGCACGAATTTTTTGACCATATTACCGCAGCTAAAGGGGAAACAGCCCCCTAGAAGTCTAGCCTCTGCAGGTTTGTTGATTTAACAGAAGTAAATTGCTTGTATTCTTGATTTCAGAATCTACAGATGGAAATTGAACAGAGACAGAAAATGCAGGTAATTCTCATTCTGGGTTATTGTTTTAGATGTGAAAAATGTCAAACCAATCACGACCTAAAACATTAAAAAAAGCTCGCATTTTTTCCGAGAAAGAATTGCTTGAAGAAACATAATCACAGCACTCTAATCATAAAAATCGTATAATATTTTATCATATTATCTGTCCAATGCTATAAACGTTTTCCTGGAATTAGTATACGAATTTTTATCGCAATTTTACTGCAATCTTCCCCACGTTTTCATTGGTTGTTTGGAACAATGGTAACAGATATCATAATAGCAGTAGCCATGGCAACATTTTATATTCACCTTGGCGACATTTCATTTTGTTTTATCCTAATTTGAGATGTTTTTTTATTGTGTTTTTAAGATGGAGCTGGAATCTAAAGATTTGATTATCGAACAACTAACGAACAAGCTAAAGAATGCTGTTGCGAATCCCAGTATTGCTGAAGAAAAACTTTCAACCTCAGGTACAAATCACAGTCATTATGTCATGTGCGCTAAAATCCTCTGTTACATGGTGCGTTCTTGAGTAGTTTTCGCATGACTATGAAAAACTTTTGGAACTGATCGCGCCTTGCCGTGACCGTGTCAGTGCCGTGCTGTGTATGAAAACATTCCACATTCGGTGCTGTGTCCGTGCCGCGCCGTAACCGTAACCGTGACTTTCCACACACATACGAAATCAGCTCAAAAATGGCGCGAAAGCCGCAAATGGTTCCCAGAATTTAGTTCTCGCCAATCTCTCCTCCCAGAAAGCACTTTTATTTCCCCATGCACAAGCCCATTTTGATATGTATGGGTGCAAAAAAATATTATATTATATTTATTAAATATTTATTATATTTATTTACTTTAGTGAATATGAACAAAGAAGGATGGATAAAGGTACCCAACAAGCAAAACATTAAAAAATATGGGTGGAGAAGCCAGGTATGTATATCAGCACTCAGTGCGCAAAAATAAACAACACTCTGCCGGCTTAAAATGAATGTATATTTAAGCTCAGCGCATTTTTCTCTTAATCATAATGCTGATCCAACATTTTTTGTATTTAGTGTTAAAACATGTTTTGAAGATTTTTGTTCCTTGTTTGGTATTGCCCTCCCCCCCCCCCCCCCCCCCATTTCTTTCTTCCACTTTAATGTCTATCGTTTTATTAAAAAATGATAGTATCTTTCTGTTCACTAGCCTTGTATAGTAATGCTTTTGTTCTTTTTTATTTCAGTATCTTGTCGTTAGTAGTCGTAAACTGTTTTTCTATAATTCCGACAATGAACACAAGAATGGTTCTACTCCGGCCATGATTCTAGATATTAGGTAAGATATCGGCAAGAAGAACCACTCTATTTCTCTATTACTGTAACTTTATTGTGATCTTCCTATCATGTGACACATACCCGCCATGTTGGATGACACATCTTCCAACATGGCCGCCATACCTTTTGTCATTGTACCCTCTTGTTAGTGATAGCAAACTGAGAATAGCCCACTTCCAAAATATGCTTCGCTTATCATGCACAAAGGTTTCAGTACAAGGTCCCGTGCTAAATTAAATTTATTCTTTTCTCCTGTCATGAATCATTGAGCATTATGCACAAAGCCTCACCCTGAAACCTTTGCATGTCAAGCAAAGCATATCTCGGGAGTGGGCTATTGACCTTTATCATAATGGCCGCCATCTCATTAGCCTAAAACAAGAAAATGAATGTCTACAAATAATCAAACACCCCCACATGAAAGTAATTACTACTAATAAGCAGAACTATGCAGTATTTAAGTGCTAACATTAATCATTAAGGATTTATTAATATTTTAAACTTAGAAAAAACATGAAAACGAGGCCAAAAAGGCCAGGAGTGCATTTTCCACACCAATCCTTTAAAATTCAAACCTTTATAGCTCTGCAGACTTTGGTGATCTTTTTCTCAAATTTGGCCAGATTGCTAATTCTAGCATTCCCTTGTGCATGAAAATAATGATTTCATTAAAACATTTGTCTAAAATACATAAGCAAGAATATACACCCTATGCATAAGGGCGTGGCCATGGAAATACCTTAGTTCAACAGTTATTGAAAAAACCATTGCTTTCATTGTAAACAGTATATCGATTTTAGTAATCTCCAAAAATTTCAGCTTACTAACATTAAATGATAAAAAGCTACAGCTGTTTGAAATTAGAAAGATTTATAATGGTAATTGAACTAAGTGGAGTGCAATTTGGTCTGATATCAAACGCGCGATAACAAAATCACACGACCGCGTAGCGGGAGTGTGATTTGTAATCGCAAGTTTGATATCAGACCAAAATTGCACGACACAAAGTTCAATTATCACTTTATTATATCCATTTTGAAATCATACTAGATAGACACTAAATTTGTGATAAATACAAAAGTATTTATTCACAAATAGCCAGTATTTTGTTTCTTTTTGTAACAAAAAATTCCAGTCAAACTTGAGAAAAGCTACATTTTATGTTCCTTATTTGCTGTAATCTGATTGGCTGATTACATACAATCCTGTAATCTGATTGGTTACCTTTTCTAGTGTTGCATTGTGATTGGCTGACAAAAAGATGCGATTCGGACTCAAAATAGTGCGATTCGGACTCAAAATAGTGCGATTCGTGCTTGAATCAATCTACTGAGAGCCAATCAGATTACAGGATTTGCTAGTGATTTCAAAGTGGATATAATAAGTATGGAAACAACAACCAAGGCCTGACCAGCCTCGTTTTCATGTTTTTGGCACATTTCAAATGCTTATAACTCTGCAGTGATTTAACATATAACAACAGAACCCTACCAAATTACTAATTTAGACATGCTCTTTCTTGTAATCAAAATATATTTTTGAAATCATTGATGATTCATGGTGCTCGTTCCCAGTCTTTACTCTTTATGCATAGGGTGTATGGCTTTATGAAAAAGGTGTATTGGGCATTGGTATGCACGCCCTGGTATTGAATGGTGTGCTTTGTTTAGGAATTGATGCTATTTTAGAGTCGCATACCTCCCCTAATCAGTTTATATTTTGTTAATAACATGTACGGTATCTTTTCCATGACAGTAAATTATTCCATGTTCGATCCGTGACACAAGGTGACGTAATTCGTGCAGATGCAAAGGATATTCCTAGCATATTTCAGGTAATAAATGCATAGCAGATATCTGCTTATTGCGCATAACATTGGCACCGCGTCTAGCGTAACCATATCTTTTGCTGGTTTTATATGTGGTTTTGTGATGGGGAGGACAGGTGAGGGGGGGGGGGGGGGAGTGAGGACAGGCGAGGGGTAGAGGAGAAAAAATGTGAGAAGGGAGAGGCCGCTTCTCTTCCCTTCCTACCCTTCCTCATTCATTTATTCCTCCTCTAGTCCACAAACTCACAACTTTTACTCAAGTATTTACATTAGATATTATCATCGTTGTTGTTGTTTCCGTAATAATTTTATTGTTATTTATCGTCAGATTCTTTACGCAAACGAAGCAGAAAGTATAAACCCCGTAGAAAAAGAAAAAGAAGAACAGCAATCGCCCGAGGTAAGGGAACTGAAATCCTTTCTTGACCAGACTCGTACCCATTTGATTCTCTTACTCGCGCCGTGTTTGAGTGGAAGGATTGGGTGCGAATCTTTTTCCTGACCACAAAGTTTATGATTGTGTTCGATGTATTCTGTCGTGCTGGATTGGATATTTCATAGCATTATTCTTGATACAGTAATTATAATCTCAAGTGTTATATTTTCGTTTCTCTCAGGAGAAAATGGCCATCATTAATTACATGCGCCATCAGTTCATCCCGATGCATTACCACATGCCGACTAATTGTGAAACATGTACTAAACCACTGTGGCACATGTTCAAACCTCCTCCTGCTGTAGAATGTAGACGTAAGTTATCTGTTGTTGCCCTTGATTTCAGGAAATGAGATTTATTTTATTGATGGATGGGTCATACGTGATTCTTGAGAACCGGTGTTCTGTGCACCATGTCTTCTCAGGGCTCATCCCATATCGATAGTTCTTTTCATAGTTCGCTGCGCCATTTTGAAATGTGAAAAATTGTCCAAGGTGTTCAAAAAGGTCTCTATCATTGCAACTCACCTCATGTCTCGCTTCGATGCAAAGGCACGGCTACCTTTCAAGGTGGCGCAGGGGACTATTTTCTTGCGAGCCATTCTTCCTTTCCGCATTTCTTCTACCCCAGTTAGATTGAGGACGGCATATATGCCCATGTTTTTAGTTGCTCAACATGAACTCGATATTCATTTTTATTAGGCTGCCGCTTAAAATGCCATAAGGATCATGTAGACAGAGAAGAAGCCTGTATTCCGCCTTGTAATGGTGAGTTAGAAAATACCATCGTTATTTTAGCCTGTGTAAAGGATCGAAAATCAAAGTGTTTTTTTCTGCATCTCATATGCAAGGATCTATGGGTTAAATAGCTGTGCAATAAGTTCAATTATTATATGGTAAGGTAATTTCACGCGCTATGATTGGTCAATTTGTGGTCCATCACTAACGGTACGGACCGAAAATCAAAATTGTCTCTCCTTGCCTTGCCATATAATAAATATCTTATTAACCTCGTTTGCTCGGTCCGTACCGTAAGTTATGGATCCTCGTTTTTTCCGCTTTTTTATGGCCCGCGCGCTGCGTGTTAGGGCCATAAGGCAGTGGGAAAAAACTCGGTCCATAACTTACGGTACGGACCTCGAACTCGGTTAATAAGAGCTATCTAGGACTTCCAGGGGGTTCAAGGTTTCACACTTTCATCACCCCTCCACATCCTTTTTTCCAAACCTGAACAGCCTGCGCTGTTCGGGATAACGACCTGGTTTTTGGGTCTTTTTGGGTGACTTCTTCAAACCCAAACGGCCTGGGCTGCACAGACTCAGACTAAGATCGAACGTTAAACTTCACATGAACCGAACCTAATGATATCAAAGAGCACTGCCTTATTACCCATTGTTTTCAATGCGTTCGGCTCTTGTGGAGTTTGACATTTGACCTTACAGATTTAGATCCACATTCACTCGAGATTCTCTTTCTATTTTTATCTAGTAAATGCAGACCTGATCTCTGCTAAGGACCTGCTGGTTCTGGCTGCCTCGCCGGATGAGCAAAAGGCATGGGTCCTTTATCTCAGCAAGAAAGTAGTTAAAAAACCACCAAAATCAAAAAGTTCCTCAGTTAGGTAAGCCTGTTCGTATTGTTATGACTTTATCACTCGTAAGGCACTTTCTTTTGGGCCATTGTACAAGTTTCGCACCTCTACCTCTCTTCTTCCTCCTCATGTATATTCTCCGCCTTCGTCTCGTATCTACCCCTCGTTCTCTTCCTCCCTGTTCTTTACAGCGCTTTTCATAATCCAAGGACCTAACCGACTCCAGATGTCTGGCGTTTTGGCTTGACACGGGAATTTCTTTATCGTTCGCCATCGGAATGAACTCGGCTCGTCATAAATTTGATTGATTGAAGCCAGAACGACAGACGTCTAGAGTCGGTTTGTCGTAAGCGCTGTAACCTCGCATCCTTCCCCTCAGTTCTTTTTCTCTCTCTTTCTTTCTTTCTTTATTTCCTTCCTTCCTTCCTTCCTTCTTTCTTTTTTTCTTTCTTTCTTTCTTTCTTTCTCTCTCTTTCTTTCAATTGTTGACCTTCCATCCATTCGTTACTCATCAGGCATCCATCGGATGAACAAAATATGAGAAGACACATCAGCGAGCGGTCCATGTCTACACAACAGCAGCGTGTACAACCTTCCCAACCTCAACGATCGACATCCATGTCTTCACAATCAAGACACAAGACATGAAAATAATCATAGGTCATTAGTCTTCCTACTTACCATATCATTCCTAACTATCATTATTTTGAGCGGTTTTCATATGAGTGGGAAACGATACGGCAGCATCTAACTACTGTTACCGTAGGTCGTAACCGTGTACGTTCTGTAAGGCAGAACTGTATGTTTCCCACTCATACGAAAACAACTCTATGCAAGGCTAAAGTGGTAGTGCGAATAACCGCTAAAAGTTTCACGATTCTGTCATCCGAATCAGCTACTTAGGCGTTGGCGGTTGTGGTCATGAGAAACTTTTTGAAAGGCTCAGAAGACATTTGTGTAAGAAATGTATCCACTCAACATCCAAGGACTTAAACGAAAAACGTTGCTTTCATATTCTTTTTGTCATAACGTCGATCAGGGGCCGTGCCCAGCTAAAAATGGCTGTGAGTGGAGCTAAAAATAGATTTTCAAATAATTTTCATGGGGATAGACCTATGTATGGGAGATGTGTGCTCTCTTACTTCATACTCTCTTCAATCTGTGTTATTGAAATGAACCTCTGTTTTTGTTTCAGGATCAAACTTTTGTAGAGAGCTCTACTTATTATATGATTGTTGTCAAGACTGAGGAAGGAGATGACTATTGTTCACAGACACACAGACACCTAGAATGTCTGTCATTAATCATCATCTTTTAATGTTACTAAAAATTAACCTCAAATGGATTCGATCTGTTTGCGCATTTGATGCGGCCTTAGATATTTCTTAATAGACCCCTTGCAGCATGTCGGAATGCATCTCAATTTGGAGGACAAAACAACAGATTCCAATTCTCAGGAGATTGAAATTCTTTTATTTTTTCTTCCCAATTGCAAGGGGTCTGTACCCTTGAACTGCTAGCACCCTTTGTTGTGCTATAAACGATGAACAGTTCATAATGTAGTTTCATAGGGCAATAACCTTGTCAAAGCCAAGATTCTACCACTGGAACCTAGCTCTAGACTGAATGATTGTATTCAAATCTGAACCAAATATTCTTAAATACCTTTATAATGAAGTGGTTGTAAATCTTTCAACTTAGAAGAAACTTTATTATTCGCCTGAAGAAAATTGTAAGAATGATTTTGTAAGGACACAAGAAGGAAATCTTATCTATTGGTAACTTTAAATATAGTGTTTTTCTTTTTCACATATGAGCCACTTCAAACCATGTGGGCTCTGCTTTCCATTGTGGGCACAAACAGAAACACTCCCCCCACCACATACACACACATTTTTAGCAAAAAATGAGCTTCAATTGAAATGTTCAGAAGAGTGTGGGCATTCCCCCAGACCCCCAGATTAGCTCCTTTCCTCCTACTTGAAAAAATGCTCTGCAATCACTGGTAAGGAGCTAAATGAATGTCTTAAAATCTATTTCAGTCCAACAAAAAATCTGCTGAAGGTTGTGTGGTTGCATAAGAAAAAATCACCCTGTAGCTTTAACAAACTAAACAATGTTGCACATAGTCCAGAACTGGACCCACTTTTCTCATTAACTTAATAGCTTATATCACAAAATTGAAAATGAAAACAATGCGCATGCACGAAAAAGAATAGCTACAGTACCAGTCTTTTCCTGCTACTCGGTTTGTCCTTGCCGTGCGCACATCTATAAAAGTGGGTCCAGCTCTGGACTGTTGTGCAATGCTGTATCACCTATGCATAAAATTGGAGATAGGAATAATCATTGAATTTCAGCAGGAGTAGCTCCCTGCTCCCTGCCTACTCTGTTCTAATCTCCGTGCATCCTCAGGAATCCTAAAAACTCATCTTGACTGAGTCTGGAAGGGAAAGTGGGACTCGTTAGCAGTCTATATGATTTCGCCACAGGGAACACACTTTAGATAAGAGTGAAGGGGGACCATAAAATTAGAAAATCCTGAGTAGCGCTCACCCCTCGACAATGTGACCCAGGTTTGTGTCCTGCTGGGCTGGGTGTAGTATGTGAGTAGGTTGCTTGTTAGTTCTCTCTTGTGCTGGGTTTTTCTCTGGTTTCTCTCGTTTTCCTCCCTCCACAAAATCAACTTCCAAATTCCTTTTGGAATAACAGTGGATGAAGATCCACTCTCGAAATGCAGGGCAAGTCAATCAAGAGAATGCAGACTAAGGTGGGCTCCCTGTGTTGGAGCAGGCCTGTCTATCAGAAATACAGAAATGCGATACAATAGAGACAATAGATGAATTAAAAGATGGAACGGATGAAAGGAAAAGGAACAGCTTGAGAATATCGAAAGGATTTTCATAATTTCTGCAATAGACTATTAAAGATAGGAGTTTTCATAGTCTTTTTAGACGGTTTGGGCTACCTGTACCTGTAGACGGCTAGGCCTGGGTGCGTGTGAATATTCATAACAGAAAAATGGCGGCAGTTTTGAGGTGTGTTTTCGTTGGCAACGAAAGAATGAACGTTTTTCTTCTTCAAATTACATCTTTATTTCATTATTTGCACTACGAAAGATGTCCTGGAGGCCTTTTATTTCTAAAACTGTATCAATACGGTACCAAACAACTGCAAGAATGAAGAAAGATGGTCTTTTCGTTGGCACATTATGGTGGCTTTGCTTCACGTGCGGGTCAGAGGTCGACAAGCAAACTTCTTTCGGCTCAAGGTAAATTATGGCTGTTCAACAAGTCAATCTTATATATTCAGGGTTATTTTGTGAAAGTATTTGTCACAGATAAAGTAAAATTATTGTATATATTTTTGTTTTTTGCCACCGTTTTGTGCTTTCAATCTCTCAATTCTGTTGCAAGTGCAAGCCAAGGGGCTTGCATTAGGCAGTGTACTTTATATCTAGCCCCCCCGGTTAGCCCTTTAGAAACGATGTAAAGTAAAGGAAATACCTTCTTGATTAACATTGCAAATTTTAGAGAAAATTCAAGTCTGAATTGTTCATGTGACAAACTTTGAATGAATCCCAAAAGAACTACAAATTATACACCTAGTAGGGGTATTCGGACAAGGGGTGGGGATTTGACTACCTGCGAGCCGAGGTTCATTTCTACCATGCTAAGGTAGGAAAGAACCTCTGCTCGCAGGGTAGCTAGGATTTGACAAAACCATAAGAAAAAATTCAAATGCCCCAGGGTAGGGAAGCACTTATAAATCAAATGGCACAAAATAACATCAACCAGGGGAAGAAGTTGTCACAAATTTACTATTAAAATAACCCTTTTTAAGTAATCAAGCTCCCAACCCAGGGGCACATGTTTGATATTAAATCCCAACCCCCTTGCTAGAATACCCCCCCCCCCCTCCCACACACACACACACACACACACACACAGGACTTACATGATAGACGCATTAATCTAGAATCCACAAGGTATTAAAACTACACTCAAACAATCCAAGCTTATTAAAAATCTTTATTCTTGAAATGTACTAAATCTTTGATAGTATATGGTTGATTCCTGGTTTGAATGTGTCACTCCAGGCTAAAAATGGTACAAATTTTGATTGAAATACAGTCTGTACCAAGATTAATGCTCGGTGTATTTAATCCTTAACAATAGAATGACAGGAGGATAGTATTATTATTATCATCATCATCATTATCATCATCATCTTTTGAAATAGTAGTAGTAATAGTGGTAGGATATCAAGGTCAGGATGGCATAGCAGTAGTGCACACGCCTCTCTCCTCTTGGGTTTCGGGTTCAATTCCTGGACTTGGCATCACGTGTTAGTTACATCTTTCCCTTGATTCATTTCAAGGGTTTTTTCTGGGCTCTCCAGTTTTCCTCTCTCCACAAAATCCAACTCGATAAATTCCAGTTCAATCAGTGAGTACCCTGACTTTGATGAACCTGAAGGTTTTTGAAAAAAATGAAAGGTTTTTATTATTTTTATATTATTATTTCAAGTAATTATTTTTGATGAATAGGGTAACAAGAGAGAAAATTGAGTAATCAGGTCAAATAGAATCCTGTAACATCCACCATGATTAAACCAAATGAAAAGCAAATGATATTCATTGTAAATTATCTTAATCAGTACCGTTTAAGCACATTCATTAAAGTCCTATTGTTCTGTTAATTAAAAACAAACAAACTACAAAACCAAAGAAAAAAATACCTTTTACTTTGCCTAACCAACTAGAAATACTGTTAATTAAAATCTCGCAAAAATCGTCGGGTTCTTTTAATTAAAAACACGGCGCCAACATGACCTGACTCCTTCCTATTGCAGATTTTATTTTTCAATTTATCTTGAAATATTTTTGACAACAACTTTAGATAATAAAGATCCCATAGGTAAAGAAATTTGCTCGGTCTTAAATTGGTTCCGGGGCGTAGCTTACACGTCAGTTGACCTTCACTTTTGTCAAGAATCTATTTCGTGTATAATTCTAGGAAAAAGTCGGTCAGAATCAGATGTGATATTTCCGTTTTTTTTATCTGTTGTTACAGTAATTTTCCTCCTTCGCAGTTCTTTATTATCTCTTTTGAATGACGCATTCAAGCGTGCCTATCTTGTTCTTTTGTCATATCTTAAAAATAACTTTAGATCAAGATGATGGGTGTTTATATTTGGTGCGCTAGTATAGATAGCTAGTAAAGGTTCTGTTTACCGACCAATAACGGAATTTGAATTTGAGCGAGCACTCGTGTACTGTTTCATTTACAAGTACCTGTTAAGGCTGGTTAAGCGAGCATAAACGCAAAGACTATAGTCCTTATTTCATTATTGTGAAAACAGGACCAACAACAAGCACAATGATTAAGATTTTCCTTCATTATACTTGTGCTCGTGTTGATGCTTTCATCGCTAGTAAAAACCACTCTTTCTTATAAACCCACTTGTAACCGACCACTGACCCATTACTTATGGTCAACCACCTGTGAACCGACCATTGACTAACACTTAACCGATCACTGACCGATACCCATTACTTATGGTCAACCACCTGTGAACCGACCATTGACTAACACTTAACCGATCACTTACCGATACCCATTACTTATGGTCAACCACCTGTGAACCGACCATTGACTAACACTTAACCGATCACTGACCGATACCCATTACTTATGGTCAACCACCTGTGAACCGACCACTAACAATTTTTCTACGTCTTTTTTCAGCAAAGAGAGTAAGTTTTGGGAGCATGGTTAGACCGCGTGAGCAAAGAAATCTGTGAATGCCAGCATGCGGTAAATACATGTGCTGATTATGTGACAGACGGTCACCCGAACATCATGAAGGTGAGCACAAGTGTCCATCATGATTTGAACTACTTTTAAAACACTTATTTGGGATTATGCATTAGCAGGCGTGGTATATTCTAGACCATCTTGTGTAACAGGACCATTTATTCATGTCCTATATACTCCTGGCTCTTCAGCAAATGCAGGTAATGGACTATTTTAACGATACAAGGGCCATCTTGAATCGCAAGGCATTATGGGGCGTCCAGGGGATATTACAAAACAAAGATGGCGGATAATATATAAAGTCTCGTTTATTTGTCTTTCTTTCATGTCCTTATTAACTCATCTCTTAATTATCAAAATGTCTTGTGGTGAACCTTTAATGTTGATCGGCGCCATTACTGTAACAAAGCTTTGTATTTTTGCCCCCTACCAAGATGGCCGCCGTTTCGTCAAAGTGGTCCATTTGGAGGGCAAAACTTGAATATAAATGTCAATTTTTAGAAGGTTGAAAACACATTATTTTGTCCATACTGTCCATTTAGTCCAAACTGATTATATTCGAGGAATGACATGCAGTTGTCAGTGAGTTCCACAGGGTTCCCGTGCACCGCAACGAGTACTATTTCCTAAAACATGAGTTTTGACAATTTTTCAATCAGCACGAACCTGAAATTCCTATATCTACCTCTGCCTGCCTGGCTTGAACAAAATGCACCGTGCTTGTTTACTGTCGTTGAGGGGGGTGGGGTGGGGGGAATGGAAATGGCATCGAGCATCCAACGTCTTTTGACTGAAGCCTGAATTTGACTGATACCTTCGCTAATACATTCTAAGCTTTCAATTTGTTTCAATAATCCATTTTGTTGCGTGTGCTTGCGTCGTAACAATCAGGATGTTGTAGGTTGTAGGATGTATAAGTTTAGTTTTAATTTTTTTAATCAATTAGGATCAAAAAGACCGACCTTTTACTTCAGTAGATAATAATTTCTAGTAGATATTCGTTTTTTTTCTTACTGGAACTTCTTTTCCAGCTGTTTCCATTATCTAATTTTTCACTTGTAATAGAAATTTGCGCAATAAGCGTACAAGATGTGTCGAAAAATATAAGTATTACATTCGACAAATCGAAACACCGTTCGCAGAGGCATCGAATCGGTAGCTCTGTGGGAGCCAGAAAGTAAAAAAAAAAAAATTTTCGTCTTTATCGTAAATTTTACTTCTACGAGTTTAACGAATAAAAAGGTTAATTGTTCGTTCGATACTTAAACGAGAAGTAAAAAGACGAAAATTAACAAAATTAACAGGCGGCCTTAATCCATATTATAAAATTGCAATAAACTAATATATATGGAAATTAAGTAATTTTCTTATCTTAGTTACGATAAATTAGCCGGAAAAAATGTTCAATTTTCGTTATTTTGGTTCGTTTGAAGTCATTGTCGGCGTCCCCCGAGGTTTTAGCGTTGAAAAACTAACTAAGTAATGTAAATAGAAAAGATTGCATAAACACGTCACAACACAGATCAAAATACCAATCAACCGACCTCTTGTGACAGAGATAACTATCGTTCAATTATATAGTGATACAATCTGTTTCGTGTAGCTGGGTTATAGTATAGGATGCTCTTTTTTCTTTGCGCAATCCAGGCAGCTGCGATATGTCAACCCAGCTACTTACCATTTTCCGAGGGACCTTCGCTAAACAATCTTATGTGAAACATAGCTAGTCTCCCTTTCTTGAAGATTTATTCCCAAAGAACGTGGTGTGTAACATACATTGTGTGCAACAGCGATACCCACCTCCCTATAACCGTGGCGGATTTTTTTCTAAATAACTTTATGTGAGAGACAAGTAGCCCAGTATAAGTGTTCCTTCTCCCTTTTCTTGGATCCGGCCTTGAAAGGCGTGGTGCATGGTTGTTCATGTAGTGTTAGTTACCTTTATTTTGGTAGTTTGGGAACGGATCACACCTCGACGATACGGCGGCCATCTTGAATTGCAAGGCATTATGGGGCGTCCAGGGGGCAAAACAAAGCAAATATCACGGATAATATATAGAGTTTCGTTTATTTGTCTTTCTTTCATGTCCTTCTCCATAATTCATCATTTGTGAAGTTCTCTTGTGGTGAACTGTTAATGTTAATCGACGCCATTACTGTAACAAAGCTTTGTATATTTGCCCCCCTACCAAGATGGCCGCCGTATTGTCCCGCCGTATTGTCGAAGTAGTCCATTCTTTTCTCTGAGTAGTAGAAAAGTTAGTGTTAAGAACATCGACGACTTGCATCAAAGTTAATGTTGAGTTGTTTTCTAAGGAGTGCAGTAATGCGCCTGTTTTGTTTCATCACCCAGAAACCTTTTTTGAGATAGTGAGCATGGTGCATTGTGGTCTAGCTTGGGTACATACATATTTAGTTCATCATGCCTTATATGGTGTTGCTCGTACCAGAGCTACAATAGACCCAATGCCTCCAGTTTAGTTATCGAACTTACGAAAGTCCTATGGATCTTGCCTTGTGCTTTTATCCTTGAGGGAAGAGTCAATCTACCTTTTTACACAAATACCCCTCCCCGCCCCCTATTTGCGGCCCCCTTCATCGCTCATACTAAAGAACATCGAAGGGGCCAAAGATAGTGTCCGTCCTAATAGAAGGGTGTCCGTATTAAGTGGATAAGTTCAAGAGTATATCCTCTTTACAAGGATTAATAAACGGTCGATAGTGTCAAGATATCCTCAAAGGGGTGTTAGGGTGCTTTGTATTCAAAACTCGCGCTTAGTTTATCCAATAGCTTGTTAGTAATACTGACACATTCATACACCCGTCCTCTACCCTCCCCGGTGGGGTACCATAGCAATCATCAACCATTATTTACACGACCCTTGCTTAAGACATGGCACACGTATCTCAGGGTAAGATTACAAAATACTTTGCTACTGTTTATTTGTTTAACTATGTGAACAACTTCTGCTTCTAAGAACTCTAATGTACTAAACCACTCTAACACCCAAAGTCCACCAATATAAAGATTTCTAGTCCATAGCAACTGGATTCATATCTACGCAATGATATAATAAGTATGACTTTGATAAATACGATAAAATAAACTAATACTTTATCTATTGATACCCAAAAAAAATCACCTGGCGGATTGATGGTATAATTCTTTGTGGTGTTGATCCTTAGAGGAAAGATTTACAAGTTATGGTCTAAGCGCCTCATATTTTCGTCCTCTAACGAGTGTTTAATTCAATAGTACTATAAGAATATATTTATTTTAAAAGATTTGTTAGCATTCAGTGTACATGTCAGTTATGCGCGTCATGTCTATCAGATAATCTCATGACAATATCTGACTGCGTTATTCAAATACGTCGCATTTTAACTTTGGATCGCATTGCTAAATTATCATCTGTTTGTAAATTAGAGTAGTTTCGATTCTTCATTAGTCATTCGCAGTCAATCCGAAATTATTTTTTGTCTTCAATAGATGTCTGAATAACTCCTAGACCAACTCTGTGCTCCAGCGTAGCCCCACTAGGATACAAGACAGCGCGTCTTCACACAACTTAAGAGACATTTTTCAAAACCTTTTAAATATTGGTCAGTTGGCCCTAGGTAATTTTCGGCGACAGCCCACAATCTAAGACAACATTAGGCGACAATGAGTCCTTTTTTACAACAGCTTTCGCATCATTGTGTTCAAACTTTAAGTTTCAAATGGAGAGTTTATGACCTTGGCGGACATTTATAGCTCTATTAATTTTTCATTTGTTTGTTTTCATATTTTACATTAACTCAAAGTGACTATTTCCTGAATACCATTCAATGTTTTTCAGAGTTTTATGAATTCACTCAAAATCTATTTCCATAGTCCAATCATCGCATATAGAAAATATCTCAACCTTCTGGTTTATCTGGTGATCATGTCTCTCAGGGGTCTAAAAACATCAAATTTCAGATATTTGAATTGTTTTATTCAAACAAAAGACCTTTTTGTGAAGTCCAATACTGCAATTACGAAAAATAAGCGGCTTTTAATTCAGCATATAATATTCGGATATTTATATTTTTCGATTAGAGGAGAATTACAGACTTTAGTTAAAACGCTTCCCTAATGGCACTGTTCAGTCATTTTCTTAGAACATAACCGCTCACTGCATAATTATTTTCTCAGTGGCTTCTTTGTTGATAGTAATTTTTATATCTTTAATTTCAACCGCCCTAATGCTGTCACAGCACACGAAGATCGAAATAAATTAACTTTTTCCATTAAGGTAAACTAGATATGCTTTTTTTTAATAAATATGTTTGGTTTTAGTTGTTCTCGTTTTACCGGATACGCGCTGGCTATGACGAGTATTCTTTTTAAATTCTGTGTCTTTGAAGCAGAAAACAATCTAGAAGGTGAGAACAGAAACTTCAAGATTTATGATTCTATGCGCGTTATTGCTTCACGCAAATGCGCGTCATTTTCAGAAGTGTTGGTTAGTCTAGAACCTGTTCAATTGTTGGTATTTCCTCGACTCTTTATAACGAGAATATCTTTCAGTTTTGACAGAAGTGGTGGTCGTTAGTCTGATCTTAACTGCTTACCTCCCTATTACGACCACCCATTTTGATTAATCCATAGTAAGTATGTTCAATTCGTCTCGTGGAAAATGTCCACCTCTTTATTCCGACCATTGGACTTCATTTCGATCAGGTAGGCACAAATGTATATCATTCGCCTAGTCCGACCATCTAGTCCGACCAATGCTCAAAAGTTTCAGTGAAAAGGGTACTAAAACACCGACCTTCTTAGTCCGACCTTAATCTAAATATTGTTTAGTCCGACCCAGCAACCATTCTGATACAACGATCTAGTTACTACGATAAAAATTTCATTTGCTCCAGGGGATAATGCGGCTCGTTTCAATATCCGAAATCGAGCTCGGACTGATTTCTCCTGTCTAGTGGGAAAATTGATCACAGCCAAACAAATGCACTTCTCAAAGGTCCTCGCATCCTGGGACGCCGGTAAAAATGGAAGATCGATCTAGCGGTTATTTTTGGGAGGCTTTACAAAACTTTGTATATCGGTTTCCGCCGAAAACTACTTCATTTTTCCGAATAATATGAATACAGGTTTTTTTCGTTATATTCCGAGTCAAAAATAACCGATCGTTTCCAAAAATAAAACGCTTCAAGGGTTAATATACGGACAATACGCCAAGCTGCCGATCACCTGCCTTATGCATATTTTGCTTCATATATCTGATCACCTCTGGTTTGTTGGGAGACGTTTTTATTGGGGGAAAGAGGATGATAAAATAACACTTCTATAACAACAACTACCGACTTTGAATAGTAGATAGTCAGTCTAATGTGTAACAAGGTGATATTTGAAGGCTTTACAGACATCCTGCCATAGTCAGTGGATGCCCACCACGCGACGACGGGCAGCCACCCACACAGCGTGAACTCGTTTTAATCTCTTACCAACACGAACACCTAGAGTTTCAAACATACACTTTTTGTTGTCCCCGCCTTTTGAAGCTCCACTTGGTCAAAAAATGATAATTTTTCAATCGGTACCTTATTCAGTTGGAGAGCGGTTGTCACGCTGGTTTTGTCACGTAATCGTAGCGATAAAAGGTCAAGTGAAACAAAACCTTGATTAGTTAAGTTTCATCATTTGTTAGCATAACAAGACCTACTGATCACTTGTTTCCTTTGCAAGCCACGTAACATTCCCTTTTGTGTTATACCTATGGTAAATCAATATGGATGAGACTCCGGCGAATAAAGATTCTTATCCAAGTGAATGACACTTGTTTTGAAATGGGAAAAGAGGGATTAAGTCTATGGATGCAGTTAAAGCGGATATGTTAGAATTGCTTAGCAGTGCTTTTCCTTGTTTCAAGAGGCCCTCTCCCGATAATGATTGATAATTTGGGGGAGGGGGGGGGGGGGTGCGACGGAGACCAAAGTTGACCACACTGCAATGTACTGCTATCTTTCAATGTTTAGTGTTACACATTTACTAGTATCCTTCACTTTAACCCACTGCACTCTAATAGACATCTACCTTCATATACATTGCCCATTCTAGACCACATGTGATTCCCTTAAAATATTTACACATGAAAGAATCAACTCCCAAGAGTGGCATCAAGTGGTCTGAAATGGGCACAACAAACAACGAGGCAAAAGAGGTTTATTGTTGAACCTTGAGTACCAAAATGCGGATCCGTGGGGATGCAAACCATGTGCACCCCCCTGGCTACGGGCCTGATGAAGCGAGAGAGCCTCTGAAACCCACTGAAAGTAGTACTCCTCTCGTTAATAACTTCCATCAAGAATGGAAAGGGAGAGTGATGTGTTGTATAAGGGAACTTTGATCAGAAGCGGGGGGATGGGTAAGAAATTGAGAGGGGGGGCTGGAATATTTCCCATTTACTTTAGGGGGCCCTGAACTATCGAATGTTGTTGGGAGAGGGCTAAAGAATTGTTATGCGGGCCACAAGTTCTTCATCCTTTCATATAGGAAGGGGAAAAATAAAAAGTTTACCAATTTCCCTTATGAATAATGATTACTCCACAAGGAGCATCTCAAGATGATTGACATAAGTACATACTACGCTCATAAGGAGGGGAGGGGATACTAATGCCTTAGATTTAGAGTATTATCTTTGACTCTAGAAGAAAAAACGTGGTGTTATCTTATTAAATTTAGTTTTAAGTAGGAAAGAAAGAGGGTTTTGTACTTGAAAGTTCAAAAAAAAAATTTCTTAGTCGATCGCTCTAGTAGAAAAGAAGCAAAGAGGACAAAAAAGTTGGAAGTATTTGTACTGATTAAAAATTAGTCGCTCAATACACGTGCATAATTTTGTTTGATATTTTATTCATCGTTGTTATAAAGCTGTATGCTATATTGAGCATTTATTGTGCTAATGACTTAGAGGAATATTGACTGTTACAATGAGTTCGAATTTCGAGTTTTTCTTTTGTGAGAGAATTCCTTTTTTACTCCATTTGTTGTGTTTCCATCTTTATTTATTTCCGTTTTGTCCCTTTCTTCTTGTATTAGAGTGGTATGGTGGGAGAATTTATGATTTCGGTCCATTTTCCCTCTTTACTAGATTATCTTCATTTAAGTAGTTTAAGTGCTCCATCTTTCCTTCAAAGACTAAAACTAAGAACAATCTTTCTAATATATTTTAATTTTCTATTTTTCATCCTTTTTTTTCCCCGCTGTTCATATATTTGTTCTGTCTGATTTTATATTCCTTTTTTTTTTTTAATTATTTCCAAACTTGATTAAATTCAGCGTTTTTATTTTTGTGCCAAAATTGTAACCAGATACATAATCCCTTCCGATCGAGTGCCAAAAAAGGGATTTGACTCGTATTTCTCCAGGCAAGTTTGTCACTTCTGGTTGAAAAAAGAACACTTAAAAAAAAATTCGCTCTCTCCCTCCCTTACCCTCACCACGTTCTATTTTTAATACTTTCTTCAACTTATTTGTTGATGTTCCTGTTATTTTTCAGAAAACGCATGAGTAAGAAAAAAACACCAAATCAGCTGCCCTGTGGTCACGTGATTCAAAATGACGTCCATAGTCTTCATCCTGTATGTATTTATTTAAGTTCTTTGTAAGACTTTCTGTCAGACGCAAATTCTTTTGATATGATTCCAATGCTACTTAAGTAAAAATCCCTTTGAGTATATAGAACTACTCGAGAAGTTTTTATGTCTTTTTCGTTGCACGAGTTTAATGTGAAAGCTTCATTCTCGGCTTCATTGACACAGTTGTGTTATCTGAGATCGATTTCCGCTCTACACTACATCCAATCCGCCTCTCCAACGCGAAATTGAAGCTGCTTCTTCGAGAGTTTTATTTTCCTTTCCTTTCATTGCAGGTGTTCATATTAAATCTGTTTTAGTCTTCCGTTACATTCTAGTTATTCAGTTAAGCTTAATTTTAGAAATTGTGCTTATCTAACGGTAGAAGAGGTTTGACAATCAACTTACGTTTGGATCAAAAAAACAGAACGTTTGACGGCGCAAGTTCTCGAATTTCTTAATGTTTTTCAGTTAACCAACAGTTTGAAATTTGCTACTTGTGAATTTTTTAGTTGACTGAGTGGACTGACTCATGCGGTTTATTGCTAGCCCCTTTCTTATCTATTCCATTCGAAAAAGAAACAAATTTTTGTAACAATCGGTTTTTTTACTAGTACTGAAATTAAAGTGATAACAGCTGCCACAGCACTATGTAGTCCTAGCAGCCGTTAGTAATAATGGTAGTAGTAGTAGTGCTCTGCTGCTGGTGGTGCTACTGCTACTGCTACTGCTACTGCTACTGCTACTGCTACTGCTACTGCTACTGCTACTGCTACTGCTACTGCTACTGCTACTGCTACTGCTACTGCTACTGCTACTGCTACTGCTACTGCTACTGCTACTGCTACTGCTACTGCTACTGCTACTGCTACTGCTACTGCTACTGCTACTGCTACTGCTACTGCTACTGCTACTGCTACTGCTACTGCTACTGCTACTGCTACTGCTACTGCTACTGCTGCTGCTGCTACTACTACTACTAGCAGTGGTGGTTGGTGGTGGTTGTGATGATAGTAGCGATCACCAGTAGCAGCAACAGTGCGGGTGATGGTTATGGTAATGATGCTGGCAGTAATAAGTGTAGTACGAGTATTAGCAGCAGCAGGTGCAGAAGACCACCGCCACCATGCACAACCAAGAGTAGCAGTGTTATTTGCGATGGGATGGTTAGGGGTTAGGCTTTGTAAAGGAAGTAGCAGTAGCAGTAATAGGGCTTGTGCAAGTACTGACTAAGAAGGGCTATGGTGCCACCTGATGTGAACAACACAGGTGACCAGTAGTAACACCTGCCTAAAGTGAGAAGTAGTACAAGTAATAGTGGAGCCAGTAGTATGTTATGTTAGTATGTTGAGTAATGATGACGGAAGTGTCATGCAGTGGTAGCATGTGAGATGACATAGCCACATACGGTAGCCAAGAGGATGAGGAAGAACAGTAGCAGCAGCAAAAATAGTGGGTAGTCGTGGTACTTGTTGGTGCTGGTGGAAGAAGTAGGAACAGCACTACTGGTGGTATAGTTGTTGTGGTAGTAGCAATGGTGGTAGTAGTAGCAGTAGTTGTAGTCGTTGTAGTGGTAGTAGCAGTAGTAGTAGTAGTAGTAGTAGTAGTAGTAGTAGTAGTAGTAGTAGTAGTAGTAGTAGTAGTGGTAGTGGTAGTAGTGGTAGTTGTAGTAGCAGTAGTTGTAGTAGTAGTAGTAGTAGTAGTTGTAGTAGTAGTAGTAGCAGTAGTAGTAGTAGCAGTAGTAGTAGTGGTAGTGGTGGTAGTGGTAGTAGCAGTAGTTGTAGTGGTGGTAGCAGTAGTTGTAGTGGTGGTGGTAGTAGTAGTAGTGGTGGTGGTAGTAGTAGTAGAGCAGTGGTAGTAGAATTAGCAGCAGTTGTAGTGGTGGTAGTAGTAGTTGTAGTGGTGGTGGTGGTGGTGGTAGTAGTGGTAGTGGTAGTAGTGGTGGTGGTGGTAGTATTAGTAGTAGCAGCAGCAGCAGCTGTAGCAGTGGTGGTAGTAGAATTAGCAGCAGTTGTGGTGGTGATAGTCGTAGTGGTAGTGTTAGTAGAAGTGGTGGTGGTGGTGGTGGTACTCAATACTAGTAGTAACGTTATTTGCTGAAGTACAGCTTAGTAATTATCCCTATAATGATTCAATTAGTATCAGTAGTGTTAGCTACTGTATTCGTGCTAAAAGAATCGAGAATAAAAATGAGACCTGTTATACATACCTATCTTGTTAATTTTTGAACGTCAGACGTGTCAGGATTATACAAATACTTTACTAATACATGTGAACTTTTGCTTTGCATTATTCATCGCTTCAAAAAATTATTTCGAACTTACTTCAATATGGTAATTTTATAGTTTTCTCGACTCCTTCCACTTTTCAACCCTCGTTTATTGTCGATTATTATTCATTTTATCTCGTTTGGTTTTAAAAAGCTCAAATTGTTTAATATTCTTCACTTCTGTATGTGAATAAAATCTGATTTCTTTATTGCTTTTCGACGTAGCTGATTAGTTATTCTTCGCCCTGGAAATAGAACAGATGTACTGAAATACACGATAACGACGTCAAAAAACCGCTTCTACTCAACACCATGCATTATAAGACGAAAAATCACGTACAGAACACGAATTAACACGGTGTTCGTGAACCAATCTCATCATAGATGTTCAATATGTAAAAACTTTTTTTGGCCTCCGTCTTCGCGATAAGTGAAAGTTTTGTGTTTAGATTTATCTCAATGCTTCCTGTCGTGGATAATAGAAAAAACAATAATTACTGACATCTTGGTATATCATTCACTCTTCTCTCGCTGAATTTTATTTCAATTCTAGATATCGGCAGGATTGAAAACCACTGAGTTGAATTCTTCTATAGCTTCAGCTGCTGTTTCGAACTATTTTAGATATTTAAGCAAATTAAAATACTTCTTCACTTCAGTAATATTTCGCAAATTAATGTATTTTGATATGTCGTATCTTTGGAATTTCAATAGACTTGACTAGAACTAATAAATGAGTCAAGACACTAGATAATTATTTGGTACAAGCAAGTGTCACTTTCGAAAATTTATCGATAAAGTTTTTTCCCCACTTAACTGATCAAAGAAAAGAACTAAAAAAAAATCCATAAAACGTTAAGCTACAGTATTGTGACTGCCTTAGCTTGATATAAAGTTTATTTCCAAATATTATTTTTATTTTTATTATACTCTAGTGTTCCATACTTCACAAACAGCTGCTCTAAGATATATTTCTTTTGTTTTGCAATATTACTAGCTGTGATTCCATCGTAGTCCCTAGCTTTCTGGAGTCAACAGTTGATGTTCGTGTATTGGCTTTCCAACATTCTTCTCCATGTGCTCAGTTTGGTGCCATATTAGAAGCGAAAATAAGTCGCCTCATTGTTAATTCTTATCACACAGTATGAAATGTCCGACATTATTTTGCTATACAATCCTAGCATGGCTTAACAATGTTGCGCGCTAGTGGAGTATATAAGCTCTTACTTGATTATTTAAATCATTTAAAAGCTCAAAATCTTTAAATGCACTTTGATTTTTCGTTGCAAAGATTGAGTTTATTTTGTGGTATTTCGAATTCATGCGAATCAACACACTCATCTATCTGCTGAAGAGAGCCACTTGATTTTCTGATATTTCCAATATTTTTTACCAAAATAAAAAGTAACTTCAAAAATAATAAACTGCGATTGACTGGTGGATGTTTCGAGCGAATCGACTACAAAACTGATTGAGCCAAGATATGAAACGAACTCACAAAACTGAAAAGTTTCACTTCGGTTAATTTACATTCATTGTATATACAATTTCAGACGGCTAAAAATTTCACTTTCAATAGTAAACAGAAATCATGACAGGCTTTTGATTCAGTTACAATACCTAGTTCTAGTAAAATTTTAAGTTGACTACTAGCGGCAAGTGCTTTCCATGTTATTTGCCGTTTATTAAAAATTCACCATAAACACAACAGAACTTCCCCACACATCAGATCAAACGGCTTGCGAAGATCTATCCACATCCATCCCCCACGAGTACGTCCTTGTATCTCAAACAATACTAAGACTCTCTGTCTAAATTCTGCATTTATTTCAACGGCTATTGAAGGCTTAATTTCTAAACTTAAAAGAGTTTTTGATAACGATATTTTTTTTTTACTTTTTATTAATGTTTAATCACGAGAATAACCAGAGGGGGCTAATACGCGCTATGCATGCTGGGAGAGTTTTGTTTCTGAACTTTTCCCTTTGTTGCAATAATTTGGAGTGGCGAGTCAGAAATCTGACGCGAGGTATGTAAAAACAACTCCTGAAATTGTTCCGGCGTCGAAAATTCCCCCAAACAGCTCTGAGAAGTACTAGAGTTTTTAGGTATCAGAAGGAAGGTAAGTCAAGCTTGGATTTAGACTGTTATTCGAGCGTAAAATACACGATTCGGGTAACATTCTTGGATGCAATGGTTGACTTCTTGCGGTGACACAAAAAAGTTTTCGTATGCAAATTGATAGCATGTGAGCGAACGAAGAAATACATGAAGGGGGAACTCTCATAAATCGAAGGCAAGTTACTCCACCAAAATACTCCAGAATTTTTGATCACTATAATCGATGGATTCTTGATAATTTCTCGAACGAAGAAAGTCCAAATTCGAGTAGAAATTCCCCATTGTTTTTATTCTTTCTCGACTTCAAGCAGTTCTAAATTTATTCTAGCCATCTGATGATGTATTTAAATAGCTGTAAAAATCCATGTCAATGTTTAACTGCTGTTCGGCTAAAAGAATAATAGTTTCACTTGAATAAGGCTTAGAAATATTTGTGACGGTCTAAAACCACGCTCGGTAAGACGTAAATACAAATTCTCGCAGAGCTTGAAATTATCTCAACTTTCATCGTATATTCGTAATTTAACCAAAGACACGACTTCTTCGAAATACAAAAGATTTACGTTAAGTAAGCCTCTTACGCGGTTAGATATTTTTTTCTAATTTTTTCTATATTTTTCTGTCTTCACAGTATTAAGTCTATACATGTAAGCAGTTGGAATGTTCAATTTTCTTCGAGCCAAAACTTTTGATATGATGTTGGGGTCCTCGCGCGTTTGGTGAAATACTACATATCAACCGTGTCAAATCAATATAGATTTTTTTACCCGTAATTTTTTGTAAGCTTTATTGGAAATTATTTGCGAACTTCGTGCTTTCGCTTTTGCTGTTCTTGTCATTTATTCTTGACTCTTTGTTGTTCCTTCCAGGACATAAAGAACCAGAGAGATAAGCTTTCGTAGGCTGTCAAAGGGCAAATTTTAGGCAAGTTTGGGCTGCGAATGTAATATGGATGTTGTTGTCGTAAATAGTGGGGAAATTCGACTTCAAGATGGGCAGCTAACTGCAGAACTTCGCCAAAAGAGACAAGCTGAAGACCAAGAAATGGTGAGTTTAAGAGCGCAGATATTTAGCAAAGTCCGACCAAACTTCTGATGTTTACATCGCCTGTTTCTTGTTTCTTGGAACTTGTAATTTGTTACGCGAGGGCTGCAATTCGATACGGTCGAGAGGTTGATGTTTTGGCGAATTTTACTTCGCCTGCTCTTTAAAACTTACGTGGTATTATACCAAAAACACTGAAATTTCCCAAAGACATAACTTTATTTTTAATCTTTAGTATTTGGGATAATTTTCACGTTCTTGAACAGGTATATTCTGCCGTTATTTCAAGCAAATGCTCTGCGTTCTCGTATGTAAAAAGAATTGAAAAAAGTTTTCCGCACAAACCGAGGCAAACTAATTTGCATAATTTTTGCCCATTCATTCGCGGAGTTGGGGAAAGTTCTTATTCTGTCTCTCTGAAATTAATCATTCCTTCGCGCTAGCATCTCGACGGCGATGCCCAGCGATGGCGATCGAAAGTTTCGAAAACTTTCGCTTTAATTTCTAGAGCTTTAATTCTTAGTTTCTTGTAACTGCTGATAAGCTGAAATCGATTTCAGCGGTAAAGGAACAACATGAAATTAACAATGCAACATACACGATATGTAAATTTCCTCGACGTTCTCAATCAGAAAATTGTTTTTTACGTCATGTAAAATGCTTGTCTGCACACGAAAACTCTTGTTCCAGTTCGTTCTCTAAGTAGGAAATTCTTTGAGGGGACTAGAAATTCAAGGAATTAGGAATTTATAACTCGAAATAGTTGAAAACCCAGTGTTTTGTCGATAACTGAAAGATTGATTTAAGTCTTGTTCTTTGAATGAATAAATAAATGCAGTTGGTTGTTCAAGAATTTAATACTAGATCTTTGGCAAAGTACTATCTCTCTTGAGATTAAAGAAAATAATTGGCAATAAAAAAACAGTGGATCTTCTTTACACATATATGTCTTAAATTTTTAGAGAAAAATACAAACTCCTTGGTGCTTAGAATTGAAATTACTAGTATTTGATGATCACAATGTATACACTTTTAAAATAGATAGCCACCTTTTAGAAATTATTCTTTTTAAACTGAAATATCATCTAAAACTTACATCCGTTATTGCATCCATACTCTCCTTTTAAAAAGACTTTAATTTTAGGAATTAAATTTTTTTGAGCAAGATATTTGGATGATGACAACAATAAAGACAATTTGAAAAATACTTAAATATGTAGATAATTCTGACAAGAAAGAGCCACACCAAGCATACTTATTAATATATATGCTCCTTGGTTGATTACGGAGAAAAATATTTTAAACAATTAAATTCTGCAATAGTCAATTTTCTTTTATTATTATGATTTTAAAAAAAATGGATTCGTATACTTCTGCAAAATAGGCTCAAACATTAAAGTTTATAAAATGAATAAATAAGAATCCAAAGGCATGAAACTAGTTCTTTTCAAACTGAACCAGGTGTGTGTGTGTGAATTCAAATTATTCTGTATACTGATGAGAAATTGAGAAATATGTTGTGAAGGCATATTTTGTTATTTGTTCAATTTATTGCATCCACTCCAGGTTTTCAAACTCCACTGGAAACATTCTTCTATTCTTTACAAAGTTTTATTTAAAAGGGGGGCCAAAACTTGATATTTTAGAAAAAGAGCAGCTTATTTTTCTTCTTTTTTTCTGCCTGTCAGTAGATGGCTCTTACACATGTTAATTTAGTTGAGAAGGGCAGCTGTTTGGTGGAAAGAATCAGGTCTTATCTCCTCTGTACATCAGTGAGACCAAAGAACTTTGTTCTAGAAAAAACAATACATAACCACAATTTAAGTCCACTCTGTTCTCGTGTACTCATGATTAATCATAGTTTTAATGTTTTGTGTTATGCTTTTTTTCTCTTTCCAAATAGTTTTTCGTAGCTTAGTTATGTTCTCCTAAAGAATTTTCTTTTGCCTTAAGATATGAATACACAATTAACCACAATTGTTTCATTTGAAATGGCTCTGAAATTTGCCATGAAATGCCTTTTTAAAGGTATACTTTTTAGAATTCTCAATTTGGTTGAAGCTACTATGCACATACGTAATGGTTTCCTTTCCAACTTCCTGCTCTTTCTCTTTAATTCCAGTAGAATTGTATTCAATTTAGCTGTATTGATGGGCACATTTAAATGTTTGTAACTCGCCCAATCGTGAAAATTAATAAACATGTCAGTGGTATTGCTTCCTTGGTGGTTAGCCACGACTGTTATGATTTTCAAAGATCATTTGGATGTGTTCAGCATTATTAACACATTTATATCTGAGCGGACATTCAGTCTATAAGCAGATCTCTTTGACTACCACCAGTTATGCCCTCATACCCTGAATATGGAGCAGATTGCAGCTTCATATGATCACTTGGCTTGACAGACAGATTAAAAGGGCTTTTGTCCATTCTGTGACATTAGCAAAAAGTATCAAAGAGTATGGATTATTTCTTTGCGAACACTTATTAGGCATCATCTTTTTTAGAAGTGACTAATAAATTCAAAATATTTGATCCCAAAGTCCTCAAAATTTTGTGCTTGAATTATTCTAATACTAAAGTGATTGTTAAAAACTTTTCCAAGAATAATACTGCATTGAGACACAAGAAAAGTATCAAAAAGTATGAGTTATTTGACACTTATTATTCATGATGTCATTCACATACATGTGAATAAAAAAATAGAAAAAAAATCTTCAATTAAAAAAGTCCTCAAATTTTGTGTCCTCGCAAACTTTGTGTCCTCGCAAACTTGATGTCCTCGCAAAATTTGTGTCCTCGCAATTAAACTTATTGTCCTCGCAAACTTGATGTCCTGACATACTTTGTTTCCTGGCAAACTAGATGTCTTCACAAACTTGGTGTCTTCACAAACTTTGTGCTAAAAAAGTAGTGCAAAAATTTGTTAGCATGATTGAAACAGCCAACCAAACACTAATTCTATTGAACCCTAAAAAACGTTTGGGCAGGGAAATTTATGCCAAATCCAGGAATCGAACCTGAGATTTAAGAGGTGAGAGATGAGTGTGCAACTGCACTACCACCCTTAATTTGAATTCCCATTCCCAATCCTATTCCAAATTCCATTCCATAGTGAGCTACTATCAATGCCCATCAATTGAAGCATGTCTTAAAATAGTATCTTATCTTTGTAGTAATGTATTTATCAGTGTAGATAAACTTTTTATGAATCTTTAGAAAACTCTAAAATTTGTCTTATTTGTCAGTGTTTGAACTAACGACTAATGGATGAATAAATATGACAGAATTTTAAATGCTTTTGTTTTTCAAATATCCTTCTTAATCAGTCATATTTCATCAGGCTTCTGACATTATTTCATTTCGACAATCCCTCGAGGTGATGCCTATTATTTTCTTTTCACCGCTCTTTCCAAACCTTCCATTTAAGCTTGATTAATCAATGATCATGTCAAAATATTCAAAATATGAACTTATCATTTATTTTTTTATTTTTTTATTTGAAAATTCTTATACAGCATTTAAACATGCATATAGTTTTAAGATTTTGAAGCATTCGAATTAATTTTAAAATTCCCTATATATATCTTAAAGATAAATCCTAATCATTTTCTGCTCTCTAAATTCATTATGGACCTCCATTTTAATCAAAAACTCATTTCTTGTCACTCTCAAATGCTAACAACCCTATTGTCTTAAAAGTTTTCTGTAATTTTTTTATGATGCGAATGTCATAATTTAGCTTCTCTATTTCTATGTATTAACTTATTAAAAACAAAGAATAATGGAAGCTGTCAAAATTAAGACACCTATAGACTTGTTTTGTATATTTTTCAATTAAGACAAGCAAAAATTGTCTTCACTGCTCAGTCAAACCCCAATAAACTCTGCTCACATGTGATGCTGAGTTCAGGATTAAAAGCAAAGAACCAAGATGTGAGAGGCAAGTGGACTACCCCTAAGCCATTCTCAATTCCCCAAGCTAGTAGTATGGCTAAGTAGAATAGTTGGTTTCATATTTTTTAATCTTTGGAAATAAGGAAGAAAGAAAATTGATAGAAGTTCCAATAAGTTTTCTTATATCTTGAGGCATTAACTAAAGCTGAATTAAGCAACCAATCAAACTTAAACCAGCTGTTTGATCAGGTTATATTTGCATGAGGCACCCAACCCACTTGCTCTTTTTAATTAAAACTTTCTGGGGAATTATAGTGCTCCTCTTTCTCGAGCATAATTCTTTATAAACTGTTTGGTCATTTTTTATTTCAATTATGACTATTCATTTAATCATAATTTTTAATTCTTATCATATCTTCTATGTGTTATGATAATTCTATTCACGATTCTATATTCATTCTATAAAGGATGCTCAGAATAATTTAAAAAAACCAGATTGTTTGATGAATCACAAATAAACTAAAAAAACACAGAAGAGTTAAACATTCTTAGTTTGCACTTCATCATATACAGTGTAGGAACACTATATCGTATGGCATTTTTTCATTTCCTGGTAGCTGAACCATCTTCAGCAGAGTGTTATCTTCTAAGAATATAATTGTTATTACTTTACATATATAGCCTTAAATGGTTCTTATCTCAAAAATGTTTTTGGTCTAAGGTTCTGTCTTCAATCATGCTAAAACCCAATTAGACATTTATCTATTAAGATCTTAACATTTGTTGTGACAGTCCTGCACACAATAAATATCCTATCCTGCCAGATGTGTTATGCAAATAGATACGGACTGCAATAATGCCTTACTCAACATTTTTGTAAACATTATTTTATTAGTCAGTATAACATGCCCTTTTAGAACCAACATTATTATCTAAGATTAATAGATTAATATGACAAACTGAACAAAGCCAAAGGAAGTTAAAACCGAAAGATGATGCCTTATCAATTAACATAGTTTATGGTATTTCTAAAACCTTGTTTTTGCAGTTTAGTAAACATAGTTTAATTTATACCAAATTGCAGAATCATTAATTGTGTTCAAAATAATTAAACATAGAAGCTGAGCCTGAAATTATTTGGCAGTAATCAGCTTAAGAGACATATAAATATACGTTTAATTTATACCAAATTGCAGAATCATTAACTGTGTTCAAAATAATTAAACATAGAAGCTGAGCCTGAAGTTATTTGGCAGTAATCAGCTTAAGAGACATATAAATATATATAGATGGATCATAAGTTTATTGAATATTTCATGGCATGAGTTTATGGTCTTCAAATGATGAAGTCTGTAGAATGTTATTGAGATGAAGATCATCATGCCTTTTGGTGCAATTGTGGTGTAGCTTTAGTACAAACATTTTTGTTTGTCATCCTTTAAGTGATGTACATTGTTTGCACCAAAGCTGGACAACAATGCATCCTGATTATCAAGCTCAGAAAAAGCCTACCACCATGTACAGTTTGTGCAACCTGTTTGCTCATATGCATATGAGGATTTATAATTAAAAACAAAACTACACAATTTGCTAGGGTTCCTAGAATTATGCAGCATAATTTTCATCTTGGCCCTTCCTTCTAGATCAAATTAGAAATAAGAGGTTATTTTTTTTGTAGAGAGGAAAACCAGAGAACCTGGACAAAAAACACCCAAAGCATGTACAGAAAAGAACCCAAAAACAAATTTGCTTACATACTAGAGCAAGTCCAGGGATCGAACCTGGGCAAGTTGGTAAGAGACAAGTGCTACATGCTTATTAGAAAACAATCATGAATGCTTTGCAGTGAGTTTTTCATAAGAGCCAGGAGTAGTAATCTCCTTCCTTTTCAAAAGCTTTCAATAAATTTCAATATAAAACTCTTGGAAATATTCTGTATTTATATTGTACAAAAAGAGCTGTATTGGTTATAATTATATATAAAGTACTCAAAATTATGACTTATGGCATACACAAGCTTTCTTAGCTTTCCAACACTCAGTATTCACAAGACATCCCTTTTGTATAAATAGGTTCATACATGTACAGTATCTCCTAAGGGTATTTTAGAATTGTCGTGAGCATAATAGTATGGTTGGGCTTGATTAATATTGATTAATGTGTCCTACTGGCATTTATACAATCATTAAAAGTTCAACCAGTGCTGTTTGATGTAAATATTTGTAACTATAAGACTGCTTCAGGGCAATTTATAGTAGTCTTTAAGAGTCAATTAGCACATTAATTGAAGGCACAACTGCTGTGACTAAATACAAAATACACAAAATGTACAATAAGCAATGGTTAAATTATTCAATGTTTTTTTTATCACTTTGCATTTCCTAAGTTTAATGTTTGAATGTCTGTTTCGTAATAAAAATTTTAAAATTTTCATGACAATCTTTCTGTGGATATTATTTTGATTATTTGATGACAGTTTCTGTTTCCTCATGTGAATTAATACAATGTACAATGTCATGTCTATTTTTGAGATCAATTAACTTTTTTTAAGGATTTTTTTCTGCAGCTTATTATACTCATGGTGGTCATTACTGTTACAAATGAAAGTTGAATGCTTTACATTATTTGTTACAATATTTGTATTATTATTCTATAACCTGGTCATAAAGTTGCATTTTGAATTGGAATAACTATTGGCATCACAATCAAAAAATAAGGATGTGTGCTGATCAAATACTACGTTCGAATTAATTAATAATATTAGACCAAGTTTCAAGCCTATATATATAAAAAAAGTATTCCAAGTGTCCAAATAATCTTAGGGTTTGAGATGAACCGTTTGAGACTTATGTTACACGAAAGATTGATTCTTGTATTCTATATTCAAATATGATTTGAATGTTGGAAACATCATGTCTGAGGAGATTGTGTTCTTTTGCATTCTTCCACACAGCAGGTTGTGATTGCCTTTCTTAAAAAACATTTTTATGTTACAAAACAATTTGAAGCTGTAAGATGGGGAAGATTAGAGAAGGATGGGATAGTCCCACTTTTGCCCATGTGATAAAGAACCTTATATCAATCCCATCAATGAAGGAGGTATATTGATGAAATTTGGGAGTGCACACTAATTCTAAAGATTGTCTGGTGATGGCAGTGAGCAGGGAATGGTCTGGGAAGTTAGGTGGGTGAATCTTTAGAGGTCCAACGTCAATCAATCCCCCTCAGTAAAGGAGGTATTGGTTTCAGGAATAACACATTCCTTCCAGACGTTGAACTCAGTTCAAAACATTAATCAACCACGATACTATTCTTATGCATGCATAATGAAATGGATCATAGTAAGTGAAGTGGATTTAGCAGCCTGTAATGAGCAGCCACATTAATCCACTTCATCCAGGCAGTACTAAAACACTCCAGATGAATTAATTGAATTAATCCAGTCCCAATGCATGACAATATAGCATGTATTGTGTGTTTTATGATTGGATTAAGACCATTATCAGATGTAGAGCCATGGGACCATATGTTTCCATTGACTCAAAATCTGCTCCTTTTAACCATGCTATAAAAAGTTGACTGTGGTGGTCAAAAACAATAAATACCCTCTTGAAAACTACACAGTAGTTCTTTTTTGTGGCTTTAAAAACACCAGACATGCATATACACTATAGTCAGATCATATACTACATATACTACTGCCTTTTTTTGGACCATGATTATTGTAAATAAGTCAGTGATTTGTGAAAATTCGTATTATAACCTGAATCCTTGTATCAAGGTTTTCATTAATCGTATTTCGTGATTCGTGAATTCATGAAAGACTTGTCTGTGATTCGTGATCAATCCCCCCCCCCCCCCTGTGTCATCCTGATACTACAATAAGAGAATCATTGGTGCAAGTATTTTTTAGAATTCTAACAGCTGTTGATTTATATCTGCATTTAATTTTAATACTCAGTAAATCTTAGATAATTATCTTACAGTATAAACCAAATAAATGTTAACTCTTATATATTTTCAGGTTGAACGAATTTACAAAGCACCAAAATTATCAACTATGGAAAAAGACACTCCCAACAGCATGAAAAGAAAATGTACCAAAGAAATAGATGATGTTGACAGTGAAGATGATGACGAAGATAGTGAAGATGATGACAGTGATGACTATAGTGGAAAAGATGGAAGCACAACTGCAAAGAACAAAAGTCTGTCAGTGAAAAAGTCTCCCTCTGGTGTGGAGAAACTGGTCTGTGAAACATGTGGAGAGAATGTGGACAATGAAGAGTATTTTGAGACAAAAGATTATATATTTTGCAGCGAAGAGTGCATGGAAAGAGGACCAATTCATGAAAAGCAAGCAAAAAAGGTATTGCATGATATTATCTTTTATAGCATTATTGAATTGAGAAATAGTTATCAGACGTATATTAGTTATGAAGTGTAGCTCTTATTTTTCACAGTTTTGGTTATCTTGAGGCAAGTAAATAATTAGTTTACTGGTACACAATTCTTTGCTGAGTCTGGGGAAAAAAGGAGAAATTTTCTTATGATGTTTAAAAACTAATATTTTTCAAAATTGCCTATGTTTTGGCTATAAGTATGCATACAGTCATGTGTATACTAATGTTTTCTAGAGGGGCTCAACCTGCTATTATATCTTCCTCTTTTTGACAATGAACACCAACAAAAATGCATAAATTATGAAAGCTGTAGATCTGGCCAATGCATGAATGATTTCTAAAATTCTAATTTCAAAAAATGAAAAATATATGAGATTGAGGTTTTAACTAAAAATTTGAGATTAGAATCACAAATTAATCTAAAGTGTATCTACTTCCTGAAAAGGTTACTAAATAAGGATTTCTTATTCTTACTACAAGTAGAATATTAAGAAGTTTGTTTTTCTTCTTTTGTATCTGATACTTAACAGCTCTTTTGTTAACTAAACATTCTTAAACCTCTATAAGAAAAAAAGAGATAATTTCTCACTTGAAAAACTAAAACAAATGAGTTGGAGAAATTGGAGAGTCAAGAGGTTGGATCATGTTTTTAGTCACTTAAAATATTCCAATTTTAATTTTGACCATCAATTATTTAATCTGGCTCGTTTTGAGATTAGTCCTTTTGACGCAGGACTGCTGCTTGACTCAAGATTCTAGTTAAGTCAAAATTGTGTCATCAACTGTCATCTAGACTTTGAGATAGTTCCTAACTGTGACAGCTAATTATTCTGTATGTGTGTGATAAGAAATATGATTCCAAACACTGGTGGTTATGATAATAAAGGGAGAATAATAAAGTGGAAAGTGAAAAAATAGAAAATTGAGACATTTGCCATCTGATTCTTGTTTTTCAATGTGATTAACATTTTTAAAACAAAGTGGAAAAGCTAAAGTAGTTTCTGTATATTTAAAGGGATCAGACCACTATTACTTCCTAGTATTTAACTAGCTTCTGTACATTCTTAAACTTTGTTCTAGTTGCCTAGTAACATAGTTCTAAAGCCACTTTTCTTTGTTGTAGTCTTTATTTTGTTTAAAGCTGGCATTCATTAATATGTCTTCTTAATGCAAATTATTAATTTTTCTTATAAACCAAATTTATTTCATGCCATTAGTTTAAACTTTTACAGCCTTCTTAAAAGTTTAAAATATAGCCTTTAAGAAATTAAACTCTTATGATAAAGGGATAAACACAGATGCATTATAATAATTTATTTAATTATTCTTTTATTTTTTGATAATTTTTTTCAATCCTCACACATTTTTTTAATGCTTATATTTGTTTATAATGCATATTTTCTGTCTCAAGTCTTTATGAATATTTCATAATCAGACAATCCCCATGTACTAGCTTATGCCAAGGTAAGTTAAAGCTTTTAGATGTTTCTGGGTGAGCTTCATCCTCATGAGCCTGTAGTAGCGGTTTTACAGAATAAACTTTTCAGTTTTCTAAAGCCCTATTTTTTGTATGTATTATTTTCAAGCATGTAATAATATTAACTCCTAGAATTTTTCAAATGAAAGAGTATCAAGGACAGCAGAATGCTAGATATTATATTAAATTTCCCCAAGACAGTATATTTTATTAGAACTTCACTTCAAGTGAAGGCTACTTTCTGTCAGAATAATCTTAGTTAAAGTTTCAAAATTTCCAGAAGTAACTTGATCTTGATGTTAAACACATTTGTAATATTAGACTAAAATATTATTCACTTGTATTGGAAAGTATGATGGAATAATTTTGATGCTTCTAGTTACATAAAAATATTTCAATATGATACTTGTTTCCTTTTCCTTATTACTTTGTGGCACAGCTCCTTGCACTTTTCATGAAAAACTTTCATGCTTTTGAAAGCAAGCCATAAATTATGGACTTTGAGGATGACTGTATAATTTGTTTTATTGAACAACCTATTCTTGCTTTCGTTTTAATTTTCAAAACAATTTTTATGCTTTCATGAAAATACAGTGTTTTTGTCACATAAAAACATTTTTGTGAACTATCGTATTTATAAAACCACACAATTCTATTTAACAAAACAGTTAAAATATAACTCTGTTTCTTAATGTTATATTATTTTGATTCCAGCTAAAGCTATGGAATTTTTATATTATATTATTTTTCAATTGCACAGCCTGAACTTTAGTGTTTTATAGTCTATATCTATTTTGTGAACAAAGCTTCTTTTCATCATACTCCTACACAATCCAATAGTCAAGAGTAAGGTTATCTGTTGTGTTGCCATATATTGTAGCACAAGTATAATAATGAAAAATAAAAATAGTAATATAATATGATAATTGACAAAATAATACCATTTCTTAAATTTCTCCTTGAGAAAGATAAATTATTAAAAGTGTCTTCCCTTTAAAGAAAGATAACAAAAAAAACTTCCTACAGCTGATTACCATTAAAGTGAAAACAGCTTCTAATTAACCCAAGGAAGTTAAGATGAAAAACAATTCCAATTTAATAATTCAACTTTTTCTCAGAAAAAAATTCTACAAAGAAATAAAATTTGGCGGAGAAAAATATTACTTTCATTTATTAAAAATTAATATAAGATAATTACTTTCTCCAATTTTAAATTCGTTTGGTCAACTTTTCATATCTTGTTCTTGCATTCTGTCACTTTCACTCTAATTTTGGACAAAATTTATTGAATGAGCCCTTTGTTGAAAAGGAAAATTTCAAACTATTTTGTAAGTACAGTAATATATTACAATTAATAGTACCCACAGTGCTTCCGAACTTCAAGTAGATTTGAATTGCTGGAACTAATTACAAGACTGACCAATTTAATCAAAACTTTTCAATCTCTTTCTCTCTCCTTTTAATTAGAACTTGTGTTTTGTTATGTTTATCAATCATAATTTTCCGAGACTTCGGGTCTGACACATTGTCAAGAACTAGATTTCACAGGAGAACTTTTAATTTTTAATTAGCAATACCAAATAAAATTTATTTGACTTGGCTATAATATAAAGCAATCGTTTATCTGTAGCTTTTACTATTATTACTTTTTATTATTCCTTAGTTGTAATAATTAAGTATTCTCTTTTACTTCTACACTAGTACTCTGACAAATAAATTTTTCCACTTCTTATGATTTCAATTTAATCAAAATTATAGCCTAACCTGTCAGGTTCTCACTGGTTTAAGATGAGAGATCTTGAATCAAGTCATCTCTTTTGTAAATACTAATTAGTAAACTTTCTATATTTTTGAGCAAATAATAAAAGAATTTTTATATAAACTAGAGATGCCAATAAATTAAAAAGTTTAAAGTACACAAACTTTGTATAGACATTCTGACTGTCTTACATTCTCGGTGTGTTTTTTTAACATGAATTTAAAAATTTGCTAGAAAAAAATGAAACCTCTTGCTAATTAGTTCACAGTGATTGGAAATTTGTGGTCAAAAAAGTACAAACCTTAAAATTGTTTTCTAAGCTTTTCCTGAGATTAAGGATTAGGAGAATTGAAATTAAAACAGGTGTGGTTTAGCCACAATATTTTAATTTATATCTGCCTTCCTTTATAATGAAAGTCACCATAATAATTATGAGCTATTGAAGCTTCCTTGTTTACTCTTGTTTTATATGCTTTTGATTGTAAATTAATTAATTATTGCTTACATCATTGTCGTGTTACATGGGGAGTCCAAAAGAAAGTGTGTGGAAGCATGGTTGTCGGAGTTTAGTTCCCTCCCTCCCTTGCTTTCTTCCTTTCTTCCTTTCTTCCTTTCTTCCTTCCTTCCTTTCTTTCTTTCTTTCTTTCTTTCTTTCTTTCTTTCTTTCTTTCTTTCTTCCTTTCTTCCTTTCTTCCTTCCTTCCTTTCTTTCTTTCTTTCTTTCTTTCTTTCTTTCTTTCTTTCTTTCTTTCTTTCTTTCTTTCTTTCTTTCTTTCTTTCTTTCTTTCTTTCTTTCTTTCTTTCTTTCTTTCTTTCTTTCTTTCTTTCTTTCTTTCTTTCTTTCTTTCTTTCTTTCTTTCTTTCTTTCATTCCTTTCTTTCTTTCTTTCTATTTTTTTTTCAAACTTTCCCAATTTCTTTCTTTCCTTTCTTCCTTTCCTATTTCTTCCTTCTATTTTCTATCTTTCTTTTCCTCTTTTTGTTTTTCTATTTCCCTCATTTTTACTTCATATCTTCCATCCTTCTTTAGTTATTTTCTTTTCTTCCTTGTTTCTTTTTTTTAGATATGAAAAAAGTGTCTATTTGTGGGGGATAGGGGGTTGGGTGGATAAAGCCAATTTCAATAGTAAAAACAATACCTTTCATTATAAAAATTTCCACAGGATATTACCATTGATAAACATATAAATACAAGGATCTAGAGTCAAAATACTTGACACAGAACACATACCACAGCATATCTTAGCATGTTTTATTAGTTAGTATGTATTTAAAACTTTTTGGGCACTGATAAGTTCCAACCCGACCACCCTTGTGCCCTGTTACACATGCACAGACACACACACATAAACAGTGAGATGGACCATGATGGACCGTGATAACCACAAATAGACATCATAACATGCAGCAGTATTTCAATGACCACAATTAAATTGTGGCTTCCAATCCTTGGTTAAAATTAGAAGTCAAGTTGTTTTTGACTATTAGATCAAAGGTTCCAACACTTTTAGAAAACTGTGGAAACTTCACTATAAACCTTTTAAATAATTCATATGTAGCATTTAAAACATTTTCAAAAAGTTTGTGAAATAATGATTATACAAATAACAAAGTAGGTCTAAGAACTAACCAAAACTAAGCTGGCCTCCATTTTAACATGATTTGGATTTTGTTTTGTCCTTGTTTTTTGATAACACTGAAATAAATATTTGAAAGCCTAACAACATAAGCTTGTGTATGTCATTTGATAATGACTAAGTCACCTTTCACTTTTATTTAAGACTCGTTCAGGAAGAAACAACGAATCATCAACAGAATCACCAGCTTCTGGAATCAAAGATTTAAAGCGACAGTGCCGAGGTCTTGGCATGGCAGGTGTGTTGGATTTGCTGCTAATTTTATATCAAATTTGCATCTTGTTTGATTGCTTATTTTGTGGCCAGTAGTCAGTTCGCAAGTTCATTTGTATTTTAACCACAATTATAATCAGTTCATTCATATTCTAATCACAGTAAAAAATGGTTTTCTAGATATTCTGATTTTCAGTCCCATTAAAAGGTGAATCTTTGTGGAATTCAGAAGTAAACAGGACATAAGATCTTATAAATCTTAAGTTCTAAGATCATATCTAAATGTATTGTAAAAGAACATCTACCAAATGAAAGTAAAAATGAAAACAACTATAAATTAAAGTTGTTGAACATCAGTCTAAAATGTTTGTACTAACAGTGAATGTGATTCATGGAAAAAACATATATTTTGAAATATAATTTCACCACTAATTTCAAGCAACCAGTAAATAATTGGTCCATCAAAAGGGTCTACCATAAATTACAGTATTAAGAAAAAGATTACTCATTGATCTTTCACTTTTTGTAATTGTTAACACTGGGGCATTTGCCAAATATTTTATCATTAAGAGTAGGAAAAACACAATAACTACAGCAAGTAATATTCATGTTAGCCCTAGGGCTGCACGCGCAAGCAGAAGAAAAATTTTCTGGAATGGTCTAGTTATGTGTGCCTTTATTGATTACTCCTTAGGGAATAGTTGGGGCTAGAAAATTCTGCATTTTTTAATAATCAGACAGTTTTTTTCCCTTACCTCCTAGCTCTTTATCATCATAAATTTTTTACAGTGTTTTTTTTTTAACCCCGCATGGATTAACTATTCAGTTGATCTAAGCCAAAGCAGAGATAATTCATATATTGAAAAGTTTCCTATTTGGAATTGAACATAACTTTGTATCTCATCCTAAGTGTTTTTTCATCATTTTATCAATATCTCATCCTATATTTTTTTAATTTGTTACAGCATCTATCCAAGAACTTATAGGGTAAGTTTGCATGTTGACTGTTGTATTTTGAGATTTGAATCGGTTTTTCAAAGTAAAATTTTGCTTTAATTTGTTTTTTTTTTAGTCATTTATTGTAATTGATTTATTTTGATTTCATTTTTCCATTTCATTTCATTTTGCTTTATTCATTCTATTTTAAAAGTAAATTTTTTCCCTGACTTATATTTTGTCAAATTTCAGTTTGTTTGATATATTTTGTTCCTTTTTTGTTTTGTATTTTCTATTTCAAGTCCACTTCATTAGATTTCATTCTCATTTATTCTATTTCATTCATTCTTATTTCAGTTTTTATTATTGTATCATGCATTATGATGTTAATCTGAAATTTTAAAAGAAATTTCTTCTTAGCATAGCTTTCAATTTTAATGCAACATAATAAAATCTCTTCATAATATCATTATTATAAACTCCCAAAAAATGTATAAATTGTGGTCAAGAAGCAATAAATCAAATTACAAGCTAAGTGTCTCCAGTCATGTGCCGTAGCTGAGGTACAAGTAGTGACGAGTGTTTGTTTTTAAATCAAGGTGTCCTACACCAGGCTGCGATGGTAAAGGTCATATCAATGGCAGATTTTCATCTCATCGCAGGTATTTCATATTACTTCCTTGACACTTTAGAACTTTATTAATTCAATGTCACTTTGATTCCTGGTCATAAAGATGGTTTCTGGTGGTGCCTTGTTGTCTAGTGCTTCTAAAGGAATAAGCTAGAAGATTGTTATTAAATTTAGTCATTTTCTGAGCTAGCAAGCAGTTTGTTTGTTTGTTTGGTAAATATTTTATATGTGAATATGGTGATTATTATGTTTGTATATTCTGTGTCAAACTTGTTAATTTATTTACATTTTTGGGGTGTATTTTGTAGTTTTTTTGATGATTTTATTTTGTTGTCACAGTATCAGTCTATAGTTTTAGTTATACATTTATGCTGAATTTAAATATCTTGATTGTAACTTCCAAATTCAAATTGGAATCCAGTGGAGGAAGAGCCAATCTGAGTGTGAAATTCACTATTAATTCCTGTTCCTATTCCTATTTGAATTTTGTTTCCAAAAAATTGTTTTCAATTTTTCTAATGATGTTACTGTTGTTATCTTTGTCATCATCATCATCATTCATCAACATCATTATCATCATTACTATTATTCTATTATCTTTTATAGCATTAGTATATTTCACTCTTGGTATTTTAGTATTTAGTGCTTGTTTTGGTGCTTTTCTTTTTGTTAGTGTGTATGGTTGTCCTCATGCCAATAAACCAAGTAGAAGAATGAGAAATGATTCAGGAGGTTAGTATAGTATCTCTCCTTCTTTCTTTCTTTCTTTCTTATTTTCTTTCTTTCTTTCTTTCTTTCTTGTTTTCTTTCTTGTTTTTTTTTTCTTTCTTTCTTGTTTTCTTTCTTTCTTTCTTGTTTTCTTTCTTTCTTTCTTGATTTCTTTCTTGTTTTCTTTCTTTCTTTCTTGATTTCTTTCTTGTTTTCTTTCTTTCTTTCTTGTTTTCTTTCTTTCTTTCTTGTTTTCTTTCTTTCTTGATTTCTTTCTTTCTTTCTTGATTTCTTTCTTGTTTTTTTTCTTTCTTTCTTTCTTGATTTCTTTCTTGTTTTCTTTCTATCTTTCTTGATTTCTTTCTTATTTTCTTTCTATCTTTCTTGATTTCTTTCTTGTTTTCTTTCTATCTTACTTTCTTTCTATCTTACTCAGTTTCTTTCTATCTATCTTACTCAGTTTCTTTCTTTCTATCTTACTCAGTTTCTATCTCTCTTCACCTTGCAACTCTTCAGCTGTCTATAATATTGAACCCATTTATTAACAGTTTTAATTCAACTTCCTTGTTTTAGATAAACAGCCAGATAGTGACACAGATAGCGTAAGGTATGTACTAGGTAACCATAATACAGTTCCCATGGGTAGCATCAGCTTTCTTATATACCCATTTCAATAAAGTTAGTCACCTGAAAAGCTACAAAGCTGAGATTATCAAGGATTATGGGTAGATACATGTTACATACTTCAACTGCTTGATAACTATTGATGGTCTTGAGTTGCTTATCAGTTACAGTTTCACCTCCTGTGAGCATCCTCAAGCTGTACTTTGTATCATAAGCTTTACTTGTTGGATATGTAATGTTTCCCATGATCCTCACCGGGCTCAGCTTTGTAGGATTTTGGTGACTAACTTTATTGAAATAAGTATATATACATAAAAAAATAATGCTCAGATCTCTGTATCATTTTCTCTTGTCTGTATTTCTTTCTTTATCTAAAATAATTTTAAAGGAATATATTGTTTTGTATATTAGGCTAAACAGGTAATATTCATGATAGCCACTATGATAGCTTTTAAATGGCAACGTAAATTAGCCATGTGGTCTTCCAAGAGTAATACCCTTGGAAGAAAATACCATTTTTTTAAAATCTGCTCGTCCTACAGATTTAATTTTTGTAATTATTCCAAATATTGTTTCAAACTATCCAAAATATCTGCATGCAGTTTTGGAACTGTTACATTTGTCCCTGACGTGGCAATCGAGTTTAAATCGATACAACTTTGAAAACCGTTTATTTTCTAAACTAGTGTTCAAAGCAGTCCAAATTCGAGTCTTTCATTTAAAAATATTGACACATAATTACTGGAAAACATTAGAATTATATCAATAAAGCAGTTGAGGTCTCCGTATTTGTTGTAAAAAAGCCCCCTCAGCAACTATGTGACTAATTTGCATTACCATGCGAAAATTATGAATATAGCCTACTAAACATCACATGTACCGAAAAAAAATATGCTTTGAAAATGTTGTACCTCTTGAGTATCTTTATAATATTGGCTTTTATTATTGACGACCTCCAAATAATCAACCCTTTTACTAACCGAGAATTTCAGCAGGAAGAAGTACTTGTTTTATCCATAATGCGGATTTGTTTTAGAATTTCTCTGAATGTTTCATTATAAACACCGACGCAGCCCACACTAGCTTACCGCTAGTTATCGTCTCTTTCTCTGAATGAGTTCATTAACTTTTTATGATAAAGAGCGGAAGACGGTTGCTTGATAAATGGACTTGTTTAATCCCACTTGTCCAGTTGTTTTCACTCATTGAGTCAGTGAAGACGGTTCCTTGATGAATGGACTTGTTGTGTCCAACTTGTCCCGTTGTTTTCACTCATTCAGTCAGTGAAGACGGTTCCTTGATGAATGGACTTGTTGTGTCCCACTTGTCCAGTTGTTTTCACTCATTCAGTCAGTGAAAACGGTTCCTTGATGAATGGACTTGTTGTGTCCCACTTGTCCAGTTGTTTTCACTCATTCAGTCAGTGCTTTATTTACTCTTTCATTGACTTGCTTGCTCGCTTTTTCGTTCGTTTGGTCGATCACTTCACATCACGTCATGCACTCTTTCATTGACTTGCTTGCTCGCTTTACGTTCGTTTGGTCGATCACTTCACTTCACGTCATGCACTCTTTCATTGACTTGCTTGCTCGCTTTACGTTCGTTTGGTCGATCACTTCACTTCACGTCATGCACTCTTTCATTGACTTGCTTGCTCGCTTGTTCGTTCATTTAGTGAATCACTTCACTTCACGTCATGCACTCTTTCATTCATTCACTCATCACTAATTCATTAATTGGTTCATTTATTCATTTTCCTTTCTTTTCCAGATGTCCCACACCAGGTTGTGATGGTTCAGGACACAAATCAGGTCTCTTTGCTTCTCACCGAAGGTACTTGCTCTTTTCATAGCCGTCCACATACACACCAAAAAAAAACATATGCCAAACAATAAATACAAAAGCAAGATTCCATGTGAGTGGGAAACGCATGGTGTCGTCACTCAACCAATCAAATAACACCAAAACTAGCGTCATCTAGTCAAATTGAAAAGTCAATTCGGGGTACCTAAATAAGAGAAAAAACATGGAGTACATAAACAAGTCAATCACAATACTGATTCGCCATGAAAGCCATGTCAGAGTCACCTTTGGTATGTTGCACTTTTATAGCGGTTTTTTAATTTAGGTTTTTGAAACCTAACATTTGAAATTTTTTCAAGGTTTTTCTTACTACGTTGTTTCTTACGTGCGTGCGTTCCTGAATCAAACTCTAACTTTTCATTTAAGATGGACTAAAGAAAAAATATGATGTAATTAGTTTCCGCAAATAAAAAGTTCGGTATCGAACTCTTGAGGTGCGAAACTTCAAGCAAGTTTAAATTCAGACGAAAAACATTCACCACTTTCCATACATTGGTTCACTGGTCAAACACAAATCATTCAGTCGAGACTGCAAGGTTTAGATTTGAATAAGGCTTTGAAACTACGTTGGAGCCTCGAATGAGTTGTCTGTGACTGACCAGTAAACTGATGTATGGAAAATGGTGAATTGGTGCGCAGTGTGCAAGTAACGTGATTTGTGTGCGTGTGCTCAATAACAAAACCCAAGAGAGCATAAATAAGAGAGCGAAACTCACAGTTCTTAATACCACGCGCGCCATGTGAATTCCCAGTTGGGCTATTTTCAGCATTCGCATATTAAGAAGTTTCCCTCTCTTATTTATGCTCTCTCCCAAAACCGTATTCTATGCTTCAAAGTTAATATTAGTAGACCATCTTACCAATCGTTTTATTTTTTCTGTTAGTTTATACGGATGTCCCAGACGGTTATTTTCAGACAAAGATAAAGAAGGTACAGTAAATCAGCGACAATTATAGTTCAATTTTACCAAAGAAATAAAGTTAATATTCATCTTTCCCCGCTAAGTAAACATCAACGATAGAGATCTGTAGCAAGTCCATCCTCTCAGAAACTTCCGTTATCTATGGTAAATTCATGAACGCCCGTCTATTCCTCGTGGGGGTTAAATACTATCTCTTTTTCACCTAACTTTCTTGGAAAAAAAAACTTTTTTTATAAGGAAAACTAGTGATGTAAAGTTACAATCGATGTTTCGACGAGATCTGGTCATCATGAAATAAAATAAAGTGAAATGAGTCGGAATGATGACTAGATGTCGAAACATCGATTGTAACTTTATATCACTAGCTTTCCTCATTAAACTCAATTTCTAAAGTTTGTCTTATAAGAACCTTCTTAACCTTGAGTTAGTTTTGTCTAGTAAATACCCCGCCCTGTGACGTATCTGTCAAGGGGTCTACATGGAGTAGGGAGGGGATGGGGTGTGTTTGTTAGTTCGCAGTCTATGTTATTCTAGGAATTTTAAATACTGCTGACTGGTACATTCCACTGTGTCTGAGTCTTAAAGTAGGATTTCCTTGCCTCTTGGTTATAATTCAGTTGGTCCTTTTCATGCTTGTAATGCGAAATGCTTCTCTCTGTTACAGGAAGAGCGAATTCTGATGACAATACTGTAAAGTAAGTATTAGGAACAAAATTAAGCCTTTGATATCAATCTAATATATTTTTATAGTTCTTCGGGCCTTTGTGATCAATCAGTTTTTTTCTCCTTAAATCCCAAATCAAGAAGAAGTTATGACTATAAAACTTATAATATCTTAAAAGTTATAAGCAGCTTAGTATAGCCCCTTAAAGGGATAACGAAGAGAATTTGTGCTGGCCTTAAATCTTGACTTCATGGTTTCCTTACATCCAAAGTAGTACCAAGAATAATGTATAATTATTTTGTTTCTAGATGTCCTACTCCAGGGTGTGATGGTACCGGTCACAGAACAGGCTTATACACTTCCCACAGAAGGTAACACAGTATATTTAAGTTGCGATATTATTTATTTCCTCATGGCGAGTCATATCCTCTTAATACACTCATGAAAGAAAGAGAGGATGACTCGGTTAAAAACGTATAAGTAGAGTTGCTTGTTGGTTCTATCCTGTGCTTCAAGGGTTTTTCTCCGAGTTCTCTGCAAAAATCAACTTCTAAATTCCAATTGGAATGCAGTGGAAGAAGAGCCAGTCTGTGGAATCCACTGTTAATTCTCATTTGTTTGTTTATTTATTTATTTACTGATTTATTTTGTTATTTATTAATTAGGTACGCGTATTTTTTCCCCCATTTTCCCAAGTATGCGCAATAGGTTTTCCTCATTCACTATGCCAAAAACACAGATGATTCTAGACATCCAAAATACGGCTTTTTTCTTCTTCCGGTTACTTGTTTTAGCAGGCTTTTCATTGCAATATTCACCAATAGAATCAGAAAATAGAATCAGAAAAACATTAACAGTTTGTATCATCAGAATTCTTCATTGCTTGGCGCTCGACATTCTTGCCAAGTTCTCAGTCATAATCTACATTTACAACTACCTTCTTAAGGTTTATTTTGCTTTGTTTCAGCTTGTCTGGTTGTCCAATCGCTGCAGCACAGAAACAACTAACAAGACAATGCATTAGTCCACCAGGTACTCTCAACCAAAGAAGGGGTAAGGGTGCTAGTAGGTCACCTCTTCTTTAACTGACCTGTAACCTGATTGGGCTACGACTCAAAAGTCCATGAGCCGGCGCAGCCAAATATAGAAGTGTGACGTCACGTGGGTGGGGGGGGGGGGGGGGACCGACTCTCGGGTCCAAATAGAAAAGCAGTTCTGTAAAGATTATTTTTAAAATTTTCCTCGTAGTTAGGTTCATTGTTGTGAATTCTGCTTGTTACTTGCGGAGATTATATTTTAGATCACATTTTTGGCTCTATATTAACGGTTTTTGAACACCTGCGTGCAGCCGGAAATACAACACAACTTCGAAGTATCTGATGAGATATTTGAATCCTACCCCATGGAGGCGAGATGTCTAATTGCTTTATTACAAATAAATTAAGTGTTCCACGGACAGTGATAGCGAGAACTCATGAATCAAAACCTTTGTTTTTAGTGCGGTGCGCCTATAGAGCTGTTAAGTCGTGACGTATTTCCGGGTCCAACTGCTCATAAAAACGCTAAAATAAAGCGAAAAATATTCTCAATGAGTTAACCTCAACCTGAAATAATTAGAACTTTGGACAACAAATCCTCTCATAAAGAAAAAGCGAGAAAAATCTTCATAAAACTGCTTTTTGTTTTGGATCCGGAAGTCGTTTTTTCATTCGATTGACGTCACACTTAACAGCCCTATAGGGAATGAATTTTGAAAAACAAAACAGACTGTTTGTCGGGGGTGATATTCGTGATGAAATGAGCCTAATTTAGATTTCTGTTTTGCAGGCCGTCCACCAAAGTTTGGTAATTTTGGAGTGAAGGCGTCTCCTCATGAGAGTCCAACCTCACCTGATTCTGGTATGTCATCTGGGTCAAGCTCCTCATCAGACCAAGATAACCCAGCCAAGAAAGACTTATTACCTCGTCTTGAACCCAAAGACACACCCACCCATTTTCCATTCCCAAAGAGTACCTCGATAACATCTCCTACCAAGTTGAAGATCCCTGTCATTACTCCTATTCCTATCCCTTCCTCCACCTCATCCTCCTCGTTACCAAGTGTCATCACAGCAACTGCCGCCGTGGCTGTCGCTAACGCCGTCATCAGTGGCTCCTCCACGTCCCCTGAACCACAGGCATCACCCTCTAACCATTCTAATACAAGCCCGGCAACTTCTCCCCTCAAGTCACCGGTTTTTCCAAGGTTCTCTGCGGCAATACCATTACTTACGTCACCAGGACTCAAGACCAGCACGTCAGGTGGTAGCATGATGGCATCGCCACCACCATTGACGTCATTAGAGAATCCTGAAGAAACAGTTTCAAAGTCTACAACATTGGAAACACAAAGCGGGAATCCTGTGGTTTCATTGACATTATCACCGAAGCCAAGCACAGCCTCTCCTCCCCTGACTGTTGTTGATGCTGTCTCTAGTGATATTGATCGGGAACAAGTAAAACAGATCAAAATAGAACCAGGTTATAATGAAGGTGACATCGATACTGACACGTCAGATGATGAGGATGACGATGGTGATGATGATGTTGATGAAGAAGACGAAGAGTTTGAAATAAGGAAAGAAAATGAGAGACAAGAAATGGAAATGATGACCGAGCCAGGTACGTTAAAACCCCTCTTTGCTATGTTTCTATATGTTATCATTATCGTCATTATGACCACACCACCCCTGATATCGTGCTTGTATATAAAGCTTCGGATACATGGTGCAATATTGCGCGCAATGTTGCAGGCAATCGATGTTGCGAGCCATGTCACACGACGCAATTTGTTGCACGTAATGTTGCTGAAGTGGAAACGAATCTACTTCAGCAACATAGCCTGCTATATTGCGCACAATTTTGCACCGTGTGCCCACACGCCTTAAGGCTTCTACTCATTATCATTATTAAAAACTAAAAACAAATCAATTTTTTTTTCCACGCTTCAGATTCGCCGACTATGAAGTTATCTTCAGGGTATGTAAAAACTTATGCACTTTATTAATCAAGTTCCCACTTATCCTTGTCATTAGCAAAGCATCAAGCTTGCCAAAATACTTATAAGATATTTGGGCTTTTATCCAAGGTGTCCAACTCCTGAATGTGATGGAACTGGTCACGTTAATGGTAGATTTTCCAGTCACAGAAGGTAACACCATAAAGACCCCTTGCAGCACTTTGGAATGCAGCTCAATTTGAAGGACAAAACAATCCTCCTTTCCGTAGTTTCCCACAATCCCTTACGATTCCAGCCATGAGGTCGAGGTCAGAGTAATATATGCATAAAAAAAATTAAATGGGCGCATTGAAAAAATATTCATCGTTATGCAAATTTTACCTTGACCTCGACCTCGCGGCCGGAATCTTGAGGGATTGTGGGAAAATAACATAGGTTTCTGATTCTCGGAAGATTGAAATTCTTTTGTTTTGTCCTCCAAATTGAGCTACTTTGACATCACGTGAAAGGGATCCATACTCCCCGAGGACGCTGCTAGCTAATATTGCGGGGGTAAAAAAAAGTAATTTCAGTTAACAGGCTTTTGCTTCGTTGTACGAAGGGAATATTTGAAATATATAACTTACTTTTAGATTATTTATATCGTTGACATTCATCTTTATACACATTCCTATTTATCTGGGTATTTTTCCGGCTCATCTCAAGTTGATTGGTTGAAGCGCAGGAGAAAATCGAAAGCCATTTCACTGCAACGTTAAAGCAATGCCATAATGAGTTACTCATCTCCAGATTCCAACGAGCTTATCTCAATTTTCTTGCAAAAAGATAAACTTAAGATATTTTTATTTGGAATGGGATTAAACTTTAGGATCACTGAGTAGAAAAGAGAAGCGTAGAGTATAGAGAATAGTAGAGTATTGATCACAATGAGTGAGTCTTAAGAAAGGTACGCTTTTCTTTTCTACTCAGTGACGCCAAAGTTAAATCCATTCTAATTATTTTAACCTGAGTAGATTTATTTTCATTAAGATATTTTATAAAATTATTATCTTCTAGAACAACAAATATTTTTAATTTCTCAATGGAAGTTGTTCAATTTACTCGTAGGCTGTCAGGTTGCCCTAGAGCGGTCAAGCTCGTACCACATGCCAAGAATCCGACAAGAAACGAAATAGGTAATCTTTCTTCTAGCTTGGAGACAATTTATTATTCCTCCAGGCATAGATTAGATTGGATTATAATAAGAACACAGGAGAAACACTGCTGGTTGACAGTCAAGGATGATTGATAACCACTTTCCGGGTTTTAAAAATGTCCTTCTTAAAACTTGACTATCATCGTCAGTGTTTGCTACTTTACTGTTTATTTTGTGAAAGTATTTGTGGAACTTCCCTCAGACTGCCGATGTAGGACGTTATTTTTGTTGCGCATGCGTGGGGGTAACTTAGCAACGCTGCCAAAAACCTCCACATGATTTTGACAGCCTCCGCGTCGAATTACATCTACTTATGCGCTTTACGTGTATCCGGTTAAAAGCCGGTTTTAAAACTGGTTTTGTTCGTCTATGATAGAGGACGGCGGTTTATCAAAAGAAACGTTCCACATCGGCAGAGTCTCCCTCCTCCCTTCCTAAAGAAACTAGCTCCATTAAACTGTTCACCTTGTGTGACTTTATTTTATTTGGGTTTTTTTTAGGAGCAGATGGCAAAGTCAAAGAGTTGTTGACGTGAGTATCTTATCGTGATGTGCATACTATTCATCCCGCTCTTGTTCATGATTTGTGTTTTTAATGTTAGGTTTGAAGGAAACAGAACGCCTCCAACAATGTAAGATAAAATGCCGTCATACTCTAAAACTATCAATCTCTTACACAATCTTGTCATTATTACTTATGTATAAAGTGTGCGACTTTGATACGGAACTAGCCAATCACAGTCTGACTAGTGCTTTGCTTTTTCCATATAAGGACAAAAGAAACTATCATTGACAGCCCAAAATAGCCAATCACAGTCTGGCTAGAGTTGAAACGCGAGTGTTACAATGTGAGAGAAAAAATGGAAATAAAGAACTCTTAATATTCAAATCAGACTTAAAGCAAATTAATATCTTGTTTTCATAAACACAATTTTGATTTTTCGCTTTTTAATTGCCGGACGAGAGAATTTTTTTTGTCTGTAATACCTGGTGGCCAATGTCTTTCCTTTATTTTAGGTCGGCGCACGTTCTCTCGTTGTTTTTTCCTGTTTTTCTCCGTCTAATTGGCAGTTCCGATTGAACATTAATTTACGTCCTGTACTCACTAATGAAGTTATTTATCATAAGCACAGACTCTGTGGCTCTGTGTTTTTTTTGTTTTTTTAATAGTATTATTATGTTTCTTAATGTTCTTGATCGAAGCGTATACAAGGTCAAACACTTCATTAGGTTCTACCAGTACTTACGACAATGACTTCTTGTTTTTGCCGCTTGGAAAAAAATTAAAGTTCCTAATGTAGAATCCCCTTATAAAAACATTATTTACAAAGAGATGACTTTTGGGAAAGAAATAGCTTTTAATCGGGTAAAAACGCCATCCCATTTGCTTTCGGCGTGTCACGTTTTTTTTAATATCTCGAAACCACCTTATTAGAGAAACTTTTCGTGAACTGCACATCAAAGGCGCGAAAATACGAGCAACAAAATCGTGCAACTTTTCGCTCAACATTGTTGTGCAAGTTGCAGAACAAATGTTACTTCCATTGCTACCCCGCGCGCAACAAATTTTCATTGCTGCAGAGAGTACAAAGCGCTTCTAATTCTGCAGCAAAGTCGCGCAACAAATTTTTGTTTTTGCACGGGGTGGTAATACGAGCAACATTTACTCTGAAACTTGCAACGCAGTTGGAATTCCGCGCAATAAGGTCGTTAACTAATCTGGGAAAACTTGCCATGAAAATCGTAGATGGAAAAGTTCTTGTAGTCGGTGCGGGTTTTTTTAATATTTTGGCGATCCTCCCGCGCGACGTCGTAAAAACCAGGACGCGTTGCTGCTCAATTACGTTGATCCTCTCGATTTCAAAGTCGTACACTTTATTTCTTCACTCATTACCAGCTGAGTTGACCTTAAGAACAAACTCAAGGTCAACCTATCAGAGTTGAGGATTCGACATCCTATTTTGATTGGCATTTCCCATTATTCTGCCAAGAGAATTTATGAAATACGAGTTCTTCCTTCTTTAAATTAATCGTAAACGCTAGTCGAACTCATGGCGGAATTTTATTTCAATCAACAAGAAAAGTGGCTATATTGTATACTCGGAAAAGGCTCGAAAAATGCTAAACAAAAATAGTGACCCATAATTCCTTTCGGGGAAGGCGATCAACTCAGCTGGTATGCATGCAATACGTCATACATATTGTATTTTGTCGATTTTCTTTGATTGTATAATTGCACGTTTAACCGGTGATATTTCATGGTGGTTATCATAGGTGTCCTACCCCAGGATGTGATGGTACGGGTCATGTATCAGGCCAGTACGCCTCTCACAGGAGGTCAGTCTTGCTTATTCCTATGCAAATTTGTTCAGTTGGTTTTTATCATTTGCCACCTGATTTAGTCACAGCAATGATGTCAGAGGTAGATTCAAAGGGGAGGGACAACGCCCTATTGGAATAGGGACAAAAAAAGTTTAATAAATTTTTAAATTTTGAATCCAACTCTAAATTTGTCATCTGCTATTCAAAAAAAACGCGCGCTGCTGATTAAAATTTTTCTCTGCTGTCTTGTGGGGGGAGGGGGATAGGACTTTGTTGCATCGACTAATGCTTTGCTAACAATTGATATAGAACTCACGTGAAAAACGCGTTAACTTTTCCTTCTGTTTTGTACACAGCTTGTCTGGTTGTCCTTTGGCTGCAAAGCTTTCTCAACAAGAAAGCCAAGAAGTGAAGTAAGTTTGCATAGTAGCACCTCACAATACCATAACTGCAGAATATTTTTTTAGCCACCCCCCCCCCCAAGATTTGAGGGGATTGAGGGAAGTTGACATCAGAGTAAAAACACGAAACTTGGAATGCTATTCAGTTAATGTGAAAGGTTGATTTGCAAATGGTAATGATCAGTGATATGACTGTGTCATATGTTGTTCTCTGACCATGTTGACCATGACAGGTTGACTTGTAAAGGGAAATGATCAATGATCAATGATATGACTGTGTCATATGTTGTTCTCTGACCATGTTGACCATGAAAGGTTGACTTGTAAAGGGAAATGATCAGTGATATGACTGTGTCATATGTTGTTCTCTGACCATGTTGACCATGACAGGTTGACTTGTAAAGGGAAATGATCAATGATCAGTGATATGACTGTGTCATATGTTGTTCTCTGACCATGTTGACCATGAAAGGTTGACTTGTAAAGGGAAATGATCAATGATCAGTGATATGACTGTGTCATATGTTGTTCTCTGACCATGTTGACCATGAAAGGTTGACTTGTAAAGGGAAATGATCAATGATCAGTGATATGACTGTGTCATATGTTGTTCTCTGACCATGTTGACCATGAAAGGTTGACTTGTAAAGGGAAATGATCAGTGATATGACTGTGTCATATGTTGTTCTCTGACCATGTTGACTATGAAAGGTTGACTTGTAAAGGGAAATGATCAATGATCAGTGATATGAATGGATCATGTGTTGTTCTCTGACCATGTTATATTGAATATACATTGAATTGTTTGCCAGGTGTCCAACGATTGGATGTGATGGGTCAGGTCATATAACAGGAAAGTACTCCTCACACAGAAGGTAAATACATGCAAAATTTATTGGTGGTCATTTGTAGAAGCAAGTTTAGATAGTGTAGCCAAGTTGTCAAGTGCTAGAGGTCTGTAGTTCAATTCCAGATGATCTCACACCCTTGTTTCGACTCCTCTCTTATCCGTTTAGCTTCAGCTTTGAATACCCTTAAAACAGAGCACTGATGGAGAGAGGGGGGTAAAGTGTGCACCGTCAGCTCCTGGAAGACCAGCTACTAGCTGAAGGAACACTGATGTTAAATAAGGCCTTTAATGATGATGATGAGATGATACTAGTCATAATAATGAGGGTGGTGGTGTGATGATGTGGATTGTGATGATGATGATTGTGGTTGATATCCTAATTGCAATAAAGTAGTTGATCATGGTTATTTTATTGTGTTGATGGTGATGGCAACAACAACAAATTTTCTTATTCTTTTAGTTTATCTGGATGTCCTCTTGCACCAAAGCTTGCTGCCAATGGGACAGATCCAAGTAAGTATGCTTTCCTCTTCCCTTTTGGTTAAATGCAGAATTATCCATTATATGGAACCAGAAAGATTCATTCTCAGTCGTCTAATTATTGTCATACTTCATTTTTAGCTGGGAAAGGTAATCTAGCTGGAGCTGATAAGATTGGACCAACGTAAGTATATCACGACAATAGCCAATGTGCACAAACTCGAATTTCTAGCACAAAGCATGATGGGAAACCGAGTCCTTACGCTTTTTTGGCTCCTCTAAAAATTCCTCTGACAATTTTTCCTCAAACATTTTCTATGGAAATGTAAGTATTTCAACAGCCGAAAATAACAGAGTAATTTTTTTCTGATATTTCCTTTGATTTCCCTGTTTCATTTTTGTAGGGCTCGGTTTCCCAGAATGCTTTGTGAGATTTGATGCACATTGTCTATTCAATACACTGAAATATACACCACCCTTGAATTCCTTAAATCGTTTCAATCAGCTGATTATTGATAATTTATATAAATATCACTATTCTTTTTGACCCCTTAGGTGTCCCACACCAGGATGTGATGGTTCAGGACACTCCAGTGGTCAGTTCAGTTCACACAGAAGGTACAAAATGCCCATGATCCTCTGCTCTTATCCCACATCACGTGATAACCGGCCAAGGGGGTCAGATCTTTATTAACCATCTTCTACGTCCATCTAACCATGTCAAGCAAACATTGTTAGTAAATATCGATATCTTTACTCATCCTCTTCTAACCATTCCTTTCTTCTAACCCATATTGGTAATCACTTGAGATTGATCACCCTGTCTGTATGTATGTGCTTTCAAACGGGTTAGAGCTGTGCTCCGGGGTCATAAATGGACTGTAGATCGGCCTCCTGGCAGAGGGGCCTTAAGGCGAAATTACATGGAGCAGTTTTCTCTGTAACTGGTCTTGTAACGGCGTTGCGACAAGTTGCAAGAAGGACTACACGGTGCGACGGAGACAAAATCGTTTCCAAAGGTAGAAACGAATTCTACTTTTCGCAACGATTGCTGCAACTTTTCTCGCAACATTTTCCAAATTGCACTATAGGTTACACGCCACAATGCTCCATGCACCTTTTGTCGCAATGCCGTTGCAAGACAAGTTGCAGAGAAAATTGCTCCATGTGATTGCGCCTTTAACATTGCTCTCAGTTCGACCCGTTGAGCTGCGTCACTGCTATACTTTACGGTGGTGATTAGCGATAACACGTTTTGTATATCTTTCTTCTTTTCATAACTAACATTTAATCACATAATCAGATATGGCCATCAGTGGGTAGGGACCGGGATCCTTTATGTTTTATCCCTTGGGGGGGGGGGGGGGGGGGGGGCGGTGGCCACCGCTTCTTAAAAGATTGATGCAAAGAAATCAAGATTGTAAGGGGGAAGTCAATATATTTTGTAAATGAGAGGTCCATATTTTTTACGACTACACAAATAGAAATAGATAAAAATCCCCCCATAAATCATACAGGCCTCCCTCCTCGATTAAAAATGAATGCTCCCCCACATGAGAATGACATGTCAATGGTCCTCAGTCAATGTCGAATATTGCTTACACATTTGTGAGTTTAATCATGTAACACTGGCTTTGTTTTCATTAGTTATGTACTATATTATAATCTATTAGTTACAATGCTTGTATACTACAGTCGAAGCACTCCTTGTGACCACTCCCGTAAGCGACCAGCTCTAGTTACAACCCCCGTTTGCATTGCGCTTATTAGAGCCCATTCTCTTTAGCGACCAGTGCTAGTTTACGACCACGATTTTGAAACCCCGTTTGCATTGTTGCTTATGAGAACCCATTTTCATTAACGACCAGCTCTAGTTACGACCACCACTTTTTCGATTTCCTAAGAGTTTCGACTGTATATTGTAGTGAGTTTACTTACGTCAAGAGTACATATTCACTTTGCAGTATGGCTTCTAAAAAGTTAACATGAGCTTAACCCAATATTTTCGGTGCTAATCTTGACATTTTATCGCTGTTATGATAACCTACATATTATAATAATTTCTCAAGTTTCTAACACACAGTGTTTCTTCTCTCCCTCACAGTTTATCAGGGTGTCCCATGGTTTCACCATCAGAGAAAAAGGTCTTAATGCGACAAGAGGCCGAGTCAAAGCTCTTCGCTCAGGCCCAGGCACATGCGAGAAAAACTGAAGAGAAGAAAAACATTGTTAAACTCAGATCAGGAAGAGGTAATGAAACAAATAAAGCTTGCTCATTTTGTCAATACTGAAGATGAACAAGGTATATTGTCCAATTTTTTCAGTTGGTTGCGCAAGGTGCTTTTTTGGTTTCAATCTTGGACAATATAGTTGAGAATTTTGGTGTTCGTATGGATGGATAACACATTTAAGGTTACAACGATCCCCCTCCCCCTAACACAATGTTGGTTCTGGCGTGAGGGAGCCGTGCTGGTCCGCCACTGAGGCCAGTCACCATTCTTCTGGGCTGGAGGAATGTGACGTCAAAGCAGCTCAATTTTGAGGACAAAAGAAAAGAATTTCAATCTCCTGAAAATTGGAACCTATTGTTTTGTCCTCCAAGTTGAGCTGCATTCCGAAGTGCTGCAAGGAAATATAAGGAAACATAAGGAAAATTATACCTTTTAAGGATATGATCAAAATTCTCCGCTGCTTTTGTCCAAGATTGTAGCTTGTCTTTCTGTCCTACCTTGTACGGGTTGCAACCAATGATACAATGATACTTGAAGTTAGACTAAATATTGATTAATCTGCTTTATTACCGGTTAGGACAAAAAGAATACGAAGAAATTCGTCAGCTCGATAAAGAAATCGACGTGCTTCGATCTTCCATTGAAGACTCGGAGAGAGTAAATGATGAAATAGAAAACGAAGTAATGAGAATGGAAAAGAAACTGAACGCAACCAAAAACGACACCTCTCAAGACAGGCACAGCAATGGGGTCCTAGCGACGAAACTTGCGGTACTCCAGTCTAGGTTCATTGCCAGTCTCTCTAATATCGAGATCCCTGACATGGACGTCAAGTTGAACTTTGACTCTGTTGACCGATACATTGAAGTCCTTCAAGAACGGATCCTTAAAAACCCTGTCGATAACACCTCGCTTATCAAGGACGTCAAGGCATCCTTAGCTGATTTCAAGGTTTGAGTTTGTCTGCCTACAACTTTATTAGTGCTTATTTATTTAGTTATCGGTCCAAAATCTCTCTAACTTGTCACTTAATTTTTCCCTCGATTCATAAAATGTTTCGTGTTTTAATTTACAATATTATTCGAGTAAAAACTACTCTTTCAGTAAATTTATTTCAGTTCGGAGCGCTGTATTTATAAATCAATTTCTATTTTAATATGTAATCGGACCGCCAACTTTTTAGAAAGCCTGAGAACTTTCGATCTTAATATTTACGAAATCAATTGTCTTCACATAATTGATTTCGTTTTAGTTGTGGTCAACTTAATATTTTCCAGAATTTCTATAATTATTATTAAAATAATTATTATTAATATATAAATATATATACTATTATAAATACGTCAGTCGTTTATTTTATTGCAGAAAAGTATTCAGAATTATTTTACATATTTTACGAATAAATATTATAGTGTTTAGTAAAGTAGGAGAAATGTAGTATCAAATATAAGCAATATAACCCATGGATTCTAACAAGAATGTGGTATGTTAAAGGGAGTATTATTTTTAAGATGAACTATATTAGATATCATTAGTGTTATGATTAAATTAGGTTAGAGGTCGTAAAATCGAGAACAATTCTTATGATTTGTGTACATAAGACTACTATATTTGGCTTATCTCTATTTTCTTCGGAATAATTAATAAGAATATACTTGTAGTATCAAAATTAGCCATTTTTACTTTCACACACCCTTATTAATTTATTTATGAATTTTCCCGCCAAATGAACCTTTTTGGCGCGCGCTCGTCCGAGAACGTGTCATTTGGCGCGCTTTTTTCGATTTGCCTTTTTCTGAAATAGAACTTCCTCATAAAATATTTGGTCTTCCAACAGGGTGTGTGAGTATAGATATTTAGTTTCTGTCAAAATCTGATCTTTCAATTCATCTTTTACAAACAACTGAAATATCCTGGTCAATTCATTTATTTATCAAAATATAAATTTATTTAAAATAATTCAATATTTTCCGCCATTTGGGTTAATTTTGCATTACTCTACCTAAATTGACTGTTCTCTATTTTATTGTGCCACAAATCGCTCTCTACTTGTCTTGTCTACCAACACATGAGAAAGTGTTGTAAATACAATGCAGGGGCGGATCCAGGAGTGACTGATACCACAGGAAAACCATAAAAAGCGAGAAAATGGTAAAAAAATTGAGAGCTTCAAGAAAAAGTTATAAACACATTTTTTTAATTTTGTGCAATACGGGGAGTGACAGTCACCCCTTCACCACCCCCCTGGATCTGCGCCTGCAATGTCAACCCTTTCAAATTCTTTGGTGATATTTAACCTTTGGTAATGTGATTTAATCACCTTGACAACATTGATATTATTGCCAAAAACTTGGGTCACGTGATCATTTCCCACCAGCGACAAGCAAATCTAAGCAAAGCTTGAAGCTAAAATTCACGAGAAACAAGTTTTTCCTGTTTAGCCACTCTCGACTCCAGAGCCCTGTCATTCTTTTTGCGCATGACGACATTTCGTCGAGCATGCGTAGTAAGTATGGCAGGGCTCTGGGCTCGAGAGTGCCTGTTTAGCAATTTACTTCGTGCGATTTACGGAATCAATAAAAAATACTAGTTAATTCATTACAAAAAGCCTTGTGATCAGGTGGGAAATGTAATCTTGTGGACCTGAAAGAAAATATTGATAATTATAACTATGATATCAAAATTAAAAAATAAAATAAAAACCAAGTTAAATGAATAAATTTATTGTTGCATATCTATGAAACAGATATAAAAGATATAATAATTATTGCAATATGTATTATCTTGTTCATATCTTATCTGTATATGAAATAATGATATTAAAAGATCTATCAATGTACGACCTTTTTGCCTTTTTAATCACCCTGTATTCAGGGAACCTACGGTTTCATAATCTCTTTTTGCGCGCGGTTATGTTCTTGAGAGGAGAGAATCTATTACTGGTTTAGACACTTCATACAGCTGCCTTTTGTGACGTCGTCCAACGTCAATCCTGTTTTTCAAGATAATGATTTATTACTCGGGCTTTCTGTGGACTGTTGTTGTTTTATAATTATATGATTATTATATTATTACTATTTGTTGTGTGTTTGTTTTTTCTTTCTATCGCAAATTGGTGTAAGGCATGTGCATGTGTTTTGCCGCTGACCTCTAGATAACGTATCGTAAAACACCAGAGCACAGAAATAAATCCTAAGAAGCCCGAGTGCACGCTAATCAAAATACCCTTAAAAAAAAACAGATTCGAGGATGTTTATAATAAAATTAAATAAGTTGATCCAGCTAAGGTAGTACTAATTATTTGACGACTTAAAAGTGTGGTCAGAAGAAACTACAAGGAGTCACCTACGTCAGAATATCTAATGTAGTAAAATTTTCTGGACGATAAAAAGCTATCATCTCACCACGTACGTCCGCCCTTACAGACCACATTCACTTGTCTGGGAATCGATCAGCAAAACCACTCTAACCATCAATGCGGGTGGAGATAACAAAAAAAACGTTAAACAATTCTGTGCTGAACAGTACGACGTTGCATGATAACAGCCTCAGGAATTTCATATTCAAGGCAATTTTTTTAAATATTTTAGAGGAAAAAAGTCATGCCCGACCAAAGTGTAGTCATAAGTGCACACAATTAAAATTCTCCAATTATACGCGCGGAATCGTACAATTTACCGTCGCGACAAAGTGGGTTTTCGTGGAAGTCAATCAAGAAGTTTCCATAACGTTCATAGACACGTGTCCTTGAAGACTTTGCGTATTCTCTATTTTCATGTCATTGGCGTCCACCAAAACCCTACTTTGTCGGAATGGCAAGTAGTACGATTTTGTGCGTGTGATTTGAAAGCGCTGTAAAGATGTGTGACCGATATCCGGTCATCATGCATCTGATTGGAATATTCGATTTAAGGCAGCTATATATAGTCAGTGTATGAAATCACTTGAAATGACAAGCTTAGTTATGACGTCATAAGCACTTACGCGCCAAAATTAAAGAGTTTTTGTGTTAAAACAAAACACATGCGAAGATCCCCTCAGGGCTCTTATGTTTAAAATCCCTCTGTTGCGAATTTGTTTTTCTCACGAAAAAGTTAAATTGGCCGCCTTCTGACTTCAGAGGTTGTGATTTATGCCTCAAATTATGAAATCAACACAGGGCCTACAGTGTTTCAAAAGAATGTAGAAATATTTGAATTATTAATGGTTGGTATCGCTAAGTAACAAAAGAAACTCGGTTCCGGACGATAAAACAGATGTTAGCTACACTGTCAGAAATTAGAATCATAATAAAAGAATAAATGAAAAATGTTCTAAATCAGCTAGAATCAATTATGTTTGCTCAACAACAAACCCTTTCCTGCATATAATTAAATGACCCGAGTTCTGCCCCCGCGTTTTTTCTCTCTCAATATTTAAGTTGATATGCAAATGAAGGATCGCTCTGTCAGGAAGCGGCAAAATTAGGCTTAACATTACAAGCATGCTCATGGTTCGATAATTTTTTTGCGGCAAAAAAATCCAGTTCTTGAGCCAAATGTCCTCGTCTATGCCTCTGTACTACGGTAAGTCCTAGCTTATAATCTTGTCTAAAAAAACCTTCAAAATCCATGCAATACAAAGCTAATATTTTGAAGGATTTTTTCGACCATCGACAGTTCTAAGATTCCCAAACTCTAACATTTTCCTTGAATGTAAAATAATAATAAAATAACACACAATGTTTGAGTATATTACAATGTATTTTTCTTGGATGTATGCTTTAGTGTACTCGTAAATTTAATGTGGGGCCTTAAGATTTATTTGTGTACGTTTAAGAATAACATTTATTTTTCCTTAAAACCATTCAATCCATTACCTAAAAGTTCACTAAAAAAGTTCTTTGATACTAAAACTTCGATACTAAAAAAAATGATTTAGAATTCAAATAAAATAAAAATTATTCAAAAATCGTGTCGCTCTCGCAACCTTTTTAAGTTAAATTTGACAGCTAGTTTCAAAATATATTTTGGAATCAACACACATCGCTAAGTGTAGTTTGACAAGATTGGAGAATCAAATGTAGGGCTTTTTCACTTCGGTTTTATTTCATGACGTACATAAAAAAAAGTATTTTCTTTCCAACTTGTCAAACCCATCAACGAAGTACTAAGTTTTGCACGAAAATCACTCAATTAATTACAAATCCCAACAATAATTCTACGCGTTTGACTTTTTAAATTACACATGAAAATAAACGACTTCAAGTGAATCGAATCCTGTATTGATATAGGTTTAATATTTTCACCATGAATGTTGCGTGAATTGAAAATTCATTTAATTTAGACTTAGGATATTTACGTCCAGTTGAAGTCTATGTTTCTTATTTTTTTAATGGTTGGTAGTAGCTAAATGGACTTCAAGAGTCTACTCTGAGTTATTGAAACGCGTGCAGTGGAGAACGCAATTGATAGTGTATTTTTAGAGATTTCAACAGCGATGTATATAATATTTAGCCATGATGATTAACTAAATACAAAGCTACGATGCTATTTTCGAATGTAATTTTCAATCGAATTCTTTGCCTTTTCGATATTTTCTGCCACCATTTCACTGGTTTGATTATATTAACTGAGTTACAACATTTCAGTAATCCGTTTGAAACATAAATTTGAAAATCAAACTGATTTGAAAGAGAAAAACAAAATTTTCCAATAAAAACTGTCCCTAAATATCTTCTTTCATTCAATTTCTTTGAGTACGTCTCGGAAAATTAGATTTTCAAACACAATGAATAATGTTAGTTAAAGTTTTCTATTTTCGTGCGAGGAAGCTCGTTTGACTTAACTTTGTGCATTAACGTCTGCAAGGAAAGCACATGTCTCAATACAGCATTGCTTTGGGCTATAAGTAGTCTTTAGCTTATGTAGATAGAGTTTTTTTATAATCCACTAATATAGAAGTTGATCGATACTGTGATACAGAGTAGTATACTGTAGTACATGAATCAAGCACTTACCACGTGACCACCCCATTTTTTGCCTCAAATTCTAAATTTTCGCGGGGACACTTTGTGAGGACATTTCCCTGCACGGAATTATTTCAAATTTTATTTCTAATTCACAATCTTTGTGATAATTCATATATATTTATCCCAGATTAATGAATTAATTCTAAAAGGATTGTACCTTCTCATAAACAAAGTTCGGTTTCGTACATTTTTTTTACGTTTAAGTATTATTTTCATACTCCTTTGGAAAGATGAAAATGAATATATTTTCTTTTAGAAAGATTTCAAAGGTTTTCAATAAGTATATAACTGAGGTTTTCAAATATTTGTTTTCTAGTTCAAAATGGTCTTCGTATGTCAAACAATCCATTTATTTAAGATTCCAGGGTCTTTTCCCCACCAATATGCGTCATATCACCCGATTTCAACATAATCGTTTTTTCAAATCTATTTTTCCGCTCAATCAAGGCTTGATTTACACAATTTATGTGCGCTGAACTTCGGAATTTTATCCTTTCTTTTTCCACACTTTGTGTCTTCATTTTATTTCATTCTGTTTTGACAAAATTATAACAGGATTGTCAATTTTATAACCGTTTTTTACCGGGAATTTCATGTCAATATATCGTGTGGTTTCATATGCAAGGATCATCTGTTGTTTGGCATTTAACGTTAAGCTTTCGTCTATGTGACATCTAAATGAAGTGCCAATGGAAAACTTTGTCTTTTTGCCACTATTCAAACTGAAAAGTTCCGTTTAATGGTCGCATAGAAAACCACTATCTGAATATATTAGTGTTCGTGGACCACTAGTCGACTAGGCTGAGAATCTGATCGTTCCTGTTCAGGCATTTGTGGTGTACCAGCCAAAAAGACTGTGTGATGATTGAATATTTAATGAATTCAGTAAGTTAGAGTTCTGAGCAGTAAATACGATCGAGTTAATGATTCAGTGAAGGATTGTAAATAGTGATAGTGTGCCGAAGTTTGAGACCCGACATTTTTCCAATTTTGTCCTAATGAATGACTCCGCTGAGGCATGTCCACAATGAGACTAATTTCTGGAAGCAATTTCGGCCAAGAAGTCGTTTGGCCAAGTGGCTAATCTATAGCTACATTACTCAGTTAAAACCATAATTTATCCACTGACAAGCCATTAATTACAGGGATATACTTTGTGCAGAATTAGAAATGTCCTGTGTCATAATTTCCAGTGAAAATGATAGTTTATAAAATATGAATCGTTTTGGTCTTCACACTCATCACTATTATTTAGTGCAGTCATTGCTATTGATCAGTATTGTAAGAATTTTCATAGATAAAATGATAAAAATCCAATTTCCTCGGATTTTATCCTCGTAATCAACCAATCAGAAACTCTTTGATCCTTGGTTGTTATTGAAAGCATCGGTGAAGGACAAATGAGTAGGAATCGTGTCAGAATGTTCACTTCTTTCTCTATTTCCTGGTGTTCGCCCACGTAAACACCTACACATATAATATATGATGCATTTGTCTTTATTTTTTCGATTTGTGGTCGGGAATAATCTAAATTCGTAATTATATGTGGTTATTTCCAAAAGAACGGCTCGGTTGTGGATTTAGGTAAACAATATGTATCCGTGCCTGTGGACCAAACCGTAGAAATTACCGACTGGGAATCTTAGAAGACGACGAAAGCACATAAATTGTAGGTAAAATAATGGTCAAGATATGTTTTAACATATCCGTAATGTTTGGATCCCCAGTTTGTTTCGTCTTGGTCTCTTATTTTTCGATCATTTTGTATTCTTTGTGTGTGATATTCTTTCAAATATTGTGTATAATAGATATAGGTATTTAGACTATACATAGTTGAAATAAAACTATATATATATATATATATTTATTACTACTGAAGCGAACAATTAACTAACAACTACATACCAAACTTCACTACCGAGTCTATCAGTTTCATTTCGTTTTATTTGGTATTCGGTTTTAGCCGTATTTTAAAAACATATTTTTGTCCATTCTTATTTCCTCTCTCTATAGAAATAGAAATATTTCCCCCGAATCGCTGATCATGATCTTTTTGTCTTTTTGTCAGTCAGTATTCTATCAACACTCCAACAACAAGCCAGATAACTTTCGCTTCAGTTCTTTCACACTTTTTAGGGGGCTAGATAAGATTGTGGAAACTCATTTATCTAGCACCCTATAAAGGGTCATTTTTGGCAACAGCTAACATCACAGCGCACATTGTCATTGATCTGATTAACATCATTTCAATATCGTCACGACTGTGTTGTATATATTGCTGGCATTTTTATATCATCATAGACTTTTTATCTTTGTTTTCTATGTCAACACATGTTTGAGAAAGGACAAGAGCATACAAAACCGCCATTATATCCCATCTCCAAATGTCATTAGAATCCTGTTTCCTTAGCCCAATACTCTAAAAAACCTTATGTAAACTAGCATTTCCGCCATTACGATTCATACGAATGAGTTTACTCGGATTTGTTTGGCGAATTTTGCCGTAATTACAATTTAATTATACTAAAACCACCAATGCATTTCGGTCGTAATATGCCAAAAAATATATATTTGCCATGATTTTCCATACATCGGTTCACTGGTGACAGACAAAGCATTCAATCGAGGCTCCAAGGTAGTTTCAAAGGAATATTCAAATTTGAACCTTGCAGCTTCGACTGAATTCTTTGTGTGAACTGATTTTATGGGAAGTAGTGAATTGATCATTCTTTGAGGCTCATATCAGTAGTTGCAGATTCACATGATGATGATGATATTTTGTATAAAATCTTTTGTTTATCATATATTTTGATAAGAATTATTGAAGGTTTTAATCTTTGTGTTGATATTTCCATATTTCCAATTTTTCGACACTAATTTTTGGCTTCTTCCAAACATAATTCTTAAACCTTTTAAGTCCTTCAAGAAGATTTGAATAAAACAAGGTTGATGTAGACACTTAGGCTAATGGTTACATCTTATCTGGTCATGGCAAGACCAACATTATCATGATCAAGAGGCTATTGAGCTGTTATCAGATTGATTTTCCATTAAACGGATTTTATTTAATCAGCAGTAACTTATTAAGCAAAGCTTCTTTTTTTAAATGCGAATTTTGAGATAACAATACTGAACAACACTGAACGATATTCACTGTATCGAAGGTCGCAGTTACTCCTTCGTTTCATGTTAACTCTTCTAAAGTTTGAAGAAAACAATATGTTTTCACTTTGAAAATATTATTTCATGTGATAATGGCTTTTTCCCGCCACTGAAACAGTTCTAAAAAACGGAAAACAGCCTGGTCGTCGAGCGCGCGCAACGCGCACCTGTTCCCGCCAAATCCACAGGTAACCCATCAATCGCGAAAAAAATTATCTTTTGTTATCCTGATATGGAATAAAATATAACCTCTCTCACATAAATTTTTGAATTTTTATGACAAGAAAAAATAAAAAAACATGAAATTTTACAATGTGTAGCTTTTCCCACTTGCTTCCTTCACTACTGAGGCTTCTACTGTGATATTCATGGCAGAATACTAACGTTTTTCAAATGACTGTTGCTCTTTTTTTTAGCTGGCGTAGCAAGTGACGATGACGAGCTAGAAGAAATGTTGAAGAAAGACAAAAAACTTGAGCATGGCTTCAGCTCCACCGTGGATTTGCAAAGGTATATATGTATATGTACTCAGTCTTCAATGGTTTATAAAAAGAACCAATCGAAAAATCACGAAAACGTACGCCATCCAAGCACAATGTTTGAAAGCGTTACGGGGCTGTAGTTTAATTAGAGCGATTTTCGTGTGAGTGGGAATCAATACGGTAAAATTCGTAGTCGTATAGCCGTACCGTATCTTACAGTAGCTGTAACTACACGTTTTGGGGGGATGAATTATTGGAAAACAATATGGAAAGCCATTTCAATGTTATGGCATGTCGTATATCGTACATTTAGTACACATTTCTTGCATATCATCAACATTCCCTCGTTTTTTTGTTCAATTGTTGTTGTTTTTTCCCCAGAATTCTTGGTGTCAGCTACCAGCAGATTCCTCTCAGCAGGGTCAAGAAGATGACAGCCGCTGTAATCACCGTGGTAGCTATCATTCTCTTCATTAGTCTTAGTTTCCACTCAGCCTCTCAAGACGCTTCCAAACCACTTGCCGTCAGCCATGACACTTCAGATGCTACCTCTACCTCTACCTCCCCTACGGGAAAGGTTTTGACAACGAAGACTCTTAAACTTGGTAGAGAAAGAGGAGGAACTGAATCTTCATTCAAAACATCACAGAACAAATCAAAAATATCTGTAAAGAGTACGATTTCAGTATCTCCGACTACAAGATCGACAACCAAAAATGTAACACATTCAACAATCTCGGCATCGCTCAGCAATAAATCTCATGCTCGTAAACCTACAAAAACTCAATCAAAATATAAAACACATCGTATATTACCAACATCTAAACATCCTCAATCTGAATTCGTTCTGGCTATGAATCCTAGCATTCCTGCAGACCTCGACCTGGACTGCAGCTCATGCGCCGTGGTTACCAATTCCGCTGACCTTCGTAACAGCAACGCAGGCTCTGTAATCGATTCGAATGAATGTGTAATTCGTCTGAATACAGCACCGACAAGTGGATACGAGGTAGACGTTGGCGCGAAAACTACTGTACGGGTTGTATCACAGCATCATTTAGGGGACCTTTTACATTACGTCTGGCACGAACCTGAAGAAATGCGGTCCCTCCGTTACGTCATCACATTTGGGCGGGAAAATGCTCTATGCCAAAACTGTACTTTCTTCAAAATGTTCAAGAAGATCTCAGAGGAATATTTAGGAGACAAATTCATACGACTCTCAAAACCTCTTGAAAAACAGATAAAGATTGAAAGAAAAGCTAAAAGAATGAGGAAAAGGTATGTTAGGACTTAGCCAATCAATGTAGAGTGTGGTATTGGGCCAATCAAGAGATAGCAAAATCAGTATCATTTTGAATCAAAATCAATTCCAATGCTTCATTCCCTTGCGCTGTTGGTAGCATCTAACTTTTATCTGTTATACGTTTGTCAGATATATAACCATCAGATCTTGGATCTTTTTCTGCTTCTGATTGGTTGACACTGAAATCTTTTGTTTTCGTTCTACATTCTGATTGGTTAATTATACAAGTGTTGTCCGACTGGATGTATCCGCCACTTCATTCACTGACATAATCTCGCTGCATGTCTTTTTCAATCAACTTCAGAAGCTTTGCCCTACATTTGTACACGCGCGCATTTTAATAATATTTTTATCACATTTTTCTTTTAATTCCTTACAGTGTAGATTCAGATTTCGTTCTACTTTCAACACAATTCCACGCCATAAACACCATGCGTAAAGTGTGTAATAGAATGAGGGTGTTTGGTGTCGAAGCGAATCACCCTTGTCTTAGGTAAGGCAACTGTTGTGTCGACGTGACGTCAAAGCACCGCAATTTGGAGGACAAAACAAAAGAATTTCAATCTCCTAAGAATTGGAAATCTATTGTTTCGTCCTCCAAATTAAGCTGCATTCCGAAGTGATGTGCTGCAAGGGGTTTATACATTGATCATGGTGCAATTTTGTTCCTATGTACTGTCACGGTTACAGCATATATCATACGGCATGCCCGTACCATGCCTGTGATGTGTTTTAATTCCATAAATATACGAGATGTTTTTTTGAAAATTTAGTTTACTATTCTTGGGGTGCAACAACATGACTCAAAATCCCTTGAGATGAAAAATAACCATGAAACAGCCCGCGTCATTTTGGTTGCTCTAACAAGAGAAGCTAATGAGGAATGCTTTGTTATCATCAACCAACATGGCGGCTATGACGTAACATGCACCCAAAGAATAGCCTCACGCGCCATTTTCGATATAGTGCACTGTGTGTATTGTAATTTCTTTCAATTTTTTTTTATTTTTTTTATTTTTTAACATTCAGTGACCACTCCTACAGTAAGAGTTACTGGAAACCGAATGAATATGTCACATGTGACGGGAGCAGGGCCGAGATCGTGAAGGACATCAAACGATACCGATTCGAAAAGGACATCTACGACAAATGGGAAGATCAGTATAACCTGGAATTTCTGTATCCGTAAAATAATCTGCACGATGATGTACAAAAAGCAGCCAATATACTACTATGGTTCACCTAGGTGTCATATCCGTCATGTTGGTTGAAAATACTTTAACTAATTATTCAAATGTATACTCAACAATCCTTTTGTTCTATATATATTAGTAGCCAACATGGCGGCCATGCACATCTTTGGTGTTAACCATATTCCAAGGTTGAGGAAAACCTGGGTCGAATTGGCATTGCAGTGCATTGTGGGACTGTTTTAGAGGACATATTAGCGAACTTCAGATTCATCTACGAGTACGAGTTTTAAACACTCAAAGATTGGCACTATTAGCCATTCTGAGGTTGAGGACGAAACTGGGTCGAGTTGGTATTACAGTGCATTGTGGGACTGTTTAAGGAGACATATTTCGAAGATGGCGTCTAGCTATTTTGTCCCCTAAAAGAGTCCCACAATGCACTGCAATGCCAACTCGACCCAGTTTTATCTGCTGATAATTTCGTAGTCGTGGTGGAGTACGTAGATATTAGATTGTTAAAAATAGGAAATTGAATACGATTCAGTGTTAAGCACGAGCACAGGGCCAACTGATTTCAAAACTCGTACTCGTACTCGTAGTTGAATCTGAAATTCGCTATTTTCAAGATGGCGTCTATTTCGTCCCCTAAATTAGTCCCACAATGCACTGCAATCTTGCTCGTCCCAGTTTTTTCCTCAACCTCGGAATGGCTCGTATAGATAATCAGCTGGTCTGGTTTATTTCCAATTTCTTCGCACAAAAAGGATTTCGTTTTTTTTGTGACTATATCCTACCAAAAATATATTTATTTTTTATGGCAACGGGTTTTTTTAACAAAAATTTTAAGGGATGATAGTTGTTGGAATTCTTTTTAAAACTTAAATATCTTGTTTTTGTTAGTGTTGATAATAACAAGGTAACTTGCTGGTCACATGCTAAAAAATATCGAAATGTCGCAATTTGAGGATAATATATTCATTGTGTTTGAAAATACAAGAAATACAGCTTTAACGTTAGCCACACAAAGGATAGACTAGTGGGAATCACTTAAAAGGGTCGTAATCATTCATTGACAAAGATGTTATTTTTTTAATCATTCGTACAATTAAGTCATTTGCAACAAACAGTCACATGCTGATATATCACTTTGATAACGAATCAATTCAGCCCAAGGTCCCTTGGGGCAGGCTCTGCTGGATGGCAAACAATACTCCAGTTTCGAGTTCTCTGTTGCTCATGCAAAGCCTCGATTTCGTATGGAATCATTTTGAATATTTATGCATTCCAGTGAAGGTCCTTGGAATTTCAAAGTGTTTGTATTGTTGAAGTTGTGCATTCTGTACTTTACCGTTGGTATTTGTGAATATTTAGACGCTGAAATGAGGCTAACCCTGAGTAAATGAGCCTGTAATCAATGAACACAGCGGTACTGTACAAATGGGAAAATGGTTATTTTTAGATTACTTAGGCTGGACTTACACGATACCGGTAGATTTTTTAAGAGTGTAAAAATATGACCAGTACATAACAATTATACGAAACCAGACGTTTTAATTTTTATCCGGATAGCACAGTTCCGAGGAAACGGAACGCCTAACTTTGCCTAAATTCATCCGCTATCTTGTAAATTCAGCCTAAATATCTTGAGATATTGAAAAATGTTACAACAGAAAAACAGTATTTCGAAAAAGTAAAAAAGTCAAACCCGAAATGATTGTCAGTCAGTAACAAAAGTCATGGGATGATGTCCTGCAAATGGCCTGTTGATCAGGCAAAAACTTTAATCCGCTTTACGGGGGAAGTATAAAAACATTATAAGATGAAAATATCTATGAAGTCAACCAGTGTGGTTTAAAAATAGATCGTATTGTATATCTGTACTTTGTAAATAATTGACCAGTACTCCAGGGATGCAAAATATATAATCTTTCTTCAAAGAGATACACAATTTATAGATAAATCAGGCAGTTAGGGGATCAAATATAGAAAAAAATAGAGTAATTTCTAGTTGAAAAATATTTATTGAACTCACTATGTTACGGTTATTCAGTGAAAGGATTGGACGGCTGCGCATGCGTTAAAACTGTCACATGATTCGCGCAAGTCCTTCTCCTTTAAAACTAAAGTGATGGACTGGGGAGGAATTGGAAAAGGAATAAAAATATATGAAAACTTAAGTTAATTGTTTGTCTTTTTGATCAAAAAATGACCCTGTTTTAAGAGGAATAGAAAAATTGCTTGTTCTTTGGATTTTGTCATAGTTGATATTCAATCATTCAAAAAAAAAAGCAATAACCTCATAAGAAATATAAGATGATTTATCTTTATCATTTTGGGTGGTTTTTCACAAAAAGCATGGACTATAGCCCATGGTTTTGATCGATTTTGACCCTTTTTCACACCTTTTTTCATCCAATCCATTTGGTGTATATTTTTAAAATTCATCATTTTTGGTGTTTTGGGGGGGAAAGCATGGACTATAGCCCATGGTTTTGATCGATTTTGACCCTTTTTCACACCTTTTTTCATCCAATCCATTTGGTGTATATTTTTAAAATTCATCATTTTTGGTGTTTTTTGGGGAAAAGCATGGACTATAGCCCATGGTTTTGATCGATTTTGACCCTTTTTCACACTTTTTTTCATTCTATCTATCTCGTGTATATTTTTCAAATTCATCATTTATTGTGTTTTGGGAGGAAAAGCATGAACTATAGCCCATGGTTTTGATCGATTTTGACCCTTTTTCACACCTTTTTTCATCCTATCTATTTGGTGTATATTTTTCAAATTCATCATTTTTTATGTTTTTTGGGGAAAAGCATGGACTATAGCCCATGGTTTTGATCGATTTTGACCCTTTTTCACACCTTTTTTCATGCAACTCATTTCGTGTATATTTTTCAAATTCATCATTTTTGTTTTTTTTGGGGGAAAAGCATGGACTATAGCCCATGGTTTTGATCGATTTTGACCCTTTTTCACACCTTTTTTCATCCAATCCATTTGGTGTATATTTTTCAAATTCATCATTTTTGGTGTTTTTTTGGGGAAAAGCATGGACTATAGCCCATGGTTTTGATCGATTTTGACCCTTTAAAGATAATCTCCAAAGAGTCCCACAATGCACGGCAATGCCAACTCGACCGAGTTTTTTACTTAACCTCGGAAAGGTTAGTTACATACTACTTATTCTAATAGTTTTACGTTTTTCTTTTCCAATTTAAAAACAATTAAAATTTTACTTTCTTTGCTCCCCATTCATCATAGACTGAACCGATTCCTCGATCTCTCACCAAATTCTTTGCCCAGTCACTGAGCGGCTTATCAGCTAGCACTAGCACTAGCACTGTCATGGGCTGTCATCCAAGAGGAATTGAGCTTGTATTATAAACTATTGATGAGTATGACAACCACATACAAAAACATTGTTTCCCCGCATAGACCTAACAACTGTGGAAGCCATAACAGAGTCTATCGTAAGTAGAAGATACAAAACAAAACCTCATTTTTATATTTGATTCCAGTTTAATTTAGAATTGAGCTGTTCTACAGTTGATATTCGTATAAATAATATCTCCTATAACTGAGATCCTATTCCTGTCTAACCGTGCGCATTATATCATAATATTTCAGTCATTATTGTTGATATTTATTATTATTATTATTGTTAATATTAATTTAATAACTTCATAGAAAAGGCTTAGCCAGCTAAGCCATAAATCATATATTTGTACATAAATAATGCCCAAAAATTAGCTTTTATGAAATGAATACAGATGATTGGTAAATTGACTACCTGATCACGTGATCTTTTTCGCGCCATTTTCAACGACAAACAGAAATCGATTTTAAAATGATTTACACTAATGTTGATGCAGTGTTAGTGGGGAGATGATCGTAAAAACTATCTTGCATAACTTACTCGTCCAGCGTAGGTTTGTCAACCCGAAATATGGCGGGAACCAGTCACGTGACCCGATAATATTTACTTCTAAAGTTTCTTGCTAGATTAATATGAGGAATCCTTGACCTTCCGAGTTCATAACAGTGAGGTTAATATTAAGTTTAGTAGGTTAATAGCTAAAAAGAACTAAAGCTGGTTGAAGAAACCGAAAATATTTTCGTTCTCATATAAAAAAAAGTAGACATATACGCGTTGCTTGCAAGTGGACTTCCGCAATAATTCAATATCGCAGTGAGTCTGTAGGGTTGATCGATGAAGTACATTTAGAAACTTGCAAGCCATAGCGATAATGAAAAAGACTGAGAACTTATCAACATTGTCATTCAACTCACCCTCCTCTGGCTCGTACAGATGATCAACTTCCTCGTTGATACACTGCTTGGTATATCTATAATTTCTGAAACCGGTGAATTTTGTAGGATCAATTCATTTTCATTTTTTGTGTGAAAAAAGCACTGAATCGAAACGACTCATTACCGAGTCGTAGTATTGAGAAACCGTATATAACTTGTGCCTAGGACCGGCTGAATTATTTTGAGATCAGTAAGTTGCTCATAAGTCATAGGAATATACGTTAGGGCTACCGTATGTCTCATTTGTTTATCCTGTGCAAATTCCGTTTTATTTATTGCAGCTGCACCTGAGGAACTCGAAACCTTAGTTTCGGTCCCAGATCCTCCCGGACCCAAGACCCGTGAGGATCTGGGGCCGAAACTATTGACGGCAGTGCGGAACCACGAGTAACCAAATCTACTCAAGCTCGTCTTATTACTGGAATATGAAACTGCTGCTCTTCTGGTATATATATATACATGTATATGTATAAGCTGTGATGTTATTAGACGTATCAAATAGTATTCTGAAAAAGTTACTTGAATTGGTCTTTTGGCCCGGCTTTGGAATGGGTCATTTTTGAACTTCATTTTTGAACTTCATTTGAACGACCGCTGACCAACAAGTGCTAGCTATATAGTATATTATCTTGTAATCGTACTAACCAATGACACCAAAACGTCTGTTCTACTTTTAAAGTTCAAAGAATAACGAGCCTTAAAAAACCCTCTGCCTTCTTGGAAACGCACTGCCACATATACTTGGCTTGTCTTTCTTTGAACTTTTAAAAAGGAAAATAGCGGTTTTGAAACTCAAGATTGTCCTTGCTTGTATCAAAGGAGATGGATGTGTAGAGAGATAGTAGTTGCAAGCTCGGGATTGGCAGGGAGCCGTTGTCTTGCGTGACCGTGTGCGTGACGCAGCAAGCTTGGTTGTCACACCTCCACCTCCTGGCTCTTTTGCGAAGAATTTTTCTTGAAAGCAGAAAATTTAGATAACAGTTTCCAGTCCTGTTGAACACAAGAAGAATTAGCAAGTTATAATTAGCATTAATTAATTAATTAATATTAATATTATATTAACGAATTTGTTTTTGTTTGATTATCATTACATTGTCATTATAGTTATTGCTGAGGTGTGTTCAGACTACGTTCTATTCCCTTGAGTATTATTTCTTTATGAACTGATATTGTGTACTTTGTTTGTTTGATGTGTTGTTCTCTCCTTTGTCACGAGGGTTTTTCTCTGGGTTCACCGGTTTCCTCCCTCAAAAAAAATCAACATGTGAATTTTGCTTTGTGTGCATAGAATATTGAATGTAGTATTAGAGTGTGTGTGAGTGAAAAGTGCCCCAAATTAGTGCGAAAGCACTAAGATGACTACACATTTATATAACATTTTTCTCGTGTTAGGACATCCATGTTTTTTTCTTACCGATCAACCTCGGGCCTTCCTCTTCTAATATTGCATCGTCGGGAAACTCATGATGTTTTGTTCTGCCTGTGTCGCTTTGAAGTCGATCTGACTTGAATCCGTGGTGATGGATAGGACAGTGTCTCGATGGCACAGGTTTGGTGACAGCGCTCCTGTCACCTTCCTCTGCATTTTGGGCGAACATTTTATGATCTTGGGTTTTATTGGTTCTGGCTTCATCAGAGCTCTCGCCATTTTTGGGGACGTTGGGACCATTGGTCGTGGAGTAATCGTTAACAAGTTCGTTTCCGTAAGATTTTGTTGACTTTGTAACGTTAGGCCCTCCGTTACTTTTTGCGTGACCTGCGAGACTAGTTGCGTGATCTTTGGTATGAGACGGGGTGAAGCTGGAGGGGTTCCCCATGGAGTAACTTTCGGGGAAATCGAGCTCATTTCCTGCGGAGTAGTTTGTAGAGTTACTCGTTTCGTTGTCTGACAGGGGGTCGTTATCTTCGTGCTCCCAGGTGTATTTTTCAGGATTGTTGCTGGTTGGAGTTGCTCGCCCTGGACCTACAGAAATTAAATTCCAACGTTATCCAATAGATATTCTCGTTGTCTATATGTGACAAGTTAGTCTGTATATTTTCATGCGCAGAATTGTTTTACTTTTAGTCTCCATCAAACATAGCTGGAAATTCTTTGGGCAAATCCTAGCCATAAGTAGATTTTGTGGACCTGATTGTGTCACAATGAAACAGAAATCAGCCTCTTTTTTGATGGAGACCAAGAACTAAACAGGTTCTGACAACAGGACGCTTTCAACTGATACAACAAAAAAATGTAAAAAAAAACCCCTTAAATCTATAGACCCCTTGCACGCGACGTCAAAGCAGCTCAATTTGGAGGACAAAACAAATAATTTCAATCTCCTGAGAATTGGAACCCAAATTGAGCTGCATTCAGACCTGCTGCAAGGGGTCTATAAATCTGATCTGACATTCTAGGTTTCATGAGTAGAGCATGCGCATGCGTATTAGAACATTAAGCCTGAATGTGATTATGTCTCGTTATCAGAGTCCACGGTGATGATAAATGCAAGTCGTCAATGCTCATGCTTATTTCGTTTATCTGTCTTGTTTACGCCATCTTGGAAATATGTCCCCTAAAATAGTCACATTCCAAGATGGCGTCTATTTTGTCTCCTTAAACAGTCCCATAATGCACAGCAATGCCTACTCGACCCAGTTTTTTCCTCATCCTCAGAATGGCTAAAAACGTATAACATATAGAATGCTGTGTTTGATAGATATAGTAATGAGGGGAAGAATACATAAAAGCACAAAATATGGGCCGTATTATTGTGAAGTATCTTATGCATAAAAATCTAAATAACTAAATTATTTTTATTTGTATTCTTGGGGTGCAACCACGTGACTCAAAATCCCTCGAAACATGAATAACAATGAAACAGCCGCCATGTTGGTTGATCTAATAAGATAATTAAGCTAATGAAGAGCTTTGTTATCGTCTACCAACATAGCAGCTACGACGTAACATGCATCCCAATAATTAAAATGCTATTCATTAGATCATCTGCCATGCAACATGGTTGGAGTGTGCTGCTGTAACTGAACAAGTATCATCGACAATACTAAAACAATAACAATTGCAGGACGAATGGAGGACAAGCATTTAATCTAAAACAAAACACGCCATTATCCGGCTATGCTGGATGACAACTGTGAACCCCAAGTGATTTGAAAGATAACAAGATGAAATATCAGAGTGACGTAAAAAGCATGAAATCTTTATGATCCCGCCGATATCACGTGAAATATCTTGTGAAGCAGCGTGACAAACGTGACACGGTAACGCCATGCTACTAATGTTGGAACGGAATTGCATTGTAACAGTCAGTTCGAGTAAAGAAAGAAATTTTATAAGAATATCAATCGGCAAAGTTTAACTATTAGATTAAACTGTCTTATGAGTGAAGGTGTTGAACTGAAGTTAGAAGCAAGCGATAGGTAGTATTAAGCAGTTTTAAGCATGCTTTAATTCATGCCATTTTTTGCACGAGGAGATCGGTATTTGTTAGCAACAGGATTCAGGGTTCAAACAAAGTGTACAAAACCTTCATGGATCCTGTTTTGTTGAACTAACTACTTAGCATGACAAATCACTCACTATATCATAATATTAACTGACTCACTCAACTACTGAGATGAAACGTGAGAGAGTCATTTTTATGCTTATCACTTACATGAAGAGCTAGACGCCTTAGTAGTGTCCCTAAGATGGGAGCGTGGGTCATGTCTGCTGTACCCCCCCTGATAGCCAGAGTCTACACTTGAAGAGACGCTCAGATCGCTTAGATTTCGTTTCCCAGGAGAGGTGAAATTAGAGTTACACGAGAAGGGAGAGAGAAAGCGCGAGTCAAACCCGAACTGACTGCCGCACTCCTTCTCTTTAGCTGAGGAAAGAGAAGGAGAAAATATGAAGTGAGAAAGATTGATAAAGTGGCAAGTTGTAGAGCAGAAGCAAAGTGACATATACATAGAGTGTCAGCTAGCAGCAGCCCTGATAACATCTGTACGTAAAAATCTAACATTACGAAAGTTCTAGGGTTTATAGCAAACTAAAGTGCAGCTTTAGTGAAATGCAAGGAAAAAATGGCGAGTGAAAGTACACAATGTATGTGACGAATGAGTAGCATAAAACGATGACCAGTTAGTCAGGTGCATAAATTATAAGTATTTGAGTTAATTGGGGGTATTAACGAATAGGTTCTGTGTCGCCGAAATGGACTACGTGGACGATAAGGAGGCCATTTTGAATCGCAAGTCATTATGGGGCGTCCAGGGGGCAAAACAAAACAAAGACGGCGGATAATATATAGAGTTTCGTTGATTTGTCTTCTTTTCGTGTCTATCTTCTTATAATTCATCTCTTCTCAAATTGTCTTGTGGTGAACTGTCCCCTAACCAAGATGGCCGCCGTATCGTCGAAGTGGTCCGCCATTGCATATAAAAAAAACTATTCATGGCCCCAAGATCATCCCCGCTAATCTAGAGGGAAATCTTTTGTTTCCAATCTTTGTGAAATGTTTAAAGATAAGAATAATTTTGGGAAGGGAGATTGGATCGAGGTTAAATTATTATGTCCAGTAAGTACTGTAGTTGTTAGCTTGTATTGTTCAGTTGTTTATATCGTTAACTATTAAATGCCCGGCATCAATCTGCAGTTGTTGTCTTTTGGTTCATGTCCTGAATCGTATTTATGGGTCTTTTTCATAGTTCGTCGTTAGTTCCTTCTCAGGTTTAACCTTGAGCTATCGTTATCACTATTAGTTTGTCGGTTTATCGTTAGTTTGTCGTTAAGTTAAGGCAAGTTAATTGTTGTATGTTGTTAAGTTATCGTTCGGTTGTTTTATCATTGGTAATATTGAATGTTAATTTATGTGTTAGTAGATTATATATTTTTTAACATTTTGTTAGTCATTTTAGTTATTTTATGATGAATTTACTCACGAAGTAACGCATGCAGGGGAAGTCACTGTGCCAGAGGTGGACAGTGCAAATCACCACACAACACTGCAACCTTATTCAGAACACCAATATAAATACGAATATTAAATCTCTCATATCATACATGGACTAGATCTTTTTTTCAATACAAAATTATGAGAAAAGCCGGGAAAGTTACCATTCAAAAACGCGTTGATTTGAATTGTTTATCTCGAGGAATTGAATAAAACTGAAAAAGGCGGCAAAAATTGTTTTAGTTAGCTATTGATAAATCATTATTAAGTAGATCAAAATCAAAAAAGAAATCAACGAACTGCTACTTAAAAATCTACGAGAAAAAAATCGAAGCCGCGTGAGAAAACAAATGTATTCTGAATTCCTTTGCATGCGAAACATCACTTACAATGTAAATCTGCCCATAGTCCAGTCCTCCTCTGGCGTGAACTTCCTGTGCATGCGTTGTCGTGATAACCGCTGTCCGCAGAACCACCGCTAACCTGACTAACATTCCTCGCAACGGGTGCATGATGGAGTGGTTGAATATTCGGCGTCAGATATTGTAGATTATTCTCGTAGCCAAAATCAGCGTCCCTATCCAGTTCTCGTGGTGGTTCACTTTGGTTTTCATATAGTCTCGGATCAGGAACGGGCATGTCCCTAGGATATGGAGACCAATCCTCGTGTTGTGGTGTGTCTTGACTATCTATTGTTTCTTCTGTTATGCTTTGATCACTACTGAGGCTATCGATACACAGACCACCAACTCTTGGTAATCCATCCAGGGATGACCAAGAGGGTAAGTTGGTGCCACCTGCGCATGCGTGAAAAACAAATGGTAGAGTTTAAAGGTCAAGAATAGTTAGGCAGAGGGTCAGGACATTATTGAAGCTATGTTGTTGCAGGGACGGGGGAGCACATTTTGAAGTGGGGAGGGGGGGGACTAATATTCAAATTAAAAGGGAAAAAGCGAGGGGGGGGGGGCTGAGATTAGAAAATATAGAATACTAGTATGCAAAAGAGAGAAACGTTGGGTGTGGGGGGAGGGCGCTAAATCCCTTCCCTTCCCCACCCCCCCCCCCCCCCCGGCTCCTCCGTCCCTTAAAAGACAATAAACAATAAAAAGCACCAATCAATCTGCAGAACTGTACCTTCTATTTCCGGTTGTTTAAGAATTCGTATTTCGTTGATATTATTAGTTCCTTTGTCGCCGTCATCATATCTGACGCTGAAGGAGTTTCTCCTGATAGCCGTGACAGTAGCAGGGTAGTAGCTGTCATGTCTGTTGAACCATCTTGCTAATACTCTAGTACCAACATCAATCTCTAACGAGTGAGGAACGATGTCAGGAACATAGGCACAGTCGCCATCCGTCGTAATTTTCTTGTGTTTTACTCTGTTGCCATTTTCGAGTTCTATGTGAACCAAGTCATCTACTGCAATGACAGTGCCTCGTAAAAAACAACCTTTCTCGATTCGGGCCCAAACTCGGGATCCAAGTTTTACACATGCTGTGAAGAAAATTAGCGATTATTATTATTAGAAATATTTTAAATTGCAGACAACCAAGTTGTTTTCTAGGGAAAATACTTGACCACAAGGAGGCTTGAATGTCAAATTTTCAACAGAAAAAATTAAAAGATCTGTCCGGCACGACGCCAGTTTGTCTACTAATATGTGTTAAGTTTCATTAAATTTCACTCCAAGTTTTTTTTGATTGACACCCTGTTAATTATTAATGAATATAGCGCTTTTTGTATTCCAAGCTTCTTCTAATTATCATAACTTAATTTTCTGCTAGTTTTCTTACCAATACATCGCTTTCTTGTCAGTTTGAAGCTTGCATCTTCTTTAAAGAAGGGAGTATTTTCGTATTTTTGTAGTACAAGTTGATCAGAACAGCGACGAATAAAATGAGCTGGTTCGACTAGTGATTCGAAAACTATATACCCAAAATACCACATGTCCTGAAGTGGAATGTAAGTGCTCTGCTTTCCTGTCATAAAAATAAAATAAAGAAACAAGAAAATTGTTCAAAACTTTGAGTTTTAGAAGCAAATGAAGCGAGAATGTTTTTCGCGCCATATGTCGACATTTCTGACGACATTTCTGTTGCAGACGCGTCGGGCGATTTTACCGCCAATACCACTACCAGCTTTGCTGCTTTCGAGTCTGGCGATTTAGCAAGACTCATCACTGTGATTCTATCACCACAAAAGCACACCAAACTGATAAATAGATAAGAATAAATACTAAAAGAAAGTGCTTTTTGAACTACGATGAAGGTGAGCTGATAATTGAAGAGACCGAACTTCAAAACACACCAGAGTTTTATTGCTGCATCAGTACAACAGTGAAGAAGACATGACAGTGTCTGTCCAAACATGAGGTAAAAATATTGTAAGAAATATCATCTTGTTTTTAAAAATTTCTAGTTAACACCGCTGCTAACATCTGCTTCTACTTCTTTTTTCTGTGGTATTCTTAACAAATTGGCTGTCAACTTACAACCTGCTTAATTATTCTCAGGTTCATTAAGAGTTTTGAAATAAAAAGGCCTAAATACTAAGCTAAAAAGTCAGTTCTGTAATATATAAGCTAGCTTATAAACCTAAAAGTTCCTCCAATGCTTGAGAATTAAAATTTTACTAACAGTCCTTATTAGAAAGGTTTGATTTTTGAAGATATTGTTGATTGTTAGTTGTTCAAACTTGTTTGTGCGTAAAAATATAATTTCGTAATCGTAGGTCACGTGTCAGTCTTCGGAATATCCCTACTTTTGTAAATAACTGATATTTTACAACCAATCACTTGAATACTGCAAGAGGATATACTTTCCTTAGACTTCTATATATTTATTTACACTCATTAACGAATTTACAACGAGTTATAACATTATAATTTTACAAATATTTTAATAAAAGAAAAAAGATCTGTGTGGTTGGTGAAATAGTTAAAAACTTTCGAGTCAACAACCACCCACAGATCTTTTAATAAAATATTTTTTTAATTAAATATCTGTAGCTGAAGATAACATAGATACAAACAAGTGGCATTTGTTAATCTTGTTTTTATGATACAGAAAAAAAACAATTCTTAAAAAAACAACAAAACTGAATACAATATGAGATGTGCGTGTGAATAGGAGGTTTTCGAGATCATAGAGGATTTCAGTCCAGGTGTAGGATTTTTTGCACCAAAAGCACCGCTCTTGACCACCCTTCACTACGGCAAGTATAGAAAACCTAAGTTGGGTGAAAAGGATCCAGTAAAACCAAAAATATCAAAACGTTTGACATGACAAAAAGTTCTTGATATCTAAGCACAATATTTCTCTTTTTTCATGTGTAACGTCGCAAATTCAGAGTCATTTCATCATGCATGCCCTTTTGAAAATGACCGACATATACTCGTGAAGTTTTGTTACGTTTTTTTATTCATTCAACATCAGCTAAGCCGCCGGGTATTTGCAGAAAACAAACAATTGTATTGTTGTTAAAAAGCAGGTAGAATTGGAACGAACGAAACATTTCATAGCCAATGAATTCTTAATCAGGAACCACAAAGTCGGCCGCAAATCCCCTTACCCTGATTGAAATATGATTAGTTTTAAACTAAGGGAAAAACTTAGACTTAATTCAGCTAATTTATCTTTTTAAGCCATGAAATGCTGAATTAAGTGCTTATAGTGTTTCATGCTTTGCATCGGGAGCTAGTTTCAGTGCTCTATCGTTCTAAATAATGCATAGAAAAGGAAAGAACAAAATTTATCATTTGAATAACAGTGAATACCTTGAACATGTGTAGTTTATACATACTAAGATCTGTTGAAAACCAAGTGAATTAAGACAAATCTTTTGAGCATTTTTTAAGACAGAGGAATGAATAAAATGAATGCTAAAGTTTGATAAGCCTTTCAGGACTATACAAGTTCCTTCGGACAAGCGATTTCATAAGTCAACATTTTTGAAGTTTAAAATCTTGTTATCACATAAAATGAAAAATATCAAACACAAAAATGTGTTCTAGGCATGGGCCTTACACTTTAAAAGACTTAGATCAACATTTTGGTATTTAAGAAGTTCCATAAATATTAATTTAATATTTAGAGAGCGTTAGTCACCATCGAGGAGTACCAGAACTTATAATTTAGGCACACTTGGTTTACACAGGTGAATGTACAACTAAGTGCTTTCAAACTGTTTAATATCCTTGTGATAATGAGTGCTATAAGTTAACATATTCTAGATATTGTAAGATATAGGTAATGAGAGAATTTCAAGGTAAACAAATAACGGCTAAATACAGAATAACAAGGCTAGTACTTACGGTATTCCTCGGAGTCATCGTATGGTTCCACAATGAGTATGTTGTTTTCCCTCACTCGTAGAAAATTCTTCTTTTTTGTAACACTTTCGAAGGATACCCCGTCCGGCCCTCCTGCCAGTCCCTTAACAATTGTATAACGATTTCTTCCTTTCGATAGGGACTTTTTTCTTTCTCTTTCCTTCTGTTTTCTTGCATCCTTTCTGTCACTTGAGCAGACGGGCAGAGAACAGGAAAACATCACCTATGAGAGTCACAAAGTCGGCATTCAAATTGACTTAATGCAACATTATATGTAGAGCACGTAAATAGACCTTCTTGAGTAGCTTAACTTATGTTTTTACTTCTGATGTTTTTTGGTAAATATTTAATGGATGGACACCAGGCCGATTGGCCAACAGATATGATAAATGGTTTTATTAGCATACTGTGTATTCATTTGAAGCAATTCAACGAACAGCACCACGTCCAAAATACTCATAATCAAGCTGTAGTATTTTCTCAAATTGCTTCACATTAAAAACTAATTTTTCCCATCTATGTACACAAGCAGAAATCTTCTTAGAAACGGCAACATTAAGTCTGTATAGATTGGGCTGTCATGCCACAATTTTGATACCTGCTAGTCTGGTTTGAAAAGCGGGTTCCCTTCACCCAAAGAATTTGTCATCAACACTAGCTCAAACGACAGACACACCTCGAAACCTAACATTTTCACAGTGAAAGTTTACCGATCTTGAGACAAAAATCGAAGTTTTATTTTCCGAATCTGTTTCTCATGTTTTAAATTTCAAATTTCAAATTCAATTTTACGATTATTTTATTTTTAAACACAGAGATTTATCCACTTGTGATTATGCCTTGCTTCTATTCGAGCTTTCCTCGATTACAGCTGGTCTTAAAGAAAGTATTTTTGATCTAGAAGTCCCGTTCTTCTTTAGTCTTTTAAAATTGTCTGTATTCCAACATAGTTTTAAGTGTGATAATGCAGAAAACTCATCACTACGTGTATTTTCCACACTTGCTGTCATCTAAGAATGTACATTATAAATTATGAATCATAAACGTGGCCTGGAAAGTTGTTTTCGATTCTTACAATCTCACCATCTGGCACGTATAGTCTGGTTTCCATGGAAACATATTGACAAACACCGACGAGAACTTGGAACCCGTTCATCTGCTTAAATAGTAAAAGAAGTTTTGTAACAAGGGACAGCTCGTGCTGGCTCGGTCTCAGTGCTATCGAAGACAAATTGAAGGCACTAAGTGTTTCGTGGCCATGTTTCGTCTGTTTCATATGAAGTCATTTGGCAAATCGATCATGATTAGTAATAATAGTAATTTTAACCTAACTCTCAATTATCTCGTTGCTCTTCCCCCTATAGCTCCACTTTCCTTGTTCATTCGTCCATTTTCATTGGTTAATTCTGAGTTTTTGGCATCTAAAGTAAAATTTGAACAAACCTTTTATCTTACTGAACTTTTTCAATGATTGTATATGACGAATAATTTTGTCACTTCAAAAAATATAACCATATATGGACCGAGGTCCCATTCAGCTTTCACATCTTATATCTCTGATTGCATTACTTCGTTTCTCAAAGATGATACGGCTTTTAGTTTTGACTTCTTAATTCCTCTCTTATTGCTATAGATAGTGCATTTCAAGAAGTAATAAGTATTTATATTGTGTACTAGTTTAATAAATTGAAGTTGAAGCTGAAGTTTTAGTTATTCAGTAATATGTACTTGAATTTAACTTTTTCGGATGGTACAAAGAGTATATTTTAATTTGTAGTTCTATCTAACATTAAAAGGATACTGGCTTAAAATTTTATTGATTTTTAAGTTCGTTAGTGCTGTACTCCTCGGGCTTTTTCCCATTTTTTATTCTTAATTCCAACCGTTTTTTTTTTTTAATTCGTGAAGTTTTAACACTGAATAGGTTTACTACCCGAATATGTTTCAGCTTTATTTCGAATTTTTTTTCTTGAGTTGTAACTTCCATTGATATTAGCTATATGATGTCCTAAATGAAAACTTCAATGGCAAGATCGATAGATGTACAATCAACACCTGTAATCTAAAAAAGGATAGCCGTGATAAAGGCTCATTGTTCGCGAAAACTATGACGAACGCTTTCCTCTTTCTTTATCATGATCAAATTTATCAAAAAGTTTTTTCATTTCTCAGAAATTTCCATGCATCTGCTTCAGGCCAATAAACCTCAATAATAAAGGGATATAACAATAATAGTGAATACCTTCTACTAAAAACTTAACAATTGAATAAAAACAAAGAAAATAAGAAAAGAAAAAAGGACAAAAAAGAAAAAAGATTTTTTTTTTGCGAAGACGGATGATCTGGTGATGGTAAAATACGAAAATATCTGAGTTAAGTGTGATAATTTTAATCAGCTGAATCCAAAAGTTAACAACTGAATAAAAATTTAAAAAAAGAAAAGAAAAAAAGGACCCAAAGAAGAAAAAATCAGCAACCAAAAAATACTAATACTAAGATATTTTTGTAAAGATGGATGATCTGACGATGGTAAAATATAAGAATACCTCAATCCAGTACGATAATTTTAATCACACCTCCCTGTCTTAATTAGCTATCTTGTTAACCAAATCCCTCAAAACTGAAATGATTACAGAATGACTTCAAAAGGTATTATCAAACTGAAAGTCAGAGTTACCTGTTCCAATATGCGATCACTTTACCGTATTTTTTTGACTGATCTTCGCAGTAGCGCTTGTCTGGTCACCTTGAGACCATCACGGGATACTAAATTTTCAAGAGTGCCATTCTAATTGATTGCTCTTAGGCTTTTGAAGAAGGCGATATTTCTCATTTAATTAAGCTTAGACTCTCCGTCTACCTTTCAGTCTAAAAGCTATTACAACTTAAAGCTAAAGATATTTAACGTTTTCACTTATAAATTGTAGATTTTTTTTCCTCTGAACGAAAATTAATTGCATCTAAGCAGAAGTCGAACGGCAAATGGTATACAGTTATTTATATCTTCTCACCTTTTGAATAGGGACGGATTTGCGATAAAATACCATTCCAGAGATACGAAAAGAATGATTTTAACGACTCCTAAGAAAAGACAGACCACTATTCGACGCGTTTCCCTTCAGTTTTTGGCTTAATATTTGGTATCTGAACACAAAATAATATCCTTACTACTGCGATAATAACTTTCAATATGCAACATAGTATATACGACAGTACGTTGCCAAGGCGATCGAGATCTAACCAATAACAATATAAACCGCTTTGATGCTTGACTTTCTGTCGAAAAGGTTAGCTTAATGGCTACAGTGAAACTAGGAGCGCTTACTCGTTGTTTAACCTGCTTAACCAAATCTAATCTATCGATAAACGTACCCTTGACTTCGTTTGCCATGTTACTTTCACACTAGACACTTATCATCCAGTTTGAATAACTGAGGCTTTAAGCATCATTTCCTTCAGTTTTCCTCTTAATGAAATCTCTAGATAATCCTATCAGGTGACGGTATTTACGTTGATAATCAGGAGTTTGCTTCCAAACGATACTAGCGCGTTTTTATTTTATTATTATTTTTCATTTCCATTCGCAATGGTGCCGGAACTACATTGGCTAGTAGCATCTAGAACTTTCTTTGTATTTGGTGCCAAGATATTAAAATCCTGATTCAATGACTTTTGAATTATTCTCTCGATTTTCGCGTTTAATTTGGAAGTTTTAGATGAGATGTCAAGTCAAGATCACAAGCACAAGTGAATTGACAAAATTATGACTATAATTTAAAGGTTGTAAAGAAGTTTCACTGTTGTTGACTCGACGACCATTACTCTCTAGAAAACCACCAGTCACATTCACATGTTTGTATTTCTTTCAAACTTAGTTACGATAACTAAATCATAAAATCATTACAAACATTGTACAGTGTAGAAAAATACATTAATAAATATAATCCAAACTTACTGGTGGTGGTGGGATGTTTGCCCTAATCTTAGATTTTTCGGCGTAGTAAAGGAAAAAGAAATTTAGAATTTCATCTCATGATCACTCGGCTTCGATCCATTTTTACCGAAATCCCTTCATTCATCCAAATAACTAAATACATCTGCTATATTCCCAGGTTAATTTTGAGTATAGAACCAAACGTTTAAGAAATCGGTTACCATAGACATGAACAACCGACTGTCCTTCGCCGACTGATTAAATTCACATTCACCATGCTATCATAGTTTGTTAGTTAGATATTTTACGCCGGAATGTCTCAACTATGGCAAACCAAAATTCACTGACTTTCTTTAGCAGAATGCTGACAGCTGTATCTTCTGTCTGCCAGAAATGTTTTGGTTTGTTTTTTAGTCGAGCCCGTCATTTTTATCTAAGTAATAGTTTTTCGGAATTATCAGTTAGAACTTTTCTTTCAATTGCCTCGAAACCTGTTTTCATGATTTGGCAAAGATTTGACCTGCCAGCCCAAGCTAAAGTTTTTCTTCTTTGTCGACAATTCAAACCGAAAACCGACTTGCTTTATCTTCTATCAGGCAAGGTTAGCTATCAGTTCAGTCCCATTACTCACCAAAGCTGACCACGTATATCTATTCTCTTACTGAATTTGCTAGGACTTTTTAATCAGTACGGGCTTATTGTAGGCAAACTTGATGGCGAGTATATGAAGAATCATTTCTTCCAACAAGCAAATCCTCTTCACTTTGGTTCACTTTCCACTAATGTGGGTCACTCCCAACAAGTCTGACTTATATTCTCTGTAGTATTAAGTAACGTGAATATTTCACTACCTCAACTAATATGAATACATCAATTTTGCGCTTCATGTTACTTGGGCGCCAAGGACACCCATCGAGATCCTGGAATCATGAATTTTACTTACAGATTGCTTAGCTAGAAAACAGCACGAGAAACCCGCGCTTTGAAGAAAAATAGGAAAAATGCATTCTAAGTCATAACTATCTTTATTTCAGCTCACTGAGAGTTTTGTTTCGAGAACTGAACGAGGGATCTGAAAGTCAGGTATTTATAACTGATATCTATCAGAATAATTGTTAAGCATAGCCGATAGCAACACTTTGCGAGAGGAGTGCAATAGACAGCTTAATAAGATATTGATAGCTGACTGATAAGAGTTGATTATGTAAATATGAAGAAAACCCGCAAGAAAGATATATGATCTAAACCTCGGTTGGATTGAATTGATATTGAGAGTTTTTTCTCCTCAAAAGACCACCAATGTCTAGAACACAAGAAATGATCTTTTTCGAAATCAAATAATCCTACTCACTCAGAAATACAAATACTTTTTTTTCTTTTTTTCTTTTTGTTCTTCTATTGATTTATTCTAAGATCGCATTGTCACTTTTTCATTAAGAAACAAAAACACATTCAGTTTCCTGTTTTAAATATACGATCACCTGTATATATTGTTGAGCGGGATCACATGGGTACTCAATCTCGTTCAGAGTGTCAGTTCAAATATATACATGCAAATCACTAAATTTGAAAGCGTTTCCACGTGTATACCGGCTTATCCAGATTTCTAGCTCAACATAAGAAAAAACCTTCTTACCGGTTTTAATCGCAATTTAGCATCAATAGGAGCGGAATTCGGCATCAATTCAGAGCTAAGTTTCCTCGAAAGCTCCACTTTATCCATCACCGGAAGGTCCCTGCAAGAATTGCCATTCCATCTCGAAATCATGTCGCTGTTCAGAGCTTCGTTACTCCAATCGTCAACCTATGTATGATATGTGATATTTTGCTCAGGTAGAATCTCTTAATTATTTCTCTTACTATTAATTATATACGCCTTACTCTTTTATTAAGAATTCTTCCAATGATCAAGTCGGTCCAATAGCAGAAAGCGAGTGAAAACTCGTACTCATTAGGCTCAAGCCTCGAGAGGCGATAAAAGCTATCATTTGCGATCAGAAAGATTTTGAATAAGATTAGAAATTAGCAAGAACATAAACTATTATTTATTTATAAGCTGCAAACATATACAATATCTTGAATAGCATTCCGAATAAAGAATCTAAGACCTCGACGATTACTGGCAATAAGAATAAACTCGAAGTGCAAAGTGAAGTTTGATTTCCCTTCGAGATATCTTTAAAGTTTGAAAAATTTCATCTCATATCATTCAGACATTTTGTATGGCAATTAAAAATGTCCATTAATTGTCACTATTTTGTCAGACTCTACGTCGCATTGGTCATCTATGAAAGTTTTATGACAGAAAACAAAGTAACTATTTACGGTGTATTATTTGTTATAGTGGTGGGTTTCTTTTCAGTATTTGTGTATTTGAGGCGGATGGGGATGTTTTTCTGCATTAATTTTTCATAGGAGGTATTTTTTTTTTATAGCAAAATCGCTCCACAAAACAAGAGGCCGAATCCTTTTGCACTGAAAAGCATACAAAACAAAACAGTGTGAGTAGGAAAATAAATGGAAATCTGAAATATAAGAAACATGGAAAATGTTATATGGTGTATTAAGTTAAAATTATAAATTTTTAAAAAGTAATTTTGATGTTTTAGCCAGACGCATACAATTTGCAATGCCTTGAAAATGTTAATCAATGGATATCGAAACGTTTATTTTAGGAAAATGGTTTTGAAATTCATGAATTATAGATTTCGCGTTCCAGCAACCAGACACCAAAGGAATGTCACAAAGTCTTCCGGTTTGTATATAAGTGTTATTTATAAAATCTCTAATTGTGATATGTTTGAACCATTGAATGAAATTCAAGGAAACTTTGATTTTTTCCCCGGATGACATTTCTGTAAAATTAGTGGTATAACAACGCTTTCCAATGGCACACGCACGAAATTGTACAATGGACTCCTTGCAGCACGTCGGAATACAGCTCAATTTGGAGGGCAAAACAAAAGAATTTTAATCTCCTGAGAATTGGAACCTATTGCTTTGCCCTCCAAATTGAGCTGCAATCCGACGTGCTGCAAGGGGTCTATTTGCTGTCGCGACGAAGTTGGTTTTGGTGGACGTCAATCAAGTCAAACATTCCACGTGGCACGTGCCTTGATACCTTTGAGTTTTCCGACAATGCCATGGCAACCCTTTGATTGACGTCCACCAAAACCCTCTTTTGTCGCGACAGCGATTCGCGCGTATGATTGGAAAGCGCTGTAAGCAGTTGATCAATATATAACTCTATGCATCGGAAAAAATTTACGTCCTTTACTGATGCTATCGAGAAGTTTGATTGGCGAATGCAATTTTTACCTTTAATAACGTAATATATTTTATTGATTGACGGTATGTACGTGCGCGTGCATGTGTACATGTGTACATGTATACTCTTTAATCAAATAATAGATGTATATGTCATATTTCAAAGGATTTCAAAGTACGAACAAAAGTTGCAGTCCGAGGCGTAGCCGAGCACTAGAACTAATTGTGAATAATTTGAAATCCCTTCCAGTCCAAAGTCAGTGGAGGCTTTGGAATGACTTCAAATGCTCATTAATTATTCGGGAGATTTTTTTTGCATAAAACTTGGGAACGATCGATAATGGTAATGGCAAAGGCAAAGGCAATGGTATTGATGGTGATGGTGGTGGTGATGGCAATGGCAATGGCAATGGCAAGGGCATTGATGGTGATGGTGGTGGTGATGGCAATGGTAATGGTAATGACATTGATAGTGATAGTGATGGTATTGGCAGTGATAGTGATAGTGATGGTTTTGGTGATGACAATGCATGGTAATGGTATTGGCAATGGCAGTGATAGTGATGGTTTTGGTGATGACAATGCATGGTAATGGTATTGGCAATGGCAGTGATGGTGATGGTGATGACAATGGTGATGGTGATGATAATGCATGGTATAATAATATTGGCAATGGCAGTGGTGATGGAGCTTTACTTACACTTACAAGAGACACTTCAATGGGAGGCTACAGGACCCTTATGTCAACCAACATGGCCGCCTTGCGAAAGTGAGAATTTTAACGAAAGTGTAATGTTCGAAAGTATAACAATTGACCTTTCCCAAGATATGGCCAGATGCACATGTGTTCCCGGATGTATCTGCCAAAGCCTCGGTTTGGATACATAATATCGGGGATATAAGTATCGTGACTATCTCACACTTGCCGACGCCGACGTGTAGATATGATTGGATGATTAAACAATAATACATGACTAGAGCACTAATTAAACAATGAACTATTTGATTCATTAGCACCTTGGAGTCTTTGATTGTTTTATTATCCAATAAGGAAAAGTCTCCTGGCCGAGTACGATCATTTTCCTGAGTGCTTGACTGTATCTTAGGGAAAATCTTTATCTTCTGTTTTTCTCTTGGCCCCCTGGGGGATAGACTCCCCATTTTCCCACTTATACATACTAGTCTCTTATATTTTCAAAACCGCCCCCCCTCCCCCACATAGACAGACTTCTGAGGCGCTCCACGATCCTTGTTTATTGTACATTTATCATTAAAGAACTGAAAATGTTCAGTCCTTTAGGTTATTATGACGCCTATTTTCCAGCCCTCATTATGTAAAGTCATAATTTTCTGGTGTTAATTGGCAGCACTTATTAGCATGTGGTAAAATCCCCTTTTGTTTGTCTTATAAATTTGAATGATAAGAAGCCCGATATTAAATGTTCCCTCGATATTTCTACGCTTTCCTCGATATTTTCACGCTTACATCAAAATACTTGCTCTTGTCAAAATACCAAATAGAAAGTTTTGCTATTATATATCAACTACGCCACAACAATTGTTAAATTTGAATGTGTATGTTGAATCCCTCGCGAAAAATTCTAGCTTAATCAGCTGAAAACGAAGGATCAAGTTCATTAATCTTTAATAGCGTTTGCCAAATCGCGTCGTGTTGGCATAACGTAATTCAAAGTCTTCGTCTCTCAAACAAAGGGAACTGAAAAAGACGAAGAAAAACTGAAAATTTTCCTGACAAATACAAACTATCTACTTAAGGAAATAGTCGTGATCGACTTATGTTTCGGACTATTTTTTTAGGATATGTTTTAATAACTTCTAAGAACTCACCATCGGTGTATTATCTACTTATCCAAGCAACATGGACCCGACAAAATTCAAGTTTCTTTTCAGTAAATTTTTACCAAAAAAATAAAAACACGAACAATATATGTTTCTTTGAATCGTTTCATAACATCAATTCATCCTTTATGATTTCTGAACATCGAACTTTCAAAAAAATATATTACCATAAGGAAAGCCGCTGTGCATGCTTTCCATTGTTTTGAATATTTTCGCCAGCTGACAACTGAGGAAGGTATTATACGTGTCCATAAACAATTCTCTATTCACAATTAAAACTAGTTTGTATTGGCAACCCAATTTTTGAATCTAAAAGATACATTTTAAGATTCATAGCCTCTTTTTTAACAAGTTATAACAGTTTCAAGTAAATTGAAATTGAAATTTTCCAAAAAGGTATTCGGATAGAGTGATTCTACTGGAGGCAGGCGCGAGCGTGGGCGTTTTGCATTTGGGTTGCATGACGAAATTTAAAGTAGCGCGTCAAAACTACTATAATATTCTTTGACCAATAATATGAAAATTTTGAGGTTTTGAGGCTCAAATATCATACCAAATCGTATTATTTGAAATCTTAATACTAATATTAACTTAAATATTAAACGTAAGTAATCTAATTCCCTTTTCCCGCCTTTTTTGCGTTCTGGTTCAGAATTACATCGTGAACTCGAAAGTCAGCTAAACATTTTTCAAGCTACCAATCTGTCAAGTTAGTTAACTAATTGTGTCAAGTTATTCTTACCTTGATTACAGAGTGATCCATTTTTTTCTGGGACAACATTTAGACCAAAAAATCCCGCTCAGTACTCTTGTCTTGCCACTGCTAGAAAATCCTTGGGTGTTGAAGTTCTTCTATTATGTCGTCCATTTTGCTTCAAGAATTCATAGTCGCTGGTTTTCTGATGTTATTAAAACGATTTCTTTATCGAAAACATTAACCTGCCACAGAGTTTATAAAGTATTTTTTTTAGCGTTGATGAGGTGAGAGTAACTTGGTAACAGAGTAGATCATGCGTTCTAATCAAACTCTAAATGTTTATAATCTAAAACTCTGATCCACTCAGACTTTAGTGTTTTCGAGGCGCCCCGCTGAAGAAGAATCTTATGACTAGCATTCATTATAATATATAATAAAGAATAATCTATATTTTATAATCACGTGACATCGACATCACTTTCATTAAAAAATATGACCGAATACAAAAGAATATCTTATATTTTGAAATAAAAAAAGGGATTTTTTGTATTACATTCTCTCATCATTTTCCAAATAATGAAAAAAATAAATGAAATAAAATAAAATGAAATAGAAAATAAATAAATAATTGAAAAAAAAAACCGTTGCGGTCACTTTCTCATGCTACAACTTTGATAAATTACGAGGTAAACGAAAACTCATGGCACAACTATTCCATTGGGGTACAAAAGACAGTTTTCAGTAAATCCAGACGAAATGAAGTACGTTGCCGGTTTAGTACAATCGATACGACCTGAGCAAAAATCTTGATACAGCTTGTGCAAGATCTTGCAAATCGGATACTATGTACGTTAAGCAAACCTGTCACCGGTCTTCCATCTTCATTCTTGTGAATTCGATCTAATCAACACTAAAACTAAAATGATGATGATATGAAGAAAGAGAGTTACTCTAGCTAAATGACGGCAACATAGGCGGGATACCTGTAGCCAGGTGACACGGAATGGCTTTGTTTATCAGAGATGTCAAAGTCAAAGTCATCGAAAATATTAATTTGGATTTTAAATTTCAGTCAAATCCAAGTTCAGTCCAATTCTTAACATACATGTATTAAACATAGACATCCGTCTGTCGTCACGCGGCTTTATGACTTGAGTCACGTTTGGTTGCCTGGTTACGTATTTCGAAAAAGGTTGTCGAAGCTCGGCTAAAGGCTATAGGCGATAGAAGATAGGTCATATTCCAAGATCCGGTCAAAAATAGCTTGAACCGGTAGCTGGAATGACTTGTGTTTCTTATTAGAATAGGGAGCTTAAGCATCGACAACGACGACCCAATGACGTCAAGGTTGAAAAATCACACAATAAAACGTACCTAAATCTATTCTATATAATATATATTTTTGGAATTGCAATAAGAGGTTGTCTAAAGAAAAACTTTGTAGACATAAAGAGAGAAATAATTTCTGATTGTCGTGGTCGTGTGTTTCGTCGTTCAATTAGCACACAAGAGCCTGCGTTCCTCGGTGGTCTGCGGTGAAACAAAACGGCCAAACTTAGCTCTTCATTTGTTATTTATATAATAGATTTTCACGAGCGCGCGCTCTGATTGGCTAAAAACCTATGTTTTATCAGAGTGTAGAATGATAGATATGACGTCAAAACCATGTTTTCTATACAAAATAAACATAGAAATGACGTGGGTTGCTTAAAACATTTCGGCGAGAAGATGGAGTTTCCAGATTTTTCAGTATGTTTTGATGAAATAAGCGATGATGAACTGTTAAATACAGTCGAAAAAATGCCAAATGAAATGGAGGTTCCTTTGGAAAAACAGCCTGAAAGATTTGCAAACCTTTCAAACGAAGAGCTTAATATGTTGATTGAAAAGTCGCAATCTACATCGACAAAAAGCAACAGAGTGGTGGTTTTAACCAGCAAAACCACGAAGACAACCATTAGAAACGTTTTTTTTCATGTTTGAGTTGTAAATGAGGCCTTATTCAAAGCATTTACTTGTTTGTATTGGTGAAAAAACCTTTGAAAATAAATGTTTTCTTTTATAGAACTCAGTGACTGAACATCTCATTGTAAACCCATTTAAATGTCCTTCTTTGCTAACTGTCACTACCTGTCAAATCTGGACCAATCAGATACGCCTAGATCGTATTTTAAGCCAATCATAGCATCGATCAAATTTGTTTTCGTGAGTTTGACGTCAGACCCGCGCGCTCTCTTTTCATAAACAAGATTTTTTCCCCCCCGAAAGTTTACGTTCGTTTGCTCGTGAAAATCTATTATATAAAGCAAATAGATCAGGCTTAGCTATGTTCTGTTCTCTGATAAAACACGACTGGAGCTGTAGGACACTCAAAAAGTTTTAGAAATCACGAGCCGTAAGTTATGGATCCTCGTTTCCCCCCGCTTTTTTATGGCACTAGCGCGCAGCGCGCGGGCCATAAAAAAAGCGGAAAAAACTCGGTCCATAACTTACGGTACGGACCGAGCAAACGAGGTTAATAAGAGCTATGTATGGAAAAACGCAGATCGGCTTTTTGCTTTCATGTGTCGAATATTTTAAAACTTTACCTTTGAAGGGTATACTTTTTTTGGCTTTCTTGTTTCATGTTAATTTCTGGGAAAAGGTTACCTTTTTCAGCTCTTTGCATTCACGGAAATTTCTGAATTAAGGTATTTTTTTCAGGGGCGGCGGAAGGGGGGTATAGGGGGACGTGCCACCCAATAGTTTTTTGGGGGGCCTGGCCTCCTCAAAATCCTATGGTTACTGGACAGACAGACAAACAGGCAGACATACATTCGGCGTGTTTTGACAGCCCCCTTTTTTTTGCTTCGGAGATTTTGGGAATGTCGTGCCCCCCCCCCCCCCCCCCCCTCGCTTGAGTTCGTTCCGCCGCCACTGTCTTTTCAGCTTTCTACTTTTCAAGCACAGCAGAAAGAAGAAAAAAAGTTAAGAAGATTCAGGAAATGTGTCGAAGCAAAATTATAATGAAAAATCCTCACTCTTTTTATCAAAATAAAGTCACCTTTTTTCACCTAGTCAGTTGTGAAAACCAACTGAAAAGTAGGGAAAATCTAGACTTTGGATCCAATTAGATATTTTAAACACTAAATTCTAGCTAAATCTAGACAAATTCTATGAAATGAATTTCAAAATTTTCAAAAAAAATTGCTACAATCAGTCACTGAAAGAAGCACCGCCCCCGCTGCTATGTGTCAATCATGTTAGTGATCCAGCCAATGGCATTACAGTACTGCGTATTTATTCCCTCCACGTACGAACTACGCGCACAAGACAAAATATAAACAGAAAGTTATCAAACACATTTACTCGACATAGCGACCACGTGCAAATCAAGTGCACAAAGAGAATTCACGACCAACTGTGATATAACCTCAGTGTAATCCGCTTTTACGTTTCACGAATCAACCATGTGCTTAATGAAATTTTAGGACAGAAAGAAAACGCGTTCGTCTACACTTCTAACAATTTGAGAAGCAAACATAACTTTACAGAGGTTGACAACAATAACTAACCTATAAACTATAGAACCTAGTATAGACTGCGGGCATGGAAAGGAGCAGAAATCGAGCAAAAATAAAAGGACTGACTAGTGCTAACGAAGCTAGACGCTAACAATACATTTTTGATACCTTTTACCCATCACATTAGCGTTAGCGGTTCCTTGAGCAAAGATAACCAGAGACGGTGGATTGTCAGTTTGCTTGAGCTGTTGGGTTCACAGCAGCTAAAACTTCGGCTGAAGGAACTCAGGTAATTAAGCCATGGGCGCAGCGATGAATGAGGGCGATATGAACGTCGAGCTAGTCGTTGTGCAAGCCTCCCAGCGAAACGGTCTTTAGCGGGTTTTCGGATATAAAGCCGGTAATTTGTACCAATCCGAGAACACGGGAGTGTCAAATGCTGTCCCCTGGGACAGATTCCTCACGAAGATCGTGCAAATTGTGTGATATTTGTGGCATCGTGCGTAAGTTCCCAGTGAGAATAGTTTAAATATACCATACTATTCTCACTGCATAATTAATTAGCACGGAGCTGTATAAATTAACTCCAAATACATGCCTTATTGCACAACGTCGTTCGGAGCGTCGCGAGAAGCCGAGTTTTGGTTTTGCTGTCCACCACCGCCACCAGCGAAGATAACTCACTTCAGAAAGATGAACAACTGCTCCTCGAAACGCTCAAGATGCCTTAACAGATGCAGAACTAGCGAATGCTGGCAGCACGTCAGGTACGGTTTGTACAGTTTTATTTGATTCTAGATTTCTTTGCTTTAGCGAGAACTCTGTTCATACTTTGCAATTGGGTGCACCGGTGAAGTCAGCTTTACGCTGTGGGGTATTTTACGTGGAGTACCACCGGTGAAGGTAGTTCAAAAACTGCTCAGTATCGTATTTTGGCAAGAATACTATCGGCCAAAATTTTTGAGGCATGGATACCGCCGGTGAAGACAGCAAGGGCTGTGTGTGAGAGCAAAGCCATTCCACCGTTGAAGGAGCTTAAGGATATTTTACATGATTAGTAGGGATGCCGCCGGTGAGGACAGTGAAAAGTATTTCCACCGGTGAAGGAGTTTAATAATGTAATATGGAGTGCCACCGGTGACGACAGTAGAAGATGTATGATTTGCTTCTCTCAAAAGTATTTTAGTTCAGGAGTATTTCCACCGGTGAAGGAGTTTAATAATGTAATATGGAGTGCCACCGGTGACGACAGTAGAAGATGTATGATTTCTTTCAATCAAAGTATTTTAGTTCAGGAGTATTCCCACCGGTGAAGGAGTTTATTAATGTAATATGGTGTGCCACCGGTGACGATTTGTATGAGTTCAAAGCCATTCCACCGGTGAAGGAACTGTAGGCTGTTTGAAATTTTGGTGCAAATTGGTTGAGCTTGAAGTTAAAAAAACTCAGCCGCAGAATTGGTATTTTATTGGGAGTTAAGGCTATTTCGAACGAAGCCAAATTAATTATTCGTTCTTTGCTCTTGATTCATGCATGCCTGCATCGCGTTTGATTTTTACAACTCTCTGGATTTTCGGTATTGTCGGATTTACCACCTTTGTTCGCACTTTTGTTTCATGGCTACGCCTTGCCATGTTATTCGCCTGGGACCGTATCGTTGTCTCGCATTGAATGGCCTTAACGCGTAATGACTAGGTATGCTGTCTTAATTTCATAAACTTGAATAGCATCTCGCACATGTTTTACTCATATTTCCTTTCACTCTCGCCCACTTTCTTCGTTGACTTGGGGGAGCTAGCTAAAGCTCTAATTTCGGACCTGGTTCGGAGCTCGGGTCAACGAAGGGGTGGGTCCCCCCTGGGATCCCTTACCGCTTTCATATTTAGTGCAATGTGCGTGGGGGCCCCACCCCTTGGTTTGGCCCTTAATCCCCAGGATCGGGGTCGTGTCCAATTAAGGAAGATCAATGTCCACGAGCCCATGGGATTAATTTGCATGCTTGGCTGAGATTCTCGCCACACTTGGGTCAGAACGTAGGATTTGTCACGTCGGATTAAAGATCAATTTGAGTAATGGATATGGGTTCTAGTAATGGATTTAGGATCTGAGTAATGGATATGGGTTCTGAGTAATGGATATGGGTTCTGAGTAATGGATATGGTTTTTAAGTATTGAAAAGGATGTTATGGGTATATTTGGATGTAAGCCATATTCCATCTCGTCTCTTTACCTTGGTGAGGGACAGGAGCGGATCTCACCCATAACTTAACTTACTGCGACGTGATAATGAGTATGCAGTGAAAATATATAACTATTCTCACTGCATAATTAATTAGCACGGAGCTGTATAAATTAACTCCAAATACATGCCTTATTGCACAACGTCGTTCGGAGCGTCGCGAGAAGCCGAGTTTTGTCCCACCCACCTCCCCTGGTGGCGGTGCTCTTCAGCCTGAACGGTTCCTCTTCTCGCTGTTTACCTCATATCACAACAGTCGCGGATCTCACCCATAACTTAACTTACTGCGACGTGATAATGAGTATGCAGTGAAAATATATAACTATTCAAACTGGTCTTAATATATATTCACGGGAACTGGTTAAGAAACAACAAACAATACCAGCGAATGCCTGGCATTCACACTGAATAATTTATGCAGGAGTATTTTTATTTTTATTCTTGCTTAATTAAAAGAACCACAAGATCAGAATTCGGCCTCTTTTTGCAAGTAGAGTAGGACTGGAAATAGGGAAAATAACCGGGGCCATCATAGTAGAGGGATGATGAGAGGGGTTTATGGGAAAACGGGTTTTCCCTCCCAACAAAATGTCAAGGTTTTTCCTGGACCGGTTTTCAGGTTTTCTCCCTCGAAAAAGTGGACAGTTCCAGTACCGCAGAGCAAAATTTCTAAAACAATAGATCCTCCCCGACCCTCTCCCTATAAATAAGATCTATTTAAGCTAGATTATGCCCTCTAAACTCCATATAATTAGGTGGACAAAGTGGTTTTAAAAATCTCATTATTTTCACTATGAAAGGCTTGCAAAAGAACAAACTGCTTCTTGGTTTTCCCTAAAAACCGCCAAATCGACTGGCAAACCCGAGCCATTGGTAAACGCCATCCCTCATTAGCACAAAAACAATAGAATTTGCATGACAGTGACAATGCCAAATATGGCTTTACCAGGAAGTTTAATTGAATAGTATAGTACAGAAAAAGACTAAAAACCATCCTCCGTCAACAAGAGTTGATTCAAATCAAACAAAACAAATCAATATTTTTTATGTTCGGGCTTTTTAATGACGTGTCTACAACATCAAAATCTAAGAATATTCCATGCCATGCATGGTCCATTGTTTGATATTAATGGATTTTGCGGTCTTTGAATCAAATGTAATTTTTCTGTCTTCGCAGTTTGGTCAGAAAGCTGAGATGAGCCGGCAACTATAAAAATAGTGCAGGATGATATGGAAATACCAAGCAGCTGAATTCATGTAATATAAAACCGAAGATCGCAAAACAAAAAATACAAGAAACATAAAGTTTTAAAGAGATAATTAAAAATAGTCTTTGTTTGTTTAGTCTATTTAAAAAAAAAAAGTTACTAATGCGAAGCCACACCAATAATATGTACACTACATGAGTAACATATCAATAAGTCAGTGTACGTGCGTTTTGCTGCATATGCTAAGTACTCTTACTGTTGATTTTAAACGTGGATGTACCGCCCCCCCCCCCCCCCTCCGGGGTACCAGCGTAACCTTGGGTGCTGGGTGCTTGCGGGATGGTTCTGTTCCAAAACAAGTTTATGGTCCACATTCAGTAACAAACATAAATAATGGAATGAAAAATATCATAGTCTCATTCGTTTGTTCTGGAGAGGACCGCTTCAGTCGAAACGTCGCAGTCCTCTCTACAAAAGGCCCTCAATCGTGAGACAAACGAAACTTATCACTTATAAAACTCTTGAATAATTAATGAGGAAAATACAATAGAAATCATTGTCCGTCGAGGAAGCTGTATATCTGATACAAAATCGTCCTGATTTGCATAAACTTTAACTCCAATTTTCTCAGCCAAATTCAATTTTATCTTTAAAATTTTAGTAGAACATGAATGTATACACCTAGACGTTTAAGTAATTTACAATATGAGTGTCCGTGTTGTATCAGATGTACAAATTGTATTGTATATATTACTTATAACATACATGATATTCACAATGAAGCTTTTATAATATGGAGGGAAGAAACCTTGAAAATGTGTAGAAAACATCACAGATCGAGGACAATAAGAGACACCGCCACCCAAAAGCACCATGAATACATTACATTCACACCATCATGACCAACATGGTTATTTTTTATTTGCACTTGCAAAATTCCTCATTTTGCATCTACACTATCTTATTCTAGAGTAACAAATTTAATTATTTAAGAAGGCGATTATTAATATATTGTTCCCCGCCATACATATCATCCGACTACCTTTACCACTAACAAACCCAAATGTTTTCCCTCATGACACTATGACAACTGCTGCACCTTTTTCTAAAGTCATTTAATTTTATGGGATCCGTTTCTTGATCTTCTTTGATGTGCAATCTTCCAGGCTGTTACATCACTTCTATGATGTTTTCCAGCACTTTGGTCATATTCAGTGGCTGTTCTTTGATATCTTGTATACCTGTTAACCATTGACTCTTCTTAGTGTCATAATACCGGTCGAGGACATTCACAGACCAAGGGATGTTCACCTTCTTCAGCTCAGCGGGAAAATAACGAGCAAAGTTGATCACTTCATCTTCGGTCAAGCTCCCCTTGTCGTTGTCTTGTGGCATCCATGCTCCGAGGTAAGTCAGGACACCGGTGTTGGTGGTGAAGTCTGTTGCAGGTTTGATGGCTTTCGCAACATTTTGTTTGCCAACGGATTCACCATCTCCACTCCAGTACTTCTGTCCTCCTTCCTTCTTGTTTGGTCCTGAGGCGTACATGTGCCACTCGGCCATCATGTAGGAATCATTCTCATAGATAGTTTGATCAATCTTGTAAAGATCTCTGGCGGTCTTCCCTGGTGATCCAAGAATCAAGATACGGTTTGCGTTGTTCCCACCAGCTGCACGAATAGCTGCAACAACATCGGATGTCCATTGGTTGTATTTGTCAGTCCTCATGCGAAGACTTTCGCCACATGTTGCCTTTCCTCCACACTCATCGAGGCCCAGCTCAGTAAACAGGTTGAAGCTGAGTCTGTGGTTTCTGTCTTTCAGCTTGTTGGCCACCTTCGTCCACCATGTTACGTAGTTCTGTCGATCTTCTTCACTTGCATACCCCTCAGCGTGGTGGTGGATCCAGGAGATGATCGGTGCTACGCCAACCTCGAGACATTTATCCACTACTGTGGCCAAATCGTTCAGAAACGAAGCGAAATTAGCAGCGTCGTATGGGGCTGCGTACAAGTCTGCCCGGCAACGAAGCCTGAGGTTTCGGAATCCTTTATCATAGACGTCTTGGATATTCTGGTCGTTGTACTTCGACAAGGGGTCGTTGATTTTAAACCAGTTGGTAGCAAATCCCTGTCCTGCGAGACTTTGGTAATCTGCTGGACTAATCGGGTCTGATGCACTGGTTGTCGAGAAGGCACCCAGCATCAGGAAGAACACAATTGGCAACATCTTCACAAGCACGAGAAGAAGAGTATCGTCTGATGGACAACTCGTTGTGATGATTTGCTTTCTGGGTGCAATGCTTATATCCTGGGAAAAGTTTATACTCTACCGCAAGACTTGGTGATTGGCTGACAGGTGGTCAAACAGCAAGAAGCCAACTGTATGATATATTTACAGATCGTTTAATGAGTCGTTTCATTAATCGTCTTTGAAACTTCGATTCGTTGTTTCAGATTTCTATGCATTCCTTTTCAAAGCAATTGTCGCTATGGGGATAAATGCCACCCCATTCAGCTTTTATTGAATGTTGTAGTTTGCATGTTGAAGAGAAAACGGCAGGGGACTGTAAAATCCGTTGGTAATGAATATCTTACAATACAAGGTCAATTGTAGGCCATCTGATCTGAATTGCTAATGTGGTGCATAGTCCACGTCTTAGCCCACTTTGAAGCTCTGAGAAAGGAGCTTTGACGTTTTGCTATTTCGCCTTGTCAACAGGCAGAAATCAAATTTTATCGAACCCTAAAACAATCTCTGGGCCGATCAAAGTCAAGGCGGTACAACTAACTCGGATCGAACCTTGAAGCAACCTCGCTGATCTAGGTCAGGGCATGGCTAACTCACAGATCGAACCCTGAAACAACCTGATCTAGTAAGTCAGGTCACAGCTAACTCACAGATTGAATTGAAATTTAGCTTCATGGGTTTTGCAGAGGAAGGAACATGTAAAAACTCGAGACAATTGTGCCATGACTCAGGAAAATATGTCACAAGATTGAAGCGAAATAATAATAATAATAACAATAATAATAATAATAATAATAATAATAATAATAATAATAATAGTAATAGTAATAATAACAATACATCGGGATATCGCCCCAAGAAATGGAGCAAACGAGCCCTAAATAATGGTAATGATAAGAAAAACAAGAAGTGTATAATCATAGAAGGAACTGTGTGTAATATTGGTCACATAACTGAAAGGAATTTAGAGAAAACAGAAAAGTATGCAGATTTACAGCGCGACGCGCCTTACCGTGGCCATCCTGCAAAAGTTTCGTACAAGTTAACCAATCAAAATGCGAGAATTCGATTTCAAAGCAGCGCCGATCGACAAACAAATTACTGCGATTCTCAAGAAAACTCTTTCAATTATTTCAAGCAATGTGGATATGTTTGATTTAATGGTTGTATTTGCTTTTCATGACAAATAAAATATGTAAACAATCTCATTAGTTCTCGCATTTTGATTGGTTAACTTGTACGAAACTTTTGCAGGGTGGCCACGGTAAGGCGCGTCGCGCTGTAAGAACAACCTTGAAGAGTCTCTATCCCAATCATACTATAGTTCAAGCCAATATTGCATTAGATCTAGACTTCCTAGCAGGATATCAAAAACAGCTCGTCACTGACTTAAATAGGATAGGACTTGGAAATGGGAAGGACGTACTAAGAAAGTGTCAAAAAAGGATTATATCTCAAAATAGCGAAATTGTTAAAGCTTTGTACCACAGCTAGCTATACATACCTTAGCTTGACACTGCTCGATAATAATAATAGAAATAGTAATAGTAATAATAATAATAATAATAATAATAATAATAATAATAATAATAAACAAATAGGAATTAATTAGAAATATTTTTCTTTATTTTGATTCTAAAGCCCTCTAGATCGATGAGAATAACTGTTTAGTAATACACCAACAACAGTATCTCAAAAATATCAGTCTTTACCTTCAAAACAGTGAAATAATTACACCTGTTTTGCACAAATAATTAATTCCTATTTTGTATTTTTTTTTGACAACGTTCTTTTAATTATGTGTAATAATAATAATAATAATAATAATAATAATAATAATAATAATGATGATAATTATGACAATCACAATCACAATCACAATATATTTTATTTGTGCATATGTTACATTTACATAATTGATAAAAAATTACACGATTCCATACGCTATGCACAAGCTAACTGTAAGGGTCCGGTTTAGATGTCGAACCCCACGTGCGCCGAATCCAACGCAAACGAACTCAACAATAGGTTTTGCTCATTTGCATTAGATTCGGCACATGCGAAACTAGACGGCCAATATATTTAGCAATGTGATCTAACACTAAAATTAATAAAGAAAAAGATGAGATAATCATAACGATTGACAATAAAATAACTATTTAAAAGCTTCTCTAAAAAGTAAAGTCTTTATCTTGACTGTAAATAATAAGCAATTATTGGACGAGGTTGAGCAAAATATCGTGATTTGTTAGTGGTCGAGCAGAGGCAAATAATTGCTTGCAAGACACTATTTTACGATAACCGTGTTCAATAATTGTTTTATCATTCAAATTATTTTTTTCTAATCTTTGAGGGGCAGTGCGCACGAGTCAAACAATAACAAATTAAAGAAGTCAGTTCATTTTTTTCAGGGAAGCGAGCCATTGTCAAGTGCAGCGTTACTACCAGGTGATCTGACTAGGCGCGCAAAGCATGATTTCCTGATCTGAAAAAGAATCAATCCCATCATCCACCGCACGCTCACGCTCGTTTCCCATCATGCTTTGTGCTAGAAATTCGAGCTCGTGCACATTGGCTATTGCCTAGGCGGTACGTAACGTTGAATAAGTTCAGATAGATATCCTGATGCCATTCCATTTAATGCCTTATATGTAAGGAGCAATATCTTGCAGCGCAGTTTTGTACATACTGCAATCTATGCAATGTTCTATTAATGTTCAATGTTCTACGACCTCTATTGTTAATATTGATAGAGCAACCGTGTTCAGTAAAGGTTTCAATCGATCAATTCAATCAATCAGTCATTCAGTCATTCAGTCAGTCAGTCAGTCAGTCAGTCAATCAGTCAGTCAGTCAGTCAGTAGTCAGTCAGTCAGTCAGTCAGTCAGTCAGTCAGTCAGTCAGTCAGTCAGTCAGTCAGTCAGTCAGTCAGTCAGTCAGTCAGTCAGTCAGTCAGTCAGTCAGTCAGTCAGTCAGTCAGTCAGTCAGTCAGTCAGTCAGTCAGTCAGTCAGTCAGTCTGTCTGTTTATCTATCTATCTAGCAATTAATCTTAAATGATCAATTCCATAATTACACTGATTACAATACTAGAACATAATTTAATTCATATACCACTTGTAAGAACTAATCTTCGGCAATTACTTACGAATACTCCAGTTTCGAGTTCTGTAATACATTCTTTAGTATTAGTAGCAGCCCTTGACAATGGGGTGAGGAATGTATACAAATGAACAATACAATTGCTTTAGAATATATATGTATATATATGTATATATATATATGTATATTTATAATATATGTATATTTATAATATATGTATATTTATAATATATGTATATTTATAATATATGTATTATGTATTTATCACACACCATAGAAAAAACAGCCAATCAGAAAGCAGGAAAGCTGTTGTATATTCGTCGGTATTTCACTCTTCCTTCCCATCATGCAATGCGCGTTGAATCGACACATTAATGTGCTGTGGGATAAAATGGTTATACAATGGTTTCTCGTGGTATATCTTGGATATCCCACTTGTATTTTCTTTGTATACACCTATTTCAATTAACGTTGATAACGGGAGATATGGAATGGTCGATATGAAACCAATAGGAATTGGTGGGTGTCAACATGAATTTGTGTGAATTTGGGATGCACTGCAGTGACACAAATTAGCAATTCGATACAATTCAAGCGGGATTGCAACTATCAACTATGGATTTGCTATATTTATGAGATGAGCATTCAGCATTCCACAATTCCTATAGGTTTAGGTTTACACACTCGCCTAAAGGCTCGTGTGCATACTAGAAACTACAAGAGACTCGTGGGATATTCCACGGTATGTCTCTAGCTGTATAAGGCTAATCTCCCCCCCCCCCGAAAAATTTAGGGGCAAAATTTAACGGTAAGATCTCCTGCGCAGTCCATAGGGTTTCCCTCTCTCTGTAACATTTTTAAAGTTCTCTCTATAGAAGGTTCCCAACCAAGTTTCTCCTTCAAACCCTTCCACCTTTTCAAAGCTTCTTGTCTTTCGTCGGCGTCTTTAAGTAAGTCTTCATCGTCAATAGCTTCTTCAATGTCTTTTACTTTGTAAAGCCAATCTTCAGCGAAGTGGTCAGGCAGCACAATGTGGAACATGTTGGCCAGTAGGTTCAAACATACTTGCAGAATATAAGACTGGCAATAACTTTTATCTTCAAATTCCTTCAATTCATTTTTCATAACATTTTCTTCTTTCGGTGTTGTTATGTCTTGGTTGAGTCTCTTATTTTCTTCATTTATTCCTTTGATTTTTTTCCTAAAGTAATGATCGGTTTCTTGTATTTGTTGCTCAAACTCGCCCTTCAATTTTTCGATGTTTTTGGCATGGCTTTCATTAAATTCTTTCATTTCTCTGTCCTGGTTTATATTGTTTTTGGCATGGCTTTCAATAAATTCTTTTATTTCTTTTTCCTGGTTTGTTTTGATATCTTGGACAGCGTTTTCCAAAGAATCTAGCCTAGACTTACTTTTAATATGATTTTTGCTCAAGCCCTCTTTTTCGCTCTTCTTTTTTTCTTTTCTTTTCTTCTGTTCTTCTTTTCCAAGCGTCAAATGTACTGTTTCTTTGTTAAGATTAGGTTTCCAATTCTCTCTTTCTTTACTAAGGACTTTGGTTTGATCTTCGTTGGATTTTTTACCATTAAGGAGTTTTTGAGAAGCATAAAAATATTGGTATCCCAGTTTCCGTTCACGCATCAGATCATAGATAGACTTTCTTTCAATAAGATTTTTGCTCAAGCCCTCTTTTTCGCTCTTAAGTTCTTCTCTTCCAAACGTCAAATATACTGTTTCTTTGTTAAGGTTAGGTTTCCAATTTTCTCTTTCTTTACTAAGGACTTTGGTTTGATCTTCGTTGGATTTTACACCATTAAGGAGTTTTTGAAAAGCATCAATTACAATATATTGTCCAATATATTGTTTCTGTTCACGCATCAGATCACCAAGCGTCAACGCAACTGTCTTACATTCCATTGCCGGATTATGGTTTGACTGTTTTAGTATTTTCATTTATCTGAAGAAAAATTTAAAAAATACAATCATCATTATTATTTAACTTAATTTTATTTAAAGATTATAATCATTAATAACCCAAAACGCATAATATTTGTTTTTCTAGGGTAGAATGGAATAGCTCCGTAGCTAACAAACCTTGAGTATTTGATGTTTGTGGTAGAAAACATTCTAAAATGAAAGCCAATCTGTATATGGCTAATAACATTAAAGGCGCTCCTGGAGCGCATGTGGTTACTCCAAATTGTGAAGGATATATCGATACACGGGACTAAATCATGTATTGTTTAATTAACACGATTGTATGCGGAGATAGTAGCTATGATGCATTGGTGTTTTAATGCACAGTCGCAATAGAAAAGAAAATTGTGCACTGTAAAAGTGGGAAAAATAATTTACTGACATTTTGGACACTAGTTCTTTGTTTGAGTAAAAATGAAACGCCACCACACTGCGTAGCATGAGGTATTTTCGCTGTGTAATCGTGAAGAGATCGGAAGAATTATCGGAAGAGCTCTACCTTCTTGATTGGAGAGACAAGTCGAGTAGTTGAGACGATGATTGGAAAAACGGTCGGAAGAAAGTCGGAGTCGGAAGAGGTTTTTGTTTAGATAGCAGTTGTTATGACAACTTCTTACGTCATTGTTAGTCGCTTAGACCTAGACCACGTTTCTTTGGACTTGCCAGTAATTAGCTTGGAGTCAAACTGAGCATGCGTGAATAAGCATCTTAGGAATATCCACTTTTAGATATATTTTCTTCATGGAATAATAGTATTTTTCAAATTGATAAAGAATTAATATGAAACGTTTCTTTTATTTCAAAGAAAAGATCCTATTTTATGAGTCATATGTAAAGGGTTTATCCCACATGTGCCGTCCATTCTATAAAAAGACTTATAAATATGGAATAACAACATAGTAGTTATAATAGATAACATAGGAACTGCAAAAACTGTTTTGGTTTATTAAGCATTGGTTGTGACGTCATTCTATTGTGACGTCAATTGTTACAGACTTGCTTGCTTACACTACGCGATAGCATAGTGGTACTCCGTCCTTAGGACAGGAGTAACCACAAAAAGAGACGTTTGAAAACATTAATTACTTTAAATGCAAGTACACAAGCTGAGCTATAACCTTGTTTTGCGTCTATATCATCAAGTTCGATAGAGTTCGCCGGGTAGATATCGAATTGGGGTTCAGTCATATCTTTAGCGTACGGTGGCCCATAGGGGACATGCAGCAAGTTAGATGCAGCAACTCGTTTATTATATGCAGCAACTCGTTTATTATATGCAGCAACTCGTTTATTATATGCAGCAACTCGTTTTATTTGCAGCAACTCGTTTATTATATGCAGCAACTCGTTTATTATATGCAGCAACTCGTTTATTATATGCAGTAACTCGTTTATTATATGCAGCAACTCGTTTATTATATGCAGCAACTCGTTTATTATATGCAGCAACTCGTTTATTATATGCAGCAACTCGTTTATGATATGCAGTAACTCGTTTATTATATGCAGCAACTCGTTTTTTATATGCAGCAACTCGTTTATTATTATATGCAGCAACTCGTTTATTATATGCAGCAACTCGTTTATTATATGCAGCAACTCGTTTATTATATGCAGCAACTGTTTATTATATGCAGCAACTCGTTTTATTTGCAGCAACTCGTTTATTATATGCAGCAACTCGTTTATTATATGCAGCAACTCGTTTATTATATGCAGCAACTCGTTTATTATATGCAGCAACTCGTTTATTATATGCAGCAAATCGTTTATTATATGCAGCAACTCGTTTATTATATGCAGCAAATCGTTTATTATATGCAGCAAATCGTTTATTATATGCAGCAAATCGTTTATCATATGCAGCAACTCGTTTATTATATGCAGCAACTCTTTTTATTTGCAGCAACTCATCTAACTTGCTGCATGTCCCCTATGGGCCACCGTATTAGCGAAAGCCATGCAGACAAAATTTTCCACTTACAGTTTCCATTTCATTGGGATTTTGTGTAAAACGTAATACATTTTCTATGAGAAAACATTTACTTCAGGGCAAATACTTAGTTTTCTACTAGACATATGAAAATCATTCCATACATTGACATGACATTTGATATTCGTGACAATAACACTAGTGCAGTACTTGTGCGCATGCTCTGTTATGACCGGAAATAAGACGGCGGACCGTGTAAAACGTATTTCTCGTCCACCAAGACATTTCATTGAGGAATGTAGTGCTAAAAAAGAACCACGAATGAAGCTAAAGTAAAAAAAGACAAAAGCCTTTATGATGTTGAGATTGTTGAAGTCGATAGGGAAAGAAAGAAGTTGAAAATCCAAAGGATAAAGGCCACATGTTGTAGTTTAGCAGCCATTTGACGTACCAAAAACCTCACAAAAGTCGACTTGTAATATATTGAAACAAAGATAATTCATTCAAGATTTCAGATTTGGCGGTAAAACAATGATTCGAGGGCGGATACTGAAGCTAGGCCCAGTTATTCGCTGCCAGGTAGTCGAGAATCTAGTAACGCCTTGTAAAACCGGCTGTTATATTACTACTAGTCATAGCTAACATAATGCTTTACTTAGGTCCATTGGTAAATGAAAGGCAAGTTTACTTAAATTCACGGGAGAGCGGAAAAGAGTCGAAAAATTCGTGTACTTTCGAGCTCGACATATGAGCTTCGTACGGCGTGTGCGTTTGTAAGTAGTTTGAGCGTACCGATAAAAGAGCTAAAGATAATGGTAGGCCACATGCCTACAGACAACATACCTCGATGAAGAAAAGAGCCATAATGAGTAATTCTCTATCGACGAACCTCGAAGGAATGATGCAATGGCGACCGAGCAAAGACAAATACCTCATGCTCAATATCATGTGATTAATTTATGCAATCATATTTGAGAAATAAACAAACCAAAACTCCATTGGAAAGACAATTGCTATGGTTACGAGTTTCGTCCGATCATAACGTGTGACGTCATCTTGCCCATCTTTCGATTTTCCGACGCCCGAAAAAGAAAAGGAGAAAAAAAGCGCCTCATTTTTCGAATGGGCTACCCACAGGCAACCCAGTAAAAAGCGAAAAAGTGTGTCCAAGAAGGTTAAAAGTAGAAACGCATAAACTGACTTGATAAGTGCGTGTAATCTAAGACGGACATCGAGTCCCTGTTAGAAAGAAACCCGGAAATAATTACGCTCTGTTGAGGGCAGTGTACTAACCTTTGAAGCTTACAGTAAATTCCTGTTTGAACGCATTGCCTCGAAATGACTAATCGGCTGCCAATTACGATACCGAAACATAAATATAAGGTCGGGTCATTTCAGTCTTTTTTCTTTGCGTCATCCCATAAGAATAAACCTAACTCAACTGAACTTTAAAGAGGCACTTGGACGAAAATTGGAAAATGACTTGAAACTTGGTTAAACTTATCTATATGGCCCCAATAGTAGCCAAGCAACATATAATAATTCAATTTTGGGCCGCTTGCACCATCTCCTATTCTACGCTTCAGTTGCCCCGAAAGGTTAGCACTGAAGCAAAATACCACAAAGTCTGCATAATTCAGGGCTCATTTCACGCATTCAAAAGAGGTCAAAATTTCATGTATTATATATCAAAATGCGCCAAAATTAATCTTCTTTTCATATTTGGCGGTACTTTTAGCATCTGAGCATGCGCTTTTTACTGGGTTGCTATGGTAGCAAACCAGTCTTAAAATGAGATTCGTTTTTCGGGCGTCAGGTAGACCATAATTTCACACGTCATGATTGGTCGAGAACTTGTAAACAATGTCCAATGTCCAATGAAGTTGCCACGCGACATCGAGGACAATGTATTTATAGTTTTTTAGTGTTGTGTCACCATTAATTCATTCGTTCAGGGTTCGTGAAGTACTATTTTGTCTGTAGGCATGTTGCGTACTATTGTCTTTAGGTTTTTTAACGCTACGCTTAAACTACTTACAAACACACACGCCGTACGTGGTAGACACACACTAAAAGATGTTAATGAGCGATTTTGGAACGAGCTGGTCCACGTACTCAAAGAGAGAAGTCTGAGAATCTATGAGCTATCTTTGAGAATCTATGAGCAAACTACGGTATGAGAATCGTAGAACTAGACAAACTAGTCAAAATAGACTAAGAGAATCTATAGACTACCTAGCTATGATCAAACTAGATCTTACCAGATCTCAGATACAAAAAAATATACTGAGACAAACTACAGAACGAGAGACAAACTACAAAACGAGTGACAAACAAAGCTTTGATGAAAGCTGACTCCAAGAACTTGTAGAAGTCTGACGAGCTGATAGTGATCTACAAGAAAGCGAACTGCCAAGACTCCTTGTTGAATATTTCCATTTATGAAAATACAGAAAACAAAAACTGAGGGAAAAACAAATGACCAGTTAAACACATTTTGGCTAAGAGTATTTACATTGATAAAACGTTTGTTTTGTAGCGAACAGTTTCGATACTGAAATAGATATGTTTATTTCATCAGCTAGTCTTGAAAGGTACTCTAGTAGGTCAAGTAGAAATATAATATGCGTTGACAAGTCAGTAACGCAACACTAATGTCTTACTAGAATTTAAAATGTTTTTAATAAAGGGGGACTTTGAACCCAAAAGGAACACTTTGGTAAGAAATAATAGAGTATATAGGATTGGAGAGTGGGCGAGCTCTCGCACAGGCAACCCAGTGAACGCTCCAAGAGCGTCTAGTTAGTTTTAAGCCCAGACTCATCAGACGGTAGTCACAGAGGTCGGAAAGTCTCTTCAAGAGACGTCAATTGCCAACCTAAAGTCCAAAAATCCCGTGAGAAATATTTCATTCTTTAACAATACGTAATATGAAATGAAGACCTCATAAAGTTTTAGAATCTGTAGATACCTAAGTCAAAAGTCCACGCGAAAGTACATAAAAAAAGGAAAAAGTACAAAATTTTGCGTGTTTATGACTTGACCTCAGCTGCGTGACGTGACACATGAAACCCATATAGGCTGATGTTAACCGTGACTTTGATATGCATAAGCTTATCCATAAGAAAAACACAAGCTCATCATTTTTGCGATTGTGTAATAATAATAGCTGGAAAAGCCCGATAAATAGCAAATATTTGGTGTGATATGTATTCCTTTTTCATATTTCATTCAACATTAAAATAAATCATCTATAAAAATGTCAAAATATCCATATCATTATGAAATGTGGAATCTTGTTTTGACATCATTCCTCGCGAGATTCTCGCTGACCGTCAAATATATTTTTCAAAGAACTAAGTCTTTTTACTAAGTCTTAGCCTTTTTTCTTGAAATGGGATCAAAAACAAAAATTCAAAGCTTCAAATATCGCTTTTTTGGTTCACAAGTATTGAAGAAAAAGATCTAAAATCTAAAATGCAGTAAAAACGACAAACTATCCAAGTTTTTCTGACAATGTTTGCCGAACCAACGTCCTTGGCTTGTCTGAGAGTTTCTCCAGCTAGTTTACACATTTTTTGTCGATTTTTTACCAAAATACTAGTTAACATTAATGAATTTACCTTCTATGAAGTGTTTTCTACGGAACTGAAATATTATTCTTGCAGTATAATCAGGTTTTTCTGGTCTACAGGCCACTTTTTCTCTCACTGAAGTTTCAGCCACGAAACTTCATCGTAAGATTAAGAATCTTCCCACGCTAAATCTTCTTTAGCAAGTCGCTAAAGTCGAAAATTTGTTTTTGTTCACTTTAAGACAGACATGACTTCGATTAAACTTATTTTCTCATTGCAAAAATAAGAAAAAATACTTCTTGATCCATCTTTGACTACATTATTGCGATTTTTTTCGTGCATTTGTGAGTAAGCAAAGCGCGCGGGAACCCTGTGCAAAGTGGTACACGGACGGACGTATGTATGTATGTATGTATGGACAAAGCAATGGCGCAATCAAGCCATGAAAAATCAACTCGATGGATTACCATTTTTTCTTAAGTATGGTGCTTAAGCGCTTCGCTTTTAATTAATCTATTCTTTTGTCTTTTTATTATTATTTTTTACTGTTTCTTTCTTGTGACACTTCAGGTTGTGAATACTATATCTTCTCTACGGAAAGAGATAATTCTATAAAATTTTGTCACATAAAGGCAAATTTATCAGGTAACATTATGATGTAGATATTTTCTTCGAATCTTTTAATTTGATAACATAAGAGGAATATTTCGACGGCCACTTAGGGAGCATTCATTTTTTAGGAGGAGGGGGGGGGGCCGGAGGAATTAGGGGGGGGGTCATTAAAAAATTACTAGATAAAAAGGGGGGGTCAACGTTTTTTTAACGTTGAACCAGGGGGGGTCATGAATAAGAATACAGTCTTTTTTTTTTTTTTTTTTTTTAGTCTTTTTCTGGAGGGGGGGGGGGGGGGGGGCTAGAAAATTTTTACATTTGGAAGTGGGGGGGGGTTATCAAAATATTCAATTCCTTACCATGGGGGCTAGCATTTTTTTTCTGTTTGATTCCTCTAATTCCTCCGGCCCCCCCCCCCCCCCTCCTAAAAAATGAATGCTCCCTTAAGTGCCCAGTTTCGTGACAGCTGGGCCAGTTTCGTGACACGCTGTTAAAATGCATTGTTTTCAAAGTAATTCACAACAAAATTCGATAGAGTGCTTACACTATGTCCATGAAATAAAATCTAAATAGTTACTACCTAATAGTTTTTATTTAGTGACTTTTAGTCACTATCACTCAACTGGAACAGCTTCAGTAACAATAAAGTATGCCTCTATTAAATAAAGTAATAATAATAACTTTAATCCTTTACATACCAAAATGATACAATGGATACAAACATTGAATAAGATTATCAAGCTATATAATCTATATAATAAAACTATATATAATGAGAAAATATATAGTGAACAATAACATAACTATATAACATATGTGTGAATATATAAAGTTAGAAAATTATTAAATATTGTAAGTGTTTAAGATGTCATGACAATATTTGGCGAATAATTTCATAGTCATTTCATCATGCATCAGAAGTAGATATTTAAAAAGATCATAATTTTTAAATTGTCTTAGATCCGGGCAAATAACCCCCAGATCATCTAAAAAAGTAATTCTTAGATTTACAAATTTAACATGATTACAAATTAGTAAAAAATGATATTCATCACCAACATCTGTTGACGCACATAGGTTACATGTCCGATCATGATAGGCTGTTCTTGTATAGCGACCTGATTCAACAGGTAACCTGTGTGCGGAAATTCTTAATTTTGTCACTGCTTGACGATGTTTAGTATTAGCAATTTTATCTAGGTATTTCTCGAAACCAAAATGTCTCTTTATTGTGGAAAGGGTGCGAAGTTTTCCACTGTCGCATCCTTTCTTCATTAGGTCAGTCCAATAAAGAGAAAAACAATTGTATAGCTTTGACTTAATAAATTTCCCACAGATATTTATGTCTTTAAGTGGTATCGAAAAATCATAGAGAGATTTCAATTCACATATATAAAGAAGGTGATTTGTAAATATTACCCCTTGCTGATTGGTTTGCATACAATATTTTGCAGCTTTTCCAACAAGAGTAGAGTCAAATACAGAGTTTTTTTATCCGTAACCAATACTTTGCCACCAGGGTTGAGACCTGTACGAAAGTATTATCTTTTTATTGTCTTGAGTATTTGATTTCCCTTGTGTATTGTTACTAAAGCTGTTCCAGTTGAGTGATAGTGACTAATAGTCACTAAATAAAAACTATTAGGTAGTAACTATTTAGATTTTATTTCATGGACATTGTGTAAGCACTCTAAAACAAATCAAAAACATATTTTCTTACCTATAACTTTATTTTGTTGTGAAATTTGAAGTGTTCCTTGTTAAATTTTTAAAATGGGGGAATATGATACGACGGGAGTTGAAAATCTAATTAATTCGCAAGATCACTTGAGAAAGAAGAGCTTGTAAATCTGTTTATTTGATTAAAATTACATTGTTACTGTGAATATTTGCAGAATTCATGACATGTGTGTATTGAAACAATTTGCGACTATAGTTTTGTTTATAATTATTTTAAATTGTCAGTGTAGTCACGTTTTTGTAATCACTGGTGTTTGCGTGTCACGAAACTGGGCACCTAATCTTAAAACGGAATCAATATTATTCATCTAATATTCTTGCAAATATAAAACTTCCTGAACATTAAACAGTTGTAGAATGAAATTTAACTAACTAGCTTCCGTCAGTACTAACCTTAAGTTGTTTCTTTGAGAATAAGCAGCTTTAATGCCTAGTTTTCGAGCGCAGGGCAATTCCCTGAGCAGTGAAAATCAAAGATTTTCGTCGAGACAACTCTACTCACCTGACAAAAATGGCTTCTCCTTGACAAACACGTTCTTTAAAAAGATCGCCAAAACATGCATTCCGAAGTTGAATGTTCGGCTTTCTTTCGGTTCTCTTTGTTTTCCGAAATATTAAATAGCCGTCGCTAAAAACGAGTTTAATTTGAAAGTGTCACGAAACTGGTACTGTCACGAAACTGGGCAACATACTGTATGCTGTTCAAAAATAGTATAAGATAATGAAAATTGTACATTAAACTACTTACTTCAATTAAATGGATCTCTGAATTCTTTTCAAATCGACCTCTCTGCAATCTCTGGCTCCTTCGCCGAAGCTCGTTTCTCTGAAGTCGAGATACACAGTAGTTCTTTTGTTTGGCTGTCTAAACTGATTTAGCAAGAAAATATACCACGATTATGAAGAAAACTATTGAGTTCCAAGGCCTTTTTTGTCTGAGCCGTCAATTAAGAGCAATGAGGAAGCTATTCATGGCAGGGACTCAATAAGTATCATAAGCATCATAAGAATACAATCGTGTCATGTCAGTTTTATATGTCAATTCCTGTTAATCTAGCCTGCGTCGACACTAGAGAAAAACGTTTGCGCATGCGTGCCTTTCAGCACGCTTTCCAAGAATTTATAGAGTTTTAGTGAGAAAATAAATGCTTGTTTTCTTCGATTATACAAAACATTTCGTGGGTATACTTTTGTGAGACCAAGATAATGTGTTAATAAAGACAATATGAAAGAATTAGCCTTAAGTTTCAAGAACTGATCTTAAGTTTTGGCATTTTGTAAAGACTATTCTTCAGGCAAGTGTGAAAGTCAAATTTGAATATTTTTACAATAGCATGAAGACGCTTTCGACTAATTTGCATACGGACTTAGAGCATGCGCAGACGTTTTTCACGCGTGTCGCCTGCGTCAGGGAAATGTCAAGAAGCATGAACCACGCATTGTCAATGTTTATCAAGACGTCTATGAATTATGCTATACCTTTTTCAAGTTGTTGTTGATTTTAGCAATGAAAAAGCACGATTCAGTTCCTTAGCATTTCTCACTGCACAGATTCACTCTATTACCTATTGACTCCTGTGCTACCGTTATTGGTAAATACAATGTATAACTAGTCTACCTTACTTAAGAAAAATTAAATAAAGTTCCACTCGAAACGATCGATGATTAAAGCAATATTTATTTAAGTCGCTTCATGTTATTCCAGATGCCGCAATCTATGATTTCTCTCAATTTTCTTTTCAAAATTTTGAACAAAATGATTAAAGAATAAATAACCTATGACCGACAAGGCTGCGGGATCAGAATGAGCCACTGCGGATTTTTGAAAAGCACGATAAGAAAAAAAAAAATTTCTTTTGATTCCTAAGGGAATTAGTGAAATAAGGGATGTCAAAAGGAAACAGGCCTATTCTGAGATCCCAAAAATAATTAAGTCGAACGAATGTTTGAAGCTTCTTAAGACGCAAAAAAAAAATTGCTGTATTCCTTAATACAGTCCTAACATATATAGAGGATAATACACAGTGGCGCGAAGATATGAAGTTTATCTTCAAGTGGTGAAAATATTTCACGAGTGAGCGTATTCTTTTTATCATATGGACACATCCACAAACAAAAACGCCATTTTGACTGATGTTGTCTTGTTGCAACGCGCGTTAAAGTGAGCGGGAAAACATCGGAGGTGACGCCATCGATATCTTTGCGTGTGAGAATCCCCGCGATCCCCTGCAGGTCAACTTCCAAGAATTTTAGCTGTCATACCATAGTTTTAGAGAGCTGTAACAGCCAATCCAAACACAGCTTACCGAAGCGGCCAAGGGATGCAAAATCCAGAGCGAGAAGGAAACAGAAGTATTTCGCAGATTTGCTAGACGGCCATCTTTGTTGGCAGTGGTTCTGCGAGATTTTCATGTTGATATAATACGGTAAGAAAAAAAATGACAATAGGAAATTATACATGTATTTGTCTTCTGGCAGTCTAACGAGTGGAAATGACGTATTATGGTTCTGATATTTCTTTTTTCGAGAACTTTCTATGGATCCAAGGTCTTAATTAGGATTTTGAAATTGCTGACTGACTCATAAAAGAGATATCGGGCGAATTCTAAAAAAGAATGATATCGAGTAGATCAAAAGAAAAAAAGAATAGTTCTTCGAGATATTTGAACAACATGATAACTCCCTACAAGATTGATAGATGGATAGATAGCTATATTTAGTAATATCACTGCAGACCCCAGGCCGGCTGAATTGCGACATACTTTATAATAATAGATGTAAATAATGAAATATATAAGAACTAAAGTAAAAAAGAATATAAACTATAATATACATATTATACTAGAAATGGATAACTCAAAAACTAATGATAATTAAATGATAATGATATAGCGCTTTAGACAGTATCAAATGGTTCATTATTTACAGAATTTTTGAAATGCGTCACGATAAAGAAGTTTTTGATGCTTTTTTCAAATTGTTTCAACGTTTTTGAGTCTTTTGATTTCTATCGGGGTCTTGTTCCAAAGTTCATGATTAAAACTATGATCCATAATAAAAATTTTCTTAAACTGGACACGCGTATTCTAGTACAGGACGTATGCATGTCAAGTAGAAAATTAGCATATTCTTCGGTGAGACTCAACCTTTTTACTGGGTTGCCATGGTGGCAAACCAGTCTTAAAATGAGATCCGTTTTTCGGGCGTCAGGAAGGCCATAATGTCTATTGTGACGTCACACGTCATGATTGGTCGAGAACTTGTAACCATAGCAATAGTCTGTCCAATGAAGTTGTGTTGTGTTATGTATTTGTGAACAAATATGATCGACAATTTAATAGAATTTGCCACATGATATCGAGCACGAGGTATTTATAGCTTTCGGAGTTTGGTTCTGTGGCCTACCATTGTCTTTAGCTTTTTTAATGGTACGCTTAAACTACTTACAAACGCACGCGCCGTACGTGGTAGACCCACACTAAACGATGTTATTGCGCGATTTTGGAACGGGTTGGTCCACGTACTCAAAGAGAGAAGTCTGAGTATCTATGAGCTATCTTTTAGAATCTATGAGCAAACTATGAGAATCATAGAACTAGACAAACTAGTTAAAATAGACTAAGAGAATCTATGAACTATCTAGCTATGATCAAACTAGATCTTACCAGATCTCAGATACAAAAAAATATACTGAGACAAACTACAAAACGAGTGACAAACAAAGGTTTGATGAAAGCTGACTCCAAGAACTTGTAGAAGTCAGACGAGCTGATAGTGATCTACAAGAAAGCGAACTGCCAAGACTCCTTGTTGAATATTTCCATTTATGAAAATACAGAAAACAAAAACTGAGGGAAAAACAAATTACCAGTTAAACACATTTTGGCTAAGAGTATTTACATTGATAAAACGTTTGTTCGGCAGTGAGCAGTTTCGATCCTGAAATAAACATAGCTAGCTATTTCATCAGACATGCTAGTCTTTAAGGTAGTGTAGGTCAACAAGTAACTTAATACTCCGGCGTTAAAACGCGTTAGTATAGGAAATCAAAGCTGTTGTCCTACTAGAAAAGTAGGATAAAGGTTGTTCAGTCCACAGGAAAGGAAAAATCCTGCGCGAAATAAGTAAGCGCGATTAGCTTGGAGATTTGGCGAGTCTTGAAATGCTCATCATCGAGCTCTAGAATACTTGCAAAGGCAACCTAGTGAACGCTCCAAGAGCGTCTAGTTACTATTTCAACACATGTTAAAGTACTTTACAAAAGTTAGCATCGCCAGAAATTCCGAACGGGCATGCGCAGTCATGATCGATACTTAGAAAATTCAGGGCTCAAATATGGTGGTTATCATAAGAATACGTGAACCTGGTCTCATATCTTCGCCTCTCAGCTCAAAATAGTCAAAAACATCTTTGGAAGAAAAAGAGATTTGAAAAAGGAAAGCGACGTTTCACTTCACTATCAAAGGTCTTTCAATCCATGCATAAAAACCGCAAGTCAAAAATTTGATCATAGTAGCACTTAAACAATTATTCACTGAAGGCGAAGTGATGAATATCGGTGATTGTTATATACCAACTGTCCATTTTCTCGTACTCTGATTGGACGATCACGTGAACGTGAACAAGTTTCGATGTTTCCCTGGCAACGGCTCTCAGCGGGCAATAATATGACATTATATAACAAAATAACAAAACCGGAAATGATTTCACCGGAAACGTAAGAGTTTTTTAAAGTTTTTAATGTCAAATAATTAAAAAATTGAATATATTCTTTTGTGTTCTTTGACAGTTGGTATATAACAAAACACTTATTGACTGGAACCTCGGGAAAGCAGTGTGTTTTGTGGTCCCTCGACGAGGAGGTTTCCCTCGGTCCCCGTCAACAAGTGTTGATAATCACTGGTCGCTCGACCAATCACAGCGAGCGAAACTCTATGTTCAAGTCTAAAGTTTTATTTCTTGACTTTAGTCAACTGGAATCTAAGCAGCGCGGAACATATTTCTTTAAGTGATTAATTTTACTTGTTGTTTTTCCAAGCTCCTGAAGGGTTGCCTGAACACCTAAACATGCCAGACGCGGAATGTGAACGACTTATAGAGAAAATCAAAAAAAAAGATCTAAAAATCAAAGATTTAACAGAAAAAGCTATAGAAAATGAAAACGAAATAAAGGAGCTGAATGATCAAAAGGTTAGAGAAAAAGAAGAAGCTAATAAAAAAATTGAAGATCTCAAGGGAAAGAAAGATCAGTTAGAAAAGGAAATAATCAAGCTTAAAAAAGAAATAGAAGAAATGAAGAAAGAGCTTAAAAAGAAGGATGCGCGAATGGATTCCTTGGAAAATACGATCGAAGAAAGCAAGAAAAGCCAGCAGAAAGAAATGAAAGGATTGAAAAATACAATCGAAGAAAATAAGAAGAGCCACCGGAAAGATATGCAAGAATTGAAAGACGGCTATAAAGCCGACATGCGTGAATTTGAGGATAGGAATGCAAAAACAATTCAAAAGCTAAAGGAAAGCCATAAGAAAGAAATGGGAGAATTGGAACATTACAGTATTGCATACCAAATGAACGAAGACGAGAATAAGAAACTTAGAGAGGAAAATAGAGAATTGAATAATAACTCAAAAGACTGCAAAAAACTCATACAGGATCAGCACAAGCTCTATCTTGGACAACTTTGTTTCGAGTTACAAACGAACTTATACCGGTATGTGATACCTGAACGCTACTGTGCTAAAGAACAGTTTTATAAGATCAAGGACATAGAAAACGATATCGATGATGAATATTTACTTAACGACAAAGAAAAACGAGAAGCAGAGGGAAGATTTGGAGAGTTAAAGAAAAAAATCAATTGGATCGAGCTGAACAAATTAATAGGGGCCATAAAGCAACTTCAATATCAAAGAAGCCAAGTCGCACATCCACCAGATGTGGACGAGGAAGGAGCATTGTGTGCTGCACAGGAGTTAGAGAAACAGGGTCAATTGAAGGGGAAAACTTCAATTGAAAGAGTTAAGCAAATTATTGATATATGGGCAACTTCAAAATCATTGCTCACTCGATGATTAAGTAGAGTAGCAATCAATTTCCAACTTATCAATTCTACCACGCCTTTTGCCGTTATGTGTGAAGACGCATCGGTGCTTTGTTTAGTCAGGGGGAGTTAGTTATGTTATGGATGGGATGCTCCTAGCAGATGAAATGTACGAGGACGTCGCGTGTTGGCTCAAAGGTTTATTTGTACTCCAACTCAAGGCTAAATCCAAATCTAAATCTTGTTTTACAATTAGCTCCTATTTATATTGAACAGTTATATTAATCGATCTTAATCTACTATGAACTAAATAGTATTTGCTATTAACTAAGGAATATTTTGGAGGCGCTGCCGCTTTATATCAGTAATATCAGTAATATCAGTAATATCAGTAATATCAGTAATATCAGTAATATCAGTAATATCAGTAATATCAGTAATATCAGTAATATCAGTAATATCAGTAATATCAGTAATATCAGTAATATCAGTAATATCAGTAATATCAGTAATATCAGTAATATCAGTAATATCAGTAATATCAGTAATATCAGTAATATCAGTGGCCTACGAAAGCTGAATAATAAATCAATCAAGAATTAAAGTACGATTTGTAAGAAAGTTATTGATGTTAGAATAACTTTTTTTAAACTTTGTAGCTCATTCGGATCGAACTGAAACTTTGGATCATGATAAATCTCAATGCGATCTAAAAAAAACCGGTGTCTCAGATTTTTGAATTCTTTTTTCATTCAAAAGATATTGCCTATTTTGCAATCATAACCACCGAAAATTCAAACATCCGGATCAAACGCGTCATCCCGCGCGATCTAAAAAAAAGATATAAAAATCCGAGACACAATTTTGAAGCTTATCTACTTCCACCAGTGAAAACCAGAAGATTAAGAGATCGTGGACATACATATATCATCCTTCCAGTAAAGACTGCACGTTTTAAACATAGTTTTATAAACAGATGCTTATTTCAATTTATATGAATTTTCTTTCTATCTTATCTTTTACTGTATTTTATTTCTATTTGTTCCCCTCACTCTTTGTAAATATAACACGTGTGTTGTTGTATATATTTTAAATAAAGATCATTATTATTATTATTATTATTATTATTATTATTATTATTATTATTATTATTATTAAGCTCATTATAAATGCACTTTTGATCGGAAATTCTGATCCTGTGGGAAGTTGTTAAATGAAGCCGGCGAGTGCGGTAGCTAGAATGTCACTTTGAACCGAATAATTTTTTTTGTGTTTGGATAGATATTCGAAAACTATATTTATTTAGCTTTCAGGAAATGTATACTTTTATGGCAAAATAATAAAAAAAAGCCCGTGCGAAATTTGAGCCTTAGCGCGTTATTGGGTCCTAAACATATCCTGATTCCTTAATCGTTTTAACCTAATAATACCAGAAAGATTTGTTAACATACGTAGCTATCCTGTCGGGACATGACCAGAGAGTTGCCTAAGTTCAAGGTAGCTCAAAGTCAGAATAAGACACGTACGAGATCACAAGACTAACATATGACCGTCAGGATAAGACTTGCCCCCAGCATCAATCGGTCTCGTGGCTCGCGGATGACCACGTAAAATGCCGGTCTCGTCTCATTTATGGACCTTGAACTTGGAGGTCCACGAGTTTTAACTAGTTATCAGTGCTTGGCTGCAACTGTCACGTATCACCTTCTCCAAATAGGTGGACGCAACATTGCCACGATTGTGATATTAATGTGCCAACCATACTGATGTGTACACGACATTGAACTCGATGCTTGCATTTCTTTTATGTCTTTCTTCGCGGTGCTTGTGCGGTGATATGTCGCAGATGTGTACTGTAGTGCTAAATGGAAATATTACGATATAACGCAGCTGAATAAAGGAAGATACCATTTTCAAAAATGGCGGCCGAAAACTCAAACGAGTTAAAATTATAAATTACACCCCCATACAAACGTCTGTAAATTCGTCGATTAAAAAAAAAGCTTTCTCGGCCGATATAACACCAGACATAATGAAAGCGCTATAGAAAACGGTCAATGGTCGAAATGGGAAAAAATGGCCAAAATATCCTGTTAGCTGCGCATACATTCCCTTATAATTGCCCTTCGCGGGTTTAAGGGAATGACTAAATCTTGAATTTCTCTGGCTGTACAACAGTTACAGTTGTAAATCAAAGAGTTTATAGAACAGGAGGGGGGGGGGGGGGGGGGGTGATATTTCAAACACTATTGATGAGTACCACGGGAGAATAATTTATCTGGTGCCTTGTCTTCAGAATAGAAATGCTAAATTATGTCAGCTGTATATATTTTTATTTTTGTTAACTCAGTGGAAACTTCATGTTAACTCAAACTCAACTCAACTCAACCTCTAACTCGATCATTATTCCATCTCCTTTAGGTCAGCAACTAATAATTTACTACTTTCCAAATGCCCATTTCATAAAAAAAGTAATCAAGTCAGCTATTTACCTATAGGTTACCCCCGTGGTTATTATAGCCGATAGCTAATACCCCTTATCATGTTCTAATGAAAAAACTCTTCATCTTTTAAATGAAATATTTTACATTTACTAAATACTAAATTTACTAAGTACTAAATAAACATATTGTATTGTAATGTAACTAATTCATGTTTTCTGATTTTTTTCTTCTCACTGATTACATCCGATGTATATTGACATTTATACCTTTACATTATAATAATCCTTTATATATATAGTTTAAACCCCTTTACAGGGGTGGATCCGGGGGGGGGAGGGGGGGGGGGTTCATTGGTACACCGGACACCCCCCAAGTAAATCTAATTAGAAATTATTTAAATCAGATCAGGATTATTGATGATGTCACTATATCGTCACTTTTTTCATTTTTCGGACACCCCCCCCCCCCCCCCCCTGCAAAATTTCTGGATCCGCCCCTGCTTTATATCTAGTTTAATGTGCAATGATGATACCAGTGGCTGTGGGCTCCCTGTGGTGTAATGAAAGTTACTGAAAAATTACTAAAATCAAGCTAAACTACAAATATAGAATAATATAACGATGATACCTAGCAAATGAATAAACCAATAAGATATTAAAGACAAATGGAGGATAAAAAGAATTCCAATGTATAAAACTGCTCTCTTACAAATAACTTGGATCGGATGTTTCTCCTGTTTTAATGATCTTTCTCAAATCTTTAATTCGTAATCCTTATTCCATCTTACCACTTTGTTCAGTCTGCTTCAGTGTTCACTTGATTATCACACATGCACTGGAAAATGAGTAAGCTTTTGTTGTCAAAACTGTAAAATACCATGTATAATTCGTATCTTCATTTCGGGAACTTTTAATTAATTACTTGAACACTTCAACGATTACTGTTAATTGAATATCTTAAGGGTTCTATTCAAAACTATTATTCAAACTAACAATGATTATTCAAGAAAGTAAGCTGATGATTTTTGCTCAAGGCCTTTTTTCATCTGACTTTATTGTTTAGTTAAGGACAGTCAGGCTGTAAAATCCTCAAGGCAATGATGTAACATCTTTTTGGATTAAAGGGAATGCTTCCCCATCCCTTCCATGGCCGCCCCAAACCAAGAATAACCAGTGTAGGAAGGTCTGGCAAACTTTCGGGGATCTTTTCTCCCTCTGCAGTGATTGAAGGTGCATATGGATATGGACCGATTTTAATACGCTTTTTCAATTTTCCGTTCTTTTTATCTCTAACTTTGAAAATTCGGAAATCCCTACCCTTGCAAAGTAAAACTCCAACTGAAGGATAATCGGTGCCTTCATCTACATATTTATGTTGCCTTATTTCGGATCCAAAAATGTCTTTCACGGTTGGTTCTGACATGTTTATTAGTTCTTCGAAGACTTGTGAACTTGATACATTTGATTCTATCTTTTTTGGATGACGGTCAACGAGCAAATCTTCATTTCTGTGTGGCAAAGGCGTAAGTGGTTCATAAGAGGATCTTAGTACTGTAAAAATATACTCCTTGCCTAGCTCTAAAGGTTCATCCCAGCAACAGAGACGTTCCTGGGGGCGGTACAAGGGACGGTAGATTCTTCCATTATCGAAATCAAGGCCCAAATGACAGAAGCCATTGTTCATTCTTGTCTTGGCAATGATCGTGAGAGGACGTTCTTCTATTGGCTCTTCCGAGGGCTCTTCATCAAAGAATCCAAGTTCTGGAAAATAGTCATCATCAGATCCAGGTTCTGGAAAATAGTCATAGTCAGTGTTTCGCGAGAAATTTACATGCGCGTCGTTTTGATCGCAGTTACATCACTGCTATTGTCTTAGACTAGAATTATGACCAAATTAGGCATTACGAAATCGATACATGCAGAATCATAATCATTTTTACCAGATGCTACGAACTTAGACATATGCGCTACTATGGTCGTCCGAACGTTTCAAAATTCGCTAAATAAAATTCGTTGTCGCTAACTTGCAATCGCTCTTGCTAAAAAGCAATTCCTTACCGCTAGAATGTGCATTCGCTGTCGCTAAATTGTTATTCCTTGTCGCTAACGTACAGTCGCTAAATTGTGCAGTCGCTGTCGCTAGTTTGCAGTCCCTGTCAAAAATTCGAACACGCTAGTTTGCGTATAATTGAGGCACCAACTGTCCATTTTCTCGTACTCTGATTGGACGATCACGTGAACGTGAACAAGTTTCGATGTTTCCCTGGCAACGGCTCTCAGCGGGCAATAATATGACATTATATAACAAAATAACAAAACCGGAAATGATTTCACCGGAAACGTAAGAGTTTTTTAAAGTTTTTAATGTCAAATAATTAAAAAATTGAATATATTCTTTTGTGTTCTTTGACAGTTGGTATATAACAAAACACTTATTGACTGGAACCTCGGGAAAGCAGTGTGTTTTGTGGTCCCTCGACGAGGAGGTTTCCCTCGGTCCCCGTCAACAAGTGTTGATAATCACTGGTCGCTCGACCAATCACAGCGAGCGAAACTCTATGTTCAAGTCTAAAGTTTTATTTCTTGACTTTAGTCAACTGGAATCTAAGCAGCGCGGAACATATTTCTTTAAGTGATTAATTTTACTTGTTGTTTTTCCAAGCTCCTGAAGGGTTGCCTGAACACCTAAACATGCCAGACGCGGAATGTGAACGACTTATAGAGAAAATCAAAAAAAAATATCTAAAAATCAAAGATTTAACAGAAAAAGCTATAGAAAATGAAAACGAAATAAAGGAGCTGAATGATCAAAAGGTTAGAGAAAAAGAAGAAGCTAATAAAAAAATTGAAGATCTCAAGGGAAAGAAAGATCAGTTAGAAAAGGAAATAATCAAGCTTAAAAAAGAAATAGAAGAAATGAAGAAAGAGCTTAAAAAGAAGGATGCGCGAATGGATTCCTTGGAAAATACGATCGAAGAAAGCAAGAAAAGCCAGCAGAAAGAAATGAAAGGATTGAAAAATACAATCGAAGAAAATAAGAAGAGCCACCGGAAAGATATGCAAGAATTGAAAGACGGCTATAAAGCCGACATGCGTGAATTTGAGGATAGGAATGCAAAAACAATTCAAAAGCTAAAGGAAAGCCATAAGAAAGAAATGGGAGAATTGGAACATTACAGTATTGCATACCAAATGAACGAAGACGAGAATAAGAAACTTAGAGAGGAAAATAGAGAATTGAATAATAACTCAAAAGACTGCAAAAAACTCATACAGGATCAGCACAAGCTCTATCTTGGACAACTTTGTTTCGAGTTACAAACGAACTTATACCGGTATGTGATACCTGAACGCTACTGTGCTAAAGAACAGTTTTATAAGATCAAGGACATAGAAAACGATATCGATGATGAATATTTACTTAACGACAAAGAAAAACGAGAAGCAGAGGGAAGATTTGGAGAGTTAAAGAAAAAAATCAATTGGATCGAGCTGAACAAATTAATAGGGGCCATAAAGCAACTTCAATATCAAAGAAGCCAAGTCGCACATCCACCAGATGTGGACGAGGAAGGAGCATTGTGTGCTGCACAGGAGTTAGAGAAACAGGGTCAATTGAAGGGGAAAACTTCAATTGAAAGAGTTAAGCAAATTATTGATATATGGGCAACTTCAAAATCATTGCTCACTCGATGATTAAGTAGAGTAGCAATCAATTTCCAACTTATCAATTCTACCACGCCTTTTGCCGTTATGTGTGAAGACGCATCGGTGCTTTGTTTAGTCAGGGGGAGTTAGTTATGTTATGGATGGGATGCTCCTAGCAGATGAAATGTACGAGGACGTCGCGTGTTGGCTCAAAGGTTTATTTGTACTCCAACTCAAGGCTAAATCCAAATCTAAATCTTGTTTTACAATTAGCTCCTATTTATATTGAACAGTTATATTAATCGATCTTAATCTACTATGAACTAAATAGTATTTGCTATTAACTAAGGAATATTTTGGAGGCGCTGCCGCTTTATATCAGTAATATCAGTAATATCAGTAATATCAGTAATATCAGTAATATCAGTAATATCAGTAATATCAGTAATATCAGTAATATCAGTAATATCAGTAATATCAGTAATATCAGTAATATCAGTAATATCAGTAATATCAGTAATATCAGTAATATCAGTAATATCAGTAATATCAGTAATATCAGTAATATCAGTAATATCAGTGGCCTACGAAAGCTGAATAATAAATCAATCAAGAATTAAAGTACGATTTGTAAGAAAGTTATTGATGTTAGAATAACTTTTTTTAAACTTTGTAGCTCATTCGGATCGAACTGAAACTTTGGATCATGATAAATCTCAATGCGATCTAAAAAAAACCGGTGTCTCAGATTTTTGAATTCTTTTTTCATTCAAAAGATATTGCCTATTTTGCAATCATAACCACCGAAAATTCAAACATCCGGATCAAACGCGTCATCCCGCGCGATCTAAAAAAAAGATATAAAAATCCGAGACACAATTTTGAAGCTTATCTACTTCCACCAGTGAAAACCAGAAGATTAAGAGATCGTGGACATACATATATCATCCTTCCAGTAAAGACTGCACGTTTTAAACATAGTTTTATAAACAGATGCTTATTTCAATTTATATGAATTTTCTTTCTATCTTATCTTTTACTGTATTTTATTTCTATTTGTTCCCCTCACTCTTTGTAAATATAACACGTGTGTTGTTGTATATATTTTAAATAAAGATCATTATTATTATTATTATTATTATTATTATTATTATTATTATTATTATTATTATTATTATTATTATTATTAAGCTCATTATAAATGCACTTTTGATCGGAAATTCTGATCCTGTGGGAAGTTGTTAAATGAAGCCGGCGAGTGCGGTAGCTAGAATGTCACTTTGAACCGAATAATTTTTTTTGTGTTTGGATAGATATTCGAAAACTATATTTATTTAGCTTTCAGGAAATGTATACTTTTATGGCAAAATAATAAAAAAAAGCCCGTGCGAAATTTGAGCCTTAGCGCGTTATTGGGTCCTAAACATATCCTGATTCCTTAATCGTTTTAACCTAATAATACCAGAAAGATTTGTTAACATACGTAGCTATCCTGTCGGGACATGACCAGAGAGTTGCCTAAGTTCAAGGTAGCTCAAAGTCAGAATAAGACACGTACGAGATCACAAGACTAACATATGACCGTCAGGATAAGACTTGCCCCCAGCATCAATCGGTCTCGTGGCTCGCGGATGACCACGTAAAATGCCGGTCTCGTCTCATTTATGGACCTTGAACTTGGAGGTCCACGAGTTTTAACTAGTTATCAGTGCTTGGCTGCAACTGTCACGTATCACCTTCTCCAAATAGGTGGACGCAACATTGCCACGATTGTGATATTAATGTGCCAACCATACTGATGTGTACACGACATTGAACTCGATGCTTGCATTTCTTTTATGTCTTTCTTCGCGGTGCTTGTGCGGTGATATGTCGCAGATGTGTACTGTAGTGCTAAATGGAAATATTACGATATAACGCAGCTGAATAAAGGAAGATACCATTTTCAAAAATGGCGGCCGAAAACTCAAACGAGTTAAAATTATAAATTACACCCCCATACAAACGTCTGTAAATTCGTCGATTAAAAAAAAAGCTTTCTCGGCCGATATAACACCAGACATAATGAAAGCGCTATAGAAAACGGTCAATGGTCGAAATGGGAAAAAATGGCCAAAATATCCTGTTAGCTGCGCATACATTCCCTTATAATTGCCCTTCGCGGGTTTAAGGGAATGACTAAATCTTGAATTTCTCTGGCTGTACAACAGTTACAGTTGTAAATCAAAGAGTTTATAGAACAGGAGGGGGGGGGGGGGGGTGATATTTCAAACACTATTGATGAGTACCACGGGAGAATAATTTATCTGGTGCCTTGTCTTCAGAATAGAAATGCTAAATTATGTCAGCTGTATATATTTTTATTTTTGTTAACTCAGTGGAAACTTCATGTTAACTCAAACTCAACTCAACTCAACCTCTAACTCGATCATTATTCCATCTCCTTTAGGTCAGCAACTAATAATTTACTACTTTCCAAATGCCCATTTCATAAAAAAAGTAATCAAGTCAGCTATTTACCTATAGGTTACCCCCGTGGTTATTATAGCCGATAGCTAATACCCCTTATCATGTTCTAATGAAAAAACTCTTCATCTTTTAAATGAAATATTTTACATTTACTAAATACTAAATTTACTAAGTACTAAATAAACATATTGTATTGTAATGTAACTAATTCATGTTTTCTGATTTTTTTCTTCTCACTGATTACATCCGATGTATATTGACATTTATACCTTTACATTATAATAATCCTTTATATATATAGTTTAAACCCCTTTACAGGGGTGGATCCGGGGGGGGGGGGGAGGGGGGGGGTTCATTGGTACACCGGACACCCCCCAAGTAAATCTAATTAGAAATTATTTAAATCAGATCAGGATTATTGATGATGTCACTATATCGTCACTTTTTTCATTTTTCGGACACCCCCCCCCCCCCCCTGCAAAATTTCTGGATCCGCCCCTGCTTTATATCTAGTTTAATGTGCAATGATGATACCAGTGGCTGTGGGCTCCCTGTGGTGTAATGAAAGTTACTGAAAAATTACTAAAATCAAGCTAAACTACAAATATAGAATAATATAACGATGATACCTAGCAAATGAATAAACCAATAAGATATTAAAGACAAATGGAGGATAAAAAGAATTCCAATGTATAAAACTGCTCTCTTACAAATAACTTGGATCGGATGTTTCTCCTGTTTTAATGATCTTTCTCAAATCTTTAATTCGTAATCCTTATTCCATCTTACCACTTTGTTCAGTCTGCTTCAGTGTTCACTTGATTATCACACATGCACTGGAAAATGAGTAAGCTTTTGTTGTCAAAACTGTAAAATACCATGTATAATTCGTATCTTCATTTCGGGAACTTTTAATTAATTACTTGAACACTTCAACGATTACTGTTAATTGAATATCTTAAGGGTTCTATTCAAAACTATTATTCAAACTAACAATGATTATTCAAGAAAGTAAGCTGATGATTTTTGCTCAAGGCCTTTTTTCATCTGACTTTATTGTTTAGTTAAGGACAGTCAGGCTGTAAAATCCTCAAGGCAATGATGTAACATCTTTTTGGATTAAAGGGAATGCTTCCCCATCCCTTCCATGGCCGCCCCAAACCAAGAATAACCAGTGTAGGAAGGTCTGGCAAACTTTCGGGGATCTTTTCTCCCTCTGCAGTGATTGAAGGTGCATATGGATATGGACCGATTTTAATACGCTTTTTCAATTTTCCGTTCTTTTTATCTCTAACTTTGAAAATTCGGAAATCCCTACCCTTGCAAAGTAAAACTCCAACTGAAGGATAATCGGTGCCTTCATCTACATATTTATGTTGCCTTATTTCGGATCCAAAAATGTCTTTCACGGTTGGTTCTGACATGTTTATTAGTTCTTCGAAGACTTGTGAACTTGATACATTTGATTCTATCTTTTTTGGATGACGGTCAACGAGCAAATCTTCATTTCTGTGTGGCAAAGGCGTAAGTGGTTCATAAGAGGATCTTAGTACTGTAAAAATATACTCCTTGCCTAGCTCTAAAGGTTCATCCCAGCAACAGAGACGTTCCTGGGGGCGGTACAAGGGACGGTAGATTCTTCCATTATCGAAATCAAGGCCCAAATGACAGAAGCCATTGTTCATTCTTGTCTTGGCAATGATCGTGAGAGGACGTTCTTCTATTGGCTCTTCCGAGGGCTCTTCATCAAAGAATCCAAGTTCTGGAAAATAGTCATCATCAGATCCAGGTTCTGGAAAATAGTCATAGTCAGTGTTTCGCGAGAAATTTACATGCGCGTCGTTTTGATCGCAGTTACATCACTGCTATTGTCTTAGACTAGAATTATGACCAAATTAGGCATTACGAAATCGATACATGCAGAATCATAATCATTTTTACCAGATGCTACGAACTTAGACATATGCGCTACTATGGTCGTCCGAACGTTTCAAAATTCGCTAAATAAAATTCGTTGTCGCTAACTTGCAATCGCTCTTGCTAAAAAGCAATTCCTTACCGCTAGAATGTGCATTCGCTGTCGCTAAATTGTTATTCCTTGTCGCTAACGTACAGTCGCTAAATTGTGCAGTCGCTGTCGCTAGTTTGCAGTCCCTGTCAAAAATTCGAACACGCTAGTTTGCGTATAATTGAGGCGCTAAATTTTACTATGTAGGGGAGGAGATGGGAACGAAGGGCTTTCCATGGTGTTTTCTTTTTATTATATTCATACCGAGATTTTCTATTTGGTTTGAATTAGAAACTATTTCAGTTTACAAAGTTTGTAAACAAAGCTCAGTTTGCAAACTAGAAATTATATCGCTGAAATGCTTTTTCAATTCTTTATTTTACAACGCTGTTTTACAAGCATAATAAAAACTTATTCTGGTTAACTTCTAATTCGGTATCTAATTTTAATATTTTCAACGTCTAGGCTTTTAGTTTACACCATAAATGATTGAGAAAGCTTACCGAAGTTTCTTTAGTACGTTTAGTCGCCTTCTTCTCACACGACAAAGCTGCCTTTCGATTCCTCGTTGTTATTTAATACTTTTTAAGAACTTTTCCACGAGATTTACATCTCGGTCAGCTTTTCCTCCGCTCTACCTTTGGTATTTCATCGATTTTCTCTTTGGTTTTGTCGTCTAAACTATATTTTCATCAATGTTTTGAACTCAAACTTTCTAGTTTAGGTCTCACCGAAGTCGACTTATTACAAGAACAACTGAAGCTGCCTGCAAACTAGCGACAGCGAAATTTAGCGACAGCGAATCCACATTCTAGCGATAAGGAATTGCTTTTTAGTAACAACGACTGTAAGTGAGCGACAAGTAATAGCTATATAGCGACAGCGATTGCAAGTTAGCGACAACGAATTTTATTTAGCGAATTTTGAAACGTTCGGACGACCATACGCTACTGGGTAAGTTTTCGTTTTTCTTTTCGTAAATTAGTACTTTGCTTCGTTTTGTTTGTTATTTAAGTATCTTAAGAAGACTTTTTGTATATTATCTGTTCTTAGATTTCGAACCCTGTACTACTTCCTTAATACGTTATGATAAGCAATAAATGTGGGTTCAGAAACCGTACCATATCAAGTGTTTGGTGAAACAGTCATCATCAGATCCAGGTTCTCATCGGGCAGAATTCTATTGTTCTCGGCGACATATACTTACGGGCGTTAAAGTTATAGCTCTTGGCATAATTACTATGCATGGTTAATCAAAATGACTTTATTTATTCATAATCTGAGTTTGTGAGCCAAGATTCTATGGCAACGCATTTTGGTGGCTGTCAATCAAACTTCTTAACAAACGCTGTCATCATGCTACTGTCAAGAAAGACAGGAATTTTAGCCCAAAGTTTTAACTTTGAAGAAAACGCCGTTCAGGTTATATTCACTGGCTGGCATCTTATGTTTACTTGATGTGAAGAAACTATAAACAAACATAACAAAACTGATGATTCTAGTGATACTTAAATTGGGAGTGAAATCTCCAAAAACTCAATGCCAAAAAACTCAGTATGAAACACTGATTCCAGTGATTCTTTGATGCTAAGATCTATAAACTCAGTACGAAGCGCTCCCCCACCACCATACATCCCTTTGCCGCATAGTCGCTTACACACACATACCCTTGCAGGTTCCTTGAACTGTAGATATATATGAATTAGCTACCTATCCGCACAACTTACCCCAACCCCCCCCCCCCCCCCCTAAACACTAAACAACTTCCACCACAACCCCCAACACACAAGCACACAACTACAACCCCACCCTCCTCCCCTAGCTTGGGTCCGAATACCTGTTTTTGTTCGAATTAACTCTGGCACATTTTGCCCGAGTTGATTCTCACATATTTACATATGCCCGGTGTGGAAAATAGTCACAGTCATCCGGTTCATGGTCATCATGGAATTCTCATATAGATAACATCACCAGAAAAGCGTCAAAAAGGCTTCATATTATTCGTGTCCTTCGTAACTCTGGAGTACCCCCACAAGAGTTGGTCAAAATCTACGTAGCCCTTATCCGTTCCATCCTGGAGTACTGCTGTCCCGTTTGGAGCACCGGCATCCCGTTATATTTGTCTGCTATAATTGAGAAACTCCAAAGGAGAGCCCTTCGAATTATGTAGCCTGACTTCCCGTACGCTGAAGCATTTGCAAGGTCATCCCTCCCATGGCTTGACGAAAGACGAAAATCTCTTTGTGCCCAAACATTTGAGAAAATTGCCTGTGATCCGTCACCACGCCTACATTCGATCCTGCCACCGACCAGAGCCGATTCAAACGGCTGCAGGCTGCGTAATGCATCGCATTTTTCTTTATTTAAATATAGGACTGATAGGTTTAGAAGACGTTTTTTTCCTAGTGCTGTCGCGGTTTTTAATAGTAAATTGTAGTAGAAATGTAGAAATTTCATTAAGTAAGTGTCGATTATATCGGATTATCTTTTTAACATTTGTTATTAATTAGTAGTTTTTGCGATTTTACTGATACTGTAATTCACCGAATGGTGCGAAAGTATTGTCAATAAACCTTATTTATCATTATTATCATGAAATCCAGGTTCTGGAAAATAGTCAGTCTTCCGGCTCATGGTCATCATCAGATCCAGGTTCTAGAAAATAGTCACAGACATCCGGTTCATGGTCATCATCAGATCCAGGTTCTGGAAAATAGTCACAGACATCCGGTTCATGGTCATGATCATCAGATCCAGGTTCTGGAAAATAGTCACAGACATCCGGTTCATGGTCATCATCAGATCCAGGTTCTGGAAAATAGTCACAGACATCCGGTTCATGGTCATCATCAGATCCAGGTTCTGGAAAATAGTCACAGTCATCCGACTCATGGTCATGATCATCATATCCAGGTTCTGGAAAATGGTCACAGCCATCCGGTTCATGGTCATGATTATAAAATTCAAGTGGAGAATATGTACAGCCATCCGGATCATGGTCATCATCAAATATGTCTAGCTCTGAGAGTCTCTCTTGTAGGTAATCTTCATCACACTGTTCTCTGGCTTCCTCAATAGACCACTCGCCGTCGCTTCCTCTTTCCGATGACATGATATTTGTTCAATTTGGATTTAGATTTAGCTGCAAAAATATGAGCAAAGTCGTCAATGACAAGGCCAGAAAATAACGAAAAAGAAAAGTAAAAGTAAAAGAAGAAGTAAGAAAAAGATAAGAAATAAAGGAAAAAGAAAAAAGGCAAGAGCAAGGGCACTAGGACACCTAAAGTGGTTGGATTTCTATAGTTCCCCCCGATTATTTGAACCAAATGAACGTTATACTTGTTTACTTATCTCGCGTTTGTGTTTCTTTGCTGCTAAAATGTAGTTTTACTTCAAAGGTCAAATGGTTTGAAGGCGAATTTGATTAGCTATATTAACTCTTCGTGATTGTACGAAACGGCCGTTACTGGAATAAGTACAAATCAGTTATTCAAACCATTTGACCTTTGGAGTAAAACTACAAGTATAACGTTCATTTGATTAAAAAAATCGGGGGAAAACTATAGAAATCCAACCACTTTAGGTGTCCTGGTGCCCTTGGTAAGAGAAAGAGAAATTTACGAGTCAACTCCAAAGGTGCCCATCCCAATCCTGGCCCTTTATTTCAAGCAAGTTTTCGGCTTCATCCATATGCCATATTGGCGGTATAAAAGGAATGTAAACAAACCGCGACGGACTATATATAGGCGAATCTTTGTTGACAATTTAATATTTTGCTTGTTAGCATACGGTTTTAAGTCAAGAAAATTACAAACCGAACCCAAAACTTAAAAGATCTTATTGATATAAGTAATCTACGAAATTTTTAGCTCTTTGCATGCAATAGTTTCCGAGATATCAGCTTTCAAATCAGTACTGGTTGGCAATAACGCCCGGGGGGGTACTTCGGGTCGTTTCATGAGCCCATACATTCTCTGTAAAATTTAATTAAGCAATAGAAACGAAGTTCTATGACTCTACCGCCTCCGGCTCGTGATTTTTAAACTTTTCTCGTGTTTCTCCCAACATTCCAAGTGCTCTATTTCACCGGTAGAGTTATAAGAACTTAGTTTCTATTGCTTTTATGATATGGCAGAAGATATTTTAAGATTATAAAAACGTTTTATTTTCTGATCAAAATTGAGATTCTCCAAACTATGGCAAATAAGCGAATCACATTCGTCGTACTTTTTCTCATTCACAAAGAAGCAGAGTCTTACAAAGCAGTTTTCACGAAATTGTCTTGAAAAAAATTATGAAAAGGATGTAAACATCAACTTTATACAAAAAGATTTGGGAAATCCGACTTAAACTTTAAACAGGCAAGTAGTCCGGGAACCAATATGTCGCATGATTCAATGATCATTTTACGCTTATTTAGTAGCTTGTAGGGTGGGTTGTTTGTCGCGATGTGGAGCTCAGAGGAAATAAAACCCTATTCGCCGTAAATAGAGGAAGCTCTATATTCCCCATACATTTCCTATACTATGGAAATCAGTAGACTGGTAATCATGCCCCAAAAATTCCGTCCACGTGACCATTTTTTTTCATGTACCACGTGATCAGTTTTTTTGTATCACGTGATCGATTTCACGTGCACCGCGTTTTTCATTTCAGCATGGAGTTTCGAAAAACACCTACTAAATGCTGGCTTAGAAGTTTAAACTTGCAACATCTTAGTGGAAATTTTGAGCAAAACGGATTCGAAACAGTAGGATCTATTGCCGCCATGGATATATCCGATCTTGATGTGATTTTTCAAAGGCACAAACTAAAGTTAGGAGAGAGACGAATTTTGCAACAGCAAATCACCGCAATCACCAAGAAGGTAAAATAGAAATCGAATATAAAAAGATATTTATTGTGAAGGTAATAATTTCTCTAACATGTGTGTTTGTTTGTTTTGTTTAATAGGATTTAAACCAGTCTGGTGCGAGTTCAAGTTCAACCGTAAGTAAAAGTGTTACGGAGAAGACCACGCGGAAAAAGCTAACATATGACCATAGCGGCAAAGAGGCTGCAAATAGCACGAGAGAAAAGTTAGTATTAAGTCCTCTTGATTCCTATCTTCAACAACAAAGGAATGCTATTAAAGAGCAAGAAGAGAATGTGCGCCAGATTGAACATGACATTGAACTGTTTACAGCGGAAAGATCATCTTTTGACAGCACTACTTCAAACCTTCCTTCATGCAGTAAATGTCATAAAAAAGAACGCCACAATCGGTTGAATTGTCCGTACCCATGGCCAGAAATCGGAACCCTCGCGCCCGCCGTAAGTTTTCAGCGGTCAATACCAATTCTCTAAATAAGAAGTTGAACTTCAGGCAATTTTTTTTTTTTTTTTTTTGGTCTTTTTTTGGTTTTGTTTTGTTTTGTTTTTCTTTGTTTTTATTTTCAAAATAAACCCGCGAAATCTTTCGCGCCATGAAATTTTCGCTGGCCACAAGACAAACGGGCTCAAAATTTCCAAAAAATTATGGTCTAACAGCGTTTTCCCCCAGTAAATCTATGCGCTGACAGATTCTAAGAGCAGCGGTGTTTTCAAAATCTAAAATTTGCTGTTTACAAGCTTCAATTTGATGTATTACTCGCTAGTTTTCGTTCAATATTATTCAAGCTATTGCCTCGGGAATTTGGAAATATGGAGTCCGTTATTGTGTTTATCCGTTGGAGCAAAAAAGACGATTTTAAATTGAAAAAATGCTACATCTATTTCTTCTTTAACGAGGTAAAACGACTTGGAATTCACATTTAGTCTATTGAAATTCATGACACTCATTACAACTTTTTAATATATACATTTATTGTAAGAGAAAAAATAGTTTACTTTTGGTATCTACACGTAAGTTTCCCCTTTCGCTTTGTAATTTGTAAGTGCCGCGAAAGGCAGAATCAAGGATTAAAACATGCTACATCAAATTTACACTTTGTTTATTGTTTTTGCCATACCATAGTAGCTTATATACTAAGGTTTGACATGTGAACTATAACTTTTTAATTTACTTAATAGTAATTGAGCATTTGACAGGAAATAGTTCGACTCGTATAGTTTTACCATCAATTTTTAGTCCTTGGAGATAACAAGAGGGGGACTGGGTCGAGTAGCATTTTCGCTTGACGGTGGGGATTTCTGGCGATGCTAGCCCTTGTATGTCTGCAAAGTTCTGTAAGAACATTGAGAAACATCCCGATGACAAACAGTTTTTTAAAAAACAACAGAAACAATTAGCCGAGGAGAGAAAGTGTTTACTATCACTCAAGACAGAACTCGCAAACAAGCAAAGGTCATCTATAAGTGTCAACAATCGCTATTCCGCTCGAATAAAGCAGACTTTAATCGATAGTCATCCAAACAAATACATCAGAACTATCAACGGAAAAGCTATAGAAGATTGGCGTTTGATAAATAGAGATAGTACAATTCTTGAGCGACATTATAAAGGAAAAATTCCGTCGCCTTCAGAAGCCCGCGAAACCATAGACAATTTGGAATCACTTGTACTGACTACACAAAACAGCTTGTTACTCAATGCTAAGGTGGGCAAAACATCCGTGCATCAGCCATATAAAAAACTATGGGAAGATCGAGGAGTCTCATGGCCTTCCAGAAGAACAAGAAAAGACAACGAAACTTTACCGTCAACAAGTACATGTAGCAAGGTTCAAGATGGCGCCGATTCTTCAAAGGACGTTCATTCACCACAAAGAAAAAAGATGGGTTTAGATGATGATTTCCAGTTAGCTTTAGGCTTGCAAGAAAGTTTTCGCACACTACCGGCTAGTTATTGGGATAACTATCAAAAACAGAATGAACCGAATACAACTATAGTCGACCCTGCCGTGGGAACTCCTGTGGAAGCTACACATACTAACACTCTCACAGCTTATCCCCCTTATCAACAGCCTAAACCTACTTAGAAACTACTTTGAAATTGTCAGAAACTGTGCATTACTGAGTAAGTTCTGCCGAGTATCGAGAAATAACAAGACAAAGAAGGCGATCGAACTGTACATTACTAACTGCAAATCAGAGTTGTAAAATTAGAGTTGTCTTTACTTTTTATATTACTTTAACCTGAAAATAATTAACGTACTAAGGCCTTGCTTATGTTATGCTGTTCTTGAGTTTCAATAGTTGTTAAAAATACATACTAGTATTGTCGTGAACTGCGTGAATTGAGTTTAATGTGTTTACGCACGTTTCGCGTAAACTTATACATGATTTAGTGTTTGGAAAATGAAAAATAAAGCGTTTACTATTCAGATAAGTTTACAAGTTATTCCCTTCTTTTATGACATATTAAGTAACGATTCTGTTAAGAACGATAGCACTCAACGGCAACGCATGTGCAGTGAGGATGGCTATAATTGGCTTAAATAATTAATTTTACGCTCTCTGATTGGCTGAATAACGTATTCATCGAAATTTACACGGAAAAACCCCGAAGGATCATATCATTTCCGCAGGCTACATCGGAGCTATTGTCTGTGAAATATTCTGTCCAATCGTATGTGGGGAACCGTCGGAATCTGTTCGCAACATTCTCACGCCTCCACACTTGTAAGTCGCCATTGGTAAAAAACTGATCCTGACTCTAAGTTCATATATATAGTTTCAAATAATGGCTCCATTTGTTGTTTTCTGAGCATTTTTTTTGCTGTAAAATTGTTGGATAACTTGCGCCAGTGTGTATGGGAAGAGATTAAAGGCGAAATACCATTGGTTTCTACGAATTGTAGCTGTTTAACATCATGGAAACGTGGACTCGGCTCGACTCGAGTATTATATATTTATATCTTTATTTATTTTTACTTGGTTTTGTTGGATTATAGAAATAGTTCCCCGATGTAGTCGTGATTAACATCTCGTCCATAGGCAAGGCAGCCGATGGTATAAAACTCAGCCATCGCACGAGCTATTCGGTTTTCTATAGCAATCTGCTGAAAGGTCTTTCCCGTGTTGACCTCCTTCGCAACATGAACTTTCTTTGCTGAAAGCTTTGGCTGGCCGTATAGTCGACACAACCGCGTTTTCTCACTGGAGGATAGATATAAAAATATGTTATTTTACAACCACTTTATGGTAATATTTAGGATAATATTTAGGCGTGATTCTATTGAAGTAGTCGTAAAGTAACATATTTGTATATTTACTGCAGTATTATCTTCGGTTAAGCGTACGTGCTTTGATTCTCGCGAAGAGAAATTAGATCTTGATGGTCGTTTATTAAAAGCGAAGAGTAAGAAACGTTGAAAACCAGTTACTAAAAAAAGAAGTAAAACTTTAAAATAACAGAGTAAAATCAGTGGCGTAAAAGCTGACCTTTCTGACATGATTTCAGCGAACATATTTTTAAATCCGCTTTTTCCGTAGAGATCATATTTTTCGAGGTGTTACTTGCTCCAAAGCGATCCAATTAGAGTCCAGTTGTGGACATTGATGTCAAATAAAAACAACGCAACAATGAACAGACACCATGTTATTCCGAAAATCCTCTCATCAGAGACGTTCCCCACATAGAAAGTGCTTCAAACTTACATATATTATAAATCATGGAGAATCAAGTTTGTTCTCCATCTTTTACAGATTTTATCGAACGTATATACGAGCAGGAGCCAAAATTAATTTGAATTTGGCGCTTTTCGAATATGCTCCAATAAGATATAGAGAATATAATTCAATTAACACTTTCTTGCCCAAAATCTAAACGGCTGCCCTTGCCGCAGGCCTATTGTTGGTGCTATCGTTCTTAACAGGATCGTTACTTAAATGCTAGGAATCTCGCTAAATAAGTAAATTGTCAGATGGATTTTCAGTATAACTTCTCGACGCGCAACGATCGAAACCGCGCGGCACAACACTTCCCCAACTATACTTAGTAACTGAACAACATATCCTTTTTACTTCAGACTTTATACTAGTATTTCATTTCCTCGGTCTTTTACATTAGTTTTTCAACAATCAAGCTCAGGTTTTGTTTTCGCATATTATTGGTTTACGTATTAACAGTGAGAGTAATAATCTTATACTTGCATAACATGTCGACTAAAAGCTCCAAAAAGTGATCGTTTGAAACTTCTGACAAATGTCATTGTCCTTTCGATAGAGTCATAGTATGAACACTATACTCAAACAAATAAATAGTCAGTATTTCTGTAAAATCCAACAATGTCATTTTCGGTAATTTCTTCAAGTGCGAAATAGATGGCAGCATGTAGATCTGCGCTTACAAGTTGCTGCATTTCTTCTCGCTTGAGAACTATTTTCAGTTTCTGAAAAACGAGTTCAATGGGGTTTAATTCCGGGCTATATGTGGGTAAGTAAACAACATCTATTCCCATAGCATCTAGCCATTGTGCTAGAGCAAATCCTCCAGCATAATGATGTGTTCTGCAGTTATCAAACACAACGATATCTCCGGTCATCAACACGGGGTTGCCATTTCTCTGTGAACTTTGGCTGGCCTCCCAAAAAAAGTTCAAAAATTCAATCGTATCTGCGGCTCCATTCAGAGTGTTTGCATATAATATTCCATCCAGACCAACGAGTAAATTTAATGTTATATTTCGGGAGTTTAAATGCCTTCCCAATTCGACACACGGTGTGTTTACAGTCGAGTGACCGTATCGCTTGTTACAGTCTTGAAGCGATACTCCACTTTCGTCGAAAAATTTCACTCGATACGGATCAACTTGACTCATGTAATCTAGAAAATCCTGACAGTAGTTTACATTGGCATCAGAGAACTTATTGTGAATGCTTCTGGTCATTCGCTTCCAAGTCATTTTGCCTTCTAACATTCTTGTTCTTACACTGAGCGCGGCCTATGGCTGATACCGAGGTGCCAGCAGGTAAGTTTCCATGTTGTAAAACAGAGCTCAGTACATTCTTGTAGGATAGAGAAGGCTTATCTGTTTTCATGGCTTCAATAAGTCGAAGTTCTCCTGGTCCAAGTCTAGCAGGATTCCCAGTGAATCGTTTTTTTTCCTTCGACACAACCAGTGTTAACAAACGTTGTCCAGATTTGCTTCGCAGTTTTACCATGTACTTTGTGTTTATCGCCAATATCCTTCCAGTAGCCTGGAAAAAATCCAGTCATACTATCGCCTCCTGCTTCCAACACAGAGTCAACAATTTCTCCTTTCACACATTCTTGAAGGCTTTTCCCGCGTTCGTAAAATCTCCCTCTTTGGTTGAAAGACATTTTACGACCTTCAGTACATCTCTTTACATAGTCTAATACTGAAATGTGAAACGTTAACGCGGTGCACGTGAAATCGATCACGTGATACAAAAAAACTGATCACGTGGTACCAAAAAAAATTGGTCACGTGGACGGAATTTTTGGTGCATGATTACCAGTCTACTGATTTCCATAGTAAGACTCGGCGGCTATTTTGTAAGCTGAAACGCATCATTGCGCATGTATGAGCAGGCTCATGTCCCATATTTCTGGCAATGTATTATTGTAAGTTAATAAATTATAAATCGCGATAGCTGAACACCTGTATGACTGGTCCATGTATATAATAGTTACATCGAAAGCAATCGAGGTCAGTTAGATTCCTCTCCCAATCTCTACTAAGATATTTCTTAGATTTGGTCAAAAGTTTTGCTCTGCGTTTTTTATGGCACTTCGATTCTCTGTGGTGGATATGGGCATAAAACATTCCTATTTGGAATAATATTGCTTCTTAACTTTCAGCAATTGAAGCAAAAATTAAAAATTTCAAAGGATCGAAAAGAGACCATAAGATCATAAAAGGTACCTTTTAAAAAGTGTCTAGAAGTTCAGCGTCTTTAACTGTGGTGATCAGTAACTTCCTTTGTTTGAACTGGGGACGCAAAGAAATGAAAATAAAGTATAGCTGTTTGTCGGTTCGTCACTTTCAGTAACTTAAACAAAACTTAAAGGAAAAAAGAATATAAGATTATTAAAGGTACCTTAAAGTGTCTAGAAGTTCAACGTCTCTGACTGTGGCGATCAGCTTCTATTAGTAACTGCCTTTGTTCGAACTGGGGACGCAAAGAAGTGAATTTAAATCATGATCAAATCCGATACCTATATATCTTAGCTGCCATTGCCTTATTAGGGGTACACTTGTTATTGATTCAACGCTTTTTTTTTTTTTGCTTTTCCAAGAAAGTCAAAGTTATATTGTTTGTCGGTTCGTTAACAAAGCTACGCGCGTCTAGCTATCCACTGTAATTGCCAACGAAGTTGTTACCAACGAAGTTGGCTAACATAGAGGACATTTCTTTTGTTCTAAACAGGTTTGACTGGTTTACCCGCCATATCAGCTGCATTTACACGAGGAATTTTTCCTTGACAAACCTCCTTGACAATTTTCATTGCTCGCTTAGACGATTAGCAAGTTTTCCATGACAATTTTTTATTGACAAGGTTTCCTTGCTCGTGTAGATGATGAACAAGTTTTCCTTGACAAGTTTCGATCAGTGAAGTAACAGGCTGAGAACCAATCTCATTAATATTCCTTGCCACATTTTCCTTGTTGTCCGTCTACACGAGCAATTTTTCCTTGTCAAGGCAACTTGTCAAGGAAAAGTGCTCGCGTAGATGCCGCTAAAGGAAGTGTACATAGTTTCGTTGTGAGTTGTGAGTAATTATGTGGCGCGACGAATTGGCTGCTGCACACTGAATCCAATAGGTTTTTTCGTTCGACTTCTAAAAATTCTCGAAATCTTCTAAAAAATGATCTAATTTTAAATCTCATCACTTCGTTGGCATAGTTAGATTTTCTTAAGAACAACACTAGGTGTCAATTCCATTACTCCGAGTAACAGCAAAAGTTATGTCTTGTCTTTGATCTATCTACAATCCATAATCTATATATATATATATATTTACAGATCGTTTAATGAGTCGTTTCATTAATCGTCTTTGAAACTTCGATTTGTTTGTTTAGATTTCTATTGCATTCTTTTTCAAAGCAATTGTCGCTATGGGGATAAATGCCCCTCCTTTTCAAAGCAATTGTCGGTATGGGGATAAATGCCACCCCATTCAGCTTTTATTGAATGTTGTAGTTTGCATGTTGAAGAGAAAACGGCAGGGGACTTTAAAATCTGTTTTCGTGTAATGAATATCTTACAATACAAGATCTTCAATTGTAGGCCATCTGATCTGAATTGCTAATGTGGTATATAGAGCACGTCTTACCCCACTTTGAAGCTCTGACGAAGTAGCTTTGGCGCGTTTTGCTATTTCGCCCTTGTCAACACTGAGGCAGAAATCAAATTTTATCGAACCCTAAAACAACCTCTGGGCTAAACAAAATCAGGGTACTGCTAACTCACAGATCGAACCCTGAAGCAACTTCGCTGATCTAAGTCAGGGCACGGCTAACTCACAGATTTAACCCTGAAACAACCCCTGGGCTGATCTAAGTCAGGGCATGTCTAACTGACAAACGAACCCTACATGAAACAACCCCTGGGCTGATCTAAGTCAGGGCACGGCGAACTCACATATAGAACCCTGAAACAACCTCTGGGCTGATCATAGTCATGGCACAGCTAAAGAACAGATCGGATTAGAATTTGGAGTTGTGGAGGAGAGAGTGTACTGTGTGTAGTAAGAGCAAACTCACACTCAATGCACACTCACATATAGAACCCTGAAACAACCTCTGGGCTGATCATAGTCATGGCACAGCTAAAGAACAGATCGGATTAGAATTTGGAGTTGTGGAGGAGAGAGTGTACTGTGTGTAGTAAGAGCAAACTCACACTCAATGCTAAATCAATGCTAAATCATAAATTCTTGTGCGGTGATCATGTCGCAGATGTGTACTGTAGTTCTAAATGGAAATACCAGTCGATATAACGCAGCTGAATAAAGGAATATGCCTTTTTCAAAAATGGCAGCAGAAAACTCAAACGAGTTAAAATTATAAATTACACCCCCAGCCATACAAACGTCTGTAAATTTGTCGATTTTCAAAAACAGCTTTCTCGGCCGATATCACACCAGACATGACATAATGAATGCGCTATGGAAAACGGTCAAAAAAATCTAGTTTTGCAGTCAATATCGAAATGGGAAAAAATGGCCATATATCTTGTTTGCTGCCCATATATTCCCTTATAATTGTCTTTAGCGGGCAAGGGAAGGATAAGTCGAACTAAATCTTGAATTTCTCTTGCAGTACTATGAGGCCGGCTGTTTGGGATTTCTAGCAGAAATAATTGGACTGCAGGACATGCACTTTAGCACATGATATTTCAAACACTATTGATGAGTACCACGGGAGAACAATTTATCTGGTGCCTTATCTTGAGAATAGAAATGCTAAATTATGTTAGCTGTATATATTTTTATTTTTGTTAACTCAGTGGGAACTTCATGTTAACTCAAACTCAACTCAACCTCTAACTCGATTATTATTCCATCTGCTTTAGGTCAACAACAACTAATTTAATACTTTCCAAATGACCATTTCATGAAAGTAATCAAGTCAGCTATTTACCAAGGTTACCCCAGTGGTTATTGTAGCCGATAGCTAGTACCCCTTATCATGTTCTACTGAAAAAACTCTTCATCTTTTAAATGAAATATTTTACATTTATTGGTACTATAAAATAAACATATTGTATTGTAATGTAACTAATTCATGTTTTCTTATTATTTTCCTTACTGATTACATCCGATGTATATTGACATTTATATACCTTTACATTATAATAACCCTTTATATATATAGTTTAAAAACCTTTACAGGGGTGGATCCGGGGGGGGGGAGGGGTTTCATTGGTGCACCTGACACCCCCCAAGTAAATCTAATTAGAAATTAATTAAGTCAGATCAGGATTATTGATGAACTCACTATAATATCGTCACTTTTTTCATTTTTCGGACACCCCCCCCCCCCCCCTGCAAAATTTCTGGATCCGCCCCTGCTTATATCTAGTTTAATGTGCAATGAAAGTTACTGAAAAATTACTAAAATCAAGCTAAACTACAAATATAGAATAATATAACGATGATAACTAGCAAATGAATAAAGCAATAAGATATTAAAGACAAATGGAGGATAAAAAGAATTCCAATGTATAAAACTGCTTGTTCATTTGAGATTATCACACATGCTCTGAAAACTGAGTATTTAAGCTTTCGCTGTCAAACTTTAAACACAATGTATAATTCCTAACTTGATTTGCAGCTTTAAATTACTGCCAGAACACTAGCTACAGCCCGCATTACTTTTGATTAAATATCTTAAGAGTTCTATTTCAAACTCAGTAATTAAACATTGGCAAATTGAAAATGATCATTCATGAAAGTAAGGTGGTGACTTTTGTTCTTAAGTAGTCTTTTATTCCCTTTTTCAAAATTTGTTTTCAAGACTTTACTGTTTAGATAGGCTGTAAAATCCTCAAACAAAGGATGTAGCATCTTTTTGGATTAAAGGAATTATTTCCCGTTCCTTCATATGGTCTCCCTAAACCAAGAATCACCAGAGTATTGGGATGGTCCGGCAAATTTACAGGGATATCTTCCATTGCAGTAATTGGAAGTTCATATGGACCAATTTTAATACGCCTTTTGTTGTACTGATTTGTAAAAAATTGGAGGTCCCTACCCTTGCAACGTAAAACTCCAGCTGAAGGACAATTGGTGCCTTCATCTACATATTTATGTTGCCTTATTTCAGATCCAAAAATGTCTTCCACAGAAGTTTTTGCCATGTTCTGTAGTTCTTCGAAGACTTCTGAGCCTGATGCAGTTGATTGTAAATGTATTGGGTAAGGATCAACGAGCAAATCTTCATTGCTGTGTGGCAAAGGCGTAAGTGGTTCATCATGATCAGAGGATCCCAGTACCGTGAAATTATACTCCTTGCCTAGCTCTAAAGACTGATCCCAACAACAGAGACATTCCTGGGGGCGGTACAAGGGACGGACGATTCTTCCATTTTGGAAATCAAGACCCAAATGACAGAAGCCTTTGTTCATTCTTGTCTTGGCAATGATGACTAACGTGACAAGAAACACTTCTATTGGCTCTTCAGATAATTCAATTTCTGGCTCATCATCATAGTATTCATCATAGTATTTATCATAGTCAAGATATTCATCCACTTCAGCATCACTGGGGAGAACTTTAAGAATTTTAATATCTTTAAATCCATCAAGGCATACTTCATCATCTCGTGACATATACCAAATTGGCACTGCATTCACTTGGAAAACTATTTCGATCGTATACTCGCATTGTTCGCATTGAGTTTCGCTACTCATATTTGCAAAACACTTAAGACCATAACCGTCTGGTATAAAGTCCGCCATTTCTGACAGTCTCCCTTGTAGGTAATCCTCATCACACTGTTCTCTGACATCGTCAAGAGACACACGCTGTTTATGTCTACAATCCTCACATTCATACCACTCGTCGTCGTCTACCCAAGCCGATGCCATAATATTTGTTGATGATTTAGATTGATCTGCAAAAATATATGAAAGTCGTGAATAACAACGCCTGAAAATAACGACAAAATAGAATAAGAAAAAGTAGTTGACAAAAAGACAAAAGATAAATGAAAAAGAAAAAAGGTGCGAGGAAAAAAATAAAAGAATTTTAATTAAAATAAGAAAGAAAAAGGAAAAGCTAAAAAAACAGACACGTACACATGCATGGAATAATCTATGACCCTTCTTAAAAAAATGTCATGTTCGACAAATGAGAATGCAGCAAGTTAGGCTGGTTATGTCATAATATATGTCTGAATCAGTTGCCGCGTACTCTGGTGTCGCATAATTATTACTAAAGCCCTAAAGTGTTTGCTGTACCAAATAAAAATTACCCGGCGGTAAATATTCAAGTGAGGACACTCGAACCGTGAATACTTCAAGTTTTCTCCGAGGTTATTGTTTTCTGGACTTTCCACTGCTTCATTCTAGAGGGTTTGCATGCATTTTAAAAAAACTGATAAAAAAAAAAAAAACTCAAAGTGTTCACGATTTGAGTGTCTTCACTGTTACACGCCGCATGCACTTTTCCCCATTCGGTAGTATATTTTCCAGTATGCTGAACGTGTCTCGATAGAACATCGAATAGAAGGCCCCATACAATGCTTTTTTTTGTTATTTGAGATAACAGGCTGGTGCTGTACAATAGGACACGAGGTCCCCTTCGAGGTACATTGCACCAATTCCCAACCCCTTAAAACTCCCATACCCATCCCACAATCAACCCATTAAGAAATCATTAGTAAAGGCAAGACACTGAGGGTGGTCACTGCCAGGGTTTCTTTACGTTTTCAGGGTTCTTTTACGTCCCTCCGATGCAGGGTTAGGTAGCGTGGAGAGACGGGACCGATATTTTTACGTGGTCGGCTCGGCATTTGAAATACCCGGCGATGTTTTGAGTCGTTTTGGATGGTTTTGTGTCTTTCCACTGCAAATTTTAGCAATAAAGTCCTAAATAAATGCCTATGGCCAGAAACATTTTCAACATTTCAAATATACATATATAAATAAAACCGCTGAAATGCAGAATTACTTTTTGAATTTCACTGAACAGGGCAAAAAAACCCTAAAATTTTGCACGGTACTCTATATTTTCACGACGTTTTGAATTTCCTAAGACATGAGGTAAAAAGCAACCAAAGTTTGAAAAATAAAAACTTAATGACTTTTACTTCGTAGAAAAAGCGTTGTATGACCTTTTCGTATGTGTATTTTTTGTTGAGTTAAATGTCGCTTGAGAAAGATTTTCGGTTCATTAAGCGAACAAAAAGCTAAATTTTGTTTTAGTTCAAATATGTTTACTTATACCTTGCACATATACGAAGCTTGGTTTCCGCCATTTCGCTTTCGAAAAGTTGTCAGTTATATAATTATAAAATGGCAATATTCGAATCTCGAAAACGAGCTCAGGACACACAATTTTCTTTATTTATTTTGAATGAGCTTTAAACTTATATTTCATGTATATTCACTATATCAAATATAAAATAACTTACTTAGAGAGTTGTCTAACCACTTTTTGCTAAAGTAGTCAGCCATGTGCGTTCGACAACACTAACCATTCTCTTCAACGGTATCTTAAATATATCTTTTAAAACAAAATTAAAATTACTGAAACTCGCAAAGTCGACTGCTGACAGAACATTACATTGACTTACTTATTATCGACGGCCTCTTCTCGATTCTCTTCTTCTAAGTTTCCTGAAATCTTCAAGGAAAATCCAAGAAGCTGGTCGGATGTCTAAAGCGCGAAAAATCGATTCGTTTGATTTCTCGGAAAATTGCCAAACCCGTATCAAGGTTGGGGTAACAAAAGGGTTGGCGAGCATGACCTTATATGGCTATGAAAACAATACACACAAGTTGTACTTATTTATCTGGCCACAACATATATTATAAATTAGAGTCTAGGGTCATACCCACATATTGTAAATTGTTATTCAGCTAGTTAGTTATACTATTTTAGAAACGTTTTTGTAATTATTTCCCATTTGTGATGCGCGTGTGAGCATCTTCCTATGTAACACGCGCAATATAAGTTAATAAATTATTATTGTAAGTTAATAAATTATTATTGTAAGTTGATAAATTATAAATCGCGATAGCTGAACACCACCTGTATGACTGGTTCATGTATGATAATAGTTACATCGAAAGCAATCGAGGTCAGTTAGATTCCTATCCCAATCTCTACTAATATATTTCTTAGATTTGGTCAAAAGTTTTGCTCTGCGTTTTTTATGGCATATAAGTCTTAGAATAACTTGACATAAACGATGACTTCAGGGTATATTCATTCAAGGCACTTTTTAAGTGATATAACACGTATATTTAATCTATTATTATTCATAGAGGGTTCGGGAAACTGTCAAAAACACGCTATTAAGTGTGACAATCGTATGGAAAAACGACTTCCGGGTCCAAACGAATCGACTAAGTACTGAATTCTTTATAACGTGAAGGTTAAATTACGGAGAAAAAAAATTCATTTTATTTCAGCGGTTTTTGTGAGCAGACGGACCCGGAAATACTTCACAAACTAAAACTCCAGTCAGTCACGTTGTAAACACACACGAGTCACGCAACATACAAGTAAAGGTTGCTCTATGTCAATATATATCATAACAATTGTATACCAGTTGGCGTCCATTGATGTCAACTCCACAAACTACACATTGAAAACATCCACCAGCTTCTGTGATATAATCGAAACTTTATTCTTATTTTAGTTTGTGGGTTTCCTGTGTTGTGGCAGCTGTTATTTAAGCTTACTGCGTGAGACAACAAGATACAAAATGATGCCTATAGTGATCATCCTCGTATGTGCTATTCTCCCAACCACCAGCGCTTCACAGCCGATCAGTACATCACATTACCAAGATCTCGTTGGACAGGGATTTTCGACTAACTGGTTCAAATCTTATCCACCGTTGGCCATGTACAACGACCAGAACATCCAAGACGTCTATGATAAAGGATTCCGAAACCTCAGGCTTCGTTCCCGGGCAGACTTGTACAAAGCCCCATACGATACTGCCAATTTCACTTCGTTTCTGAACGATTTGGCCACAGTAGTGGATAAATGTCTCGAGGTTGGCGTAGCACCGATCATCTCCTGGATCCACCACCACGCTGAGGGGTATGCAAGTGAAGAAGATCGACAGAATTACGTAACATGGTGGACGAAGGTGGCCAACAAGCTGAAAGACAGGAACCACAGACTCAGCTTCAACCTGTTTACTGAGCTGGGAATAGATACTTGTGGATCAAAGGAAAATTGTAGTGAAAGTCTTCGCATGAGGACTGACAAATACAACCAATGGACATCCGATGTTGTTGCAGCTATTCGTGCAACGCGTGGGAACAACGCAAACCGTATCTTGATTCTTGGATCACCAGGGAAGACCGCCAGAGATCTTGACAAGATTGATCAAACTATTTATGAGAATGATCAATTCATTATGGCCGAGTGGCATTTATACGCATCAGGACCAAACAAGAGAGTTGGCAGTCCAAAATACTGGAGTGGAGATGGTGAACCAGTTGGTAAAGAAAATGTCGCCAAAGCCATCGCACCTGCAACAGACTTTACCACCAACACCGGTGTCCTGACTTACCTCGGTGCATGGATGCCACAAGACAACAAGGAAGGAAGTTTGACCGAAGATGAAGTGATCAAGTTTGGTCGGTATTTTGTCAGTGAGCTGAAGAAGAAAAACATTCCTTGGTCTATGAATGTCCTCGACCGGTATTACGATACGAAGAAGAGTCAATGGTTGACAGGTATACAAGATATCAAAGGACAGACATTGAACATGTCAAAGGTGTTGGAAAACATTAGGTCAACGGTTAACACCAATAACAGTAGCTGTCATTTTCTAAATTTCTTACTCCTGGAGTCTTTATTCGTTTTTTACGTGTTTCTTCTAAGTTAATCTCTACCATCTGATTCAGTTTTTTGGATATAATGAACCTAAACCCAAACAGCTGCTAAACAGTCATGCATAATTTGTGAAATTTTCCGTATTAAAATAAAGTTCCTCAAATTTATAGTAGTTTTTACTAAATTAGAAATATAAATTCTCTTGTGTTCTAAGAACGACTAATTATAATTAAGAACCATATTTTTACACGAAGCGTGGAATTGTGCTAATGAGAAAAAGGTGACGTCACAGAATTGGCCCAATATAATCCCACACTGCGTGGAACCCAATCTCGGTTCTCGTGTCTTTATGCAAATGTAAGAAGTTGATACATAAATGAGTCGGCTGTACAACAAGCAAGAGCGCTTTTCCCTCCCTCTCTTCCTAGTGAAGTTTAACCCATGTCTACATGCCTTCATTTGTATATCACTTTATTCTCCTAGTCAAAGGCCAGCTAAAAAAATCAAGGGTTTGGCAAAATTCTCAAAACTAGAATGTAACATCTTCTTGGGACAAATTGGTTTTGTTCTGTCCCTGCGAACGGCCTCGCTAAACCAAGAATGACCAAAGTAGGTTTGTCTGGTAGCTCCTCGGGTAGCTTTCTAGCATCGATAGCAGTGATTCGGGGCTCATATCCCCCCTCGATCTTTACACGTCTTTTGCTAGAATCAAAAGGATCTCTGATCAACTCGAGATCTCGTCCCATGCAGCTTAGGACTCCGACTGAAGGGCAGGTAGTACCCTCATTAACATACTTATTCTCCTTTATTTCAGGTCCAAAAAGTTCTTCAACTGACGATCTTGAGAGCTTTTCCAGTTTATGGAAGATGTGTGGGTTTGGTTCGTTTGATGCTATTATTATTGCTTGATTCTCTACAAGCAAATCTTCATTGCTGTGCGGAAGGGGTGTAAACCTTTCTGAGCCATCATTGGGGGAATTGAGTACCCTAAAGGCATATGTTTGGTCAATCTTTAAAGGTGTGTCCCAACAGCAACAGCCATCTTTTGGCCGGTACAAAGGACGGAGAATTCGTCCACTTTGAGAATCCAAACCCAAATGACAATAACCTTTTTTCATTCTTGTTTGGACGATAATATTTAAATTTACGAATTCCTTTTCTTCCTGTGAGTTTACCACATCCTCGATATCAGGAAAATAATCGAATTCAGGCTCTAAAAAAGGTTCTTCTCTAAATTCGTCTAAATGATAACCAACGACGTCTAAACTGGAAGGCAAAACTTGGAGGATGCGAATATCCGAGAAGTTTTCAATCCACGGTTCGAAATCTTCCTGTGAATCATAATTCCACAATGGAGCTCCATTCACTTCGATGGTGACATCTATCAACGCTAGACATGTTTCGCATTTACTTTCGACTTTCACGAATGCAGAATACTGTCCAACAGGCATAAATCCCATCGGTCCATATATTTCTCTTAACCTCTTACTTAGCTCTTCCGTTTCTTTATACTCCTCTTCAATGTCCTGAGTAGACACGTATTGAGTATGCCCATTTTTGCATCGGTACTGCTGCTTTGGACTTTGTTCCATTTTACTGAATCATCTCGTCTAAAAAGAAGCCAAGATAAAAACAATAGATAAACTGATTTTTCTTAATGGGAAGTTCTTATATAGCGCATTATATAGCGCATTATACATTGTCTCAATGCGCTTTACAATCGTGACCAGTGGAGGACTTTACGGGCTGCATATTAAGGCGCTATTAGCAGCAATCTTACAATCTTACACCCTATTTAGTATCTGTAACCTCATGTTCAGTCGCAAACGCGTTACATTGGAAATTTATTGACTCTTTATACTAATAACGGTTTCTACAAAACAAATATATATGACAAAATACTAAGTAAGTGAGATGCTAAATACAACATTGCAAAGTAGCGAGAAATACGAAAAATATCAAGAAATGTACTTACGGAACGAATGAGGTACAAGAAAAACCAAAGATCTTGTCTGCTTCGTATAAAACTGAGAACTGACTACTTTGAGAACGGGCTAAACTAAAAGTACTAGGAATTTGCATATGAGACAAAGAAACTAAGAAACTGAAGTGACAAAACTAGAAGCGTGACCGGAACGAAAAATAAAACAAAGACTAAGAACCTGCTAAGAACGTTTAACTCTGAACCTAACCTAAATTCCGGCATGCGGCACTTACAATATCACACTCATCAAGCAACAATTGTAAGATACCCGAAAACAAGGTTTCTATTTTATGCCTTATTGTAGTGAAACACTCATGTTGTCTTGACATAACTGCAATAGGCTTCCCATGAAGAAACAAGCTATTATTATTAGTTATCATTATTACTAAATCCTGTGGAATGGAATTGGCGGGAAATATATGATTTACGCTGAGTGAAATAATGATATGAAATAATGCAATTAACTTTTACGATACTTCTTTATTTTCGCGCTCTTTTTGGAAAAGACGTTCTGCTTAGATCTTCTGGCGCATTTTCGATTTTAAGACATTTCATGACATTTCATGACCTTTCCAGTCAGTATAAATTACCCCACATAGAGCACCGAAAGGTTAGCAAGCGATAGCTGTCAATGACCGTCTTGTTTATTTGCTGCAATATGACCAAGTGTGCAGATAGTTTTGGTTTTTCAAACTACAGTTTCAGTATAATGAATCTATTTAGAATTGTCTAGGCCTCCAGAGAGTGTGTATTATTATAATCAGTTACAAAACAATAATAACAATTACATGTCTATTAATTTATGTATATGGACTCAGTCTAAGCGCCTCGAAGCGCAGATCGATCTCGCCAAACTTCTGGAAATCATCCAATACAACAGCTGTGTAAATGTTGATCAGATGGGTTTCGAAAATTCATTGACTTGTATTGAGATTTTGCATTTAAATTTGAGCTTGATGATCAAATTGAGATAAAAAGATTAACGAAGTACCATAATATAACTTGCATCAAAGAATACACGCGATTGGTCTAGCAGCCCTAAGGCTAATGGCGCCATAAATAACCAAACGTTAGTCTAGAAACTTACAAACGTCTTATTGTAAATATTACGAGCTGAACTAGATTCGCTTTCGACTTACATTTCTAATATTCCTGTAGGAATTACTTCATTTGATCTGCGTCGGGTCTTTTTGTACGTTTCAGTTCTTGCAGTAATATCAACACTATATTACTAGTTTTTACAGGGTCGGATGACTTTTTAGTTGCCAAGCAACCGGCGGTTTATTCAGTTTGCTATCTGTCCCCCTAACTTACGTGTTTATTTCCCTTTGCAGAAGCAAATTTGAGCCTAGGTGTTCGTGTACCGCTCGGAAACTGGGCAAAGTATTTAAATGGAGAGCTTGTGTTTTCACTTGCGACGCAAGCAAAGACGCAAACACAAGAGTTCTTATTTCATTGTGAAAACCGGCTCAATGCAAGCACTAGTACAAGGATCAAAATCAGGTCTTTCCTTTTCCATTAAATCCAAGTTTTAAACGGCGGATGTCAAATTTAGAAAGAAAAAAAAGGGGGGCGTCCGGAAGTGGTTTCGAGATATTCACGATCATTAAAAAACACGCGTATCAACATTTCGACAAGTTGTGCGACTGAACCAAGCTTATATGAAAAAGAACATAACGTCAACAGGTCATCAAGATGTCGCAATAATTGTTTTTCAGAAAACTTAATATCATACATCGCTTTACTAATATAATCCATCCATCCATTCACCCACCCATTCAGCTATCCATTCATTTATCCATTAACCCATCCATTCATTTATCCATCCATTCATTCATCTATCCATTAATTTATCCATTAACCCACCCACCCATTCATTCATCTATCCATTCATTTATCCATTAACCCATCCATCTATCCACCCATTAACCCACCCATTCATTCATCCATTCACTTTTTATCTAAGTATAAAAGGAAAGTTCACCAGAACAGACGAATCTCCATATTTTCTTAATTGGGCTCCCTGTGTCTAAATCTTGACAACTGGCCATGAGCCATGATCATCCCCCTTCCAAGGAATCCCTTCCAGGTCAGAGACGAGCCTGCTCTTATCTTAGAACTTATAAAGGATTTCCAAAACTTCTCCAGCAATTAGGTAAATATTTTTGAGATAAATTAAAATCTTTATACAATAAGTATTATTCCTTCCTAGGTATTTGTGTATATTTGTGCATCGATAATATTGAAAATATCATTTCCGGTTTGTATGGGTATGCTGGTTTGTTTTAACCGATAAAAAAGATATTTATCAAATAGATATTAGTGAATGCTTATCCTAATATTACCAGCTTTGTGAATTACCTAAAAATACGGGACCGATATTTTTACGTGGTCGGCTCGGCATTTGAAATACCCGGCGATGTTTTGAGTCGTTTTGGATGGTTTTGTGTCTTTCCACTGCAAATTTTAGCAATAAAGTCCTAAATAAATGCCTATGGCCAGAAACATTTTCAACATTTCAAATATACATATATAAATAAAACCGCTGAAATGCAGAATTACTTTTTGAATTTCACTGAACAGGGCAAAAAAACCCTAAAATTTTGCACGGTACTCTATATTTTCACGACGTTTTGAATTTCCTAAGACATGAGGTAAAAAGCAACCAAAGTTTGAAAAATAAAAACTTAATGACTTTTACTTCGTAGAAAAAGCGTTGTATGACCTTTTCGTATGTGTATTTTTTGTTGAGTTAAATGTCGCTTGAGAAAGATTTTCGGTTCATTAAGCGAACAAAAAGCTAAATTTTGTTTTAGTTCAAATATGTTTACTTATACCTTGCACATATACGAAGCTTGGTTTCCGCCATTTCGCTTTCGAAAAGTTGTCAGTTATATAATTATAAAATGGCAATATTCGAATCTCGAAAACGAGCTCAGGACACACAATTTTCTTTATTTATTTTGAATGAGCTTTAAACTTATATTTCATGTATATTCACTATATCAAATATAAAATAACTTACTTAGAGAGTTGTCTAACCACTTTTTGCTAAAGTAGTCAGCCATGTGCGTTCGACAACACTAACCATTCTCTTCAACGGTATCTTAAATATATCTTTTAAAACAAAATTAAAATTACTGAAACTCGCAAAGTCGACTGCTGACAGAACATTACATTGACTTACTTATTATCGACGGCCTCTTCTCGATTCTCTTCTTCTAAGTTTCCTGAAATCTTCAAGGAAAATCCAAGAAGCTGGTCGGATGTCTAAAGCGCGAAAAATCGATTCGTTTGATTTCTCGGAAAATTGCCAAACCCGTATCAAGGTTGGGGTAACAAAAGGGTTGGCGAGCATGACCTTATATGGCTATGAAAACAATACACACAAGTTGTACTTATTTATCTGGCCACAACATATATTATAAATTAGAGTCTAGGGTCATACCCACATATTGTAAATTGTTATTCAGCTAGTTAGTTATACTATTTTAGAAACGTTTTTGTAATTATTTCCCATTTGTGATGCGCGTGTGAGCATCTTCCTATGTAACACGCGCAATATAAGTTAATAAATTATTATTGTAAGTTAATAAATTATTATTGTAAGTTGATAAATTATAAATCGCGATAGCTGAACACCACCTGTATGACTGGTTCATGTATGATAATAGTTACATCGAAAGCAATCGAGGTCAGTTAGATTCCTATCCCAATCTCTACTAATATATTTCTTAGATTTGGTCAAAAGTTTTGCTCTGCGTTTTTTATGGCATATAAGTCTTAGAATAACTTGACATAAACGATGACTTCAGGGTATATTCATTCAAGGCACTTTTTAAGTGATATAACACGTATATTTAATCTATTATTATTCATAGAGGGTTCGGGAAACTGTCAAAAACACGCTATTAAGTGTGACAATCGTATGGAAAAACGACTTCCGGGTCCAAACGAATCGACTAAGTACTGAATTCTTTATAACGTGAAGGTTAAATTACGGAGAAAAAAAATTCATTTTATTTCAGCGGTTTTTGTGAGCAGACGGACCCGGAAATACTTCACAAACTAAAACTCCAGTCAGTCACGTTGTAAACACACACGAGTCACGCAACATACAAGTAAAGGTTGCTTTGTGTCAATATATATCATAACAATTGTATACCAGTTGGCGTCCATTGATGTCAACTCCACAAACTACACATTGAAAACATCCACCAGCTTCTGTGATATAATCGAAACTTTATTCTTATTTTAGTTTGTGGGTTTCCTGTGTTGTGGCAGCTGTTATTTAAGCTTACTGCGTGAGACAACAAGATACAAAATGATGCCTATAGTGATCATCCTCGTATGTGCTATTCTCCCAACCACCAGCGCTTCACAGCCGATCAGTACATCACATTACCAAGATCTCGTTGGACAGGGATTTTCGACTAACTGGTTCAAATCTTATCCACCGTTGGCCATGTACAACGACCAGAACATCCAAGACGTCTATGATAAAGGATTCCGAAACCTCAGGCTTCGTTCCCGGGCAGACTTGTACAAAGCCCCATACGATACTGCCAATTTCACTTCGTTTCTGAACGATTTGGCCACAGTAGTGGATAAATGTCTCGAGGTTGGCGTAGCACCGATCATCTCCTGGATCCACCACCACGCTGAGGGGTATGCAAGTGAAGAAGATCGACAGAATTACGTAACATGGTGGACGAAGGTGGCCAACAAGCTGAAAGACAGGAACCACAGACTCAGCTTCAACCTGTTTACTGAGCTGGGAATAGATACTTGTGGATCAAAGGAAAATTGTAGTGAAAGTCTTCGCATGAGGACTGACAAATACAACCAATGGACATCCGATGTTGTTGCAGCTATTCGTGCAACGCGTGGGAACAACGCAAACCGTATCTTGATTCTTGGATCACCAGGGAAGACCGCCAGAGATCTTGACAAGATTGATCAAACTATTTATGAGAATGATCAATTCATTATGGCCGAGTGGCATTTATACGCATCAGGACCAAACAAGAGAGTTGGCAGTCCAAAATACTGGAGTGGAGATGGTGAACCAGTTGGTAAAGAAAATGTCGCCAAAGCCATCGCACCTGCAACAGACTTTACCACCAACACCGGTGTCCTGACTTACCTCGGTGCATGGATGCCACAAGACAACAAGGAAGGAAGTTTGACCGAAGATGAAGTGATCAAGTTTGGTCGGTATTTTGTCAGTGAGCTGAAGAAGAAAAACATTCCTTGGTCTATGAATGTCCTCGACCGGTATTACGATACGAAGAAGAGTCAATGGTTGACAGGTATACAAGATATCAAAGGACAGACATTGAACATGTCAAAGGTGTTGGAAAACATTAGGTCAACGGTTAACACCAATAACAGTAGCTGTCATTTTCTAAATTTCTTACTCCTGGAGTCTTTATTCGTTTTTTACGTGTTTCTTCTAAGTTAATCTCTACCATCTGATTCAGTTTTTTGGATATAATGAACCTAAACCCAAACAGCTGCTAAACAGTCATGCATAATTTGTGAAATTTTCCGTATTAAAATAAAGTTCCTCAAATTTATAGTAGTTTTTACTAAATTAGAAATATAAATTCTCTTGTGTTCTAAGAACGACTAATTATAATTAAGAACCATATTTTTACACGAAGCGTGGAATTGTGCTAATGAGAAAAAGGTGACGTCACAGAATTGGCCCAATATAATCCCACACTGCGTGGAACCCAATCTCGGTTCTCGTGTCTTTATGCAAATGTAAGAAGTTGATACATAAATGAGTCGGCTGTACAACAAGCAAGAGCGCTTTTCCCTCCCTCTCTTCCTAGTGAAGTTTAACCCATGTCTACATGCCTTCATTTGTATATCACTTTATTCTCCTAGTCAAAGGCCAGCTAAAAAAATCAAGGGTTTGGCAAAATTCTCAAAACTAGAATGTAACATCTTCTTGGGACAAATTGGTTTTGTTCTGTCCCTGCGAACGGCCTCGCTAAACCAAGAATGACCAAAGTAGGTTTGTCTGGTAGCTCCTCGGGTAGCTTTCTAGCATCGATAGCAGTGATTCGGGGCTCATATCCCCCCTCGATCTTTACACGTCTTTTGCTAGAATCAAAAGGATCTCTGATCAACTCGAGATCTCGTCCCATGCAGCTTAGGACTCCGACTGAAGGGCAGGTAGTACCCTCATTAACATACTTATTCTCCTTTATTTCAGGTCCAAAAAGTTCTTCAACTGACGATCTTGAGAGCTTTTCCAGTTTATGGAAGATGTGTGGGTTTGGTTCGTTTGATGCTATTATTATTGCTTGATTCTCTACAAGCAAATCTTCATTGCTGTGCGGAAGGGGTGTAAACCTTTCTGAGCCATCATTGGGGGAATTGAGTACCCTAAAGGCATATGTTTGGTCAATCTTTAAAGGTGTGTCCCAACAGCAACAGCCATCTTTTGGCCGGTACAAAGGACGGAGAATTCGTCCACTTTGAGAATCCAAACCCAAATGACAATAACCTTTTTTCATTCTTGTTTGGACGATAATATTTAAATTTGCGAATTCCTTTTCTTCCTGTGAGTTTACCACATCCTCGATATCAGGAAAATAATCGAATTCAGGCTCTAAAAAAGGTTCTTCTCTAAATTCGTCTAAATGATAACCAACGACGTCTAAACTGGAAGGCAAAACTTGGAGGATGCGAATATCCGAGAAGTTTTCAATCCACGGTTCGAAATCTTCCTGTGAATCATAATTCCACAATGGAGCTCCATTCACTTCGATGGTGACATCTATCAACGCTAGACATGTTTCGCATTTACTTTCGACTTTCACGAATGCAGAATACTGTCCAACAGGCATAAATCCCATCGGTCCATATATTTCTCTTAACCTCTTACTTAGCTCTTCCGTTTCTTTATACTCCTCTTCAATGTCCTGAGTAGACACGTATTGAGTATGCCCATTTTTGCATCGGTACTGCTGCTTTGGACTTTGTTCCATTTTACTGAATCATCTCGTCTAAAAAGAAGCCAAGATAAAAACAATAGATAAACTGATTTTTCTTAATGGGAAGTTCTTATATAGCGCATTATATAGCGCATTATACATTGTCTCAATGCGCTTTACAATCGTGACCAGTGGAGGACTTTACGGGCTGCATATTAAGGCGCTATTAGCAGCCGTGCAGCTTACAATCTTACACCCTATTTAGTATCTGTAACCTCATGTTCAGTCGCAAACGCGTTACATTGGAAATTTATTGACTCTTTATACTAATAACGGTTTCTACAAAACAAATATATATGACAAAATACTAAGTAAGTGAGATGCTAAATACAACATTGCAAAGTAGCGAGAAATACGAAAAATATCAAGAAATGTACTTACGGAACGAATGAGGTACAAGAAAAACCAAAGATCTTGTCTGCTTCGTATAAAACTGAGAACTGACTACTTTGAGAACGGGCTAAACTAAAAGTACTAGGAATTTGCATATGAGACAAAGAAACTAAGAAACTGAAGTGACAAAACTAGAAGCGTGACCGGAACGAAAAATAAAACAAAGACTAAGAACCTGCTAAGAACGTTTAACTCTGAACCTAACCTAAATTCCGGCATGCGGCACTTACAATATCACACTCATCAAGCAACAATTGTAAGATACCCGAAAACAAGGTTTCTATTTTATGCCTTATTGTAGTGAAACACTCATGTTGTCTTGACATAACTGCAATAGGCTTCCCATGAAGAAACAAGCTATTATTATTAGTTATCATTATTACTAAATCCTGTGGAATGGAATTGGCGGGAAATATATGATTTACGCTGAGTGAAATAATGATATGAAATAATGCAATTAACTTTTACGATACTTCTTTATTTTCGCGCTCTTTTTGGAAAAGACGTTCTGCTTAGATCTTCTGGCGCATTTTCGATTTTAAGACATTTCATGACATTTCATGACCTTTCCAGTCAGTATAAATTACCCCACATAGAGCACCGAAAGGTTAGCAAGCGATAGCTGTCAATGACCGTCTTGTTTATTTGCTGCAATATGACCAAGTGTGCAGATAGTTTTGGTTTTTCAAACTACAGTTTCAGTATAATGAATCTATTTAGAATTGTCTAGGCCTCCAGAGAGTGTGTATTATTATAATCAGTTACAAAACAATAATAACAATTACATGTCTATTAATTTATGTATATGGACTCAGTCTAAGCGCCTCGAAGCGCAGATCGATCTCGCCAAACTTCTGGAAATCATCCAATACAACAGCTGTGTAAATGTTGATCAGATGGGTTTCGAAAATTCATTGACTTGTATTGAGATTTTGCATTTAAATTTGAGCTTGATGATCAAATTGAGATAAAAAGATTAACGAAGTACCATAATATAACTTGCATCAAAGAATACACGCGATTGGTCTAGCAGCCCTAAGGCTAATGGCGCCATAAATAACCAAACGTTAGTCTAGAAACTTACAAACGTCTTATTGTAAATATTACGAGCTGAACTAGATTCGCTTTCGACTTACATTTCTAATATTCCTGTAGGAATTACTTCATTTGATCTGCGTCGGGTCTTTTTGTACGTTTCAGTTCTTGCAGTAATATCAACACTATATTACTAGTTTTTACAGGGTCGGATGACTTTTTAGTTGCCAAGCAACCGGCGGTTTATTCAGTTTGCTATCTGTCCCCCTAACTTACGTGTTTATTTCCCTTTGCAGAAGCAAATTTGAGCCTAGGTGTTCGTGTACCGCTCGGAAACTGGGCAAAGTATTTAAATGGAGAGCTTGTGTTTTCACTTGCGACGCAAGCAAAGACGCAAACACAAGAGTTCTTATTTCATTGTGAAAACCGGCTCAATGCAAGCACTAGTACAAGGATCAAAATCAGGTCTTTCCTTTTCCATTAAATCCAAGTTTTAAACGGCGGATGTCAAATTTAGAAAGAAAAAAAAGGGGGGCGTCCGGAAGTGGTTTCGAGATATTCACGATCATTAAAAAACACGCGTATCAACATTTCGACAAGTTGTGCGACTGAACCAAGCTTATATGAAAAAGAACATAACGTCAACAGGTCATCAAGATGTCGCAATAATTGTTTTTCAGAAAACTTAATATCATACATCGCTTTACTAATATAATCCATCCATCCATTCACCCACCCATTCAGCTATCCATTCATTTATCCATTAACCCATCCATTCATTTATCCATCCATTCATTCATCTATCCATTAATTTATCCATTAACCCACCCACCCATTCATTCATCTATCCATTCATTTATCCATTAACCCATCCATCTATCCACCCATTAACCCACCCATTCATTCATCCATTCACTTTTTATCTAAGTATAAAAGGAAAGTTCACCAGAACAGACGAATCTCCATATTTTCTTAATTGGGCTCCCTGTGTCTAAATCTTGACAACTGGCCATGAGCCATGATCATCCCCCTTCCAAGGAATCCCTTCCAGGTCAGAGACGAGCCTGCTCTTATCTTAGAACTTATAAAGGATTTCCAAAACTTCTCCAGCAATTAGGTAAATATTTTTGAGATAAATTAAAATCTTTATACAATAAGTATTATTCCTTCCTAGGTATTTGTGTATATTTGTGCATCGATAATATTGAAAATATCATTTCCGGTTTGTATGGGTATGCTGGTTTGTTTTAACCGATAAAAAAGATATTTATCAAATAGATATTAGTGAATGCTTATCCTAATATTACCAGCTTTGTGAATTACCTAAAAATACCGAAAATAGGTTTTAGGTTAGAGCTTACGTACAGGGAGCTACGTTTTTCATATTGATATTAAATGGAACAATACGTGCTGAAACAAAGCATATTGAATCCTTCAAAGCTTTAAGTTGGAACTCTTTATACAAACAAATCATCCACTTTTTTGCTGTCAATAGCAGAGTGGTCAAGTTTTTTATCTTAATTATAATCAATAAATAATAATAATAATAATAATAATAATAATAATACTTACAGAAACACATTTCCAATTTTTATCACCTTTAAGCTTGAATCATGACAACAGCAGCAGCAGCAGCAGCAGGAATTGTTGTACTGGGATGTCGTATCAATCCAGATGGCACGGCATCAATAATGATGAAACACCGGACACAGGAAGCAGCCAAAGTGTACCAATCGCTCTTGAATGATGACAAACCACATCCATGGGTTATATTCACTGGGTACCAACCTCGTGGTGATGATAATAAGGTAACAAAGTTGCCATTAAGAGCAATTAATGTTTATCCTAACCACATTAATATTGTTTATATGGTTCCTGTGAAGACAATGTCTATAAAGTTCAGGGGTAGATCAAGGAGAATTTGGTTTATTGAATCTCCCAAAATTTAGATATGAAGTGCCAAACTCACCGAATATACCTTATTCATTTCAGTGCATTGTTTTCATTTTAGACCATGTGTCATTCTCCTGAGAACAAGATTCTTGGTTTGAGTGTTATATGTAGACCCCTTGCAGCAGGTCAGAATGCAGCTCATATTTGGAGGACAAGGCAATAGATTTCATTTCTCAGGAGATTGAAATTTTTTTATTTTGTCCTTCAAATTGAGCTGCTTTGACATCATGTGAAAGGGGTGTATATCCATATTCTCATGTACATAAATACTCTAGGGAATGAATCATGGTATATTTGCTTAGCTACACTAATTCCAGGCTAATAACTATAAAATAATATTTTAACTGTAGGAAACAACCGAGGCTAAAGCAATGTCTATCTACAATGAGGAGGAAGGCTTGATTCCTACTGAACATACTGTCCTGGAAGAGAAGGCTGAAACTACTGCTGGAAATGCCTACTGGTCTCGTGTCATCGTTGATCATTTAGGAATTGAGGAAGTTCATGTGGTTACAAATGAATTTCATGTTAATAGATCTAAAGTCATTTTTGAACAGGTGAATATTTATGTATGCAATGAAAAGGAACTAATTACCTCTATATTTATGTACCACTTTATATATATTAGACAATAAAGGACTTTGCACTTACTTTTTCATGGGTTATGTGTGCAATCTAGATACAGTTCTGGCCTTGAACGTGGTCAGGTCTGATCCCAAGGAGAGTGGGGTGGGATCAATCCTTAACCCCATCATGGATCACCTGTGCTCACTCAGTAACCTCTAGATGTATCTAGCAGATATTTCTATTTTTTTAAATTTATTGAATATATCATTAATTTGATGCTGACTTGTTAGCTTAATTTATAATAATTGATATTTTTCAGCTGTATCCTTCAGAAACCTACAAGCTGCATTATCACGCTGTCGAGCAAGAGTTAGATGATGAAACCCAAAAACGGATGAGTGAGAGAGAAGTCAAACTTATGCATCAGATAGATTTTGACATTTCTGAGGTTGTCAGGAAGATCAAAGGATCAGCAGATGGAAAACCAATCACAACTTTAAAATCTCCAATTATCAGCAACGAGGCCTTCAATCATGGTTTTACTACAAGGTTTGGAGGAGTTTCAACCCATGAAACACTTTCTTCTTTAAATCTTATGTTTAACCCAAAACGACGAGACCCACTAAATAATGTACTGGAAAATAGACAACGCTTAGCGCTTGCATGCAGGTTCATGGTACATCCATTCAACATGGCTAAATGTGTACATGGTGCACGAGTTTGGGTGATTGGTGATGAAGAACCTGATAGCTATGATGCCTTGGTCAGTAACCAACCATTTGTCAATATCGCTGCTCCTGGTGCCGACTGCACTATTTTGCTGTTCTCTGATCCCATCAATAAGGTATATACTAATTTACATATATACCACACGTGCCTCACATCAGGGTTAGATATCCAATCAGAGTCCTTGACAAGCTAAAATATGCCCCTCCAAAAATCCACAAATTCAGAAAATTTCAAGGGCTCTTCAGTGAATTTCTCTGCCCTTTTGAAACAATATTTTGGTGATTAATATTAATGATAATTATTAATATATTTTTAAAGGTTTGTGGTGCTGCACATTCAGGCTGGAGGGGCACACTTGCCAAAATAAGCCATGCTGTCCTCGACATCATGACCAAAAGGTTTTCATGTGAAATAAAGAATATTTGTGTGGCTGTAGGACCAAGTATAGGACCATGCTGTTTTGAGGTTGGTGAAGATGTTGCAGAACAGTTTGCAGCCATCAGTAAGGATGTAGTTGTAAGAAAGAACAATGCACCAAAACCATTTGTTGATCTGCGCAAGACAACAAGGATTCTTCTTGAAGAGTATGGGGTTAAACCAGAAAATATTGATGATAACACAAGGTAATCATTAGTAAATCGTTCAGTTGTGACAGACCTCTTTGCCTTGGGCATGTTGTCCCATTTCAGACCTAAAACGTGTCATTCCCTAGAATACCATCACTTTTGTTTAACACATACTGTTGTGCATGAGAAGACACATGGATGCAACTCAAATAAATTCTATCTTTGAGAATAACACATGGTCTGAAATGAGAAAAAAAAATACTCAAGTTAAAGAAGTTTATAAGTCAATGAAAAGGAGAAAGAACCACTTTATATTTTAGAGCATAAAGTATTTGGCACTTACTTTAATAGACCTCTTTACCTTCATTGTTTGTTGTGCCCATTTCAGACCATGTGATGCCACTCTTGGGAGTTGATTCTTTCATGTGTAAATATTTTAACAAAAGAACATTTCTCAAGGGAATGTCATGTGGTCTGAAATGGGCAATTTGCATACGAAGGTAAAGAGGTCTGTTGTCATGCATTGTATGCAATCTAGATAGCAGAGGTCCAGTCTATAGTTCTGGCCTTGAATGGTCAGGTGTGATCCTGAGGGGGGTGGGGTTAACTTCTTATCCCTATCTGGATCCTGTGCTCACTCAGCAACATCTAAGAATTTTATTCTCAAGAGAATAATTTAACAAATGATATGAAATGTGAAAACATTACATTCAAATGTGTTCAAATCTGTTACAGTATATGCTTTCTGTCATGTACCAAACAGAATAATCTTATTATAGAGAATTATTACTGCTATTTACATCAACATGCAAACTCTGTAGTTGCGAGTTGCCCGTTGGGATTTGGTTTTTCGCTGATGTCAGTCAAAAATATAATGGTAGCAACAACAACAACAACAAAAAAAACACATTTCAGCGTGCAGCTCACAACTACAGAATTTGCATGTCCATGAAAATAGTAGCAAACAGAATTATCAAATTACTCTTCTTTTTGAATTTTTTTTAGCAAAATCAATGGTGTCGAGGAAAGTCAACGTGTTACCCAATGCACATATTGTGATCCAGAGAAAAGGTTCTTCTCCTACAGACGAGATGGTGCACAATATGGCACTCAGATTGGTTTTATATCTGTGGTGGTATCCTCAGAAAAAAAAGAATCTAAAGGAATGTGCCAAGTAGCATGATAAGACAAATACAGCACATCTAATCTGGGGAATATGTTAAAAAAATTATACTAGACACAATACACAAATATCCTAAAAAACAATATAAATTTAGTAAACTTTTTCAAACAAGAAACATGACAATTAAAATAACAATACTTCATGCATACTAGTTAGCAAAACTATTATGTTAATATGCCAACCTTTTCCACAAAAGCTCTCATGGCACATGAATAACAAACGCTTATGTCACATGATTATACTATAATTATACTGTAAATTGGGTATGTCTTTATATTTTTAAGTTTATAATACCCAACAGGATGGGAAAGACATCATTTCTCTGTAAAACATTGGTAACATTTAACCTGTCAATATAAGCCAGTTCAAAAGAAGGTTAGAAATTCGGGATAAAATTGCATGCACACTGAAAGCGATTCTTAAACTTTGAACTGGCTTATACCAATTGCTGGAAAAATTGGATTATAGAATAAAATTCATAGATAAACTGAATATGAAAATAAATTTTAATAACAGTAACATTGTTATAATAACCTCTGGATAATTATTAATAACATTTATATAATAATCTCTTAATAATATCTATCAATATTAATTTTATACTATAATGCTGCAAAATCCCAATACTAGGAATGAGTTATTCTCTTAACATTATGTAGTTTCATAAAAATATCCATTTCTCTCCTAGAATATCAGGTCTTTTGCAGTTTTAAAGACACTTGTTTATAGATCACCATAAGAAAAGCTTTGCTAGACAGCACATAAACCTCAAAATGCTTAGGATATCTATATGAAACTACATAAAAAAATTTTTTTTCATGATATTAGCAATGAAATAAAGGTTAATTGAAATTATACCTGTCTTCTTTTGCCATCCAGTTATAATCAAGTCGCTAGGGACTTTAAAATTTGCAACATCTATGACGGCGATTTCAACTGAAAGTGTAAATAATTTCTCATTGTGGTTCTGTTCATTGGGGATTTCATTCAAAACATTGTCAGTACAGTCAACTCATCGACAGGGAAGACAGACTTTGAAGGCGCAAAACTCAAAAGTCAAGTTATTTACACTTCCGGTTGATTTCTTAGATTTTGCAAATCTTAAAGTCCCTACTCCTTACTGTGAAAAGTACTACCAGTATTGCAAATTCTTAGCAGTGGGAAGGGTTGGAAAAACTCAAATTGGAGCCTAAGACAGCTTAATATTCTGGTACTTTCTTTTTAGAAATTTCTTGGGAGAGGATAGCATTTAATATCCATCCTCTGTGGGGGTAGATTTAGAAACGAATTCTGGAACTACATAATTTACCAAGGCACACTTGCATTTTTTAAATAGGTAACAATTAAAAAATAATATAGCAAGGTAAATTTTTGTCTATTGTCTGGTTTAGTTAGGAAAACCAGTATATGTCTGGCCTTAAAGAATCTTGTTCAAGATTTGCAATGCAAAAAACAATATTCCTCAAGGGGATAGGTATTTTCTTAGTCTAAATGCATTTTGTCAACGGTTTATAAAAAGTTGCTCAATATTTTCTTACACACAAAAAACTAATTTTAACCTTGGAAAAATTCTAAACTTTCTTCTCCAGGGAAAGCTATGATTCTTGAATTATGGGAAGTTGCTTTGCCATGTTATCATCCAAGAAGAAAACTATACATTGAACAAGAGCTGCAACTTTATATGGCAGACAAATATTCAATTATGAACTCACAAAAAATGACAAAAGTCACGTTTCCTCTTGTACCTGGCCATTGATCAAAGGTTGTACTCCTCCATTGACTTGATTCACAGCACTTGGTTTCTGTTCCAACACAGTATCAAGCTTTTCCAGTGCTTCATCTGATAAGCATTCCTCATCCTTATCAAATCTGAGATCCAAAGATTTGTCGATTCTTGGTCCTCCATCTTTGGGTGTCTCAGAAGGCAAATTCTCCTGGAATTCTGGTGCTACATCTTTGGGTGTCTCAGATGGCAGATCTACTTGGTATTCTGGTGCTACATCTTTGGGTGTTTCAGATGGTAAATCCTCCTGGAATTCTGGTGCTACATCTTTGGGTGTCTCAGATGGCAAATCATCTTGGCATTCTGGTGTTCCATCTTTGGGTGTCTCAGATGGCAAATCATCTTGGCATTTTGGTGTTCCATCTTTGGGTGTCTCAGATGGCAAATCATCTTGGCATTCTGGTGTTCCATCTTTGTGTGTCTCAGATGGCAGATCTACTTGGTATTCTGGTGCTACATCTTTGGGTGTCTCAGATGGTAAATCCTCCTGAAATTTTGGTGCTACATCTTTGGGTGTCTCAGATGGCAAATCATCTTGGCATTCTGGTGTTCCATCTTTGGGTGTCTCAGATGGCAAATCATCTTGGCATTTTGGTGTTCCATCTTTGGGTGTCTCAGATGGCAAATCATCTTGGCATTCTGGTGTTCCATCTTTGTGTGTCTCAGATGGCAAATCATCTTGGCATTCCGGTGCTGCATCTTTAGGTGTCTCGGAAGGCAAATCATCTTGGCATTCTGTTGCTGCATCTTTGGGTGTCTCAGATGGCAAATCATCTTGGCATTCTGGTGTTCCATCTTTGTGTGTCTCAGATGGCAAATCATCTTGACATTCTGGTGTTCCATCTTTGTGTGTCTCAGATGGCAAATCATCTTGACATTCTGGTGTTCCATCTTTGCGTGTCTCACATGGCAAATCATCATGGCCTTCTGGTGTCCCATCTTTGTGTGTCTCAGATGGCAAATCATCTTGGCATTCTGTTGCTGCATCTTTGGGTGTCTCAGATGGCAAATCATCTTGATATTCTGTTGCTGCATCTTTGGGTGTCTCAGATGGCAAATCATCTTGACATTCTGTTGCTGCATCTTTGTGTGTCTCAGATGGCAAATCATCTTGGCATTCTGGTGTTCCATCTTTGTGTGTCTCAGATGGCAAATCATCTTGGCATTCCGGTGCTGCATCTTTAGGTGTCTCGGAAGGCAAATCATCTTGGCATTCTGGTGTTCCATCTTTGTGTGTCTCAGATGGCAAATCATCTTGACATTCTGGTGTTCCATCTTTGTGTGTCTCAGATGGCAAATCATTTTGACATTCTGGTGTTCCATCTTTGTGTGTCTCACATGGCAAATCATCATGGCCTTCTGGTGTCCCATCTTTGTGCGTCTCAGATGGCAAATCATCTTGGCATTCTGTTGCTGCATCTTTGGGTGTCTCAGATGGCAAATCATCTTGATATTCTGTTGCTGCATCTTTGGGTGTCTCAGATGGCAAATCATCTTGACATTCTGTTGCTGCATCTTTGTGTGTCTCAGATGGCAAATCATCTTGGCATTCCAGTGCTGCATCTTTAGGTGTCTCGGAAGGCAAATCATCTTGGCATTCTGTTGCTGCATCTTTGGGTGTCTCAGAAGGCAAATCCTCTTGACATTCTGGTGTTCCATCTTTGGGTGTCTCAGATGGCATATTGCCTTCTGATTGTGTATAATTTGGAGATTTAGATTGGGAATCTCCAAATGGCTCAGACAATGCTTTTGGTTTAAATTCTTGCATAATATCAGATGTCCTATCTATTTCAGGGTCCGAACATGAGAGTTGATTACAAGATGGTATAACAAAATCAGAAGCAACAGGTGTTTCATCTTCACAGACTTTTGTTACTTCATCCCTGCTGTTTTCTTGCATTCCTGACAATACACTGTCATTAGTTTCAGCAACGGCAGACTTTGAATCATCTAAGCCTTGCTAAATAACATAAAAGAAAATGGCATTATTATGTTTGGCAATGATTGAGCAATGTAACTACATATAATCACCAGGAAAACTTATATATATCTTATATTTTACAACCATAACTCCCTGTCGGGGCTTTTCCATGAGGTTTGCTCCACAAGTTTGCTCCACAAACGCTACCACCACATTCTATATTTACGATATGCAGTACGACACTCAACTCATATGTCGATTTTTTTACAATGCTTTCTTCTTAATGGTTGAATATGGTTTTCATAGAAACTTGCATGTGGTTGTCAGTGAACTTCACGAATTTTCTTTCTCATGCAAATTTCTATTTCTAATGCAAATAATATTTAGAAACCAATGAAATAGTTAAAGGGATTCTGGTTATCATTATGTTAAATGCTATCCTAAAAATCATGCAAATGTCTTAATAGGCATGCCTTTTTGAAAAACTGTTGAATTAAGGTTAATTATTGTCTCCTTTAGCCTAAAGCAATGATTAAATGAAAAAAATATTTTATGCTCAAACTGGTCAACAAGGGAAAGTAGAGGCGTAACTAGTACGAGGATTGACTTTTAAGATTAGTATATTAATTTTATTAGCCTGAAAAGCAACCAACACATCAATTATATTAAAAATGTTAATCCATCTTGAAAGTTAAAACAGAACAACAATTGTTTTAATATTTTTGTTTTTTATTAATCACACTCCAAAATTAGAGAATTTAATTACAAACTAATGAACTACTTTCACTCAAAAATTTAGAGTTTTAGAATTTGGAAAAACTTCTAAATGAAAGAACTGTTACCACTAATGTTACAATGTTACAGTGAAACTACGAAAACTGTGAACACCTAAAAATGTTTGGAATGTTTATTGTTTTCTAACCAATCACATGCAAGTTACGAATGGCTTAAGGAGGCTCCCTAGAGTTTACAGGTATTTGGAGCTATAAGAGAAATCCTTTTATAGCAAAAGCATATCTACATATCGATGCCTGATAGACCAACCGTATTAAAGATTATGAGTTTAGGATTTGTTTGTGGTAGTAATGATCACGTACAATGTTACCATAGCAACGTTGCATCTGTCATAAAAAGGCCTATTTTTAACATTAAAAAAATAATAACTCGAATTCTCCATGGTCAATATTCTTCTAATTACATAATATAAAACCCCGTTGGGTTTTTTATAATATAACTGCGGCTTAAAAAAATCTTGACATCAGAACGTGAGATATTGAGAAATTTCGATTTTCCTGGATTAAAAAAAAATCTGATGTCAGGATTTCAGTAGCATTTTGTCAGTTGCCTTTTTACAACATTGTGAAAAAACTGTATACGTTTGGGAACATTTCACCATGTAATTTTGAGTTAATTTCATTTTGAAAATTAACGTACGCAAAATAAAAATTCTTCAAGTTTAGTAGTTGCGCATGCGCAAGCATGCTCATTGCATTCTGAATAAATGAACTGTTTTGAACGTGCAAGTTTGTCAAAGTCGTATAAAAATCACTAAACACAAGGGTAGATTTCACGGAGCTTTATTTGCTGCTACTTCTGTTGCTACTGGTTTGAAATGATTGATAATTCTGGACAAAATGCGAGTAGTTTTTGTGACTCTTGGTGCTTTGCTTCTGGACGTCGATGGAGGAAGAGTAAACTCTAGGGAGCCTCCTTAAGATCACTATCACCGAACTAGGATCATTTTCAATGTTACAGAAAAATATTTGCTTTTATGCACGTATATTCTAAACAAACCAGGAATAGCTTTGAGATTCAAATATTTTTCCTTATGAACAAATTCAATAAAAGCTAATTTGGTGATAACAACCTCAAAAGGGTCAGTGGACATTAGGTTTAATCATTCTGAATATTGTTACTCCACCAGATTAGCTTTTAAGTTATTTTGAGTAACATTTACTTTCTTTTTTGTATAATAAAACTGAATTGCTTTGTAAATATTTATAACACCTAAGTAATAAAATAATTGTTGTTGTTGTTATCTTTGGCAGCTAGTAGTTCTCGCATGTGATTGGTTAGAAAAAAATACTAATAAACATTGAAGACATATTTTAGGAGTTTATGGTTTTTTTAGTTTGACTGTAATGACATGCTGGGCTAACTTTTAATCTATACAAAGTTGTTACTATATCAAGATAAAATTTAAATTTAACACTTTAGTTGTTTTGGAATTTACAGCAAAAATTCCTTTTAAAGATGCAGTGTTAATCTCTTCACTTCAAATCACAAATAGTCATGATTTAGAGTTTAGTTCTATAAAAATATAATCTGACTTATTGCACTCCAAGTTTACAACCTCATAACATCCACAAAATATAGTATGTTTACAAAGATTAGAAAAGTAGAAAGCCAAAAGCATGAACTGTGACCAGCACTGACTAAATACTTACTGATACACACGTAGTAGTATCTCGTTAATGAATCAATAATCTAATAATAACAGTTTTCAATATTGTGCAAACTTATAGCTGTGAGCTGCATGCTGAAATTTGGTTTTCTCTTCTGTTCATGAAAATTAATCAGTCAGTATCTTTTACATCTTTGAGCAGTGGCAGTGGAAAACCAAATTTCGCAGTCAACTCGCAACTATTGAGTTTGCTTTATATTGAAAACATTAATATAATAATATAATAATATACTAATATATAACTAGTAATATCTATATTATTTTTATTGTGTTGTATCCTCATTTTCTTTCTTTGGTGAATCTGGATTCCCTTTAAAAAATCTTACTTCAGCAGGGGTTTGTATCTGAACTTCTGGGCTGGGTGATGGAACATATCCTTGCTGGTTATTCCCACTTACCAAAGCTGTGTCATCAGTTGAGGATGCTTCAATGGCGATTGGAAGAGCTGTTTCTGTGGAAAGAAAGAAATAAAAAATTATGACACAATGAATATGTGACTGACTGATAGAACGGATGGTGTATGAATGGATGGATGGATGGAAAATTTGATGGATGGGTATGGGTAGGTGAATAAATGGATGGAAATATGGGTGGTTGGAAGGATGGGTTTGCAAATGAATGAACACCTGGATATGGTTTGATAAATGATGGATAGATGGGTGTGTGGATGAAAAAAACAATTTGTTAGGTTCTACAATTTGTGTGTGGCTAAGGGAAACCAGTATCAACTTATAATGACAAAAAAAAAATTATTGAAAACCAAGTACCTGATAAAGAGTCTGAGGAACTTCCAGAAACTACATTCCCATTTACATTTTCCTGTGCTTCAAAGAACTCCTCCTTATCAGGTTCCAGCTCTTGCTTATCTTCTTCTTCAGCTTTCATTCCACTGGCATCTGCAGTTTCAGTAAAAGATGCTGCAGTGAATGAGCAAGGTTCTTGTCCTTCTTGTCCTACCTCAGTAGTAAACTCAGGTAAAGTGTTCAGGAAGGCTCCATCTACATCAACTACAACATTCCACCCATGTTCAGCAACACTTACAAATTTGACTTTCAGTGTTTTTTCAAACATTTTTTCTTCCAGCATTAAAGTGTCAGCTTCAGACCAGTTATCTTTAGTGCTATCAAGCCTACATGGGATAGCAAGTTTGGGGATTTCACAGAACTCAGGTTGCAGACTCTTCATTGAAGAGATGGCTGTTACTTCTGAATTTCCAAAATCAATGAATGTTACTTTGGCTTCAGAATCTGATAGAATTTCATTCACAACAGCTCGGTACCATTGATCATCTTCTGAAAACTTGACACAGCAGAATACACCAACTTTACATTCCTTTAGGCATTCATCTGACGGACCAAGGGATGGATAGATTTTGCATATCATGTTAGTAACTTTGTCTAACAAGGGGTCAGCATTCATCTGTATGTAGAAGGATCCTGTTTCTTCTACGTGGCTCAAGCCACATTCAAACTCTTGGCCAGCTACGATTTCTTTATCTTGAATAGAAGTTGAACCATGAGGTACTGATATATCTTCCGGTGCTTTCTTTTGATTTTCTTGCAGTAGGTTGACTAGAGAATTGCCATCTTTATTTAGCTGTACTTGCCATTTATCTGCATTCTTGTGAAGAAACACTCCATCTAGTTTTTGATCATACACAAGGGCTTCGAACCTTTCAATGTCCTTGTCAGTCCACTTTGCATTCTGGCTTACTTCAAGTGAGCACTTTATTGCCTGAACTGGAATATCCATAAACTCTTCTTTTAAAACCATTACATTGGATCTCTTAACCTTGTCAGAGTTACCATAGTCAATAAACTGAACTTCAACATGTTTGTCATCAGGTATGGCCGTTACAATGCTTCTATACCAGCTATTATCGTCTGAGAACTGTGCACAACATACAGACCCAAGTTCTAGCTTATCTAGAGGTTTTTGATCTGGTACTGGATACAAAGCATTTAGTCTTATACCCAAACTGACCAGAATCTCTGTTACTGAGCTCATATAAACGTAAAATTCATCTGGACTGACAATATGGCTGACACAAACTTGGGCGTTGCTATTTTCAGAAATTTTTTGCTCTGTGAATGTGGATATTTTTGATGCTGTAGGTTGTGGATCTCCAAGCAGGCTATCAGCTACATCCACGCCATCTATTTCTAATTCCACAAACCAGTATTCTCCTTCCTGCCTGAGAAACTTAGCTTTGAATTGTCTATCCATCACGGCATTCTCAACTGTCTCCTTGGAAACTGCAGATATTTTGGGGTTATTAAGAGTACAACAGACAGCCTGCTTCGGGAGTTCAAGGCATGATTCTGGCAATGCTCTCAAATCTGATAAACGTACAGTAGCTGAGTTACCATAATCTACGTAATGAACATCTACTTGTCCAGATGATGGTCTCGACATGATGACAGCTCTGTACCAACCATCTTCAAACAGTGCACAGCATGGCATTCCCACATCAAGAGTGGCCTCTTTCAAAGGTGTACTACTAGTTCCGCAAGAGTTATCAATTTTTGCCATTAATTCATCTAGTGCATCGCTATGTTTGGAGAGTTGAAGGTACAACTGTGTGGAGCTGGATAGATAAACTACATATACGTCTTCTACTTGGTTGGGCTGTAATACCTGGTCCGGTATTTCAGGTGCAGCTGAAGATAGATGAAGACATTTAAAGTTAATAAAATCCTATTAAAATGTTTGATTTGACAGCTACAACTGTAATACCATTTCTCTTTTGTCCAATGTTTTAACCTGAACTCATCTTCCCTCTAATATCTCATGGGTGCTCTTTTCGTTTTTGACACAAATACTTAATTTGGAGGGGGGGGGGGGGGGGAGGAGGATTAATTTGGAGGGGGGGGGGAGGATTAATTTGGAGGGGGGGGGAGGATTAATTTGGAGGGGGGGGGGAGGATTAATTTGGAGGGGGGGGGAGGATTAATTTGGAGGGGGGGGGGGAGGAGTAAGGACATGTGAATATATAAAATCAAGAATGCAACTGCTGTCTGATTATAAACTTTAAGATTTACCTGGTGTCTCAAAGAATGAATCAGAGATGCATTTAGTATCCTGGTAGATCTTGACCAGGAATCGACCATTCTCTTCCTTCACTATCTCAGCAGTTCTCTTATCTTCACCAACTACAGCTCTAAACTTCTCTGTTTCTTCCTTACTCCAGTCTGATCTCTGAAAGTCTATTGCACAATCTATTGCCAGTTTTGGGAGCTTCATGAATCTTGGTTCAATCTGCTTAACTTCATAAGGTTTGATAGTCTGAGAATTTCCGTAATCAACAAACTTGACGTTCAGATCTTTAAGAGTCATGTTTTGGACTACTGCACGATACCAACTGCCATCACCTTTAAAGACTGCCACACATGGCTGTCCAACTACAGGTGACACCAGGCACCCTGCTGTGTCTTCTAGGTTGCTGTAGTGATCATAGATTGAATCCATCACTGGAAAAAAAAAAGAGAATATAATGGGATATGAGAGGGATAAACTGCAAGGAAGGCAAAAAATGCTTTTTCCAGTAATACAGGATAGAGAAAGTGATGAAGGCATGAAAAAAATGTAAGGGCTGATGTGGACCTACAAAGTGTATGAAAATCAGCAGTAACATTTAGGTCGCCAATAATCTCAATCAACAATGATTTTAGTGAAATGTTATAAGCTTAAATAATGAGGGTATCAAAAGCACATGTTTGAAGACCTTTCCAGTGAGAATTATTAATTCAATGAAAATTACCATTGGTTAATTATTAATCATTTTTGATCGTCCAAAAATAATTTTTGCCAATTATTGGCAATGACCGGTCAAAAATGTATTTTGCCGGCGTATGACTGGCCATTATTTTGAGCCCTGCAAAGCATAGATGATTGCTTCTCACACTTCTTGAGTGCTTTTGGCACACTTCCTAAGAAAATTCTGCTTTGTAGTTTTCAAAACTATTTTGTTTCTTTGTAAAGCAGGGTGCTGGTGTCGATGCCTAGCCTCCATGCTCTGTTCTCTAATATAGCACAGTTCTCTCCCAATCAGAGCGCTTGTAGTGAGGTCACTATATAATCAAAATAAATAATACTTACTTTGATTGAGGTCATCTCCAAATTCTGCCAACTGACAGCAGAACATTCCAGGTGATGTAACATCAATGATATATACTTCTATCTTTCTACCAACGTGAATGTCTTGAGACTGAAATATCTGGGGTTTACTGCTTTGTTTAGGGAAAGACTGCTTGGGTTTCTGTACAGGTTTATTAGCCTCCTGTTGCCTTGCCACTGCAAGACCTTCTTTGACTAGTCTGTCACTCAGATCACCTTGTTCATCACACAGTTTCACTTCTAAAATGTCTCCACTTGAAATCACTTTGGCTTTGAAGCCATTATCACCTCCAACATTTTCTAAGAACTCTGTAGCTCCTTTGGCCCAGTTGGGAGCCCCTCCAAAGGGTTGTACACCAGATAGTTTACATTTCACCATAAGGATAGGCTCCTTGGTAAATTCCTCTGCAAGTAATCTTATGTTGTTTAAAGCAAGAGTCTCTGTGTTGCCATAGTCAATGAACCTTACAGTGACATTGGCTGAAGAAATGCTTGTAACTGCTGCACGGTACCAGGCATTATCTTGTGAGAACAAAGCAGCACATACTTGACCAGCTGCAGCTGACTGTACACTCAACTCCCTTGATTGTGGTGATTCATAGAAGGCAGTGAGACTAGCCATCAGGTTATCTAGCTTTTCTTCAGTACCAGCAACTTGACAATAGATCATGTCTGGTGAATCTACTGCTGTGATGTACAATACATCCCCTGATGAAATCTTCAAAGTCTTTAAACTTTCTAGTGTCTTCATAACAGTTGTTGGTCTTTGCTCTGCAGAAGATGAAGACACCCAAACAGCAAGACCTTCGTTGACGAGTGTCTCTCCAATGTTAATATCTTGGGTGTCGTCATTGGTATCGAATAGAGTTACTTCCATCTTCTTTCCTTCCACTAAAAAAAAAAAATCATAATTAATCAATAATATTAATCAATAATCATTTTTATTGAAGCCAAAATTCAAAAGCTGCTGGTGTCCATTTATACATCTGGGTGGAGTGTGGCAATGTAAAAGCATAAGGTACAATACAAGAGGTCTTTTCCGAGTTCACTAAATGGATGCATTCCAGTTTAGTTTGGGTATACTATGTTACTCAGTTGAGCTTGGGACGACTGAAGTTTTGTCATGAAGTTTTTCTGTTGAAATTGCATGATGTCAGAGGCAATGTCAAAAGTAAATAGGAATCAAGCATGATACTGACGTCACCACAGAGGCATATTAAGCACAAATTTTTCCCACACAATATGATTCAATACTTTTGATGTCAAAACTTTGGTCATTCCAAGCTCAACTGAAGAGAGATTAGTACCCAAGCTAGTCCACAGTGCACCATTAGAGTGAGTAATGTGATCATCTCTCTACAGACTATACCTGTATTCATAGGTTTTGCCACCAACTGCTTGTGATTCACAAGTTCATCAAACCTATCCTTGGCTTTATCTGACCACTGGGCACCATTACTGGGCTTGATATCAGACAAGCAACACTGAACACACTGAACAGGGAGGTCTGTAAACTCTGGTAGAAGACACTTGACTTTGTGGAGGTGGATTACTTCCTGGTTACCATAGTCAACAAACAGAACTTCAACTGTGTTTTTATCAACAATCTGTGTGATTTTTCCTCTGTTCCAAGAACCATCACCTGAAATAAAAAAACAATACAGATAAAGTACAATGCTTTGGCTATGCTAAAGATAATAGAGTATTTACTATGATACTAAGACTACAGTATGCATTCATTAGTTACCGTTGCTATGTCCCATGAGCTCAACAAATTAGCTAAAATATCTCAGAAATTAAAACTCTGATCACAGAAAATTGATTATGAATTGTTTCAATTGTTTACTGTCCTGTGAAAATAAAATAAAATTGCCTTATAATCCTTGTAGTACTCTTTAAAACAGATATTGTGTCGTTGTTTGTGGGGCAAGATTTTAATTCCAATAGGAAATCTGCTGCAACGGTGATTAATTTGCTATTGTCTGAGTCAGAACCATGAATATATATTGTCCATGTCTCAACTCCCACATCGATTTTATGATTTATTTTATTTTATGTAGGACTCCACTTCCCAGACATTAGTAATGAATAAATCACTTGTCTGGTGGGCAGTGTTTTCCATATACTATCCCTCTCCTAAATGCCCTCTGGCGACCATAAACAAACCAGAGGGAGTAAGAAAAAGAGGTTTCTGTTAAGAACCTAAAAAATACATCTATATACATGCAACGAAAACCCATGCAACACCTATATGATTACCTGTATAGAGTGCACAGCATGGCATATTGATTTCTGGCTCGACAAGGTTGTTATCACTAGGACCCATCTTGCTATAGGTGTCTTGTATCTTGTACACCAGCTGTCCAAAGGCTTTTATATTGTCCTTGGATAATACTTGACAATAGAAATCATGTGGACTGTGGCATATCAAGGGATTGACATCAATATAGCCACCTTCTGTGAATGTCAAAGTACAAGGCCTGTAATCTGAAAATAATAAACAATCTTTAAATTCTATCAAACTGATCTAAGTCTGGGCATGGCTAATTCACAGATCAAACCCTGAAACAACCTCTAGGCAGATCTTAATCAGGCATGGCTAATTCACAGATTGAACTCTGAAACAACCTCTGGGCTGATCTAAGTCAGGGCACAGCTAACTCACAGATTGAACTCTGAAACAACCTCTGGGCTGATATAAGTCTGGGCATGGCTAATTCACAGATCAAACCCTGAAACAACCTCTAGGCAGATTTTAATCAGGGCATGGCTAATTCACAGATCAAACTCTGAAACAACCTCTGGGCAGATCTAAGTCAGGGCATGGCTAACTCACAGATCAAACCCTGAAACAACCTCTGGGCAGATCTAAATCAGGGCATGGCTAATTCACAGATCAAAACCTGAAACAACCTCTGGGCTGATCTAAATCAGGGCATGGCTAATTCACAGATCGAACCCTGAAACAACCTCTGGGCAGATCTAAGTCAGGGCACGGCTAATTCACAGATCAAACCCTGAAACAACCTCTGGGCAGATCTAAGTCAGGGTGTAGTTTACTCAGAGATCAAACTGGAATTGAGCTTGTTAGGAATTTGGAGGAAAAAAATGAAGAACATGGGAAAGTCAAGAATCAAACCTGAGATCCCAGAGATGCGAGTGCACTACCCCTATGCCAGTTTCAATTCCCATCAAAGCCAACAACAACAACAACAACAACAACAATAACAACAGCAATAACAACAACAAAAACAGTTATTGTGCACAACCTACCTCTTATTTTGTTTGGATTAGCAGCTAATTCCTTTCCAACCAATGCACCAAGAACTAAATCTCTTGACCCACTAGCATCAAGTACATCCACCACATGACAGTCGTTTGGCAGTTTCTGAACCACTTTTATAACAGCTTCCTTTTCCACAACCAGGTCTGTGAATTCCTGAATGGCTGCTGGAGACCATTTAGAGCTACCATCAGCGGGGATGGCTTGGTGAAGGCTACATAGTATAGCTTGGTCGGGAAGAGCTTGGAATTCTTCTTTCAGGACCTATTATTTGTTAGAAAAAAGTAAAGAAAGATTAATAATGCTTCAATTGCTGCTTGCTTGTGTGCTGGAAAGCTAAAGATGTTGCAATCACTAAACAAGGCTCAAAACAAGATTTATAAAACTGGATGATGTAAGCTACAAAGTACAGCTTGCAAAGCCTAACATACGAAATTCCAATTCCATCTGTGAGTTAGCCATGCCCTGACTTTAATCAGCCCAGAAGTTGTTTCTGGGTATGATCTGTGAGTTAGCCATGCCCTTACATAGATCAGCCCAGAAGTTGTTTCAGAGGTTTTTTTTTATATACCTTCAATGAACTGGCTGGCTTGCTTTCTGAATTTCCAAAGTCAACAAAATGAACTTCTACTTGGCTTCCTTGTACAGCAGTAATCTTGGCTCTATACCACCCTTCATCAAGACTGTACTGAGTACAGCAATGAGCACCAACAACAGGGGAAGGCAATACGCATTCAGTCGGACTCAAACATTCATAGTACACTCCCATGTCTTCCATTAAGCTGTCTAAAGCATCAACATTGGCGTTCAAGTTGAACCAAAACTGTGATGGTGAAACTGCATAACCACACTGGCCTCCATGAGTATCTCCAATAGCTAGGCTGACACTGGCCATTGTAGCTTGCATGGGTTCTTCTGTAAAGTTAAAATAAGTTTTTAGTATGTGGCTGAATGTAATTTAGGCAAGGTTGAACTGAAGACAATGCTAGGCAGTGGTCTTTTCCAGAGGTTGGGTGTTGGGTTGCCTAGCTCTTTTAAAGGGATGCTAATGTTTTAATCATTTTCACTTGCCCACTGACTGGAAAACAAAGTACAACCAGGATCCTGAATTAGTATTACAAAATGTGAGTTTTTCAAGTACCAAAAAGACATTTGATTGTCTTCAGTGCCAAAAGCCATTGCTTTTGTTAGTATCAATCAGCTGAAAAAATCTTGTGAATCTAGTTACCCAGCCTTTAGCGAAGGGCAAATGATGGCCTTCATGTTTAATTGACCACTTAAATTTCTACTGAAAACTGGGATAGGTGGTGCAAAAGTGGAAAAGTTGAGAGTAACATAGATGCAAGAGAGAGCAACTGAGGAAACTATGGCAGCCAAGCTACAGGCCAACCACAATGACATTGACCTAGTGTGGTTATCAGCTACTTAGGTTTAACTTTATACCATAAGAGCATACAATACACAGTATCACTCACCTTTTGCTTGCAATAAGCCCTCATTGTCCAGGATTTGATGAACAGACTCTCCAGATTCCTTCTTGATCAATTCCACATCAAAGACACCTTCTGTTACCATGGAAACAATCTTCAAATCAAAAAGTGTTTCAGGATCACTGACCAGCTCTATAAATCTATTAGAAGCAACAGTACTGAAATTCTTTGCATTAGGTAAGCTACACTGGATTGCTTGGGCAGGAAGTTCTACAAACTCAGGCTTCAATTTCTTCACTCTTTCTAGAGACAGGACTTCAGAGTTGCCATAGTCTACATAGAACACCTCAACACTATTACCATGAACAGTGCTCACCATAGCACGGTACCAGCCATCATCCTCACTGAACTTTGCAGCACAGTATACACCTACTTGAGGGTTAGATATAGCATCTTGTGTACCTTTAAGGCTGTCATAGTAATTGTACATTTTGTCCATTACATCCACCAAGGAATCTGCTGTTTTAGTGAGCTGACAGTAGAACTTTGAAATACTGGAACCCAGGGCAACAAAAGCAACCTCTGTTGTTCCCACTTTTAGAGGGTTTGGTTGAATCTTTAATAAAGGTTCGGGCTGATGTTTGGTTAACTGGTCTCTCAATGGTCTCTTGGTATCTGCACAGTACAGTTCAACTTTAGCTCTGTCGTCATTCTCTACTGCAACAACTTCCAATTCAAACATCTTATCCAGGGTCAAATCAACAAACTGTGAATCTGAAAACTCAGAATTACTTCCTGCCAATGAACAGAATATTCCTTGTTGTGGCAGCTGAGAGAAGGACTGAGACAACTTCTTAATTCGAGAGGCTGGCAAGCTTTCACCATTGCCAAAATCAATGTAGACAACATCATACATATTATTGTTTGATCCTACTATTTTAGCTCGATACCAGCTGTCATCTTCTGTATACTGACCAACACAATGACAGCCTGATTTAGGTTGAGAAAGTTTTTCTTGGTCTGGAGCGAGAGCTTTATAATGAGCATCCATGTTGATCATCATTTCATCTAAATGTGCGGCACTACACATAAACTGGCAAAAGAAATCTGACAACCCATTTACTGTCGTAACACATACATTCTCCTTTCTTCCTGGCTTGATTACCTGTTTTGATACTATTATTTCCTTGCTGCTAACATCTGGCATTAATGGTGCTATGGTATCAAATATATTCTCTGTACCATCAAGTAATAGCGTAAGGTACTGTTCGTGTGTCTTGTCGAAGGATTCAATCATAAGAACAAGTTCTTTATCTACTGTTAGTTCACAGAATTTATCAATGGCTTCGGGAGGGAATGTAATAAGAGTCGTAACATCAAGCTGGGCAAGTCTACACTTGAAGGCTTGAGCAGGCAATTCCATAATTTCTGGCTTGATTGTTCTAAGATCAGAGAGGGACACTTGATCGTAGTTTCCATAGTCAACAAAGTGAACTTCAACCATATTATTTTTCTTGATTCCTGTGATGGTTGCTCGGTACCAAGCGTCATCTTCACTGTACTTTGCACAACATGCAAGACCTGAAAGTCAAAGAATGCTTGTCAATAATACTGTCAAATAAAACCATTCTGATTCAGCCTTATTGCACTCAGAGGTTACAATTTCCCTGCCCACAAGAGGGTAAGGGGAAGGTGTAAAGGGTGGACTCTGTAGGACTTAGCTGAACACATGGTTCGTGCTGAGAAATAAATCTAAAATTCCAGAAGTATTGAAGGAGTATTCAAGGACTCAAAAACAATTTTTTAAGGAGTATTATCAGCCGAGTTACTATGGAGTAGAGGATGTTCTCACACGAACTTGCCTGAAATTTGTTCCAAAAAGTGAACTGCTTTGAAAAGACTAGGTCGATTTGCTAAGTCAAGTTCATTTAGATTACAAATTCAAGGAGCTTTCAATGAGTTTGAGCAGAAATTCTAAAATTCAAGAGCTTTTTCAAGAAGTTTAAGGAGTAGCACGAACACTGTGAACGGAATTTAAATGAACTTACCTAAACAAGGACTGCGAATGACATCCTTTGACGCAGTACAATAATCATGGACAGCAGTCATCACGTTATTAAGATCATCTTGATGTTTAGTTAACTGACACCAGAAGTGGCCAGGATCCTCTACATGACTCACAAAGACATCTTCATAAACACCTATGTTAACAGTCACTTTTGTGAACTTTCTGGAAGCCACACTTGCAAGATTTTCAGACTGAGTACATGCACCTTCGACCAGAGTTGCATTTCCCTTTAATAACATAGACTCTGCCAAGTTTATGTCCTTGCCTTTCTCATGCACCACTAACTCAACTCTGTGAAGCTCATCATTTTCTAAAGCAATAACTGTCAACTTCCCTGAACATTCCAATGCTAGGTTTTCAAATGTCTTTATATCTGTACTTCTCCAATCTTTACTTCCCATTGGACGTATTCTGTTTAATGTGCACCTTATGCCTTGACAGGGTAGCTCGGAGAATTGAGGAGAAAGCTTCTTAACACTCTTAGATGGGACTCTCTCAGAATTACCATAATCAACAAACAGCACTTCAACTTTTCCAGTCAAGACATCAGTAACTACAGCTCTATACCATGACTTATCTTCGGAGAACTTTGCACAGCAAGGATCACCCACCGATGGATTAGCAAGCCATTCCTCCTCAGGGCCTAACCGGGAGTAATGTCTTCTAATGTCATTCATTAGTTTCTCAAGCGTGGATGAAGTCCTGTAAAGCATACAATAGAATAATGATGGGCTAGTCACTGACGAGACGAGTACTTTCTCTTCTTTACCAGGAGTGAGGACCTCTTTTGTATAAGGAAAAGCAGCCTTTCTTGGTACATCTTGAGGTTTGCTTATGACTTTTGGAGATGTTTGTTGAGAGCTTTCAGATCTTCCTTGGCCACTTTGAGGTCTTGCCACATCTTGGAAGTTACTGGTAATCTTTTGGGCATATTTTGCAGCAATCAGGATTTGATCTACCTGCATGTCCATTTCTCCTGTAGTATCGACCAGTTTCACCCAGTATTTGCCATCGGGGTCCTTTTCATGAATTTCGCCAACGATATGCTTATCTTTGGTAAGTTTAGAAAACAAGGTTTTTGCATCTGTAGACCATCCCTTACTCTTATTCTCAGGTCCTATACCAAGAAGGGCACATTCGACAGTTTGTGCAGGTAAATCTAAAAACTTAGCTTTTAACTCTTTCACGTCAGACACGGGTGTATTTTGAACATTGCCATAGTCCACAAACTTAACCTCCAGGAATCCCGAGGACACTGCACTTGAGTTGGTGATTACAGCTCGATACCAGCAGGAATCCTCTGCAAATCTAGCACAACAGGGATAACCCACATTGCTAGATTGCAAAGGGAGCTCCCCTTGTTTTAAATCTTCATATTCTTTTGCGATCTCATCCATCAAATCAAGCAGTGCTTCAGAACCTTTAACAAACTGGCAGGAAAATGAATGTGGATCTTGTACATCAGTAACACAAACATCAATGTAATTTCCCTTAGATAGTGAGATAGTCTTAAAACATTTCTTATCTGTACTTTCTAGTGGCTCGTTTCCATCTATAGTCGTAGCTTGAGGGGTTCTTTGTACTTGAGACAATAGATGGGAAAGTATAGCATCCTGACAATTGATATCTTTGTAGAGATTCACAATAAGGGCATCGTTATTTATTGAACTTGTCACGCACGACAGCTCTTGCTCCAAGATGAGATCTTTGAGCGCAGAGACGGCGTCTTGAAAATTCGGACCACTAAACTTGCTAATATCTTCCAGTGCACATTCAAAGGCTTGCGGCGGTAGATGAAGGAAGCTTGGCTTTGCAATGCGTAGAAATTTCATTGGAATTTGCTCGGTATTTCCGTAATCTATGAAGTAAACTTCGCAGATGGCGGCTTTGACAGCTACTACACGTGCACGATACCATCTCGCATCTTCTGAATACTGCGCAAGATAAACCGCTCCAGCCTTGATCTCCCCTGCTGTAAGTTCCTGGGATCCCTCGCTTGATATAAAACTCTCAATCTCCGCCATTAATTCATCCAACTTTCCCGCCTCTTCGTTGTTGATTTGAACAAAAAAGCTTCCCGACTCATCGTGCACATGGGTGACGAACACGTCAACTTTCTGGCCCAAAGGAAAAGCTGCCTTTATATCCATGACGGAGAAAATTTACACAGACTCTTCTTAGTTGTAGCGTCTTTGAACCATGCTAAGTATACGGCAATTCAGAAAGTCTAAAACCCAGAAACTATAAAAAGTTTCTATGGTCTCTCACGTCTTGCAGCTTTGCAAGCCTCGTGGTCGGCGAAGTGCGAAGGAGAACAGACCATAATGTTCCTTCGGAGTCCCTTCGGAGAGCTTCGGAACTTTTCTCGACTCACCCTCGGCAGGGTCGATATAAGATCGTTTCCAAGCGACAAGATGTCGTTTATCCATCGATAATCCATCGTAGACAATTCAAGGCGAGGTTACACAGCGCACTTCTCTTTTCCAAGATGGCGGCCATAACACAAGGTGGGAAATTGTGGAGATCTTTGACTCTTAGCAGCCAAAGAAATGTCCTAAATAGTTGTAAGTACGAAGTTTTACCTTTTAGTTTTACTAAACTCTGCGTCTAAACTATAATTTTTGGTTTTTATTTGAACCAAAGCTTTTGATTCTGATTTTGTAAGTCCGGGTCAAAGTCCGTTTTGGTTCGCCATGTCAATGATCATGCAAGTTAAAATTACGATCATGGACGAAAGGGCTTTAAAAAATCTGGTTTATCGTATAAATATGCTGTCATAAATGATTGATTAGAATATCCTTTAAATTGTAAACTCACATTAGCAGTAATAACAAGGTTTTGCACATCGTTTTGAGAGAAAATGTTGTCCATCCCACACGTGTACAGTTTGTACTCTTTTTTGTTGCTGAAGTAATCTTTTATTTTGGTATTCTTTGTAGTGGCAGCCAGATGCAGCAGTACTGTAGCACAGAAAAGGAAGGCATCTTCTGCAAAAGGTATTTGTAGAAATACTATATATTGTATGTTTGCTGCCTGCTAGGTATGTCAGCTAGGCATAAAGGGTAGTATGAGTAAGTAAGTATACTTGTATGATAGTAATATTAAAGATTACTTTTTGATAGCACATTCTACATCTGCCTCAATATATGCATTGTACAGAGAGAGCTCATTATGATCATATGATATGGACAGAGCAACCCTGTACTGATCGGATAAAAATTTCATGATTGGATATATTGGATTAAAATAACAATAGATTGGTCATCCAAACATTAAGACAAAACCTAACCTAACCTAACAAAAGAGCAGCCTTCGATGGTACTGGAGTACTTGATGCACATGCTGTGAATATGACAGCACCATACCTGAACATATCTCAGCACCCCCCCCCCCCTGGCTGGGTCTGCCTAGTGGTCATGTCATGGGGCAAAAGAACAGAAATTTTCTCCTATGTGAAATGAAATCTCTTGTCATCCAAAATATAGCATTGGTTCTGCCCTACAACATGGCTACTTTGAACCCACTATATTTAGAAGATGTTGTTCAAATACACAGATTGTAGTCATTAGCATGTTTAATTAGTACATTGGCATAATGCAGCTCCAATATAGTAGGTTGTTAACTGGGGGCACTACATCTGTACCTCAAGAAAAAATGAAGTATTTTTCTTTTTTTTATGTGTTATTAACAAAGTTATAATGTTTAATAGCTACAGCTAAAACAACATCAGGGAGAAATGTGGTCCTTGTTGATGGAGTCAGAACACCATTTTTAATGGCAGGCACAAAGTAGGTTAATAAAAATATAATAAATCTTTATTTCATATCATGATTCAGGGAGTCGTTGCCTAGTCTCCTTAGCCAGAGGCTAACGTTAAAGTATACGACACACAACACACTCACTACCACTACATTAAATATTCTAAGCACATGACTATTAACTCACATGTTGGTTAACAGAAAGCGAAATTAAAAGTCAGAGTCTGAGTAATGAAAAGTGTTGGAACACCACTAAACCTGGCTCTGATTCAATTTCAATTCTCTTTAAATATATGTTAATCTGTATCTGTGCTATCATAATTTACAAATATTATCTTTTTGAGCCTTCACTTCTGAATGGTTATGAATCATTTTATAGCTATGCCAACCTGATGCCACATGATCTTCAAAGAGGAGCATTAGAGTAAGTATAGCTGTAGGTGTCTACTTCTTTGTCTGTCTGTCTATCTGTCCATTTGTCTGTCTTTGTCTGGCTGGCTGGCTTGACCTTTGCTGTAGAAATGAATCATCCTTTATACTACATGTTAGTAGCATATGGCTTGTGTTTTCCAGTGTTTTCATAAAATAAAGTTAAAGGTATGGGCTACCTGTGGAGAATTTATGACACAGGGAGCCCAACAACACTAACCCAAAAATCCCAAATTAACATAGCATTCTCTTTTTATTTCTCTCCTATTTTAGAGGTTTGCTCAAAAAGACTGGTGTTAGTACAGGTAAAACTTAAAGTAATCTCTGAACAAAGTGCACTCGATAATCTTGGGGGCAAATGTCAACTTTACAGTTGCTGCTCATATTTGAGGCCCTGTTTACAACAGAAAAGGATAATCCTAGAACTAGAACTTCTTTCAGGTACTAGGATATTCCTAGCAGTAGGATCTTCTTGTCTTGTAGATAGGAAGATTCTAGGACTAGCAATAAAGGTTACACCACATTCACCATGAAAATGAAAAAAGTAGATATAATTACCTGCTAAGAATAACTTTATTTCATGAGATTTTATTATTTTCCACCACAGATTCTATTGATTATGTTGTAATTGGGACTGTGATTCAAGAAGTCAAAACAAGTAATATTGCCAGGGAGGTAAGACAAGAAAAAAACTTTCACCATTTTTTGCAGAGTTTGCTTGTAGCCTAAACCTTTTTGTGTCTTTACTAGGCTGCTCTTGGAGCTGGGTTTTCAGACAAGATACCTTGTCACACAGTGACGATGGCCTGCATTTCATCAAACCAAGCCATTTCTACAGGTAAGTTTTCTCTAGCGAAAACATGATGCAAGAAAAGAAATTCTATAACTACTTTGTAACAGCTTTTTACAATTAATTCTTCATTCTATATGCTTTGAATATGTCATAAAATCCTGGTTATAAGACCCTTGGTTTATAAGCCCACTAGCTAGTCTGCTAACACATTGTGTCTCTTTTATGAGGGTAGCACTTAATTCCTTAACATATGATGGATCATGGTTTTTATCTTTTTATAGGTGTTTGTGCAATTGCAGCTGGTCACATGGATGCTGTCGTTGCTGGAGGGGTAGAGTTCATGTCAGATGTCCCTATCAGACTCAGCAGACCCCTAAGAAAGACACTCTTGTCTTTAAATAAGGTGATTCTTTTTACTGTATATTACAGCTCTTTTCTTAATTCTGTGAACTAACAGACTCCAGACAAGTCCATGGATTGCAGCCTCAGATTCCAGATAATGGAAAGTTTGAAATATCCAGGGTTCAAGATAATAGGACTGTACCTTCCAATTATTATCAGCTGAAGTTAACCAAAAGCATTTGCTCGTGAACACACAGTAGCCTTAATTTCTACTTACTTCTTTTTCTCCTAGGCCAAAACAGTTAGTGCAAGACTAAGTCTATTATCTCGCATAAGACCCAGTTTTCTCGCACCAGAGGTAAGGATTTGAATGACTGACATGTTATTAAAATTAGAAGTGCACTTTTCCTCTGCATTACTTTCCTTTTTGTTTCATTTTTCTCTGTTCTCACTTCAAGTTTGTCTTTCAATTTTTCTTTGCCATAGCTCCCTGCAGTGGCTGAATTCTCTACTAATGAAACTATGGGAAATAGTGCCGACAGGTAATGTGATAAGCAATTTAAGGTTGCAGTAATGTTATAACACCCATGGGTGGCATGGGTGGCGTAGTGGTTTACCACTTGCTTCTCACCTCTGTGGTCCGGGTTTGAGCCACGGCTTGGGCTGGATCATTTGTGAGTTGGGTTTGTTTGATGTGTTGTCCTCTCCCTTGCCACAAGGGTTTTTCTTCAAGTTCTCTGGTTTTCCTCCCTCTGTAAAAATCAACATGTGAGTTGAGTGTTGTGTGTTGTAAATATAGAATGCAGTGGTAGTGTGTGTGGAGTGAACCTCACGGAAGAGCCCCGAGGGGGAGTGATGGTTGTAAAAAATATATATATGCTTAAAATAACTACCTTAGAATAGACCTCTTAAGCTTGAGCACAATGCTTTCCCATTTCAGACCGCAATCATTCTCTGGAGAATAAATGTGAGTTTCTTTGTTTGAGATGTACCCATATCCATGTGTCTTCTCGTGACATTGCAACTGTCAAGCAAAGAAATAATACAACTAATGGTCTGAAATGGGAAAACATTGTGCCTAAGCTAAAAGAAGTCTATTGGAACAAAGTGAAATGCATTCGTGGCTGGAATTAAATATAATATAAGAAATAAATATTTTGTCACATATTTTCTAGACTTGCATCTGCATTCCAGGTGTCCAGAATAGAACAGGTAAGAGAATGAAATCAAAATAATTATGATCTAAAATTACTTTAATTTATTTCAGTTTTCCTCAACCATTATTATCTAATACTTTATAATTGCACTTATGACATTCCTCCCTGTTCTATAGGATGATTATGCATTGCGATCACACACCCTGGCTCATCAAGCAACTGAGGTAAACTATAGCCCCTTGTAGCACATCAGAATGCAGCTCAATTTGGAGGGCAAAACAATAGGTTCCAATCCTCAAAAGATTGAAATTCTTTTGTTTTGCCCTCCAAATTGAGCTGCTCTGATGCCATGTTCAAGGGGTCTACCTGTATACAGTGATTTGAGAAACATGTAGTAATATAATTGGCTGTAAGTGGATGCAACATGTGAATTGGAGATTTTCTCCAGATTTTCCAGTTTTCTCCCTCCATGAAACCTCAATATGCTCAACTCAAATTTTGATCTGTTAACTGTGCCCCATCTTAGATTAAACAAGAGGTTTTATCAGGGTCTAATAAAATTCAAAGGCTTTGAATAAATAAACCATTCATTAGTAGAGTAACACTGAGGCTTAATTTTGTGAGTTAAGATTATTTTTTAGGTTTGTAACAGAAACCTCTTTTTCTTACTCCCTCTGGTTTGTTTATGGTTGCCAGAGGGCATTTAGGAGAGGGATAGTATATGGAAAACACTGCCCACCAGGCAAGTGATGTATTCATTACTAATGTCTGGGAAGTGGAGTCCTACATAAAATAAAATAAATCATAAAATCGATGTGTGAGTTGAGAATAGCTGTTATCGCAGTTGAGCCCATGGCCCATCAGTTTCTTAAATGACAGTACATCAAAGTAAGGCTATTGGGTTGAGTTCACAATAAATTTTGAAAAAAACTATATAAGATATAATTATGATGTATGAGCTCAACTGTGATAAGGGCTATTGTAGCCACCTGTGCTTGCCATGCTGATGTTAAATCAGAGTAAGACTGGAATTATTATTATATAAATACCACAATCAAGTTATTGATTGTTCTAAAAGATTGTCATCTCGGTAAACCCCTCTTACCACAGGCCGGCAAGTTGTCAGATGTGCTTGCATATCAAGTCCCAGGTACAAATAATGTCATAACAGGTGATAATGGTATCCGAGTGTCAACCAAGCAACAGATGGCTAAGCTTAAACCTGCATTTGTCAAGCCATACGGAACCATCACAGCAGCCAACTCATCATTCTTGGTTAGTTTGAGTTCAATTTAGGATATTTTTGAAATTCATGTTTCAGCAAACCATGAAGTTCTAGGCAGTACATATTTTCTAGTGTTTTTTCCCCTTCAAAATTTACATTAAACTGAGCTCAAAATGACAGCAGGTCAACAGATAATGTACAGTCAAAATTGGCACGTGTCTGGCTAAATGCCTCTTAAGCTGGTCCTCTTGACCAGTGACATAAACTGGTCATATGATGATCGTTATGATGACTTGTCACATCTGATCAGTATGATGACTCGTCACTTCCTGAGTAAGATAACTGGTCACATGTTGATCAGTATGATGGCTTGGTCACTTCCTGATCACTAAGATATTGGTCACATGTTGATCAGTATGATGCTGTCTGGCAGCCATTAGTTTTAGCCCTTTAGTTATATGATTTTTTTGGAAGCCAAAAATCCACATCTAGATATCATAGTTTGACTTTTCACCAAGCCAAATGTTCCTAAAAAGAGAAAGAGTTGGATATTTTGTGTGAATAAATGAATATTTCAAAGCTTTTCATATTTCTGCAACCTAACTGACTCCCGAGGTCTGGCATTTTGGTTTTCATCGATCAAACTCATTCCGATCAAGGGATAAGGAAATCCCTGTGACTAGACAGCCATTTTCACATGGGAATTTCTTAACATTTCCAATCGCATTGAACTCGGCCCATCATAAATTTGATTGAAGGAAGCCAAAATGCCAAATGTCTGGAAGTGTCGGTAGGTCACAGAAATATGAAAAGCGCTGTAAACAGCTTTGCAAGCCTTATACTAATCATAAGAATATTATATATTCTCTAGACTGATGGTGCATCAGCGTGTATAATAATGAGTGAAGATAAAGCTCTCAGTATGGGACTAAAACCAAAGGCATACCTAAGGTGAGTGTTATTGTACTGGGTTTAGCAATGGCATTACTGAACTGTTTGTATTTAGCCTGAACAAGGGAACAGGCAGAAACCGATGGAAAGTAATGATTATTCTTTCAAATCTTTAGTCATACCTTGAAGATAACTGAGCTGTTGAGTACACATACTCAGATGACAAATTACTTTGGCCTCTCTAGTTGAAGCAGAGCTACATGTACAATAAGCTATGGTTCCTATTTCCATTCAGCTCTGCCAGTCTTCCTTGAAGGGGATTTAACATTGTTGATTTTTGTGGAGGAAGAAAACCCAGAGGTCCCAGAGAAAGGGCCTTATTTTAGAGGTCATGTAGTAATTCATTTGTAACTTTGAAAATATTTTTCTTGTAGGGAATTTGTATATGTGTCACAAGATCCTAAAGACCAGCTACTTCTGGGGTAAGTTATAAATGGTAAAAAAGAAATGTTCTACCAATATTGTTCATTTTCACTACCAATTTAGATAAGTTGATTATATTTTTTGTAGGTCTTCATGGTAGCATTATCTATCTCTGACACACTTTTAATCCTACTTCCTGTTTCTACAGACCAGCTTATGCAACTCCTAAAGTTCTAGAGAAGGCTGGATTGAAGATGAGTGACATTGACATATTTGAATATCATGAAGCTTTTGCTGTAAGTGACAATTTCGTTTTCTTTCAGAAAGTTGCTTTGTTGTGCTTCACCAGGCAATTCAAAATCTTGGCATGCATTTTTTGAGAGAAAATCAAAATTTCCTATTTCTGCTTGTTGTAAGAGGATATTCTCCTCTACCAATAACAAGCTTCCAAAACTCCAACATAATTCTAATATATTATGAGGGCCACAGGTTTAGGTACAGGTTATTGAAGTCTTCCCATTGCACTTTTCATTTCCTAAGATATTTGTATTTTATTTCATTAGGGACAAATTCTGGCAAACATGAAGGCCATGGATTCAGATTGGTTTGCACAGAATTATATGGGAAAAAGCTCAAAGGTAAATGAGTTGATAAATTTATGGGTTAAAACTTGTGACTTTGGGAAAAGAAAGTTGATTCCATCATTCACCCATCCCTCCTCCTACCCACTCACCCATTCATACCCCAATTGACTCATCCATCCATTCATCTTCCATCCACCCATTTTTATTAATCTGTCAAACCATTCACCCACCCATCCAACCATTCATTTGCCCAATGACCTAACATTCTTTCTTTCATCCATCCATCCATCTGACCAATCCTCCCATTCATTCACCCATCATCTTTCTACCAATCCATCCATCCATCTGTTTATCCCTTCATCTGTCCATCCACCTATCCATTCATCCATCTTCCCACCATCCATCCATCCATCCATCTATCCATTCATCCATCCATCCATCCATCTATCCATCTATCCATCCATCCATTCATCCATTCATCCATCCATCCACCCATTCATTCGTCCATCTTCCCATCATCCATCCATCCATCCATCTATCGATTCATCTATTCATTCAGGGTAATAATTTGTTACTTAATTTGCCATCCTCCTGACAGATTGGTGCTCCACCTATGGAGAAGCTGAACACATGGGGTGGTTCTCTATCTATTGGTCATCCATTCGGCGCTACAGGGGTTCGTCTGGTCACTACTGCAGCTAACAGACTTATTAATGATGGTGGAAAATATGCTCTGGTTGCTGCTTGTGCTGCGGGTGGACAGGTAAGCTAGGCATCTTATTTACCTATAGAAACGATCTCTGGGCTGATCTAAGTCAGGACATGGCTAACTCACAGATAGAACCCTGAAACAACCTCTGGGCTGATCAAAGTCAGAGCATGCCTAACTCACAGATCGAATTGGAATTTAGTTTGTTAAGGAGGGAGGAAAACCAGAGAACCTGGTGAAAAAACCCTCAAATCAAGGGAGAGTCCCAACATTAACAAATTCTATTCGCATGTGTTGCCAAGTCCAGGAATCGAACCCGAGGCCCCAGAGGTGAGAGGTGGGTGCACCACCACTACTGCCAGCTCTGTAGTTGACTTCTGTTTTCGTTTTATTTCCACAGGGTCATGGAATGATAATAGAACGTTATCCCGCTTAATCTCGCCATCCGTCATTGTGTTGTGTACCGAACCTCAAGATATATTCCAAAGAGAACTTTCCTATATCATTGTTGCATGGTTAAATAATCTCTAAAAGAGAAGCGAAACTTTTTAGGGTTTCGAAAGCAGTTCTAAGCATCTGTTTTCACATTCCTATAGTCATAATATTATTCTGTAATGTTTGCTGCGATGGGATAATAAAATCGACGACTTGTTTTTTACGCGCAAAAAGATTGTTTGAACATTCTTGATGATGATGAATAACATGATTGCAAAAAGAAGAGGAAGGGTCTCTCGGCCTTCGTTTGGAGAACGTTCAATATTTATCGGAGGGGAGGGAGTATAGCCTCCTACACAGACGCTCTTAGGATCGTCACGCAACGCTAGTGGGGAGAGAAACGTTGCGTGACGAATGTGAGAAGGAAGCTAGGGGAGGTATGGATGAGAAAATAGATATACGTTCTTTTTCTCCAAGCAGCACTACTATGCACCTTTTTTTCGGGAACCCCTATTCCCAAAGGAAAATATTTCGTGAACCCCTCCCCCTAACTTGACACACTAAATATGGTACATCAAATATTTCGAGACCCCACTTTGCAGGGAATTTTGCAGGGTCACTAAACTTTGTCGCCGGCATCGCAGACTGTACAGGTTTGTCGCCAGCATGCCTCAGTCGTCTGTGAAAGTTGAGTTGAGGTAGCTACAGGTACCTGTGGTGGCATTGTAGATATGTCGTGAAAAAATGGAAACCGGTCTGGAAGTTGCAGAGGTATGGGTGTGAAACAGTCGGTAAAGTAAATTTTGAGCTATCTCAGAAGTGCAATCGACTTTAGTTCAAAAAGGGACTTCCAATTTCATTCTACTGAGCGTAAAGAACATGATTGGCTTCACAGGATCTCACCACCCCTGGCAGGGACGTAGACTGGATTGTGCAATGGTTCTAGTCACACACCAGGCACGTGATTAAACAATGAAACGTGGAACCGGAATAAAAGGTTTTATTTATACAGAAACACCTCAAAGGCTAACTAAATGTTTCATCAAAGGGGAAAAGACCTTGCTTATGATCTAATTGTATTATAGCTTGATTAAAACACGTCTAAGCTTTATACTGAAATAGCTCAAAATTATTCAGTTTCCCGCCATTTTGTGCCCCTCCCCTTCCACACCGCTTCTGGTCCAGTCTCAAGTGGGCCCTTTGTTCCAACTTTCAGTTCCAGCCTTCTTGCTTAGCGGCTGTCATTATTACGTGATCCGTCAGAAAACCGAAATAAAATGGACGAAGTGTCATCAGAAATCTTACCAAAACAACCTCAATACGAACAATAGCTATCAATCTCTTCGTCTTCTTTTTTTTCCAATCAAAAACTAACGCATATCGTCATATTTATGTAAGGGAAACGATATTCTGACAACTGCAGAGGCCAAGTAAACAAAGATGGCGGACGTTCTCGCGGACACGTTGTGGACGAATATGACTAAAGTTGGAGAAAATGGGTCTATGATAGGTGATATATGTTGTTCTACTACGACGAAAGTAAGTACACCTAAAAATAAGTATCAGACTTGATTTTTTCAGAGTAACTTGGAAATTTTGAGCTGAAAGCTTCACTACGATTGTTATGCTTGCAAAAAAATTTGGTCACTGATATTTTTGGCTTGAAGCCCTTCGTCATTTAGCGGCCTTCCTTCGTCTTTTCTGTTTAAAAAGGTTCAAAGGAAAGCATCATTTTATCTTCAGTAAAACGTTGAGAAAAGCATTTAATTTGTAAAACCGCATTTTGAACTTTATTGTTCACTTTTAGGGATTCCACTTTCGTAAAGTGTGTTCAGAATGCAGATTTTTCTCTTTCAAATATCCATCTCTCTTTTTTAGGGCATTTCCTTCGAAAAATAAAACACGAACGAAAAAGAATCTTATGTACAAATTAAATAAATTCAGGAGTCTGAACATCTCCTGATTTTTTCATTAAACATCCCTTGTTTTCCTGGAATTGCTGTCACATGTCCATTATATTTAGTGCAGTTTCTTTATGACTGTGAAAAGCTCAAGGCTCGGATGTAATATCAGCTATGATCATGATGGTTTTTTGTATAATGGCTGCATGTTCAGTCTTTCTGGTTTTCTGAAAGCCAGTACCTTTAAATGATTTACTGGGTACAATGGGTACAATAAAGTTGTTATTGTGTTGTTATTGATTTCAGTTTCTAATTTTCCCTCCAGATCAAAATATCAGCCATTGTCTACTGCTGTACATCCATTCTGAGGTATATATTGCCTTGTACTGCTTTATCTAAGATATATTTTATTAGAAAAAACCTACTAATGGTCTATCACCAATCGAGCCCTGTGATTGGCTGAGCTACTAGGGGTCTATTAGTGATAGACCTCTAGTAGCGAAAAGTGCCGGTTTTGAAAACCAAAAAATATATATTTAAAGCAAAATCCAAAACTTTTTGCATCCTTTTATTGGACCGATTAGTAGGTTTTTACTAAAACAATTAGACCTCTCGCCCTCATGGCCTACGAGTCAATAGCCCCTTCGGCCTCATGGGCTATTGACTCGTAGACCATTCGGACTCGAGGACTAATTGTTAATTAGTATGAAACCCCAATTTTCCCTCCATTTATGATCAGGTCAGAAAACAATAATTTTCAAATCTTCGTTTTTGCTTTTCTTTATTTTCAGCATTTTTGGGGCTGGTTCGATAATTTTATATTCTATGTGGAAAAAAATTGTTAATAGTCCTGAAGTAAGTACAAATTTAAATCCATTGTATTAAACAAATGTACAATAACATTATGGAAGCTGAAGAGGTCTATTGCAGGAAAGGAAACCAAAAGTGAAGTGGTGTATCATGATTCTATTGTCCCTGAGTGGGTGTTTTTGAATCGGCTTCTATATTTACACAAGCTTAGCTAGCCATGCATGCTCATGCAGATTAATTTAATGGTCTGTGTCATCTGAAAAAATATAATTTCCAACAAGATTAGAGATTATATATACTCATTAAAGTAATGATGGAATGACTAGTGAGGTGAATAAATAATAGAATAATGAATGATCAACTCTCACTTACGATAAACTTTGGGAAACATTCTGAGCTAAGTCACTAGTCATTCCATCATTACTTTAATTAATATATTATAGACACTTCTAGGCGATATTACATGAGACTATTTGCAACGATGATTTTTCGCAATACGCCATTGTGCAAAAGGTTTATATCATGTAGCATGCCAGATGGAACCATTTTTTTGCGTAATTTGATCTGAAGTCAAAGACTCACGACTAAAAATGACGAATTTTTCGCAGCGTTGCACAAAAAATCACCATTGCCAATTGTTTCCTGTAACATCGCCTTCAGACATTGTAGAAACTGTAGGTTACAGTTCACATGTCAAAACCCACAAGCGACCCTGCTCGCCACTAAAAGTTCCAAGTAGCTCAATGGTCAGAGCATCCAACTGGAATATGGGAGGTCATGGGTTCGATTCCCATCTGAAGCTCAGAATTTTTTCCCGAGCTTATCGTAAATGAGAGTTCATGATTCATTATTCTATTATATATACTCAGTGCATGTAGATCTCTAACTTCATAACATATATATAAACACGGCTATTACCATATCATCTGGGTTTCATTATTACATTACTGTAACTAAACATATCTAGTATAGCTCAATGATACTTGTTAAATTTCTCTTTTTAGGTGCAGCCATTATTTCACTTGGCTGTTGCGAATCTCTTACTTGCTGTGACATCAGTAATAGGAGTTATTTTATGGTTTGCAAACCCTATGTACAAGTTACCAGTGGACTGCTTCTATTTCAATTGTATAGAAGAGGTAGAGTATTGATCCATGTAAATTTTGATGTAAATGTCAACCATAGATTACCTGATTTGTTAAACTATAAGCAAGGTTCAACGTGATGTTTAGTTGATCTTCGAGCATCAATAAGACCTACCTAGCTAAGGGCTTGAAATAACTGCTGGTCATTGGACAACGTCTGGCCAGAATTGGAACCTTGTCCTGTCAAATCGCTGATCATCATGACTGGCAACTGACCGGCCATTATTTCAAACCCTGTATCTACAGTTGGCAAAATTATGAGATGAGAGTTAGGAAACCAGATTTGAGTGGCTGGGAGTAGAAAGATAATAAAAGTGGAACAGAAGTAGAGAGAAAGAGGTGAGAATAGAAAGAGATAGAAGGAAAAAGGAAGGACAGACAGGGAAAATCAAGGATTTGGAAGAAGAAATGAATGAATAATTGAATAGATCTTAGTGCTCTTATTTTAGATTATTAATAATAATAATGATAGTTTCTTAAAAACGCATATAACTATGGTCTCTATGCTTTTAACAATAATTAATTAATTCAACCCATTTTTTAACTTTTAGACTTTCTTTGTCATCTCATTCTTTCTGACTGTGAATTATGGCATCAATGTCTACATACGTTTAAAGGAAAGAACTTTCAAGCTTCATAATCTGCTTTTTACGACAGTAAGTAGTTTCATTTAAAGCTACCCCTGTTCTAAAGGGCCTGACAAAAAAATTGGGGGAGGGAATCCAGAGAACCTGGAGAAAAACCCTCAAAGCACAGGAGAGAACCAACAAGCAGCTCTACTCACATATGACACCAAGTTTAAGAATTTAACCCTTGTTGCATTGGTGAGAGGCGAGTGCTTTCACCATGCACCATCCATACTTCCCAACTAGTTTGTAAATTTTGTAACTTGATTCTGCATTTATTTCTTTATGGCTTCAGTGGTTCTTTTGCATCCCCCTGATACCAGGCAACATTTAGTCATTAATTAAAATTTGGATCTAATTTTTTCATACTTTTTCATATGCAGAGCTAGTTTTGATCTTTTTTTGGACAGAATATAGTCAGAATATAAAATAGTGAAAAAATAAAAAAATAAAAATTAGCTAATCGCATTTGTAAATTTTTAGAATCCTTGTGATATTTCTTTCTCTGTTTGTGATTTATGTATATGTATGTCTGTTATGTAATTAGTTGAAATAAATAATAGTAATAATAAAAATAGATAAAAAAAATATTTTGATATATTTCTAGGTATCAACCAATGATTTTTATACCTGGACATTCAGAGGACTTTACCTGGCCAGCTGGTAATGTACATAATTTTATTAATTTATTGATGTGTTATTAAACATTTTCCATACATTGGTTCACTGGTCACAGACAAAGCATTCAATCGAGGCTTCCTGGTAGTTCCTAAGGATTATTCAAATTTGAACCTTATTTTAGCCTCTACTGAAAGCTTTGTTTTTGACCAGTGAACCAATGTATGGAAAGTGGTGAATTTATAGTATCATAACTATCTTTATAGCCATAGGCATTTTCTGAGTTCACTAAATATGATGCATGCATTCTGGTTTAGCTTTGTTATAAACAACACTATGTGTTAAGGCATGATGAACAGATGTTTATATTCAAGCCAAACCACAATGAACCATGTTCACTATCACAGAAAAAATCTAAGAGAAAAAATACAAATTGTCATTCTCATTGTTGCTATTGCCTATCTTGAGCAGAAGTTTAAGTGTTTCAAACTTTACACCACTTCCATACTGTAACTTTTTATTAATTCTTTTTATCCTTTCCCTTCATTAAGGATAATTCCTGTTGCCATTATCATTCCTCTTATTGTAAAGTTCACAAACATTGGCGATGATACAACCAAAAAAAGTTTGTTCTGTTCCAGGTAAAAAATTGTATTTTTTAATATGCATATTTTTAGAATTATTGTAATGTAAATGAAGAGAAATTGGACTTGATAAAACTTTTTTCAAGTATAAAGATTTAAAAATTTATATTTTTGTTGACCCATTTTAGGATAAGTATGTCATTCTAAGGTCAAAAAATAGAGAAAATGGGCAATAAAGCAAACTCACCAAAAGTTCACCACAGATTTTTATTAATTCCAATTTCAGTTAAAAAATTGCTAATTTGAAAATTGTATCTTTTCCTTAAAACCATGAAAAGTTGTTCTTTCCAATGAATATTGTTGATATCCGGACATTTGCGATATGAAGTTGAAAAGTAGCTTGCCAAGAATACCCCATTGAGTCCCCTTAAAAATTGAAAAGCTATATGAATTTCCTAGAAATTTATTATAACTATTAATATTGACTAATAATTTATTAATTTCTTGGAAATTATACCTCTTAGATGCCTGTTTCTTTTTGATCATCCAAAGTTACCTAGAAATTCTACAGAGGTTAGTCACTATTCTCTCATTCTCTTCCATGCAAATGTTTTTGATGGTTATATGGTTATATCCAACAAGGGTCATAGGATGGCTTTGATCCCCTTACCACTGGCAACTAGTATTTTGGGGGGAGGGGGGGAGATGGTTTGTTGGGGTTAGTGGGACTGGCTCTTCCTTTTTATAGGAGATCCTGCATGTACTTTTTAATTTTCCATTTCAATCATCAGTTCATTCATTATCAATTATTATGTTTTCCAGAAACCATGGGCAATGTATAATTCTCTTATGTTGATTCTCTCTCTTGCACTTTCCATTCTATTATTACTGGTGAGTATGTAGAGCCTGGTCACTACACAAAAAATTATTAATGATACAGAATCTAATTTTTTGTTCTATTTTTTCTTCAGATATTGTACTATATGACAGAAAGAATATATAAAAAGACACTCATGCATTTAGGTATACATGCAAGCAACAATTATACTTATAGAATAACTGTTAAAAATCTTGCTTTCTGATTGGCCATGGCTGAGAGTACTCATGTGCATTATGAAAGCACACAGCACACAAGCTCACTTTCTATTTCTTCTTTGGTGTCAAAAATAACGGCTACTCTAATTTGTATTTTATAAAAGAAATAAAAAACTTGCTTGCTGTGTTGAGTGAAGTTATAAAGCACTTGATTGGCAGGACACTCGAAAAGTGTTGAGAAGCACTTGGCTACCTGTCATGCTTCCTAACACTTCTTGTTTTCTGCCAATATGCGACGGTGTGCTATATTATTAATATAGTGATAGTGATAGTAAAAATATTAATAATAATAATAATAATAATAATAATTTAAAGGGCTCTGGAGTCAAGAGTCCAACCTTATGCACAACTAAGACATATTTATTCCATAATGTCATTCAGGGTATCATACCAAAATGCAGCGTAAAAGCATGGCCGACATGAGGAAACGAATAGTTCTATTCATACTTGTATTTATTATCTGTTGGTTCCCAGGTATGTTGTGTGATTACAATCCATTACACCCATCTGGAATGGGCTTCCTGTGGTAAAGCCACAGGAACCCCACACTGTATTTTTGCTGTACAACATGATTGAAGCTTGGATATTGTTATTTATAGAATGTTGCTTTATATTTTATTATTTTCCCCCAGCTTTTGTGATTGCTTGTATAGACCTAAACAAGATCTTCAACAAATCTTCGGCCATGTGTGACAGACCATATATCATTCAGGTATTGATATCTATTATTCATTATTATCATCATTAATAAAATCAATCCTCCCCCCCCCCCCCCCCCTTCATCGTAGGGTTAGTTTCCTTGATGATTTGCTCCTAGGGGCAGAGTAGAGAAGATCAAAAAATTATCCCTGCTTGACCCACATAGAATTGACATGGAACTTTCACCTAATTTCTATTTTCATTATTCTTAGGCTCTCACAGCACCATTACAAGGCTTCCTTAACAGCATTGTTTATGGTTGGACGAGAAAAACTTTCCGTACGGCAGCCACTCGACAAAGATTGATTGATGATTCATCCATGCAGGTGCAGACCTATGGCTCCTTGAGTGAGACATAAGATGATGTTTGCCCTTGTCAACTCAATGTGGGTAACATTTTTCTTCTCAAATTCTCTGTTAGCGTCCCCTGTACTAGACTCACTTCGTTATCTGCGTCACCACCCCCCGAATATTAAAGCCAGCAAGTTTGACTTTGTGCAGAATTCTAAAACTCGACTTAAAGCGTTTTTCATGTTCCTGCTACCTTTTTGACTTCTAGACATGGGGGGGGGGGGGGGGGGGAGGGTTACTCTTGTCAAAACGTCCGTCAGTCATAACAATGATGGACTGAAACTGATACCAGAAAACGTATCAAGTCTGGGGTGCAGTAACATGAACAGCTCTTCAATAAGCCCAACAAAGCCATCAACAGATGTTTGTACCATCTTGATAGCAGCCATGACAGGAGACTGGAACAATAGGCAATGTGCATCAAAGCTCACAAAGCACTCTGGGAAACTGAGTCTTGCAAGAATAGAACATCAAAATCAAAGGATAAAATTACTCTGTTATTTTCGTCTGTTGAAATACTTTCATTTTCCATAAGAAAATGTTGAAGGAAACATCAGATGAATTTTTGGAGGAGCCGAAAAAGCGTAAGGACTCAGCGTCCCGTCATGCTTTGTGCTAGAAATTCGAAATTAGCTATTGAATCTGGTCTTATCTGATTTACATGAGAAAGAATTCAGTTTCCCTGTGGAAAAAGACTATAGTTGTCCTCCTCTCATGGCTGCCGTCACGTGTGCTGCAAAGCCTCTATGTGCAAACAAAACTATGGCTGTATAAACGAGAAGTGCCTCCACTATAAGAGTGGAAAGTTATTAAATTTTTTAGAAATTCTTACGACATAAAAATCCCTTAGAAATATCTGGAAAAACTAAAAATGACTATTTAACTGAGGTTCATCCAAGATTTAAAGTATCAAATAATAACATTTCTTAAAATTGTTCGGATGCTCCAGCTCATGCTATTGTTCAAAATTTTAGAGCAGTTTTCGTATGACTATGAAAAACGTACGGCACGGACTACGCCTTGCGGTGACCGTGTCAGTGCCGTGCCGTGTATGAAAACATTCGAAATTCGGTGCCGTGACCGCGCTGCGCCGTAACCGTGCCGTGTGCCGTGACTTTTCACACTCATACGAAATCTTTTCTAGAGTTTTATTGTTAGTAACGTATAGAGTGGATAAATTATTCGGATTTTATTATCCTATAAGGACTTAATACAGCACTAAGTTTAGGTAATTATTTCATTAACTCAAAAGTTTTAAAACTAGGGAATTTTTAAGTATAGAGGGGTTATTTTATTGATTTAGCAAGGCTTTCATAACGCGTCGCAAGAGAATATGTATGGGAAATATGCTCCCTTACTTCATATTCTCTTGCGAGGAGAAATAGAAGAAAGAAAGAAGAAAGGAAAAGCAAAACAAGGATGTAAAGAAAGAAGGAATGTAATGGAAGGATGGAAAGGATGGATGGAAGGAAGGAAGGAAAAACGAAAGAAAGAAGGAAGGAAAGAAACTACAAATTATCTATCATAAAGACAAAAATTTGCACGAAAGGCAGAAAGCACCAACACCAAAAGTATTTATAAAGTATTCTAATTATTGCGCGTGACATTTGCACTTGCATTGTAAGTAGTATTAATTTATTAAGAGTTTATTATTTCTCATTTTACAATTGTGAAAAATAAATATGTTCCAAACTGACTTATTTCAATTTCACGTCGAACTAGATTAAAGCTACTTGGAGATATTCAAGGACATGTCAGTTTTTCTGCTGATCAAAATATCACCTCTCCCAAAGTACAAAGTGTTATATGTCTATTGGCCCCAAAGGCGTGTATTCAAAATATTGAACTTAAAAGCGTACAGCTGTCCTTATAACAAGAGGCAGCTCCTTATAACAAGAGACAAAAAACGGTTTTTCCGCTCTGTCGCGTTTGGTTTAACAAAAAATTCACATAAAATGATCAGGAAAAAAGCTATTGAAAACTTACACTACCTGCGTAGCCTCCTCCCTCCAATCACCCTCCCCCCCGTCCCCTAAAGCGCCGCTACGTAGGCTATGGTAAAGGTAAAGGTCGACTTTATTTAACGTCGGTAACTCGTGACAGTTACGCAAGTGTTACTGATAAACTTGAAGCCGAATGTGTGCTCATTTTACCCCCCTCCCCCTCATTTTACCCCCTCGCTATGTCTTTCCCGTCTTTTCTGTCTTCTGCCTTCAAAATAAAATAAATTACCTTAATTTACCCTTACCTTTGGGAGAACGGAAAAACGAAGCAATAAAGTATTAAAGTTTTTAGTCTTGGTTGTAAAGATACTAGAAACTGTTTGGAGAATTCAAAATTAAGCTCTTCAATCCTGCCTCTGGCTTATCAAGTAAGCATTCGGCGTTAGATAAACTGGTTAAAATTAATTAAATCTGTAAGGTTAGGGCACCAACGAAAGCATTAATCTTTTTTCCATGTAACAGTTTGAAGAGTCGGTCATTAATTTTCTTTTCTGACGATTAGCACTTGAGTTGGAGATATTAGATAGCTACAGCGAGAGACCATTGAAATGATAAATAAACACGGAAAGCTACCAAACCAATGCCTCGCGATGCCATCCCTCGTATCTTTTAATAATTAGTACCAACATTATGGTCAAAACTAACGAGAGAAAAGAACTCGAGCCTTGAAAAGCATTTCCACTTTCTTTAAAATTAAATGAAGGTTAATAAAATGCGATGCACGAATGGTGTAAGAATGAGGTGTATTTGAAGTCTTGAGATAGTTTAAGTAGTTTAAGCATCTCGCCTTTACGGCAAACGTGCTTGAAACACCAGTTTACAAGCAAAAAATTATTCAGATTTAGTGAAAAAGAAGCGAAAAAAATCTCCAAGTGGTAGATGAATAAAAGAATACTTGTTTTTGGTGATCATGAGGTTTGCAAAGAGTAAAGTGAAATGCTGGGAAACGATGAAAACATGGTCGACATGTCTGCCGTTTGCGACCAAACTCGGAAAAACACAGAATCGGATCGACGCCTAGCTAGTTTTTGACGTTTCCTCAGCTTGTCGAAATCTCTTTCTTATGCTAAATATTATTTCAAACATGTTGAATAGACTCCTTTGTCTTCCACAATTATCACCTGTTCTCGTTAAAAACAAAATAAAACCCAAGCTTTCAAGAACTACTCGACTATCTGTTACATAAATTCCATGCATTCATTCCATTCCCATTTTCCATTTCATTTTATATCTAAAAAAATATGTGTTAGTTGTGAAGTGAAGTATATCCAAGCTGTCCCACTTTTTCATGCATTAAATATTCTCAAAAACTATACAAGTGAAGGCGATCATTAAGAGGATGATAAAATTGCTCGTAGAATAATCAATATCGCGATGATAGCAGTAGTAACATTAAAATCACTCAAATAACAGTTTCCTTATGTAGAATTTTACTTTGGGGCCAGGAATAGCGAAGATGAATAAATCTTAACTCTTTGTTTGGGTTGGAATTTCAGCCCACATTTGTGTCTCTCAATTTTCATCTTCTCCTTGATTACTTTACTAGATAAATAACGATCGTGATTCTTTGGAACAACACAAACGCAATCCTTAAAACTCGTATACTCGGGTCCATAAACAGCGTTGTTGAAAACTGGATAATACACAATAGCAGTTATGAACTTCTTCTCTGTCACTTTGGGATACATTTGGAGTTCATTGATGTAGCGAAGACGAGATTTGTCCCTGCAGGTATATTGGTATGAATAAAGTGTTCTTGGTTCTTTGATATAGAAGCATAGGCCGTCAGAATACACTCTAGGCGTCGCAGATAAATTTTGAGGGATTTCAGCCAAAGATTTCTGGCCAATTCCTAGACCTTGACCATAGTAGTAATGATTATTCCATTCTTCTCCAAGCAACTCGAAGGAAATTTCGCTATGATGTGAACTTGAATGAACCATTCTAACACCAAACTTTGAAGTTTTCTTTCAAGATTTCGTGAAGTTTACAATATAATTTGTTTAAACAATCCTCAAAACTAAAGTAGAATTCTTGTCCGGAAACTCTAGCTCCTTGTTATGATTTTAGGATATGAAATATGTCAGTGTTGTTAATCATACAATATATTCTTTGCAATCTTTAAAGGTTTCCTATAACAACCACCATGTGACGTCACGTGTTAAGTCTTAAGAAGTCAAGCTGAATAAAGGCATAATGTGAATGGTTGGCAGAAGCGACTCGCCGTTATTTGAATTGCTAACTGTTGCTGATAGCGTCTAGTATAGCGTCTAAGTATATCCAGAATTTATTAGTTTTTGTGAGATTGTCATTAGAAGAGTCTCGAAGGTGGAAATGAAATTGATATTTTGAGCTTGTGAAATGGGTTTTTTCCTGGATTCTTCCGACAGACAACAACAACAACAACAACCACAAGAGGAAGAAGTAGAATGAAGAGAAAGAAATTGCTTGAAGACATGAAGAAGTGATAAAGCAATGATGGAGACATGCAAACGAAGAGGAGAAGAAGAAGATGATGATGAAGAAGAAGAAGAAGAAGAAGAAGAAGAAGAAGAAGAAGAAGAAGAAGAAGAAGAAGAAGAAGAAGAAGAAGAGAAGAAGAAGAAGAAGAAGAAGAAGAAGAAGAAGAAGAAGAAGAAGAAGAAGAAGAAGAAGAAGAAGAAGAAGAAGAAGAAGAAGAAGAAGAAGAAGAAGAAGAAGAATGATGATGATAACTGATGTTATGATGTGAAGATGATAAAAAAAACGGTAAGTAATACAAGTAATAAGAAGAATAAAAAGAACAAAGGAACATCGTAACTCTTTTATCAACATCTACATTAATCTCCTTCGCAGCCGTCATTAGTTTCGGTCCCAGATCCTCCCGAGCCCGAAACTAATGACGGCTGCGAAGAAGACTACATCGACATGGCTTCCATATAAGCGTTTCATCCAATCAAAACTCAAAGTTTCTTACTGTAAAATACGGCTAAAATACAATACGATACGCCGTATTTTCCACACAAAATATTCTCTTTGAAATACGGTTGCATGGCGCATCTTTGCGACTCAGGCGACATTCTAATTTTAGTTACAATTTGCCGTGTAGTCGCACACATGTTGCATGAACGCTGCAAAACTTGATTATCTCTTTGCAAAGCTTTTTGGAATTCCCAGAAGGATTAGTTCGTATTATATATAAAGCTATCAACTTTAATTAGCTTGTTTTGTAGAAAACACTCAAAATTATCAATTATCTTTAAAAATTCACCTTAAAATCCGTCTATTCGATAGAATGTGCACATCGTGTCTTCACTTCGTGCGGTATGGATGGAAAAAAAAAGTGTAAAACACTTAACTAGTCAATTAAAAAAAAAATTAAAACAATACTTAGATTAACTTTGCCATTTGTCCTTCATTGTTAAGGCAAAGTTTTATTTCCTTACACACGTTTCTTTTTCTTACTTATATTTCTATGTACAATTCTTAAAATGGATGATTTTGAAAAACACTGAATGTTCTAATATTTCAAGAGAGTTTTTTAAAATTTGTATTTACATCAATGGACTTTGACAAAAGAAAGCCTGTAAACTGAAATTCTAGACGAAGTTAGAGGATGGATGACCTCTATGGCGGATTTAGAAATTATCCATATGAACCAGTTTCCAAATTCATATTTAAAACCTTTTTCAAGAGAACTTTGTAGCTTTAAATCTGCAGTAATCGCAAAAGATATCTGGGCATTATTAGATAATATAAAAATACAAAGATATAAAAAAAGTTTTAGGTGGAGTTAGCTCAGTTAAAAATTTTGTGTTAACGAAAAAATTATTTAGTGTGTTAGATTATTCACGCATAGAATTGACCATAAGAATCGTCTTCATTGGTTTGTAATGAAGCCATGTACCTTTTTCGTCGATTCATTTTATAAACCCGTATTCTATCTAGTTCTTCGTCTACATCTTCGAGTTTGCCTTCCCAACGAAGGCTTTCATTAAGAATCGTCTTTGTATTCTTAGATTTTGTAACTGACGAATCATTATCGTTGTCTTTTCTAGAACAGTCTATATCTGAAGTTGCAGTAGGGAAAGATATCTCAAGGTTTTCGCCACTGCTACTAGTACTTCGCCCGTCTGTACTGCTCGCAAGACAACTGCTCGTAAAACCATGTTCTCGACTTGAAGAACTTGGGTAAGAGTCACTCGAAACACACGTCCTTCCAAAAGCAATAAGTTTAGCTTTTGACTTTTTATTGTGTCCTAAAAAAAGGTACAAATAAAAATAGGTACTTTTGATAAACAATTCTAGATGAGATCGTCAATAAAGTACAATTAAATCGATAATAATTAGAGCATAGGTTGTAAATGAGAATTATAACTACGAGTAAACAAAAGAATACCTTCAGTTGTCGAGTCTGATCCAGTTTGGGAATCTTTTCGACTTGTTATTTTGGCTGATTCCTTTTTCTTCTTCTTTTTTAGCTTCGTAGTTTTTTCATTGTGATGTGTAGAAACGTTTTTCTTTGCCTGGATAGGCATTTTAAGGATGAGGATTCATCTTTAATGGACATCTATCGGGGTGCCATGGCGATGAGAGACCTTAATTAGATCACAATAGACGCGTTACTCGAATCTACTGATTTGCATCACAATCAAGTGCGCGTGCACAACACAGGAAGCCCAAACCCATGTTCTGTTGCTATATACGCGTGAGCTCACTTGTCGAAACCAAAATCTTTCCTTATCATTGGATCATTATAGTTGAACCTGTTAATACTGACATCAATGGGTGTCCGTAAAGCGGGGTACGACTCACTGTAGCGTTCAACAAGGTTTTTTAAAAGGTAATAACTACTTTTAAGAATAGCCAACATAATGGCACTAAAATTGTCTAAACAACCCTAAACAATAAGTTTTTCGTAAATTCCCAAATTTAGGAGCATTATATATAATTATTTTGCTAAAGATATGTGGTCCGCCCCATGCCCGACAGAAACAGAGCTTGGGCTGCCTGTGCCAAAGCGTGACACTGACTAGACTCTTCCACAGTCCCCGCTCGGCCGCTGCACTCTCACGCCTTAGCGTGATCGTGATCGTGAGAGTGCAGCGGCCGAGCGGGGACTGTGGGAGAGTCTAGACACTAACTCGCCTTACTCGCCTCAGTCTTTTTTTTTTTTTTTTTTTTTTTAACAGCTTTATTGGGAACTAATATAACAATGTGTTAAATAAAATAACTAGTAGTTACCCTAAAAGGAGAGTCACGAACGGGACACGAGACCCATGCGAGGTGACCACCTCATGAAATTTTGAAATAATTAAACGTAAAAATATATGCAAAAATATAACATTGTACGTAAATATAAAAAATAAGAATGGAAAAATAAGTTCATTAAGATAAAACTAGTGTACTTTATGGGGTTAACCTCTATGACAGGGACATTCTCGAAATGCAGACCAGGTACAAGACCTGTCAATATCAAAAACAGAATCAAGTAAATTAAAATAGCGTACTAAAACGTGATTTTTGAAGGTAGCAATACTAGAAAAACATGTGGAAGGAGAAGATTTACAAATGGGATTCCAAAGTTTAACAATGCGATTAAAATATGAGGCCTGAAAAGTATTAGAGTTACAGAAAGGAACCTTGAGCATTAAGCTAGGATTACTACAGTTACGTATATTACTATGCGTACTAAAGGCGACAAAGTCACGAATGTTAAAGTCAATGTGTCCATAAAGAGCTTTATAGTAGAATATTAAGTCTTTGACTTCCCTGTCGTAGCCTCAGTCGGGACTGTTTCTTGGAAAAATCGGGAGCTCACCCTTCAGTTGCTTTAGATTGTTCATCTTTTCAGGCTCTTTGATCAAGCTCGAGGTGTTCAGGCTCTTTGATCAAGCTCGAGGTGTTATTGAGCGTATTTGAACGAAACATATGACCTGAAAGCCAACGTCGACAACGTTAAACGAAGACTGGGAAAGAAAACATTTCTTCGGCCATTGCCATTCGCCGTTTCTAAATTTTCAGTTTATGAGGTAAGTTAAGCTTTAATATATTAAGGTCAAACGTCGAACTTTATATGTTCTTTTACGTGTGAAAATATAGAGATTTCACGGATATTGACCCTATAAATGTGTAATAACATGTTATAGATAGATAGATAGATAGAAACCTTTATTTAAACTTAAATAAAAACAAAAACAGGGTAGTCCATTCAGTGGCTATGATATGCCACTGCTATCAAAAGGAGCCCTTACAACATGTCAGTATATTACAGTTTATTGGAAAAATATGGAGAGTACCTGCCCATTTGAAAAAGTGTTCAATTTTTTAACTTTTGACCATATACCGGTGATATTCACAAATTCACTCACTTTGCTTGTGTTTCAATTATCTGCATTTTATATATTTGGGTAAAACCCCAGGGGAATTTCCCAATTAGTGATCGTGATTTTCTATTCACGTTGGCAGCGACAGTATTGTAAAATTTTATGAAAATGAAAAAAATAAAATACTTTGGAACCGGTTGTAGGGAATTTTCCCTTTCATTATGAACAACTTCCGGTCCAGAACGAAAAACTTTTATTATTTTCTTTCATCATGACAGGATTTGTTGTCCAAAGTTCTAATTGTTTCAGGGGGAGGGGGGTTAAATAGATCTTTGAGAACATTTGTCGCATTATTTTAGCGGTTTTTGTGAGCAGTTGGACCCGGAAATACGTCACATAGTCAGCAGTGCGTTTCTGTTTCCAGTGCGGACACTCGAACCATAATAATCACTTCGAGGTTTTTTTTTTGACATTTTTTTAATAACTATCCAATCAGCGCTCTCCGTAAAAACAAAGGAATCAAACATTTTTTAGGCGCCATCCAATCACAACAAACAACGGAAAATCTTTACAAGTTTATTTTTAACTTTCTCATGTTCGTTCGTTGTGATTGGATGACGCCTAAAAATGTTTGACCCCTTTTTCTATGAAGAGTGCTGATTGGATAGTTATGAAAAATGTCAAAAAAAACCTTGAAGTGTTCATGGCTCGAGTGTTCGCACTATAAAATGCATGAAATAAAAAAATAAAAAAAATAAAAAAATAATTTTCCACCTTCAAGTTTCAATTTTTATCTATAGAGAGCTCTTGAGGTTAAACTATAGAAATTGACCGTCAGTATATGTTTCCATTTTAGGTTCAGTTGATAATATTATCGGTTGGTTTTCCTCACCGCTTGAAGCTCAGTTGGTAAAGATGGACGGTGTTCCAAGTTTCCAGGAATTTCTTGCAGATTTACTAGGATGCTTTATCAAAGATCCGCAGATGGTTGCCGACATAAAGGAGAGGTTGAGTGCCATACTTAGCAACCTGAAAACCCAAGCAACACAAGGCGTGGATATATATGTTTCCAAACATCTGATCCCAGACTTGTCAAGACTTATCCAGTACAGTTTCGGTGTTTCAGCAGAAAAACAGCTGATGTCTCTAAAGCCGTTTATTATCAAAGGATTGGGAACCTTCTTAAAGAAAGGCAGATTACTAAACAAGGATGAAATCATTCAACTTGCAAAGAATACCTTACCAGAATTGATCATTGAGACGTTGGCCTTTCCTGATGCAAGTGAAAGTACAAAGAAAACGGTAGCAAAAATAGTAGCAGCAACCACAAATATGTTTTTTGATACTGGACTTTCACCAACTCAAAATTATGAGGACTTTGTAAAAGATTTAAAGGATTCCTTGTGTGAAGCTGTGTTGCCTGAACTAAAAAAACAGTTGATGAGTGCAATGGACAGATTCCTAGATTATGTAGAAAACGCGCCAGATATCAAAGACAACGCAACATCTTTCATGAATCTGCTTGTTCAACTCTTAACATCCTACGGCTTCCCAACCGAGTTCCTTCAATGCTTGGAATCGACATTTGAAGACACAGTAAAAACTCTGAAAATTTCATCGAGGAAGATTATCAAGAAAACTGTAAATAAGATAGCTGATCGAGTTACGAGCAAAATTCAGGAAGCATCACCGAATGATCTTCATCATTTTGTGGATTTTCTTACAGAATTACTAAGATGTTTCTTCAACGATCTTGTGGATGTGATAGAAACCGAGTTGGGAGCCATACTTAGCAGCCTGAAGACCCAAGTAACGCAAGGCGTGGATAAATATGTTTCCAAGTATCTGATCCCAGAGTTGTCAAGCTTTATCCAGTACAGTTTCGGTGTTTCAGCAGAAAAACAGCTGATGTCTCTAAAGCCGTTTATTATCAAAGGATTGGGAACCTTCTTAAAGAAAGGCAGATTACTAAACAAGGATGAAATCATTCAACTGACAAAGAAAAACATCCCAGAATTGATAATCGAAATGGCCATTCCTAATGCAAGTGAAAACACAAAAACTCTTGTACGCAATACTCTGAATTCAGTCCAAGAAACCGTCTTCATTCTTAGGCCTGGGACAACTCCGCCGTCTGTCGAGAAACTGCTTCAGACGCTTCTCGAAAAATGCGCTGACAAAGTGTTTTGTATTGACAGGGACACACTTAGCCTGGCCATAGATACATTGATTGAATGGATGCCTGAAAATGTTGATAACATTATGGAATTCCTTGTGAAACATGTTTTTCCAACTTTGTCAGTTTGCTTTGAAGCTAGTGCATTTGCTCTCGTTGCGGTATTCTTGAGGGAATGTTTTGTAGGAATTCGTGAAGAAGGAACAGTTAGAGTTAGAGGAAGAGATCTTGCCAAGCCACTGGCTATGAAAGCACTGAACTTAGCGAGTAAGCAGGTGATAAAGAATGCAGCCGAAGAAGTCTCAACAGTCGTGACAGAAACAGTGGTGAAAAGAAAGGTAACTCACAAGCTTGTGCAAAAATGTGTAATCGACAAGGCTGGAGGTAAAATGGCCGTAGAGACAACGAAGAAGGTGGCTGCCAAGACCTCAAAAAGCGTTGTCGCAAAGGTCACCCAAAATGCCAGCACAAAAGTGGTATCAACAGCAAGCCAAGTGACAGCGAAGCAAAGTAGTGTTAAAGTGGGCACCAAGGCGGTCCAAAGTATAAGTGGCAAAGCTTCCCACCAAGGTGTTCAGGTTGCTGGGAAAACAGTCCAGAAAGCATCTGTCAAAATGACCAAGAATATTGGCGATGGCATCACCAACGGAGTAACAGAAGTTACCAAAAAATATGTCAAGAAAACCGTCAAAACTACTTTATCAGAAACAGCTGAAAAAGTAACGGTCACCACCACGAAAAAAGTTACCAAAACGTCCGTCAGCAAAACTACCAATATTTTTCAGACAAGTTCGAAAGCAGCAGCCAAAGTCGGGATGAAAAACGCAGCAAAAGCTGGAGTTACTGCAGCTGGTCTTTCAGCCGTAGTGGGAGGTGTGTTCCTCTATCGTGATTTGAAGGACTTGGATGAGAAAAAGAAAGAGGGAAGTCTCACTGAAAAGGAATATAAAGAACAAAAGGTAGAACGAATAGGCGAATATGCAGGTGATGTCATTGGCTCTGGTGTTGTTGCAGCTGCTGTCAGTGTTGCTGCTCTGACAGGGCCTGTAGGGTGGGCAGCGATTGGAGCTGGAGCCATTATTTCCATTGCAACGGGGAAGCTGGGTGGTCGAATAGCCAAAGCATTGGCTTGATTCCACAAACGTAAACTCACCGCTAACCAAATGTTAGGACATTATATCAAATAGTTTGAGGTTTACGGTTTGTTGATCATTGTTCTCATGTGCGCCGGAGGTCGTAAGTTCGTCAACATCCGGGGTCTTAAAATAACAGAGTACAATGTGCTACCCTTGTAATAATAACACTTGTAGATGGTTAGACCTTGTACTATTCCTGGACAAGAACGTTAAACCATAAACCCTGCCTCCTAGCTAGCCCTTCCTCGACATGTTTTGTTCAGGGATGGAGGGCTGGGTGCAGTGTTGTAGGGGCACCTGCCGCGAAAAAACGCCGAACAAAAAACAAATAAACAGTTTGTATTAGATATATTCAAAGTATAGAAAGTCGGCCCAGGGGGTGCGCACCCCCTACACCCCTCCCCTGGATCCGCTCCTTCAAATGGGGGACATTAAAGGATATGTTGAGCCGGCTATTCACATAACAGTAGGGGATTGATTCATGCTTCATGCAACAGCCTTCCAAAATTGGATGCATGACATACTAATGCACTTGTATTCAACTTATAATTGTAAGGTGTATGGTAATGTATCAATAGGCCTTTTGCAACAAACAAACACGTGACTGTTACTGGATGGCAAAACTGAAAATTCGGACTTCTCTTATTTCAAATAATTTTTCCAAAATATTTTTTTTTTCTGAAAAGATACTTTTGATTTCAAGATACGAATCAATCAGTTTACAGTGAGGACACTCGAACTGTGAACACTTTGAGGTTTTTTCATACTTTTTTTCTCCTTTATCCCTTGTGTGAATCGATTGGAAATATGATTTATTTTGAACAATAAGATTATTTGAGTTCAGTGCTTCATTTTCAGAATTTTTGAAGCAGTAGAAAGTTCATAAAATAAAAAATATAAAAATATCAAGTGTTCATGGTTCGAGTGTCCTCACTGTAAAGTTTGTTTGCCATCCAGCAGAGCCTTCCCCAAGGGACCTTGGGCTAAAATGATTCTTTATCAAAGTGATATATCAGCACGTGACTGTTTGTTTCAAATGGCCTATTATTGATTGCTTATTGATAGCTAAAACTTCAGATGCAAAAAAATGTTTTACTTTCCAAAAATAAGATTATAAAACGCATTGAGTACTAATCCAACGAGTAATAAATATTTTTTTAAAGGATTCATTAATTTGCACAAAAATGTATTGGTTTCAACATTTGCACGTTATGTTTGCAATCTATGTCGTTTAAAGTAATTTTCAAAGCTTAGAAGAACATTCGGTGAAAAATGACCAAAACCTGTTAGCCCAGGCTCTCAGGCGACGTGTCGGATTCTTTCTGTCAAATTCTGCATAATCTAGCGCATGCGCATACTGAATGTCCCGGTTGAACGCTACGTGATTATATTCCCATGCGTGCGCATCCATAGCAACCAGATGTTTTTCACTCTCGAGCATGCGCAGTAAGAATGGCAGGGCTCTGGGGTCGAGAGTGTTGTTTTTCCTGAAAAACCGGTAGCTGTTCCCTATTTGCATCAGAGACAGGCTGCATCAGAGGTGTTCAGGTTCTTTGATCAAGCTCAAAGTTTCAGCGTCTTTGACCAAAACATACAAAGCCAACGTCGACAACGTTAAAACGAAGACTAACAAAGAAAGAACATCGACGTTTCTAGGTTAGTTAATATTACTACATGTCAATTGTCTTTTTTTTAATATACAGAATAGACAGAAAATGGCCCCAAGATATGGATACAAATTTATGGAATTTCTTTATTATTCTTTATTATACAATACTATTATTTCTTCATCATTTAATATTTAATATTTATTATTATTGTAGTGGTATAAAAGGTTTTATATGAGCCTTATTAACCGCGGCTGGTGAATTCAATGAGTAGAGCTCTTGCGAAGTTCGACGTTTGTTAAGAATATATCGGGTGGGCAAGAGTGGGATATTTCTTTAGCATAAAATAGAATCTTTTTGGCTCAGTTGTTCATCCAACATTCAGTTCTCGACATATTTTTAAGTTCTTTCAAGACATAAATGTTATTTTTACGCAATAAAATATATATTTTAGATAGGAAGTGAAGTATGAAATTGGTTGTCGGACAAATTGGAAAGAACTATCTACATGTGAAAATGTACATTACAGTTTAGAGATAAGATGGAGGGAAATGCTTACGGTTTATTATAATTACGTTATAATTACGGTTTATTATTCAAATTTTTAACTTTTGACCAATGTAAATACTAGCCCCAAATCCGCACACTTTTCTCTGCGTTTTTCTCTGCGTTTACATTTGGGTAAAAGTCCGGAGGAAGGGAATTTCCCGTATCCCGGCAAACACCACGGTCAGCCTTATTACTATGCATATCCGGCCATGCATGCCTGCTGATATGAATAGTTGTCAGACCGAAGCTGACCGCTTTTTACGTGTGAAAATATTTAGAGGTCAAATGTAGGGAAATGCTTCTCAGCCAGGATTCGTCTACACGGGAGACTCTGCAAGCAGGGCAATTAATATTGTAAAATTTCATAAGATCGAAACTGAAAGACAAAACTCTTTGGAACAGGTTGGAACTGGGTATTTCCCGTATCCCGGCATTACAGATAAAATGAAAGGTTAATGTAAAAGTTAGCGTAGCCGCAGTATTTCTGCATAGTGAGCATAGGGAACCATAGGAGAATATATTGATTAGCATATGTCAGCGTCACGAGTGGCTGCTTAAATTTGAGCTCCTGATATTTTAGAATTTTATCCGTGATTTTAGTATTTTGTTTTCGTTTTTACTCTTAGAACTTCTGTTCTAAGTTGTCCTACAGTGTAACTATGCTTTCTTACTCAAGAAACTTTTTGTTTTCTCGCTGTTTTTGGTGGAAATGCTCTGCTGGCCTTCAAACTTCCCGCCAATGCTTGACAAATGGACATCATTACGGTCAATATCCACTTGATTCTGGAACTTGGAATGTTATGAAATCTTTTGGAATACTACGACCATTTAGAGGAAAACGTAGACGATCTAAAGCTGATATCCATCCGATAAAACCAATCCTTTCACGATCTACTCATGGCAAATTAAATATTCAAGATTCGTCCACTCGTTCACCTTGGCTGAACACCGTTCACAAACACAACCTTCGCAAACATTTAAACAATCCTCGCCGAAAAGGGAATCTTTCGATTCCTCTTCGTTTGCCTCCGCTAGTTAAACAGGTTAGTCGATCTGCGAAATTATGTTTGCTAAATTCAAGATCTGTTTGTAATAAAGCAACAGTTGTGAATGATTTTATAATTGAAAGTAAAATTGATATTCTTTGCTTAACTGAAACATGGTTGAAATGCAATAATCAACAAATAATTAATGAACTTACGCCTAAAGGTTACTTTTTTCAACATATTCCAAGAAAAGGAAGAGGTGGTGGAGTTGGAATTTTACACAAAAAGTCTTTAAGACTTACTAAGATTTCTTTCAACAAATACAAATCTTTTGAAACCATGGGGATGTTTGTCAAATCATCATCTGCGAATATTTCTCTTTTCTTGATCTACAAACCCCCACCATCAAACCGTAATAATTTTTCTAATGCCATGTTTTTTGAGGAATTTACACTTTTTCTAAAACAGTTTTCAACTGTTTCTAGCTCTTTGCTTTTGTTGGGAGACTTTAACTTTCATATAGAAGATCCCTGTAATTCTGCAGCTGTTAGGTTCTTAAATCTTCTTGAAATGTTTAACCTAAAACAGCATGTTAAACATCCTACTTACAATAATAAACATATTCTCGATCTGGTGATCACTAGAACAGGAGATAATGTGATCAATAATATCTCTGTCTCTGATCCTGTCATTTCTGATCATTATGCTGTTTTTGGCGATCTTGTGATTGCTAAACCACCTTTTCAGCAAATTGTCTCTAAATGCGAGCAGGGGTTAGCACGTTCCACCAGCATCTGGTGGCCCGCATCTGGTGGCCCCACACGCATCTGATGGCCCCTTGGCCATAACTCCTCAACAAAGCATGCTATGACAACCAAACTTGGTAGCATGGTTGACACTTGGGTTGTCAATCATATGACCACGTGACATGATGTGACGTCACACATCACGTGATTTACGAGCCAAACATTATCGCCCATTTTTGAAAATAGTCGGCATTATATGATATGACCACGGAACTTGGTAGGATGGGTGGTACTTGTGTCACCAGTCATACGGTCACGTGGTTTGATGTGACGTCACACATCACGTGATTTAGAAGCTAATTTTAGAGGAAAGGCATGGCAATGCACATGAATTACGAACTATAGCTTGTAGTCATGTTATCAGACGACCGAATCATTATTGTAACGAAACTCCGCTCTCACATACCTCTCATGGCCCAATCGTGCCTACATGTGGTGGACCCGCATCTGGTGGCCCCACACGCATCTGGTGGCCCCTTGGCCGTAACTCCTCAACAAAGCATGCTATGACAACCAAACTTGGTAGCATGGTTAGCACTTGGGTTGTCAATCATATGACCACGTGATGTGATGTGACGTCACACATCACGTGACTTACGAGCCAAATAAAATTGAGTCTGATAAAATAATCAAACGTCTTACCGCCTATTTCTAACCAGTTTAAATTTTTTTTCGTGAAATAATGGACACTATCTATTGATGGTTACTTGTTTAAGTCTATGGTGAAACGTGGGGTAATTCTTGCAACCTGGATAAGATACCGCCGTTTCTTCAAATTCAGCATTATTCAATATTATTAGTGTTTAGATACCTCTGTTTTGATATACTGAAATGTTATCTAGATCTACTTATTGCTTTACATTCTGGGTGACAGGGAAACGATTTTCCCCAACTTCCCAAGATAAAGCTGACTCCTGGAAATTATCATAGATAAATCAAAAAAGACAAAAGAATTGCCCATGACATCCATAACCAAGTGGTATGGTTTATCTATGGATTATATAAACACAACAAGTCGCATGACAGCATTTTAGCAAATCCTTTTAAAAACGGGAAACATCTTGCTGTGATCATGCTGTGCATGTTTTGGCGCTGAAGCATTGGGTTTTCGTACAAAGCACGGCACCAAATATTGTTAACTTTCAAGATTCTCTTTGAGTTCATTGGCTTCAATTAGAATTTAGAATTTAAAATTTGCCATTTTATTGAATTTGACCAGATACTTTTCCTGCCGTAATCTCTCTGGGTAAAACGTTCACCTCAGGTTATCATTTTCAGTGAACCGGAAAACCTAGCTAGATCAAAAGGGATGCCTTGTGGTAAGGGTTGTGTGTACTTCACCATAAATACGTCAAAAAGAACAAAAAGTCCGGCTCTAATACAAGTCAAATTTATTTGATTTCCTTTTGTAGGTTAAAACGTTTTTTAAGAGTTAATTAAAGAAATTAAAGAAATTAAAGTTTATTAAAGAGCGGTTTTTCTCTGTCCCAAGAGTCCTGCGGTCAATGAGATGGATTTGTCAGGATAATCCCGGAAACTGCATGCTGTGAATGCTGTGTTGCACTCGCGCTAAAGATGAAACCTCAGATAACTGAGCAGTATACCTCGGTAAATTGTTCTGAGCCTGTTCACACTGTATCATAATTTAGCTAGCTTAGTTCATTTTCATGTTTATTTATCTGTCATCACGTTACAAGTTAAGCTAGTTAGCGATTTTTTGACGTTCACATTACTAATGTACAAGCGAGTTACCAAACAACAACAGTAATTTAATACGTATTTTGAACTTTTGGCGGGATTTGGCGGGATTTGTGTTGTTGTCAACATGGCCGAATCAGTCCAAGCTTTTTTACTCCTGTACTCTCTCTTCGTGTTTATTTCAACGAAGCGACGTATCAGAAAACTTCGATTGAAATATATCATTAATCAACGACGCTTGCTTAACTACAACTCGAAACCAAGCACCAGTTGACCGACATAATGGACAGGACCCACCGCATAGCAAACAAAAATCTGTCAACGTAAACCCTATTAGCTAGCTTATGAGCAAAAAAACCATGTCCCGACATGGTTTGAAATTTCCACGTTTCCGGTCAAGTTCTAGCTAGCTAGAAAAACGCGTTCACACTGGGTTATCGTATTAGCTAGCTAAATGATATTTTAAGCTAGCTTAAAGTTGCAGTGTGAACACGCTCTCTGTGTGTAACCAAAATTTTAATTCCGCAAAACAGCGGTGCCTGTCATCAAAAAAAAGTGACCAATATATAGTTTTAAAAACATTGTAGCTCTTTCGGATTACATCGGATCGAACTGAAACTTTGGACAATGCGAACTAAAAAACGATGTCTCAGATTTTTCAAATGGTTTTTCATTTGAAAGATATATATATTGTTTATTTTGCAATCATAACCACCGAAAATTCAAACTTCAGGATTTAACGCGTCATTGCACACGTTCTAAACAAGATTTCAAAAATCTGAGACACGGTTTTGAAGCTCATTATCCACAGAGTATGCTAATGTGATTTTGATTGACATAGCGGAAATTCTGATCATGCAGGAAGTTGTCAAGCTAAGTGAAGTGCAGTACAATTTCAATTTGAACCTAATAACTTGTTTTGTGTTCCAAAAAAGACAGTTATGAGATATTCAAAAAACTACATTTATTTGGCTTTCAGGAAATATATACTTTTATGGCAAAATATTGTAAAGCCGGTGCGAGGTAGCGCGTATAGGGGTTCTAAGCATAATAACACTGACTTATTATCAGTATATTTACATTTACAATATGTGTGCAAACAAAAGTTGCCTTTTACCTCCTTTTTGAAATGTATCACAAATATTAGTTTCTCTTATTTTTGTCCAGTTATTGAGAATCCATACAAATAAAGTCAGCAACAACCAAATCATATACTATACGTTAACTTTTACATAACTAGAGTAAAAGTAAAATCAAGCAACAGTTATTGTGTAACGTCTCATCATCTAATGTGGTAAAGTAGGTACCAAGTTCCGTGGTCATAGCATATAATACCGACTATTTTCAAAAATGGGCGATAATGTTTGGCTCGTAAATCACGTGATGTGTGACGTCACATCATGTCACGTGGTCATATGATTGACAACCCAAGTGTCAACCATGCTACCAAGTTTGGTTGTCATAGCATGCTTTGTTGAGGAGTTATGGCCAAGGGGCCACCAGATGCGTGTGGGGCCACCAGATGCGGGCCACCAGATGCTGGTGGAACGTGCTAACTCTACTTGCTAAATGCCGTAACTATAAAGCTATCAACGAAGATCAATTTTCACTTGTCGTTTCTAACTCATCTCTAGTGACATATCCATCTAATGATATAGACGAACTTGTACAGCAGTATGATTCTGTACTCACTTCAATCCTTAACACTCATGCTCCATCTAAGGAACGCATTATCACACTGCGTCCTTCTACGCCTTGGTACTCACCAGAAATAAAAGCTGAAAAAATCAAACGACGAAAGCTAGAAAAATCATGGCGGCGTTCGCGTTTAACTGTCAACAGGGAGCTCTATTTACAACAGTGCGAGGTCGTTAAGAAATTGATCAAGAGATCTAAAGATGAATTTTTTTGCCAATTTATAAATGAACAACAGGCTAATCAAAAGGTACTTTTTTCTACTTTTGAGAAGATGGTCCACAAGAATGCAGATAAGATCTATCCCTCTGCCAACTCACCTCGTCATCTTGCCAACAAGTTTGCTGACTTTTTCATTGATAAAATTAAAGGAATTCAGACTAAATTCAATGATATTACCTCTGCACCAGTCTTTCGATCTGCAACAAAAAATAAATCTCAATTCTTTTTATGAAATTTCCTCTGAGGATTTTTCTAAACTACTTCTCCCCTTGGTGACTAAATCTTCTGATCTTGATCCTCTTCCGGGCAAAATCCTGAAGAATTGCATTCACCTTTTAATTCCTACCATTACCAAAATTGTAAATTTGTCTTTGGTCTCTGGAACTATGCCATATAAGTTAAAGCAAGCTTTGATCAGACCGTTGCTTAAAAAGCAAACCTTGTCCCCTGAAGAGTTTTCAAGCTTTAGACCGATCTCAAATTTAAAATTTTTATCTAAACTAATTGAAAAGGTTGTTGCCTCTAAATTGAACATCTTGAGAATAACAATCTTCATGTCAGTCTTCAGTCTGCTTACAAAAAACATCACAGTGTTGAGACAGCTCTCTTGAAGGTGCACAATGATATCCTGTGTGTTATTGATAAACAATGTTCAGTTTTTCTTGTTCTTCTTGATTTATCTGCGGCCTTTGACACAGTTGACCATAATATTTTACTTGAAAGACTCTCTACAAGTTTTGGTGTCAAAGGAACCGCCCTCAAATGGTTTGAATCTTATCTCACCGATAGAAGGTTTTATGTGAACGTCGAAGGTGGCACATCTGACTCCCATTCTTTTAACTGTGGTGTCCCCAGGGATCTGTCTTAGGACCTATACTGTTCCTACTATATACCTCACCTATAGCTGATATTATCCATTCTCATAATATCGACTATCATCTTTATGCTGATGATACTCAACTGTATGTTTCTTTTTCTATTTCTTGTTCTCATGAGTTAGATGATGCCAAACACTGATAGACTTGAGTTGTGTGTACTAAATAATATAGATAAATGGATGGTTGACAACAAGCTTAAGTTGAATGGAGACAAGACTGAAATCCTTGTATTATCTGCTGCTCATCGCCCTCCTCCTTCTATTGACAGCATAAATATTTCTGGGTATGACATTTCTCCAACCTCATCTGCCCGTAATATTGGGGTTATTTTTGATGACAAGCTGTCTCTTGAAGCCCACATTACTTCTATTTGTAAACCATGTTTTTTCCACATTCACAACATCTGGAAAATCCGTAGGCACCTCAGTCAACAATCTTGTGAAATCCTTGTGCATGCATTAATCTCTTCCAAGCTTGACTTTTGTAATTCTCTACTCTATGGTCTACCCAAGTCTTCCCTACAAAAACTGCAATATGTACAAAATTCTGCCGCAAGGCTCGTCACTATATGTCGTAAACATGATCATATTTCGCCTGTTCTTCTAGATTTGCATTGGCTCCCAGTAGAACAACGTATCGAATTTAAAATACTTTTGATTACATTTAAAATTTTGAATAACAGTGCTCCTTTGTATCTCTCCGACCTCATTAAAGTGTATGTACCTTCTCGGTCCTTGAGATCTTCATCATCCAATCTTTTAAAAAAATCTTCTTTTAATCTGAAATCCTATGGTAGGAGGGCTTTCTCCTATGCAGCACCTGAACTGTGGAACAGCCTCCCAGTTAACATAAAATCAAGTCCTTCTATTGATCTTTTTAAAAGTAATCTTAAGACCTGGCTCTTTAAGCGAGCATTTGATTTAAATTAGATACAAGTATGCCAATAATCACATAGTAATTTAAATTTTAGTTAAGTCCTAACGATTAATGTCTTATTGAATTTTATAAATAGTAAAAAGCCCAAATAAAAGTTTTATCATAATTTTGTAAAGCGCTGTTGCAATCCCCAGATGAAACAGCGCTATATAAATTTTCTTTATTATTATTATTATTATTTATTATTATATATAGTCAAACTAAGGCATCCTCGAAAAAGCCATTTTATTTTATTTTCACCTATCAACTTTATTTGAAATGGGCTCTTTTTATTTAACTATAAGAATTAAGTATTTTTTCCCGTTTTAGGAAAAACAATAACCGTGTTTCAGTTCTGCATATTGAGCAAGCCAAGGAAAACTACACAGGAAAACTATAAGGTGCACTAATGTTGATAAAGATGAACGCGAACGACTTTGCCTCCTTCTGTGATATATAGGATATTACATGGTCGCGCGGAGATACGAATTTTATCTTCGAGTGTTGATATTATCTCGCACGAGTGAGTGCAGCGTCCATGTAATGTTCTATTTATCATATGAAATCTTCAATGAAAAATAATGGAGAATTTGAGAAGCTGAGCAAAAAGTCGAAATTTGTCACCACCAGTGTTGATATAAATCGTATCCCCACTGGCCACTGGTGGGAGTGGGGATATCAATTTTATCATTTTGATGTCACTCAATATCACACTCTATTTCATATAATAAAATGTATATATGCAGCAAAAGATAACCCAGAACTTGCATTTATTACTATGGCCTCTTTGATTGTTGATGCTGCTGTCAGTTATCAGTTATGGTGAAAGGAGTCCGAGCCATTTTTTTAACATGGGAATAAAAAAGGCGGGTGGTTGAACAGGCAAACGTACATACAAGGCATTTTAGAGCTCCCCCAAGTAGCGTTTCAGCAACAATGTAGATCCGTAACAGTAGAACGTGCTGCCTTTTTTTAAATGGTTAGACCTTATAGTTTTCTTGGACAAGAATTTTAAACCATAGACCATGCCTTCTAGATAGGAGATATTAAAGGACCTGTTGAACTATTTAAATAACAACAGGCATTGTCCAATTGACATACTAATTACATTAGTAGTTAAATCCTAATAATAAGCTGTATGACAATTTATCGATAATGCTCAGTAACAGTGATAAGTTATTGACTACAAGATTGTATTGCGCAATGAGTACTCATGAAGTAATGCGCCATGTATAAACTTCCCATTATAATAACATTTAATATCGAACAAGCAAATAATAATGTTTGCTAGACAAGCATAGTCTTTCTTTGTTGCGTAATTTGTCAGCTTTCCTTAGGCTACAGTTTGCTAAGATTTAAGGATTAAATACGTATGTAATAATGCATGGCTTTAATTGCTATCGAACTTGTTCGACAGATTTTGGAACGTATCTTTGCCGTTTAATGACTAATGACATGAAAAGGCCATAGAGTGATTTTACTTGGCCCGTGAAATAATAGTAAGCATAATATGGTATACAGTAGATACTGCAGGCCCGTATGCTCGGGGATGCGGGGATGCGGGGGTGTGGTCTCCCACACTCTTTAACGAGTAATAAAAAACTTGTTAAAAGGTTCATCATTAGCAATGTTTTATTGATCTGGTATATGGCCACGTCATGAGATATATTTAGAAACATTTTTAAAACTAAATAGTTGTTGAAATTGGCCTTGACCACGTACAAGTAAGGCTAAAAATTCAAAACTTTACAGCCTCTCGACTAGGTACTTACCGCGTTCTTTCCATAACGCACCCCCCTCGTCCGAAGTCCACGCTACGGGTCTGCACTGATTTCATTTTTTTTCTTTTGAGTTAATTGGACTGTACGTTAATCACCAATTACACAGCTTTCTTCGAACTTCGAACTTCACATGAGCCGAACCTAATCAATATAAAATTAAGAAGACCGCCTTATTATTCATTGATTTTAATGCGTACGACTCATGTGAAGTGGTGTGTTCGCAGGTAGCCCAAGCAGGGGCATAGCTTCCTTTACGCAAAATAAATACGCACCGTGCGTGGGTACGTTCGGTGGGTACTTGAGAAATTCACAAATTAGTCAGCCAAGATGGATATTGAAGTAACGTCATCGATTTTCTCGGAAATCCGTCCATGCGTCTCATATAACTGCGTATCATCCAGAGGGTTTGCATCGATCAGATTCGAGGTGAGTTGAATTTCCTTTACAAAAATAATACAACATTTCATCTGCCTTTGTCGTTCGCCTATTCTACGAGGTTATTATTACATAAATTTTGTCCCATGTTTGTTGAACTCGGTATATAATGCTAGAACTGTCTCGCGGAATACGAATTTCTTGGAGTTGTTTAACAAAAGAAGATAATATTCTTTATTGTAAAACATTCAGTTCGATAAATAATTCTCTATTGGAGCTGATGAATGGAATTTACGTTCACAATCCGAAAGCGAGAACTTCAAGAGTTTTGTAACTTTTATAAATACTATATTTACTTTGGAACGGTTTACGGCAATTTTACCTTTTCAATTTTTTCCCCAAGCCAAGGCGGAAGCAAAGAAATAGTGCGAGTTAGCGAGGGTTCTTCATCTTCCTTTGTCGTTCACCATTTCTACAAGGTAAGTAATTTTAAGTATTTTTAAATAAATAACGACTCCTTTAAAGTGTTTCATCTCTGTTCGCGAGCAGCCGTACCGAACATTTTTGAACGGCCGTTTGACCAGCTTACTCAAAAGTACTACGATAAACTATGAGATATAGCAAATAACATATCTGAAAACCAAGAAAATTTAATTTTTTTTTTAAATGTTGAACTTGTGATTCTGTGCGTGTAAGAACACACACAAACTACGCACATAAACTGCAATTTCTTTGACAAAATCGAATCTCCAAAACTACCAAGAGAAATTCCTTCATACTTCCACAGTCTTATCTTATAAGCCAAACAAATCTTTCGCAGTAAATTTGAGGCTCAGAAATGGAACTTTTATTTCTAAAAAATGGGCCATTTACGTGTGTGTTCGTACACGCACAGAATCACAAGTTCAAAAAATTTTTGGTTTTCAGATATGTTATTTGCTATATCTCATAGTTTATCGTAGTACTTTTGATTTTTCTAGGTGCCATCGTAATCGCTCGGAAATTAGGTTTCTTTGAATTTAATGTTTCTCTTATAAATCCGCAATTTTTGCAACAAATTAGAAATTACATGTTTTATAAATTTCAGACTATAAGTGCAACATTGTCTGTGAATTTGATGAAAATCAAGCTGGTCAAACGGCCGTTCAAAAATGTTCGGTACGGCTGCTCGCGAACAGAGATGAAACACCTAAAGTGTACGTAAACATGTTTCGGCATTTCATCTGCCATCTTCAGTACCAGTGTTGGTCAAATGATTCGGTATAGGTTATATATCAGTATAGTGTGGATAACATATGCAAATATAAGAGAAAATAACTACAATTACAAAGAAAGTTTTACAGTGCGAATCGAAAAACCGTGGGCACCCAGAAATATTCCAGAAATCGTTTATTGTAAGCGCCGTCACGGTCGCACGAACTCACCGCTGTTCCAGTGATTTTTTCGCTATTTTGTGAGCTTTAACTTATGTTTTTTGCTAGTTTGTCGAATCCCCAACTCAATCTTACGGTTGTGGTTTCTTCTCTGGAATTAGTGGAGTTTCTAATCTGTTTAATGTTGGAGTTTTCGAAGATTTTTGGTCTGAGACTTAATCAGTCATAATAATAATAATAACTTTATTATTTATAAAGCGCCTTTCCTGGTAATCAAACAACTAAAACCTATTATGCTAAAATATATATATATTTATCAAATTCATTAATATTCATAAGGCCAAACACACTGAATAGAAAATCACAACCATGACCGAGTTTTTAAATCGGCAAGAGATTCGTCCTGATTTGCATACAACTTTAACTAAGATTTTCTCGGCGAAAAGTGCTTATATCTTGAAAATTTAAGTAACACATGACCTAACTATCCTAAGCCTTTGATAAGTGAGATAAAACATTCGCGTCCGACCTTTATGGGGCTAAAAAGCCTGCGGCTGCGGCTCGCCATTTTAAATCCTCATAAAGGTATTCCGCTCATGTTTTATCTATCACATAACTACTTTCTCTAGTAAAATCTATACTTAATTAAAATAAGCTAACCTAAATAAGTACGTCTTAAGCTGTTTCTTAAAAATATCAACAGACTGACTAATCCTAATGTTAATAGCGGAAGTGAATTCCAAATTTATGGAGCATTAATTGAGAAGGCTCTATAGCCATACGTCTTAAGATTATAACTGCGAGTTTCTAGTAAATTCTTTGTGGAAGAGCGAAGAGAACGAGCAGGCTTATATGGCGAGATAAGATTTCTAATATAACATGGTGCTAAATCGTTCAAGGCTTTGTAGGTAATAGGGTTTTCCGATTTAGCGGCTTTTTAAAAGTTATTGCCAGATCTTAAATTTATTATCAATTAATGATAAATGATTGTAATTTCGGTGATATAAGATCAATTAAGTATAATATTCGAAGAAAAATATGAACGTCAATAACAAATTTAATACATGAATCGTTCAGGGCTTGATCCGCGCACCTTTCGACATGTCAAGGCAGCTTCTGACCAACTAGACCAAGCGAAACAACACAATGAATGCTCCCGCTTGCAAAACGCAAAATCCCCGAAAGATATTTCAGTACTGTTCTTTTTGAATATACATAAAACAATTCTGGTATGTGGATTTGACTAGTACAGTTTTCGCTGTACTATAACTGGTCGGTGACTCAAACCTGCATGATAAAGCCAATTCAGTAAGCAAATTTGCTCTCTTCTTTTTTCTTACATCCACTGTGTATCTCATTTTTTTCTTCCAAGACTCTCACATCACCAAAATGCATTGTGTTTTGGAGGCAACTAGAAAGACAATTATTTCAAAATTCAAAACTTTTCGTGTATATGCAGAGTACTTCATTTACTATTATCGGTGAAAAAATCCAGTATCAGTTTAATCAGAGTTATATAGCTAATTCCACACGCATGGGAAAATGAAACGTTTGGTGTATGGACTTACTTGGACGTTTACTACGGGTTTAAAAAGTCGAGGTTATTTTTCATAACCATAGTTCAAAGGTTAATTGTTTACACATGCTAAAATGACCTTAGTTGTCTAATCAGAAAAAAATTTGCGGAATTCAAAAATACCGGCATGAAGAAGACTGAGACGGCGCTGAGTTTAGTTTTCATGTTCAGAGAGCGCTACCATGCATCATTGTAATGCAAATAAAACCACTCGTATTCCACGAAAAGATACGCATAAATAATTATCGTACCGTCGGTTACTGTTCTTAACCATGCGGGATAGAAGAGTAAATCGAGGTAAACTTTCTATTATCTTGAATGGTATTTTACTAATGGTTTTGTTGGCGTTCACACACAATAAATGTTAACCAAGGTATGGTTACCCTTCTACCTCAGTAATTTGTACGAGTGTAAACACGGCCTTAGAAATGTCATCGCATTAACTCATGAAGCTGTTCAAATTTCTTTCTTTCTGGTTTTTGCAAATTCAGATTGACGCATCAGCAGAAGTGTCAATTTAGATGTGTTTTTTTTCTTCGATTTTTTTCCATCTTCATGGTAGTAACGGTTTTTTCTCGTCGCTGCCACCCATGCAAAGACGCAAATTATTATGGGAATATGAAAATCGATATATTATTTTGCTTTACAGTGCATATCTTATAGCCAACATTATTGTAGTCAGTCAGTCAGTCAAAACGAACATTTTCGAAATCTCGTGCTGTTGAACAAAAATGTACGAATTCTTTTGTGATCTTATTGTTTATCGAATAGTAGTATTGGTAATGATAATTAGACTGAATCAGCGTTTCACACGAGCAATGCCACATTTATAATAGTCTAATCATCATTACCAATAAATTGTTATTTATTCGGGTTTTTTTTTTGGTGTGTGTGTGTAAAATTGTATTTACAAATTACCAAGAATGCGCTTTACAAGCCTCAACATGCATGGTTGGTATTCTATAAGTTCCAGAACTTTCTTATAGCCCTTGGTCACGTCCCTTCAATTTGTTTTCTTAATTTATCATTAGTGCATGGCAGAGCGGCGTTTTTTAATCGGCTGTATAAAGATCGAGTATTTTACCGCAAGGGATATTTCAAATTTATATATATTTCATGTTTGCTAACATAGCATTGTGATGTTAATATGGCATTGTGATGTTAAATGCTACTTATGACGTGTGACATCATAGTCTCAAGGTTGGAAAGATGATTGAAAATAATTAGCAGACAATAATAAATAATAATTATGAAATTTGTATAGCGCTAAAACTATCAAAATATTCTAAAGCGCTTTATATGAAATGTCCAGAGAAAAACCCTATTAAGAAAATTAAAAACAAAAATCCTACAATTATTTTTAAATCTAATAAAAATAAAAATAAAATAAAATAGTTTAAGTATAAAAATAATATAGACCAAATCCAAGACTCAGCAACCGCGCTCACCAACGTAACGCGCGCAACTACCAAGCCCCGGATTGGATCTATATATGTATATATAATATATATAATATATATACCATCTACGAAATAAAATATAAAATGTGAAATATATATGAATATATATATGTAAGTCATAGTCTACTTGTCTAATTAGATCTAAAAGCGTCCCTAAATAAATGAGTTTTAAGTCTTGATTTAAACTGTTCGATAGAGCAGCTTTGTCGAATCTCCATTGGAAGATTGTTCCAAATAGTTGGGGCCGAATGACTAAAGGCCCTATCTCCCAAGGTCTTGCATCTTGTTTTCGGGATCAAAAGCAAACACTCAGTGCCTGATCTCAGGAGGTAGCGACCAGGCTGCTTGACAGTGAGCATGTCCTCAACGTACTTTGGAGCAAGGCCATTTAGAGCTTTGAAGACGATCAGAGCAATCTTGTAGGTGACACGATACTTTACAGGGAGCCAATGCAACTGGACGCAGACGCAGACGCAGACGCAGATTGGAAGACAGTCATACTTCATATACAAGAGTAGCCTTTCAGAATGTTGTTTACAATGAGTTACTAGACTGTGTCAGGCGCTTGACTGCGCTGTCTCTAATTACTAGTTTTAACCTTGACAGGCTGGAGCCCCTCAGGTTTTTCAAAAAGTACCCCTTTTATATACCTTTTTGCCTGAAAAGGTACCCCTTTCATATACCTTTGACGAAAATCTACCCTTATTTTTACCAAAACTCACAAATTTCCACCCCTTTGCTACACGAGCATCCCCGTATAGTCCATTATGGGGAGTACCCCACCCCCCGAAACAGTCGATCTTTGATTTAAAATGGTTTAAAAGTTAAAGAGCATGCTGTGGACCATGACTGTGATATTATAGCAGTTACGGAAACATGGCTACCTAGCAATATCGATGTGGATGCGTTATTGCAAGATTTAACTACAGCCGTTGCTAACCTGCACCCCTTAAACTCCGTGGACGACCTCACCAGTGATTATAATCGAACTTTGCAAGATATTGTGGATAAGCACGCCCCTTTAAAGAGCAAAGAAATCATAACTCGTCCTTCTGCTGAATGGTTTACACCGGAGTTACAAGAAGAAAAGAAGAAAAGGAGAAAATTAGAACGGAGATACAGGCGCACTGGAACATCTGAGGATGCATGCCTCTTCAAGGAACAGTCTGATCATTATTGTGATTTGCTTATTTTAACTCGTCGGAAGTTCTACCATGATAAAATTGAAACCTGTGCTGGTGACCAAAAGGCTTTGTACTCTGTACTTAATAAACTTCTTCACCGAGCAACCGATACTCAGCTTCCAGTTCACAACGATCCTTTGATTCTGGCGAACAGCTTTGCTGCTTTCTTTACAGATAGAATTGCCAAGATCCGTGTAAAGCTTCAGCTACATCCATCTCCTCGGCCTTTTATTGATCGCAATAACTGCTCAAGATGGACAGTTTCTCCTCCGTTAGTGAAGAGGACGTTGAGAAGGCGATAAGAAAGGCCAACAACAATTAAGTCATGCAGTCTTGACCCGATACCAACAAAGATTCTGAAGCTCTATCTAGTGCCACTCTTACCACTCATTACAAGAATCATCAATTTATCGCTCGACCAAGCTGTCATGCCAACTCAATTCAAAGAGGCTGTACTTACACCAATCTTAAAGAAATCGTCATAGACAAGGAGAACTTGCAGGACTATCGCCCAATATCAAATCTCGCATTTATTTCCAAGTTGATTGAGGAAGTGGTGGACCATCAAATCACAGAATACATTGAGAGGAACAACCTCAATGAAACAATGCAATCTGCATATAGACAATACCATTCCACCGAAACTGCTTGGGTCAGACTTCACAACGATATTTTACTGGCATTAGACGACAATATGGCTGTACTACTCGTGTGTCTAGATCGTAGAGCAGCATTTGACACCATTGACCATAGCATATTGCTACATCGCCTAGAATGACGTTTAGGCATCACTGGAAAATGCCGAGAATGGCTGACCTCGTATCTATCTGACAGAAAGTTTAGAGTTCTTGCAAATGGAAAGATGTCTGAGGCCTACACTCTCAGTTACGGGGTTCCACAGGGATCGGTGCTAGGCCCCAAGCTATTCACATCATATATGTTGCCACTTGGAGACCTCAGTAGCAAGTAAACATGATGTTGGCTTTCACATTTATGCTGATGACTGCCAACTATACGTGGCTTTCAAGAGAGATAACACCTTTGTCACCGCATCCAAGATGGAGCATCTTGTCAACGATATAAAACACTGGATGATCTATAATATGCTCAAGTTAAATGAAGATAAGACCGACATTTTAGTCTTAAATGGCCCTCGTCGGCCTGATATTGAGTTGCAATCTTTAACGATTGGAAGCGAATCTGTTTGTAACTCAGCTTCTACCACTCTGCTAGGTGTGGAGGTGGACACTACCATGTGTCTGAAGAATCATGTTCACAACACTGCAAAATGTTGTTTCTTTAAACTACAGAATATGTATAAAATCAGGAAGTGCATAACTGAGGATGCTGCCAAGATTATGGTTCACTCTCTAATTACATCGAAACTAGACTACTGCGCAGCAATGAGATTCTCAATGGTCTACCAGACAGTACGTTGGAAAGTTTAGTCCGAGTCCAAAAGGCTGCTGCAAGGCTAGTATCAAACAAGCACAAGTATGAACACATAAGCCCTGTACTTCATGATCTTCACTGGTTGCCTATCAAGAGCAGAATTGAATACAAGATGCTGCTCTTAACCTTCAAATGTGTCCATGGCGTTGTACCTACATATCTGACTGACCTAATACAGAAGCGAGAAAATAAGAGAACCAGAGCAGATAATAAAAACTTTCTCCATATTCCAAAAGTCAAAAAGACGACATTTGAGGGCAGAAGCTTCACCTATACAGTACCCCATTTATGGAACAAATTACCAGATCATCTTAGAACCGAAACCAACATTAACATGTTTAAGAAACATTTAAAGACTTTTTTATTTAAGCAATCATTTTAGGCACTTTATATTTATCTATAACACCTCTAAGAAATATCCTAAAGACTTTATTTTAGTAATGTAGATATTATGTATACATTAATTTTTTGATATTTTTCATAGTTTTGCTTAGAAATGTTTTTTTCATATGATTTAATGCTACTTTTTTGGACATTTTATTTTTAGTTTTCTTATACATGTTTAAGCGCTTTAGAGTATTGCATATAAAGCGCTATATATGTAATAAACTTATTATTATTATTATTATTATTATTATTATTATTATTATTATTATTATTATTATTATTATTCTCGCAGTTAGAAAATTGTTTAAGATTGATCAACGAACGATAAACGATTTCTGAAATATTTCCGGTTTCAACGGTTTTTCAATTCGCACTGTAACTTAACATGATAAGTTTGATTTATGGATGGTATTTCCCAAAGAAGTGTAAGCTGGCCTCTTTTGTTTTGAGTTGGAACTCTGCCACAATACAATACAATACAATACACGCATCAATCATACTATTATTCATCATTTAATATTTATTATTTATTATTATTGTAGTGGTATAAAAGGTTTTATATGAACCTTATTAACCGCGGCTGGTGAATTCAATGAGTAGAGCTCTTGCGAAGTTCGACGTTTGTTAAGAATATATCGGGTGGGCAAGAGTGGGATATTTTGAGCTTAAAATAGAATCTTTTTGGTTCAGTTGTTCATCCAACATTCAGTTCTCGTAATATTTTTAAGTTCTTTCAAGACATAATATATATTTTAGATAGGAAGTGAAGTATGAAATTGGTTATCGGACAAATTGGAAAGAACTATCTACATGTGAAAATGTACATTACAGTTTAGAGATAAGATGGAGGGAAATGCTAAGTTATTATTCAAATTTTTAACTTTTGACCGATGTAAATTCTAGCCCCAAATCCGCACACTTTTCTCTACGTTTTTCTCTGCGTTTACACTTGGGTAAAAGTCCGGGGTTAAGGGAATTTCCCGTATCCCGGCAAACACCACGGTCAGCCTTATTACTATGGATATCCATGCATGGCTGCTGATATGCGTGTGAAAATATTTAGAGTTCAAATGTAGGGAAATGCTTCTCTGCCAGGATTCGTCTACACGGGAGACTCTGCAAGCAGGGAAGGGAAATGCTAAAATTAATGGTGTAAAATTACATAAGATAGAAACTGAAAGACAAAACTCTTTGGAACAGGTTGGAACTGGGTATTTCCCGTATCCCGGCATTTCAGATAAAATGAAAGGCCAATGTAAAAGTTAGCGTTAGTTCTGCATAGTGAGCATAGGGAAACATAGGGGAATATATAGTCAAACTAAGGCACCCTCAAAGAAGCCATTTGTTCTCATTTTATTTTCACCTATCAACTTTATCTAAAATGGGCTCTTTTTATTTAACTATAAGAATTAAGTATTTTTTCCCGTTTTAGGCCGAACAATAACTGTGTTTCAGTTCTGCATATTGAGCAAGCCATATATATTTTTAGATAGGAAGTGAAGTATGAAAATATCATTTGATTGTCGGACAAGCTTAAAAGAACTATCTACGTGTGAAAATATACATTACAGTTTAGAACTAAAATGTAGGGAAATGCTAATTCATTATTGAAATTTTTAACTTTTGACCAATGTAAATACTAGCCATAAATGCACTCACTTTTATCTACGGTTTTCTTTGCGTTTACACTTGGATAAAAGCCCAGGGAATGGGAATTTCCCGTATCCCGGCAAACACCGCGGTCAAATGCAAAGGTCATATATCAGCTATATCAGCCTTATTATCCATTGCCGGATTTCAAGTCGAGAGAGGCTGGGAACGAGCTAATGTTTTTTCCGGACGGAAGTCGATAGTATATTGTACATACTTGTTTTGACAGAAAATGAGTGCAAAACACAAGAGAAGAGAAAGAAAGAAACATAAGCTAAGCATTGAGGGGATAAAGAAGAAGATTCTTGGGGAAATTGCAGGAAAAAAGGAGCTAAGAATTTGTTCTGACTTCGGAATCACAGGAAGATTGAATTAAGGTATTCCTTTCGTGTGTCAGTGGTTCTCACAAGCAATAGTTGCACAGTACCAATGCCAAACCATTATTAATATTACTCAGTTTCGTTTTCTCGGCCTGAAATCATGCAACTCATGCGACTTCCGTCCGGGAAAAAACAATAGCTCTGTCCCAGCCACTCTCGACTTGAGCTGATAGTGATCTACAAGAAAGCGAACTGCCCCGGGGGGGGGGGGGGGGGTACTCCCTATAATTGACTATACAGGGATGCTCTGCCTGAAAGGGGTACGTTTTTCAGGCCGCAGGTATAGAAAAGGGGTGCGAATTTGTGAATTTTGGTATAAAAAGGGGTAGATTTTCTTCAAAAGTATATGAAAGGGGTACCTTTTCAGGCAAAAAAGTGTATAAAAGGGGTACTTTTTTGCTGAAATTTGGCATATCAAAGGGTAAGGGGTCGAGAGTCCGGGCGGAGCATCCCCGTATGAAACGACCCGAGGTACCCCCCCCCCCCCCCCCCCCCGGGCGAACTGCCAAGACTCCTTGTTGAATATTTCCATTTATGAAATTACAGAAAACAAAAACTGAGGGAAAAACAAATTACCAGTTAAACACATTTTGGCTAAGAGTATTTACATTGATAAAACGTTTGTTTTGCAGTGAACAGTTTCGATTCTCAAATAGATATGTTTATTTCATCCGCTAGTCTTGAAAAGTCACGGTACTAGGTAGGTACACGCTAGTAGGTACACGCTAGTAGGTCAAGTAGAAATCTAATACGCGTTAACAAGTCAGTAACGCAACACTAATGCCTTACTAGAATTTAAAATGTTTTTAATAAAGGGGGACTTTGAACCCAAAAGGAACACTTTGGTGTGAAATAATAAAGAGTATATAGGATTGGAGAGTGGGCGAGCTCTTGCACAGCAACCCAGTGAACGCTCCAAGAGCGTCTAGTTCTATGGAGAGTGCTGATTGGAAAAATATGAAAAATGTCAAAAAAACCTTGAAGTGTTCATGGTTCGAGTGTCCCCACTGTAAAATGCATGTAATCAAAAAATCAACAAAAAAAAATTATATTTATTTTCCACCTTCAAGTTTCAATTTTTTTTCTATATTGAGCTCTTGTGGTAAAACTATAGAAATTAACCGTATATGTTTTCATTTTAGGTTCAGTTGATAATATTATTGCTGGTAGTTTTCCTCGGCACCGGTGAACCTCAGCTGATAAAGATGAACGGTGTTCCAAGTTTCCAGGAATTTCTTGCAGATTTACTAGGATGCTTTATCAAAGATCCGCAGATGGTTGCCGACATAAAGGAGAGGTTGAGTGCCATACTTAGTAACCTGAAGACCCAAGCAACGCAAGGCGTGCTTAGGTATGTTTCCAAGTATCTGATCCCAGAGTTGTCAAGACTTATCCAGTCCAGTTGCGGTGTTTCAGCAGAAAAACAGCTAAAGTCGCTGAAGCCGTTCATTGTAATAGGATTGGACACTTTCTTACAGAAAGGCAGAGTACTAAACAAGGATGAAATCATTCAACTTGCAAAGAATACCTTACCAGAATTGATCATTGAGACGTTGGCCTTTTCTGATGCAAGTGAAAGTACAAAGAAAACGGTAGCAAAAATAGTAGCAGCAACCACAAATATGTTTTTTGATACTGGACGTTCACCAACTCAAAGTTATGAGAATTTTTTTAAAGATGTAAAGAATTCCCTGTGCGAAGCTGTGTTGCCTGAACTAAAAGAACAGTTGATGAGTGAAATGGACAGATTCCTAGATTATGTAGAAAACGCGCCAGATATCAAAGACAACGCAACATCTTTCATGAATCTGCTTGTTCAAGTCTTAACACCCTACTTACTAACCGAGTTCCTTCAATGCTTGGAATCGACATTTGAAGACACAGTAAAAACTCTGAAACTTTCCTCGAGGAAGATTATCAAGAAAACCGTAAAAAAGACAGCTGATCGAGTTACGAGCAAAATTCAGGAAGCATCGCTGAATGATCTTCATCATTTTGTATATTTTCTTACAGAATTACTAAGATGTTTCTTCAACGATCTTGTGGATGAGATAAAGACCGAGTTGAGAGCCATACTCAGCAACCTGAAGAACCAAGCAACACAAGGCGTGGATAGATATGTTTCCAAGCATCTGATCCCAAAGTTGTCAAAACTTATCCAGTCCAGTTGCGGTTTTTCAGCAGAAAAACAGCTAAAGTCGCTGAAGCCGTTCATTGTAATAGGATTGGAAACCTTCTTAGAGAAAGGCAGAGTATTAAACAAGGAACAAATCATTCAACTTGCAAAGAATACCTTACCAGAATTGATCACTGAGACGTTAGCCTTTCCTGATGCAAGAGAAAGTACAAAGAAAACGGTAGCAAAAATAGTAGCAGCAACCACAAATTTGTTATTTGATACTGGACGTTCACCAACTCAAAGTTATGAGAATTTTTTTAAAGATGTAAAGAATTCCCTGTGCGAAGCTGTGTTGCCTGAACTAAAAGAACAGTTGATGAGTGCAATGGACAGATTCCTAGATTATGTAGAAAACGCGCCAGATATCAAAGACAACGCAACATCTTTCATGAAATTGCTTGTTCAAGTCTTAACACCCTACTTACCAACCGAGTTCCTTCAATGCTTGGAATCGAAATTTGAAGACACAGTAAAAACTCTGAAACTTTCCTCGAGGAAGATTATCAAGAAAACCGTAAAAAAGACAGCTGATCGAGTTACGAGCAAAATTCAGGAAGCATCACTGAATGATCTTCATCATTTTGTGGATTTTCTTACAGAATTACTAAGATATTTTGTCAACGATCTTGTGGATGAGATAAAGACCGAGTTGAGAGCCATACTCAGCAACATGAAGACCCAAGCAAAGCAAGGTGTGGATAGATATGTTTCCAAGCATCTGATCCCAAAGTTGTCAAAACTTATCCAGTCCAGTTGCGGTTTTTCAGCAGAAAAACAGCTGATGTCTCTAAAGCAGTTTATTATCAAAGGATTGGAAACCTTCTTAGAGAAAGGCAGAGTATTAAACAAGGACGAAATCATTCAACTTGCAAAGAATACCTTACCAGAATTGATCACTGAGACGTTAGCCTTTCCTGATGCAAGTGAAAGTACAAAGAAAACGGTAGCAAAAATAGTAGCAGCAACCACAAATTTGTTTTTTGATACTGGACGTTCACCAACTCAAAGTTATGAGAATTTTTTTAAAGATGTAAAGAATTCCCTGTGCGAAGCTGTGTTGCCTGAACTAAAAGAACAGTTGCAGTTTAGAAATAAAATGTAGGGAAATACTAAGATATTATTCAATTTTTTAACTTTTGACCAATGTAGATACTATAACTATAACTTCGTCATTATTATTGCTTTTTTATTATTACTATTTACGTTTTTCTCTGAGTGCGTTTACATTTGGGGAATGGGGATTTCCTGTATCCCGGCAAACACCGCGGTCAAACGCAAAGGTCATATATGAGCCTTATTATCCATGGCTGGTGTATTCAATGGGTAGGGCTGATGCGAAGTTCGAAGTTTGTTAAAAATATCGAAATATTTTATAACGACGAGTGAGCAAGAGTGGAAGCCCTGGAGGGACACTCACACTCCACACTTCTTTTTTCAAACGTTTTTAGGAGGAAATTCATATTTCATACTTCATACTTCAGCTGGTTTCGGGCTTCTATATAAGTTAACTTTGTGGCTATATTCGACGATTTCTCAACTTAAATGAATGATGTTTTATTACCCCAGAAACGTTTTGTATATAAAGCCTCCAATGACGTCGCATTTATTAACATATTCGAAGTTATAATAATAATAATATTTATTAATGATCACTTATACTGCGCGATATTCATAAAAATGATCAATCGCGCATAACATATACTAAATGTAATATCGACTTATATGAATATTATATATTTTGGAATACAAAAAATAAAAACTTATTAAAGAATCTAATGATAGAAGAAAATTCTAGAAAATGATAATAATATCAACGATAATAATAACTAATAATTAATCAGAAAGTGACTAACAATAAGCCAACCTAAAAAGATATGTCTTTAACTGACGTTTAAATATAGTGATTGTTGTAATTTGACTCAAATCTATGGGCAGAGAATTCCATAATTAATTAGGGTATAATATATATATTCAATAAATGAATGGATAGATGAATGAATGAATGAATGAATGAATGAATGAATGGATAGATGAATGAATGAATGAATAGATGGATGAATGAATGAATGAATGAATGAATGGATAAGTGAATGAATGAATGAATAGATGGATGAATGAATGAATGAATGAATGGATAGATGAATGAATGGATAGATGAATGAATGAATGAATGGATGAATGAATGAATGAATGAATGAATGGATAGATGAATGAATGAATGAATGAATAAATGGATAGATGAATGAATGAATGAATAGATGAATGAATGAATGAATGGATAGATGAATGAATGGATAGCTGAATGAATGAATGAATGAATGAATGGATAGATGAATGAATGAATGAATGAATGAATGAATGAATGAATGAATAGATGAATGAATGAATGAATGAATGAATGAATGGAAGAATGAATGAATGAATGGATGGATGAATGAATGAATGAATGAATGAATGAATGAATGAGTCAGTCAGTCAGTCAGTCAGTCAGTCAGTCAGTCAGTCAGTCAGTCAGTCAGTCAGTCAGTCAGTCAGTCAGTGAAGTCAAGGAAGGAATGAATGAATAAATGAAGGAATGAATGATATTAATAGAGAGCTCTTGAGGTTAAACTATAGAAATTGACCGTCAGTATATGTTTCCATTTTAGGTTCAGTTGATAATATTATCGGTTGGTTTTCCTCACCGCTTGAAGCTCAGTTGGTAACGATGAACGGTGTTTCGAGTTTCGAGGAATTTCTTGCAGATTTACTAGGATGCTTTATCAAAGATCCGCAGATGGTTGCCGACATAAAGGAGAGGTTGAGTGCCATACTTAGCAACCTGAAAACCCAAGCAACACAAGGCGTGCATAGATATGTTTCCAAGTATCTGATCCCAGAGTTGTCAAGACTTATCCAGTACAGTTGCGGTGTTTCAGCAGAAAAACAACTGATGTCTCTAAAGCCGTTTATTATCAAAGGATTGGGAACCTTCTTAAAGAGAGGCAGAGTACTAAACAAGGATGAAATCATTCAACTTGCAAAGAATACCTTACCAGAATTGATCATTGAGACGTGGGCCTTTCCTGATGCAAGTGAAAGTACAAAGAAAACGGTAGCAAAAATAGTAGCAGCCGTTACAAATGTGTTTTTTGATACTGGACTTTCACCAACTCAAAGTTATGATTTCGTAAAAGATTTAAAGGATTCCCTGTGCGAAGCTGTGTTGCCTGAACTAAAAGAACAGTTGATGAGTGAAATGGACAGATTCCTAGATTATGTAGAAAACGCGCCAGATATCAAAGACAACGCAACATCTTTCATGAATCTGCTTGTTCAAGTCTTAACACCCTACTTACCAACCGAGTTCCTTCGATGCTTGGAATCGACATTTCAAGACACTGTGAAAGCTCTGAAACGTTCCTCGAGGAAGATCATCAAGAAAACTGTAAAAAGGACAGCTGATCGAGTTACGAGCAAAATTCAGGAAGCATCACCAAATGATCTTTATCATTTTGAGGATTTTCTTACAGAATTACTAAGATGTTTCTTCAACGATCTTGTGGATGAGATAGAAACCGAGTTGGGAGCCATACTTAGCAGCCTGAAGACCCAAGCAACGCAAGGCGTACATAGATATGTTTCCAAGTATCTGATCCCAGAGTTGTCAAGACTTATCCAGTACAGTTGCGGTGTTTCAGCAGAAAAACAACTGATGTCTCTAAAGCCGTTTATTATCAAAGGATTGGGAACCTTCTTAAAGAAAGGCAGAGTACTAAACAAGGATGAAATCATTCAACTTGCAAAGAATACCTTACCAGAATTGATAATCGAAACGGCCATTCCTACGGCAAGCGAAAACACAAAAACTCTTGTACGCAATACTCTGAATTCAGTCCAAGAAATCGTCTTTAATCTTAGGCCTGGGACAACTCCGTCTGTCGAGAAACTGCTTCAGACGCTTCTCGAAAATTGCGCTGACAAAGTGTTTTGTATTGACAGGAGCACACTTAGCCAGGCCATAGATAAATTGATTGAATTGATGCCTGAAAATGTTGACAAAATCATGGAATTCCTTGTGAAACATGTTTTGCCAGCTTTGTCAGTTTGCTTTGAAGCTACTGCATTTGCTCTCGTTGCGGTATTCTTGAGGGAATGTTTTGTAAGAATTCATGAAGAAGGAACAGTTAGAGTTAGAGGAAGAGATCTTGTCAAGCCACTGGCTATGAAAGCACTGAACTTAGCGAGTACGAACGGGATAAAGAATGCAGCCGAAGTCTCAACAGTCGTGACAGAAACAGTGTTGAAAAGAAAGGTAACTCAAAAGATTGTGCAAAAATGTGTAATCGACAAGGCTGGGGGGAAAATGGCCGTAGAGACAACGAAGAAAATGGCTACCAAGTCCTCAAAAAGCGTTGTCGCAAAGGTCACCCAAAATGCCAGCTCAAAAGTGGCATCAACAGCAAGCCAAGTGACAGCGAAGCAAGGTAGTGTTAAAGTGGGCATCAAGGCGGTGCAAAGTATAAGTGGCAAAGCTTCCAACCAAGGTGTTCAGGTTGCTAGCAAAACAGTCCAAAAAGCTTCCGTCAAAATGACCAAGAATATTGGCGATGGCATCACCAACGGAGTAACCGAAGTTACCAAAAAAGCTGCAGTCAAGAAAACCGTCAAAACTACTTTATCAAAAACAGCTGGTTCAAGTTTAACGGTCACCACCTCAACAAAACTCACCAAAACGTCCGTCAGCAAAACTACCCATATTTCTCAGACAAGTTCGAAAGCAGCAGCCGAAGTCGGGATGAAAAATGCAGCAAAAGCAGGATTGACTGCAGGCGGTATTTCAGCCGTAGTGGGAGGTGTGTTCCTCTATCGTGATTTGAAGGACTTGGATGAGAAAAAGAAAGAGGGAAGTCTCAGTGAAAAAGAATATAAAGAACAAAAGGTAGAACGAATAGGCGAATATGCAGGTGATGTCATTGGCTCTGGTGTTGTTGGTGTTGCTGTCAGCATGGCTGCTCTGACAGGGCCTGCAGGGTGGGCAGCCATTGGAGTTGGAGCCTTGCTTTCCTTTGCAACGGGGAAGCTGGGTGGTCAAATAGCCAAAGCATTGGCTTGATTCCACAAACGTAAACTCACCGCTAACCAAATGTCAAATATATCAAACAGTTTGAGGCTTACGGTTTGTTGATCATTGTTCTCATGTGCGCCGGAGGTCGTAAGTTCGTCAACATCCGGGGTCTTAAAATAACAGAATACTATGTGCTACCCTTGTATTATTAACACTTGTAGAAGGTTATACCTTGTAGTATTCCTGGACAAGAAGGTTAAACCATAAACCCTGCCTCCTAGCTAGCCCTTCCTTAACTTGTTTTGTTTAGGGAGGGGTGGAGGGGTGCAGTGTTGTAGGGGCACCTGCCGGCAAAAAAACGCCTAACCAAAAAAAAAAAACGGCCGAACTTTGTATTGGATATCTTCAAAGTAGGGGCAGAAGGTCGGCCCAGGGAGGTGCGCTTCCCCTATACCCCTGGAAAGGCGTTTCGGACATCCATCTGTCGTAGCAGAAGCCTTTCGAAAAATCGCTCCGAGAGATGGAAGAGCTCTGCGCAAGTTTAGGGTTTTCCCATAAAGACATGTGTCTTAGCAATGCAATTAGTAGAGGACTTGGAAACGCTCAACAAGCAACATGACAACAAGAAGCTATTGAAGATCCTACCTTGCTGGATGCATCCTAAGTGGGGTTCTAGAGTAAGCGACTTTCAACTGAGACATGGAGAAGCCAAATTTCCCCCATTCAAGGAGTTTGTCAAATTTGTGGCCGACACGGCAGTGATTACCAGTATTAGCCGGCCTCGATGTAATTTGAACTTCGTCCCTGTCAACTGGAGTAACAGAACGCTCCTCTTCCGCTAGAGATCTGGAAACCTCAGAAACCTGCTTATGGTGCCAGTCATCTCACCATCTAAACAAATGTTCTAAATTTTGTAAGAAAGCCATCAAGGAGAGGACAAGATTTGTGATCAGAAAGGGGCTTTGTCTTCGTTGCTTACAGCACGGTCACATGGCAAAGGAAAATAAATGCAAGGAGAATATTATCTGTGCTAAATGTGATCAACAGCATCCCACTTGCCTCCATGTTGACAAGGAAGATCGCAGCACACCTCAAGAGAAAGAGAAGTCAGAAATCAGTACAGAGAGGGGAATCTCGAAATGTACAAGTGTCTGCAAATTAGCAATCAGGCCAGGATCAAAGCCTTATTGTTCCGGTGTGGGTATCCAGCTCAGAACACCCTGAAGACGAGAAGTTGACATACGCACTTCTTGACTGTCAGTTAAATGCAACATTCATCACCGAAAGTCTTAGATCAGCACTTAAGATAGATGGCGTTAACAGCCACCTCCTTCTCTCAACGATGCACGAAGAAAATGAGATGAAAGAATGTAAAAGAGTCAAGGGACTTATAGTTCAAGATCATAAACGTCTTTGCCTATTACACTGCCTAAGACATTCACAAGGCCAGGCATACCATGCAAGCCGTCACAAATACCAAAACCAGAGGTCGCGAGACAGTGGAAACATCTGTAGCGCATTGCAGAGGATCTAATGCCTTATAGAGATGACGTTGAATTTGGGTTGCTGATCGGTACCTACTGCCCTAAAGCTATCAAGCCACGAGAAATAATACCAGGTTCTGATGATGATCCTTATGGAATAAGGACAGATCTCGGTTGGGACATCGTTGGAAGAGTCTGCAAGAGCCCACTCGACGAGGAACTACTAAAGAAATCCGATGCAAGCTAGTCTAACAGAACAACAACAGATAAACTCTCAGACATCTCAGAGGTGCAAAACGAGCATAATGATGCCAATCAAGCTGCAACCTTCGCAATCGAGTCTCGCGCAAGAGAAGTCATAAGCCCTGCCCAGGTAAATGAGATGTTTGAGAGGTCTGAAGTTAAACAGCAGTCCCTGTCCGTGCAACGTGGATGACAAAAGGTTCTTGGAAAAACTCAGTAATGGAATCCACAAAAGAGAAGATGGGCACTATGAAATGCCACTTCCGCTCAAGTCAGACGAGATGCAACTTCCAGACAACAGAGGCCAAGCTCTTAGGCGCCTTGCTCAGCTCAAGGCTCGACTTAAAAGAAACGCCAGACTTCGCAATGATTATGTTGAATTCATGGAGAAAACAATTAAGGAGTGCGCAGAAAGGATCCCGAAAGATGCAAAGCAAGTCGAAGGTCGTGTCAACTATATGGCACATCATGGTGTCTATCACCCGGAAAAGATCCGCGTGGTTTTTGACTGTAGTGCTGTTTATGAAGGAACGTTCTGCTACAAGGACCAGATCTAACGAACAATCTGGAGGGGGTCCTTTGCAGATTTCGACAAGAACCAGTAGCTGTCACATGCGATGTAGAAGGGATGTTCCATCAATTCTATGTCGATGAAGCAGACAGAGACCTGCTCAGATTCTTCTGGTGGGAAGACGGTAAGCTAGATAGTGAACCCGTAGAGTATCGCATGAAGGTACATCTATTTGGCGCTGCTTCGCCACCTGATGCGCAAACTTCGGTTTCAAGTAGGCCGCAACGGCATGATAGCGAAAAAGCCTTTGGCTTAGATGCTGCAAACTTCATTCGCCAAGACTTCTACGTTGATGATGGCTTGAAGTCGGTTGACACTTCAAAAAAGGCTGTAGAAATAATCATCTGCGCACAAGCAGGGCTAAGGCTGCACAAGATAAGTAGTAACAGCAAGGAAGTTATTCAAGCTATCCCAGTAGAAGACCGAGCTAAAAGTCTTCAGGAAATAGATTTTACCCAAGATCCTCTACCCATTGAAAGAACTCTCGGTGTCATGTGGTGTATCGAGTCAGATTGCTTCCGGTTTAAGATAGCTATTCAAGATCGCCCACTCACTAGAAAGAGGTGTCTTGTCTACTGTATGTTCTGTGTTTGACCCTCTTGGGTTCTTGGCTCCCGTTGTTCTTGTTGGAAAACAGATACTGCAAGAGCTTTGTCGTTTTGTCGTAAAGGAATCGAGCCTATCAGCGATCACCTACGACCTAGATGGGAAAGATGGCGCAATGAGCTGAACGCTGTAGAGAATCTCAAGATACCGAGATGTTATAAGCCTGCGAACTTCGGAGAAATAAAGCATGTCGAGATTCACAACTTCTCCGATGCAAGCCAAGCTGGCTATGGCCAGTGCAGTTACCTCAGACTAGTAAACGAGCAATATCAAGTCTACTGCAACCTACTAATTGGAAAGGCACGAGTAACTCCACTAAAGCCAGTCACCATTCCTCGCCTGGAGCTCACTGCCGCAGTAGTATCAGTTAGAGTCAGTCAGTGGCTTTGTCAAGAGTTAGATATTCTGGACCGATAGCCAAGTAGTCTTGGGCTACATCAACAACAGTGCCAGAAGATTCCACATATATGTAGCCAAACGTATCCAGCAAATTAATGAGCATTCAGAACCGAAACAGTGGCAGTACATGAACACAGAATCCAATCCTGCTGATGCAGCCTCACGAGAAACATGGTTTAGAGGTCCAGAGTTCCTGTGGAAACCAGGTCGTCTAGCCATGACCTCCAATAAAGTTTGGACGTTATAATGAGATATAGTTAGAAACATTTTTAAAGCTAAGTTGTTGTTGAAATTGGCCTTGACCACGTACAAATAAGGCTAAAAATCCAAAACCTTACAGTCACTCGACTAGGTACTCGCAGCGAAGTCCACGCTACGGGCCTGCACTGATTTCACTATTTTATTTTATTTTACTTGGACTGTACGTTAATCACTAATGGCAAAGCTTTCTTTCACGGACCAAGTAGGAGACTAAGGTCAAACGTCGCACTTCACATGAGCCGAACCTAATAACATCAAAGACGACCACCTCATTATCCATTGTTTCAATGCGTACGACTCATGTGAAGTTTGACGTACGGCCTTGGTCTAACCAACCTATAATAACATACCAACGTACAACACACTGAGAGCAAGTATTGAGTAGATTTCGTATGACTGTACAAAAAAAATTGTAGTAGGGTTACGACAACGGTGCAGAAATGACGATATATTCTATTAAACTGGTCATCCAATAGGAATGCCTGACACCATGTCACCATCACGGTCACGGTACGGCATGACCATTTTAATACTTCATGTTACTTACTACCCATTCCGTGAGAATGCTGACTGGGACATCGCACGTGGTCATGGCACTAAGTTCTGTCAGTCTATCACAACCATATGAAATCTGCTCTTACAAATACTCAAGTTTCGAATTCACTGTTGCTCGGGGTTAGCCTCAGATTTGTGCAGAATATTAACGCATTCCAGTGAAGGTCCGTTGAATTTCAAAGTATTTGCACATGTATTATTGAAGTTGTTCATTCTTTACTTTAAATTACTGTTGGTATTTGTGAATATTCTGACGTTGAAATGAGGCTAACCCTGAGTAAATGAGCGTAGGAAATTGAAAAGGGTCTATTGGTCCTCCATGGCAGAGCTTCCACAGCATTCATCACAGGGCGCTCTCACATTCATCAGCATTTACATCCTGGACATTCTCCTCCACGGCCCTTCGTTTCCCACAGATAGGAATACTGTAGTCTTCTGGTGCTTCTTCTGCTTCTTCGATAGTTTGCTGCATGCCGGAATTTAGTGTTTCAGGTAACCATAGTGATGCTATACCAGCAGTCAATGTGCATATGCCAAATATCACAATTGGGAGCGTCAGATTTATGCCTGGAAGCTGCGCCTGTTATATAAAAATAAGTAGACCTTAGTGTAAGTGCTATCTGTGTAATAAAAAAGATGTCAAAAGCAATTTTACACGTGTGGAAGATAAATGGGTAGGGTACGTATGGTTCGACATAAACTTACCATCATCACTATGTATGGTGCAATAATCCCACCAAGGCGCGCGCACATCGAAGAGGTTCCCATGGCAATGTTTCTGATGCAAAAACAAAATGAAAGACAAAGGTATTAAAAGGTATGCATTAAAAGGTATCAAAGTTTTATACATTTGAACACAGGCCATTGGTGTATAGATCATCATCATCATCAGTCGACTTCCGTCGGGATCAGAGACACTGTTTTAAGCTATTGACTTTTGTTCAACATTGCGCACCCAAGTTCGTTTATAGCTAGTATTAAGCCAGTGCCGGTCCCTAGTTTAAGTGTCGGGATAAGCGAGGGGACTAGTTCCTCTGTTTGGGCACGAGAGTCTCTACTAGATGATGTCGGAGATGACCTGGTCTTTGGCTCTGATGCAGTGGCCTCCGAAGCGAGCTCTTCTTTGTGCCACAATAGTGGAGATGGGAGGGATTTTCCATAAATCTGAACTTTAGTAGCTTGGCACTTCCATGAGAGATTTTGGACCCTCATAGATGAATGGTACAACAGACTACAGTAAATAATATACGTGATGGCAGCCATGACAGGAGGTACAACAATAGAGTCTTTTCCCCTTGGAAACTGAATCCTTTCTCATGTAAATTAGATTAGGCCAGATTCAGTTGTCCCTGCCTCATGCCATGGCCACCATCACGTGATGATGCAAATTAAGCCTATATACACCTGATGACGGTTGGGTACAGTTCACTAGTGTACAGATATATAGTAGAGAAGGCGGCTGTATCGCAAAACTTTCCAATCATAGCAATAGTTGTTACTAATGCAGTATAATCTATAAAAAAATAGTGAGACGATATGATGAAAGGAAAATTAACGAAAAACCAAACACTGACCAAGGAAAATAGAGGGACTGCTCGCAGTGTACTTTCTGTGACTTATGTTAATGAGCTCGAGATTGCTGTGGATTTGTGCCTTTTTAATACCTTTGGGTACAGCTAACACTAATATACATGCCACACCGCCAATCATCATGATCGAGAAGTAAGAAATCCGACGACCAAACCTGCAAATGACAAAAGTTTCTTTTTTAAACATCAAATAGAGAACTTAACCCTGCTTGCTGTTAACATCCATCATCTATCCTTCTGTCCAACCGTCCGTCCGTCCACCCACCCACCCATTCTACCATTTTGCCCCTTTTTCTTCTTTTCCCATTCCTTCCATCCTTCATTCGATTCTCACTTTTTCTTTTTCAAAAGGAAATTATTTTTCCAACTTACTTCTGCAGTACAAACCAAACGATAGGAGTGTGCACGAGATCAATGACGGACATGATGAAGAAGTTCAGGTAGACATCCCCTGACAAACTAGTCACGTACAGAACAAAGCCGAAGTAGACAATACTGACAACAAACCTGGAATGAATAGGATCGAACAGTGTAAAATATATGAATGTCTAAGACTAAATTAAGAAGATAATTGAGAAGAGAGAAAAAACTGAGAACTGAAGAAGAAGAAAAAGAAGAAGAAAGAGAGTAAGAAGGGGAGAACAAAGGGAGAACAAAGGGGAATGAAGCAAGGAAGCAAGGAAGCAAGGAAGCAAGGAAGCAAGGAAGCAAGGAAGCAAGGAAGCAAGGAAGCAAGGAAGCAAGGAAGCAAGGGTAAAACGAATCAGGGTCGAATCAAGGAAGGAAGGAAGCAAGGAAGAAAGGAAGCAAGCAAGTAAGGAAGCAAGCAAGTAAGGAAGGAAGGAGGGATATAAATATCTTATCGGGAGATACACGAACACATACCATACTCCTTTCTTCCTCCCTCTCGCCAACCTCCACGCTTCCTACCCCTCCCCCCAAGTGATAGGCCTCTAAAATTCCCTGGTTCTCACCAGTTGTAGCACAAAATAATCGTTCTTTTCCGTAGTTTAGGGGTCTTTATCATATCCAGAGGGGACACTTTCTTTACATCGATCTTGGCCCTTTCTTGTTCATCTTTCTGTAGATCTTCCAAAACCTTACGCACTTCATCAGGCTTTACGCGCTCCTTGTCAGCGCACTTCATCAAAACAGCATGCGCGTCATCAAGCTTGTCGTGCACGAAAAGCCAGCGAGCTGTTTCTGGTATAAATCTTAAGTCGAGAAAATAATGAATCAGAAATCTATAAATACTTCGTCATTTCACGGCTATCTGTTTTCCGCGCTTCTGGGATGAACTTACGGTGTAAAAAGAGTCCAGTGATTGAAAAACGAAAGGTTTTATTGAACCCTGAGACAACCTCTGGGCTGATCTAAGTCAGGGCATGGCTAACTCACAGATTGAACCCTGAAACAACCTCTGGGCTGATCTTAGTCAGGACACAGCTAACTCACAGATTGAACCCTGAAACAACCTCTGGGCTGATCTAAGTCAGGGCACGGCTAACTCACAGATTGAACCCTGAAACAACCTCTGGGCTGATCTAAGTCAGGGCATGGCTAACTCACAGATTGAACCCTGAGACAACCTCTGGGCTGATCTAAGTCAGGGCATGGCTAACTCACAGATTGAACCCTGAGACAACCTCTGGGCTGATCTAAGTCAGGGCATGGCTAACTCACAGATTGAACCCTGAAACAACCTCTGGGCTGATCTAAGTCAGGGCATGGCTAACTCACAGATTGAACCCTGAAACAACCTCTGGGCTGATCTAAGTCAGGGCATGGCTAACTCACAGATTGAACCCTGAGACAACCTCTGGGCTGATCTAAGTCAGGGCATGGCTAACTCACAGATTGAACCCTGAGACAACCTCTGGGCTGATCTAAGTCAGGGCATGGCTAACTCACAGATTGAACCCTGAGACAACCTCTGGGCTGATCTAAGTCAGGGCATGGCTAACTCACAGATTGAACCCTGAGACAACCTCTGGGCTGATCTAAGTCAGGGCATGGCTAACTCACAGATTGAACCCTGAGACAACCTCTGGGCTGATCTAAGTCAGGGCATGGCTAACTCACAGATTGAACCCTGAGACAACCTCTGGGCTGATCTAAGTCAGGGCATGGCTAACTCACAGATTGAACCCTGAAACAACCTCTGGGCTGATCTAAGTCAGGGCATGGCTAACTCACAGATTGAACCCTGAAACAACCTCTGGGCTGATCTAAGTCAGGGCATGGCTAACTCACAGATTGAACCCTGAGACAACCTCTGGGCTGATCTAAGTCAGGGCATGGCTAACTCACAGATTGAACCCTGAAACAACCTCTGGGCTGATCTAAGTCAGGGCATGGCTAACTCACAGATTGAACCCTGAGACAACCTCTGGGCTGATCTAAGTCAGGGCATGGCTAACTCACAGATTGAACCCTGAGACAACCTCTGGGCCTATCTAAGTCAGAACACGGCTAACTCACAGATTGAACCCTGAAACAACCTCTGGGCTGATCTAAGTCAGGGCATGGCTAACTCACAGATTGAACCCTGAAACAACCTCTGGGCTGATCTAAGTCAGGGCATGGCTAACTCACAGATTGAACCCTGAGACAACCTCTGGGCTGATCTAAGTCAGGGCATGGCTAACTCACAGATTGAACCCTGAGACAACCTCTGGGCCTATCTAAGTCAGAACACGGCTAACTCACAGATTGAACCCTGAAACAACCTCTGGGCTGATCTAAGTCAGGGCATGGCTAACTCACAGATTGAACCCTGAAACAACCTCTGGGCTGATCTAAGTCAGGGCATGGCTAACTCACAGATTGAACCCTGAAACAACCTCTGGGCTGATCTAAGTCAGGGCATGGCTAACTCACAGATTGAACCCTGAGACAACCTCTGGGCCTATCTAAGTCAGAACACGGCTAACTCACAGATTGAACCCTGAAACAACCTCTGGGCTGATCTAAGTCAGGGCATGGCTAACTCACAGATTGAACCCTGAAACAACCTCTGGGCTGATCTAAGTCAGGGCATGGCTAACTCACAGATTGAACCCTGAAACAACCTCTGGGCTGATCTAAGTCAGGGCATGGCTAACTCACAGATCAAACCCTGAAACAACCTCTGGGCTGATCTAAGTCAGGGCATGGCTAACTCACAGATAGAACCCTAAAACAACCTCTGGGCTGATCTAAGTCAGGGCATGGCTAACTCACAGATAGAACCCTAAAACAACCTCTGGGCTGATCTAAGTCAGGGCATGACTAACTCACAGATAGAACCCTGAAACAACCTCTGGGCTGATCTAAGTCAGGGCATGGCTAACTCACAGATTGAACCCTGAAACAACCTCTGGGCTGATCTAAGTCAGGGCACAGCTAACTCACAGATAGAACCCTGAAACAACCTCTGGGCTGATATAAGTCAGGGCACAGCTAACTCACAGATAGAACCCTGAAACAACCTCTGGGCTGATATAAGTCAGGGCATGGCTAACTCACAGATTGAACCCTGAGACAACCTCTGGGCTGATCTAAGTCAGGGCATGGCTAACTGACAGATTGAACCCTGAAACAACCTCTGGGCTGATCAAAGTCAGGACATGGCTAACTCACAGATCAAACCCTGAAACAACCTCTGGGCTGATCTAAGTCAGGGCACGGCTAACTCACAGATTGAACCCTGAGACAACCTCTGGGCCTATCTAAGTCAGGGCACAGCGAACTCACAGATTGAACCCTGAAACAACCTCTGGGCTGATCTTAGTCAGGGCATGGCTAACTCACAGATTGAACCCTGAGACAACCTCTGGGCTGATCTAAGTCAGGGCACGGCTAACTCACAGATTGAACCCTGAAACAACCTCTGGGCTGATCTAAGTCAGGGCACGGCTAACTCACAGATTGAACCCTGAGACAACCTCTGGGCCTATCTAAGTCAGGGCACAGCGAACTCACAGATTGAACCCTGAAACAACCTCTGGGCTGATCTAAGTCAGGGCATGGCTAACTCACAGATTGAACCCTGAAACAACCTCTGGGCTGATCTAAGTCAGGGCATGGCTAACTCACAGATTGAACCCTGAAACAACCTCTGGGCTGATCTAAGTCAGGGCATGGCTAATTCACAGATCTAACCCTGAAACAACCTCTGGGCGGATCTAAGTCAGGGCATGGCTAACTCACAGATTGAACCCTGAGACAACCTCTGGGCTGATCTAAGTCAGGGCATGGCTAACTCACAGATCAAACCCTGAAAGAACCTCTGGGCTGATCTAAGTCAGAACATGACTAACTCACAGATCGAACCCTGAAACAACCTCTGGGCTGATCTAAGTCAGAACATGACTAACTCACAGATCGAACCCTGAAACAACCTCTGGGCTGATCTAAGTCAGGGCACGGCTAACTCACAGATCTAACACTGAAACAACCTCTGGGCTGATCTAAGTCAGAACATGACTAACTCACAGATCGAACCCTGAAAGAACTTAGCTCTGGGCTGACCTAAGTCAGGGCACGTCTAACTCATAGATTGAATTGTAATTAGTGCACATGTGCTGGGTTTTGTGGAAGAGGATAAAGAGAGAACCCGGAGAAAATCCTCTAATCAAGAGAGACCTAACAAACTCTATTCACGCGTGATGCCGAGTATGGGAGTCGAACCCGGGACCCCGAGGTGAAAAGCGAGCGTACTACCGCTACGCCACCCTTGATTCCCCTGCAGGGAAAAACTCACTTGAAAGTCAATAGGAATAAAAGACCAGGCGCACTGCCAACTAAAAGCAAAACCCGCCATTCTCTGATCAGGTAACCAAGCATTGCAGTGAAGCAGGCGCCAAGAACCCATCCAAAGTCAGTCACTTTACCAGACTGCGTTCGCTTGGACGGTCCAACCAACTCCATGACGTAAACATACTGTGTTAACATGACACCTGCTATTGAGAACCCTGAACCAAAGCGAAGGAGAAGAAACAGGGATAAACAATCCGCGGCAGATGAGATACCTGTACAGAGAACCTAGAGAACCTCGTATCAGTTATGTGGGTGATTATAAAGAGACTCATTACAGTATAACTGTATATGAATATCAGTATCATGATTAAGGACAATGTTTACTACGGTATTCATTGTATATGAAATAATTGGTGCGATTGTCTTACATAAGGAGCGCAGGATTGCCTCTCATTATTTTCACGAAAGGTGACTAGGACATGATAGGAATGATACAATACGAGAAGGAATAATCATGAAGCTAAGCTAGAAGAAAGAAAGGGGGAGGGAAGATCAGGGAGGGAGGAAGTAAGGAAGGAAGGAGGGAGAGAGAGAGAGAGAGGGATAACTATAATAATCATAAAGAGGAAGAAAGGGAGAAACGAAGGAAGGAACTAAGGAAGGAGCGAGGAAAGTAGATAGTGAAAGGGGAATAGAGAAAATGGAAGAGGGATGGATGAGAAAGAGCCGGAAGTGAAGAAGATGGGAATGTCTCAATGAAAGAACAAAATAAACCTATTCCACATAAGAATCCTTACCATCAGTAGCAGACTAGAAAATATACATATTCGTCTGCCAAAATAATCCGACACGATGCCAGATATAACAGACCCTAGCAACATCCCTACCAGGAACACGGCTTGGGATGTGGCACCAAGCTTTGCGCGGCCACAGATAAGATTCCACTGAAAAGAAAGAAAGAAAGAAAAAAGAATGTGATAAATCGAGACTTCAGAGGTGAGAGGTGATTGCATTACCGCTGCTCAAGAAGGAAGTCACGCAACAATGCAGTGCGCCATGTACCGTATCCATACTGCAGCTAGCCTCGATCTTAGCGGGATATGGGAAGCACGGATGGCGTGCGCTGCTAATTATATCTTATGTGAGTAGAGTTGTTTGTTGGTTCTCTACTGTGCTTTGAGGGGTTTTCTCCGGGTTCTCCGGTTTTCTACGCCATTCTAAATTCCAATTTGGATTATATATGAAATTTTAATCAATCAACCATTGCCTAAAGTTTTTTTTATTGTATATAGATTTTCTAAAGCTTGTACTAAAATGTTTTTACCTGGAAATTTTCTTGTGAGATGCGACTGAAGTGTGTCAGCAGCCAAGTTTTTAAACAATTTTGCGCATGCGCATCATTTTTCAGCCTCGTTGCTTAGTAACCTACCTCGGAAACAATACTCGTAAATGGCCCATCAAAGGTGTACTCTGTACATTCATCACAACATTTTCCATCTGCACACGTGACGTTAGCAGTTGCACAATGGAAATTAGGCGTCCCTGTGACATACACCATAAGACCAAACTGCAGACCAAGAGGAATAAAAAGGTAGAATGTCAACCAGTACAACACGTTCTGATAGCAACCAAACTCATTGATGTTGTGCTTAAAGACATCGTCAAATTCCAGTCTTTCCTTCTCCAACACAGCCGATTTGCGCTTTTCGGATGAGTCCGCCATGTTCGTTCATTGGCTTTCTAGGATGAAAAAAAGAATATAATGGTGCATTTAGAATATGTGGGACTGTTTTAGGAGACATTTTTCCAAGATGGCGTCTATTTCTTCCCCAAAGACAGTCCCACAACGCACGACAATGCCAACTCGACCCACAGTCTTTTCCTCAGCCTTTGAAGGCTAATTCAGTTACTTGGTTTGATTAGGAATTCATGGGAAATCTGTCATCACTGTCCATAGCAGTGACGTAAACCTAGTACGGATTTCGGCAGACTGAAAACAATAAGATTAAGGCTAGCTTCGACCTCGTGAAGTACGTTACCGATTAATATCGAGTGACCCACGATCAGTTCTTAATATTAAACAGACTAACATCACGAGATTGAGATCGGAGCTACATGTTTATTCACTACTAAAGGTCAGCCGTACCAAAGCAGCTTTATTAGACCGTTGAAAACAAAATAAAGCGTTACTTTTAATCCAAACGTGGAGGCGACTCTGGCGCCCGTGGTCAGGCTTTAGCTACGCGTCCCCCCGCGAAACCAATTTCGCGGGAGACGAGGAGCGAAAGGACCTGTTACCGAACTTCCGCGGGAAGTAAGTTCGAAGTTCGCCAACAAAGCTCGTTATGAACTTCCGGCAAAGTACGACTTGAACATCGGAACTTCCGAAGCTCGTTTAGCCTGCGTAGCAGGCCCTCGCGAGGAGGAGGAATAAAATATTGCTAAACGATAAGTTAATTCACGTGAATCCTTATTTGGGACACCACTCTCAATATCCTCATAGGTCTCAGGTTTGTAGGTTTTCGGTGACTAACTTTATTGAAACAAGCCGATATACAATCTGAAGGTGGATATATGAACTACGCCTCGATAGCCGAGATTTTCAAGAGAAGATAAAGTATTTTACAAGACCTAAAATTTGTCCAGTTAGACTTGTGTGTTTTGATTTTTATTTGTTTGCCTATTAGAAATGTTCGGGAGGGAGGAGGGAAGGGGGTAACAAGAATAGAATTCTATCTGCCTTTAGATGATTTCTTACTTTAAAACTAAAATAAAAATGTGAATAAAATATGCTTTTCTCGCTATATATGAGTTCAAAACGGCGAAATCTCTATTGAAGCCATTCATGCAAGAGGTCGGGAAGAGGTCAAGCTATTTTAAAGAGAGTCAGACAATCATTTACACATCAAACTGCTCTAGATATCTCTTTTGTGATTCCAGCAACCCCAGATTTTCCAGAAACCATGGTTATGTATATATCGAAGGTTATGTGTCGAAGATATGGAAGAAGACCGTTTATAATAACCATTGAATTACGGAGCGACTTATTTGTTTACACTTTAACATCTAGACAAGTCAGATAAGATGCAAATGCGAGTAACATTTTCAATTCATCCACCCTCTGGTCCCCTCTGGTGCTTTGCTTTTTGTCAGTAAAGATATTGAACTTAGTCTCTGCTGTAACACATTTGGTGGAGAGACACTGGGACTGTGATACAAACAGACCAAAATTTGCATTCTAATCATCACCAATTACCTAGCCTGCGTGCAGCCGAACGAAAACCCAGGTTATGTCCGACATAACCTAGGTTTTCGTTCGGCTGCACGAATTACAATTATCATGATAACGTATAAAGATTTTCCCTTGTAATATAGCTCCTCACTAGGGCCTGCTACGCAGGCTAAACGAGCTTCGGAATCTACTATACCTTCAAACGTTATGTGAAACGCATCGTAATCAAAAACATATTACACATTACGTGTAAATTGTATGAAGATGACGAAATATTCAAATATTATTGGGTCTTAATGATTTTGAGCTCATTTAGAGTATTAACTGAACGGGGTTTTCTGAGTAGATGTAGTCTAAGTCTGTCAAGGATCCTAAGTTATTACTGGGTTGCTATGGTAGCAAACCAGTCTTAAAATGAGATCCGTTTTTCGGGCGTCAGGTAGACCATAATTTCACACGTCATGATTGGTCGAGAACTTGTAAACAATATCCAATGTCCAATGAAGTTGCCACACGACATCGAGGACGATGTATTTATAGTTTTTAGTGTTGAGTCATTCGTTCAGGGTTCGTGAAGTACTAGTTTGTCTGTAGGCATGCTGCGTACTATTGTCTTTAGGTTTTTTAACGCTACGCTTAAACTACTTACAAACACACACGCCGTACGTGGTAGACACACACTAAAAGATGTTATTGAGCGATTTTGGAACGGGTTGGTCCACATACTCAAAGAGAGAAGTCTGAGAATCTATGAGCTATCTTTGAGAATCTATGAGCAAACTACGGTATGAGAATCGTAGAACTAGACAAACTTGTCAAAATAGACTAAGAGAATCTATAAACTACCTAGCTATGATCAAACTAGATCTTACCAGATCTCAGATACAAAAAAATATACTGAGACAAACTACAGAACGAGAGACAAACTACAAAACGAGTGACAAACAAAGCTTTGATGAAAGCTGACTCCAAGAACTTGTAGAAGTCAGACGAGCTGATAGTGATCTACAAGAAAGCGAACTGCCAAGACTCCTTGTTGAATATTTCCATTTATGAAGATACAGAAAACAAAAACTGAGGGAAAAACAAATTACCAGTTAAACACATTTTGGCTAAGAGTATTTACATTGATAAAAAGTTTGTTTTGCAGCGAACAGTTTCGATACTGAAATAGATATGTTTATTTCATCAGCTAGTCTTGAAAGGTACTCTAGTAGGTCAAGTAGAAATATAATATGCGTTGACAAGTCAGTAACGCAACACTAATGTCTTACTAGAATTTAAAATGTTTTTAATAAAGGGGGACTTTGAACCCAAAAGGAACACTTTGGTAAGAAATAATAGAGTATATAGGATTGGTGAGTGGGCGAGCTCTCGCACAGGCAACCCAGTGAACGCTCCAAGAGCGTCTAGTATTATTATAGTCGTGCCCACGACTGCTTTGGCTGCCATGGAAGCCCATGCTGAGATGATGAAGAAAATCCAGTTCGCAAAACTTAATCATTCCGATTACGTTTGTCCTTGAGAACTTTATTCGTTGTTTTCATAATCCCCCCCCCCTCCCTTTTTTTGCTACATTTCTTGAAAATGGTATATGTCTTCATGTGACAAATTCTTTATCTGCATGTTTTGACTTAACCTCGTTTTAGATTTGCCTCTAGATTGAATGTCTTTACGAACTTGAACTTCGACGACGGACTACATGACACCTCGGCTAAGTTTTTGGTTCGTTATGTAATAAGTCCCTTCATATTACAATTTATGGTTGTCACATGCCCACACTCACGTACAACTGAACTAACGTTGCGCTGAGTGGTACGTACAACTAAAGTTCCAAAAGATGTTTGAAAAACTCAAACTAGTGCGAATAATAAATGTTGCGCTATTTTCCCTTCAAATGGCTGTCGGTCTGGTTGCTATTCTATAAAAAGCTGTGCTTAGTTCTTGATTATTGACTGTCAGTGGAATTAGGTACATATTATGACATGCTCGAAAAGATGGGAGTTACGAAAGAGTGACTGACACATGTACAAGAACAACTCACCTTGTTTATCTAGTTCTTGCTGGATAGTGAAGGAGCTGACATCTGAGCCTTGGATGGCTCACGGCTGTAGCCTGCATTGCAGGCGTTCTTCGTTGGTTCTTTCCGGGACGGGGGGGATTGGCCTCCCCAATCCTCCCCGTCCCAAAAAGAACCAACGAAGAACGCCTGCAATGCAGGCTATCACGGCTGTGGAATATCATACTCTTAAATGTTTCTAGAGGTCAAAGGTGAACTAGTAGTAATATGACAGGACATGATTGATAGGAATGGATATATTCCATATGGAATGCAGAGTACAAAATTCTCGTTCAAAAATACCCTCACCTCCCCCTTGAAAATTTTTCTAATAATTTCAACGAATTTGTCCCATTCATCTGATAAATTTTAAAAGAATATAAAAAAATTCAAGTTGTAGACCTTGTACTATCGCCTGACCCCACCTCATCCAGGGCCATGTATTGTTATATAAGACCCGCTGTGACGTAGCAATACGTCATAATACTCGCAGATGGCGGGCTTTTGTCACGTGTGGACTGCGCATGACAGCAGGAAATGATGGAGGCGGCTTGTTTGACTGTGATGCAGTAACATTAGTCCAACTTTTCACCAGCTAAAATTCTTTCTTTTACTTCACTTATCAACCCAAACTAACAAGTACTACTTAAAACAGTTAATACTCTACGGGCTGGTTTAATTTTGGGTCAAAAAGCCGCTTCAAAGTGATAAAAAATTTCATTTTAGTGAACGGTTTTGAAGCTTTATCGTGAAAAAGCCGAATCGTGCCAAGAATTCAAAGATTTCTACTTCGTAACCTGAACACAAGAATATAATTCATTCATGGCGGATTGTAGTGATTTAGACCGGTAATGTAGTCCTTACTCTTGTGTATTGATATTTTTGAGTTGTTTTTGATGAGTATTTGGTATCTGTGTTATGATGTAAGAAGAGTTATATTACGTAAATATCATTTCATTTATCAGAAATTTAAGCCATTCAAAACCATATTTTAACTATTTTGACCTTAAAAAAACGCTTTGTATATCACACAACAAGCTTCCTCTTCTGTATTTTTTTCTTTTCTTTTCTGCTTCCGAAGCGCGAATTACGAGAAATCATGGCAAAGTAAACGTAAAATCATATCTGATATTTATTGTACTAATGAATCTATTGTATTTATTCCAAATTTCGTTTTTAAAGGCAAATTGAAAAACTTAGACAGTGTGAGCTTATTACAGAAAAAGAAGTCAAGCAGTTATGTGCTAAAGCAAGGTAATTAAAGTTTTGATGTTAAATTTAGATAATTAATGAATGAAGAATTGCTTGAGGTAACAGAACTATCCAACGTGGAACAATAAGGGTTGTGATCTCCTATCCTCAAGACAAAGGGAATTCCAAAAATACTTCACATATCTTAATTTTCCATTTTTTTTCAATGTTATAAATGTTGTTTAACATCAATGTCATGCGCTGTACAATAAGTCAAGGTTAGACTGTTTGCAGGATATACCGCGTTGCCATGGAAATACTTGACTAATCCTATTTTGTTCTTTATCAGGGAAATACTAGTAGAAGAGAGTAACGTACAAAGAGTAGATTCGCCAGTTACAGTAAGTTTATATGTTGTATTACATGTATGCTCAAGTTTAAGTTCTCAATCTTACATATACAAAAAAAGTTGCTGGTTGGAGATCTGAAATCTGGAATCTGAGTCCGAGAGCCAGTGCAAGTGCAGTTCATTGCTCGAAAGTAGTGGCATATTTAGATATAAACTTGTTGTGAACTGCTTATTAAAAAGACAAAACATTTAATATTGATTTTGTCGAGGTTTGAATTCACAGTTCACATCCCACAATTCATTTTAGTCTCCGATTTCAGATCTCCGACTGACCATGTTTAAAAAAAAAATAGTTGTATATTACCCATTCTCATAATTATGCAAGCAACGAAGCACCAAAGATCTGAGTTTTAGGTTTTTCATTTATGCCAATCAAATTATCATCAGTATGAGTTACTAGTTTTTGATTGACGGAGGCAAAAACCCAAATGTCTAAGGCTGCGTTGGTTGTATGATGCTGATGAAAGGGAGAGGCAAGATAACCATCACTACACACCACCATTATAATAGATCATTTAATAGATCAAGTGTCTAACGTAATTATTTTACTGCTTTTTAGGTGTGTGGTGATATACACGGCCAATTTTATGATCTAAAAGAACTTTTCAAGGTAAAAATCTACTGTACATATTATGTATTTAATTGAAAATAATTTTAGGGTCCAACAGCAACAATTCAAACCCCCTAGATGAAGTCATGGCCAGATTTCCTTGTCAACGACGACAACAACCTTATTGATGAATTTACTACCTTCCAGTTACCATCACTTAAAGTCATCATCAAATTCCCTTGAAAACATCATCAATGATAACTTCTATATGATATTTTATTTTATTTTTTTTCAAATATGACCAGTCAACATGTCCGTTCAAAACTGTATTTGACCGGTCAAGTATCAAATTTGGCCGGACATTGACCATTGACTGGATGTTATTTTGAGCCCTGCTCTGTGCACAACCCCTAAAGTCTGGGTTCATTTATTTATGTTATAATATTATGATTTTCTAGGTTGGGGGAGATGTACCAGACACAAACTATCTTTTTATGGGAGACTTTGTAGATAGAGGGTTTTACAGTGTGGAAACGTTTTTACTTCTATTAGCACTCAAGGTATGTTTCAGCTACTAGACAATGATATTGGATCATCATATCCATCACCCAACTCATTGTTCGACTCAGTTTTTACCATACGTTGTTACATTAAGGAGCAATTCTGGCTTAGTTGGCCAGTGCTCTGCCAGCAAAGTTAAAGATTCATAGTTTGATCTCTTCATGGTGGAGCACTCTTGTTAGAAGTTTCTAAGTAAGTACTACTAAAACATTGCACTGATTAGGTTGGGGTGGGGTGTTTGGTAAAATGGTGCACTGTCACTCCCCTATATGCTTTAGCAGCTCAAAACAAAGAGGCTGTTAGTGCGAAATATATTCCTAAGCCTCTAAAATGTGTGGTTTTTAAAAGAAAATAGCATTCTTAAACAGGATTTTCAAGTCGGTAGTTCTTATTGAAACTTCATGAATGTCATATTTTGAGTATGGATTTTCTTGTGTTTAGGTGCGATATCCAGATAGAATCACCCTGATCAGAGGAAATCATGAAAGTAGACAGATAACACAGGTTTGTTAATAATACTGGTATATCCTCCTTGCAATTTCATCACTCCATGGAGTGAATAGGTTTCGAAAGTAGAGCAAATTTCGTATGAGTGTGAAAAGTCACGGCATGGTTATGATGCAGCATGGACACAGCACCAAATATTGAATGTTTTCATACACAGCATGGCACTGATACCATCACAGCAAGGCGTGGTCCATTCCAAAGCTTTTCATAGTCATATGAATACTACTCTATAATTATAACTTCTTGTAGAGTACAAACACTAAAAGTGTGCAATACTTTGCAATATTTACCACTAAATAGTGTTGATTAAACAATAGAGAACAATAGAATTAGCATAATTTACCAGTATTTAGTGGTATTTATGTTGCACACTTTTAGTGTTTGTACTCTACTCTTCATTTGCCTAACCATATACATTTCTGGTCACCAGGTTTATGGATTTTATGATGAATGTCTTAAAAAATATGGCTCCATAACTGTATGGCGGTACTGCACAGAGATATTTGATTACTTGAGTCTATCGGCAATTATTGATAACAGGGTATGTATTTGATGACCAATAGGGGTGTGTTATTTACAAAATACAATAATATTAAAAATGGAAAAATATTTAAAAATATGAAATATGTAAATAATTAGGAATTAATAATCGATAATACATATCTATATATACGAGGAAGTTTCTCTAATAACTAAGTACGGTAAGTTTAAGGTAAATATCAAAGATATATAATATGGTTAAATATGCATATAAAAAAGAAATTATTTACTTAAACCTATAAAAGTCAGGGCACAGCTAACTCACAGATGGAATTGGAATTTAGAGTGTTTGGTTTTGTGAAGGAAAACCCAGAAGACCCAGAGAAAAACCCTAGAACTTCAGTGAGAGACCTAAGAACTCTACACACATGTGATGTCAAGTCCAGGAACTGAACCCAAGTGCACAACCACCACACCACTCTTGGTATAGTTTCAGTTTAAAAACAAAGTTTAAACAACAAAAAACTGAACAACTTTTTATTTTTGTTTGTAGATATTCTGTGTTCATGGTGGACTTTCCCCTTCAATAAGTACATTGGATCAGGTGTGTGATACATAGTACATGATTTTTAACTCATGGATACGCGAAGCGTAGAAAGAAGTTATTGTGAAGGGTCTGAATATGCAATTGTGTCACTCACTCACTCACTCACTCACTCACTCACTCACTCACTCACTCACTCACTCACTCACTCACTCACTCACTCACTCACTCACTCACTCACTCACTCACTCACTCACTCACTCACTCACTCACTCACTCACTCACTCACTCACTCACTCACTCACTCACTCACTCACTCACTCACTCACTCACTCACTCACTCACTCACTCACTCACTCACTCACTCACTCACTCACTCACTCACTCACTCACTCACTCACTCACTCACTCACTCACTCACTCACTCACTCACTCACTCACTCACTCACTCACTCACTCACTCACTCACTCACTCACTCACTCAATCACTCACTCAATCACTCACTCACTCTAGCATTAGCAGATCAATATATAAAGGATTGTCAGTCGTACAAGTCATTTATGGTCGATATTTGATTTTTATTGTTGCTGTTCAGATATTCCATCTGGATTCACAATTAACTACTGGTGATTGTAACTAAACTTCTTTTTGGGGTGTTTTTTATTTAGATTCGGTCTATTGACAGAAAGCAAGAAGTTCCTCATGATGGTCCTATGTGTGATCTTCTCTGGTCAGACCCTGAAGGTGAGTCTAGTGTTACCCAAACATGTCCAGAATTAAAATGGTAGCAAGTGCCATATAGGAAAGTACAGTTTTCTACCATTATGGGCCACAGTGCAAACCACTGAGTCACCAGTAGGTCAGTTCTATCCAGTAAAGCTCCTTTTCTTCTATACATGTCTCAAGGTCAAAAATAAAAGCTGGTCAGTCACCAGTGATGGTGACCAGCCAAATTAGTTTTAGCTAAGTCATAACTTGTTTCTGGCTCAATGTCACTGATCAAAATGACCAGCACTTAGGCAAAGATTCTACCTGATAAGTTCAAATTCTGGCCAGACATTGTCTCAGTGATAACTAGACATTACTTTAACCCTGTATATGTTGTATACATTCAAGTTTTTTTAAGTTATTCCTTTTTGTTGCTAGATATTCAAGGTTGGGGAGTAAGTCCCAGAGGAGCAGGATACCTATTTGGTAGTGATGTAGTAGCTCAAGTAAGAACAGTTTTTGTCAATTTTGTCATTTGTAGTTAATTACCTATGTTTATCAATAAATAATAATAAACTTTATTTATATAGTGCTTATTCACTAATTGCTCTAAGCACACTTCTTATCAAGTAATAAGAAAGAATGATTTCCTAGTGCCAGTATTTGGAAAACAGTCATTGTGGGTCAACAATTTCAGGGCTCAAAATAGGAAACAATTATAGCCTGCCAGTCCAGTAAATTTTGCCTGCCTTTTTATTATTTTTGTTTTTGATTTGGCAGTTCACCGTTATCTTTGCCTGCCAAACCTTAAGTTTTGCCTGGCTTTTGGCCATTGGCAGGCCGCTATTTTGAGCCCTTAATTTGGCCCACTTTCAATCACTCACACACACACTTATACTACATTGAATGTTCAGTCTATAATTTACAACTATCAATTCAAATGTTAATTTTTGGGAGGGAGGAAATCTGGAGTATCCGAAGAAAAACCCCTTATGGCAAGAAAACAACAAATAAATTCTATTCACGTGTGGTTATCTGCAGAAATGAAACCAGCTTTTGAGCCATTAGTGGGCAGGGATTCTGACACTAAGAATGGCTGCAAAGGAGACTAAGCTTGGGGTGATAAAACAGGAATATTACATAATATCATCCTTGACACCCCTCCCTCTCCCCCTTCCCCATGAACTTAATTTCTTAAATGCAGCTGGTATTTACTGTATGTGACTTTGCTATCAACCATTTTGTTCACATTGTTGATGTCTTGTTTATTTTGTCCCTTCCAGTTTAATCTAGCCAATGACATTGATCTTATATGCCGAGCTCATCAACTGGTTATGGAAGGCTACAAGTGGCATTTTAATGAGACTGTCCTAACGGTCTGGTCTGCACCAAACTACTGTTACAGGTCTGTGTGATAATACGTGTGTGTTGAATATATTAATCAGCACATATTTTATTAAATAATATTTTTTTACTTAAATATCTCAAAAACTCCCATTCACAGATGTGGAAATGTTGCAGCCATCCTCGAGCTTGATGAGCACTTAAAACGAGAATTCACAATATTTGAAGCAGCTCCCCAAGATGTGAGAGGAACACCAACTATAGCCAAGAAACCTCCAGCAGACTATTTCCTCTAGAACTGACCGTCATATTCATTCATTCTTCTATATTTATACTCACTAGTCCTCTACCATCACTTCCTGTAAAAGATATAACATCTCTAACTTATTAGGAAAACTAACTCTAACAGACTGATTCATGTATTATTGTTCTATAATAATTATTGTATGTTTTAATTTTTTTCGAACTCATGATTTCAGCCTTTTAGTTACGAGCTACTTGTGCTTGTGCAATGGAGGGGTTAAAGTAGAGGGGCTTCATGGTTTTTAAGGGAGGGGCTAGTGGGGGAATTGACAGCAGCTTTGTTATTGGGTATACATAGGATTAATGTTCAGTAATATTTTTGCAAGAAAAATATTTTTTTCTGAAAATAGAAAATTTCTATTGTTTGACCCTTCAATATGGCTGCTGCAAAACCCTGCCATCAATATAGTAGTTCCACTTACATGTAACCCATAAAAATAGTAACAGTTACAGCAGAACCTCTATAAAACAGCCATCCTTTAGTGGCCAATAATTTATATCTCTATTAAGCGGCCATCTGACGATTCCCAGACTGGTTGGTTGTTTTTAAAATAGAGGTTCTTTTGTAATCTAGAAAATGTTTAAGTAGATTCTAATTCTAGTACTCACTTTTGATTTCATTCAACATGATAGGAACTGTTAGATTTTATTTCAAATGGATCAAACAGAGTCACTTTTTTACTAGCCTGTGGGACTTTATGATGTAATGACAGGCAGGTCTAAATTCCCTGGTTTGAAAGTATCAAAGTACTCGTAAATGGCTGAAGGATGTAATAACATCCAAGATGAGTCCATTTCTCTAAATTATTTTTAGACATTTCAAATTTTGCAAGATTATGAATTTTCAATGTATCAAGTGATTAGTGTCAGAATAACTATTGAAAGTAACTATGTTGTTGTTTTTACATGTAATAATGTTTCATGTTAATTTGTACAGAAAATATTACAGTTATTACAACCCTTTTTATAATTCTGTGACCCAACTAACTCCAAGAAGCTGGCATTTTGGTTTCCCTCAATCAAACTTACAGCATTCCTAGTTTATTCCAATCGAGCGATAAGGAAATTCCTGTGACTAGGCAATCATTTTCACATGGGAATTTCTTTATCACTTGTGCTTGGAATGAATTTGGCTGTCCTAAATTTAATTGATGGAAGCCAAAATGCCAGATGCCTGGAAATGGTAGGTTGCAGAACTATGAAAAGTGCTGTAGTCAGGGTTCGTGCAGGTCCTTGAACTCCTTGAAAAGTGCTGGAATTTGAAAACTCATTTCAAGGGCACTTGAAACTCCTTGAAAAAAGAAAAAATTCCTTGAAAATCGTAAATACTCCTTGAAAAATATTTAGAAAGGTTTTTGTAACCCAAAACGCCTGTTTTCCTCATCTAAAAGTTCGTAATCCCGATCGCATACCCATCGTTATGTGGTCCTTGAAAATTTTCATTTTGGTCCTTGAATACTCCTTGAAATGTCCTTGAATGTCTTCACAAGAAGCCTGCACAGACCCTGTGTAGCTCGAACCCTGATATTAGTTTTACCTGTATGTTTTCTCCCACTCATAAAGTAACCTCTGATTACAGGGAAAATGAATTCCTAATTAAGAAAACCAATGTGCAAACAGTTGTAAATTTACGAATCTGGAAAAAAATCATGACCACTTTTTGTGGTGTATCAAAATAATATTGTACATATACAATATTTTCCTTGATTTTCTACTATTATTGACAATATTAATAGTAGGAATTCCTCCGTCTTTCTAAAAACTGTTATACAAAGTCTCTTCTAAACTTGCGATCAAAGTATATTACTTTGTGCAAGTTGCACATAACTTACATTTCTACATATGTTCATGTCGATTGCAAATTAATGTATTAAAAATGTCTTGTCTAAAAGGAATTTAATCTTTTTTTTTTCCAACTGTGTGGCATAACTGGTATTCTGGATTGTGTGCAATGTATCAGGAGTGTCACTAGCAGCAGAATAAAATGAAAAGTGTGTGTGTGTGGTGGTGGTAGTGTGTGTGTGTGTGGGGGGGGGGGGGGGGGGGGGGTCATTTAGCCACAGTCATCTTAGCTGTGTTCAGGAGGGCTTCCTCTGCCCATGTCCAAAGGATTGCAGTCCAGTTGGAGTTGGAATTTCCGATTCATGGCACTTCCAGCCAAAGCAATGTTCCATTACTTAGTATTTAGGTTTTGGTCTGAATTAGCTGTGCCCTGACTTAGATCAGCCCAGAGGTTGTTTCAGGGTTCAATCTGTGAGTTAGTCATGCCCTGACTTAGATCAGCCCAGAGGTTGTTTCAGGGTTCAATCTGTGAGTTCGCTGTGCCCTGACTTAGATAGGCCCAGAGGTTGTCTCAGGGTTCAATCTGTGAGTTAGCCGTGCCCTGACTTAGATCAGCCCAGAGGTTGTTTCAGGGTTCAATCTGTGAGTTAGCTGTACCCTGACTTAGATCAGCCCAGAGGTTGTTTCAGGGTTCAATCTGTGAGTTAGCTGTACCCTGACTTAGATCAGCCCAGAGGTTGTTTCAGGGTTCAATCTGTGAGTTAGCTGTGTCCTGACTTAGATCAGCCCAGAGGTTGTCTCAGGATTCTATCTGTGAGTTAGCCATGCCCTGACTTAGATCAGCCCAGAGGTTGTCTCAGGATTCTATCTGTGAGTTAGCCATGCCCTGACTTAGATCAGCCCAGAGGTTGTTTCAGGGTTCAATCTGTGAGTTAGCTGTGCCCTGACTTAGATTAGCCCAGAGGTTGTCTCAGGGTTCAATCTGTGAGTTAGCCATGCCCTGACTTAGATCAGCCCAGAGGTTGTTTCAGGGTTCAATCTGTGAGTTAGCCGTGCCCTGACTTAGATCAGCCCAGAGGTTGTCTCAGGGTTCAATCTGTGAGTTAGCTGAGCCCTGACTTAGATTAGCCCAGAGGTTGTCTCAGGGTTCAATCTGTGAGTTAGCTGTGCCCTGACTTAGATCAGCCAAGAGGTTTAGGGTGTTGATAAAATTTGAAGGCTTGAAGGCTTTGTCAACCAGAAACATTCTTTACCGTCAAAAAAAATTCTTTATTGTAAACTTTTAATGTACTGGTGTTCACACTTTTAAAATGTATTACTTAAAGGTTGAGCAATCATTTTTAAATTTTCAATGTTTCAATTTGTATTTTAATTTTTACTATTACAAACAACGCAAAAAATAACTACAAAAGATGGCTATTATTATGGAATTCGAATACTGAAGTTTCAAAGTTATGAATGTATAACCCCAACACAAGAATTAACATAAAAACTATGCAAGTTATAATTTAATAGTAATAAGGTCACAATGATAATTCAAAGTTCTAGCTGATGTTTTGTGATTTCAAGATTCTTTGTTCGAGTTGTATCTATAATTATTCATGTGTCTTCTCACGTGCAACTGCTAAACAAAGAAATGATACTCTAGGGAATGACACATGGTCTTGAGAATAAGATTCTTTGTTTGAGTTGTATCCATATTCATGTGTCTTCTCATGTGCAACTGTTAAACAAAGAAAATATGATACGAAATATGAAGAGAATGACACATGGTCTGAAATGGGAAAACATTATGCCCAAGCTAAAGAGGACTATTAGACAGTTACTATTAGAGTTTGGATTAAATTAAATCATTCTCTACTTACAGCCAACTTTGAAATGCTCTATAAATGACAGGATTTAACTCATCAATGAAGTTGCTACTAGTAACACTAAGTAATAGAAAGAATTAAAATATGGGCCAGTGCCGTGAGTACAATTTCAAATCATTCCTCTCTGAAAAGAAAAGCAAGGAAACAGTCTGAAATACAGCGAATTCAACCTTAAATGTTTTAGTTTAACATTAGAAGTAGCTTAAAAGTCATTTAGTTCAATAATCTCAATTTTGGGTGTCATATACAGTGTTTATTATATGATTATCAATGAAATACCTATATTTCTATATTTCAAAAATTTGATACTTTCACATGTGAAAATATTGTCACTATGGTTACATACTTTTTATAGCAGAAAAAAGCTCAAAAAAGCTTTTTTTTTTCATTGATAATTATGTAATAAACAGAATATTACATGGGCGCTTGGAGATACAAATTTTATCTTCTTGTGTTGAAAATCTCTTGCTCGTGAGAGATCTTTTCAACACTCAAAGATAAAATTTGTATCTCCGCGCAAACATGTAATATCCCCTATATATGATTCTTTTACAGGGCTTAAAGTGCTAGTCTTATGAAAATGACACTGTAAAATCATCACTTTTCTGTGATTATTATCCACAAATAGGTCGTATAGTTTACGAATTAACAAAAATCGGATAGAAAAAAAATAATTAAGGGAATGAATTTTGTTCTTAAAATTGCTAAAAAGTGTGTCCGCCATTGTTCGGTCAGCTGAGTTGTATTTATTCGTGACGTCATATGCGCACTTCTGACTTTGCTCTCCATATACTGACTCTATATTCGACCCCATATATTCTGAAATGGCGTGCGTTTTAGATGAAAATTCCTGCGAAATATCAGCAGAAAATGACAGGGAAGAATCCTCAACTTTAAAAAAAAATTTAATCGTTGCGCGTATGACGTCATTTTCGTTGAATTGCTACCACTGACAGGAACGCATTCGTTTAATGGCGGACCGAAAATGCCGAACTTTACAGGCTAAATACAACATCTTCCCGGTCTCGTATCGAAATAAAAGTTTGACAATTAACTATATAACATGTCTACTTTTATAAGATATATTCTTTAGGGATAGTGTCATTTTCGTAAGACTAGCACTTTAAAATAACAGTCAGTCAATCGCTGGTCATCATGACCAGCAAAATTACAGTGGTTTTAGCTTGGTCATACCTCGTTTCTGGCTCAACATTACTGGTCAAAATGACTGCAAAGGCAAAGATTTGATTGGACAAATTCAATTCCTGGCCAGACATTGTCCAATGACATCCGTACAAAAGTATGCTAGATTTAACTTTTTATCCCTATTGTCTTATTTTTCACAATGTGCTTTTTCTTGTGCTGGGCTTATCTTTGTAAATCCAAAATAAAAACTTTCCTTGTTAACTCACTTTTTAGTAATAGAGAATATCTTATTTTGAGATAAATAAAGTTACACGAAAAAAATTTGGAACTTAAAGTAGAAAAAATATACTAGTTGACTTAGTACTATCCCTAAAGAAATTGTCACGTTAAATGGTCTAAGATGCCGTAATCTTAACATGTTTTGTACATCAAGTCTTAGTGAAATAAAACACCTTAATAATCCTTAGAAAGAAAATGTTGACACTTTCTGAAAGGCTTAAAATGCTTTAAAATATTCAGAGAAAATTCTGATACTGTACTATCATAATTATGAGAGATGTTGGAGAGCTGTAAATTAGAGCAAGATGATAGTGGCTGTTATATATTTCAGCACAAAACTGATAAATTAATAAGCATTAATGGATATCCAGCTTGGTGGGCATCTAAGACCCCTCGCTGTTAGAGGCACCTGGGTCTTGTTGCTTCATCACATCAGGAAGTTCTGGTGGACTCGAGAGAGCATCAATGGATAGTGGTTCGAATTCTCCATCTGGAATTTTAACAAGAAATGTTTCAAAATCCTGATCAAAAAACTAAAAAGAGGAAATCTAATCAATGTATTAGTTCATGATGGGCTCCCTGTGTGCATATCTAACTTTGAATGGGATTTGGTATTTTGTTGACCATGTGCAGTAAGAATGACAGGGCTCTGGGGTAGAGAGTTACAAGTGGACTATTACTAATCCTGCATTCTGAATGGCTGTGATACTATGGGTCATTTAGTGATTGCAAACAAACTAATATAAATTCTATTGATACCCTAAAACAAAGAACTGTTGTTAGCAACTCTATCAACGTATTCTAGTTTTTAGGAACAGGAAGTTAGGTTTTAGGGATTAAGAGGAATTCCTTTGTGGAGGCATAAAATTCAAACAACCGCGTGTGGTTTTGTACTTAGTGCAAAACAATCAGAATGCCAAAGCATTCATTCTTGAAAGTTTAGTTTATAAACTGTACAGAATTAAAAAGGGAAACGTAAACAATAAAAAAAAGGAATTAAAAAAAAATTAGTTTCCAAATGTAAGCCTTTAATATTTACGTAAATAGATGTCCAAAAATTATAACCATTTGAAATTCCAATGGTTAAATTTCTTTAAGACCAAAAAATTTGAAAGAAAACGTTGATAATTTAAAGTATCTTAAACTTTGAAGTATAAACTCACCGTCTTGACGAAACGAAAGACCAAGTACAGCCGGTGTCTGGGCTTTAGCCGTCTGGTTCGTAAATCCACAGTCACCAAGAGTTTTATTATCATCCAATACTTGATCTGCCTTGAAGAGTTTCTGGTCTTCAGGAGGTCTTTTGAGTATTCCTTCGATCATTTTTTTGACGTCCATGACTGTAGTGCCTTCTTTACAGTCCAGAAACACGCTCGTCTTTGAGCGACGCACCATCAAGAAAACCTCCTAAATAGATAGAATTTCACTGTTTTAGTCTAGGAAATAACTAGAGTAGGGTCTTAGCTATGGGTAAGGAGTATTTTGGAGGAGGAATAAGGGGTTAAAGGTGTCAAAAAAGTGAACAATTTACGAACCATAGCCATTATTGAGATGAAGGTTCCCCAATATGGCGGATAGGACTGAACACCAGGACTGCTCTTCTAGGATGGCAGGATGGCAACCAGTCCTCTGGAGATCAAAAGATAAAAAAAAGCCGAAATAAAATGAAAAGAAAACTAAATAGAAATGTAAAGGAAAGGAATAAAAAAAATATATGAAGAAGAAAAGAAAAAAAACATATAAAAGGGAAGAAAAGAAAAAGAGAAGGAAAGGAATGGAGGGAAGGGAAGGGAAGGGAAGAAAATGAAAGGGAGAAAGGGAAGGGGAAAAAGGTAAAAAAGAAGAGAAAAAGAAGAAACAAAAAGAAAAGAAACGGAAGGGAAGGGAAAGGAAAGGAAGGAACAATAAGAGAAAATATACGTGTTAATTTTACGTTATTGCTCATCCCATATGACGTATTTCGCGGTCACCCAAGCGAGGCTAGCACAGGAAAACAAGATGGCGACTCACAGGCAAGCGAGTCAAAATGATGGCTCGTCAAATATTCCTTCCTCTAGTGCTGGAGCAACGGCCTCTGGAGACCAAAACGAAGAACATAACGCTAACTTTGAATGTAATATTTGTCTGGATACAGCCAAGGACGCAGTTATCAGCTTATGTGGACACTTATTTTGGTGAGCGATTTTGTAAACACTCGAGGAAATGTCTCGAAAGAAATTTTTTAAATCTCTATATTAAAGATGAGAGTATTTCGATTGATTTTTAACATTTTGATAAATAAAATCTCTTCTCTTTTCTTTGCAGCTGGCCTTGCTTACACAGAGTAAGTAAAAGTATATATTTGATGTCTTATATCTCGTAATTTGTTAGGATAGTTGCATCACATTTTTGTCAAACTTGATGATTCGACTTTAACCTTTATTGCGCAAAGTCTACAGTTTGATTGTCTCGATATGAAATTAAATACATTCTTTTTTCACGTCTTGTTGTACTAAATTGAGTGGTTTGTGAGGTTTCCTACGAAAAACGAACTTGAAGTTAATGCATCAAGTCAAATCGAAGTTTGTATTTACAGCCTTTGTTGATATTTTTCCGGTGTCCTTTTTATTGAGATTTCCCTCTTTCATATATTGTGACACTATATCATGCTTATTTGATGATAATAAAACTAGGATTTTATAATTTTGGCATTTGATAGCACATTTAAAGTGGGGGACTAGAATGTGAATTACAGGGAAAAAGTGGAGGGGGGCTAAGATTAGAAAATATAAAAGACTAGTATGCAAAAGGAAAAAAAGTGGGGAAACTAAAGCCCCCCTTGGTTCCATCCTCCCCATTTATTGATGTTCGTTATCTTATAGAACATTTTGTTACATATAAATATATATATATATTTTTTATGCTGGTCTCTAACTCAAGCTGAAGCTAAATTATTTGTTGTTCTCAAATCCCAAAACAACCTCTGGGCTGATCTAAGTCAGGGCATGGCTAACTCACAAATTCAACCCTGAAACAACCTCTGGGCTGATCTAAGTCAGGGCATGGCTAACTCACAAATTCAACCCTGAAACAACCTCTGGGCTGATCTAAGTCAGGGCATGGCTAACTCACAAATTCAACCCTGAAACAACCTCTGGGCTGATCTAAGTCAGGGCATGGCTAACTCACAGATTGAACCCTGAAACAACCTCTGGGCTGATCTAAGTCAGGGCATGGCTAACTCACAGATTGAACCCTGAAACAACCTCTGGGCTGATCTAAGTCAGGGCATGGCTAACTCACAAATTCAACCCTGAAACAACCTCTGGGCTGATCAAAGTCAGGGCACTGCTAACTCACAGATCAAATTGGAATTTAATGTGTTGAGTTTTGTGGAAGGAGGAAACCCAGAGAACCTATTTTCTTGGGCGAAAAAGATTGGTTGTATTGGCGGCAAGCCTCCCATCATGTTCCCTTGCTTACCTCCATAATGTTTTAGTTTTATTTGTTTGTTTTGTCAGTGGCTAGAAACCAGACCCAACAAATCAGTGTGTCCTGTATGCAAAGCTGGTATAAGCAAAGATAAAGTTATCCCATTATTTGGACGTGGAAGTAATTCAAATCAAGACCCAAGGTATTAAAAATATCATAATATATAATTAACAATTGACAAGAAGATGCACTGAAGATGCACTAGAAGTGTGAAAGTGCAACAACTTAATTAAAAACATTCGTGGAAGAAACAAACGTAAACATTAAGTGTCAAGAAGTTGTGAAAATCTGGGAATAATGATAAGGATTTATGATTTATATAGTGCCCTTTCTATATGGATATAATCAAAGGCACTTTACAATCATGAGAGGTTATTAGTACAGTATGAGGTGTAGGCACTGAAGGTGGTCACTGCCAGGGTTTCTTTACATCCTCAGTGGTTCTTTTACGTCCCTCCGTCAGCCATTAATAAATGCAGGACTAGCTTATGTCTCATACTGGTCATTTATATTTGAATGACCTTTTCTCATTATAATTTTGGTGTTAATATAGAGAGAAAATGCCTCCAAGACCTCAAGCTAGAAGAACAGAACCAGAAAATAATGGGGTAAGTGTCTTGCACTCGGAGAGTTATCCTTTGTTGTCAATCAACCCATCTATGAGGCTGTCCGTCCCTCTATTTATATATCCATTCATCTATACTTCCATCCATTTACCATATATATCCATCCATCCATCTACCCATCCATGAGGCTGTCCGTCCCTCTATTTATATATCCATTCATCTATACTTCCATCCATTTACCACATATATCCATCCATCCATCCACCCATCCATGAGGCTGTCCGTCCCTCTATTTATATATCCATTCATCAATACTTCCGTCCATTCACCATATATATTCATCCATCCATCTATCCATCCATGAGGCTGTCCGTCCCTCTATTTATATATCCATTCATCAATACTTCCATCCATTCACCATATATATTCATCCATCCATCTATCCATCCATGAGGCTGTCCGTCCCTCTATTTATATATCCATTCATCTATACTTCCATCCATTTACCACATATATCCATCCATCCATCCATCCATCCATGAGGCTGTCCGTCCCTCTATTTATATATCCATTAATCTATACTTCCATCCATTTACCATATATATCCATCCATCCATCCACCCATCCATGAGGCTGTCCGTCCCTCTATTTATATATCCATTCATCAATACTTCCGTCCATTCACCATATATATTCATCCATCCATCTATCCATCCATGAGGCTGTCCATCCCTCTATTTATATATCCATTCATCTATACTTCCATCCATTTACCATATATATCCATCCATCCATCTACCCATCCATGAGGCTGTCCGTCCCTCTATTTATGTATCCATTCATCTATACTTCCATCCATTTACCACATATATCCATCCATCCATCCACCCATCCATGAGGCTGTCCGTCCCTCTATTTATATATCCATTCATCGATACTTCCATCCATTCACCATACCAGCTGAGTTGATCGCCTTCCCCAAAAGGAATTATGGGTCACTACTTTTGGTTAGCATTTTTCAAGCATTTTCCCAGAATACAATGTAGACTTTTCTTGTTGATTAAAATATAGTTCCGCCATGAGTTCAACTAGTGTTTATGATTAATTTAAAGAAGGAAGAACATGTATTTCATAAATTCTCTTCGCAGAATAATGGAAAATGCTAATCAAAATACAATGTTGAATCCTCAATTCTAATTGGTTGACCTTGAGTTTGTGCTGAAGGTCAACTCAGCTGGTATATATCTATCCATCCATCCATCCATCCATCCATCCATCCATCCATCCATCCATCCATCCATCCATCCATCCATCCATCCATCCATCCATCCATCCATCCATCCATCCATCCATCCATCCATCCATCCATCCATCCATCCATCCATCCATCCATCCATCCATCCATCCATCCATCCATCCATCCATCCATCCATCCATCCATCCATCCATCCATCCATCCATCCATCCATCCATCCATCCATCCATCCATCCATCCATCCATCCATCCATCCATCCATCCATCCATCCATCCATCCATCCATCCATCCATCCATCCATCCATCCATCCATCCATCCATCCATCCATCCATCCATCCATCCATCCATCCATCCATCCATCCATCCATCCATCCATCCATCCATCCATCCATCCATCCATTCACCATATACACCCATCAGTCCATTCATCCATTGTCCATTGTGTATCTGTCCATCTGTCCATCCATTCACCATATCCATCCATCCATTGAGTTTTCACTCATTTATCCTAAACTTATGCTTTCATTTTTTCAGCCTTTCCATGGATTTGGTGGCGAAGGTTTTCAGCTGTCATTTGGAATCGGGGCATTTCCATTTGCTTTCTTTAGTTCAGTAAGTATTCATTTAATGTAACTATTGATTGATTGATTAATTAATGTGCGGATACTCCTACCACTTTGATAAACTAGTGTTATTAACCAATCATATTGTGATGTTTAGTTTGATACTTTTAACCAGCCAATCAGATAAAACATTGACATAATAAGAGCATGAGAATGTGATAATCTGATTGGCTAACGATGTTATCAGTTCAATCTATTTCTAGTTTACTGTTATCTGATTGGCTAACACTGTTATCAGTTCAATCTCTTTCTAGTTTACTGTTATCTGATTGGTCAGTTTTATTCAAGTGGTTCGGGTTTGTGTCTCTGGACAGTAATTGATTGATGATTGGTTGATTGGGCCCAGTTTAAATATCAAATTTCACATGTGACAAATATTATGCAAATTTATGAGTAAAACCTATTATTTGAACTCATTTGCATTAAATTCAGCACATGTGAAATTCAACGTGTCAACTGGGCATTATCTTTTAAGCAAATATTGTGATAATGATACAAGTATTTTTTTTGTATGATTTTTTTGTAGACATTTGCTGGTGGTAACCAACAGGCAACTCCACCAGGCACTCCCCAAGCACAAGACGAACAATTCCTCTCAAAACTCTTCTTATGGGTTGCATTCCTCTTTATTTTTTGGCTACTGATAGCATAAATTCCAATCATAGAATGTCAATTTGCAGGGAGATTTGTACAAATTCAGAAAGTACTCCATTCATTCTCATATCTGAGAAAAATAGTTAATCATACCAAAACCAAGATTATAAATTATGTATAGCATTTATGAATCTTTCTGAAGTTAGTTCTCAGTGCTCCACCTATGACCTAGCCTGCGTATCGGCCCAACCCGCCCCTCTGAACCACTATGCAGACTGCTGACAACCACAAAGCCCTGTCTTTCATGGCATTTTGTTGAGCATGTGCAGTAAGAATGACAGGGTTCTAGGTGGATCATACTCCATATACTGCTGATTAGACACTGCAGTTTCTACTTCCATATTTTGTCTTGTCATTATAGGCCCCGAAAAACTGGAATTTGAAGAAAATGAGATCTGTAAGAATGTAAAATATAAGAAAATTCCCCTAGAAATTAGGGGCATTAATTCTGGGGAAAAGCTCAACTGAAATCCTTACCTGTTGTAGAGCTACGTGCACAGAGGCCTCTAATGAACAATGAATCACACGTGAATAAGATGAGATCAACAGAAATTTAGTGGAATACGACTAATAGACGCATAGTAGCATAGCCAATCAGAATGCCGGGTTTGTACTTTCCCGTTATGTGATCTGAAGGGAATCATTCACCGCAAAAAAGTATGAGTATTTTTTTGCAAGTTTTAGGGAGAGGACTACATCAATACGGTAGTTATCTATAATATTTTATTTAAATTTTCCATTTAGTTTTTATGTATGATTAAAATATAAGATTAAAACAAAAGTTGCAAGATTATTGATTATTCAAGAGATAAATGGGTCGGTTGACAGTTGAGTGAGCTAAAGGAGTCTCCAGACGCTGTCAAGAGCGTGTAGACTGCACTACCCCTGAACTTCCTAGAGGAATTTTAATGGTGTAAAAGGTTCCTACCAAAGGCCGTGGAAAAACCGTTAAATACATTATTTTGGGGGCTCACTTCTGTGAAAAACTCCTATGCGCATTGGATGAATAGAAATTTGAAACATGAACGCAGCTTTGCAACATTTACACTGCAGGTCTGTAGGCTGGGGGTGCGGACGCTAGGGGCGGGGTGGCTGAACAACCAGTTTAGAGCACAGGCAGCCCAAACAATCCATTTTTAGCTATTTTTACAGTAAATGTATGGGACGATATACAACATATTTTTTGTTCAAATAAATTTAAACATACCTTGGTCCTTTGTTATCATTAAAGGTATTTGGTATCATTCTGGGTGGTTTTTGGCCGTCTTAGAGAGGTTTTTAAAAAAAATTGCCAACTTGTACTTAAAGATGGACGTGAACCTACTCCATTGTAACCAGTCGTCCAATCAGTATTTCATTGTTGTTATTGTTGTTGTTGTAGTCAAGTCATAATTTCAACATACGTAAGTGTTGTGTATTGGTATGGCCCGACTCATTGTTAATTACAACAATGAAATACGAGCATCTTTTGTTCAACTACTAAAGATGTTCAAATTTCGTACAATCTTTGATCGCACCTATTGTTTTTGAAGCGCACGAAGTCGAAAATAGTGATAGAGCAAAAAGGTCTAATGGGAATGATAAAAAATACCAAATAAGGTAAGCATGAGATTTGCATTCCGGCATGCATTCTCACCTCTTTCGTATCGACGCTGTAAACCAATCAAGTTACAGTGTTCACGTGCACCATCACATGATTCCTTGATGGTACCATATGATTGGACGAAATGGTGTGATTGACATCAAAATATCACGTGTTTAAGAGTTTGATACATGACCTTCGCCTGCATTCTGGTTCAGATTCATTCACAGGATGAGCGCTGTTGGAACGTTTGGATAAAAAAATGGTAAGTTTGCAAGTAAAAACCTTTCTTTTCAGAACAGTTATGAACTTCTTGTAAATGATAAACTTTTCAAACTAATATTTTAGAAGAAATTAGCTATGATTTTAACCTAAATATTTCAAAAATTGAACTGTTATTCTATGGAATTGCAATTGCAAACCCGTTCACTGCCAAATGTTCCTTCTCTTGTAGTTCTCTTGTAATAAAAGTTTATTTTCTCGTACGGTTTTTGAAAAGAAATTGCTTTAAATATCTTTAGGTGGTGGAAAGTTAGTCATCTTAGTCAAAGACCAAAAGGTTAAGCCAAGTTTTTGAACCAAACTGAACTTTGGAAAACTTGTATTATTTTGCCTCGCGTCTTGCTAAAAGAAAATTATTAGGGCCGGCCACGTTTAACATCTGAGAACAAATAATTATTGGCAATTTTTCGGCAATTTTTTCCGTTTAATTGGTGTGGAAAACCTTCCCGAGTTTTATATTTGAGTTACGTTAACACAAGCCTGTTTTATCTTCCATTCCAGGTGCTCAAGGCCTCAAGCAAGATCCATGAAAGTGTCGCTTGGTCAACTCAAAGAGTCATTCATGTTGACACATGATGACTGTATCCTATACTCGCTATATGTCTGTGTTTGTCTGTAAATAATATTCATGTTGACACACGATTGATTCTTGAGCAAGTTCTAAAAATTGTTTCCCAAAAATCATTTCATTATTGTTCCAATTTGAATTTATGTTTCGCTTTACTTGCTCGGGTTATCAGTGTCTTGTTAGGCTAGAGGGGGCTGTTGGGTTGTTCCTAAATCGAATGTGGAACAGAATAAGACATTTATTTGACTTGCAATAAGCATTTCTAAAACATTTGGTTCATAATTTTTAATTTGGGTTCTCCGTCTCATTATTGTAAGTCAAATAACACTAGGACTAGGTTAGGATTTGCAGGGCTTTGATTACGCGAAGCCCTGTATTGGAAAAGCTACCACTTGTGAATCTAGGTGGGGTTTAGTGGTTTTTGACTGGCATTGCCAGGGTCAATTGGCCAATCTTAGGTTAGCTTTTTTCAATTAGGCCACGTTGGACATCACTGGAGACGACCTGAACGACGAATCTACTCTCTTTTCTCTCAAATGCGTCTGTGTTTTGATTTAGATAGCTGGAGGATTTGTTATTGTTTTTCGTGCAGTGCTGGTCGGTTTGTACACATTCCCCTACACACACAAACTTAAACTGCGGTTAGCTAGGTCGGTTTTTCGGTTCTTATATAGTCTAGCGCCGACCAGTATTATGTGACACGAGTGAACGGCCACTTTTTCTCTCCACGATAGCGAGGGGGAAAGTGACTGGTTGCTTGGTTACCTGCAACATCAATAACTTTGGCACAGCCAAGGTTTGACCAAGGTCTTGTTTTTGGGTTCCCTTTTGTCGGCTCTGTAGTCACGAACGGAAAAGGGGCGGCGGAGCAGCCAAAAGGGAGCCTGGAACCTGGTCTTGGATTATGGGAAATTAAATGTACCATTCTCGCGGTATCTAGATTTAAGATTGGAATTTTGTTGACTAAACGGTTAAAATTGAAAAGTTTGGCATCCATTTGAGTTATCTTCCGTTTTTCCTTCCTTCATTTCATCCATCCTTTTTTCTGTTTCTTTCCTTTCTTTCACTCATTTGTTTTCGGAACAAAAAACCTTGGCTACACATGTGTCATTGAAATAGCAATCCTCCAGATTTAATGTAATTGCTAACTTCGTTCACCGAATGTCACGACAGTATCTTTAAATAAATAGCCGATTTTAATGTAAGTTTTTCTGAATACGTCGTGGCATTCAACTTGCCTTGCAGTCTACCAAGAACAACCAAACTTGGTTGCAAACCCGCGATAGCTTTCAGTGGTAGCTTCTTAGCCTAGAGTTCACTAGAATATTCTACTACAAGAGACCATGAAGGTTCTTCATGGTCTCTTGTCTATTATTATTATTCATTATTATTGTTGTTATCATTTATGTTATTATTTATGTTTATTATTATTGTCTTTCAATGTTTGAATCAATGTTAATTGTTGATACAAATATTGATAATTGTTCACAGCAAATGTGTTCAATTCTCTCCCGATGTTTTGTTGTCAAAACACGGGGATAAAAATATTGTTGTTCTTGAAGAACAGCAGTCGTAGAATTTATATAAGTTACTTTGCATAGTTCCTTTTAATTTGGCCCGGTTTTCGACGCATTTCGGCTTTTCCTAGGTTTTTCCGGTTTAGGATAATAGTTTTCTACATTTACTTCAATAATTTCTATGAATAAGTTGTATGTTTAGTGTGTGAGCGATACGGTGTGCAATTATAGTGTTCTCATAAGTTTCGATATCATAGCTCTCTTTATGATAATAATTATTAAGAATCATTAATTAATTTAATAACACTGAAGTTGTTAAGAATGATTTTTTGCTAGATTAGAACCGACACTGATTGTATAGGTTAATTTTTCATTGCTGTAAAAATAAGATTATACTAATAAAGTCATGGTTTATTTAATAATTATAATCGACAATTATCAATAAAGTTTCATTCTGTGTTGTATGGTGGTGGGTTTTTTGTGTCCTCGGATATTCCCGAGCCGGTGGTTGTAAGTACTGTACCGTGGGTTTTCTGACCTATAGGTACTCTTAAATGAGCTGGTGGCACAGCTCGCTTACTTCTGTTGTGATCTCGTGGAATATCCTTCCCTTTTTCGATTCAATTTCGCCTATTTTTCGATCACGCACTTTTACCTTACAGGATATTACTAATGAGCTTTATGTTTTAATCATGGTTTATTTAATAAATATAATTGACAGTCTTGTGAATAAAGTTTCATTCTGTGTTATATGGTGGTGGGTTTTTGGGTCCTCGGATATTCCCGAGCCGGTGGTTGTAAGTACTGTATGGTAGGCAGTTTTCTGACCTATCTGTAAAGAGCTGGTTATACAGCTCGCTTACTTCTGTTCATCTCGTGGAATATCCACCCTTTTTTCGATTCAATTTCGGCAATTTTTCGATCACTCACTCTATAATTTTTACTCAGCTCTCGATAAAACTTGTACTAACTGTTCAGTTTTATTTCAGCACTATTAAAACTCTTTGTTTTTCTCGTTTCAGAAATGCTTAAAGTCTCTATCCCCCAATAAATAATACTAGCTTTTTCTTTTCAGGATTGCGTCGATACTAACCTTTCTCTTTTCTCGCTGCAGATTGCGTTTAAAGCTACGCATGTGCATATGAATAATATTTTTGGCGCGAAAATATGTAAATCTTTTACCTTTCAAAAAAAAGCTTAGTTCTTCGATTGTAAAACACCGTTGTCAACAAGGCTCTAGTATTTTTTTGGTTAGTTAGATTCTTGTACAGTTTAGTCGCTGACTCGTGTTGTAAAAAAACTTAGTTCAATAAAATTATCATGCTTTGTGTTCGCTTTTGCTTACGTCTTTGCGTCTCCCTTGTTCATATTTGTTACTAATTAATTTTTGACTTGCATTTTCTTTCAGCTATTTACTAAATTTCTCTTTACTCGTTTCAGACTAAGAGTTTACACTATTTGTTATAGCGTACAAACCTTTCCTCAGCCTCAGTTTAAGAAGTTCCATCGGTTTCAGAAGTTAAAAACAATTTTTTTACTGTACTCTCCAAAGAACTGCAAAATCGTTGTTTTCTCAACAAAATTGAGCTGCGCTGTGTAGAATTGAGTACTAATTATTCATTTCATTTCTTTTTTTCTTCTATATATTTTCAGGAATGTCTTGCACTTCGAAAACCATTAATTTCCAAGGATGCCATTGAATTGAAGACTGACGAGTTACTAGAGGTTTTCTAGTATTATTTTGATAGTCAAATTTGTGGTTTTTTTTGTCATGAATAATTCACTAATCTTTCTTTCTTTTATGTTTTCTTTTTATTTCCAGGTCAGTATCGCAGTAACCTACCTACTACCTCCTAAATAGACTAATTCACCTGAAAGCTAACTTCTGGCTTCGAATCGGTAATCTTGAAATGCGGTTCCAGTTTCCTTATGTTGGGGTTGTCCACCATTTGCATCATCTTTACTAAACACTAACGTGGGGAGTGTGTCTTTCTTTCTTTCAGATTCTTCAATTTATGGAGTGTCTTCTACACTGGGTCCACCATCCTTTAACCTTCACTTAACTAAAACTACACTGGTTAAAACTAAATTCTAAACTTAAACCAAACTAAAGTCTAAACTAATAAAATATAACTCTATATGAAAGTAAATTCTAAACCTAACTAAGCTAATTCTCTAAACTATGAAACGTTGCGTTCTTTTTGTGTTTTGCAGGTTATGTTCTACCGAGTAGAGATGGCAATAGCTAGACGATCTTCACCTTCATCAAGTCTTGTTTGATTTTGCTTACTCTTTTTGTTAGACTGATTACACATCATGTAAGATACTTCTGAATTCTTTGTAAAATTCCGCAATAAAAATATTAGGCATAAACCCTTGTCACATGATTTATATGTAGTGTTTAGAATGATTGTGTTTACACTTCAAATAAGGGTCTTTTCAAATAGTGGTTTTACCCAGACGTATTTTGGACCGCCAGCACAGTTCAGGAGAGGGGTGCAGGAGGTGCGCACCTCGGCCTGGGTTGACTTTGTGCGCCCCTGCTACGAAGATATTCAAAACCAAATATTGTTTTTCCTTTGATTGTAAGGGGTACACCCCTCCCTGGGTTGAGTTTATGCCCCTATTCAATACGTTATATAACTTTTTTTTTGGTTTGGTGTTTTTCTCGTGTGGGTGCGCCCTTCCAACGCAACACCCTCCCTTAAAATATTCCTGGACCCTGCCCTGTAATCACTACCTATTTATAGAACTTTGTTCAAGTTCACGGACCAACTACCATGCTTGGCAGAGGTTCCCTAATTCTCTCCTCTAACGAGAAGGAAAGGAAACCTGCACAGATCTGCTCGAAGCCATCCAAAACGCTGGACGAATAAATTAACTCACAACCGGTTTTCAAACCCGTTAAAACCAGTTTGAATTATCACGCATGTCGTAATATGAAATAGCCGCTGACTATTTACGAGCCGAGAAATAAGGAAACCTCTGCCCGGTACAGTACTGGCCAAGTAAAATGCCTCCACCATTTTTCACTGGCTACATGTACATGTGATAAGTTCCCAATACACCTTACATGTTGTACCCCACAATTCGCAGAATGAACAAGAAGTTGTTTTATCAGATATTTATTTATTTGTAATTCCTTTTATGTCTTATTTATAAGTACTCACAGCACACACAGTGCGCATTCGCTACAGCTTACCAAAACAACGGAAAGCTCAACTTGAGCTAGAGAGGGGTTTTGGAACCGCCATATTGTGGGTCAAAAGGATCAAAACTATATTAGATTTTTTTCAATTGGGGAAAAAATAATTTGCGTGCAATTCTTTCTGCTCAATCACAGGACCGCAAGGAATTTAAATTGAAAAATAGAAGAAAAAGTTTTTGACCTTTTGTTTTTCCTTGTTCTTTTTTGCATGTTTTTTATTTCGCCTTTTCCTTTAATTTGTGCTCTAGAGGACCTATCTTGGCATGACTTAACTTTTTTCGGCTATACAACATGGCTACCGTGAACCCCTCTCTAGTTTTGCAGTGAATTAGCGAGATTTGCGGAGAAAAATTTGTATATATAACGTTCCAAAGTTTAAATAAACGATAATGATAGAGTGCAAATAATATAACCGTGAAATAGATAGCAAGAAATAGGAGATAGTTAGTGCTTAGTTAGGCAAGACATAGGAAATAAGCGAGGCATGACAGGAGCACGGGCTTTTTCTAGATCAACGACTCAGTGCACAAAAGAATGTGTTTCTGACGTTTAATGAGTTAAAAATGAAGACACAGGTCAATAAATCAAGACGCAGATACAACTATTTGAATTGTAATACTGATAGATTAATGTGGAATAAAAGTTTGTTCAAATTATCACGGTTGTTTTTTTTTATTCCGCATTACAAAACCGCAGCGTAGCGGTGATCATTTGACTAATTAAACATGCTTGCACGTGCAAGACCCGTCACGGCTCGCTTATTTCTCCACTAATCAAATTTAGGCAGAACTTAGGACATAATTAGTCATTAGTTAGCTAGCTAACTATTTCACGGTTATATTATTTGCACTCTAGTAAATTTCTATTCTAGATAGAAGTAGACAATATTTCTAAAAGAACTACGAATTTTTTATGATCCATCGATTTTGCATTTTTAGGAGACTAATTATTCAATTCGCTTGAGATCCCTGTAAGAAGTAAAGATTCCAAGACTAGATTTACGATTGCGCGCAAAAGATCTAAGATTGCGCACAAAAAATTTAAGAGTTTTAAGAGTGACCCAAAAGATTCCAAGACTAGTTTTACGATTGCGCGCAAAAGATCTAAGATTGCGTACAAAAAATTTAAGAGTTTTAAGAGTGAGCCCAAAAGATTTCGAGACTAGTTTACGTTGCGCACAAAAGATCTAAGATTGCGCACAAAAGATTTAAGAGTTTTAAAAGTGAGCCCAAAAGATTTCGAGACTAGTTTACGTTGCGCACAAAAGATCTAAGATTGCGCACAAAAGATTTAAGAGTTTTAAAAGTGAGCCCAAAAGATTTCGAGACTAGTTTACGTTGCGCACAAAAGATCTAAGATTGCGCACAAAAGATTTAAGAGTTTTAAGAGTGTGCCCAAAAGATTCCAAGACTAGTTTTAAGATTACACGCAAAAGATTTAATCTCGAGAACACTTCTGCTGCTGGCTACAAATGTGTAACATCACTGCTCAGAATGTTGTGATGCTTGTCTGTGGAGTGGTGCCCTGTTGCCATGCCAGCGACACTCACTAGTATAGATACTCAGTTCTACAGCGCTTACTGAGCTGAACCAAATAAAGTACTTATATATTCCAAGGGCCTCTTAAGTCAAGTATAAAAAGCCCCACAAAAACAATTGACAATGCACTTTGGTTCATCTAACTTGTGAAGCAAGCTACAACGAAGGACTGACATTGAAAACGCCAGTTAAGAATGTGTTGACACGGTATTTAACTGAGTTATCTATATCATTCCCATCATTTACACTAAGGTCAAACGTCAAAAGAAAGATCGACGTTTGACCTTAGGCTTTATACACCGACACAGCTTAAACTAGTTTACTAGCTAGTTTTTTTGTTCAACTTGTGAAGCATTTAGAATTTACTGTGGTTGACAGTTCCGTTTGTTGCCTAGGCGATTCAAGACTTGGTATAAACACCCGCTTTTCCCCTGTAAGCCCATCTACACAACACAATCCCAGAAAAAGCTTTAGCAAAGAACTTACTCATGGTTCCATAGCACAGAGGATGTAACACGCTCTGTAGACAGGTATTCAGAAAGACATACTTTCTCGTAATGTGAAAGTATCTCCAGTTCTTGTAGCTTACGACGTCAAAGTACTCCAGGAGGAACAACACTTGGTAGGGAAAATAGCACACAACGAATACCAAAATTATCGAGTAGATCATCCGCAATAGATCTTTCTCTAGTTTTATCTGGAGTTTTTTGTTCCGTTCGCTTCGAGTGAGGCTCTCCGGGCTTAGAGTTCGCGACCAGCTCATTTCTTTCTCTTCGCCTTGAGTCGAGGAGCCAGATTTGGATTCTTTAAGACAATTGCCTTCGTCAGTTGTGGTTTCGATGGATGGGAGCCCGCTGTTTCTCAAACGTTTCTCAGCCATGTGACATTTGAGCTTGATTCCCATGGCTCCATATGCGAGGATCATTATCAGTATGGGGACCAGGAAGTTGATGACAAAACGGACCATCAGGTACCTCCTGTATACAGTGGACGGGAACTTGGTTAAGATGTCCCCTGGGAACAGCACGACACACCAAGAATGAATGCCATCGTAGGGGGATTTCACCACGGTAGAGTACAGGAATGATGGGAACGAGATAATGACGGCAGAAGCCCACATACCCCCAATACCGATCTGGTATCTCAGTTCCTTCAAACCTCGCAACCGTCTGTCCTTTAACATGCGAAATCGATGCATAGAAATGAAAGCAAGAGACCAGGTGATGACCAGACAAGATGAAATCTGGATTGGACTTGCTAGATGGCACATAAGACTCTCAAAAGGCCAAGAATACACCTCATCGTAAATGAAAATCAACGGCAGAAATATCACTCCAAGTAGTTCCGCCACAGCAACGTTCGTCACCAGTTTGTACGTTAACGGTCTTCGCACTCGAATCGATAAAACTGAATGTATAACGATCGAGTTCCCAATAACTGCGGCCAGACTAAAAACCGTAAAGCAGATCCAACGAAAATATTTGGATCCTTCGGGCTCGACGTACTGTACGACGACGCCCGTGACGACATGTTCAAAGCTGGAATTCTTTGTAGAGTTTGTGATGTTGGACATCTTTGTATACTTCAGTTCCAAGGGCGATGCTGTTCTTATATCAGCACTAGAAGCAATCAGAAATTGTTTAACTTCGCTTTCAAGAATACGATATATAGAAAAAATTATTTACCCGGGTATAATCATATAATTTATTTATAAATAAGGATATAGTAATTGGGTAAACATATAAATTATTCAAAATGAAAGATATGGTTAAGAATAAACATCTCATTTATATATATAATAAAGATACCTTTATCACGTACTAATTCTCTATTAAACATATTTTTTTTGCGAAGTTTGAACAGTAAAGTTGATTCTGGCACTCGATTTTGGGCAGTCGACAACTCATGCAGGAGATATCGCCACAGTGGCGGCTTTCACCGTTATATCGATGGCGTTATGATCAGCACTGATACAAAATGTACATAGTAATCAAAGATGTAAGACCAAGAAACAGGAAAAAACAAAGAAATAATCGGAATTCGAGATATTGTGTTGCAATCTGTAAAATGTTTGAGATACTACGCGCTCTTTGATTGGTTGAAAAATATAAACATTAGATATCATAGAAAGCGCCATTGTGGCAGCAGCATAAAACAGTGGGTATTGGATATCCATATGAAAAAAGTGTTATATACACGATAAGAACTATAAGGGGCACAAAAAAATAATGAGTGCAAGAAAGTTCGAAGCTATTGGTTTGTTATCGCTTATATTAGGTTGTTTGAGTTCGATATTTCGCTAAGCGGCGCGCCAAAACATTATTTGTTTTCCAAAAAAAAATCAATAGTTTCTTCCGATTAATTAATCTTGATTATCAGGTTTTGTCTTCTAAACATATGTAATAAACCTTTCCCGAATTCGCTTGGATGATCACGAAACAATGGTTCCAAGTCAAGACTGAACTTGATTCTGTTATTAATCAAGGCCAACCTCGACTTGAAACCATTGTTTCGTGATCATCAAAGCGAACTCGGGTAAGGTTTATTCCGAAGAAATCTGCTAAAATCTTTTCCAATAGACCGTTTTGCTCACACCGGCGGTGGTCATCTTAAATTCTATTGTTTTAAATAAGACATTATGGGATGCCGAGGGTGCAATTCATAGTAGATTTATAGTATGCACGGCTGACAGGATGTCTTTTTATATAATTTAAGATTATGCAATGAGAAACACATCTAAAAATCAATTGAATCTGCTGGTAGTTGGAGCTAGCGATATGTGAAACACCAAAGCGTAAAATTATTTAATAAAGTAACCCCGCCACTCTATGCTGAAAATAGATTCCGACGGCTAAAAATATTATATTGTTACTATTCGCTTAGCAATCAGTTTGTGAATACTGTGATAATTTGTATATTGTTTAGTGAGTCCAAAGTACAAATATTACCTTGAAACGTGCCGCTTGAAACGTCCCATAATGGAAGACTGGTAACCACCACGTGGTGCAAGGGATTGTGGGGGTTTTGCATTTGTAATTAACTACCGCCGTGTTCCTTGATTGCAGACTCATTTACTGAGGGTTAACCTCATTTCAGCGTCTAAATACTCGTGATTACTAAGGTTAAAGTAAAGAATGCCCAACTTCAACAACACAAAATGAAATAGAAATCAAACTTTTACTCGGTGGAATATGTATTTGATGCTTGTTCCTGATTGGCTAAAGTTGGATTGTTTTGTTTTCATTCTTCATTGTGATTGGTTAACTTGTTAGGGCTTAGTGCTTTATTTGGAGTGTCTGCAGGGACATCAATCATATGACCAACTGAAGAAATTCATATTTTTAGATAAGAAAGAAAAAATTGTATAAATTTGTACTCGTTCTTTGTTTTGTTTCTATAATAATTTTCTTGTTTGTTTAATTTCTTGTTAGTTCGTAAGTACTATATAGATATTGTGAATAATTAATTATATAGTGTGATCTTCCTCGATGAGCCGTTAATCGGCTCTTGAAGAGAGTACATAGAAAAAAATATGTTTAATTAAAAAAAACTTTTATCGAAAAAAAGGGAAATGAACTAGCTAAATATAGTAAAGAAATGTTTAATTTTAGACTTACAGTGAAATATAATTGCTCACAATTAATTACTGGGAAAGGATCGATGAAGTAAAGATATCATTTAGCGTTAATGACTTGGACAGTTCAGTAGCTAATATATTTTATATGAACTGAGAGAAGGACGAAAATAACTATTAAAAGATTTTAAATAGATTTCTTGAATTCACATTATGTTATTCGACTCTTGAGATCATTAGATTCTTGTTTTGAATCACACCCATGCATATATATAATGCTCTTTCCAAGCTAAGTATTGCTAGTAAAGAAAGGGATTTGTTTCAAGGAAATAACACATGGTCTGAAAACTGGAGAAAACAATTCCCATGCAACCTAAAGTTTGGAATTTCGAAAACTATTTTGAGACCATGCAATATAAGCAGGATAGATCTAGACAAACTGGCTGGTTCCAGGATAACAACAATCGGATTGCCAATTCTAATCGCCTGTCGACTTGATATCCCAAACTCTAAAAAATCAATAATATTAATGAGAAGATTAAGTAAAAAATAGCGCTTCTTGAGCAAGTTTGTCTCTTAAAAATATAAACCGCTCTATTTTGTACTGACTGCATGACAAGAAACTACAAATTATCAGATCAAATTAGTCATTATCTACCAATCTATAAATTAAACTCAAGGATTGTATTTCATGTGATTTATTACCAACGATATTGTCTGCTCTATTTCTAAAAATAAATAAATTATAGAAGAATGAATGGGTGGATGGATGGATGGATGGATGGATGGATGGATGAGTGGGTGGGTGAATGGATGGATGAATGGGTGAATGGATGGATGGATGGATGGATGGATGGATGAGTGGGTGGGTGGATGAATGGATGAATGGATGAATGGATGAATGGATGAATGGATGAATGGATGAATGGATGAATGGATGAATGGATGAATGGATGAATGGATGAATGGATGAATGGATGAATGGATGAATGGATGAATGGATGAATGGATGAATGGATGAATGGATGAATGGATGAATGGATGAATGGATGAATGGATGAATGGATGAATGGATGAATGGATGAATGGATGAATGGATGAATGGATGAATGGATGAATGGATGAATGGATGAATGGATGAATGGATGAATGGATGAATGGATGAATGGATGAATGGATGAATGGATGAATGGATGAATGGATGAATGGATGAATGGATGAATGGATGAATGGATGAATGGATGAATGGATGAATGGATGAATGGATGAATGGATGAATGGATGAATGGATGAATGGATGAATGGATGAATGGATGAATGGATGAATGGATGAATGGATGAATGGATGAATGGATGAATGGATGAATGGATGAATGGATGAATGGATGAATGGATGAATGGATGAATGGATGAATGGATGAATGGATGAATGGATGAATGGATGAATGGATGAATGGATGAATGGATGAATGGATGAATGGATGAATGGATGAATGGATGAATGGATGAATGGATGAATGGATGAATGGATGAATGGATGAATGGATGAATGGATGAATGGATGAATGGATGAATGGATGAATGGATGAATGGATGAATGGATGAATGGATGAATGGATGAATGGATGAATGGATGAATGGATGAATGGATGGATGGATGAATGGATGAATGGATGGATGAATGGATGGATGAATGGATGAATGAATGGATGGATGAATGGATGGATGGATGGATGGATGGATGGATGGATGGATGGATGGATGGATGGATGGATGGATGGATGGATGGATGAATGGATGAATGGATGGATGAATGGATGAATGGATGAATGGATGGATGAATGGATGAATGGATGGATGAATGGATGAATGGATGGATGAATGGATGAATAGATGGATGGATGGATGGACAAAGGGAGGGACGGACGGACGGACGAACAAGAAGAAGTCCCCATCTGTGCTGAGGTAATATTGGCATAACAAGGTACAATGATAAATTGCTCTTATTCTATGACGGCAATATAATATTGAAGACTTTCATGAATTTGTTTCATGAATTGATTGATTAAACATATTGTTGTCGTTAGGTTCCTCTGTCCGAACATCTATCCGTCAATGAAAAAGATTGAGAGATTTCATCCTATGAATAAATGTGCCAAAATTTTGATTTCATCACAGGAGAGCCATCCATCACGAGGAGTGCCGGATGGTTGTTAAAGAGAATATGACGTGAAATATTTTTGGTCGACATTTCTAGAAGTTTTTTTGTTTTGTTTTTTTGCTACGTTATAAGAGGTGCTGAATTCGAATCCGATATCAAAACTGATCACGATTAAAAGAACCAAGAACCCAAGAATTTCTGAATATTGGTAAACACACGAAAAGTCAAATTTAGTTTTATATTAGAAATGTCCATGTGTTTCTTCCGTTAGTTTCACTGATGTATATTCATTTGGCTTAGTTGGATGTAATGCCCTTAGCTGAGGCTTGGTGCTTTTAACTAATGGTAACTGATGTCAAGAAAGGTTCATAAAAAAATTTATACTTTTAATGGACAACAGGATCGAATTTTTTTATTTTTTTATCGTTAAAACCTCAGCACATCCTGTTAAGTCACTTAGAATGATTCAGTCATGAACAATTCAAGTCTCTTTTTTCCCTTCCCCCATTGAAATACTTTGCCGTGATTCAAAAACGTATTGATGGTTCTGTCAATTATTTCGATCGATTCCTCGCTAATTTTCACTTCTTATGTCGTCGGTAGCATGTCGATATGTTGCGGAACATGACCAAGGTTTGACACCAAAACGTGCCGTGTATTATTCCTAGATTCTCTTGTTTATCATCAGTGCGGAAATCAAACAATAAAAAACATAAGTTTAAAATACCTCTCTATATCTCGTTGGCTAAGCGAGAGAGGACTGACATTTTTCTTGACATATTGAAAAAGAAAGGAAACGATAAGTCACCAGTCCTTGCTTTGAGTTTATTTTAGAGAGTCATTCAGTTGTACATGCATTGATATTTTCGTAAATCAAAAATCTGATTTGAACGAGTTTAGCTTGGGACTGACCTGTTGTTTTTTTGTTTTTTGTTTTTTTTTAGTTTAGATTTTTTTCGTTTTCGTTTCATTTGTCACGACTGATTTTCCCAAATCGACTGAGAAATATTGACTTTACCGACCAAAAAGGCGACATGCTAACTGAACCGCTAATGCCTTAAAGTGCGTGATCTACTCAAATATTTCCACTGAAAATTTTGTTCCATAACAAAAGAAATTTAAATAAAGTGTTGCCTTATCGCCGCCATGGGCTAATCGTGCTTTTAATCATAAACAAAATAAAAGATAATTTGTCTCCACGGGCATAAGAAATTTTGTGTTTCACTTCTGTCTAAATCTTTTTAATCGATTTGAAGTTTCAAAACATCTGACATTGGTGGAAATATCGCAATATGCGGTGACTTTCGATCTCAACCAATCGCAAGGCGAGAACAATAAAATAAGCCATTCACAGTACTTTAATGGAAAGCCCTTTAAGTGTCACAGCTGATCGTACGTTTTCTTCGTTAGCGAAAATTGGCCTGAATATCTTACGAATGTCATTCAAAAAAAAATTCTTTTACAGAAATAAATATTTTATAAATGCTTATAGTTAAGTATAGCTTTAATAATGTATTAATTTCATTATCAAAAATGTAGCTTAAGATTAAAATTTTTTTTATATAGACAAGATTTCGTCTGCCGCGCGCACTCGATTTTCAAAATTGCTCGCGGATTGACTGAAGAAGAAAAAAGCTTTTTTTAAGCAGGATAAAGTAGGAAATGTACTATTAAACTTTTGATGTTCACTGATTTTGACATTAATTTATAAATATTTTCAAAGGCTTTTCAAAATCCATTTTCGACTCAGATTCCCCCGCACGCGCATGCGTGGTACTTTTGATAACCGGATTTATTCTCAAATATCAAAAAATCAAACGAATTTATTTTCAGATTTTGTTATGACTGAAAGACTGAAGTTTAAGTTGGAGTCCTAGGATACATGACAAGAGACACTTTCAAATGTTTTGAATCAAACTTAAACAAATAAACTGAAAGATCTTGACCTGATTTTCAGCCCATATTCGAAACGACCGGTAAATATTGCCGGGCAATGAATTCTGTTTCACTATCGAATAGCTTTAAGACCATTTGAGGTCGACATTGTCCTTAAGTCAAGTATAGGTTTAACTAAGATATGACAAATATATGCCAAATGTTTGACATGTATTTGAAATTGGTCCTTAATGGATTTCGGGAAGCTCTCTTGTTGATAGTCAAACAGCGGCAATAACAGCATATGAAGTCAATACATTGTAGCATTATAATCCCCTCGACGCCTATTTTTAAAAATAAAATTCGATATCAATGCGTTGAGAATCAAACTTTCATTAATCCAGAGCAAACACGAGCTTATTTTATAGATATACAGCAAATTAGCGAGTTAAGATAAATTGTTGAACTTTTCTCACAAAAAGCAATCCGGCGTCACAGCCGGTAAGATGACTTGTTCAAAGACGATACGTCCACGGAAACACACTTTCTTTTTCGAAAATGCATCACCGGAATGGACCACTTGTCTAATGGAACCATAACAAATAAGATATATATCAAAACGATAACTGAAACTCGAATTTCCAGTTCTTGTTCATTTCTTGTCGCTCTTAGTCGTTGGATTAAAATTAATTCACCGGCATCTCAAAGAAGTGAAAGAAAGATTGTTAATATTATGATATGAATAGTAAATTCTTGTAGAAAAATACGATTTGTATACTAAAATTAGGAGCCCTTGGTATGAGATATAGTTATAAATTTAAGACTTTCTTCTTACCATTAGCTGTAGTAGTGGATTCTCCCATATCACCTGAATCACCTGTATCAGCTACTGACGTACTACACGGCCTAGAATCGAGTATATAGATAGATAGATCTACTTAACTGGTAAATATCCAAATGAGCGCTTTAGGAAGTGTCTGTAGAATTGATGATGAGAAAAATATTTAAAAAATAGGAAAAATATGGAACAATGGAGATTCTAGCTAGTAGAGTTACCCTGAGGTGTCGTCACCTAGTCTCGTTTCTCTGAGTCTCTTACTTTGCGTTTTCTGTGGGGTTTTTTTCCTGTTGTTTGTTGTCTTTTTTTTTTTTTTTTTTTTTAACTAGATAGAATGAGTTGCCAAAAGCCAAATACGTCACGATGAATTAGAAACTGCTAAAGACAATAAAGACAGCAACAGCTAAGTAAATTAAACCCGGGAGACGTGCGTAGAGCATGCAAAACTACAAAACTAACAGAAAAACAAGGAAAGAAACCAAGCTGTTTTTTTGTTTTTCTTAAAACACGATAAAACCCAAATGGAAAACAGATTGACTTCAGTAAAATCAATAGAGGAAAGATTCTGTCGATTATGAATTGTTCGACCTCCAAAACCATGACTGGCTTTTCGTGGATTATGTTTAGACGAAAACTAATGATATACAAAGATCAATATGTCAAGAAAATCGTAAAATATTACATATAAACAACGAGTGTTGAGCAAAGTCAGATAAACTTCTAGAATTTTCAGGTGCGGGAGATGCATGCATGAGGCAAAATTTTAACAAACTTTTTAAATGTGAATTATATATTGTATTCTGGAGGCGATAGAATCCCTTAAAGTCACTATATTGTTTTGTTTTATTGCTTAAAATGGTTTTGGGGGATAACTTGTTTATATGGATAAGAGAGTTTTTATCAAAGGAGTTGAGATGATGCTAGAATGCAGTACGTCTTGCAAGATTTCTTTTCTGTCGCTTCTTCTTCTTCTTTCATTTCTCATCCCATCTTTTCATTTTAATTATTTTGCATCGATTTTGTTTAATTTTTTTTTTGTTTGGGGTCTTTTTGTAAATGATACGTGACTTCTTCAGGTTTGTCCCGAGACGTCTTTCAGTTGCTTCTCTTCTCTTCTCTTCTCTTCTCTTCTCATCTCATCTCTTCTCATCTTTTATTTATTTGCTCTCTTGTCCATCCTATGTTTCTAAGACAGAAATGAGCTAGACTCCTTTTCAGACGTCCTCAGAGGACGGGCAAAAAATTCCGTGCCCACGAAAGTCTGCAAAGGAGGCTAGAACTATGCTAGACCGAAAAAAATTGTTTGTATTGACTTATAGAAGCTTGTCTTTACGCACATCCACAGATCTGTTCAAACTACAAAAACGTGAGGTTTTTGAACAACGCGGGAGACAAGTTTTGTACTCTAACTAACTGTACCCCGAGGATGGATAGCGGTACATTTAAGTTCAACGCTTTAATTCACCTCCGACGAACTAATATTAACTAAAAGACTGCATCTTGCGTCGTATGATTAATAAGTACTTTTCTAGTTTAAGGTTATTAAAGATGAAAGAAGTAGCGACTCAATGTTTTTTTTTCTAGCGAGGGCTCTAAAAATGAAGCGGCCCACGAAAAGCGTCAAAATTTCCCACGTAATTACTGTAATTTAGACTTGCCGAATTTTTTTCTCAATTTACAAATACTGTCATAATGTTGGCGAGATTTAATTGAATGTTATTTGTTGAGTTTGAAAATTTCTATAATTAGAGAAAAGTTTGAGGATGCTGTGGCACGGAATTGGAAAGAAAATAGATACTGTTTGTTGTCCGTCGAATTAAACGAAAAGTGACGTGATGAATCAGAATTAAACAAGGACAAAAGTCGTTGAGACAGTTTTTGAACCCCAAATTATTTCAGATATTAAAAGAATTGGAGGGGAAAAAACACCAGTAATGATTTTGGGGTTTGAACACTGATTTTATATTGATGAAGTTTAGTTCTAACTGACAAAAAATTCACTGACCTTTGCTGTGCTTTCGACAATTGAATTCATACGGCAACTGAACAAGTCAGTCAGTGCAGAGGCGGGTTTGAACACATCGTTGCACTCTTGATAATTATAATGGCACTTGAACTTTGTTCGCTGATAATAATACTTGAGCCGATTTAGGAAGTGTTTCATTGCCGAAATGCTGCTAGGGACCATGGATCTGGCTACTCTTTCAGATTAAGATAACGAAACAGGACATAATCCTCAAAATTCGCATATTTTTGTCTTCAAATCTCAAGATTTTTATTCTTTTTGAGTGGATAAGGTCCATGATGGGAATGTCATCTCTGTTATCTTCGCCGGATAGTCAAGAGTCGTGGAATCAGATAATCGCCCATTTTTTTCCTTTTTGCAACAGCAATAAAGTCAACCTGCTGCAAGTAAACCTGAGATCAACTGCTACGGATATGACTCAAGCAAGCGAAGCAGCTTTGCTTTGATTAGGCCAAGAGCTTATCTATATTTAGTAGATATTTTGGCTCCTTTTCAGTTTTTGATGCTAATAATAATAATTTCCAGTTGCCTGTTGATCTTGTGATTGAACCCACCGTGCAATACGATCATCGTTCTCCCTACCAGTGCAGCCGAAACAATCATCAATATTATTTTTACGGTTGAAAACCGTAAAAACTTTTACAATGTCATCTTAGAAGTATGCTAATTAAGCAGCATAAAAATGCGCGAATTTCCTGTGATCAAATCATGCAAACTCATCAGTTTTTTTCAAATAGCGAGTTTCATAGTTTTCGACCGCACTTTAAAAACATTCCCGGAACACCGGAATTGTTTCAACTTGCAAACAATTTATATCGCTGTAAAGAGCATAGATTGACCTCAAAAAAGTGGTCTCAGAATTTTGATTAACGCTTTGGTTGCGAAAATATTTGTTCCCAAAGTTGATTGACGTGATTTTGACCTCTTTTACGCATCGATCATAAAGTAACTTTAAAACGAGACAAGATATCAAAAAACTGAGACACTTTTTTTGAGATGAAATATAAAACGACATATTCTGCAAAGTTTCAGCAAAATCGATTGAAATCCTGGATTCCAGAAACATCTAGAAAAAAAGCGGTCGAAAATCATAAAACTCGCACTCTTAAGTTTGATAAAAAAATGATCGACGTGGTTGAAATCTGTGTTTATTCAGCTTCAAGAAAATATATACTTTTATAGACATTAGATAAGTTATTTATGCGCTACGAGGTATTTAGTGAAAGCGGTCGTGAAGGTCCTCTGGTACCTTAACTTCATTTTCTTTTAATAAATCATAAACTTCCGTGTTGCTAAAATTCTTTGACAAATATTTACTGCATGATCATGAATGGAGCACGTTATCGTATATGGAACTTTTCTAATGATGGTGAAACACGCTCTAATCTACACCTTGGTCAGTAATCGTTTTCTTATATATCACTCAACTCTATCATGCACTCCTGGCCAGTCACTCACTCTTCAAAACAAGACTCTACTATATCTCTCCAGAACTAGCTGAGTTCACTAACACTTTCTACCTGCCTGTCTCGCTGCAAAACTCGTAACTTTGACAATGTGAAATCTTGGACAGTGAGCGCCGATTTCTTGGCAGCCCTGTGCCACAGATTTTTCTTTTGACTCTGCTCTAATGAATCTTGTAAATAATTTACCATTTCTTACTGTCTCTAGCGCAGCGTCATTGAACTGCTGGAAATGGCGCTATATAAATATATCATTATTATTATTATTATTATTATTATTATTATTATTATTATTATTTTTTTTTTTTTTTTTTTTCACTGAAGAGCTAGACCGCAGCACGAATCTTAAATTTGTTTGGTTTTATAGATTATTCAGTTTGGTTTTCTTCTGGCTTGCTGAGGTGATATCCGATATCAGTCGGGAAATAAAGCTCTCGCTAAATTTTTCATCCAGCGCCAGCAGTAATTCCATACTCCTCGATCGTGCGGCGTTCTTCTCTTTTCTTATTTTCTCTTCTCTCGTTTCGTCTTGTCTTGTCTTGTCTTGTCTTGTCGATTCCATTCTCCTCTACTCTACCCCCTTCTCTCAGTTTTCTGTTTTTCTTCCCTTCCCTTTTCTTTCTTTCCATTTTCCCTTTTCATTCAAAAAGATTGCATTGTTCCTACAACATGGCCGCCACAAGACCCCTCTATACTACTTCTTACTTAAAGCGTAAGTTGAAGAATAGCAAGAGTACTGAGTACGAACTTGTCCTCTTCCTTCCAAAACAAATTCCCTGAATATTGCTCTTAATCCGATAATATGACAAGTGTTGTTTAAGTGTACTGCACTTGTAATTTAACACTGTGCATCGAGCGCTTAAGAGAGTTGTACGTCAGTAAGCAGGTAATCCATACCGTGCTTAAAGATGATCAATGGCAGATAAATGTCAAACTTTAAAAGTCTTAATTTGATAAAATGAAGAATCTAAATGAACAATCGTACCAAAAGTTGGACTAAAAAAACTGAATTAAAGTCTTAAACGTCGAGGGGGGGGGGGGGATTCAATGATTCTAAGAACTGACTGCAATATATATATTTATTATATGAAATAGAGTGTGATATTGAGTGACATCAAAATGATAAAATTGATATCCCCACTCCCACCAGTGGCCAGTGGGGATACGATTTATATCAACACTGGTGGTGTCAAATTTCGACTTTTTGCTCAGCAAGTCTCAAATTCTCCATTATTTGTCATTGAAGATTTCATATAATAAACAGAACATTACATGGCCGCTTGGAGATACGAATTTTATCTTCTCGTGCTGATATTATCTCTCACTCGTTCGCTGCGCTCACTCGTGAGAGATAATATCAACACTCGAAGATAAAATTCGTATCTCCGTGCGACCATGTAATATCCTCTATATATAAACTCGATTGCAGAAACGTTGTAGTATACATTTATACATATATACAAATACCTAATTAGATGCAAAAACATAACTCTCTACCCATTGATGCATATCTCACAAAAATATTTTTCAAGATGTTTTATCAATAACAGGAAAAATATTATTTGAGCGCTATTAGATATCATTAAATATATATTAGACAGTTTTTAGGCTTCAAAAGTGAAAATAGATAAATAAATATAATTTATAATATATAAATATGCATATATATAATAGGATATAAAATGAAAATGGTCTTATGCGAAATACTTACCATAGATCTCAGAGATCGATTAGAGCAGTATATTCTAGTGTAATCTTTCGGGTTTCAGTTGTACGTGATCAGAGCACAGAGCACGTAGCAAATATATAAGACTGAAATCGCGTTGAGCATGCGTATTAGCAACCACTATACAAACATGGCGGCCTGGTCCGGATCTATTTGAGGAGGAAATCGAAAGAATTGTGAACGGAAAAGCTATTTAAAAAATCCACTTTGAACCCGTTGAATCATCAAATAAATAATTCAAGGTGGTTTGCAATGATTTTCAAAAACAAGGCGGCGCCATGTTGTTTCGGGACTAATGACAAATCTTTTGTTAGTAAATTTATAATACTGACAATGATGATGTATATGATATTTGTGATTGTGATGACAGTTTCATCTACATTAAATCTTCACACGAACACCAAAAACCTTGCAAATAAACCCTTAAAATCGCCTTTAGCGGCATTCTTTGATAATGTTAGATACCTCACATATATCACTTTCAATTTGACACCAGCTCGACTTGTGACTACGGTAAATCTACGATCACTTTGAATATTGTTTTCGCCTCTTCCACACTTCCTGGAGTCGGTCAACCAACTATCAAGATACCGCGATTACAAGATTTTGATTACTTGAGTTCGATGTAACTTAAACTCACACCTATTTACAGTGAGGGGACTCGAGCCGTGAACACTTTGAGGTTTTTTTTATACTTTTTTCTCCTTTATCCCTTGTGTGAATCGATTGGAAATATGATTTATTTTGAGCAATAAGATTATTTGAGTTCAGTGCTTAATTTTTAGAAGGTTTGAAGCAGTAGAAAGTTCATAAAATAAAAATATAAAAATATTAAGTGTTCATGGTTCGAGCGTCCTCACTGTAATTAGACTATTTATTACATGTCTTTGTGGCCGAGGAGTCAGAACTCTTACATATCGAAACAAGCTGATAAATTATTAGCTTTTAGCGCCATTTCGTACTACTGTTGTGATAAAAGGTTTTGGTAATTCTGACGCCAGAACGACACACATCAAGACAAAAGACTTGAAATTAAAAATAATATTCGAGGAATTTCCTCCACACAACCTATCACGATAAATCCCAATTTTTTTCTGTGAATAAGCCGTGCCCTGACTTTAATTTGATCACCCAAAACGGGTTCTTTCAGGGGATCCGCAATAAATCAAATTTTCAAGTTTTATATTCATCAATATATATTCGTATAAAAACTAGATAGAAATTGTGGCTATGTTGTTGTTGTTGTTGTTATTATTATTATTTTTATTATTATTATTATTATTAGCAGTAGTCATTGTCATTGTCATTGTCATTGTCATTGTCATTGTCATTGTCATTGTCATTGTCATTGTCATTGTCATTGTTATAGCAGAAAGTAAAGCTAAAATTTTTAAAAAATGTAAGAAGCACCTACCTATCTCAGCTCTCACCGTCAGTAATATCCTTGTGAAGTGTCGTCTTAATTCTTCCTCTTTATTCTTCTCATTATTCGGAGCGGAACCACAAAGTTTTTCGTCGATTTTACCGAAGATACCAGACTGTATGACTACTACTCTTCACGATCATTCTACAGTTCATGTCTGCCTAAGTGGCTATTTATATACAAGCTTGCGTACTTCATTTCTCATTCTACATAAGATATATGTGAGGTTTTTAATAATTTGTAATTTTACCACGTTTGACCTCCTAAGTTGCCCTGTTAAGATGAATTAACTCTTTTCAAAGTCAAACACGATACAAATCAATCTAGCTCTTGTTACAGATCTTGGTGTGTTTCTTTATTTCTATCTATCTTGATTTTCTTTCTATCTTTTCTTTCTTTCTTTCCATCCATGCATTTTTTATTTTATTTTATAATGATATTTTAACAGGATGCTCCTTCACTACAGTGATTTTCAAGAAGGTCCTGTAAAACTAATTTTTAAGCATCGTATAGTGGAGTTAAAAAGTAGAAGGCAAATTATCGATAGAAAATGAGAAAAATTACAATATTGCAAAAAATGTAAAAATTCAAATAGCATACTTAAAGAGTTCATTCAGAGAAAAAAAATAGACTTTAATTGAGAAATTTTTGAAGATATATTGTTTAACAACGTCACTTATGCAAACATCCATCCATCCATCCATCCATCCATCCATCCATCCATCCATCCATCCATCCATCCATCCATCCATCCATCCATCCATCCATCCATCCATCCGTCCGTCCGTCCGTCCGTCCGTCCGTCCGTCCGTCCGTCCGTCCGTCCGTCCGTCCGTCCGTCCGTCCGTCCGTCCGTCCGTCCGTCCGTCCGTCCATCCATGTCGTTTGATAGTTTTAAAACCGCATATTGGTATTTTAAGGCAGACAAGCGTGTTTAGAATCCTTGCTAGACTGATAAAGATGCTCCGACACTCTGTTCTCTTGTTTCCAAGGTAACGCACGTAAAGCAAATCCAAAGTAATAAAGTAGCATTTCCACAGAGCGGACGTACCTCAGTTCGTCCACTGAATCCGATTAAAATTAAACCCACGGGAAAATATTGAGAACCATTCCTTCCTTTATTTATTTGGTAATTTATTCGTTCGTTGGTTCGTTTGTTCGTGCGTTCGTGCGTATGTTCTTTGTTTCCGAGAGACTTTGTTTTGTTGATCACATGCTACAATTATGATCGCGTGACCTGAGGATGGTCTACCGATGAGCTAACGATACCAAACAATCAGCCATCTTCAGGTCAAGCGCGCATCATCATTGTAGCACGTGATCAACAATCCTCTCGCTTCCCGTAACCGTAGTAACCGTCAGTATTCGAATCCTTCAATATCAACTCTTTCATCACGACCTTAATGTGCGTGAAAACTTTGTGCTGTATTCCACGTGAAATCCTCGTTCTACCATCTAAGATAGGGTAGAGCAATCAAAGACCAAAGTACGATGCCTTGAGGGCTTTTAAGGTACGATAGTTATGACTGAACATCGCATTTTCTATGGAATTTGAATCAAGGAAAAGTGAGTCATTTAGATTCCAGTCTGATAACATAAGAATGGAATCGTTTAATGAATACTCTGGACAAACGATTTCTTCCTAAAATTAAAGGTTCTTAGTAAGCATTGAATAGTTTTCTAATTTCTTGCTAATTTTCAAATGTTTGAGTAGCTTCCGAAGTCTGTGCCTGTAGAAATCCTTTCAGAATTTCTCGTCTACCTTTTAGCTCATCACTCAAAACAATTCGCTACTAAGCTTTGTCCTTTGTTACTAGTTTAAACAGCACACAGTGAAAATACTTTAGAGATTAAGATTATTGAAATCCAAAATATTATGGCCCAAATTATTTTTTTTCATTTACGTTTTAGAAAACAGCTTTGATTTTCAAGTGATGCAAGATTTACTTTAATAATAACAAAAATATATGTTGAATGCTCTTGAACGATCTGCTTGAGACTCAATACTGGCTAGGATCGGATTTTTCATGTCGAAATCAATTCACTGATACCAGGGCAGTATCCAGGAAAAAAATAACTAAAAAAATAAATATTTTGACATATTTATCAGTGAAGCCAATACATGTTATCCAAAAAGGTCAAGAGTTCAAATTCTTTTTCATTGTAACTTGATTGTTCAAGTCATGAAAAATAGTAGAGGTCTATCGGTCATCCACGCGAGTCATGGCGAGTTTATGGAATAGATCGCTCACGAGATTATTGTTCGTCTTGGGTAAAACTGGGACCTGAGGGGGAGGGGCAAGGGAAGTGGCTTCACTGAACAGAAACAGTTCAGTACTACTCAGGGTTAGCCTCCATTTTGTATTCATGAATATTCATGTGTTCCAGTGAAAGTTGTGCATTCTTTACTTTACCGTTGGTATTCATGAATATTTTGGCACGGAAATGAGGCTATCCCTGAGTAAATGAGACAGTAATCATGGAACACAGCGGTATCTAACGGAATTTGACAAAAGGTCCATTGCTAATTATTTACTGTTATTTGTCTTTTTAAAACTTTTTGTTTTCATTTTTCCAAGTTTGGGTTCTCGACCTGGTAAGAGCATACGAGCATGTCCTTAAATAATACTACCGCTGTTCTACAGTATCAAGAGCCTGCCGGCTCAACTTACTTTCGCCACAGCTGCTTCGGGCTTCTGACGCTATTATCCGTGCTGGGCAACTCCGTCGTCATCAAGTCCATCATCACCATGGAAACCAGAAAACCGCTGACCTATGTCCTCGTTGCCAACCTGGCATTCGCAGAGCTGATTGGTGCACTAACACTTCCGGCTATCCAAGTATATGATCAAATGTTTACGTGGCCTTTTGGAGAATTCTTGTGTCACGTGTTTAGCCCAAGTCAGGTGGTTTCATGTCTTATAATCACGTGGACATTAGCTATTATTTCCATCTATCGTTTTTTTACTCTGTTTAATGTTGATTATGGTCTTCACTATAGCAACGGTCGACGGAATCAGCTGCTTGCAATTCTGTGGGTCGCTGCTCTGGGCTTCTGTACACCTATGTTTGTGTATTCTAAGCTTGTAAAGTCACCATATGGTAAATCAGTCTGGTGTCTTGTGCTCTTCGAGGGAGACACGATATTTGACTTCCCGTCCTTCAAGAAGTACATGTTGGTTCGTTTTGTGGTGAATTTCATCATCCCTATTCTCATCATGGTCGTGTTCTACGGAGCGATGGTGGTCAAACTTAAGTGTCACATGACCAACCAGATCCATCCAATCACGACTTCCTATCCCTCGATAGAACTACAGATCTCAATATCAACAAACACAACAGCAGCAACAAATCCAATCAACAATCTCACCCAATCACCTACGACATCCAGTACAGTACAACACAGGGATCCCGAGAGAATATGGAAACACAGTAGACGAACCCGCAGAGAGGAGTTGACGCTACAACTGGATCAAGATTTGTTAAACATGATTTATGTGGTCGTCACGATCTTCATTGTCTGTTTTTTGCCTTACCAAGTCTTCCACTTGTTGGAGCATTTTGGCGCCTTGAGTTACAAGAACTGGAAATACTTTCACATCACAAGGCGATACGTTTTCCTGGTGACTTGTATTCCGAGTGCCCTTCATCCCATGTGCTACGGCACAATGAGCAGGTTCTACGCTAAAGCCTTTGCGTATGTCTTTTTGTGTAAGTTCATTAAATGACAAGAAAAAATGGTAACCATGGGAACCATGGAACGTTATTTCCGGTTTGAACATGGATGATAGAGCTGATTGATACCAAGCAATAGAATACTCTCTGGTTGCTAGCACATGACGGGCAGGGTTTGCCTGTCATTGTAGGCTGGTAATGAGATTCATGAAATTCATTCAGCTGATTGATACCAAGCAATAGAATACTCTCTGGTTGCTAGCACATGACAGACAGTGTTTGCCTGTCATTGTAGGCTGGTAATGAGATTCATGAGATTCATTCAGCTAATTGATACCAAGCAATAGAATACTCCCTGGTTGATAGCACATGACGGGCAGTGTTTGGCTGTCATCACAGGTTGGTTAGTTCATTTTCTTAGGAATAATTACAAATCATGCTTAATTATTTTAACATCGAAAATTAGGAAAAATTTAACTTGGAATGAGAAACTTTTTTAGCATTATTATCTCCTTGAAATTCTTTTTACGATATGCCTTATTATAGGAAATTAACGCTCCACGAAATTAAAGTATTAGAAATTAGCGCGACTTAAATTAACGCGAATTGAGTACAAAAATACTTTCAAATGAAGAAAATTAACACGAAAGAGAAGCCAAAATTCCCATTTAAATGAAATTAACGCGATGCACACAAAGATAACTCATCTGAAAGTGAAAATGAAGAGTTTTTAGAATGAAAAACGAAAATATAATTTCCGACAAAAACTGAAATGTTGTTATTAAGTGACTAGCTGTAATTGTTCAGTTTTAAAATAAATAATTTTTCAAAAGTAGATTAAAATAACTAGAAATTGATATCGTGAAAATTAACGTTCCACTTTATCAATGATATGGAAATTAACCTTAAAAGAAATGAACACGACTTAAATTAACGCGATTTTTCGAAATTCGAGTTAATTTCAAGGAGCGTCAATTTCCTATACACGCATCAAGAGTTCCGCTCTAAGTGCATGCTCAGGGGATTAAAAAGTGGGATAAAATTTGTAAAAATATGCTATATTTTAGTTGTATCTTTCTTGTCAAGTACAATTTTCACTAAATATTCAAGATCGCGTACCGTTAAGCGAATTCTGAATCAAATATGCCGAACAATTTCATATTATACAAAATATCATCTCACTTTTTAATCCCCTGAGCATGCGCATTGAGCAGCAGCGCGGAACTCTTGATGCGTCTATCATAAGGTAAAACCATTTTGGCTGGGCGTAAAGCTTTAACTGAACCACTTGTTACTAAGATTATCTAGTCTGGTGACTCTCCTGCAGAACTGGTAAACAAATACGTGATACTTCATGGTCTGAAGTGGAAAAACATTACGCCCGAAGATAGGAGGTTTAAGTACATTCGAAAAATATATACCGCCCATTGAATTCTGAAAACATTTTGATTTCATCTTCTAAGTTTGAACTGTCAATCAGTCGAAACGTACCTCATAAACTTGCTTTTGTTTTTATAGCTTCTGTCCAACAACTTGCAAACGAAAATAAATATATTTTCTTAAACTAAATTAAAAGAAAAGGGACTGTTTGAATGATTAGATTCCAACTCGTGAGGTCTGCTCGTTAGTTATGAAGGTAGTTATTCAGTTTTCTAGTGAAGAACTGTTACAGTTCGTACTTGTTTTGTATTGAACGACTCGCGGTTATCAATAAAAAGTCTCTCATTCATGAGCAGTGACGCATTTTTTCCAAAGGCATTTCTTCCAACACCCATTAAGCTAATGAACAGCTATGCAGTAGAGCAGATAGCCAGAAAAGTATGTAGCTAGATAACCTGAGAAAACAGACTTCCTTTCGCTCCTCATCCGCCCGCGAAACTAACTAGTTTCGCGGGCGGATGAGGAGCGAAAGAACATCTGTTTTATCAGGCTAGTAGGTAGATAGGTTGGTTAATAGGTTGGTGGGTTGGTGGGTTGGTGGGTTGGTGGGTTGGTGGGTTGGTGGGTTGGTGGGTTGGTGGGTTGGTGGGTTGGTGGGTTGGTGGGTTGGTGGGTTGGTGGGTTGGTGGGTTGGTGGGTTGGTGGGTTGGTTGGTTGGTTGGTGGGTTGGTGGGTTGGTTGGTTGGTTGGAAGCAATTAAGGTAGGTAGGTATGTTAGTTTAATAGGTAGCTCTAGATAGGAAGGAAGCTTTTTAATTTTTTTAAAATGTATTCCTTCTTTCGAAATCCAAATGGAGTCTGATGGCTGACGCGCGGCATCATGGGTCTGGATTTTCTGTTTGTTTATTTTTTATTTTTTGCTTTTTTTGTTGTTGTTTAGTGAACAGTGTTTTACAATAACTATTTGATTTTTGATTCATTGTGTCAGATAAACAAGTGAAGAGAATAAATATCGAAATAGGTAAAGCATTTTAACTTTCAAAGTTTATTTAGGTTTTGTAAAATCAGAAATAATAAAATCCGAGATTACATGCATTTAATTTCTACTTATCATTACAAGAATGATATATTTTTTATGCCGATATATAATTATACGATACTTTTTATTAAATGTTCGTTTCACGAACATGATATATTTCAAGGTGTGACTCACGTCATCTTCAGTGTGATTACAAGTGATTTTCAAGCCTATGTGTACCAGGTGACCTTATAAGGCGCGTAAAGCATGATTTCCTGATCGAAAAAAAAAATTAATCAATCCCATCATCCACCGTACGCTCAATTCAATTGAGTTTCATAGCGGCCATCTTGAAAAGCCGAAGCTAAATATGAGCGACTTTCTCTCCAACACTCTCAATAACAGATAAAAGGATTTTCTTAAGGTTTAAAGCATCCTGGAAATTGTGAAGGACCAAAGAGTAGCGTAAGATGTGAAGATTTTAGTTAAATCATGCCAAGGAATCGAGAAAGCTTTTCGGCAGCTTCTTCGAGATGGCTATCAACGGTAATTCTTTAATAAAAAAAACCATGAATAATGACCTAACCGATGAAAATATATTCCTAGTCTCTGATCTAGACAACATATTCTTTGAAGTAGGAACATTTTAAGCTTTTTAAAAATCCTCGGCTAAATGACACTAGCTTCTCCTTGCATTGTACTCAGTTGTACGCCATTTTGTTTCGTAAGTTTGATTTACCCTGTTCATCAATGATTGAGTTCGAAAAGACGCATGGGATTGATTCTTTTTTCAAAAAGTGATTCGCAATCTGATTGGCTAATCGTTTTTCCTCAGATCACCTGGTATAGATCCCTTTCGTGGGATGTCAAAGCAGCTGCATTTGGAGGGCAAAACAAAAGAATTTCAATCTCCTGAGAATTTGAAACATATTGTTTTCTCCTCTAAATTGAGCTGCATTCCGACGTGCTGTAAGGGGTCTTTACATGTTCTTATTTACACGTTGGCATATGATTCAATAGTTTAGCTAACATTTTTTTTTATTTAAATTTTTTCCCCCTCAGTGTTCTCTTCAAGAGCCGATAAACGGCTCATCAAGGAAGATCTCACTTATAAATATTATAAGATACAACAGGATAATCTATGGTTATGAACTGCCCTATGGGGAGCCCTAAGCCTCTCGGGGCTAGAGACTCTGTTTCAGTGTAGGGAACGCCACTGCAAGACCTTTTTTGACAAAAAACTCATTGTCATCAGTCCGATAATTTGCACCATTTATTGCGATTTAATACAAATGAATCTAGTGTTACTCTACGTAAGCAGAGACGTTTTACTGTTCCCGTGTGCAAAACCAACAGATATAAGAACAGCTTTATGATTGCAAGCGCATTGAATTACGATAAATCTAACTAATTTTATTAAGTGTAGATATTTATATATTTATATATTCATTATTCAAGTATTCATGATTAATTTGTAATTGTCTGTATTTACGCAATTCAGCTTTTAGTGGTTGCATAAGTAGATTTTTTTAAAATAAAGCATCTATCTATCTATCTATCTATCTATCTGTCTGTCTGTCTGTCTGTCTGTCTGTCTGTCTGTCTGTCTATCTGTCTGTCTGTCTGTCTATCTATCTATCTATCTATCTATCTATCTATCTATCTATCTATCTATCTATCTATCTATCTATCTATCTATCTATCTATCTATCTATCTATCTATCTATCTATCTATCTATCTATCTATCTATCTATCTATCTATCTATCTATCTATCTATCTATCTATCTATCTATCTATCTATCTATATCAACGCGCGCTCTGATTGGTCTAAACATTTCAAAACCATGTTTTATATCTTTATATTTTAACTTATTAAAATGTTTCGTATATTTTTAAAAAGCAACATAAAACTCGAGAAGTCAAAGAAAGACTCGGCTACGCCTCGTGTTTCTCTACGATTTCTATCTTGCTCTATACATACAGCTCCCAGTGTACACAGTATCAGTAGATACGCGCGCCATTCTATATTCCTAATATATATATAAACTACAAATTAACTATGCAATTACTTATGTAGTGTTAAAAAATACGTAATTATTTTAGCGTCCTCTTTTAGACGTCGTCTCTCTAAATTTTAGAAGCTTTCTTATGGATTTTAAGAACATCTTAGCGTTCAGTTTTTGTTGCAAAGCGGTTTTAGACTTATCAATAATTGCTTACAAAGTTAGGTTTAGCAACATATCGCGGCTCGCTGTTCTTGAATGAAACTAGTTTTCCTAGTTTATTCGTTTCTTCATAGTTAGTAGCTACTAACTATGGTTTCTTTAGTGGATCGGTTGGTTTGTTCGTTCGTTGGTCCATTCGTTCGTTCGGGATTTTTTTTGTTCGCATGTTTGTTGGTTCGTTCGTTCGTATTGTCGTTCGTTCATCATTCCTTCGTTTGTATGTTGGCTCGTTCGTTCGTTCGTTCGTTCGTTCGTTCGTTCGTTCGTGTTGTCGTTCGTTCATCGTTCCTTCGTTTGTATGTTGGCTCGTTCGTTCGTTCGTATTGTCGTTCGTTCACCGTTTCTTCGTTTGTATGTTGGTTCGTTCGTTCGTTAGTTCATACATTTGTTCGTTTGTTCGTTCGTTCGTTCGTCCCTTTCTTCCTTCGTTTGCTGTTTGTTTGTTCTCTTATTTTTGCGTTTTTAATTTAATTGCAACACCCTCATCTTTATTAGACCTCATTACTTTGGGCGTAATAATGTTCTCCCATCTCAGACCATGTATCATTCCCTTGAGAATACTTAAGATTCTCTGTTTGAGTTGTATCCATCTTCATGTGTCTTCTCATGCGCAACCGTTTAACAAAGAAATGATACTCAAGAGAATGACACGTGGTCTCAAAACACTACACTAAAAGTGTCTCTCGAGGCAATTCTAAGGAGGACTTTGAGCAAAATGCCTCGTCCACTTGCACAACACGATGTTGCGGAAGGCCTTGGCGTAGAACTTACTCATCGTGCCATAACACAACGGATGCAAGGCGCTTGGAAGACAGGTAATAAGAAATATATACCTTCGAGTAACATGAAAGTAATGCCAGCCAACGCCAACTACTCCAAAGTACTCCAACAGAAAAAATACTTGATATGGAAAATAAAAGAAGACGAAAACCAGAACGATAACGTAGATCATCTTCAGCAAATCTTGCTCGAATTCAATCAGGAGATTTGAGTGTGTTGAGAGAGTCTGTCCGACTTCATCTCTGCTTGTGCTGCTAGAGTTATTTCCTCCGACTTTTATTTCGGCTAGACTTGGGATGGCGGAATTATGGTTACCATGGAGAGTGTAGCGGCCTGCGATTTTCAGTTCTGTTATCATAGTGTTCAGTGGTTCTTGTTTCTCGTTCTGGCTGCAGGACGGATTTTCTAATGAACTGGAACAAATATTAGCGAGAGAGGGGCCGTCATCTATGTTGTTGTGGTTTGACCCGGGGACGTCCTCGGTAGAAGTACGCATCGTGTTTGTGATGTTAGTTACCGAGAGATCTGCGTCTGTGTTCCTTATCGTGGCCATATGATACTTTAGCTTGATTCCCATGGCTCCATATGCGAGGATCATTATCAGTATGGGGACCAGAAAGTTGATGACAAAACGGACCATCAGGTACCTCCTGTATACGGGTGACGGGAACGTGCTTAAGGTATCTCCAGGGAACAGCACAACACACCAAAAACGGTCGCTTTCGTACGGTGATTTGACCAGAGTGGAGTACATGTACGATGGGAAAGTAATAGCGATAGCCGAGATCCACATACACAACATTAAGAATGGGGTGTTTTTCAAGAAAAGCGGTCTTCGATTTGGCGACACAAGAGTACGATACCGATGCAGCGAGATAATGGCTAGCGACCACGTGACAACCAGTGATGACGTCATCTGCCCGGGGTTGGTAATCTGGCACATGAACTCACCAAACTTCCAAGTATTCATCAAGTCGTAGACTAGTAAGAAAGGGATTGTAACAGTGCTAACAAGCTCGGCTATCGCGAGGTTGGTGACCATGTGGTAGGTGAATGGCTTCCGGTAAGGAATGTTCATGATTGATTTGATGACAATACCGTTGCCTAGCAATGAGGCAAGGGTTGTGATACCAAAGAAGACCAAACGGAACCAGATCAGTGCTCTTGTCTCTTTGTACTGTGAGGGGATGGCCAGAGTCGTCCTGTTGGTTGGAACAAGAGATGTGGGGATGGAGGAAGCTACGAGTGGATTATTTGTTGTCATATTCTTGGATTATGTGCTACGAGTCTCGTGCCTGTAAGAAGTTAAGAGTGATTAGATTCAAAATCGTAATATACCAAATGCAGCATCTTGGAATGCAGCTCAGTTTGGAGGACAAAACAATAGGCTCCTTATGTATTCTTTTCTTTTGTCCTCCAAATTGAGCTGCATGCTTTGACGTCAATAATAATATATAATAATTCACATATTATAAACTATACTACGCAATAATATTACTAGAACTAGTAAAATAAAGTAGGAAAGAAAGACAGAATGAACGCAAGAAAAAAGAGAGAAACCTCATCGTATTCGAGCATCTCTGTACGTCTTGCAAGGCTTTCGGGCACACAATAACACCATAAATATTCAATAAACTGAGAAGTCAAGTATATATGTATTTCACCATTAAGTAACGATTATACTGTAGTAGGGGGCGACAGTCTGAAACATTCCTGCAATCTGATTGGCTGGGTATTAGAATACATTTCTTGTAGTTGTAATTATAATGGAGCAATACCTTGAGCCCGATAAATCTAAATATATCACTCAGTTACGTGTTTCCTTCCTACTGTCATCATACAGAACGCGTATTTAGTTTACTAGAAAGTGTTGTGGAAATCGGTAATATTGACATTTGGAAAGAAGGATATTGATAGTTGTCAGGCATGCGATTCAAATATTCAAATATTGTTAGCGTTAAAAATGAATAAGTTGAAATATACACACGAAATGAATACTGAAAAGAATTACACAAACAGAGACTGACAGGCAGAATGAATGAATACACCTTTATCTAAAAACGATTGTTCCATAAGTAGAAAAACGTCTTTCCATGGAAGTCGTTATAAAATGATATGTTATAATATATATATTGATGAATAATACTAATATAGTATAGAGTGACAGACAGACAGACAGACAGACAGACAGAGACGGAGAGACAGACAGAGACTGGAGACAAAGACAGAGACAGAGAGAGCGAAGGAGAAAGAAAGAAGGATGAATGAATAAAGAATAAGGAAAGAACGAGAATGAGAAAGAAAGAGAAGTAGAGAAAGAGGCGTGCAGTGACGTAAAAAAGAGACAAGTATCCTTTCTTTCCAAAATTTAAGTTGAATTTTCCATTTCCTTTTACGCGAATTCAAAACCATGAGATATTTTGCCACACGTCATTCGGGATAACGACAAATCCCTGTGCCATTAAAATGCTCACTAAAATAAACCAAAAACAAGCTAGGAAAGTCGACCTGTCATTTTTATTTTTTACGATCATATCGTGACAAAAACTCTTCACCTCCTTTGAGAAAACGCCACCATGAGAAAGTATTTCGGATGTTTTGAGAAAAGAAAGCTTGTTTCCGCATTCATGACGAGCAGGGGAAGTTATAAATCGTTGACGGTATGACTTATTGTCAGAAACATCACGTTCACAATATGCCGACAAGATACGAAGAAAATGAAAATAAATTTACCCTTTTGATGGGGAGCACTGATCAATATAGGCTTGATTGAGTAAGCACACCGATATTATGAACTTGTTCATGAGAATCATCGTTAGCAGTCTTTTACAGGATGTATAAAGGTGTTCTGGAAAACATTTATTTCAATCCTTTTGTTCCCTGTTCATCAAAACCATAGCATTCCCGAAATGTTTCTGATATTTTGATTCTAAATTCAATTAATTTTTAATCTTAATTTCAACTTTTTAAGACTTCATGACTATTATATATGTTCGTATTAAATTTTTGATACTTTTGATATTGCAGTGTTTTTCATTCGTACGTTCCGGAGAAAAAAGGAAAGAAAATACACCAGTGTTGTTTGAAATCGTTACGAGAGCTATTGCGCATGCGTCAGTAGAAGATAGTAGAAGTTGTAGACTAATGAATAGTAGCAGTAGCAATAGTAGTACTCATTTCCCGACCCCTCAAACTTTCTTTCTATATCCTATAAAGATGAAGAAAGTTGTCTTACTGATCGTGATTTATGGATTATCCTAAAGAGAAAATGAACTAATTAATTTCTACATTTATATATCACTGAAATATTTACCTAAACCTTTATGACAAATGGAAAAGTACATTGAGTATATTATGATGTTCTGAGATGAATGGAAAGCTCACTAAGCCTTTACTAGCTGATATATAAACGCCCTCAGCGCTGGTCTGATAGTGATTATTAACGGAATGCTCTACGCGTGCGGTAATTCTTAGTTTGATTCTACATGGGGACCGACGCGCAGCACGAGTAGACTCATCTGCAGAACTATCTTTAATGCTTTAATGATACCACAGGGACGATGAGGACAGTAAGATACTGGCACGTGCTAGCATTATAATTAGTGTCTTTCAAATTGGCAAAAAAGCACTCTGAAAAAAAACCTGTTATACCTGTTTATCTGCCTTGTAACTTCAGTAGGACTCAAAATTAATGTGTTTTTCTTTTCTTTACCTTCAGTTCTCTTGTTTTGCTTCCTTTTCTTACCTGTACATTCCCTTTTTTTCCTTTTCCATTTTTTATGTACTTACTTATGTACTCACTTACGAAGAATCAAACTAAGCCCCCAGCGACAAATTATTTTTTTGCAAATGATAGAGGATTTTTAATTATACAATACTAAAGACCACTCAAACCCACTATTCTCTAATTAATCTAGCAATTACAGTACATACTGTGAATTTGCTTTATTACCAGCGGAAAGAATCGCTCCAAACGCTTTAAGGCACCTTATACTCCTGTAGTTCAAAGTCCATTAACCGCTTTTGGAGTAAGAATTAATAAATTCCTTCCTTCGAATCATTATCTGTTATCTAAAGGAAGCCTTAAAATAAAAAAGCTTAGCTAAAGCCAGACTGCCCGGCTATCTTTCAATAAGTTTGTCACGCGAAATGAGATAAAACGTAAACAAAATACTCTTACACATTTAGGAATAAATCAGATCCATTAAAACGATTCATTGAAAAAATGATTGTTCGTTCACAGTCAGGTATCGTAGACAATCAGTGAACAAGTTTCCACTTGCAGTTCGTAATTACTGTTGTAAAGATAGGTGAGCTTTATAAATTAGAGTTTATTTCAATTTCAGTATTATTTTTGAAAGAAAAAGTCAAAATTTGAGAAATAATACATTGTTGATTGATATAACAGAAAAGTCCTTTGCGAATCAATTGTTCTCTCGATGTTTCATGCAGATGAAGTTCCTGTGATGGCGCGCACCATCTAAATTGTGGAACTTTTTAAAATATCTAAACTTATTTAATTAGGCATGCCATCCCCGAAAATTTTTGAAAATTGAGACCCTCGGAAATGCGTTTTCCATTGATTTGAGGGGCATTCGCAACAAATTTATAAAGTTCGTGCCATTACCCTTGAGCTGTGCTTGCTCGATATTTTTTTTGCACAGAAGAGCGTGCGCGATATTTTTTTTGAGGTTTAAGAGCTTGCTTGATATTTTTTTGGGGATTTACACAACCCCCCATCAACTATCTAATGGTCTGTCCCTTAACTTATCTTGTCGTTCTTTGTGATAAAGATGTATTTTCTACGAATAAATAGACATTAATCAAAACTGGCTGCATATAACTACGATTATGCTCGATTAGCTCTGTTATTGATTGTCCAGAGAGCTTGTTTCCATGGAAATGTTGACGTAATGTAGAAGTTACGTAATGCAACGTGAGAGAGCACGCTTCAAAACCGACAAAGTCTTCCCTAAAACCTCGTGTTTTTAACGCCCCCCCCCCCCCCCCCCAAACATTTATGAGACCTGCCTTCTTCTGCTTTATATTTTTTACTTTTCTTTTACTCTTCCGGCATTCCTTGTTTATATATATTTTATATAAAGATATTGAAAATAATTCTTAATATCGTACGTTTTTACGAGGGTAGCACTTAATAGCCAGTGGCTAACAAACCTGTGGCCCTCGTTCGGTGAATTGAAATTATTTAGAAGTTGATTTTTGTAATAACTTGAAAGACAATCAATGCTGACCATTATAATTTTTTTCGCTTTCTTGTCAACTGAAGATAAATTCTTTATCAACAAAATGCGTGATGTAACACATGCCCTTTGTATATGATAAGAGTTTCCTATTATACAAACTATTGTTTTTCCCCCATTTAATCGATAGATAACGTCTGTTGAAAAGTCTCTTAGGACGCCTTATTCATTAATCACATAAACTTTAAGATGAAAGAAAAATTGAAATTGCTGGATTACTTTATATTCTGAACAAAAATAGAACAAAAATACTGAATAATACAGAATATAGCAGAGAAGTTAAATAGGCTTTCTTGTTCCAAAATGGTTTAGTTATAGAGGATCCTGAGGGAGGAAGGGGAGTCCTAATCCCACTTCCCAGACCAAAATTTTGCAAAATCCCAGTCCTATTTATACAAAATCCCAGTCCAAGTTATATAGAGTTAGAGTTTAGAGAGTTATAAAAATTTTAATCCCAGTAATGGCTAAATCCCAGTCTTAGTGCATGAAATCCTATTTTCCCACCCCCCAAAAAAGACAAATCCCTGCCAGCTCTCATGCATTTTACCCCTTCAGGACCCTCGTTATAGTATAGGTAGACCAGAAGAAAACTTTGGCTAAAGTTTCAACTAGTGAAATATGCTATCTAGGTGTTCTACTAACCTTTCAGTTTGAAGCAAATAAGCTAGAACTTCAGTCATTATTTGTTCAGCTCATAGTGTACTTTAAGAAAGCTCAGTGAAAGTGCAGGGATATATAATATGAGTTCACTCTTGTATTGAGAACTTAGAGGAAGCATAAGATCCTATGGCTTTTAGTTAATTCAGTGCAACTAAGTTGCCTTCGTCTTATCACTGAAAATTTAACGAGAAAGTGTGTATATATAGCATCCTTTTGACTTATTTTGATTTATAGGCACGAAAATAGGCAGTCAAACGAACTGCTGGATAAAGAGACAATGAATTAAGACATTAGAGTCAGTAAGTCTGATCATTAACGAGAAAATATGCCGGTATGTGTAGTCTATTTTTGACTTGTTTGTTCGTTTGCTTATTTATTTGTTTTGACGAATCAGTCGCCACTGAAGGAAGTGAAGGAACTACCGACGTTACTAGTATAGGTACTTTACCGGCCTAACCTTCACAAAAAAATAGGCTATGTTACGTCATACAGTCTGATCAAGTTTTACACTAGTGTTTTCATGTTTTGATATATATACTCGTCTTTTTGTTAAATATACTCCTGCTAAATAAATAGTTTGCTATTTCATTATTTTTGGAGAAAAAAATCGAAATGTTACAGTATATCTCAAGATGACAGTCTTTCATTTCTCGTGATAATGTAGTTTACAAAATAGTTCTTCGCGTGACATTTTTATCCAAGTGTTTTTAAGTGTTACGTAGCAAAATACATTGAGGGTACATAGTTTATTTATCATATCTCTTTATGTGGTATAAAAAAGTTCAAGCCGGTTCATCAAAATTGTTATTGTTATGTTGTTAGTTGTGTTTTTTTCTGATTATCCTTATTACCCAAACACCAGTATGACTTAAGAGCTCGGATAACTCTAATCCACTTACAACAGGAACTAAACCAGCTAGAGGAAAGAGCTTTGTTTCTAGATGGTCCAACGATCATCCATTATCGTTACAAGGGACTCAGGAAGCGCTGTAGCATGACTCGTTTAACAAATCGGTTAACAAGTCGGTATAACATGGTTTTTTTGATCTAAATGAGAAGTACATGAAACAGGAAGCTTGAGATTAAAAGGCTTTAAAGGGGAATAGCATGAAGAGCAGGGAGGGAATATCATAGTCGTTATATGAGACGACAAAGTCTTATTTGTTAATTGTTGGTTTAGAACAGAGGATGACGATTAAGAAAAGAAAAGAAAGGAGTCAAATTAAATGAAAGGAAATGAGGAAAGGAAAAACAGGAAAAGGGAAAGCAAATAGAAAGGAAAAACAAAGCAATCTAGAAAAAGAAAAGAGAAAAAGAGAAGAAAGGAAAGAATTGAAAAGGAAAACAAAAACAAAGGTATCGAATGAAATGGAATGGAAAGGAAAGGAAGGGAAAGGGAAGTGAAGGGGAAAGAAAAGCAAGAGAAAAGAAAACACTACCCCTCAAATAACCAGCTACGGTTGAAGTGCCGACGAGCGAACGTCATAATATATAAATCATGCATATATGTTTAAGTTAGTTCCAGACACTTGGATTGAATTTAATGAATTTTCTTAGAAATCCTGTCATTTATAGATCATGGTTAGGCAAGTCAAAAACCGAGAAAAACAGTGGGGGTCACCATATTGGTTATAGAGCTAGAAGATGTAGTAAAAGTAGGTATTTGCAATGATTCGCGGTGATTTTGCTCAAAAAGTACCAACTCAAAGTAGTCTAGAGAATGCGACACATTTTGCGGGCAAAATCATTAGAGTATTTAAAACGATAAATCTAAGGTTTATCTAAATTTCCTGTCATAAAAATCCTTCAGTCATTTGCAAATATATAGCGGTGGTGAAAGTGAATTCTAGAAGCACAATTCTTGGTCAATTACGCTGCCCTAAATGTGTACAGAGTTGTAACAAAAATTATGTCCGCGGGGGTGGGGGGACTGGGTTCTAGTACTTTAAACATCTACTTGAAACTTGTCAAATTGTCTTTGTGATTTCCGGAGATCCTAAGACCTCCCTAAGACCTATTTCGAATTGATTTTGGAACTTAAGAGGTCAAATTAATTTTTTATTAATTCATTTTTACAAAGTTGTAAATTATTATTTTTTAGACAAAACAGCGACCAATCAGGTGATGATAATCCTAGCATGTCTCGGGATGGCGCCAACAAGCCATGTTTTAGGCCACTTAAACTTGTTTTCGTCGACACTCATTTGTTTTTCATTCACATGTCATTTAACCTCCGTCTTTTTTAGCACCGGAACTTTTACACCACCCGTTGTGCTATCGCGAGGGCAGACCTCTTCACAAGCACTTTAAAAAATGCCAAACTGACAGCGATTCCATTCATGTATTTAAAAAAACTTTTCCTGTCTTCATGCATTACATTTCTTAATCGATTTAAGGCATTTATGTTGGGTTTAAAGAATTATAGTTTTAGATAAATAGGTTTTTGACGTTTTCAAGTACTGTCGCCGTCGATTCAAGTGCTGTCTCCTTGTTTCTCTTGGACCATATTCTGTATGATCTGCGATGATGAATGTGTTTCGTTTGTATTTTGTTGTATGAGACTTTGATGATATTAGTTTCTCTGGGTTTCAGTCTTAAATTAATTTCGTCTAAGCTTGACATTTCAACCATTTTCTTTCATTCTTTCTTTCTTATTGTTTTGGTTTTCATGTTTACCTTTTTTTTATTTTTTATTTAAGTCAATACTCATACAGGATCATCCAATTTAGCAAGGCTAGTTTAAATGGAGTCCTGATATAACATGACGATAATTTAGAAACATATACACTAGACGTGACACAGACTTGACATTTAGTTAAGTATTAAATAATATATAAAAATAATAAATAAATTTAAAAAATCAAATTAAATAAATTTGTACTTAGATTAATTTTACTTAGTCTAATTAATTCAAGAGAATTTTCAATGTCTTTTTTTTCTTCTCTCATTCTTACCATTTCTTTTCTTTTAATTCCTTTCTTCCTTTTTGTTCCTTTTCTAATCCAAAATCTGCTTTTCTTCGCTCAATCGACAAGCAATATTTTACAATTTTAACTGACAGCTGGGCCTATTTAGTACAGATCTTCCGCTGAAGTTATTCCTTTTGTTCGCGACCGGAAAAAAATTCGGGAACCACTTGAAATGTGTGCTTCGACTATTGCCTGTCTTTAAATGAATATACTCCTAATTCAGAATTACTATACTAGGAAACTTGAGCAAGCCTCGCTGTGAATTATAAGTTCTCAGGAGAGATATAGATCCTTTTCACTGGCTAAAGCTACCAACTTTTGGCATTAGTCTTTTTTCTTGCGAAATAAGCAAAACATTTATATACATATCCAATATTTGTTTGCACGCAGGCATGAAGTTATTATTTGACTATGTGTCTTCTGCGAAATTTTTATTTCTTAAACCAAGCTTTCGGCCATCTTGGCCATCATCAGGGTTGTAGTACACGTATTATGTTTAAAATAACGTACGTAGTTAACGATAATATATACATAGTTTATTCAAATCGCAAATGATATACTTACAATTATTAAAACTAAAAGCAAGTACGACTGAGCAAAAGTGATACAAATGAAACAACGAAGCTAATAATAGGCGACTTGGAAGGAAGTTATGAGGTTATCCCTATGTGAAAACCAAGCAGGATGATGGAGTGATTTAAACAACTTTGTTATTTTTCGCGGGACAAGTGTATAAACATTTTGCTTTTGCCCAATTTTATTTAGGTAAAAATTAAAAAAACAAAACTGTTGTAATTGATTTACCTGAGATTATGCTTTATACCCATGGCCAAGTGTAAAGCCTGGAGATATTTTAGCGCATAAACTAAAAGTGATCAAGTTCTGGCTATCCACGACACATCAATGGCTCAACAAAGTTTTCTAACGTTTGTATATAAAATTTACAACTGTAAGTAACTTGCCTTATCTTCACCAGCACCTCCTTCTTCATGTTTCAACCATTCTTTCTTAGCAGTATATTATCATTTAGCAAGTTTAGCTGCATTTAGCTAATATTTAGCTGACTGTGATTGGCTGCTGGTTTGTGAGTCATGCGCACGCGTTAATGACGATTCAGTCTTTTTTCTTTCTTTTCTTTTCTTTTTTTACATTCCCTTTCTCAGCTTCCACATACATATAATATATATATACGAAGCACCTGCCGGCTAATTAGAGACCAGACAAATAAAGTGTCTAAAACCAAGTGCTCAATAACGCTAATTGCTTGAGGTTTTTTCTAGAAACCTCGAATTCTCCAGACAAAGTAGCTGGTATATTTATCAAGGTACTTCTCTTATACACCGATGCCGAACATGGTGGTAACAAACGGACGGCTGGATCGAGGGGGTGAAAGCGAGCTAGGCTAGTCAGTCGTCCGTGATCTGTGACCTGTTTTTTTTTTAATTCACCGTTTAAGCTTCATCTTTGTTACTGGTGTTTACATCCTTTAAGAATCGTTTTGAGTGATGCCTAAAAGGGAAAAACAAGTTTTCCACAGATCACTGATCTGCAAAAGTAAAATTTTATTAAAAAATTACTTGGTTTTAGCTTCTTTGTTTTTTTGCTAAATTGCATTATAATTTCTGTAGTTTGCTTGTTTGTTTGTTTGCTTGTTTGCTAGCTTAAGCGATAAATGTGTAAGTTTGCTTAAGATTTTTCAGTTCTCCGTAGCATCTACCTCAGCCCCATGCTGCAGTCTGTCGTTAATTAATCCAGATAGCAACAAGCACTTCAAACCCCAGCAAACCCCTGAAGGTCCAGGATCGGTGCACAATTCTTAATTAACCCTAAATTGCCCCAAAGAACACTTAAACATCATCAGATGCTTAAAGCTTAATGAAAGTATCTACTCTGATTATATGTCCAATGGTTAATTAAAAACACCATAAAAAACTTAAATCTCCTAATTCCATCCAGGTGAAAAAATAAAAATAAAAAAGCAATTAGCCTACTTAATTTCTTTCGGCAAGATGTGTTTTTAACATGAAGTGGTTTTTATGCTTGCAGTAGACTTATTTATTGTTAATAAATGGCTACCTCGCTTCCTCAATTCATTCGTAGAAAGCCCTGAAGTACCATAACGTTAACTTTCCAGTAGAAATGACCAGGCAAACCATATTACATGTAGTCGTTGGTGAGTGAGTGAGTGACTGACTGACTGACTGACTGACTGACTGACTGACTGACTGACTGACTGACTGACTGACTGACTGACTGACTGACTGACTGACTGACTGACTGACTGACTGACTGACTGACTGACTGACTGACTGACTGACTGACTGACTGACTGACTGACTGACTGACTGACTGACTGACTGACTGACTGACTGACTGACTGACTGACTGACTGACTGACTGACTGACTGACTGACTGACTGACTGACTGACTGACTGACTGACTGACTGACTGACTGACTGACTGACTGACTGACTGACTGACTGACTGACTGACTGACTGACTGACTGACTGACTGACTGACTGACTGACTGACTGACTGACTGACTGACTGACTGACTGACTGACTGACTGACTGACTGACTGACTGACTGACTGACTGACTGACTGACTGACTGACTGACTGACTGACTGACTGACTGACTGACTGACTGACTGACTGACTGACTGACTGACTGACTGACTGACTGACTGACTGACTGACTGACTGACTGACTGACTGACTGACTGACTGACTGACTGACTGACTGACTGACTGCTATATTTAATTATATTAATGCTCTCATACTACGGATTTTCTTGAGACTTTGCCTGTCTGTAGGTATAGCCTAAAACTGTTGTGTACACTAGTTTGTTTTTCATGTTCAAGTCCAGATAGCGAGAAAATCCTCGGTAAAGAATTTTAGTGACGTCACTAGGGCGTGGCCGAAATAGCTGTGATCTCCCCAAAACCCATATCTGGTCAACATTCATTGAATTGGTAGTAATTCACGAAAGTGGCTATTCTAATAGATGTCTAGAACGGGAGTTACAGCTGTTTAAAAACAGATGGGTGAGCTTCTTAAAAATCCAGGTCAGCCTCCTTAAAGGAAGAAAACTCAAAAAACTCAAAGAAGAGCTCTACTAGAAGATTAGGTGTTTTCTCTCCTTGGTAAATCTGTTAGAAGTTGAAATGTGTTCCTTTAACAAATTTTTCTTGGGGAAAAATCCGAGCTCCTGGCGGGTTTGAACCCATGCACGACCTTCGGGTTTCTCAGTAAGATTATATATAGGAAAGAATTAACAATCAACTCTACTCACATATGATGGCTGGTCCCTGGTATCAGTATCACTAGAGAAGCGAAAGGCAATAGAATTGTAAATAAAATTACATCTAGTTTGACAGTTTCCACTTCCTTCGATACCAAAAATAGCAAAAACACTACCGGCAAACGAAAGCAATACATCAGCACTTCTTTCAAGAACTTAAGGCAATGGGCTCGCGCACTCGTGCGCATCTTTCTGCGCATTTTTTTTATTATTTAGAATTGTATAATATATTGACCAAAATGTGAAACAATACACTGTATTTATATAACTTGACAATGAGTCGCATGGCAGTCATTTTGTGTATGTTCGATGACTCGAGGCATGCGCGACAAAACCCATGGATTGGGCTACCTGTGTGCTTTCCGTTTGTCGCTCTTCATTTTGCGTTGCTTTACGACTTATATCTTGTAAATGAATACGGTGACCTATACAATTTTTTCCTGAATTCGATGTCTTTTAACTAAAGCTAGTACATATCGAAAAAAATAAAAAATCTATCGGTTTGTTTTCGAGAAAATCGTGAAACATCATCTAAAAAAGACTTGACATTCGCACGTAATTTCGACTGTTTTTCAAGTTGGAAATGTCAAAACTTAGCATTTTTCCTGAACTTTGTGACATTAAACTGTTTTTCAAGGAAGTTTATTTACTTTAGTACCTCTGAAAGCCTCTGTTTTTCATATTGCAGCCACCAGAATTAAACTAGACGTAATACTTTGAGAAGCGTTGTTTTCGTTCTAGACTCGCTGGGGAGTGCCGTGTTCAAGCTAACATAGCGCAAAATCTATGTCGATGACCCCCGATTTTTGTTGTTGTTCTGTTTTGTCCATCTCAAAAACTATCTATATGCAAAATTATAGGAAAATCTATCGGTTAAATTTGCGCGAGCCCATTGCCTTAATGGTATGAATAAAACTCTTAAATCGTGTAAGGTAATGAAGTGGAACTAGTTGGTACATTTAAGGTTATCAAATTCCATCTTAAAGGCATCATTTCTAGTCGTGTATAAAAGTAAAAAATATCAAGTGCACAGTTTCTCGTTACTACTTCAGCAAAAATCTAGCTCAAACGATATCATATTTTGTATAATACAACACTCTTGTACGAGGAGATGTTAGTACTCTTGAGATATTTAGGCAGTGATTTTCGTTAAGACTTCCTCAAACTCAAAAACCTTGATTAAAAATTCAGCCTGATCCGAGTTTCGAGTTTGAAGTGGCTGGATATCATAGCAAATTCCCGCCAGAAAACCCTAGCTTTAGGACGTTCGAGGCTTCGTACGATGTAAATGTTCTGAAACTTTGCCAGTTGATAAAACAACAATAAACATACCAAGAGAACATAAATAAGAGAGGGAACTTCTTAATACCGAGCGCCTCATGTGAACTCCCGGTTGGGCTATTTTTAGCATCCGCATACAAACAATTTTCGCCATACCCTACTCCTGTGCGTCAAAAATTGAGTGCTTCAGAAGTAGCGAAAGCATGTAAAGATTTTTGGTGAAAAACATATATTTCGCGTCTTTTTGAGTGTTCAACAGCCTCAGTCGTGTTTTATCAGAGAACAGAACATAGCCAATCCTGACCTTTTTGCTTTATTTCCCTCTCTTATTTATGCTCTCTTGAACATACAAAATAAGCACAAAAAAATAGGTACGAAATGACATTAGTGTGTGAGACGTTTGGATATTAGACGTCCTCTTTCGACACCGCCGCTGTGTCTCTTGATTACACGGACTCATCTACTCAGGGTTAGCCTCATCAGAATATTTAATAATACCAACAGTAAAGTAAAGAATGCACAACTTCAACAATACAAACACTTTGAAATTTCACGGGCCTTCACTGGAAAAATGGAGTCTGGGAGGGTTTTTGATACGATTTTCGTTCCTGTCGAATTGTTCTTTAAAATCGAATCGTTCCTGAGTGTATTAAGGCCGATTTAGACGGTACAACTTCTGCCTACAACCATCGCATGCAACCTGCTCGCGTCATGCTCACGACACGAGTTGTGCCGTGTAAATCTACTCTACAACTCACTCAAGTCTGTTGTGTGCGACAAGAAAATATTTGTAGGATTTTAAAGGCCGATTTAGACGGTACAACTTCTGCCTACAACCATTGCATGCAACCTGCTCGAGTCATGCTCACGACAAGACGTAAGTCAGATCCACACACGTACGACACAGCTACGTCTGTTTACCTACAACTTGCATCTTTCTTGTGATAGTCGGAATGTTTACAATTAAACAAGACCTCTTCCTTGCTCCAAAGAGCTACCAAAACCTCTACTTCCTCGTCCAAAGATTTTATTTTCTCCTTTTTAACCTTTGTTGCGCTTGTTATTGGACTTATAGTAATAGTTGCTGGTTTGTTTACGTCCGCCATTTTGTCGCCCCACGGTCTCTCCCACAAATTTCCCCACAGTGTACTCCCACACAGTCAAGTGTTTTGTACAAAGTTTTGCCTTTTTTGCTACGATTGTCGCAGGATTTTAACTCAAGTTTTAAATCTCTACAACTATTTTCTTGTCGCACACAACAGACTTGAGTGAGTTGTAGAGTAGATTTACACGGCACAACTCGTGTCGTGAGCATGACGCGAGCAGGTGGCATGCGATGGTTGTAGGCAGAAGTTGTACAGTCTAAATCGGCCTTAAAACATGTTTTAAAACCTTACGACAATCGTAGCCGAAAACAATGAAAAATGACGAATTATTTAACAATTTTCTGCCGAGGGGAGGGGTAGTAGAGGCGCTTTGTCACAAAATGGCGGACATAAACAACACTGAAGCGTGTGTGTCTTCAAAGAAAAAGAAAGTAAAGATTGAGTTTAGCGACTTAAAAACTGAACAACTTATAAGTTTATGGAGTGAGGAAGAGGTCTTGTATAACTGCAAGCACCAGGATTATTTCAAAAGGGACCAAAGAGCAACAGCTCTTGATCGTATCTTGGTAGCGCTTGGCAAAGAAGGCTACGATTGTCGTAAGGTTTTAAAACACGACCCAATTCGTGTTGTAAGCGTGGCGTAAGCAGATTGCATGCGACAGTTGTAAGCAAAAGTTGTACCGTGTAAATCGGCCTTTACGAGGGCACAATTAAATGCCGATATCTGACAATCTTTGGCCCTCGTTCCATGATCGAAATGGAATTTAGAAATTATTTTTGCAGAGGGAGGAAAACCAAAGAATCCGGAGAAAATCTTCAAAGCACAGGAAAGAACCAACAAGCAACTCTACTCACATATAATGGAGAGTCGATATCCGAGGATCCAGTCGACGACAACGGCATTGAGGATCGAGCCGGATTATTAGAAGTGCACGTCAGACCTGCTTTCAAGACATATTTGTTGGAGAGCAAAAAAAAACAAACTTATGTAGTTAAACTCGATTTCATAATTGAGATATACGACCAGATACGTGCAGATCCACCTCGCTGCATGATTTGCTAGAAGGGCTTCCGATATGAGAAGACATTAAGATAGCGTTTCCTACAATTTGTTATTTGTTTCAACAATATCCTTGGTTTGAGTACTGCCTTGAGGAATAAGTTAACAAGTGAGAGACAAAATGATTGGAAGTTTTGTTTAAGGTGGCTGCTTACTATTAAAAAAATCCATGAAAAAGTTTTTGAACCAAAATTCAAATTTAATGATGATTTCGAATTTGGAAAGAAAAAAAAGGGTGTTCAGAGGTCGTTTTCGAGATATTCACGATTAAACACAAGCATAACAATTTTTTGAAGAAAAAGAAGCGAAAACCAACTTTCTACGAAAAAAATCATAACTTCACCGGTAATCAAGCTTTTGACGTTATTTTCTCAAGAAACCTAAATTATACATCGTTTTACAAATAGGTCAAAAAATTGGATATAGTCAAAATTATTTTTTTTATTCGTCTTGCCCTTGACGATGTTGTCTAAAACGAGTGCATGAAATTTACACTTACCGCTTTTTCTAAAAGTAAAACCTATTTCATTTTGAGGGTTTTGTCCTTTTGAAGTTCAAAACGTGTATTTTATGAATTCAAAAAAGGGCTATTGCAGTATCCCTTGTGTGAATCGATTGGAAATATGATTTATTTTGAACAATAAGATTATTTGAGTTCAGTGCTTTATTTTCCGAAGGTTTGAAGCAGTAGAAAGTTCATAAAATAAAAAATATAAAAATATCAAGTGTTCATGGTTCAAGTTTCCTCACTGTAATATATGAATAAATATTTTCATTGTAAAATTATATTACATTTATTATAAGAATTAATGGTTCTTCAATAGAAGTTTGGAGGTTATTCGTGCGCGCGCACATGATGTGGGTGAGCATTCATTTATGGCTTCATTTTGTGAAGAAGAGAGTTAATTTAAAACGCACACTAACAGCTCATCAGCATGCAAGCATATTTTAATAGCATTAAAAAAAAAAAAAAAAAATGACAACAAATAACAACAACAACAAAAACAACACTTTAAAAAAAAGATATCAAATCTGTATACCGGCCATTTTTGAAGTATAGTATAACCCTGGTCATTTATAAACCTCTCTCACTACTCCCCCACCAAAACTAAAAATATCCAATGCACGTGTACCACTGCATGCACAGGAGCAAGGAGCTTCAACTTTGGCAATGAATGAGGCGCAGAAACCTTCTGTTTTTCACTCGATATTGTTACTGAAATTTTAACTGCAACAAAACAACTTGAAAACAATCTTCTTAAAGTACAAATTCGTGGATTTAATCCATACTGATGATTTTGGCTACTCACTTCTTAAATGGCAGTCTCTGCGTGTTTCGTACCGCCTTTGCTTCTTCACAAGCAAGTCATTTTATCCGAAAAGCCCGAGAGTAAAGTTATTAAGCGAAACTATAAACCTTATTTCAAGTGTTTCAAGAGATAAAACGATTTTTGACGAATGTATCTCGATTTTCCTTAGGCTAAAGTCCTTAAATACAAGAGTTTAATGTATACGAATTCGATCAAATTATAAAAACAATAATGGAAAAACGACATGCAAATATGTATATATCGTTTTGAAAACGGCACTGAACAAGACAATCCCGGAGGGACAACTGAAACATTACTACTGAACAAGATCAATCAAGATTATCAGTACTCTATACCAGGACCATTTTTTTAAAAACCTTAAAGTATCTTCTTGCTCAAGCCTTGTTAAAGATGATGATAATTTCTTCAATTCGCTTCTACCAAGTTAAAAACAAAAACAAAAAAACAAAAAAATTTTTTTTGCGATTTTTGCGAATTGGACTAGAAATTGGAGTGGAAAATATATTCCTATTGTTCATTTGTTTTTAGATTAATTCTTTCCGTTGCAATACACGATATACTCTTTCTGTTAATATGATATCTAAATGTTTACATTTTAGCAAGGTAACAGTCGATATTGTATACATATGTGACAAAGAAATACCAACAGGAGTCAAGGAGCCTGATATTTGGAAGCGCTGCATTTTTTTTGAAAAATCATCCTTTTTTTATTTACCAAAAACAAAATATTATCTACTAAATTATAGATAAAACCAGGTTTCTATAAAGCGAATTATAGGTTTGACTCATGCGAGTCAAGACAGCAAGCAAGCTTCTCGAGGATCACTTTATGATATTTCTAGTTTTTACTGTTTAGTTTGCAGTGTTTGTCATGCAATGTTCAACTTTACGAAAATGACTTTAAATGACTTTTACTGTACACACTATAACTGAATTCTTCGTATTTTCTTTTTTACTTATTTCTTTTCTTTCTTTCTCACTTTCTTTCTTTCTTTCTTCCTTCCTTCCTTCCTTCCTTTCTTTTTTTCTCTTCCTTCCTTCCTTCTCTCTCTCTCTCTCTCTCTCTCTCTCTCTCTCTCTCTCTCTCTCTCTCTCTCTCTCTCTCTCTTTCTCTCTCTCTCTCTCTCTCTCTCTCTCTCTCTCTCTCTTTTCCCCCTCTTTTAAGCCAAGGAAGCCGATGCCATTAAAAATACCTTAATCCTGATGCAGTCATTATCGAGCCAAATCATTGAGTGATTTCATGAGTTTGACTGAACTTATGCCAGGCGTGAATACAAATTGATATTGTGCTTGCGTGCCAGATTAATTCAAAAAAAATAAGCCGATAAAAGGGCTTAACATTTTTTGGGGAAATGTTATATGGAAAACATGAATCTAGTATATATTCTTAAATATTACATTCGGTAAACATTTTGTCGGAAAAATGTCTTGGAGGAAATAGAAATCATAACCTTTTGTGTCCTTAAAGTTCATTAAGTAAAAAAGGGCAGAAATAAAGGCAAGAAAGAGGAAAAGCAAAGGAAAAATGAGAGAAAAGAATGAAAGAAAGAAAAAAAAAAGAAAAGAAGAATGAATAAAAATAAAAATAAAATATATAAACGAAAGGGTGACGTATCCTTATACCACGTTCAAAATCCCAAGATATTGCAAGTATTACCTTTAAAAACAGTTGATGTACGTACAGTATTTGCAAATGCTACCAGTAACAATTCGTGGACCCCTTGTATCTGTTTGGCAGCCAGTCTGCTTGGATTGAGCTCAAACTACACGAGTTTTTATTGCTACCTGCTGAAGTTTCTCGAATGTCCTATCGATTGATCAGTGGTCGTTTAAAGTGTTTTATTGCATAGACTCACAGTCTATTAAGAATGATAAGTAATGTATAATCTAAAATGAATATGCAAGCACGTGAAGATGAATTAGGCAGATATATTACCTACTAGAATAGGGGCACTAGTAGGATTGAGAAAGGGGTGCTTACAAATAACTGAATGTAAGATAATAACGATAATATAATGCCAGTTTTTATTGCTGTAGCAAATGGAGGGTCAGGGATCGATAAAATGAACACTTAAGATTATAAGGAGGAAAAACGTTAAAAAATTGTACGTGCATCAAATCCATCATGTACGATTCTAGATGCTGTTCTGTAGATTCTATAAAGAGGCCATTGAGGCCCGAGAGTTTTATGATCCATTACGGAGTCTAGATAACCAAGTTAACCTCTGAACCAGATTCATGTATTTGAACACTATACCGAAAGCTGTGAACGTAGTCGAAGACTAAAATGTGGGGTTTTCTTAACGAGTAAGGGAAATTGCGTCATTCTGGGATTTACATTAATCACAACTTGGAAGCTCCTCTGGAAGTGTATTTTGTGTTTTTGAAAGAGAATGGCGGAAGAAGAAAGAAGAACTAATTAGAATTAGTTCATTTAATAGTCAATTTTCATCTATCCATCTATTTTTTCCTTCGCCTATTATACTCATTCTTGCACTTATACCACATTCGTACGTATTCATTTTACTATGCATATCGACGGAGTACTACAAGAGTACTAGTTGTTCATAGTTTCGAAGACTGACATACACTTGTCATATTCTTGTTTTGCCTGTTTTTGAAAGCCCTCTTTTTACTGGTTCTCTTGTTGCATGTTTCAGTTCGCATCCTTCAAGTTTTTCCATCTCAAGTATTTTTATCTTCACGTTTCATCTTGGTTGTGAGGTTTAAGTGAACTTAAGAAACGAAGTATACACACGGAATCAAGTATTGACAGGTCAACTCATTAAAACCACGTTAAAAGCCGTACTAATACCGTGACACTTAACTGGCTTCTCGTTTAGGGGTTTCATCCAATCACACACCGTACGTGTATGAAATGCCGAATGGAAGCCATCTTAGTGTTCCGGATGATGTAATTGGATGAAACTCCTTATGTAACTATTGGCCACCTTACCTTCATGTAAACCTATCTAGAAGTTTAGTTTCCTACATTTTATCGTAAAGTCAAACGAAATTTGACACCTGTCTAACAGATATCACATTAAACGATTTTACGTATTTCGTGCTCGATGCACTTGATATTATTTTGATCTGTTTTTTTTTTATACACGCATCAAGCCGGCATTCCGCGCCACTGCTCTAAGCGCATGCTCAGGGGATTAAAAAGTGAGATAATATTTTGTAAAACATGTTATATTTTAGTTGTATTTTTCTTGTCAAACACAATTTTCATTAAATATTCAAGATCACGTACCGTTAAGCGAATTTTGAGTCAAATATACCAAAAAATTGCATATCTTACGAAATATTATCCCACTTTTTAATCCCCTGAGCATGCGCTTAGAGCAGTAGCGTGGAATGCTTGATGCGTGTATAAGTCCTATACATCAGTCAGTTTTCATTATCTATTTCATCTTCAATTCAAGCGTAGGACTCGACTATTAAAATGACTCCTATTTCTTGTCCGGAGGTAATAATTATAACCGACATTTGAAAATCACAAAGACTGGAATTGATTCATTCATAATTGATATCATAAATTCCATTACTGTATGTTATTAGATGTTTTACGCAGTATTTGGGCATTTACTTATGTCATTAATCTTATTAATTTAATCGTGTACTTTCTGGTGTCTGGTATCACCGGATTTTTGTGTGAAATCATCTGAGTTTTTTATACTTCAGAACCAGCAGGGAAGCGTCTCAGACAGACTATGTGACTAGCTGTTTTAATAATTAATTCTTCCCCTTTACTTTGGCGTAATGTTTCCCCTTTCAGACCACTTTTCATTTCTTCTGAAAATAAGATTCTTTGTTTGAGTAGTATTCTTAATTATGTGTCTTCTAATGCGTATTTTCTTTCTCATTCTTCTGTTAACTGAAAAAATGATACTCTAAGGTATGACACTTATTGTATGAAACGGAAAACATTACGCCCAAGATAAAAAGATCTGTCTGCAATATACCCAAAACAGTTTATACTAAATAGCTTATAAATAGTCTGTGTTTGGGCTGTGGAGTTCTCCAGGGTTCTATTTTTGGTCCGTCACGACTTTTCACTCGTCTCACTAATCCGCTCAAGACCAAGACAAACACTGCTTTTCACTGTTTTTTATTTAAATGGATTTTAATTCTTTTCTATTAAATCTTTGGCATAAGCGAAGATAGGGACACGAAACTGTATCTACACAATCAATTTTGTTTTACTATTTATAAAAGATTTGCCGAAAATATGAATCTGCTTTTTACAATGTTAAAATAATCGCGGTTTCCATCACTACTACAAGACCACTCATTCAACTGTACAAAAATATTTTATTACTGAACTAAGCAATTTAATAAAGCATTACAATATTTACAAAACTATTGTTGTCTTTTCTCGTCGTGTTTTATTGACAACATCATTAACAATTAATATTTATCTAATACTTTGGAAGATAAGGAAACCTTCTCGATACCAGTCTTTCGCTGTACTCAGGTGATCGATTCAGGCCTGGATACCCAGCTAACGGGTAGCCATGGTAACCATGTGGAGCTTGGTAGTCATGGTGATGGTCAGGTGATGTACCGTTGATCAGGTCGTTCAGGTAGAGCATTTTGGCGTAGTGTTCATCTTCTTCGGCCATCTTTTTCTTCAGTTTTGTCCTCTTGTTTTGGAACCAGGTCTTGACTTGTTCATCAGTCATGTTCAGTTCTTGCGCCAGCTGACGTCGTTCTTGCTTATTCAGGTAGTTTCTCTGGACGAATATGCTCTTGAGTCGTGCTACTTTATGGGGTGCGAACGATGGCCGGGTCTTTCTGTTCTCTTTTGATGACTCTGGTTGGTCAGGACTGTCTGTCGTATCTGGAATAAGAAAGAAAGAAAATGAATATTAGCATATTAGAAAAGAATTGATCGATAGTAAGCTGGTTATAAACACGGTTACAAACCTTTTTCGTCTGCAGAATCTTCATCACTAGCACTACTGCTGCCATAACTACTAACAGGAGGAAAGCAGTATCTCGGGAACCCTGTGGTAACTACAGCTGGTGTATCAGCGGGCATCTTGTTATTGCCATGCGTGTCTCGTAAAAGATCATCGATTAGAAAAGACGTCTTTGGTCGAAGAGCAGAAACTACAGACATGGTGTTGGTGAATGACTGGTTGATGTTGCTGCTTGTGATGCTCGAGTCTAAACTGATGAAGGTAGTGCTCCATCAGACCGTATTTATGGAGGATGATTAAAATATCAAAAACACGCCGCTCTTTGTGCGGTTGTAGTACCGCTGTAAGCTGCTGCCTTTACTCATTGAAGTAACCGCCACTCCAAGAGTGAAGAACGGACTGGCACAACAAACACGCCATGTTTTGGCGGGAAGTACAAATACGCCGAGTTTTTGGCGGGAAATACAAACAAACCGTTTTTTGGCGGGAAATACAAACACACCGTTCACCGTAGGTTTTATTTTGATCAGTTCATACATATAGTTGGTCACCACATTTTTGTACAAACCAAGAAACGCATTGCATTTAATTATTCCCATTAAATTCAAAGATTGCTAGTAGACTAATAGATGAGATGAAGACGAGAGATCTAAACTCTTCTTCGTTCAAAATTCGAATATTCCATACTATCAGTATTTGTTAGTAAGATCTCACACAACATATTATTGTAATGAGTACCCAGCTGCATCTGACAACATCAAAGTTGTGTCACCGAGCTCTCCGGCTAAAGTCAGCCATTTTAGATGTTAGGAAAGCAAAGAAAGCCGGCCGCTCTCTTTGGGAATGCGTTTGAATAATTAACATCGTCGTTCTTTTTTTAGCATAAAGCCAAGGTAAGGAGGGCCGTGTTTTTGGCGGGAAATACAAACGCAGAAGGATCGACGCCTTTGCGCCAAAACTCAAAAGCACCGGCTTAGTATGTTTCGCGCGCGCGGGAAAATATAAACCAAAACGTGCAGCATTTTGGCGGGAAATTCAAAGACACAGGCCGCACGCGTCTTTTGGGGTCGGTAATGAACTCACAATTAACGAACAAAAGAATCAGGCTCTTTTAGTAATGTTCTCTTTTGTTTGACTTTTAGACTTGGCTGGTTCTGACTGGAATTGATCTAGTGAACTAAGAAGAATACTTAGTTTTCACGAGTCATGACCGCCATGTTGGTTGACTTAGATAAACACACCAACGGTGTGGAGTTATTTTTTATTTATTTGGAGGTAAAAGACCCAGACGTCTGGGTGATGACTGTACTGTGATCTCAGAAACAAGACAAGCGCTCATTGAGGGTTCTCAATGTACCATCAATTAGTTCAAAGGTTTCGGTAGCATTTATTTTCATTAAATTATGTACATAGCTAGTGATTTTATATGATATAAAGGTTGATACTTCTACTAGAGTGATGCTACTTGTATGGCCCTTTACTCTAATGACTGCGTAAGTAGCATTAGGTATTCAACTATTTCTAAAAAAGATTGGTAAAGGTTTTGTTGCATATTACATACCAAGCTTGTAATGTATTGTGGGTCATATGTAAACAATGTCAGCAGAGAAGAAAACAAAGACGGAAAAACGTGCTTACAAAGTCTGGGAAAATCCAATATCATTTGCGGCCTTTCGCTGATTGGATTCACATCGCCCATAGTGTATTTCGGACTTGGTATGCCACATGCAACAAAACCTGCACCAACCTTTTTTGAAATAGCTAAATACTTTTCTTGCAAGGATATGGACAGCCTTACTTAGAAATGGCACGAAAGCCAAAACATAACAAAATAAACTTTAGAATATTACTTTTTTTCTCTCTTTTCTTTTTGACGTTTGTTGCAATAAGCGGCGGCATGTCAAGAAACAAAATAATAGCTCAAGAAATCTCGTTTACATGAAGGAAGCTAGGGTGATACTAAAGTGCTAGGACTTTCTTTTCCCAGGGGACAAAACAAGCGTTATCTCTGAATAAATAAATTAGTGAAAACTTATCATCCTTCCTTATATTAGACACTGTTGCTGAATTGGGAACGACGTACTGTAGCTCAATGTAGCAGAGTCGAATTAAGGCTTGTAAAGGGGCACTTGGCTGTCAACACATCACCAGTGACCACGGTTTCACAGCTCTGTTAGTTTTCAGGGGGAGGAAAACCAGATAACTAAAGAATAACAGGGAAAGAAACGGGGGGTGAAGCAACTAACTAAAGCCACGTGGATGGTGTCACATCTACGAACTTGTTAGAGAGACAACAGCGATGAGAAAGGAGAACCTACAATCGATGATACCCTAGCAATCGAACACCTAAACTTTCATGTAAAGGGAGTAAGTCTAGGCGCTTGTGAACAAAGATGTAGAGACTGCTACAACTTAGAAAATCACATGGGTACCCTAGACCGCAAGGAACGCCTTCTTAAGACATAATATATTATACTACCAAAGCAAACTAGCCGAGGAAAATCAAAATTGATAGCAACATAATCAACTAATTAACTTGGATTAAAGAACGATGAAGAAATCAAAACGGTGATAATTCTTCTGCATGATCTGCTCTATTGACTTGCTTGAGGTTTCGCTTTTTGAACTATATTCATCAAATATCTTAGTTCTGTTTTCTTGAAATATCTTTGCTTTCTCTCCGGCTTCTCTTTTTTCTTCGCGGTATTCTTGTTGTGTCAGTGTAGTATATATAACATGGTTTACTGTCCCGGTATTCTTCTCCACATACAAACTACATTGGTATCTGCGGCAGCTACGATGTAGTCCAGCGTGCTGTTGGCGCACACTTGGTTGAACACCTTCGTAGATTCATTTGGACACAATAATACCTTGACAAAACATCCACAAGAAAAATTAGTATTAAAAAAACTGATAAGATTTTGTCCCCCAAGTGAACGGCTAACTGGATCAAGAGTGGAGTATCGTATTACACTTGCTTTTCACCTCTGGAGTCTCAGGTTCGATTCCTGGACTCAGCATCTCGTGCGAGTAGAGTTTGTTAGGTCTCTCTCTTGATTACGTTGAGGTTTTTCTCCAAGTTCTCAGGTTTTCTTCCCTCCGCGAAACCCAACAACCTAAATTTCAATTCCATGAATTGAAAATCTTCACGGAAATAAGAGAAGAGTTGATAACAAGAACTGACCTGCGACTCTTTGGATGTCTTTATTTCATCCGTGTTATTTTCGACTTTTTCATAGTCTGATAGTTTCATTTTGTAAATCCATACACATCCTTCGTCGTCCCCAGAAACAAGAACTTGATGAGCTGAAAATGATCAAAGAGATAAAGAAATGAATGGAAAGGGAAGGGAAGGGAAGGGAAGGGAAGGGAAGGAAAGAAGGAAAAAGAAAATGTTACTTACTTGGGACATAAGAGAACTTTAGAAAAGGTGTTTCTGTTCTTCTCCATGGTATTTTGTAAACAAGAGTAAAGTCGTTCTGAAAAGTAAAACATAGTTTAACTAACTTTTACCGCTCAGGAATCATGTCTTTTTGTCACAAAGATACCCGAATAAACCTCTTTCCTTTAGACATGTTTTCCCATATTAGACCATGTTATTCCCTTGAGTATTATTCTCGGTAATATTTGATAAGATACATACATGTACTGACCAGTTACTATGGGTGTTCTCACCTTTGTCATGCCAGACTCTGAGTTCCAGACACACATTAATCCATCTTCAACACGTTTTGTTGCTAAAAAAGAATTTTTTTAACTTAAATAAGAAAACGCTCATGAAAGAAGTTTGTAATCAAAAGATCATCTCACCAATCTGATTATTTGATAAGCACTGCACACAGTCTAATGGCAGGGTCTTCTTGCCTGGAAAACTTAGCTTCCCAAATGGTGTTCTGGGGGGAAAATTGACAAAAAAATTATCTTCTCTGATGTTGTTAAGCCCTCTCACAACATCCCTCCAGAAAAAGACTCTTCTCTTCTCGTATTGTTCGTTACCTTGGTTTTTCACTATTCTTTTCTATTTCATCAATCTTCCACATGTAACAACCATCATCACAGGCTCCTACTAGAGTATTACCATGGGGTGCCATAGAAATATAACGAACGATTGTCCTGGACTTTAAAGTAAGAAGTAATCTGTAGAAAATAAGAATAGAAGAGAAAGCTTGAACAAACAAACAGACAGACAGACAAACAGACAGTATAAGCCTGGTTCACACTAGTGATGGAAGCATAAGCATAACGATGTACATATGCAAGCACAGATAGTACTTTAAGGATGACTGAATTGTTTTGTTCTGTTGATATATGAAGGGGTTAACTAATCGTAAAAGATTATCTGCGCTTATGTATGTCGTTATGCTTATGCTTGCATTGCTAGAATGCAGTTTACAATTGTGCCATATTGCACTCTTAGAGACTGGGATACATTCTTCGAGAGTACTAAATGGTACTCTTAGGGGTAAAGGGAATCAACCAATCTCAAATCTTCCGTCATTTGTACAAAACCTATGTTTGTTTTAGTAGTACCACTCATTCCAACAGCTCTCAAACCTACTTACTTTGACTTGGATTCACAGTCACTATGTTGATGAAAACCAATATCCCAGACAGTAACAGTATCACTAGCAGCACAAAACAACCAAGACGCTTGAACAGGGTGAAATAACAGGCACTCTAACACACCCTTCATCCCTTTGATCTCCTCACAGCAGACCAACTGATTTGGTTCAATTATCTTGATATCCCTCTGTTGACCACCAGCAGCTAATAGGTTAGTTTTCTTGGTGTTGCCGTTAAAATCCATGGTGATAGTTGTCCATGCTATACAGTAGAATATCTCTCCAGGCTGCTTGTATTTCTTCATGACTTGACCAGAGCTGCAGTCTATGAAACAGACTGAGTCTCCACCACATGTAGCACAGATAGAAGTAGTGTCACCTATGAATCAATGGTACATCTAAGATACACATACCTTGTAGATAATCCCCTTTTTGCTTGTCACACACCAAGGGTTTTAATGTGAGGCTCAATGCTAAATCCTCAGTGATTCGTGACAGGAGAAAAGAATAAAATTAATGTAGCACAGAGCCTCATACTGAAACCTTTGTGCGTGACAAGTGAAGCCTATCTCACAAGCACGCTGTATGGAAGTGGACTTGTCCCAGGGTGTAGTCCATGAAACAGACTGAGTCTCCTCTCAATTATTTGATTGGTTGTGGTGAATATAAAGCATTTTATACCTGGTTTGTCGAGGCATGGTTCAAATTCACACCCCCAGACTTGTGTCCGTCTGTCATCTGGATTATTGTTAAGTGAGTGGGTTTGTAGTAAGTGGGACACAACAAATCGTGAATCAGCTGCACTTATTTCTGTTGGCTAAAGAAAAGAATCATGTTAAGGTAACAAAGGAGGCATAGAATTAATGTGCTTTCTTTGTTTCTATTACCTTAATAACAAATTAATACCCAGGTATATTTTATTTCAAATTTGTCATCCAGCTGGTAATAAGACCTTTAAGTTGCTATGAATTATGAATTCTTTTTTGATTGTAAATAACTAAAATTCTCGTTATTTATAGTTATACTTTTTTTGTATTTACTCTGAGTTATCTATTTATATTTATTTATATTGTTATTTATTGTATTACCATGTTGTAAATTGCAAATAAAATTGTTTAAAAAAAAAAAAAAAAAAGATGTCCATTGACAAAAACCCATATCACTTTACTGTCCAAAACTCACCTTTTTTAAGTCAACACATCCTTTATTAGTATCAAGTGTTGTAATATTTTCTTTTTCCTTCTTCTGATCAAGCTCAATCTCACCATTTACTATCAGAAAAAAAAAGACAAACAATAATTAGAAAAAGGTTTAAAAAATTCAGAACATTAGGCAATGCCCTTGGTTTGGTCATGTTTTGTCATACACACTACAAAATAGAAGAGAAGTTTGGCATATGCATAAAGAAAATATGTTCACCCACTTTCCTAATTTCTATATCCAGGGATCCTGCATCCTATATGCAAATATATTGAAGTTGGACTCAAAAATATAATAGAATGCATCCAATAGAACACAGATTAAAATATGTTTCTGCTTGTGTTTTCCTTCCTAACATATAAGAATACGAATCCAGTAGACCTCCAAATCAATGAACCCAGGTTAATCCCTTTGTTTCTGATTCAAAAACACTTTATAAATATAATTTCAGAGGTCTTGGTTTTCAGCTTCCATCAATCAAATTTCTAATGGTTTGAGTACCGGTAGTTTTTTAATTGACGGCAGCCAAAAATCCAGATGTTTTGGGCTGTTGGTTACGATGGGTCTTAGGTTATTGGGAGAAGAGGCAACTTACCTTCAACTTTTTTCTTTTTTCTGGGTGTACCATAATTAAATTTCAGTTGCATTTTATTAATATGTTCTTTTCCAAGTATTGATAACTAAAAAAAAGAAACAAAAACCAGTGAATTAACTTTAATTGAAATTTGCTCAGTTGGTTGAGCATCAAATTACTGTACAGGAGGTTATGGGTTCAAGCCTGGGAATAGCCAGACCAACACACACATTACTAACCAATATCAGAGGGAGGTAAAAGAAACACTGAGGATGCATGGCAGCGACCACCCTCAGTGTTGATCTACACTTCATCATTACTAACCAGTATCGGAGGGAGGTAAAAGAAACACTGAGGATGCATGGCAGTGACCACCCTCAGTGTTGATCTACACTTCATCATCACTAACCAGTATCGGAGGGAGGTAAAAGAAACACTGAGGATGCATGGCAGTGACCACCCTCAGTGTTGATCTACACTTTATACTAACCATCTCTCATGTTTTCAAATTGCATAAAAAAAATATCTGCGTATCCTTACCCTGAATTCTCTATACTCTTTGAGCATTGAAGGTCCACACGTTATCTCTTTCTGAATAAGACAAAGATAAAATAGACATGAATGAATGGATGAGTGAACAAATGAATGAATGAACGAACGAGTGAATGAATGAATAAATGAATTAATGAATCAATGAATCAATAAATAACACTATTGGCATACCTTTAATTTTTCCACAAATTCGTTTTCAAATTTTTCAATGTTGACATCTTTTTGATGATCAAAAACATCTTCAAAACTTTGCCTCCAAACTTCAGATATCTTAAAAATATAAATGTATCAACTATCATCAACTAAAACTTCAGTTGTGGTAATAATAAACCAGGACTGTAACAGGGAATCCTATTTATACTTATATTAAAAATATAGCACAAACATTATGATTGTTAATTGAGAAACAATTTTTAATAACTTGTGTATCCACGAGTTACAGAGTGACGTGCTAAAGTAGGACCACATTGATGTATTCGCATACTTCAATGCACAGGATTTTGTACTTTAAACAAACACATTTGATGCCAAGCTGTCTGGTTTTACCAAAGAAGGCGTGTAAAAACTTGTTTGCCAGCAAAAAGCCCAGGCATAAACGTATGCATTCAGCAGATATATTAAAAGTGGTCATACTTTTGCTCGTCAACCTGTAAAAAAGGGTTACCGTAAAAATTGTGTGTACTTGCCTTGCACAATAAAGTGCTATCAAGCCTTGAAGCTGCATCGCGCATCATGGATACATCCTGAGGGGAAAAAACAAGCATCTTAAATATGATACTCTAATCATTACCCAACAGGATTAAAAGAAAAACTTGAAATTATATACATACTTTATTGTCAAGCAACTGAAGTAAAGGGCATATGGACACTAGCTTGTATTTTTCTGATACCTGAGATAATAATAAACAAATTTCAATTGATAAAATTCATGTAACCCCAAATGCAGAACCACTGGGGAAGGGGGGGCTTTGGAAAGAGCTATGAGCTGCCCCCCCCCCCCCTCCCCCCCTACATTTCAAAAACTGTTCATCAATGACTAACCTCGATCAAATGATTGTTAGAAATGTTCAACTCCTTCAAGTTTGGAAAACTGTCAAATCCTTCCAATGTTGTCAATTGGTTATTTGCCAAATTAATTTTGGACAAAGACTTTAGACAAGTTCCATTGGTGTCAAGTGTTTTTAGGCTGTTATCAGATAGGTCTAGTTCTTCTAGGTTCACCATCTGGGATAGAATAGTGGGGTCCAAATTGGATAGCCCCTTATTGTGCAAACTGAAAAATTGATATAAATAAAATTATTTTATAAAAAAAATTAATAATGGTTTCAAAGTTTGTTTCACAGTTCCCTGTGCCATCTTGAAAGGTAGTCATGCCTTTTCACTGATGTGAGATGAACAGTGAGCTTGCAATGATAGAGACATGAATAATTGTCCAAGGTGTTAAAAAAAGGTTTCTGTCATTGCGAGTTAACAGTTTATCTTGCTTCGATGCAAGAGCACAGCTACATTTCAAGATGGTGGAGGGAACTGTGAAAGAGACTATTTAGGTAAGCATATCTCTGGTATTGGTGGGTATGGATGCCTCCCCAACCTCTATAGAACTGTTTCATATGTCTGTAGTTCATGGTTTGCAACCATTCCCAAGAGAGTCAAAAGACAAAGACATGGTGGCCATGTTGGTGGTATTAACAAATGAAGCTTAACTACCAACATGGCTGTGATGACTTAACTTGCAAACCAAGAACAGAAGTCTCAGTTGTTCAAAAATCATAAGTTGATTAATGCATTTTTTGTGCACCCAAGCATTGGTTATGTCTATACAGTATCAAATGTCTTCATGCATTGTCATATTAACAATTTACATGTGCTGGGTAGACAATGCAAGGATATTAGAAATACATTAATTCATTTGGAAATCTTAGGCAATGAGAACCAATATATACTGTTTAAATATCTTGGAAACGATTTCAATAGATCAAAATTATGTATGTCTGATATAAACTTGAGTTTTTTGGCATCTGTTTTGTTTGGTTCATACAGCTTGAGTCACATAATTGATAAAGAACTTTCTGGAGAACACTTTTTCCGAGTACAATACTAAACTTCAACCATTGAACTGCAAGTAAAATAGCTCTTAACCACAAAAGAAGGAAGATTTTCTCAAAATGTCCTGCTTAATTCTAACCTCAGATGACAAACTTGGCTCAAATTTTCCACTTTGACAAGGTCGAGAATTTTAGCTGCAGTTATGCTCGTGGTTTCCTCCATTGTGTAGCCTGGACACCGGTGCCTCTTATCTCTCCAATTTGTCTATTTTCGGTGCTTCATATGAGTAGGTTTTCGATTTCTTTTGCAAGTTTGTAGAAGTTGGAGTTTGATTGAAGTAAATAAGCCAAAAAGATACACATAAACACGTGCAAAATGTTCTTCACAATGGCATGCGCATTTGGTCCTTAGTACAATTATTATGATTGGTCGGAAATTGTTCCGCTTATCCAATTAAAATTATCGGTAGATATTTCACGATCTTTTGAATATAACAAAGATGCTGATTGGCTGTTTAGAATTCGGCTGGAAAGAAAAATCCAAGATGGCTGCCGAAGTGAATGAATGTAGCTGCACTGGAACTAGAAGCTGTCTTTTATGCGAAAAAAATAATTTTTATGGAAAAGGAAAGGATATTTTGAAGAACGAAAGTGATGGTAACGACCTTCCGAGATATTTTCTCTGCTTGAATTGCTATGGGGTCGCGGAATTTGGAAAGGAATGTTCGCATAACGTCGCAGAACAGAGCAAAAAATTGATAAGTGGAATAACTGTGATTCAGGACTTTATAAGCGAGGAAGAGGAGAGGTTAATAATAAAAGATATTGATCAAACATGTTGGAAGGCATCGCAGTCGGGACGACGCAAGCAGGTCTGTTTGCACAAACTTATCTTTACCACAGGAAGCCCAAATATTGGTTTCGGGGGGGAGTTGGAGAAGGGTTGAGGTCATGGGCAAATATTTAATCTCAATTCAATTTTCTAGCTCAATTAGGCAATCTCTTTCCTCATAATCATTTAAAACAAGTAAATTGATAATGATACTAAATAGGTTTGGTTAAATGTTGCTTTTTATCCTTGCAGGATTATGGCCCTCAAGCCAATTTCAAGAAAAAAAAGTTAAAACTGACATATTTTAATGGACTTCCAGCATTTAGTAAAGTAGTGATAGAAAGGATGTGGCAAACCGTCCCCACATTAAGTGACTTTAAAGTTGTCGAACTTTGTAACTTGGAGTATATGCCTGAGCGAGGGGCTGCTATAGACCCTCATTTTGATGACTTTTGGTTGTGGGGTGAACGACTTGTAACTTTAAACCTGCTATCCCAAACCATAATGACAATGTCACATGATCAGCTAAAAACAGATGTGGACTTTGAAATGCCAAGGCGGTCACTTATCATAATGGCTGGACCAGCTCGTTATGAATGGAAGCATGAGATAAAAAGACACAATATTAGAAGTAGAAGAATTGCTATAACATTTAGGGAATTATCAAGTGAGTTTTCCATTGGAGGGCCAAATGAAAGTCTTGGAAAACAGGTCTATGAAACTGCATTGTCATTTACTGGAAAATCAGTTCAAGAAAATATGGGATTAGATTAAAGTATATAACTACAACATAAGCAACTACTGCAAATTTCTCTCTACAATATTACAGTATCTAAAGACCGATAATTTGCTTTTCATCATTTGAAGCCATTGACAAAGTCCTTCCAAGGTGGCTGCTACAGAAAAATTTTGCTGTTCAATTATCAGCCATATTTGACTGATTAACATATCATGTGACCATGCCACTAAGATGACCAGACAAGTGATAATTTTAAATCAAAAATCTTAAATTTTTAATTTGTCCTGCATAAGTCAATGTGTCATTGGTAAAAAATAAGCCAATCAGAAGCATTCATTCATAGGGTTGCCATAGGAACATTAGAAGTTCAAATTTATGTAACTATATGATAAAGCTTTGGTTACGTACAGCAACCTCAACTGAAAAGCATATAAATTAAAAAATTATTTTGTGATGAATATATAGCCCTCAAAACAGAATTTTTAAATTCTTTTAATACCTCAAGGAATCACCAATTGAAAGCTAATCATTTTTATTTGCCTTTTACCCAATTACATTAAAAAATACAGTTTTTTGAAGATGTTAAAATAAATCATTTAATTCTATTAAATTTCTATTTTAACTTGATTGTAAAAATAATTTGTTAGAGTAGCCTTATTTAGGTAGTCACTCTAAAATTGATACTAGCTTTGAAAATGAATTTTTTTAGAAAACTATATATAATATATTGATCAAAATTTTGAACTCATGAATAAGAGAAAAGTTGAAGTGATCTCATCATTTTTTCCAAAAATCTAATTTGAAACTGTATTGTAAAGATGTGAGGGGGTTGCAACTTTCAAGATGGATGATTTGTACTTTTTTTATGTAATTTATCCCTGGACTAGAGAAAGAAATATCAATTGTCTGTCTTTTCCCATTAAGTAGGGAAGATATGGATATTTTCAAAAAATATTTTTGCAGTCAAATCTCAATCTCAGGTATAATACTTTAGAAAACACAATATAAAATATACAAGTAAATATTTAGATAATTTTTACTAGAAAAATGCACACACACACACACAAAAGCACTATATCAAAATTACCATTTATAGTGAAAATTCCCTCTGCATGACTAATGTTACTCGTCTGATATTTGATATTTGAAATTCAAAATTGATTTATATGGAGCTTTCTGTGACATATGGGGTGGTTGCCTTATATAGATGGAATGCAACATTATTTGTTTATATTACTTCAAATACTTCAAATAACATGCCAACTTCCTCAATGACTGTCTAATGGGCACCGCTCCCTTCACTTAATAGCCCGGGTTATTTATTACTTAAACAAAAGAAAAACATGTTTGAAAATTCTTAGCTTTGAAGTCATGCGTGACGAATTGCGTTACGTGCATTTTGATTTGGAGGCTTTTGATTGGTTAATGTTTGAGCAGCCGTGACCGCGCGACACATGCTAAAAGGAGAGGCCATTGAAGGTGTCTTAGAAGAACAGGGTGTGATTGAACAAGAAAGTCATCTTTTCAGGTGTTTTAGACCCAAAATTCATTCACCATGAGCTCTGGAAACCTAAGTAAAGTTAAGGATAAGCTTAATGCTATGAGAGATTCCGTTGAACAGGCTGAAGATAGAGAAAACGATGCGAAAAATGGCCTTAGAGTGACAAACGAGCGAGCCGCCAAAGCTGAAGAAGACGCAGAATCGTACAAAAGGAGAATAGCTTTATTAACCAGAGAGCTCGAGAAAACACAAGAGAAAATTCAAGATAATAAGGATCAGCTCACAAACTTGCACGATAAGATCGAACAAGAACAGTCTACAGAGAAAGAGCTTGGAGGTCTTGAACTAGACACTGATGATCAAATTAACGACATCGAGCAAAAAGCCAAGGATTCCACTGCAAGAATGGAGGAGAAACTCCGAGATCTCAACGATGTTTCTCGCAAGTTTACCAAGATAGAACTCGATCTTAGCAGGGCAGTTGATAGAGCTGATAAAGCAGAAGCAAGGATTGAGGACATAAATCAAGAATTGGAAAAAGCAGGAGAAAATATGAGCAAGTTGGAGAGGAGAGACGAAGAGGCGAGTGAGAGGGAGGGAGTGCAAGAAGAAAAGATTGCCTTCCTGGGAGAAGAGCTAAAAGGTTTCCAAGAGCGTTATGAATCTTCAGAAAGAGAGTCAAAGAAGCTGGAGAGAATCTTGGACGAAGTTTCAACGGGAATTGAAAGTTTCAGAGAGAAGAAGGCCAGTGTTGACAACGAGTTATCTGAAATGTTAAACATGGTAGAGGCTGAGGAAGGGATCTGAGAGGACGGCTATTATATATAGTGATAACAATCTAATAATTACCAACAATTTTAAAGTAAAGTAAAACTTTTGAGTTGAACTTCTAACGTACACCCATTCTTGCGTTTTATAATCAAAGCTATTGTTCATTCTACTTTTAAAGATCAACTTGAATATTGTTTTGGTAAGTTATTGAAAGAATTAACAAGAAAAGTTTAACATTTGTAGGAATTTACTTCAATAGGAAAATAACTAAGACTTGTCACTAAAAAGATGGAAAATTTTGTTCTTTTCCAGTAATTTCTAGTATCTGATTTTTCATTTACATCAAAAAATAATCTGTAGATAATGGATGTTTTACACCTTATGCGTTGTCACAGATATTCCATGTGGCTTATATTTAGGTTATTACTATATTAAATAAAAGTTATTGAGGGGTAAGTTATTGAATCTTTGATTTAACTTGCCTTGGCCAAGGTTTATTTGTAGTTTTGCTGAACTTGGGTTTCCCTGGCTGTATTGTTGATTGAGTACAAAAGATGCCATAAATTGGATTACCAAGTTAAGTTGGCATTATAGTACCACTGCAGAGTTCTATTTTAGAATCAGCTGAGCGTACACATAAACAATTGTGTACATATATAACTATTGATAAACTTTATTTTGACAAAAACTTAAGTATATCTACCAATTCATCTAAAGTTAGATATTATTAAAATTAAACCCACAAATATTAGCATTCTTAGTACTCCTAAAAATGAAAGCTATTGTTTGTTTATTGTTATCTCTCTTTGCAGACAAGACAGTAGTTTTCTATTCTTTACATAGTTGTTAAAATTCCATTGTTACTTTGCTTAATATGTGCATAAACAAAATGGATAGTTCAAATAACTTGTTTGATGTTGTTTTATGAGTTAACTTTGTAATGTTGGTTTGGGAAGCTGCTGTTTATTTATCTATTCTTATCTGATACTATGTTGTTAAAGGAAGATCAGGTATTTGTTGAAGTGTTGTGCTAAAAGGTCCTTGAAAAATGGATATATTCTCAGATGGCAATCCATCAACACGGTATGTACCAGTGTTCAGTACAAAAGATTCAAAATAATGCTTTTCCATTCCAGTGAGATTATCCTAGGCTAACTGGCTTCATTACCAGACAAAGATTGATTGTTGTGAAGATATATTTACTAATGTGTTTATGGATCTATGCTCTGATTGTTTGTATGGCTGCAATTACTAATCATATAGAATATAACACCAAATTTGTGGGGGTTATGAGGGGTGTAGTACATAATTGAGACTACAAAACTGTTTCTACATAATATGATGACAAAAGTAACAATTGTATAGTTTAAATTGACCTAGCTAGAGGACTGTATATACACCTTTTTCATAAAGGCATATTCTTGCTTATGTGTTTTAGACAAATGTTTCAATGAAATCGTACTTTCATGCGAAAGGGAATGCTAGAATAGGGAATGCTAGAATTAGCAATCTGGCCAAATTTGAGAAAAAGATGACCAAAGCCTGCAGAGTTACGATTTGTGGTTTGAATTTTGAAGGACTTGTATTGAAAATGCAAAAATCGTTTTCATGTTTTTTTTCTAAGTTTAAAACAATAACTCCTTAATGATGAATGTTAGTACTTAAATACTGCATAGTTCTGCTTATTAATAGTATTTACTTTCATATGGGGGTGTAGAATTTGTAGAATTTCATTTTCTTGTTTATGCTTATGAGATGGCGGCCATTAGGATTAAAGTCAATGGGAATATATAATGGTTCGAATTCCATCCATGTTTTGAATTTGTATTTTTATAGTAAAATGGCAGTCTGATCAGAAGTGAAATTTTGGAGACAGAGACAGATTTTAGGATTGTGATCACTTGATCAACAAATTAAACTAATGAGATGACTCCATTTCATTTGGACCACTGCCATAATCTCCCGGGGGGGGGGACTCGGAGGTCAAAGGGACGGGGATGCTCGCAGTCCCTTTTAGGGGTTGAAATTGAGGTTTCGGTCCCGCTTAGGGTGTTATGAACGAGAATGCCCACCAGCTGAGTTTTGTGGTCCCTTTTAGGGGTTTCTATTTTATCTATTTTATACATTTTATTCAAAATCTATTATAAAAGGGTTCAGTTAACAATTTGTATATGACGACATTGTCATAAACTCATACGAGCAGAAGGCGTTTGATGTTAATAAATTAAATCGAGAAACCCAGCCTTGGATACATTTTTGCTTGGTCCCTCTTAGGGGTAGAATTTTATCCCTGCCACGCCCATAAACTGACAACACAGGTCCCTTTTAGGGTCCATTTTTAAGATTTTCAGCGAGCATCCCCACCCTCTTTCAATAGGGAGTCCTCCCCCCCCCCCCCCGGGCATAATCTCTCACAAAGAACACATATTGAAAATTGTTGCTGATTCATATGGTTGCCATGAAAACATTATTTTTGCTAGCTGTTCCAAAAATACCTTATGGCAAATTAGATCCAGTGAAGTGTCTCAGAGACTTGCCTCCAAGATTACAGGTCCCTTACTAAGTTTATAAATAGAAGGTCTCTTGAGTTTCATGGTCTTGCATTTTGGTCTGCATCTCTTTTGACCCCACATAAACTATTCATGAAAACTACTTCAGCTTGATCAGCAGACATTATACCCCATTCACACCAAAACCTGTTTAGTTAAACTGAGTTTTTATTAAACAAAATGTTTAGAGACTAGAAAGCTTCAATGTAATTATTTTATCTCTAATCTGTTCAGTACAATATGAAGGATAGTTTATATGTATTATTTCATCAAAGAGTGAACTATGTTTGTAAATAATTTTCTAAACATGTTTAGTTAAACTACTTTAAAACATGTTTAAGCTATAGTGTGAACGAGGTAATAGATTGTCGCATGTGGTAGAGACTGTCCTAAATATTTATAACTAAAAGGCTCCTTAATTCTCATGAACCTCACCAAACCTGTCTTGGTTGCCCCAGACTTGTCAATAAAACCAACATATGCAGATTGAGATGATATATTTGCTGCAGTGCCAAGAGCAGGAAAAGATGCATGGGTCTGTAATCCTCCCCTAGATGACAAATTAAAAAAATAACCAAAAATAGGGACTGTCTGTCCACATTCTACCCAGGAGGGGGGTGTGTGTGGTGAGGGTCATTAAACAGGATCCCTTAAACTTTTTTGAATGGCCAATTTATTTTTTTGTATGATTTAAGGTTTAAGATCTTTTTGTGTGCATAATTATGTGAAAGCAGCTTTTGAATTTTGAGAGAATGCGAAAGAGATTTTGTAATTGCTTACTTCCATGAAATAGACATCACTTCCAGTAATATCTCAGTTTTGACTGGCTTGAAGAATGTTGTTGGGGGTTGTCTGGGTATCTTGTTTTCTGGTTTCATGTTGTAGAAATAGTCAGATAGAATACTTTGAGGGGTTATTTTGACTAGTTGCCCCCCAGTCAACTCCAAAAAAGTCACGTGATTGATAGTAAGCAATGATATGTGATGTGCAAAAAGACCAAATATTTTAATGTAATTTTATTTTGCAAAGGGGCATAGGGATGCTGATTTTTTAAGAAGGGGACAATGGAGGGTTCTTTATCCAGTACAACAGAGGTTGGTGAGATTTCTTGCATGGGCTACCATGTAAATCCTTTTCCCCTCTGCCCCCCCCCCCCCCCTCCCTATAAAAAATGAATGGTTTCACGACTGTGAGTGGAAGGTGTGTGATTAGAGACTCCTTACAGCACTTCAGGATACAGTTCGATTTGGAGGACAAAACAATAGGTTTCCAATTCTCAGGAGATTGAAATTCTTGTTTTTCCTCCAAATTGAGCTGCTTTGACATCACTTTAATTCTATAAGAACCTTGCAACTGATGTAACCAACTTTTCAGCTTCACCTTGTATACAGTACCAATCAATTCAAGTGGTTCGTAACTTCAATTTACAGCTTTTGCATGAAAGATTCTTAACAATGTATATCTTTGAAGCCAGATTGTTTTGGATTCTATGTAAAACATATTCAACAAAACTCCAATAATGCAGCCATATGTTAAAGCAATAGAAATTTCCTCCTTTAGCAAATAAAATCTTGTCATGCAAAAACAATACACTGTTCTTACCCCACACTGCAGTTCCTTACTGCATTTCTCAATATTTTGTGACTGGAGAATTGCAAGTTGCCTGTTGGATTTTTTTTGTTCACTGCTGCCAGTCAAAAATATAAAAGGCACCGACTGATTAGTTATGATTGATGGCAGTGAAAAAGTGATTGCACAATATTGAAAATGGCATTGATACTGCAAAACCCTTCTAGTAAGCAGGGCTTTCAGAATGGTTTGGAGTAGGTGGTCATAAATCTGAAGTAGTTGGCTGTGACCCAATCATTTTTTTTTGATGAGAAGGACTTAAAACCTCATTCCAGTTGGTCATGGGAGTTCAAGTAGAGATGGGAAGTGGGCTGATCATTAATATTTAAGGAGGCCAAAAATTGAGGATAGGTTTGGAGAGATCTGTAAAAATCTGCACCATACAAGAGTGTAAATATTTGCTAAATTTAAGCTCTATCAGCCCAGAGGTTGTTTCAGGGTTCTATCTGTGAGTTAGCCGTGCCCTGACTTAGATCAGCCCAGAAGTTGTTTCAGGGTTCAATCTGTGAGTTAGCTGCACCCTGACTTAGATCAGCCCAGAGGTTGTTTCAGGGTTCTATCTGTGAGTTAGCCATGCTTTTTAATAACTTTGATAAGCCCAGAGGTTGCTTTTTTTAGCTATCAATAAAATTGAAATTCTAAAGCTTTACTTAATGAAGAAAAATGACAGACAAGTTGATGATAATTAGAAATTTTATTTTCGTTGCTTCAATCACCCATAGACTATCTGTTTAGATGATACCAATCTGGAAAAAAGGAAATAAAACAAATATTTTAATAAAATTATCAGAATTATTAATTATTATACTTTGGCATAACTGTTTTCCATTTCAGGCCTGATGTAATTTCTTTTGAGCATGACTTCTTTTTTGTTAAATAAATAATTATTTATTTATTCAAACAAGATGACCTCTGCAGCACTAAAATCAGCACAGATATCAACAGAGAACCTGGCATCTGTTTAGAAAAACATCAATAATTTCATCCTCAAACATTATCATTATATATTGTGCAGCAGACCTGCAATCTATGACTGGGTCAAAGGACATAGTCAATTCGTGATAGTGATCCATCTTGCGATGGTGATCATTTGATAATATTCCAGGGCTAAAAATAATGGCTGCTCAAGACCATCAGCCTAAGTGACGATTGACGAAGAAAGTGCAAAATATAGCCAGACAATGTCCATTGTCTGACAATTATTTTTGAGCCATAGATTCATACAAAATCTAAGCATCTGATCCGATAGACCTTATCTATATTTTTCTATTGCAGACCACATCATTTTCATTCATAACATGTGGTCTGTAATGGAAAAACATTGCACCAAGATGAACAAGGTCTATAAATGTTTTTACTCTTACCTTGTTAGACACATCTAATGCATCATAGTCTGGAGCAAGTCTTACATAAGCCTTCTTCTGACCATCGGGTCTACAAACAACAACACCAAACAGTCAACCAATGAATAAGGACAATTTCTTTTACTTAAATCCAATTTCAAAAGATTTAAGGAGTTCAAAAGTCAGGTTGAACAATGCTGAAGGAATAAAATACAGGGAGTCCTATTATCTCAACCCCCTTGGGACCAGGGAAAAGGTTCTAAATCACAGATTTCCATGCTGTGTACAGACTGAAATCTGTATTGTATGTTTCCCACTCTTAGAAAAAAACATTCTAAGTTATTATCCAACACCATTGAAAATACAGCCAATCAGAATGCAGAAAAGCTGTTGTATGTTCAGTGGTATCTACCTCTTGCAACAGGTTGGAATGCAGCTCAATTTGGAGGACAACATAATAGGTTCCAATTCTCAGGGAAAAAATTCTGTTTTGTCTTCCAAATTAAGCTGCTTTGACCTCACCTGCAATGGGTCTATTCTACCATATCTTCCCATCAGGCATTGTGGCCTAGGTGTATTTTCAATGGTGTGGGATAAAGTTATACAATGCTTTCTCATGGCACTCATATTGTCTTGTTTACTCACCCACCCAAAGGCCATGTGTTTACTAGGAAATACAAGTGCCTCCATGGTATACCCCTCAAAACCATTGTGCATGCATGTGAAAACCTTTCTATTATGTAATCTGTATTACCTGACAAGAGTGTTGACCTTAGAGACATCAATATCGTACAGCTTCTTCACAGCTGCTTTGATCTGAGGTTTGTTTGCTCTAACATCCACAATGAAAACCAAAGTATTGTTGTCTTCAATTTTCTTCATTGCAGACTCAGTTGTCAAAGGATGCTTGATAATAGCATAGTGATCAAGCTTGTTTGGTCTGGGAGCAGAGATTCTGGGATACTTGGGGTTCCTTCGAAGGCTAAGAGTTTTGGGTCGATGGAATTTGACAGTTGTCTTGATCTTCCTGCGAGCGGTTTTCTGAACACCTTTTAGGACAGCCTTCTTGGCTTTCTGAGCCTTGGAGGTCTCAGTGCTCTTGGCACTAGCCTTGGTCTCTTTAGACTTTCCTGCAGAAAGATGACATAAGGATAGAAATTGTAAAAGTTTGCATTGCTTGGAGTATAACAAAGATCATATGCCTGTATGTCTTTCTTAGAACATTTTTTCTCACTTAACAGCACAATAACCCATTTCCAAGATGTCATGGTAAAGTGCATCATAGCGAGGCTACATGCGAAGATACACTTTGTAGCACACAATATAGAAGTGTTCTTGAAAAGAAGACAAAACTTCTCAAGAGCACTTTCTATTTCATGTCGCCAAAGGGTATCTTTGCAGGTAGCCTCGCTATATGATGCACTTTGTCATGACATCTCGGAAATAAGCTATTGCCCATGTCATAATGAAGCAAAGTGATAGATGTCACATTAAAGCCATTTGTGCAGTAGTTCTTCTCTAACAGCATGATAACCATTAGTAAGATATCTAACATGAAATACCATTACCTAAACTAATATTCTTTTTCAAAGAAATCACCCTGGAGTGCTGTCAAGGAATTATTATAAACCCTACTCAACACAAAAAATCCAAGACTTTCAACTTAATGTCTTGATGACAACAAAAGATTTAAGCTTAAATATATTTTAATTCATTAATGGTACACAAAATATGGTACGAAAATAATTTTGGTTTTCCTTTTCTAGTTCTTAGTCATCAGTAGCCTAGAAATTTGAAAATAGAATGTCTCATAAGTCCTATGCTTTATTTGAAGTCAAATATTTAGCTCCATCTTCCAGTATTAATGCTATAAAGCGTAAAAAAAGTGAAATCATGAGCATCTTTACAACAGTTTGAACTGGATTCTTAGTTCACGTGTAGAACATGGCTACCAAAATGCTTTCCTTTATTCCAAAATTAAATCACTTTATAAGCCAAAATTACAGCATTTTAATCGATAATAACGTAGATGGATATTTTAAGTTTAGTTTGGTACGTTTATTGATTAAATAGAGGGAAAAAATTGCTGTAGAATTTAGCATTTCAGATGAGTCTCGATCCTAACTTACCCTTCGGCGCCATGTGTGATCAGTGAAAGAGGGAGACTATGTGCGGGGTGGACCCAATTAATGAAAAGGGTCTTACCACAGGGATACCGTAAAAGTGATAGATTATAATTTCGAAATCACAAATTAAAGTGTCACAGGATCGTGTCGCAGAGTGTCGTGACAAATTTCGTGTAATAAGGTAAACGTTTTTGGTGCTTTCTGTACAAAAATTTATTTAGGGTAGAGCGGATTTTTCAAAAATCCACTAAAAGTCTCGTAACCCCGCTGAAACTTTATCACTGCAGATTATGCAAGGTAGAAACACAACACGGACTACAGTACCTATATTTTACAAAATACTCATTGAAATGTTTTGACTTATAATCGTTATCTTAACTCCCTTACATTTCCTCGTAAACTATACATGTTTGGACTGCCTGTGCTTTCTCCGGTTCGTGAACTTAGTGCTCAATCTCCTACTCGGTTCTTGAAGCACAGGAAACCCGATCTTAATTCTTTCAAAAGAAATGAAGACATTCCTTTCATCTTTTCATTACATTATCAGTCAGTCTTTAAAACAAACACAAATTCAAAATTCCATAAAAAAAGTTGTAGAGTATTGAATTCGATTGCAAGATTAGAAAATGGTCGCATTGGCCCGCGTTCCCAGTTGGCGCCGCAGAGCCGCTCCTTGCCGTTTCTCTTTAAACTTTTTTCTTTCTTTGATTATACCTAGTACTGATTAGATTTGGAAATAATAAATTACTCAGGAAATATACAAAAACACTTGACTCAAATTGGCTAATCTTTAGCTCTATTTTGCTAGGAGCTTTCGTGTTTCAACAGTATACATTGCCGCGATGCGGTCGCACCGGAGGCCCCGAAATTTTTCCAGTTTTAGTACCGCCTGAACCCGCTCCATTCAGTGACTACCCTACAACAGCAAAGCCTGGATCCGCGTTGTCGACAGAATATTTCAAAATTTGCTTGTTTAGGAAGCTAGAAGCTGAGTTTTGGGTATCTTATTAAATAGTTAACTCAGTATTGCCATGTAAAAGTATCCGAAACAGTGTGAAAAACTTCTGAAATTTTTGGATGGCTCTGCCTTGACGAACTGGAGTTTTGGCATTAAAATGTAGCCATTTGCGAAGCACTGACAAAAGAAACCCTGTACTGCCGTGCTCTGTACGTCAAAGGCTGCATATAATGAAGGCTTTTCGGCTTCATACATTAGCGAGAAAAAAGCCATGGCCGAAGCAATTATCACTGGAAGGTGTGCACGATAAATGCATTATTAATTCTGTTCGAAAAAACTCTGTCTTTAATATAATCAACGCAAAGCAAAAAGCACCAAAAGAAGACCTAGGATAATGACTAAAGTGGACTAGATTCTTGTGGAAAGTGGTCTCTTTTACCCTAATGACTGATGATTAACAGTGAAAACGTCGTTTTTCACCTTTTGTCAATTGTAAAATAACCATGCTGGAGTGTGTTTAACGTTTTCTGGCTTCCCAGGAGATAAATTCATGGGGAGAAAAGTTTATGCTAGGCAATTATTTATTGGGTTGATGCATTTTTTATGGGCTTAATTTGCATTACCAAGCTGAAAAAAACTTGCTTCAAAACGTAGCATTTTATTACTTTCTTGGACTGTTTGAGCCAGGACAAAACCCGAGAGGCTTTTTTAACTGAATTCCATTCAAAAAATTCAGTATTAGAAAACGTAAAACTGTATAACTATTGGGATTGCGTTGAAATATCGTATATAGTATCATTTCCTGACGGTCAAGCTTCATCACTGAACAAAATAAAATAATTTGATACAAAGTATACAGCAACTTTATTTATCATTTCTTTTTCTAATGGCAAAATATAAAAGAGCTAAGATTTCTTTGGGTTGGAATAAAATATAATTTATACTTTTTGGCGCTGTTGGTAATATAAAGGTCTCAAATGTATTTTTCGTGTAGCCGACTCTGCATCATTATGATAATTGGCAGGCTATCGTTCTTAACAAGGTTACTGGAATTTTTGTGGGAAATTGTTTTTATGTTATTCGGCCAAAATTTTTGACAGCATTGCAAAATATTTATACCAATTTCGAGAAAAAGTCATAAAAATTTAATAATAACTTGGTTTGATGACTTTCTCAGTGCCATCCAGAATATCCTGTAAAAATCATTGATAAATATAAATTCTCTCTTGCGCGAACTTCTTCTTAGAAACGGCGGGAAAATAATATTTATCTAGGTTAGCAGATATCTGCTTCAGAAATATTCTGAAATAAAAAGTTTTTAACAAATCAACAGATCTTTCAGGACTAGTACTGATTATTTTCCGTCAAACTCTTCTACTACGTGAGTTCTAAAATTCATGTTTCACATAATGGATGGTTGGTGACTTTCATTGGCAATATTTTCATAAGAAATGAATATTAAAATTCAAGGAAAAGAAATTTCAGTCTCTATCTACTGAAACATTTTAGATATCTTACTTCAAATTCTATTTACACATGGGATGATTTGACATGCACCTGAAATGGCAAACTTTAGTTGCAATTTGTTTTCGAGATATTGTTTTCTGTCCAGACCCTTATCCACTTGAACGGCACCGGTACTTGAATTCATTGGTCTAAGCTTCGAGAGTGTATTCGTATATGTAGCACACATGTGTCTGCCAGAGATTTACACACACAAGTTCTCAATTTTTAAATAACAACTCGACGTGAAGTGTTTTCTTCGTTTTCCTCAGTGCATCCAAACACCTCTTTAACACGGCGCCTAATTCGTGGATTCTCAAAGCAGAACAAAGCTCCTTTAACCGACATACCCGATAGTCCCGCAGTAAGACTAATAAAATGGAACGAAACCCCACTCAGGAAAAACGCACGACTTCCAGCAAGATTTTCAGCGATGGAAATCACTACATACGGAAGCCATGAGCAGGAGTGAACCACAATGACAGTAAACATGGATTTTTGAATCTCTAGTTCTTCACCTCGAAGAGTTTTTCTCTTACACATTTGGAGCGAAGTGCTAGACTTTTGTTCGTATCTCTCAGGTTTGAAGAGTACAATATCAAACAAGTGCGCGTAAAGCGCTGATGCCAAAGGTAGAAAAAAGAAAAATGTAAGCATATACATGGTAAACCAAATGTTTGTAATCAAATCTGGAACACAGGCCACTTCGGGAATAGATTTCCAACCAAAATTCTGTGGTAAACAAAGAAGTATTGATAGAAGCCATACTAGAAGTATGAAGAAGTAACAACGTTTTTCTGTGAAAACACGGACATAAGCTTCATGTCCAACCAGACCTGAGTGTCTATATGCTGCGGCGAGCATTAGAAACATCGCCGGGGCTATGAGCTCCATCAAACACAGCGATGCATTTACTCGGCATAGTAGTTCATTTTCAAATCTTTCATCTTGAATGGCAGTTAGAATCCAGAATGGGATGGTGATGATCGTGGCTATAAGATCGATTAAGGTGCTCTGTAAAACAAACAGTTCGTAACCTTTCTTCGTCTTCCAATACTTGCATATTGCTACTACAATTAACGCATTGATCGTGAGAGATGTTAACCCAATAATCGTTAGCACAGATACGAAAGGAATAGCCACGTCCAATCGCAGACGAAGAGGGGACTCGCTTCCTCCTGTACGATTCATTCCGTTTACGACGCAGAATTTCAAATGCAATGTATGACCACATAAGTAAGTTTGAGTATCATAACGATGGAATGATATATGAAGACGTAGCTAAACAACTTTTAATAGCTTATAACAGGTGGGTTCGACAAGGGGCAGGTGCCTTGGCACCGCGCCAAATCAAAGTCTTTTCCATACAACTGATTGGCTCCAGAGGACAATCAATGCACAACAAATATGCACTACGTCATCGTCGTCATGGTAACGAAAACCTTCCAGAAATACCCCACCACCAGGGGGACGAAATCTTGCTCCCCTACCGGGCTTGTTCCAACCTTCTTTTGTTACCTTTGATAAACAAAAAAAATTAATTATTGGGTGAAAGACATTACCACTCCACGAGAACCAAGTTGTTTTGTGTTCAGTCATGTCTGCTCTTGAACACAATGAATGTAAACAAGTCTAAAATCACTAAACAGCGACTAATTCCGTAAAATGTGCATATTTATAACACACTTTTGCCTTTAACAAGGTTCTTGTAGTTCTAGAAGTCATTTACTTAAAAATCCTTATGTTTAAGTGATGTTATAACTTGTAATTACAATTTTTGGTCGCATTTTTTACAAATGCATACGTTAGTTGAATCTGCTAAATGCACTTCCTGCTGAGGAATTTCCATAAACAGAACTGACGTGCATTTTTTGGCTAGAAGAATTTTATTGTTTTTCACACACCTGCCCCCATCATTACTATCGACAAATAACTGTTTAACGATACGACACTTTAAGGCAAAATCTTGCATTGTACATTGCTACATTTTCCAATGAATATTCGCTCACTTAGGGCTGGTTTCTTATAGCTTACGCAATGAAATAAAATAACAATTGCTGGTTACTTCTTTATCTTAGATGGTTTCATTTTCCTGAGTACGTTTTTGTCGAAGTACAATGAAATTATAGCACATCTCTTGCAATTAGGGCGACCGCAAATCCCCGGACTTAACTGCTATTGTGTTCTACGTAAAAAATACTGACAAATTTATCGATTTATAACTAGAGTGGTTTGTAGCAATACCACTCGTACTTATGATGCTAAGTATCTTGAAGCATAGTGAGCTAAAGAAACAAAAATGCGGAACAGCTTACTTTATATGCTTGATTCATATATAATGTCTACATAAACACCAATATAATAATCACTTAGCATGGCCATGATAAAAGCCATTCAGGAGACAGACTTGCAAGTTTTGTGTGAACCGGATGTTCGGCTATTTTGGGAGCTTCTTTTGCATTTGAATGGCTTCGTTGTCCATACGTTTATAACCTGAATAATGTTAAATTTAACCCGTTTCTCGGCGAGAAGTTAAGTAAAAAGCCATGAACTTTCAAATTTTTGTAAATTTTTTGAGCCTTTATTTGTTATCACTTTTAATACCTCGTTTTCTGCGTCAGTTACGAGTGATGTAAATATGCTTCGAACCACACTTCCAAGCCACTCATTTCTTCTGGTTTCACTTTTTACTTATTAATGAGAAAAATATATGAACATTTATAGGATACACTACCAGTGAAATTGTTTTTTTATTGCTGAATTATATTTTAAACTAAAGCAAAATAAATCAACACGCAACTAAACAAATATATCCGGCTGTATATGTTTGGTTTCTTTATATCGACGTTCCTGTTTTTTTATTCATTATTTTTCTGTTGAAATAGCTATTGAAACTCATTATGCGAAAAGGCTCATATCAAATGCAAAAATAACGATTTGTTTCAAAGAATAGACGCGATGTAGCTTTAGGAAGATGACTTGCAAGCTGAACAGTAAATTTGCACCAAAATTAGATTAAATGTTTCAAATTGTAGCAAATATTTATCGGCTCTTTTTGTCTCAAAACGGCGACTTCCGTTAAAGTCAACTTTTTATTACGTTTTATTTTACAACTTTCTAGTATCAAGCCGATACTGGGGAAGCCGGCAATATTTCTCTTTGTCACAAGTTTATTCTAGATCAGTTTATGTTTACATGGAGCTCGTTAGTTTGGGGATTTCTGAAGTAGTTGGTCAACCATCATTCTTTTACATTGTTTAGTGGTAAACCAAGTCCTGGTCATCCAGCCACGAAATATTTCACTGATTTACAACTGCGCCTCGAAAACCCTCTACTTAGGCATCTTGAAAAATAAAACAGCGAAGAGATTCGCCATGCAACCGAGTAAACTGTTATTTGTCCTTTGAATTCCCTATATAATAGAGCAAAAATAAACCAAGTCCCTCAACTCTTGTTTTCTCAATCAGAAGGACCCCTACACGCGTTTATTTTCACATGTATTGTATGACTGCTTTTCAAAATGACGATCTTTAATAATTCATGTCCCGAAGCATCAGGCTGCCAAATCATAAACGAAGTAAAAAAATCGTAAATAATTAATTCCTGCAAGTTGTTTGATAGATGAATAAATTGGAGCAACGTATTTGCAACAGAAAAACACGCCTTACTATTTAGTTATTAATTGATTGTCGCTTGATTGTTTATAGTTTGTTTCTGCATGGGCTTCAATATTCACCGCCAAGCCGTATATTCATATTCGTGTGCTTCAAAAATCAAGAATCCCACTTCAATTTAACTTTGTGTCGTATCTGAAGTATCTCAAAAGAACGGTTTTTATTTGTAAGCGATAGCAAACGTTCATTCTTGCCCGCTGTTTGGTCATACAGTTTATACCTATGTTTTTTTTGTTTTTTTTTCTTTCCCCTCAGTTTGCCTTTTTTTTTCGTATTTTCGAGAAAACTCGATTGAATTGAGTTTTGATCTGTTGCCAGGCATCCGATGTTTTAGTTTTTTTTCAAAATTTTCTTATATTTTACGTAGATATACCTTTCAAAAAAGGAATTTAGGTTTAAACGCGATTATTTTTAGTCAGTAGTTGTTCCTAAGTTAAATTCACATCCATTCGTGTTTTACAGTGTCTTACAAGATGGCAAAGGTGCATCACTAGCCTGGTAACCAAGCCTCGTAAGCAAAGGCGTGGTTGTTTTTCAAAATGGCTGCCAGAAAAGTTCCTGACATCAGGATAAACAATGGATTTTTCCATTTTTAAGGCTAATTTTTCTATTTTCCTTGACCCGAAAACGAGCTTCAAGTTGTCCTCTGTACAAGCGCTGGTTACTCCGACAGTAAATTAATTATCCGAATGTTTGGCTCACGGCTCACTTCTTCATTTTGTTATTACTTGTTTAAGAATAATTGCTTTTTTTACGCAATTAAAAAAACTGATGTATATTTTTTTATAATTATTACATTTTTTAATTCAGACTCTTGGCTCGAATGCTGAAGGCCGAAAAAACAACGTTTCGTTAATTAAATATTTGGAGGAGATATAAATGTTTATCTAAATAAATACACTTTATTACTGATTGGCTGCATTTGAGTATAGCTATCATTGTTATTCATTGGTTACATGATACCAGAGACATGTGGCTATGATACAGTTTCTAACATATAAAGAATATTGCGTGTTTGATGTCATTATAGGATGATTGGGCCCAACTGATTAGACTTCATGGAGTCAGTGTGTTGCAGAGGTTTAGATTACATTTTTAATTGAAGTTTGATATCAATAAATCAGTATGTTTTCCCGGACGGAATCCAGAATGTTTTGAGAATGAAAAAATGTTTCCTTTCTATCAAGAATTCGCGTAAAAGTTGGGCATTATAATTTTGAGAGACATCATGAGAAACTGTTAAAGATAATAAGTTTAATTTCAGAAAATGGTTTAGAAGCAAGTTTGAAAGTCAAAATTTAGATATTTTTTAGTGATTTCGTCGAGCATGCGCAGTAAGAAATAACGGTTCTGGGAACGAGATAACGAAATTTCATAATTTGCCTGCCGGTAATGATCATGCGCAGACGTTGTGTTATCACATGAATCTAGTACCCAGACCTCCTCGATCGGTTTTGTTTCAGACAAGAGGACGACAAGTTTATTCAGTAGTGTACTTACACTATTACGTGTTTTATCCTCTCAAAATAAAGTCATTATATTATATTATATATTATAAACCGATCGAGGAGCTCTAGGTACGAAATTTGTGCGCCCGGAGAAAGGTGTCTGAGTTAATTTAGTTTGTAGTGAACTTAGGAAAACTTTTCCTTGTATGTCGAACCATTGCCACACATCAGGGAGGTTGGCATGTTGTTTTCTGAAAGCATTATTCATAATAATTTTTAACGGATTACGTAATAATTACCTGGAGGAGTGTTGAAAAATGAATTCAGACTGCTCGCCTTGTTGGAATCAAAGGTAGCGCAGAGTACGAACGTAGAACACTCGCCTCTCAACTCTGGCCGGGGTCTCGGGCTCGATTCCTGGACTTGGCACCACACGACACTGTAGAATCTTTGGTCATGACACTGACCACCATGTGATGTCAGCCAGAATTAAAAAATCCGAGGAAAAGCAACTCAGCTGAGATTCAGTTGAAACATTCCATACCCATGGAAGGCGGGGCCGCCGAGGGTGCTTTTCTAGTTGAGTGATCCCGCACAAAGCAATTCAAGACGAGGCTCCGGGGCCTAATGGAGTAATCCGCCTAATACGATGTTTTGTTTCCTGGGAGCCTCGCCTTGAATTGTGCGTTATCACTCAATCAGAATATCGAAAGTGGGCTATTTACTATCCTCGCATTTTGTAACGAAAATAATATAATTAGACATACATGGACAGCGTAAAAAAAAAGCGTAGCAAAAAAGTTCGTCGAAGTGAATGACCTGTGAAAGATCTAGTATCTATTGACGACTCTTAAAACTCCAGTGTATGCGGGCTTAGCTTCACTTCTAAGATCGGAAAACAAAAGCAGAAATTAGAAAAAAAAGAAGCAAGTCTTGGATTCGAGGATAAGCATGCATATACTGGAGTTTTAAGAGTCGTCAATTTTGGGTCTTTCGACTGAAAATTGTAAGTACACTGTTCACTAGATGGAAGGAGAAATCCGAGAAAGCACTGACGTCTATAGTGAAATTCAGTGATTATCGATTTTCTTGGGAAGTTTATAGTTTTTTAATTATCAAAAATTATGCCTATTGGGTTATTTTTTCTTTAGATAGCAAATAAAACTACAAAAATGCTTGCGTGAGATTTGGACAGCTGATAACTGAGGATCCTCTATCTTCCTCGTTCCCTTCCATATAAGTAATAAGAGAATTAGAGAAAAAAAGTGGTGGGGCAATATAAGAGACTAGTATGGGAAAACGTGGTGAGGCTAAGATTGGAAAATATAAGAGACTAGTATGGGGAAAGGGAAAACGTGTTAGGGCTATAGCTCTACCAGGCCTACCAGCCCCTCCCCTCACGCGATCCCTGAGAAACGAAGGAAGGAATCAGAAGGAAGAAATCGAGGGAGGGTGGTGAGGGAATAATAAGTCGGGAAGTTAATTTCAAAAATAAACAAAATCCACTTAACGCAGCCAGCAACATAACAAAGACCTAAGACGTCAATTGGCAAATAAAATGTGTCACGTGCTCAGACTATGACACGACAGTTAAACCACAGAATTCCTCCTTTGGAATTAAGATTTGCCATCACAGCTTTAACAAAACAAAAAACATAAATAACTCGCAAATAAAAACATTTTAAAACAATTAGTCTAACGATGAAAATAACCAATAAAAACCGTAAAGTTTACTAATTACTGTTGCTAGGGGAGCGTCTTTACCAGTTGCTATGGCAACCTTAGGAGGCAAGTTCAATATAGGGTTAATTTATTCAAAAAACAGGAGAATTTGAATAAAGTCATCGGTCGTTGATTTGAACAGTGAAAAAAAGATACTTGAGTTTAATATCGTTCATACAGGTAGGCCGGAAAAACATGAACCAGGTGGTTTGTCCGACCTTAATGTATATTTCTAACTGTTACATTTATTTACTGAGGGATCTAATAAGTAGTAGGTAAGTATTATTCAGTTTCCTCTCTGAGCAACAAGGAAATACGTTTATGGAGATTGAATGAAAAGAAAAGCCAACCAAACGGTATTCGTGGTAATAGATGAGATTTCTGATCATTTCTATGTAATATTTCTCATCTAGTGTCAAATCAAAACAAACCTTTTCTACAGCTTATTTTGATAAATTCCAACTTTCGTGTGTCATGAACTAGACAATTTTCTTTTTCCTCTGAATGGTCGACATTTTGATAAGAATATTAGAAAAGATGTAACAATTACTCTTTTTTAACTGTCAAAGCGAGGTTGATCGGCGCCCTTGAATATATAGTTTATCGAAGATAGAGAATTGAAAATACACTTGACCTAGCTAAAATTAATTATGCATTTTCACAGGAGTATTGCATGCTCTTTTCACGAAAAAATACTGTTGCAAAAGGGAACATCACTAGACTGAATCATACTTTCATTTTCTAGATACGTAAATTAGGTGCAGAGCGAGATTTAAAGCTCAAAGATGTTGGCTAAAATCTTGGTCCTACCGAGGAGGAGCCGTCGTTCTTACGGCATGAGAAACTGTAGCAGTCTCGCTAGTCTTGACATCCAGGAAGTCGTGGTAAAGTATCAAGTTTAATTTATCTTATCAATATTCTTCATAAAATGGTGCAGTGTTTATTTTAGGGTTCATATTGTAAAGAGAACTTGGAATTACACGTTTCGTCTTCAAGTTCTCTGGCCTTTCTAGTTTATAGGCAGCGGAGCGGTTTGAGTGCACGAGGGTCGATGAAAAGCGGTTTCAAAAAGGTAGCATTAATTCGTTTTAGGCTATTCTCAAACTACAATGCAATGTAAGATAGGAAAAGCTGGCATTGACTTTTAGTCTAAGACAAAAAATTATCACCAACCTCGTTCCCAGTGTCCTCTCTGAATCTAAGAAGGGCGTCACGTATCTGACTTTTTATCTTCGACATTTTAATTTCGCCAAGTTTCCGAATTATTTTAGTGATTTTCGACTGTGTATTTCTTCCTACATAATCCCTTTTCACTCCCCATTTATCATTTCAAAGAATTTCTAGTTGTTCAGTGGCAGATTTAGTACCCTGCTTGCAGAGATCTTTTTCTGCTCTCGGTTTTGGCTTTAGGTCGACCAACCTGCCGCTCAGCCCTACATGGAGGGGAAGAAAAATAGCCTCGCAGGGTACAGATTTAGGGTTGTGTGGGGGAGACATTACACATTAATAGACCTATATCACGCTAGCGTTACATTATAATATAATTGTTTTTTCGGAAAAAGAAGTTTACTATCAAATTTGTCACATCGACATAAATAAGATTGCAAATTTTCGTAAAGATTGCCCTGAAATTGACGATGTTATTAATTTTTGAAACTAAGAATTTTTGTGGAATTTTTGCAAAAATAATATAAATTATAAATTTCATTTCCTATAGTAAACCGGTAAATCATTTTTAAACATTTACGCAAATTACCTTAATTAGTAATCAATGGCGGCCTACCCCTTTTCAAACTTTTAGATCCGCCACTGTTCACTGTTTCTCCCCAGCAGGAGAGAAGAGATAACTTGTCAGAGGATAGTTGGAACTCCCTACCTCCCCTCAATAGTCAGGTCTGTTAGCGACAAAAATAGCAAAAACTATTTGGAAAACTTTTGATATCTCTGCAACAAAAAGAGATATCAAAAAACTGTAAACGCCATTCTGACTTTTTTAAACAGCACTTCCATGTTAGCGCTAAAACGTGAAGGAAATCTTTTTGTTTTATATAAATTTTGATAAAGTTTATCCATCTAGTAGAGAGTGTGGCGTGCCTCCCCCCGACCATCATTTTTTGGCACCCACCTCTAGATCTGTTTAGTATGTCCCAACGAACCTTTCTGCCAAGTTTGGTGCTTGTACTCAAAAGTGCACGATCTTTTCGCTAACAGACCTGACTACAAGCGGAATCTTGACTTATCGGAGGACAATCTCGTACCCAGAGCCCACGTTCCTCTTCGTCAGTACTTCACGATTATGATTGACTAATTTTTTTTCTCAGATCATATATTTATGCTCTCTTGCTGGAAGTTATTTGTAACGTGGATGTGGTTTGGGGGAGGGACGGGGAGGGATAATTTGTTAAGGTTAATCCCCTGTCCCCCGCAATGGAAAATTATGGATAGACGGACAGACGACAGACGGATGGACGGACAGACAGAAAAACTGACAGAAAGAAAAACCGTCAGACAGACAGACAGACAGACAGACAAAGAGATGGACAGACGCAGACATGCAGACAAAGAGACGGACAGACGGACGGTCAGACATACACACTTGTAAATTTGAATGAGAACACTTTTTGACTTTTTAACTCATGTAAAATCGAAATTTCCGTGAACTCAAACCAAAACACTGGAAGAGATGGTTAATGAGTATTATTTTTACGTTTCTTTTTCTTTCCCGAATCATTTTCCGCTCTTGTCTGATGTTTTCAAAGTAGGCGGGTAAACGTGGGACGATCAAGGAAACTCATTCAATTACCATACTGGCTTGTAAATTAAGATTCCATTTGGGTTTCGCATTGAAAATGGCCACCGTTTGTAAAAGGTAAATAAATTAAAACTGTCAGATGCATCAGAAGAGGAAGGGCGGAGCCGGCTCTATAATATTTTCCACTAGGAACTGTAATTAAAATTCAACTCAATTTACTTTTCAAGTGTTTCTTTTCCCAAACTCGTTGATAATTTCCGTCCTGCGATAGACTAAACCTAAGAGGGTTTGTTTGAAAAATATTGCTGTATAATCTTGTCTTGAATCTGTTGTTGATTTATATTAAAAAGTCAGTTCACGAAGATAACCTTGGACTTTGGGTAGACTGATAAACACCATAGTAGCAAGTATGCGGAACTTTATCCGCGCGCGTACGTATGAGAAACGGTTCGAAGAGTACAGAACTTTACTTGAGCATTCATCGTTTAACTGGAATATGTTATAATCCATAATTTTTAAAGTATTAGATTTATCTTGTTAAATGAATTATTTGTTCTTTTTAAGGGAGTAGGGATGGAAGTATTTGATTCGGTCAGACCCGCGGGTAACGGGTTTTTTGCGGGTTTTCTTAGGTCACGTGCTCGGGCCCATTCCTCCAGTGTAAGGAAGGGTCCAAGGAAGTTGCAACCCAAAGTTATATTCGAATGGAGTCGTTATGGAAGACGTCACATAGATGCGAAAAATGTCCAGAAAATATAACCCATAGAAAAGATCCCAGCTAATGCCTGACTTGTAATTGGAATCTCTTGTGTTTTTCAAGCTTAAGGGTGCAAAATCAACGGTGATCATGTCTGAAGGAATAAATGATCTGCTAAATCAACTTCAAATGGTGCAGCAAATGATTGATATATCTGCCTCCAAGCTCAACAGTCTACGGGTTGAAGGAGCTACCGATACCAACCTTATTCAGCAAGAAATACGAACTGTTGAGGTATGAGATGGTTTGTGTATAATACGAGATGAAGTCGAGCAGCGAGACGAGACTCTGACTTACTTGCGTGAGATGATACCACACCAAACTGCCTTGTGGCTTTATCATGATCGTGTCCTTGACAAATCGTGACAGAATTGAAGTTTTCTTTTATCTTTTCTTTGTGTGTTCTCGTATTCCAAAGCATGTGGAGTCGTTTTTTCATTTCTACCCTGACAAACAACTGACATATTTCAAGGGATTAGAGATCCTGGGCTTGTTACTAAGCACTACTGTTTATACATTTATCAATTTCTTCATTCCTAAACGCTTTCTAAACTCCTTAATCATCCTCGATTCTTTTCGATCTTTTATTTCTTATAAGAATCATACCATTTATTTGAGCTTCAACACCTTCTGTCTAGCTTTAGAAAGAATTTTTCCTCTTCAATTTACACAATTTGAACGAATTTTTAACTCGAGTGTGAAAATCACAAAGAATCAAGTTGGTTTGGTGTCTAGAAAGTGAATTCTTTATTCTTTATAAAAAAAACACACGTAAGCTAAATTCTTCCAGATAATTATGCGTCTTCATTTGATTTTTTGATCGTTTTTATGCCCAACTTAAAATATAACTGTGACAGAAGATACTATAAGACTCCAACGACTGACTATTTTTTAATTTTCAGGGGAAATTAGTAAAGCTGTTCTCACGGATGCTAGTAGCTAAACAAACCATGAAGAAAGATGGCGTTAATATACAAGAATTAAAGAAGTACCCAAGCTTAAAACAGTGGCTACAAGTAGTAGGAATCAACGAAAATGCAATAGAGGTGAGCATATATGGCTAAACTTTTCAGTACGTGAGTTATTCTTCCTCTAAAATTCGTAATTGAAATAATATGTCGACTAGTTTATTATGAACTCAACACGATTCGGCAGCGCTTTAAAACTATTATTGCATATCCAGCCCGACAATAATTTAAAAAATACCCTTGCGATCGCGATAGGGACTATTAATTTTTTAGTGTCTAATCTTATTCGGTTTTCCTCGTTGGGTTTAAGGTGTCAGAATTCTTGGTTTTATGAGAATTAACGGTTGAACAATATCAATATTGAGTTCGATTCGTTCAAGTGTTTCAAGAATTATGAAGATCTTGTGTGAATTACTCAATTGTGTTATGTCGAAAATTTTTGCTTCGTATGACAGAACAGACAGCTGAGGTCTGAACGTGCAGGCTTTAAATGTAAATATTACAATCTTTTGAAATGATCTAGCAAACGTTTCAAAAAAGGAATTACTCATTTCGAAGTTAAAATAACAGATAAGATATCTTTGGGATATCTAGAAACAACCAGAAGATTCTAAGGATCTTCGTTATTGCCGATAAAGGAATAATGAAAGTGCGAAAAATTATTTTGAAGGCATCCGGGAGAATATTATATAATTTTTAAGAAATACATTTTATCTAAATAAAGCCTTGGGTAGTTTTAGGATATGGATATTACATATATAAAGAAATGATTTGAGACTGACCAGAAAATCTTTAGTTATTGACCTTGGATCAATATTCATTGGATTAAAAGGTTGTATATGATTGTTGGCAGGGCATAAATACTTTGTTCATGATTATCATACCATTCACTGATATCTGTCTCTTTCATCAGAAAGAGCAGAATTGATTTAAACACTTCCTGTATTTGCAAATATTATACCTTTCATTATACCATATTAAATTATATACTGTGTAAATTGCCTTCAAAATTTTAAAACCTTCAAATTTTATTGATACATTGGGCTTATCTAAGAAAGGACATGGCTAACTTACTGGAATTTAGTTTAATTGGAATTTAGCTTGTTAGGTCTTGTGGAGGAAAGAGAACTGGAGAACCCAGAGAAAACCCTTGAATCAAAGTGAAACCTAGCAAAACAAGAGTATTTTTTTAATTTTACTAATCTAGACAGGCTAGCTAGGGCTAGGGCCAAACAACAGACATTGCTATTTTTAGGGAATTCGCTCAACATGTTATAATGGAATGTAAATATTCCATATTATTTCTAAAAATATGTTGAGTACATTCATGTCGAATCTCAGGTCTGCAGTCAGTCATTATTTTTAGAGTCCGAAGAAATTCTCCTTGTAAATTTGCCAAAATGATGTCAAAGAATATAATGTACTGTGCTAAGTTCTATATTCTCTTGATGTTATTATTTCATTGATTGACTCAAAATTCCATCCTAAAACAGTTCAACTCAATAATTCGTTATTGTTGTTAATTGTACCAATTGCATGTCATGGTAGCTGGTAGCACACTTGCCTCTCTACTTTTGGGTCTCAGGTTTTATTCCTGGACTCGGCATCACATGTGAATAGATCAGAGTTTGTTTCGTTTCTCGATCCCTTGATTCAAGGGTTTTTTCTCTGGTACTCAGGTTTCCCTCTAGATTCAATGTGCAAGTTGTCCATGCATTCCCTGACTTTAATCATCCCTAGGGATTTCATTAGAAGCCAGCAAGTGGCAAACTCTGGCATCTAGTTTTCATATCTGAGCCACCGACTTTTGCCATTCCACGTCTCAATTGTACAGCCTTGTCATTGATACATATATAGCCGCGTAATTAAGTAAACCATCTGCCTGCTTCAAATTTCAATGAATCATGCAGTCCAGAGGTTGTTTCAATGTATAGTGATAAAATTTGAAGGTATAGTACCATAACCTTGTCTGACACAGGTAACCATGGTAACTAGTTGTTAAGGCTTAAAGCCTGGAGCAATGATGGGGATTCCAGATCTTGCCAGTACGTACAGATTGTGCATATTGATTGATAGATCGGTGAAAGCACTTGCAATCTTGGCATACACTGATTTACATTGAGATACATGTCAAACGGAAATGTAGTGTGACCTGCAATTGAGTACCTTAAAAGGACAATTTCTATGCATATTTATCTAGATATTCTTATGACTGTATTATTTTTTTGTCAAATGGTTAGTCTGAATCAATGCTTCCTCTATCATGTCAGCTTATTGACAAAATGAATTCCCCTAATGCATGTTATAGTGGAAGATGTTTATCAGTGGTTTAAAAGTAGCTTCCAGGCACAGATAGCCCTGTCTTGCTTGATATCTGTAGATAGTTTCCTGTAGACATACACTGTACATTTTCAAGATAAGCTTTTAACACAACTAGCTGCTGATGACAATGACTGATTTATGAATAATGAACTTTTGCTCTAGAGCTTTTTAAATATTTTTTTAAAAACTATTGGCTTTTTCAGACAGTTTATTTCTCTTTATCAGTTTTGAGCGTAATATACAGTTGCTTAAGATTTGCTTCATATATATGGTAATTAAGTAAATATTTCCTAATTTAAGTTTTTTTGGTTAACAATAAGCCTGCATGCAACAGCATTTACAAAAAATAAAGAAAATATATTAATGATAATATATATAATTATATTACCTTCCACCTCTGGGGTCTAAGGTTTGATTAAACTCAGTAGAGTTTAATGTAGCTACCTTAATTTGAGGGTTTTTTCCAGGTTCTCTGGTTTTCCTCCCTCCCCAAGACTAACAAGCTAAATTTGATTAGCCCAGTTGTTGTTTCAGGGTATCAATAACATTTGAATTTTATTTGAGTGTTTCTTTTCAATTGCAGCAACTGAGAAAGAAGTGCGGCACCGTTGAAGGGCTGCTGTCTCTTGCAAGTGATAAAGTGAATAGTATACTTGATGGATACATTATGGGAGAAGATGAAAGTAGACGACTACAGTCAGCTTTACAGCATCTCCATGCCTATACAGGTTTGTTACAAGTCATGGCATCAAAATACAGAATATAACACTCCATTCAACAAATATTAGAAATTTTTCTTGCTTGGTTTAATTGTTTCTCTATTGCTAAAGAAATCACTCTAGCTTGGTCCCTTCCTCGGTCCCTTTCCTTGTCCATTACAATGGCAAAACATATTATAACAGGCACCTCACTAGCTTCTCCCATAACATCCCCTGTTGTTAGCATTGTTACTCTCACCCCAGACAGTAACATGGCTATGCCAATATCCTGTCTACAACATATGGTTATACCCAACCCCTGTCAGTAAGATAGTAGTATTGTTCCACCCCTCCTGTCAACAACATATGGCTATACCCACCCCTTGTTAGTAGCATTGCTACCTCCACCCAATTATGTCCGTAACATAGCTAGGTACCCTCCAACCAATCAAAACTCTGCTCCACATGTACATTCCACTATAACAATCATCTCTTTCTAATCTCAACCTGCAGAAAGACAAAAACAAGGGCACAAAGACAGTACATCAGAGATCTATTGGGACTCATGGGACACAGGCAAAAACAAAGGGACTTCCACATCGGCACGTTCATCACGCTCATCAGCAACATTTGAATCTGATGATGCCTTACCACCATCACCCCCAAGCTCTGATGCTGATACTGATGCTTCAAGGCTCTCGGCAAGTGATATGTCTGATGTTGCACCTAGTCCTAAGCATAAATCAAGACCTAGGGTTCCTATCATATTCCAAAGTCCTGCATCAAGTCCTTTGAAGAGAAGCAAATCAGATGAAGTCAATATTGGTAAGCAAAGTTCGCTTGACGGTATAATGTTTTCCCATTTCAGACCATGTGTCATTCCCTTGAGAATAAGATTCTTTGTTTGAGGTGTATCCATATTCATGAGTCTTCTCATGTGCAACCATTAAAGAAAGAAATGATACTATAATCAGCCTATAGCTACGATGGTCATTTTAGAATTGATGATTATTAATATTATCCAAGAATACTGTAAATGTTTTGGGGGATTTTAATTCTATTTGTGTTTATAGCTTTGTAGTGTTAGAGTGTACAAGTCATTTTTCATTTTTTCCTTCCCAGACAACAAGGTTTTCATTGAGAAAGGCAGTTCAACAGTAGGCAAATACCGAGGCAAAAAGCTGGCACCAGTAATTCCCCTGACAATAGAAATCCCAAAGAGTGTTAGTGGAGACCAGCTTTCATTGCAGTCAGACTCCGACTCAGAAAATCAAAGGAGTTCTTGTAAGTACTGGAAAAATTAACAGTCTCTTGTCTCCTCACTTCTCATCTCCTCTTCTCTCCTCTCCTCTCCTCTCCTCTCCTCTCCTCTCCTATTCTCTTGACTTGGAGCCATTGTTTCTTGATCACAAGAGTGAATTTGGGAAAAGGTCTATTCAATGTCTATACTCATTTTTAAAAGCTTTTGAGCTCCCCTCATGCTGACATGCCATTGTACAAACAATTACCAATGGTTTTTGGTTGTTCTTTCATCCAAGGTTCCCATGGTTCAAGTTCTCCCAAGACTCCTACAAGACATGTCATGGGGCATAAGATAAAACACATGTAAGCAATTCTGAGAAAAAAATATTATTATAACCACCCAGTTAGCTCATTTGGTTGAGCATCAGTCTGTTATGTGGGTGGCCATGGGTGCACACCCAGGGCAGACCAGACCAACTGAATGGAATATTTTACCTTTTCTATTCATTGGTTTCTTATTCTCGACTTCATTTGAGGGAGAGGGGGGGGGGCACTTTGCATAAATACAATAGCGTGTTGTCCTTCACTGCACATGAAGACTATTGTGTTTTTGACATTTGCATCAAATTTGATGCAAATGAACCAAATCGAAATGCTTTATGGGTTTTTAAATAGGTTGACTTCAGTCACTTTCAGCTCAGGTTACTAAACATTAAACAGTGGTCCTATATCATTTAGAAATGATAGAGGCAGAGTACCACACGTTCGTAAGTGTTTAGTGGCAAATGTAATTATTCTGCATATTATTTATTTCAAATGTTGTTTATATTACTTCTATATTAATTCTTCTCCTCAACAATTTTTCTCTGCTTGTGTGGAAATACTTAGCCTGCATAAAGGTGCTACCCCTTCCCCCCAAAAAAACAACAATACAATAAAAAACCCTGTGCAGGCAAGGAACACTCAGAAGGATCTTTTGTTATAACTTGTTGTTGTTGTTTTTAGATTTTCACAGAAGAAGTTCATGGTGAGTCGTTCTTGTGATTATTGTCACAAGATCCTGCTGAGTGGAGTCAAGTGTAAAGCATGCAAGTAAGTGGTTTGTGTAGACAATGATAGTGGCAACACTATCAGCAGTAATAGTACAACACCGATGCCAACAGCAACAGCAGCAGCAGAGTAGCAGCAATGGTAGCTACAGCAGCAGCTGTAACAAACCTTCGAATTTTATCGATTCCTGAAACAACCTCTGGGCTGATCTAAGTCAGGGCATGGCTAACTCTGTAACACAGATCGAATTGGAATTTAGTGTGTTAGGTTTTTGTTTTAACTCTACTCACATGGAATATAGAGTTCAGGAATCGAACCAGAGACCCCAGAGGTGAGAGGTGAATGACTAACGCTACACCAACTTTGATTCAGCAACAATAGCAGCAGCAGCAACAACAACAACAACAACAACAACAACAACAAAAACAACAACAACAACAACAACAACAACAACAACAAACCTGTTCAAACCTTTTATTGACTTTTTTAATCTTATTTTTCAGATATAAATGTCATAAAAAATGTGCCAAACTGGCACCTCCATCTTGTGGGCTACCCAAGGATTACCAGGAATTCTTTATACAAACTCTTCGGCGAGGTAAATGCTACATAAAGTTAATGCTACATTTTGTTAATTGAACAAAACTTAGTATATTTAGATTAATGGGATGATTGACAATGAGGATCTTTCGTGCAATGACACATGGAGCAAAAATAGCAGATATCAGAGGTACCCTCCTTTGCCTTCAAACAATAGCTTTTGGGTCACTTTCTATACATTTACTGTATTGTTGACCCACATACCTCGACTTGAAACAATTGTTTGAAGGCAAGGGAGTGTAACTCTAATATCTGCTATTGGATTGGCAATGCTTTGGCAAGTCGAGAAATCTTTCCCGCGTGGCATTTTACCCAACATTTTTCTTCGCAGTTCTGTTAAGCGAAAAATCATTGTTTTTAAATTTTTCTACATTTATATCCTGTTTATTTATCCTTGTAATCTTTACGTATTGCAGGCTTCGAGTATCGTTCACTACCAATCATCAAATCCCAGTTCAAAAGAACCAACTCAGAGCCTTCCTGCATCGCGCATCAGGTTGGAGAAATGATCAGAGAAAACCAGACTCGAATCCAGAACCGAAGTGTTGGAGATCTGTACAGTGTGGAGAATAAACAAGGCAGTCATTACAACAATAATTACAATCATGCTCATGATCGTGGTAGTGTTGATTCGGGATCTACGTCATCGGCTTCTTCGCCTCCTTCGTCTCCTGTTTGGTCCACTGGGGGGAGGACTGAGTACACACCTAACCCTCCCTCCCCCTCTGAGGAGTTGGATGGTTTTCCAAGTCAATTGAGCTTTTGCTACCCAAATAGGTGTAAGTCTTAAAACCAATGGTAGCTTAGATTATTGTAAACAAACCAGTGGACTATTGCAAATTCTGTATTCTGATTGGCTATGCGGTTATAGGTGTGTATTTATAGGGCGGTTAAGTGTGACGTCAATTGAATGAAAAAACGACTTCCTGGTCCAAAGTGAAGAGCATTTTTATATAAATGTTTCTTACTTTTTCTTCATGACAGGATTTGTTGTCCAAAGTTCTAACTGTTTCAAATAGAGGTTAAATCATTGAACTTTTTTCGTTTTATTTTAGCGTTTTTATGAGCAGTTGGACCCGGAAATACGTCACAACTTAACAGCTCTATAGTGATAGGCCACTGTAGCAGTCAAAAACGACGAATTTGTTTTTCATTTGTTTTGATTGGTTACTTTTTATTGATTGAACGGAAGCCATTTGAATGTCGTGTTACGTGCTTTTTTCATTCATGCTAATCTGCCTTTGAGAAGCAATACAGATAACGATGAGATCAGCTACTTAGAATATCGAAGAGACTCAGAGATTAGGGTTTCAATTTGGTTTTGACGTCTTTTGAATCTCAAGAATACACAAACAGGAAAGCTGTTATTTTTTTAATCTCGTCTTTTGTCTCATTAAAATGGTTATCGTATGTGAGTTGGAAACCGGTACGATAATAACCTTACAGCACGTACACGATACGACATGCTGTAACATTGAAATGGCTTCCCATAAGGATGCTTATCGTATGAGTGGGAAACGTACGGTACTGACTTACAGCACTAGACGATACGACATGTCGTAGCATTGAAATGGCTTCCCATTGTCTTCCAATAATTCATCCAATCACAACGCGTAGTTCAGTTGCGTAAGATACGGTACGGCTACAGCACGGCTACAAATTTACCGTATCGTTTCCCACTCGTACGAAAACAACTCTGATAAGTAGTGAACCCCCCGTATTTAGACCATCCCTCCCCTCGCAATCACACCATACGGGGGGGGGGGGGTCACTACTCTGATATATCTGATGATACTATTGAGAGGTCCTACCTTGACCCTTTATTCTTAATGTTTGTTGTTTTCAGATGGAGCAAGTACTACGTCTATGTCAAAGTAAGTGTAATGGAGCGAGCATTGTGTCACACTTTTTCTAAATTTGCATTCCGTATTTACTCGAATAAGCGCCGCCCTCGAACAAGCGCCGCATCTGAGGCGCGGAATTTTAATTTCGAGTAATTGGCAGCTGTCAATCAAAATATTCCTACACCAGACGTGCTCGACTTCGATCAACCCAGAGGTTGAATAGTGTTTTCATAACATCCTGAAATCCTTTGACTGAATCGCTTGGTTTGTTGTTGTTGTTTGCAGTTGCAGTAGTGATCTCGTAGACTCAACAGGAACACTCACCAGAACAGAAAGTACAAAATCGAGACAAAGCAGCAACACAACGAAAAGCGATGAATCTGTGAGTACACTTTCCTTCTCTTCTCTATTCAGTAATATTTCTTTTGTAAGGATGAATGAAAGGGATGGGATTGTGGATCACTGGGGGGGGGGGGGGCTCTGATGGGATTTATACAGAGGTAAGAAAGTCGGGGGGAGGGTAGATACATGAAAAGGCAAGGGAGGGAGGCTTAAGGCCCGTACACTACCAAATTTATCGCGCGACTTGAGTGGCGATTTCAATGGAGATTTTATCGGGACCCAAATCGCAGCGAGTTACACTAAATTTCGATCATGTTTGAAATGGTGGCGACGTAGCTGCGATCTATCGCCTTGAAATCGCTATAAAGTTGCCGCTCAAGTCGCGCGACAAAGTTGCTAGTAAAAACGGGCCTTTACAGCAGATTTCGTATGAGTATGAAACGTCACGACACGGTTACGGCGCAGCGCGGACACGGCATCGAATGTCGAATGTTTTCATACACGACACGACACTGACACGATCACGGCAAGGTGCGGTCCGTGCCGTACGTTTTTCATAGTCATACGAAAGCTGCTCTAAGGTTGGGCATAGTTATCTGTAATCTAATTCCCTTATTTTAGCATGTTTAATATCTAACTGTAAGAGTATATTATGTGTTTACTGTAGTATTCTTATCATAATGTGGAAAGGATCTCATTGTTTTGACGTTAAGATTTCGCATGGTTGTTTAGTGTTATCTCTGCTTTTCTTGTTGGGAATTAAAAGCAAGGATGTTTTGTATAGGGTCCTTCATTTACCAAGATGTTTGGGTTGTCTTGTGTGTTCTGACAGCCTTCTTGAAGGTCTTGGTTTACCTAAATTCAAACCCCTTGCTCATCAGTTTCTATGCTCTGTTCATGTTGAAAGGGGGCTAAAACGGAAGCATACGGATAAGAGAGGCTTTCCCTTTCCAACTTAACCTACTAAATCCCTTCTTGTACCCAATCCACCCCACCCATACGACAAGCCTTAGGCCTAGTTTAGACTTCGAACTTTTGCTGCGTCTTATCTAATTGCCTTTGAGGTCGAGCGTTGTTTTCTCTGTAAACTAGTAGAAATTTGTAGACAAAACTAACACATATCGTCTCCTGGCGCTAAGCAAAAGAGCTGATGTCTTATATGGTAGTTCTCAGCGTTTTCTCAGCCGCTGGCCTCGAAGGCAATTAGATTCGACGCGGCAAAACTTCGACGTCTAAACTGGTCCTTATCGACAGGTAGATAATTAAAGTAATAAGCTCTAATATGTTCTAATAAGTCAGCTCTCTCTTTAAGTAAGATTAAAACAACTCTACAAATCTACGTCATAATATATAACATTCTATAAATAACTGCATGAACGACTAGCGAATTCTTACGGATAACCTCTCATGTCATACTCTGTTTTCTATTGCATGCTATCATGATAAATTTTAACTATCGTCTTTAGATAAGAATAGATCTTCTAGTAGCTAGAGTATAAAAAGTTTAATCGTTCGCTTAAGTCATTCTACTTAAACTCAAAGAATGCATTATTATGTGTATTCCGTTTTTGGAGTTTTTCGTCTTCAGCTTGTTTCATTTCCGTCTTCCTTTCACTTTGCGTCTATTCTCTACTCACTATCTCACTATCGTACTTTATTCGTTCTTCTCATTTCTCTTTCTCTATCGTCCTTCCTCTTTCTTCCATCCTATTCTCTCCCCTTTCTTTCATAAACGTGTCGGTAATCCTGGCTCTTAGATCAGTAGGTTGAGCACGATATTATAATCCAAAGCCCATGGTAAGTATGAACCCCTTGCAGCACGTCGGAATGCAGCTCAATTTGGAGGACAAAACAATAGGTTTCAATTCGAGGAGATTGAAATTCTTTTGTTTTGTTTTGTCGTCCAAATTGAGCTGCTTTGACGTCAAGTGCAAGGGCTCTATATCAAAGTAATCCAGATCACGACCCAAATGTTCTACCAACATCCTAAGGAACATAGCTTGACTAACAAACTGGATCCTTAGACGCTTTCAGGGGGAGATGTTCCAGGGGTTGATGATCTTGATATACAGATCTCAGATGTGGACCCAGAGAGCCGAACATGGGGCAGAAGGGTGGTAAGTTGTCTTGCAAAACGATCGGCTTATTTCCTTACAACATGGTGATTCTTACGAAAAAAATATTGGTCAGCGGTAAATGACGTCATCGTTTATGAATTTGTTTACCATATACTGCGCATGGGCGGAAAATCATCCTAAATTCGTCGCTAGTAAAATCCTGCCGGGAAAAAAGGAATTAAACACCTAGACAAATTGTGTTTTTTGATATAAAAGCTAGAGCGGTGAAGAACATTTTCGAAGAGAATTCTTATGAGAATATAAGTCCTTATTTTGCTGAAATGGTTATATATAATTCTATTTTTCAACAAGTTTGGTGCATCATTTTGACTATATCTATCCAACATTTGGTTTTTTTTCCGTGGGATTTTCTTAACATAAACATACGTTTTTTTTCTGACCTTGAAATTCATATCTGTATCTTGATATCCACGTAATATTTTCTCCATTTCTTCGCAATCTTCACTCTAAATACGTTGTAATCATATTCTGGAAGCAAACAGATGTTGGAACAGATATCAAACTAACCATCAAATACGTGATAGATGGAATCATTGCTTATCGTACGAGAATTAGACTTACTCCAGCAGTTCTTGCTCATTTAGGTCATCCAGTCGTTCATAACATCACAGTTATATCATTTTGATATTCAAATTCATTCATGAAAACAATATCTCTTAACTCGAGATCTTTGAGTCGCAAATCCTTCGGATATCCAAGCTACGTTTTAATACTACAATATCCCCCAAATCCACCAAATCCAAACATCATCATTGTCATCACTTTCAAAAACGATTTTTCCTAATTAAAATTTTAAAATGCTTAAATATATCCATGTAACAATCTTAATTAAACGTTTATAAATTTTGATTTTTATAAACAACACAACGAAGTAAGTTTTAAAGGTTCGAATATTAATAGTGGTTTGCAAAACTTTGTTACGTGAGACGTTTCGCAACGATTTTTGCGCAACAGCGGGTCGATTTATGAATACATTTTCAAGTGCAGTAAATGCAAGGGAATATGAGAAATAGAGCGAGTGTTTCCCGCGCGCACCAAATTTTCTATATTGCAAAGAGAAGAGAGATTTTACTTCGTACAACAAAGATAATTTGTTGCGTGCGGGGGGATGCGGACATCATTCGTTCTGTAGAACAGATTTCGTATGATTGTAAAAAGCCACAGCACGGTCACGGTAATGTTTTTCATAGTCACACGAAAACTGCCTACTGACAACAGTTAGAACCTGCACGAGTATGTTGCACTTTGGTGTTAAATGCCAAATTCCTGTAATCTTTTTCGTAAATTAAGGGTTCTCGACTTGTTGCGCAAAAATTTTGCTGCGGATCGTCCGGTTTAACATCATAATGCACCTTAAAACTATTAATTTATTTTGATACTTATTAAAATATGATTAACGTTGAACGTTACTCGAAACCATATTTAATGACAATAAATAATAAGCAATAAGCCACAATAAAATAAAGAAGATATTAAAATCTGTTATTTAACTAAAATAAAACAACCTCAACCTTTCCATATTATGCTAGAATATTACCACATAAAATTGAATTTTCAAATAGTCAAAATGAAATGGAATGGAAGTAAAAAGAACGCGCCCTTTGTAGTAAATAATCACGCCGGATTTTACTTTGTACGGGAAGGACTGAGTCCAGTTGTATTTGCAATGCAATGTTGGAATGTTGGAAATATGTCCCTTTAAACAGCCCCACAATGCATTGCAATACCTACTGGACCCAGTCCTTTTCGCAACCTCGGAATGATTAATACCAGCACGTGACTGTTTGATGCAAAGGGCGTACTTTTTAGGGTTAATTTGAAAGGGGATGGAGGGGAGGGGAGGGGATGTTACCTCTATAAAAGAGTACACTCCAAGGTACTGGGACAAACAATTGAACGCTCTCAAATTTATCCCTTAATTTTTTAAGTCTATTTTTATATAAATTGTTATAAATATTATAAAAATTCTAGAATGTTTTTTGTTCCCCTCATTAAACCATTAACCAACATATATATACCCTAACAACTTTACTCCATGATATTCATAACTTGATTGTCTGGTTATCTGAGTGTAAATGCGAAAACGACAGCAAACAGCGCGACTTGACCGTCTAATCTCCACAGACCTCTTTTGAGATAACATGGTGCATTGTGGTCTAGATTGGGTACAGATACCTTTTAGTTCATCATGTCTTATATGTTGTTTAAACTCAAGCTAGACCACAATACATCTTGTTTATGTAACTCCGAAAAGGCCTATAGATCCCTCGCACTAAACCCTAAAGGAATTTCAACGGTAGTTTTGAGCCGCAAAGGGGTGCGCAAGCACCAAAATGATATATCTGATATATTTAGTGCTATATCTTGCCATCATTCGCCGTGCGGTTTATTCATAATATCACGCAGTTCTGTTTGCTGTTGTTTTCAATATCCACCTAATCTTTCTTATTAACTACGTATATAAAATAACTAACCCAACTCGTTAATCTAAAGGCGGCATCATCACGTGCATTCGGCAAGGCCTACATGTTGTTGGATCTACACGTAAGTGACCACGCCCTTTGTTCTCTTTTTACCAGATAAAAACCTTAAAATCCAATAAAAAATTAATTCTTGATACCTGGGTTAACATAAGATGACATAAACTTGAACTCGAACAGTGAACAAAAGCTCCTATCCCTCCCTCCCCCTTTTAATTTTTTTTTGCCATATACTACCTATATGAAAAAGTCAATTTTCGTTTTAAAGATTCGATGTGGATTATGATTGGCGTTACTAAACAAACGGATCGAATTTGTAACAGCTTGACACATTTTAGTAAATATGAAATTGTTGCACACACACACCCGGAGGAGTGAAATCTGATTCGTTGAGTTGGAAGCCCTTAGGATTGTCATTCTATTTTGCAATGTCCAAGGTGGAAAAGAAAGAAAGGGAATAGAAAAGTAAAAGTGAAGGGAAAGCAAAAAATGGAAAAGATATGAGCGATTGAGAAGTTCAAACAAACGGAAAGTGAAGAAAAGGATCGAAATGGAATGGGAAAAAGTGAAACAAAATAGAAAGAGGAATAAAAAATAGGAGAAAAGACAATGAAAACTTAGAAACAGAAAAGAATGGTAAATAATCGGAAAGAAAAGAATAAAACGGAAAACCAATGGAGAAAATAATGAGCAATGTATAAAAAATATAATGGAAAAGAAATAAGTGAACGGAAGCAAATAAAGAAAAGAATAGAAAATGGAAATCGTTGGTAAATATCAGGTACCACCACTGTGACTGATGAATCTTTAACTGCTACGGACACCCGGTGCAATATTCGCGCAATATTGCAGGCAATCGATGTTGCGAGCTGTGTCACACGACGCAATTTGTCGCAATGCTGCTGATATAACTTCAGTAACATTGCCTGCAATATTGCGCGCAACGTTGTACCAACGTTGTTCCCCTTTATTCTCAACTAAATATTTTATTCTTGTTGTCTTCTAGACTCGTGGCAGTCTGATGTCAGAATGGGTGGTGCCATTTGAAGAGCTTGATATCTATAATGAGCTTGGTTCTGGTCGGTTTGGTAAAGTGTATCGTGGTAAATGGCACGGTGAAGTGGCAATCAAGATGATCGAGATTGATAATCCTACCGAAGAGCAGCTCAATGCATTCAAATTTCAGGTCAGTCAACAGAAAAAACGTCAAAATTAAAAGTGCAAGTAAAATAAGAAGTTCAAGAAACAAGATTGCGCAATAATTGCGCAACACTGCAAATTAGCTGCCAATGAAGAAAAGGTGCGCCAATGCAAAAATAAGATTGCGCAAGAATTGCGCAACACTTCAAATTTGCTGCGAACGAAAAACACGTGCGCAAATGCAAGAAATAAGATTGCGCAAGAATTGCGCAACACTTCAAATTTGCTGCGAACGAAATGGTATACGAACAACGTGATAAAGTTTCGTTTTCGCCACAGGTTACAACATTTCGCAAGACTCGTCATGACAACACTGTACTATTCATGGGCGCGTGTATGGATCCTCCTAAATTAGCCATTATCACCAGGTATGTCACTTCAGCAGCAGTGGGTAATGGGTTAATCTTGTGTTCTACATGTATCTCATATCCCAAGTATTACATGCGCCCGTTTTCATAATTACTCGACCAACTCAACCCATGCAAGACGTCTGGGGTTTTGGCTTCCGTCAATCAAGAAAATACTAACTAACTAACAGACTGTTGGAAATTTGATTGACCGAAGCCAAAAATCCTGACATCTAGATTTATGGCATGTTCTCTGAGTCGCTTGATTATAAAAGTGGTTGTTGTGCTAATTGTAACGATATTATTAAATCTTTCTTTTCAGCCTTTGTCGAGGTAACTCGCTCTACACCCATGTGCATATAAGGAAGGATAATTTTCCTCTCACTAAAATTGCTCAAATCACAACACAGATCGCTCAGGTATGTAAACAACACTATTCTATTTGTTGTACCTTTTTGGAAATTAAGGGTGGTGTAGCGGTAGGTTTAAAATTAGGTACGCGCAGGGGGAAATTACGTCGCGAACATGGACTTACATTGATAGAGGTTTGTACGTCACTGTCATGCGCAGTCGATCAGTCCAAAAAGGCTCCTATCCATAAAGCTTAGGGCAGCATACCAAACTCAAGACAGGGGCGCTAGCTAGTTGACAAAATTTTGTGGGTCGTCGGTGATCGTACGTGAGATTGACCTATAGATAAGGCTCTAAGTCTTGATCAGGGAAAAAATACTAATTAGTTATTTTCCCCTGATTCCACTAGTTTCAGGGTGAATTGCTATCACTCTGTTCTAGCTAAGAAGTCCTCCTACTGCAATATTATAGTTTTGGCCAGTTGGGTTGGGATCCGTAGCTCACGTTCTTACAGTATAATCATGTTTTGCATTTGTTTTCAGGGGATGGGTTACCTTCATGCCCGAGGAATCGTCCACACCGATCTGCGATCCAAAAACGTGTTTTTAGAGTTAAACAGCAAAGCAGTGATAACAGATTTTGGTTTGTACAGCGTCGCTGGTCTAACTGTCAAGTCTGCAAGGTAGGCAAATTGTTCGGTTTCAATCAGCTGATAAAAGTCTGGAGGGAAGGATTACCTGATTTCTTTAGGGGAGGCACCACAGGGAGCCCGATATAATGTTTTCAATCTTTGTCATTTTCAGGCCTGATTACCTCATGGTTCCTCGTGGTTGGTTATATTATCTGGCACCAGAAATCATGCGAACATTAAATACAACACAAGATGCTCCTGATCTCAATACCTTTACATTTAAATCTGATGTCTATGCCTTCGGGTAAGACTTGCATATTTTGAATCATTATTGGGGATGTTTTGGAATTGAAATGTTGTCTTGGGATTAGTTGGGGTATTTCGTATAGTTCGACCAATGAGAGGGAGCTTTAGTGCTTAAAAGTTCAAAAATCAACTTCTAAATTCCAATTGAAATGGAAAATTTATTTATTTATTTATTTATTTATTTATTTATGTATGTATGTATGTATGTATGTATGTATGTATGTATGTATGTATGTATGTATGTATGTATGTATGTATGTATGTATGTATGTATGTATGTATGTATGTATGTATGTATGTATGTATGTATGTATGTATTTATTTATTTATTTATTTATTTATTTATTTATTTATTTATTTATTTATTGTATGTGAATGGTATTTGCCTCGTGATTGGTCAGCTGGTCGACCAATCATGAGTTGCGTCAGTACTAGTTGTAAGCTCAAACTGTCCATACACATGATACTCGCCCTGATTCTGCTTCTACTGCGTTGTTTATTCACAGTACTGTTTGGTATGAAATGTGTGCCGGTGCCTGGCCATGGAAGAAACTCTTTCCAGAAACAATTATTTACCAAGTTGGCAAAGGTTGCAAGCAACCGCTCAGTTCTTTTGATCTTCCCGCAGAAGTTAAGGTACGTGAAGGTGTTTTGTTCTCTAATCAGATGGTAACTTACCCATCAGGATGCATGAAGGAAGGGAAAGGGAGGGGGGGGGGGGGGGTGCGATTGCACTTATCAGATGAAGAAGCCAAACTTCTAGCTGGATTATCTTTTGACCTGCCCTTTCTTTATACCACAGGAAGCGCTCATCGTCTGCTGGGCTTACGAACCACATTCTAGACCCTCGTTTAGTGAAATCCTCAAACTAATAGAACGCTTGCCAAAGAAACATCGTCTGCACAGATGTCCTTCGCAACCTTGTACTGTAGTAAGACCTTCAGAAGCTCTTATCTGATATCTGCCTTGCTGTAGAAAATAATGCTGATGCACCAATGTCTTATATTTATATCTCTAAGGTAACCTTATACTGTGCTAAGGTTTTTATAGCTCCTACCTAACTCTATCATTGCTGTAAAAGATATTTTTACGCACCAGCTCGTTAACGTATTACACCCATCTCCATAATAGACCTTTTTACCGATACAGCTGCCATCTTGAATTCTATTGTTTTAAGTAAGACATTATGGGATGCTGAGGGGGCAATTTTTAGAAATTTTATAGTATACACAGCTGTCAGGGTGTCTTTTTGTATAATTTAACGTTATCCAATGAGAATTGGATAACGAAAATTTTCTGGTGAAATTTTCTGGTAAAATTATTTGAGAAAGTAACCCCGCCACTCTATGCTTTATAAATATTTCCACGTTTGTCCAAGGCCTCAGCATCCCATAATTCAAGATGACGGCCGTATCAGTAAAAAGGTCTATTGCGGGAACCAGACAACCAGTTAAAATTTGAGACGTCTGGCTGGGTTTTAGGCTTCTCAGTGTCAATCAAATTTCAAAGGGTTTGAGTTAGTGAGCGTTTTTGATTGACGGCAGCCAAAAACCTAGACGTCTTGGGCTGTGTTGGTCGCGTTATTATGAAAATGGGTGAAATAGGTTATTCTAGCTTTGAATCAAGGTTCGAACCGGTGAAATTTGTTATTTACTGTCCTTGTAGTGAGAAAGAATTAGAGTGGCTTTCGTGATGAGCAAGTCAAAGACAATAAGCAAACTTATTGAGATTTCTTCCGTCTCTCGAGGAAAGAATTATTTCAGTCGATTGTAATGAGCTAAATTGTCCCAGAGACCTGCCTACTCGTCTGTGTTAACTTTTCACTTGTAGGTTTTCTAGTGGTACTACTTGTAGGATTTACAACAGAGAGCTTTTAGGAACTGGCTATAAATTGCGTACCAGGGAGGGAGGGGTGAGGGGATTTTACTGATACCAAATGGTTCCGTAATCTGATCCCAGTCATCACTTGTTTTGACTTTTTTCTAACCCGCTTGTAGCTTTAGCTTTAAGACCCTGAAACAGAACTTTCGTTGAGAAAGGCCGGGGTAAAAGGTGCACCGTCGACCACTTGGAAGACCACTTCTCTTTGCACCAAGTAGGAACCACGGGACGTGTAGCAGTAGTGCACTCGCCTCTCGTCGCTTAAGTTCATTTTCTCCTCTGCCTCCAATTGCCCATTTTTCTGCCCACCACTCCATCTCCTTTATGGCCAGTTCTTGAACCCGAACTTCAAAAAATTAATTTAAAGAAAATAATTTTACATCTCAGGTAATTAATAATATTAACAATGTCCGCTTTGATTCATTTGTCGCAGATTAAGAGAATCAAGCAATGTTTTTTACATCAAAACCCATTAATACAATGGGGTATAAATTTATGAATTTGGAATCATTTTAAATTACTTCGTCAGTGACGTATACAATTTTAACTTACGTCTCGCTATCATTTTTATTTTTCCACACAAAAATTTTTAAAAACATAACTTATGATGTAAATATATGTATATGTCTGCATGTATATAGGTAGTTTAGCTTAGAGTTTTACGACGCTTTGTCGGTTTTAGTGGTCCATGTTAAGTCAAAGTCGGTACACAAGTTTTTTTAATGAAATTTAGGAACCGCCAAAGGCTACTACTTTTTGCGCGATATTTCTTAGTTTATAATTTATTTTGTCAAGAAATAATAGCTTCAATTTGAAAACTAGAAGATCAAATCCATGCTAAGAAACCTGTCAACTAATATCTTCTTAAAGAGATGTTTTTAACAGGGTAAAAATCACTACTAGGAAGGGGGTCCTGAAGGAGGGCAAAATCCCAGTCCCTGTCTACAAAAATCTCAGTCCGAATTATAGAGTTAGAGATTTTACAAAATCCCAATCCTAGTAATGGCTAAATCTAAGTCCCAGTGCCTGAAATCCCATTTTCCCAGCCCCAAATAGGAGAATCCTAGATCACATTTTACCATTTCAGGACCCTCTAGGGAATTATCATTCACTCAAATAATTGTTGTAAATAGTACAGGGGCGTGGTCGAGGTGGTCAGCGGTATAGGCGTTGACTTAATCGAAATTCTTGGTTGACGATAACAAAATATAACTCCGTAAGCTTCTTTTGATCAACCAAGATGGCGGTTGTTTTAATGTTAGTTATTGAGTCATTTGGTTGATGGTTACACACCAAGAATACTTGGTAGAATTATTGAATCGTTTTACAGTGATTGGGATTGGCTATCATAGGAAGATCAGCATGTAAGTTAACACCGGTTTTTGACCCAATCAATTTTACATTTCAAACCATACCACCTCACCCCACCCCCGACAAAAACTGCCACGCCTCTGTGTTGATCAACAAAGATATCAATACTTAAATAATACTATTGGTAAACTTTAATATTATTATTCTTGGTGATCGTAAAAGGCCCTTAATTTTATTATTTTATTTCATTTTTACACTTTCCTACAACTTGTAGTCATGTGATTGAAACAATGTAGTAACTTCACTGAGTCTTAAAAAGGCTGAAAATTGTAAATAAGTCATTTCAATTTTTTACTTAATAGTTCGCATTGTGGTTCTCAACTTCTTATTTTTCCAAGGAGGCGAGGGCTGGGATTTTCTAGTTTATCTAAACTCCTTGTTACCACTCTGCCACGCTCCTAAAATCACGAGCAGGGAATGAACAGAGCATGCAGTGTAAAGGGGAATCTAAGCAACTCGAAATCTAGAACGGGAACGTCAGTATCTGAACGAGATACGAGATGCGATACTCAACAATTACACGTCGTTCACGTCTTGAGATCAAGAAGTAACACCTATATTTCCAGATCTTCCACTATCATTAAATTCAGTTCTGAAACCTCAGGTCTCACATCCCCGTTCTAGATTTCGAGTTGCTTAAGGTCCCTAAGATTAGAACGAAACACTTTGGAAGATTTTGTTTGGTGTTGTCAACGGTAACCTTAATTTTTAAGCAAAAAAATTGTAATTTAAGACGTTACCGTCCGAAGCACCAAAAATCCAAATTAAGAATTGTAATAAACTCACTGAATTTCAAACTGTTGTTAGCGAAAATCTCTGTTTATCTGGCTCAATATCCTGAATAGAGATTGGAGATCGAGAAGAAGGCTAGCTCAAATATGTTCAATGAATAAGAGCTGGTGTTTTTTTTCTTGTAAGGAAGGCGCCAAATCATGTGTAAGAACAACACGTACAGAATTAAGAGGAACTTTCTCATTTTACCGATACGGTCGGCCATCTTGAATTATGTGATACTGAGGGGGGCAAACGTCGGGATTACTTTCTCAAATAATTCTACGCTTTGGTTTTTCACATATTGCCCCAATTACCAGCAAATGCAATTGTTTTTTTATGTAAAAAGACACCCTAAAATTATGTAACACCCTAACAGCTATGCATACTATACATTTTCCAATAATTGCCCCCCCCCCCCCCCATAATGTCTTATTTAAAACAATAGAATTTCCTCTGCTAATAAGAAAAGATCAATATATCTCAAATAGTCTGGTTTCCAAATATAAGGTGTATCGATGTTTAATAAACAATATTTATTGCATTTAACGGCTGTTAACGCTTTTCTTCGTTTTATAAAACGCATTTTATATCAATTTTCTTTGTTTTGTTGCTGTTTTGCCCCCCTATCACGACCATGATCCTTAGCGTTAAAACAATAGATTGTTTTGGTATGACGTCATAATGAAATGTCAATTCAATTTATGGTATATCATTCAGTGACATTGTTCTTCATAGTAAAACAAGGTGCAACCCATTTTTTCACAAATTTTCTCATTGATTTACAAAGCACACAGGCTACCCATCCATGTTTCATTGCTATTACCGGAAGAATCGCTACCCTGGGCTCCAGAGGCTCTCGCTCTAGCTGTTCTCGAGGCGATCGCGCCCCTAAAATTTTCGGGTAGGTAGGTAATCTTTATTCAAACACGCTAGCCCCGTCAACTAAAGCTGATTCCACAAGGGGCGTGTGGATAAAAATTTTCACTATGTTTCGTATCATAAAACTCACTAGAAGACTCGCTTGTTTGTTTTATGATACTTCACAACTCGTGAATAAAAACCGTACGCGCGCACTTTCCATGAAGTAATTTCTATATATATTCTATATATATTTCTATAAATGATTGCCAACGTTAAAACGAAGGACAGCTCGATGCATAGAAATAAAAACGTGTCATTTTCCCGCATGAGAAATGTGTTTATTTTTATCAGTTTATGTTTGCTACGCGCGCAGTGAAATCGCACGTGTAGCCACCCTTGCACAGGCGACGCGACAGCTGAAGAAATCGCGAAAAAAAAGTTGCGAAAAATCAAGAAAGTTGAAATTTTCGCAAAAAACTCATGGACTTTGTTGCTCGTGTGGCCACTCTACAACTTTTTCCTTGCACTCGCGACGCAACTAAAGCTTATCCATGTAATTAAGTGCAAGAACCAAAACAAGGCTTCGTTTCTTTTAGAAATGTTGGCCGTTATGGCCAGCATTTGTCGCTCGTCTAGCCACCACAGCGCGTTGGTGATTTTAAAAAAATCACGTCGCCTGTTCTAGCCTATGAAGTATCTATTTATTTATTTATTTATTTACATAGCTTCCACCTTAAAAATATATAAAATCTAAATAACAAAATATGAATCAGAAATATAAATAAAGACAATAATACAAGGAACATATATAATAATTATAAGACAAAAAAAGTGAGGGACAGCACAACAGAGCGAGGCTCCAAATAAAGTGCACCCGTAAAAAAAAAGAAGAAATGAAAACATAATGATAATTTGTAGCTAATAAATATTATATATATTATCTATAAATATATCATATATAATACGTGGTCATAAGTTAGTAGCAACAGCGATTAGAAGAAAGAAGGTTACACGTTGAACAACACTTAGGACAGATCGATTTCCAAGTGTTAAAGTTATCAAGATTATACGCATTAGATAGTGCATTGTTATAATACTTAAGAAGATAAGATTTAAACTGATTAATAGAAGGAGGAGAGCGTACCGAGCACGGTAGATTATTCCAAAGTTTAGGCAAGCGGTTAAAATAACTGGATTGGAAGAGTTTTTTATTTTTTATTTGTTTCCTAATAATTTTAACAATTTAAAAAAAAATTAAAACACGTGTTCCAACCAGCTGCTTATCTGGATGGGTGTGCACGAGATAATAGTGACAGGGTCACTTGACCTTCACTGTACAAAAATCTAATCCCGCTTTCAATCTATTTTTGAATAAAGAGAAAACGTTCAGAATAAGTTCAGTTTCGAGACGTCTTTTATTTAATGGTATTCGCAAAGAAATTGAATTATTCTCATATGCTCTTGCGATAGAAACCAGGTTATCTTGGCCGAAAATACGAGAATTATCAAAAACATTTATTCTTTTGTTGTTTTTTTTCTTTTTCCAAGAGACTATGAAGGACCTGTCCTTCATGGTCTCTTGCTTTTTCCTTTTCCGGTTCGATTCGTTTTCATTTTGAAGTGTTCTATTGTTGTCATAGCAACGTGTTAAGTCATATTTTTCTTTTCATTCCAACCTTTACTTTATGGTCTTTCGTCTTCTGGGTCAACTTACGGTCCTATATTAGCCATATAAAGTTTTTCAGGGTCATTTTTGTAAGTCTATATGCAAATTCAAAAACCCTTTCTAGCCTCCTTAAGTGGGCTCCCTGTGTCGAATACAGCAAACATCACGTTCGCATTGACAAGGCGGGCGATCATGAAATATTGAATCGTTTAAAAATGTTCAGGAGAAAACGAATTGTACTGATCCTCATCCTTATTGCAATTGTAGTATTCTATGCTACAGTGTTCCTTGGTATTTCATTTCAATCTACTCCAAAGACGGTGAAGTTTTCATTCGAATACAAGCAGGTTCAACGTCGATTCTCTCCATTCTCTCCTGATGTAAAACCACAAGCTCAACCGAAGAAAAATGGCTTCAAATCCTTTCCAAGCGAAACCAAAATAAGCAGCCACGAAGTCAATTCAGCAGATAAGAGGATCAAGGTGGAATTTATGGAACAAACGAAAGAGAAAGAGTTAAATTTCTCAGAGAAAGATAAGAAACGACTGTCAAAATATTCGGCGAGTCGTGCTGAAAGTGAATATTTAACTCCAACTGTCATTCAAAAACCTGTCTCGGGAGATAGAAATGTTGAAACATATAACAAAACAACCGATGAAGATAAACTATCTAGTCCTTTTGAAGAAAATGATATTCATCAAAGCCAAATCGCCATTGAAAATGCTGATATAAGACGGGGTTTTGATGGCAAAAATGCGAGCTACTGTCATCTACCTTTCAAGTATGGTCAAATGTGCCCAAAAAGCTATACTCAGTTAGGAGGGGTTTGTAGGATGTCTAACAAATCTGAAATTTATTGTCCAGACATTCGCTTTAGAGCTGATAATCCACATAGACAAGGACAGCTTATTACCACTCGAATGCTGAAGATTTTTGACTTAGTTTGTAAGAAGCATAATATTTCATACTGGTTAACTGGTGGAACTCTTCTTGGGGCTGCAAGGCATAAAGGGAATATTCCTTGGGACACGGATAACGATGTGGAAATCACCTTACAAGATTATATCAAGTTCTTTCAAACTGCTGCCAAGGATTTGCCAGAAGATATATTCTTTCAAAATTCCATTTCTGATCCTGCCCTTGGACCATCAAACCCCGCAGAAAAGGCAGCTTTGGCTCACGACGTTGTAGGACTTTATAAACGAAGTTGGAATCCGCGATTAAGAGACCCAAAAAGCTGTTATAGATATTGTATAAAAGAAGGTTGTTCTTGGCATGATGGCATGATGATTGATATTTTTGCTCAAGAAACTAAAGACCCAGGGATTTTTCCGTTAAAACAGATGGAATTCGAAGGGCTTTTGTTTCCAGTCCCGAACAATTGGCGAAGCCAACTTGAGAAACTTTATCATTCCAACTTCATGCAAGTTCCCGAAAAAGAAAAGGACAGAAAACCGGTAGATTTTCCTGATACTCAACACAGCTGTGACAAACTTAAGTGGACTGGCTACTTTTGGAAATATTTAAGAAAAATTTTTTAAACTACGATGCTTTTAAAGTGAAATTTAATGCTGATTCCGAATATGAAAAGAAAAATGGGGTGTTCCGAGCTCGTTTTCGAGATAATCAGCATTTAATGGAGGCCTACGCGCGAGTTTTTGAAGCAAAAATTGCGCCACCGGAAGTGATCAGAAAAAAAATTGCAACTCATAACACAGGTATCCCAAGCTGGGTTTCTGTGGTATCATATCAGACGTATAAGGCAATGTATGGCGATCCTAAAAAATTGGTACGAGGGATACTCCACCACGATACTCGCTCAATATTGATATAAATGACCTGAAACTTCACAGAGACTCAAAGGAAAACACGAGACATAAGTTAGAACATTTATTTGTATGATTTATTGAATTTTAATTTTTTTCTAAGGATCGCCATACATTGCCTTATACGTCTGATATGATACCACAGAAACCCAGCTTGGAATACCTGTGCTCAATAATAATAATAATAATAATAATAATAATAATAATAATAATAATAATAATAATAATAATAATAATAATAATTAAAATAATAATAATGATGATAAACTTTATTTCACAATAATAATGAAAATAGTAAAAAAGACACGAAAATATTAACAGTGATTTTGAAGAATAATAAAGATACTAATGATTTATAGAATCTAAAAAAAAAAAGGGATTAATACTAAAAAATATCTTTTTACATGTAATATTAAAAGGAAATATATAAATCATGAGGATATATCCTAAGACTATAACATAAATCATAGAAAATGTATAAAAATCTTATATATATGGGGGAAAAAAAAAACTAATATAAAAAGTTCCAGGACCTAAATTTTAGCACGAAATCTATCTAAATCAAAGTCTGTTTCTTGAATATTTGTAGTTCTCCTAATTGTTCTAGATCCTTTAAGGCAGAGTAGAGCTGATCGTAGTATCGCAAATGAGACTTTGGATCTTATCCAAGACATTGTTGTAGCATAGTTCTCTCCTTTCTTTGCTGCGATTAGTTCTGCCAGTCTACTGTGGAATCTTTTACACTCTTCACCCATTCCTCCAGTAGTTGTAAAGACTAATGGGGTGAAAGTTCCGTGTTCTATATCCATGACTCTTTTGGCGTATGCCCTCTTCTTCTCATTTTCATGTTGACGATATATCCGCTGGGGGGTTTGTTCCTTGTAGGAATCTGCGTTGGGGTGGCATACCCTTACGTCAAAGAACGCAGACCTCTGCTTTTCCCAGAATCCCCGGGCGTGTATGTCAAGGCGGGCATCAGGTGTCGGAAGTGACGCAATGACATTATGCAAAGTTAGCTTGACAAGCACGTGATAGAGAGAGAGAGAGCGGCGAGCGAACGAGAGAGTCGAGTTTGGGTTTTTGTAACAAGTGAAACAAAGGGAGAATAAACCCAATTTAAACCAAAAGTGATCTGTTGTGAAGTACAGCGGCGAGCATTCGCAACAATTGGCGACCCTGCCAGGACCTTTCAGAGGAAATTATGGCAAATATCGAAGAGAAATTCAAGGTAAAGTTGCAATTACTTGAGTGGACGAATAACAAGACACAAGCGATCATTGACACAAACAGTCTCGACAAGATTAAAAGACATAAAGAAGCGCTTGGAACCCTCGTGAAAACTGTCGAAGACTTGAAATTGGAAATAGAGGAAAGCAAACTGTCAAAGGGAGACTCAGTAGAAGAGATACAAGAATGGGAGAAGGAGATTGAAGCAAATATTGATCAAGTGGACTCGAGCGTAAACATGCTTGATGACTGCATCAAAGAAGCCGACAAACATGCCGCGCATGAGAAAATTATGAAAGAGCAACAACTACTAGCTCTACAGCGTGAAGAAACGCTTAAATTTGAGAAAGATCAGTTAGAACAACGAGCAAAATTTGGCCAGGCAACGGAGAAAGATCAAGAGAAATCGATGAAGGATACTAAGCCAAGTGTAAAATTGCCTAAACTTGTCATCACAAGGTTTGACGGGAAACTTGAAAATTGGCTTGCCTTTTGGAATAAATACGAAGCAGAAATTGATTCAACCGACTTGCCTACAGTCACAAAGTTTGCATATCTTAAAGAGCTAGTGGAACCTCAAGTTCGACAGTGTATCGACGGGTTGCCCTTTACAACTGAAGGGTATGAACGCTCTAAGAACATTCTCAAATCTACCTATGGAAAGACGAGTGAGATAATTAATGCATACGTCGAAAACATCGCGGCCCTTCCTGTCATATCCGGTTCACAGCCCGCCAAAATTCACGACTTCTACAAAAGGTTGACCTTCAATGTACAGTCGCTCGAAACTCTAGGAAAAACAACAGAATGCTGGTCGATGGTTCGTGGAGTACTAGACAAATTACCCGGCATCAAAGCTGATTTGGTACGTGGAAATCCTGACTGGCAGACGTGGGGATTTATTCAACTAACAACAGCCCTTCGAGAGTGGACAGAGATCCATCCCTGCCCTGCTAGAACCTACGAGAGACAAGTTCCAACAGCAGCCCGACAAAGGAGCTTCCAAGCTCAAGAATACACTGCCCCTACACGGGAGTGTGTGTACTGTAGTGAACAGTCACACAAGTCAGCGGAATGTACAACTGTGAAAGACTGTGGCGAACGGAAAAGGATTCTTAAGGAAAAGAAACTGTGCTTTAACTGCACTGGAAGTAAGCATCGCGCAGACAAATGTAAAAGCCGCGGAACGTGTGGTAGATGCAAGAAAAAGCATCACACTTCCATTTGCGACCAAGCATATGATAGCGAACTGAAACCGTCATCAAATGAGGAAGCGGGAATGACAGCTACGCAAGTAGGAGCGAAAGTATGCCATCCAGTGGTGATTGTTAGAGTGAACGGAGTAAAGTGCCGAGCTTTGTTGGACACTGGTTCTACAAGCTCATATTTGTCCTCATTCCTGGTAAACCAATTGAACATCAAACCACAACAGACACTCTCACGCAGCATTAAAACAATAGTAGGGCTAGTAAACAGGCGTGCAGAGATTTATGAAGTCAACATCAGCGATACCACAGAAAAGTGCGTGTTAAAGGTGTGCGCAACGAAGGTAGATCGCCACGAACTCTTGACATTAGACAATCCCAATTACCCAGAAATCTTAAAGAGATACCCGTATCTTCAAGGGGTTCAAATGGAAGAGACAGCAACCAAGGAGAAGCTTCCTATCCACGTAATCTTAGGAGTCAACGAGTACACCAAGATAAAGATGGCTGGTTGTCAGAGAGCGCGTAACATTGGAGAACCCATTGCTGAGAAGACGCGGTTTGGTTGGACAATGATGACTACTGGTGCAGAGGCAGACCTGGAAACTATGCTCCTCACCCAAACAGCAACAAGTGATTATGAAGAGCTTTGTCGTCTAGACGTCCTTGGATTACAGGATACCCCCAATGGAAGTCAGGAGACGGTACATGCAGAGTTCATAGAACAGCTACAACGGAGCCCCGAGGGATGGTATGAGACTGCACTGCCGTGGAAGGGAGATCACCCACCCTTACCTAACAACAAGACAGGAAGCCTAAAGCGTTTGCAAGGCCTGGTGAATAAGCTGAAACGTTCAGACCAGCTGCAGACCTACGACGCAGTTATCCAAGAACAACTTGAAGAGGGCATCATAGAGGAGGCGGAAGTACCAGCAAAGAACAGAGAGTGCTACATTCCACATAAGGCGGTAATCAAGGAAAACACGGAGACTACGAAACTGCGCATTGTTTATGATGCTTCTGCGAAGGCCAATAACTCTTCTCCTTCGCTGAATGATTGTCTGGATATCGGACCCCCACTCCAGAACCAACTGTGGAAGGTACTAGTACGAGGACGTTTTCATGCAGTAGCCATCGCTGGTGATATCAAGAAAGCCTTTCTACAGGTGCGAATCAAGGAGAAGGACAGAGATGCCCTTCGATTCCACTGGATCGATGTTAACAACCCCGAGGATGTGCGCACATTCAGATTCACACGAGCGCTGTTTGGCTTGGGACCCTCACCATTCTTACTGGGGGGAGTCATTCAGCAGCATCTCAACAGACATCGTAGGGACCAACCAGAATCAGTGAAAGAAATCGAAAACGGGCTCTATGTGGATGACCTGATACTCGGCGGAGAAACTGTCGAAAAGGCACGAGAAATTAAACTAACAGCTAAGAAGATCTTCAAGGAAGCCCACTTTGAGCTTCATAAGTGGAACTCAAACGCAAGGGAACTAGAACTCGATGAAAACGTAAATGACTCTGAACTGAGTTACGCTAAGGAGCAGTTAGGAACGAAGTCTGGAGAGTGCCGTCTACTGGGCCTCTCCTGGAACAAGAACAGTGACACCATCAGGGTGACATTTCCACAAGAAGCAGTTGCATCAACCAAGAGGGGAGTGTTGAGTAAAATCGCGAGAGTCTATGACCCTCTTGGGTTGATTGCCCCAACATTACTACAAGGGAAGCTTATCTATCGCGAGGCATGTTTGCAGAAATGTGCATGGGATGCAGATTTACCGAAAGAGCTTTTCGCACTTTGGAACAAGTGGGAAAGAAACCTCCCTCAACAAGTGAGTGCACCAAGAACTCTTGTCAAAGCAGGCGAACCTATTCAGAAAATCGCACTTCATGGATTTGGGGACGCAAGCGGGAAAGGCGTTGCAGCAGCTGTCTATGCTGTAGTCGAACAGGAATCAGGAGTAACCAAGGGACTAGTTGCTGCACGAGCCAGACTCGCCAAGCAAGGGCTTACGATACCGCGACTTGAATTGGTCGCTGGACATATGACTGTTAACTTATTGACCAATGTACGTGAAGCACTCGCAGGTTTCCCAGTGAGTTCTTTGACCTGTTGGCTGGATAGCAGTGTAGCACTGTATTGGATTAACGGTGCCGGAGATTACAAGCAATTCGTGGGAAACCGCGTCCGCAAGATTAGAGAGCATGATGATGTTGAATGGAAACATGTCCCTACACGAGACAACCCTGCAGACTTGGGAAGCAGAGGTGGCCCAGTTCTGCAAGAAAATTCCCTCTGGTGGAATGGCCCAGAATGGCTCGGTGATCCAGTACGATGGCCCCCACAGTTGGTGACAGCAGCGACTCCAGAGACTGAAGCCGAAGTGAAGGCAGTCAAGCAAGTTTCTTGTTTAGCAGTGGAGCAACACGATGAGATGGAAACTGTGCTATCCAACACCACTGTGTGGCGCACCCTGAGAGTTGGCGCCTGGATCTCGAGATTCATCTACAATACAAAGAGGAAACGACTCAGCGAAAGACGTAAAGGACCTCTGACTACAGAAGAAATCGAAGCACAAAGGACCTTCTGGGAAAAGAAAGTCCAAAGCAAGCTTTCAGGATCGAACAAGTTCAAAGAGGATCAATTAAGGCTGAATCTACAACCCAACGGCAAAGGAACACTGGTGTGTAAGGGTAGAATCCAGGGAGATTACCCCATCTATCTTCCAGACACTTCTGCTTACGCAGAAAAGATAGTAGAGGAAGCACACAATAGCACTCTCCACGGGGGAGTCGGCCTAACCATGGCGAAAGTACGAGAACGTCATTGGATACCACGTTTAAGGAGACTTGCCAAACGTATTGTGAAACGCTGTTCCGGATGCAAGCGCTTTCAAGCGGTAGCCTTCCACAACCCACCTACAGGACCACTACCAAGGGATCGTACTGAGGGTACAACACCATTTGAAGTCATTGGTGTGGACTACATGGGACCAATCACATACAAAGCCTCCATGAAGAAAGAGGGAAAGGGCTATGTCTTGCTCTATTCCTGTAGTCTTACTCGAGCGGTTCATCTGGAGCTGCTACCAACCTTGGAGACACGAGAATTCATCAGGAGCTTCAAGCAGTTTATTGCAAGAAGAGGACGACCGAGGAAAGTCTACTCTGATAATGGTAGTACGTTTGTTGGTGCTGCCGGATGGCTTCGCAAGGTGATGCGCGACGAACAACTTAATGACTATCTAGCGAAGCACCGCATAAGTTGGCAGTTCAATCTTAGCCGTGCTCCCTGGTGGGGAGGCCAGTTTGAGCGGATGGTCGGCCTCGTGAAACGCTCACTACAAAAGAATGTCGGTCGCAAACTTCTGACCTGGAATGAGCTCAAAGAAGTGTTGCTTGATGTAGAAGTTGCACTCAACGGGAGACCTCTGAGCTACGTCGAAGATGACCACGAGTTACCAACCCTCACTCCAAATGCACTCCTCTACAATCAGAGTAACGCATTACCAGAACTTGAAGCTCATCATGAAGAAGATCCAGATCTGAGGAATAGAGCCAAGTACCTAGAGCGATGCAAAAGAGAAATGTGGGCACGCTGGACCTCAGAGTATGTACGTGGTTTACGTGAGAGGCACAATTTGAACCACAAGAGCAAGAGGCTCACCCTTAAGGAGGGAGATGTTGTAATCATTAAAGGTAATGAAAAGGACAGAAATCACTGGAAGCTTGGGATTGTTAAGCACCTCATCGTTGGCAAAGATGGAGTAGTACGGGCAGCAAAATTGAGAGCTGGAAGAGGCACTCTGGAACGCGCTGTACAGCATCTTTACCCCTTAGAACTTTCCTGTGATCCTATTGCAACAGTTCCGGAGCAGGAGCAGCAGTTGAGAAGGGTACAGCCAGCAAGAGCAGCGAAAGCAGTTGCAAGGCAACGCATACGAGAAGACGCTGAGGATCAAGACTGAAGAGCACATGAACAATAGTTACTGTTGAAATTGACATTATCTAGTTATCAAGGAATCGTGTTCATTACCACAAGTGGAATGAACAGGGGAGAGTGTCGGAAGTGACGCAATGACATTATGCAAAGTTAGCTTGACAAGCACGTGATAGAGAGAGAGCGGCGAGCGAACGAGAGAGTCGAGTTTGGGTTTTTGTAACAAGTGAAACAAAGGGAGAATAAACCCAATTTAAACCAAAAGTGATCTGTTGTGAAGTACAGCGGCGAGCATTCGCAACACAGGCGCTTTGTTAGCTCCGTTTGGTAGCCTCTCGCCAGTAAGTTCTTGAAGGACGGGTTCTATCTCGACATCCTTGCAGACCATCGTTAGCATGTCTGCTTCGAGATCCCGTAGCTCATTGTGTCGCTGTATTATGAACCCACCTCGCCTGCAGATCATGGCGTGGTCGATATTGAAGGTGTCACCACACACGCATACTGAAGGCTTGTCAGCGATTTCCCAGTCGTATCTGAGTTTTAGAGCGTCCCAGAATTCACCTTTGTTCAGATCAAAATCCATGTCCTTGATCGGGATGACCGTAAGCCAATTCGAAGCACCTCTTTCTGTAGCAAGATCTACAGCTCGCTGTGTCTTCTGGGGTAGAGAGTTCTTGACTTCATCAAGCTTAGTCTGGAGCGCTTCGTTTGTTTTTCTTCGTGCGCTCTGTTGCAGTGACTTTACAGAGGCATCATCTGGTGGTTCATGAGCTTGTGCAATTATATTATTGACCAGTGGCTCTGTGGTCTTGATCGACGCTTCAAAATGCGACGCTGCATCCTGCCTTGGATTTATAAGTCCGAGCCCCCCTAGTCGCACTGGAAGTGCGACAAGGTCCCTTTCGTTCTTGGTGCAGTGATGGTCTGTAATTGATGGTATAAGAACATCAGCAATTGCACGCTCTAGGGGTTCTAGTAGCTCTTCTATATCTGGAAGTGTTCGGAGATAATATGTCCAACGGTGCCGTAGTCCAAAAGTGAAGGCCGCATAACATGCTTGGGGATATGTTGAGCCAAATTCTGCTAGCTTTACCACCTGGCTCACCCAGTCTTCTACTTTTCCTTCAACGTACTCTTCCAGGTATGCTTTAGAGCCCAGGACTGCGCCTAAATGCTTTTGATAATAATAATAATAATAATAATAATAATAATAATAATAATAATAATATAATATATGAATTTAGAGTTTCATACTACATCTCGAAACTCTTACAACTATATAAATAGTTAAACTAATAAAGAAATTAAGTGTATATATATACAAACACGAGGGAAGCCAAACTTTCCCACTGAATTTCAAACTGTTTTTAGCGAAAATCACTGTTTATCTTGCTCAATATCCTGGATAGAGATTGGAGATCGAGAAGAAGTCTAGCTGAACTACAAATATGTTCAATAAACAAGACTTTTGCCCCATCCGCATATGAAAAACTCTTTTTTTTACCGTTCTCTGTTTCAGGAAGACTAGGTAACTGTAGCGAGATACTGGAACCCCTTAAGTTATAATTTGTAACGTCCTAGCTGCTTTTGAGTATAAAGAAATCTGCAAGACAAGATGGTGCCATACCATTAACTATTCTAAACATATGCTTGGCCTTTGTTTTTGCTCTTTGAATTTCGAGAGTTTCCCAACCTAGAGCTTTCAGAGCTTCTTGGTGGGGGGTTTCATTACTCATATGTGTAATTATTCTTGCAGATCTATTTTGTAATTTCTGCAGGCGTTTAGAAAGACCTTCACCAAGGGTGTCCCATACCTCACTACAGTAATTAAAGTGGTGTTGGACTATGGCATTATGTATGGCGACCAGAGTTTCTCTGTCCACAAAGTCTCTTATCCTCCTGATTGCTCCTATACCAGACGTATTTTTTTGGCTATGCTATCAACATGCTTATCCCAAGACAGAAATTGGTCAATTTCGATACCAAGAACCTTACTATGGGTAACTCGTTTTAAGGAATTTTGACCGATCTCTATGTTAGGCTGGGCAATGAGATTACGTATATTATAGTGAGAGCCAATCAGAAGAAATTCAGTTTTTGCCACAATAAGGCTCAATTTGTTTGCTAACAACCAGTTCTTAACATACTCAAGGTCACTATTCATAGTCCTCTCAACTTCCTCTATTGTCTTACCAGTTGCTGTTAGGTTAATGTCGCCATCAAACAAACGTGGTGTTGTTTGCTTTAAACACTCTGCATGGTAAATCATTTATATACAAGAGCCAAGGATAGAGGGCCAAGAATAGAGCCTTGGGGAATTCTGCAGCCAATCTGGTTCTCTGTAGACGACACTCCATTTAGCTGGCATATCTGTTTACGGGTCGAGCCTTTTTTTGTTTGATGGATGATGTCAATGCCAATGGCGTAAGGAGGGTTCGAGATTTATTTTATTCATACCGAGATTTTCAATTTGGTTTGAATTAGACACTATTCACAACACTCCTAATGATATGCAAAAGTTCAAATTATGTATAACTACTACATTCCATCGTGCTGGGGTGCTAATAAGCACGTGAATTACGTAACCCAAGGAATATAAAGCAGAGCGAGGCTCAATAATACCATTCTTGCTCAGAATTTCGAACAGCGATAGAGTGCAGGACCGCCCACCCACCCTCCCAACGATATTCGCGTGGGTCGTACCTCCTCTACGTCTAAGTCAAGCTGTTCCAGCTTATCTTAGACCACGCTGCGAAATATTTTATCCATACCTCATTCCAACTGAGCATGAATGGGAGTGTTGCAGAATAGATTACTATGCATCGAGCTGTCCTTCGTTTTAACGTTGGCAATCATTTCAATCTGAATATATAGAAATTACTTCATGGAAAGTCGCGTACGGTTTTTATTCACGAGTTGTGAAGTATCATAGACGAAGAAGCGAGTCTTCGAGTGAGCTTTACGATACGAAACAACGAGTGAATAAAAACTGTACAAAGCACTTTCCATGGTGTTTTCTTTTTATTACATATATATTTATGGAGTGAACTAAAAGCCTAGAAGTTGAAAAGATTAAAAAGAGATACCGAATTAGAAGTTAATCAGAATAAGTTTATATTATGCTTGTAAAACAGCGCGTTGTAAAATAAAGAATTGAAAAAGCATTTACAATATACAAACTTTGTAAACTGAAATAGAAATAAAAATGTGTCATTTCCCCGCATGAGAAATGTGTTTATTTCTATCAGTTTATGCTTGCTACAAAGAATGGAGGGCTATGGTTTGCTTTCATGTTGTTAGCCTTGATATGTTTTTCACTTGCATCTTGGGCAACTTATACAAACTAATGAAGCATCTCTTAGCTTTCCTAATAATTAACACGTGTTCCAACACAGCTGCTTATATATATGGGTGCATATATATATATGGTTCGCAAAGAAACTGAATTATTCTCATATGCTCTTGCGATAGAAAGCAGGTTATCTTGGCCGAAAATACGAGAATTATCAAAAACATTTATTTGTTTTGTTTTTATTTTTTTTCCTTTTTCCTTTTCAGTTCGTTTCCATATCTTTTAAGTGGGCTCCCTGTGTTGATCACAGCAAACATCACATTCGCATTGACGGCGAGCGATCATGAAATATTGAATCGTTTAAAAATGTTCAGGAGAAAGCGAATTGTACTGATCCTCATCCTTCTTGCAATTGTAGTACTCTATGCTACAGTGTTCCTTGGTATTTCATTTCAATCTACTCCAAAGACGGTGAAGTTTTCATTCAAAGCCAAGCAGGTTCAACGCCGATTCTCTCCTGATGTAAAACCACAAGCTCAACCGAAGAAAAATGGCTTCAAATTCTTTCCAAGCGAAACCAAAATAAGCAGCCACGAAGTCAATTCAGCAGATAAGAGGATCAAGGTGGAATTTATGGAACAAACGAAAGAGAAAGAGTTAAATTTCTCAGAGAAAGATAAGAGACGACTGTCAAAATACTCGGCGAGTCATGGTGAAGGTGAATATTTAACTCCAACTGTCATTCAAAAACCTGTCTCGGGAGATAGAAATGTTGAAACATATAACAAAACAACCGATGAAGATAAACTATCTAGTCCTTTTGAAGAAAATGATATTCATCAAAGCCAAATCGCCATTGAAAATGCTGATATAAGACGGGGTTTTGATGGCAAAAATGCGAGCTACTGTCATCTACCTTTCAAGTATGGTCAAATGTGCCCAAAAAGCTATACTCAGTTAGGAGGGGTTTGTAGAATGTCTAACAAATCTGAAATTTATTGTCCAGACATTCGCTTTAGAGCTGATAATCCGCATAGACAAGGACAGCTTATTACCACTCGAATGCTGAAGATTTTTGACTTAGTTTGTAAGAAGCATAATATTTCATACTGGTTAACTGGTGGAACTCTTCTTGGGGCTGCAAGGCATAAAGGGAATATTCCTTGGGACACGGATAACGATGTGGAAATCACCTTACAAGATTATATCAAGTTCTTTCAAACTGCTGCCAAGGATTTGCCAGAAGATATATTCTTTCAAAATTCCATTTCTGATCCTGCCCTTGGACCATCAAACCCCGCAGAAAAGGCAGCTTTGGCTCACGATGTTGTAGGACTTTATAAACGAAGTTGGAATCCGCGATTAAGAGACCCAAAAAGTTGTTATAGATATTGTATAAAAGAAGGTTGTTCTTGGCATGATGGCATGATGATTGATATTTTTGTTCAAGAAACTAAAGACGCAGGAATTTTTCCGTTAAAACAGATGGAATTCGAAGGGTTTTCGTTTCCAGTCCCGAACAATTGGCGAAGCCAACTTGAGAAACTTTATCATTCCAACTTCATGAAAGTTCCCGAAAAAGAAAAGGACAGAAAACCGGTAGATTTTCCTGATACTCAACACAGCTGTGACGAACGTAAAGCTCTTTGAAAAACTTAAGTTTAAGAAGGCCATTTTCCCGCTTCGATGTCTAGTGTATGTGCGGTCAAAACTAGACAAAACTGGTGAATAATGGATTCATATTTGCAAGTATTTCAATGTTGATGATTTATAATCATTGAGGAGGTTTTCTCCTAAATTAATAAATTCAAGCCGAAAAGATTCAAGCGAGATCGGAATATTAAAATTCGCGGTCTTAATTCCGGCTTACAAATGGTTTTCCGTTCTGAACCAATCGAAACTCAAGAAACTTTAAGATAATGGCAACCAATCACGAAGCTTGACTGAAGAAGCCAACAAACGATCATAAAAAACACTTTGGACTGAAGAGGGGGAAACGAAATTTTCCATACTAGTACTTACGCTGTTATTTATCATCTTCTATCCCTTTTAACTTATTTCAATTTTGTTTGAAATTTTATTTTTTAGTTCAGTGTTCTCGTCTCTCGTTGAAATGTTAACTTTGAAATCAAATAAATATGCATTTATCTATTCAGTTGTTGCTTATCCTTAACAAAGTTTTTCGATTTTCTCTAAAACCAATATTCGATCACTAAAGGTACAATGCTTTACTTTCCGCGTTTGACTTTAATTGGTATCTCGTATTTGTGACACGAAAGATTGATTGGGGAAAAAAAAAAGAAATAACCATTACTTATCCTTATCCCAAACTCGTTTTCCTCCCGGTTTTAAGTCCCCCCCCCACCCCCTCCAACATATGTAAATGTTGTCCTATGACGCAGGTACTTACTGTACAGCGGATTACTTAGTGATGACCCGCCATCTTTGAAATCCTTGTACAAAGCCTTGGGGATCCATTGGTTAATAAACTGCAGATCGGCCTGATCGGCTATCACTTTTGAAGATTAACCTGAAATCAAAGAATGTGTACAGGCCTATTATAGCGTTCAAACCCGTAAGGAGAACGTCATTGATCATATTTCCCCTGTAAAACGACGTGTTTGAGTGGCGAGTTCGATCCTTGGATTACAGCTTCCTTTTGTAAAACTTTAAACTTGTAAAATATATAAGCTTAAATATGGGTCATGGAGCCAAGAATCGAACCATAAACTCTTTTCCACAGGTAGGTATAGCAGTTTTGTTTTGTTTTGACGCTTTATACAATTTTCTGTACATTGTTCAAAGTTGGACTTCGGTCGATGATTTCGATAAATTTATCGGAACATTCGAACAAGTTTAATCTTATATCACACGTTTATTTATCCTTCTACCATTTTTATTCAGTTTGTTTAAACCTAAAGAAATAATAAGCAATAGTTCACGCAATATTTTGCCTCGTTATTTGAAGCTTTTTTCTATTTTTCAATTCTGGTATTCCTACTTTGTTGACAAGCGTGTGTCGGTGCCATGGAGACCCTTATAAAAGATATTCACGATAAAAATTGCAAGAGGAGTGTTAATTCTTGCTTTTCATCGAAATTGTTTTTGTAGCATGGAAATCTATGAAGCTTGAAATAATTGTTCAATTTTTATTTAGAAAAGCTTATAATACTTAAGGATCTCTTAGGATGTCGTATGGGCTTCCTGTGTCTAGCTTATCATCAAAGAAAAAGTGATCCTTTTGCTTGTGAATTTATAATTACCAGGGTAGATTTACACTTTCGCAAAGTCCTTCCATATTAGTCCACACGCGCGGAATAAAGCACAGGCAGCCAACCAGGATCACATGTGCTGGAACTTTATACAGAAATGTAGCATTCACTACCAAAGTACACACCATTTTTGGATCGAAACACAAATGAAAACCCTGCAAGCGGAACAAGTCAACCTCACGCAACTTGAGCATAATTTATCCTTTTCATAATTCTTTTTATTATTGTTTAGCTTTGTTCCCTGTGCCAGTGCTCAACAAGATTCTATTTTTGGTTCTTTTCTGTTTTCCTTTTAGTCATCATTTGTTGTATTCTATTTTTCCAGTACTCATGTTGATTTGTTTGCTTGAATTTAGCCCTTTACGAAAGATGCTGCTCCCAGACAGGATGGGAATTTTCACATCAAAACAAGAGATGCTTGTCAGTCTGGGAACACGGCCAATGTTGGGTGAGTGAATATTTTGTCTGTGGGATCCCTGTGGTACTGAGGATTTTCCCCAATATTTCCATTATGATATAATATCTGGGGAAAAGATGGCCAGTCAATGGGTAATGCTGGTCCCAAAATTGGACCTTGTCTGGTCAAACACCTCTTTAAAAGGGTCTCTTGACTGGTCCATGTCTAAGTACTATTCTAAATATTGTGCCCCATCATCATCACGTCCAGCAAGTAACCATTAGTTTTAGTCCTATTTACCTCTAAAAAAAGTTATGCGATTGTACTATGAAGTCATAAAGTCAAATTTTACTCCTATGTTCCTGTTCAGACTTAAAGTTTGCAAGGCTATAGTTATTGGTGATGTTGCTGTTGGGAAAACAAGTCTTATTAACAGGTATACATACACATGAAAAGAGCATATGACTGCTATCGATCACATCAATATATTAGCATTTGTAGTTTAGCATCCATTTGTTGCAATAGACATCTTTAGTTCAAGCGCAATGTTTTCCCATTTCAGACCATGTGTCATTCCCTTGGGAATAAGATTCTTTGTTTTAGTATAAAAGCAAGATTATAGTATCCAGGCATAACACTTATTTTTTACTTTCTGACAATCAACTTTTCAATAATGAATGTCTGACTGAAGACAAAATCTTGGACAACTATGGTGTCAGATCATGGTAATATAATTATGAAAATGGACCATGTGATTCCCACACCCTGGCCATTGGCTGCCGGAGAAAGTATTCGACATTTTAAACATGTTAGTCCATAAATTCTAGGTTATTTCCGAACTATACTAGTTTAGGTTTTCTCTGATTATTTGCAGATTTTGTCGTAATGTGTTTGACCATGACTACAAGGCCACTATTGGTGTTGATTTTGAAGTAGAAAGATTCAAAATTTTAGATCAAGATCTCAACCTACAACTGTAAGTAAATATTCAACAAACACATATTAGATATGAATATTTTTATTAATCAAGTATGATTTTTATACTAAAATGTATTTGACTAGTTTAGTGATGATTATGAAGAACATTGATGATGGTAATGATGACATATGATGATAAATGATCATGGTAATAAAATGTGATGATGATGATGATGAGTATTTTGATGATGAATGGTGATAATGGCTTTGCATCATGATGATAAATGATGATGATGGTAATAAAAGGTGATTATAATAATGAGGAGTATTTTGATGATAAATGATGTTAATAATAATGATGATAATGATACAGATGGGACACGGCTGGACAAGAACGCTTCAAGTGTATGGCGGCAGCATATTACAGGGGAGCACACGGTAGGATCTCAATCGGTGTACTTGCTGCACTGTTAATAGACCTTTTTAGCTTCATTGTTTGTTGTGTCCATTACAGACCATGTGATGCCACTCTTAGCAGTTGATTCATTCATGTGTAAATATTTAAAAAAAGAACATTTCTCAAGAGAATGTCATGTGGTCTGAAATGAGCAATTTGCATACGTAGCTAATGAGGTCAGTATTTGCTTTAATCTGGCATCCTTTTTTTTTTCATTTGAAACCCAGTGAAGTCCTGTTATCTTTACTCCATTGTGATTCAATCATCATTGCAATTCATTCTTTTCCAGTGATTATTCTTGTGTTTGACATGACCAGTGTAAAGAGTTTGGAAAATACGAGGTAAGATACTTCATATAAGAATAAATTATTGATATAAAAAAGGCTAAGTAAACATTTAATAGTAAGCTAGTTTGAGCTGTGTTGGTGTATAAAGCATGCTTCCCTTTCTACTAGCTGCATTGAGCATGTTACAAAACTAATGATGGGATTATTTAATTGTACCATGAACTGAAATAGAGATTTGATGGAATTTGTTGATATAACATGTTGCATATTTTAATTTCTTCAAAACAGAAGGTGGTTGGATGAAACTCTTGACAGCAACAGAAACAGTTATCCTGAAGTGTTTCTAGTGGGAACAAAGAAGGACCTTTGTGTATGTAATTAATTCAAAATCTTTAATACTATAAATAATAATACTCAATGAATTTTAAAATTAGTGCAAGTTTTCATCTGTGTTCAAAATTATAGTATCTGTAGCACTGGAATGATTCAGTTAGGCTTTGACTGAATGACTATAATTCATATTGTTTTATTAGTAAGAGCAGATTTCGTATGAGTGTCAAAAGTCACGGCATACGGTACAGTTATGGTGTGGCATAGACATGGCACCAAATGTCAAATGTTTTCATACATGGCATGAAACTGACACAGTCATTGCAAGGTACAGTTTGTGCCGTAAGTTTTCATAGTCATACGCACAAAAACTGCTCTATATTTACTCAACTCAATGTGTGAATCACTTGATCATGAAATTGAGCAAAAAACAATAATTTAAAAAAATGTTGCATTACCAAGATTTTCATTATCAAGTCCAAAAGTAAATGTGAATGATTTTCAATTATAAATTATTTATAGAAAGAAAAAGATGTCAATGATATGGAATCAAGGGGTATCAGCATGGCACAAGACTTGCATGCCGAGTACTGGAGTGTGTCAGCTAAAACAGGTAGGATTGCATTCACAAGAGGTTGCTTCAGAGTTCCATAAAATTTGAAGCTTTAGAGTCTGAACATAATAATTTTTTGATTGTTTAGGGGAGAATGTTTTAGACTTCTTTTCTCGCATGGCAGCCATAACCTTTGAACAGGCTATACTACAAGGACTAGAACAACTGGAACTCCGACAGTCTGATACAAAACAGATTGGTGGAGATATACTCAGTAAGTAACTTTGTATTTTCAAGTATCTTATTTGACATTATGTTTTAATTTTTTCAATTCATCATTTACCTTTTTGACCATGAATGTATTATGGTAATCATAACAAAATCACCCTCATTGGAACATGTGTTCATTTCCCCTGTGCAAACATTTCTTATTCTGTTCTATTCAATGTTTTTCTATTTTCTTTTTCTTTCTTTTTTTCTTCCTTCTTTCCTTTCTTTACATGTATAATGCACAAAATTGTTTTACTAAAACACATTTTTTTCTTCTTCTAACTTTAGGAATCAAAAAAGTTGAAGAAAACGAATCCACAGCCAAGAAGTCTTGTTGTGCAGGTCGAGCGAAGTGACAACAACACTGACAACATACTGTGACATTGAACTGATTATAGATTAATAATTATATAGTTACAATACATTATTAGGTATTTGATGATAAATTAAAATGATGAAATAGTCTTGATTGCAGCAAGATTAAAGACGAAAGACCTTGCCTAAATTCACTTGAATGATCACGAAACAAAGGCTCCAAGTTGAGGTCAGAGTTGATAAAATACAGTAAATGTATGAAAACATCATTCCAACCTTGACTTGGAGCCATTGTTTCGTGGTCACTCAAGCGAATTCGGGAAAGGTCTATGATACTCTACAATTACAAAGTTTTGTAGACATGTTTGTGCACTAGATCCCAAACACCGATGATGGCACAGTAGTGCTGAAATTTTTTTGTAGCTTTTAAGCTTTTTAGCTTTTTTTTTTCATTAACAATTGGAAACATTCTTCCATTCTTTACATTGTGACAAGTGTATCAAGAAAATGAAATGGATAACCAGAAATAGCTGGGTACCCTGAAATGTGTTTGCGTGAAATCAAGTAAGGTTCTGTCATGGTTCATAGAGCTATAAGGTAGTCCTATATTACCCTCCCTCTAGCACTATGGTCGCTGATAACGAAAGCCATGACACAGTCAAGTCACTGAGAGCACTGGCCATTGAAGCATTTAACATTGAAATTTTGCTATAATGGTTAAGTACATATTAAATATACAATCCTAACTATAATAATCTTTGATAAGTATCATATCATCATAAACCAACTTGTAGTTTGAGGTCTTTGACTTGATTAATGAGGTCTGATATTGTGTCTGACCTGCAATGAAGTAAGTTGGTCAGTGTGCTGCCTGATAATTAATCAAAGAGGTCCATCTGTAAATATCTCATTTGTATAGGAAATCGCATGGTTTCGAGTGCACTTTGGAATAAATTTGCACGAGCGGGTTTTCAAAGAGCTCAAAATTGCACGATCGGGTTTTCAAAGAGCTCAAAATTGCACGATCGGGTTTTCAAAGAGCTCAAAATTGCACGAGCCCGATAGGGCGAGTGCTATTTGAGCTTTTTGAAAACCCGCGAGTGCAAATTTATTCCAAAGTGCACGAGAAAACCATGCGATTTCTTGTTAATAATATAGAAGCAAAAATTTCGAACCAAAATTCCTTGTTTATTAATATTCATGCTCATAAATATTCATAGTGTTGATCAAATATGTGTTTTTCAAGAGCTCATTGAGCGCGCGCTCAATGACGTGGATAGCTTCAGCAGCGCGCGCTCTTCATGATCAACTGAAACCGACAAAATATTTATTAAAAAACAAACAAAATCACCAAATTTTTAGCCGTTTTCACCGCTTAAACTTGTTCCTTCGCGATCAGAAAATGCATAGTCTTGATGCTTGATAATGTTATCAACAGCAGAATCAAAAAAAATTTGGTTTCAAGACCGTTTTCGGAAATTGTAATTTGCACCAGTGTTTCAGGTTTTTGCACTGGTGTTTCACGTTTTTGCACTGGTGTTTCAGGGAAACTGCACTGCTTTAAACCAATCAGAAGTGAGAAATTTTTGCATCTATATTTTTAATATAGGAAGAAAAAAACGTATTCAATATCAAAACCAACACTCAGGTTATTTTACTCACTCATTTTTAAGTACACTTCGAACGCTTTTCTGTTGTTTGATACTGATTGCTGGTGAGCCAGGTGAAGATGAAGAACTTTTACCTCTTGTCTTATGTTGATGTTTGGCTCGAATCTAAAAAAAGTCAAAATGAGCAGTCAAGATCACATTTTCAGCAAATGGATGGTAAGCAAGAATCAGGGCAAAGCAGAGAGGGCTATAAAGATTTTCAAAAACCATCAAATTTTATTGATACCCTGAAAAAACCTCTGGGTTGATCAAAGTCAAGACATGTCTAACTCACAGATCGAACCCTGAAACAGCCTCTGGGCTGACCTGAGTCAGGGTGTGGCTAACTCACAGATAAAATTGGAATTTAGCGTATTAGGTTTAGAGGAAGAAAGAAAAACCTGAGAACTCAAAGAAGAGGCCAAACTCCACTCACATGAGATGTAGAGTTCAGGAATCGAACCCAAGTCCCCAGGAGTGAGGCAAGTGTACTAAAGCAATAGTAAGGGTTCATAGTAAGGCTGCTAGTCATGCAATTGATTGACAACAATCAAATGATGATCCTTGATGATGATTATAACCATGGTTGGTCAATGTCTGGCCTACTATAAGGGGCCAGGGAAGAGTAGTGAGAATTAAATCGCAACAGGGATTACAATAATCAATAACTTGATGATTTTTTCTGACCTGATGGAGTGAATCTTTTAAAAAGGTTACATGAAGCTGGATTGTTTCAAGCTCTTCTCTCATTTTTACTTCAGCCTTTGAAATCACGGGTATTTCTGTCTGAATGTGCTGACAAATTTTCTCCAGTCTGAAACAAAACACAACTAGCAGTTTGCTGGGGTACTCTTCTTGTAAGTGGGTAAGAAGGAAGGGAGGGAAAGAGATAGGGAGAGGGGAAGGAAGGAAAGAAGGGAGGGAAGAAGGGAGGAAGGAAGGAAGGAACAAAGGAAGGAAGGAACAAAGGGAGGAAGGAACAAAGGGAGGAATGAAAGGAGAAAGGGAGGGAGGGAGATACAGTAGAAGGAAAGGAGTGAAGAAAGGAATGAATGAACAAATGGATGAACAAACAAACAAACGAAGGAGGGAGGAAAAAAAAAGGAATAACTGGAAGGAAGGAAGGAAGGAAGGAAGGAAGGAAGGAAAAAGGATAGAATAAACTTAAGGAAGCTTGGAAGATGTCTTTCTTACCTGTCTGACAACTCAATATCCTGTGATATCACATCTTCTATCTTGATTCCCAACTCTTCTGCTTTATTCCTAACGGCATCTCCATTTTTTCGAAGTTTATCAAGATCCTGTTTTTGTTTTTCCTTTTGATCTCTCAAAATGGAAACTCTAAATAGAAAAAATCAAAACCAATTGTAAATGATAAATAAATGCAAAGCAAGAAAAAGGGATGGTATGTGGATTGATGTGGATTGAATACTCATAAAGAAAAAATCAAGTTAATAATAATTCTTCAAATATTAATTAAAATAAAAAAGAAAGAAAGATAGAAAGAAAAAAGAAAAAGAAAATAAGAAGTAACAAATGTGTACTTTTGAAACAGCCGGCAGTTTTCAACCAACACATGTCCATCAAGACTTGGCCAGTTGTTGGCTGATCATCAGGCAACCCTTGACTGAGCATTGGGCAACATGTGTGGCTGGTTATAAAGTACACAATGATAAAAATAAAAAAAAATCTTAATGGAGAAAGTGAATGAGATGGTAAAATGTGATGGTACCTTTTTTCTATTTCTACTTTAGCACGGTTCTGTTTTTGTAAATATTCCTCTCTCAAAATCTGCTGCGCTTCTGTCAGAATCTCAAGACAGTCTTTCTGAGAGAGATCACTGGTGGATTGAGCCCTTCAAGGAAAAAAATATGATAAAAAATCCTGCATCTCATTTAAAACCCTCTTCACATGTAAAAACATAAAAACTTTTAAAAACCTTGCTTTTTTAATTATATAAAATAAATAAAACGCTTGCTCGCTGTGCCGTGATAAATTACTTGAAGATTGGCTGAATACTTTCTAGTATTGAGAATGCATCATGCTTCTCTGAACACTTGTCTCGTGTTCGTCTCATGTTCATCCCCACAAACTTCATGTGTGAGCCATGTGTGTGTGAAGACAGAATTAGGAGCTTTGCGGTCAAAGCAGCTAACAGAAGTGAAATTGGTTGGAGCCCCAAAAATGAATGGGATATAGTAAAGAATCTGCTATTTCCTCACCTGTTAAAAAGGAATCAGCGATTCAAATAAAAAGGAAAATAATAAAAACTGCACATTCATTTGTTACATTATTTTAATTTTATAGTAATCACTTACCTGATCAGTGGTGTTGAAGTGTTTCTTGTTAGAATTTTTCTGATGTGTTCAACAAATGATCCTGACAGAAGATGACGCATTGGAGACTTGATTCTAAGATGAAGAAAAACTATCAATCTAACACATTGTTAATTTTTTTTTTTACTATGATGAAGGGTTCAGGGTTTGAAACTTGGTAAAGTTGTTCTGTCAGCCCTGAGCTCAGTCCAGTTTTATATGAGTTTCCTATAACATATTCCACATACCCTTTATAATCCTTTTCTTCTTCATCCTCCTCAGTGTTTGATGGCTGAGCTAATGGTCTTTGGAGCAAGCTTTAGAAGTCAGGATAATAATAAAATAATCTTGTTAGCAGGATATACAATTATAATTCTAGAGTCATCATCTTTGAAGGGTTTATGGAATGCATTAAATAACTGCTTATCCAGACATAATCGAGCAACACATCAAGTAAACTCTATGGATCCACAAGTTGCGTCTGTAAGAATCAAACCTGGAAACCGAACCCCCCAACTTGTAGGACTCACTGTAGTAAAAGGTCAAATGTTTCACTGCTTTGCCAGACCCTTGTCACCCAAGGTAGTAAGACATTATAATCATCTTAGTCTTACTCTAAAGGTCTTGCAATACACTCCATCCTGTCTGTCAGACAAACAAGAGATGATCCTAGAAGAAGGTTGTTGATCACACACAGTCCATGTATAGGTGATGGAGCACTGCAAAATGAACATATACCATATAGAATAATGTCAAAATCATCAGGGAAGGAGTACAGTAGGAAGATAGAGAAGGAGTCTAGGGAAGGAAGGATAGAGGGAAGGAAGGCAGGCAGGCAGGCAGGCAGGAAGGAACAAAGGAACGAAGGAAGAAGGGAGGGTGAAGGGTGGGTAGATCATTAGTTAGGTACTAGATAGTTTTTGGTACCAACCTTTCAGTGGAAGGTGTAGTACAAACCATATGATAAACCACTGCTTCTTCATCCGTGTCAAACATCGTAGCTCCTTCAACACCATCTAACACAAACAATCATAAGTTAATATATGACACAGAACTATTCCATTTGTGGAAAATTAAAGTTAGATTTTGAATGCAACTGTAGTCCTATTGATAAGAAATGTTGTGAACATTTCTGAGATTTTGGGTTTTCTTGTTGTAGTAAGAATGCATTATAAATCAGATTGCAATCTAAAGTGTACAGTACATCAACAATATGGATGCAATTAGTCATGTTATTTACCTTCGATACAGAAAGATTCCAGTTTTCTAACCCAGGGCAACACTATACTGTGTACTCCAGATGGATGGCTGCAGTGATATTGACTTGACGAGGCAGAATCTGGTTAAACAACACCAATTTAAAAAATCTTCCAAATAGATCAACCAAGGGGTTGCTTCAGGATTCAATAAGATCAAAGTAAATTTATGATTGAGAGAAATCAAGGACCCAGACATCTAGAAAATTGCTGTAACTTAATTATACAAACCAGGATAGAGCTGGACTGGACATGAATTAAGAGACTCCACAGACTCATGACTGACTTCAGATGCCTCGTCATCATCCCTGCCTGCAAGAGATCTCTGTAACTCCACACATTCATGAACATACAGTGTAAGATCTGATACCGTTGATTGCTGATCGCTCCAGGATTCATTCTGGCGAGAAAGTAAGAGACATTCCAAAACTGAGATGTCATCAATCTTTATTATTACCAAAACATGTAACATGTAAAACATGTAATAGTAAATTGTAATTAGTTGATATTATGATAGCAAACAGACCTCTTTAGGCTTATTTAACAGTTACCTCATCTCCCTGAGCTGAATCACTTTCATCGTTGCTCTCGAGAACAATACAATGGTATATCCTGCCATTAGCTGTTGCCATGACAACAACAGGGGGCTGGGACTGCAGACAGATTATTGAACAAGCATCTAGGCCATAATTGTTGTCGGTGGCAGGATGCATGGTGAGGGGACCCACTGATTCTAGTCCAAACCTAAAATAATAATAAAATCCATGAGAAAACAATACACTATAGGTATCATAAAGTAGATGTACTGTAACCTTTGAGATGTACCGTCAGAGTATGCATGCATCATTGTCTTGCTCTAATAAAGGATGGGAGAGAGGGGGGCTCATGTATATATTGGCTATCATATTACTCCTGCCTGGGGACGGGAACCCCCCAAAAAATCTGATTGAAATGAGATATAACAAAATTATAATAAAACAGGAAATCTTACCCTTTGTTACCCAGTTCAAACACCAAATAGTACACGTCTGCATTCTCTCTCAGTATAAACAAGGGATAGATTGACTCTGCCTCAGCTGCTGAGCTGCTTTCATTCTTGAATCGAGGTTTAGATTTCCTTATTGGAGGAGCAAAATCAAATGATACAGATGTTTCTCCCAGGGCTATTGCAAATGCTGATGCCGACGTCATTCTATTTCGGCTCTGGTTGACTTCAGATGAGAATGGATCACTAAGGTTGATGACTTGTTCTGGAATTTCAGGTTTAAGAATGTTGTATATCCTAAAATTGATAAGAATCGAGTAAGATCAAGTTTTTGTGGAGCAAAATAAGCTCTATTTTTACGTTACCTTCTGAAACAACCTCTGGGCTGATCAAATTCAGGGCAAGGCTAACTCACAGATTGAATTGGGATTTAGGTTTTGTGGAGATTCCAGAAAGAAACCCTCTAATCATGGGAGAGACCTAACAAACTTCCCAAATGTTATGATAAGTCTAGGACTTGAAACCAACACCCGAGGTGAAAGGCGAAGGGTGTAAGTACATGAAAACCTAAATATTCTACATGTTTATTATACAAACCTCAGCATGTTATCAGAAGTGAGTACAACAAGGTGACTGTCCGTGTGACTGGATGGATGCCATTTTGCTTCAAGAGCAACAATCTTGGCATGAACTGTGAAAAACCTTTCATCAACTAGTATAGTCCTGGAAACATAAAATATATTCTTGATAGTACCATTAATTTTATGATTGGATACACAACCACGAACTGACACATTTTACCATAACTGGCACCTTACCAACCACTTATCAACTTCTCAGATCACAATAGCCTATTTTCTTACCTACAGTTGACAATTTCTGATCCACCTTGATATTCAGCAAACCTGCCCCATCGCTGCGGCAACTCAATGACACTGATTCCCTTGTGACCAACCAGAGCAAGATACTTGCCAGTTAAGCTGAACCTTAATGTGTGGACTTTGAATAATGGAGGGTTGGTGAAGAATAATTCCTGGAATTCAAAGGCAAGAAATATTAAATGTCACAAAATTATAGCTTATGATAGATTAACATGATGCTCATGATACAATTAATAATGTTATCAATGATCTGCATGATGAATAATGATATTAATGATGATGTTACATAGGCGGCATGCTAGGGTGGGCCAGGGGTGCTAGAGCACCCCCACTTGAGATGTGGGGGGAGGGGGGGGGCTGAGCACCCCCATTTTCTAACGGTGATTCTGAATTCCCCCATGGCATGAGTGAAATGAAAGTCACAGCACACATTGTATGACCACAGATAGAGCAGATCTCATATGAGTGAAATGAAAGTCACAGCACAGAGCACGGTTACTGCATGGCATGGTCCTGGCACCGAATGTCAAATGTTGTCATACGCAGGACTGACATGGTCACAGTAAGGTGCCGTCCCTGCCATTGTTTTTCACTATGTCCACTGTAGCTGTCACGTTAATTAAACTTTGCAAGATGGTCGCACATCAGCTTTTCCGTTTTTCATTTCTTCCCACAGCTACACAAAAACATATTCCTTGCTTAACAAGCGAAACAAAAGTAAGAACAGAAATACAATGCAGCAAACTCACTTGGTATTTGTCACCTCGCTTATTTTCAAACAATACGTTTTTCAGATTGGTCGTAAAAATACGAGATTTTCCGGGCACCCAAACGAATAACTCTCCTTCCCTCTCAGCTAAGACATTCCTTGCTTCTGTAGTGGAGTTTTCTTTATCGTAGCACTTAAGAACCGCTTGAAAAAATGGATGTTGTGACAAGTTTTCCATCCAACGATATTTTTCCGCCATTTTGGTCTTCAATGTCCGAGAGAGATAGACCACAGGGAACCCAACCTTGGTCTTAGTAAATAATTAGAAAATTAAATCAATAAGAAAACAATATTTCTGTAAATATTATACGACATTTATATAACCTTTATAGTTTTTTTTAATAAAGGACATTTTTTGAATTCAATTCGCAAAGAAAAACTGGTTAAAATCTCTTAAAATGATGTACTAGTTTGGGCTTCCTGTGGAGATATTGGTAGCACCGCATATCATCCCATTCGCTGGCTCATAAGTACGCGTGTCTCAAAAATTCAAAATGGCGGCCGAGGTGAGTTTGGGAAATTATTATAAAAATAATATTTTAAATACTTTTTCTCAAGTGAAATTCGTTAATTTTAGTCCCTATCGTAGCCTCATGCTTAAATGATTGACTTTTTTTATCCAAGGTCGCTGAGATATTGAAGAAATGCGCTTTAAAGATCACAACTTCGAAGAGGAAAGACCGGCTTGATATCTGCGAGTCTGTTCTTGTTCCTTGTATTGAGAGAGAAGGTTAGTGTTAAACCTTATATTATGTTATTCTTGTATGGGTACTTTGTAAAATGATTCAGTGATATTGTTTTCATCGAATTCAAACATATTTATACACTACAGTGAAAAATTAGAAGATTTCATACACATTTTTTAAATTATTATTTGTGTTCTTTTCCCCCCTTTAATTTCTGTTATATCTGCTCTGAATATTGCTTTTGTCCCATGGAGTAGATCTTAGGAGGTCAGAAGTGATTCATAGTGAAAGTGATACAAGGCTAGGGGGATGGGTGGGGGAGGGGGGGGGGGGGGGGGAGTCTGACTTGGATCAAGATGTTATCCAATCTTATAGTTACACAAACTTGGTCCTATTTGTAATCTGGAAAGCAACAATATTGGCAATACATAAGCATCTATGTATTATCAATACTTACTGGGATGGGGTGCTTGTACATACACGCATATATACTTTATGTGGTTTCCCCACAAGGGTTTTCAAACTCCATTACAATCAATAGCTATATATACATTCCCAACATTTTGCCAGGTCCCATGGGTGGCATAGGCCTTGTATCAACACAAGTACAACCTTTGAACTGATTCTAAGTTGTGTATTTGGTCGGTAGATTTTTCTGAACCATGTGTGAAGGTGGCTTTTAGGCTTTTGTTTGCTGTTTACAGTGATTACAGGTAATATTATTGAAATAGCTTTCATAAACCAGCTGAGTTGATTGCATTCCCTGAAAGAAATTATGGGTCAACTAATGTGCCACATCTGTGACCTCACTGTGGTCATGGGTTTGATCATCTGACTTGTCATCTTGAGTCAAGTTACCTACTCGTACTTAAGGGTTTTCATTCATGCATCCATCCATCCCATTCCATCCCATCCATCCATCCTGCCCCATCCATCCATCCTATCCATCAATCCATGCACACATCCATCCATCCCATCTCATCCCATCCATCCATCCATCCCATCCATCCATCCCATCCATCCATCCCATTCATCCATCCATCTAACCATCCCATCCATCTATCCATCCATCCAATCCATCCCATCCATCCATCCATCCCATCCATTCATCTATCCCATTACATCCATCTATTCCATCACATCCCATCCCATCCCATCCCATCAATCCATTCACCCATCCATTTATGAGAGCGCACAGCATATTTATTTCTCCAATAAATTATACTGGCCTTTTAAACAATTTGGCAGATCTTATTATCTTATGATCCAACCCAAATGACTGACTTCCAAAATATTAGAATATTCTCATAATTTCATTATAGAGACAACAGGTCAAGGAAAGCTCTAGAAAAAGTGGTCAAAACCCTGGCTGACAACCATGGTTAGTGCTATTTTACTTTCTACCCAGAATATATTGCATCAATGAATTTTGATAGTAATTGAAAGACTAGTCCATGAGCTTGGAGATTTAATCAGGAGTAGATTGTAGAGCTAAGGCAGAAGGGGAAGGTCAGTGAGTAGAGGTTGACAGTATGAGAGATGAGTTACATTGTATCAAGATATATGTAGACCACAATAATACAGTAGAAGGAAGATGTCAGTGTGTAAAGGCAGGAGTAGAGAAGAGTTCAAGGGATGGACAGGGATTTCATTAAAATTTCAAGTAAGCAGATGGATTACATAATATAGACAGCTGTATCAATGAAGGGGCCAAACAATTGGGACTTGGAATGGCAAAAGTAGGCGGCTCAGATATGGAAAGGAGATACCGGATTTCGCCGGTTGCCGGCTTCTAATGAAATGCCTGGATGGAGGTGGATTTTGATGATGATGTGGTGCCTGTGCAATAAGTGACTCTATGACTAACAAAAGATGTTTTTCCTGTTATGATTCAAGGTTTAAAGGCAGTTAAACACTTCTGTGCTGCATTTGTGGATGTGGAGAATCACATCAAAAAGTGTTATCATAGGTAAGATTGAGCTGAAACTGTTTACAACAGGGCCTACAGGGATGTTAGCCCCTGGTCAAATATTGTTGTTGTTATTGTTGTTGTTATTGTTGTTGCATGTATTTTGAAATATTATAGACTAGATGTTAAAGCATATGACAAACCTTTCGGCATGCCAAACTCAACTAAAAACTATGGTAGGTAAGTTTACTGATTGATGAATTTTGATTCTATTTCAGCCCAATAACCAGTGGTAATATCCTGATACTCTTCAAATGGACCTGCATAATACTGAGAAGTGTCTACACTACCGCAGAAAAATGCCAAGGATCAGAATGGAACAAGCTTGTTGAGTGTCATTATTTGGCCACTTATGGTGCCTTGTCTGCCGGCAACATCATAGTCTGCAAAGTTGTCAATAAGAAGTTACTTGCCATATGGAAAGAGGTATGTTTTGAATTTAGCATAATTACAGGGCAGATCTAAGCCGTGTATTTGCTCTTTCCATATTCTTCCTTGGCGGAAAGCACCTTTCAATCATGGATGTTGTGAATTTTAATTGTTATTGTTTTTCAGGTTCCAGGAATTACTGAGAAGTATGCCAAAGCAATCAATGAGCTGCAACCTTCAGAGGTAAGTTTTTCCTTGCTTGAACAGAATACATTAGTAAGAAAACCAGCAGTATCAACAACAACCACAGAAACAACAATGACAACAACAGCAGCAGCAGCAACAACAGCAGCAACAACAACAATAGCAACAACAATAACATCAACAACCAAAAACATCAGCAACAACAGCAATAGCAGCAGCAACAACAGCAATAACAACAACAATAACATCAACAACAAAAAACAGCAACAACATCAACAACAACAGCAATAGCAGCAGCAACGACAACACCAACAATAGCAACATCAACAACAAAACCAACAGCAATAACAGCAGCAGCAGCAATAACAACAACATCAACAGCAATAACAGCAGCAACAACAACATCAACAGCAATAACAGCAGCAGCAACAACAACAACATCAACAGCAATAACAGCAGCAGCAACAACAACCTCAACAGCAGCAACAACAACCTCAACAGCAGCAACAACAACAACATCAACAATATCAACAGCAATAGCAGCAGCAGCAACAACAACAACAGCAATAACAGCAGCAGCAGTAACAGCAACAACCAAAAATGCTTTACATATAACCTTAATTTCAGTTTAATAATTTTGGTTTTAGTTCTCCCTTTGTCTAGTGGGTGAGCTGTTTACATACTGCTCCAAGAACAAGGTAGATCAAGGCATCATTGCAAAATACAAGGTAACTATCACCATTTCTCATTTCACCACTGACTTCACATTTCATGAAGTTTAAATTTCAGCTTACCACAGGAAACCTAGCAAAAATGACCTTTGTAGGAACTGGTAGCCCAGTAGATGGGTATTTGTTGCCACAGGTAGCCCAGTACATGGAGTATGTTTGTCACAGGTAGCCCAGTAGATCATTTTCCCCGCAGGTATCCCAGTAGATAAATATTTGTCCCCACAGGTAGCCCAGTTGATTGATATTTTTTACCACAAGTACTACCGGTAAATATTGTCATGCATTTTACTTTTTCTCCAGAAATCTTTGATTGATGTCTACATTAAGAACATTGTTTCCGTTAAGACAAAACAATCAACCCCAGTATTGGTAAGTATAATCTTAATCTTGCTTTTGAGTTCTCTCTTGTGCTTTTGAGGGTTTTTTTCAGGTCCTATGGTTTTTCTCCCTCCACAAAAATCAACTCCTGAATTCCAATTCATTTGGCATCAAGTGCTCTAGTCTGGAGACTGAGCATTTTCTCCCTGTATGTTTGACATAAAATAAACTACATTTATTAATGTATTTGTTTTCCTTCAAGTATCTAACATTATAGTACTATCTTAGTTACAGTGTTCAAGGTTTTTATGCCATCTGACACGGGAGGACTTTAGTGATTTAATCCTACCAGCCGTACTCAAGGCTCTGCTCAGGAATCCTGAAACAGTTCTTGAATGTAAGTTTACAAATATCTTTTGTTTGGTTCAGTGGAGTTTCTCTTTCTTGTGCAGCCTATTTCCTTCCATCCCCCTTGCCCTTGTCCTTTCCATTTTATTTTTTATTTTTTGCTAATTATATTATTTTTCTTTCTGATTTTTTAGGTACTGGGTATTTGATAGCTGCTTTATCTATTGATTTATCCAAGTATGCTGTCAACATCTGCAAAAATGTGTCAGGTAAACTCTTCTGCCAGTCAGAGATGTATTGGATTACCATATCCTACATAAGAATTATACAAATATTTTATATGTCGTATAAATGTCGATAACTCCTACATGAAGGGCTGCATGAAGACCAAATTCGCCTTAAGCAAGCTATAAATTTTCAACATGTAAGATCAACAGAGAGAAAAAAGAAGACATGAGGTCAAATGCAGTTTACAACACAGAAAACAATGCTCTTTCTGTGAATAATTATTATAACTCCAAAATACCTTTGGTATATGTTATCGTTTGAATTTACAATTAGGTCAGCTGAGAGCCAAGGAAGACATCCACAGGCAGCAGGCAGCAATTGTCATCAAAGGCGTGGCAGATCATTGCAGTGATCCTAATGAAATGGCGGAACTTATCAAGTACCTGTTTGCAGTCTTGGGAGGTAAGTCAGGCCTTATGAATAATGGCTGCGCAATGACTGGACATGATGACCAGTCACATCAGACGGCAAGAGGCTACTTGGTCTACTTTGGTCCATAATTATTACTATTTAGGTCATGTATGTGTTTGGGGTAAGAGGGAACCAATATAACGCAAAATTTACTTGTAATGAATGGCTCCAATTTTATTCAATAAATTCCAACCTTGACTTGAAGCTATTCTTTCTTGGTTACTCAAGCGAATTCAGGAAAGGTCTATTCTTGACTTTTTAGTAGTTAGGAGATGTTTGCCTTGTTTTTACTTGGATCATTCCCTGAATGTAGGATCAGAAGGAAAGCTGACAGTGTGGAATGACAGAGCAGCCATCCTGGAGGCCATTGGGTGTCTTGAAGTTAATTCTATCGGCAATAGTTCTGCTATGGAGAACCTTGTAATTATTGTTGTAGAGAAAATTATTCCTTATCTGCAGCAGGAAGGTGAGTAGATTTCATTTTACAGTTTTGATTTAATACTAAGGGAATAAGAGTCAGTAGCCAGGCAGCTACCCTAAGCAGCTTCCTACAGGGTGATACGCCTTGTAGGGGACTTAATGTTCTATTGTGTTATCACCTGCCTTTGGCAAATTGATTAAATAAAAAATTAAATAAAAGTAGTTGGCTTGGTCACTGTTTGGTGTTTCCTTTGGTGAATAGATTTCAAGATGCGCGAGCGCTGTGAAGACATGATCTCAAGGCATTCCAATCAAATAAAAGCAACTGTTTGTAGTATCAGTAAGTAACAGTCTCTTTTATTCTTTTAGTACAAGAAACTGCTGTAGTCAAAGCCTTGTCAGTTCTGGCACTGTGGTGTAAGCACATCGTCACTGAAGTACCCAAACTGTTGATTGAAGCATTTAAGGTAATACTGAGTATATTTGAAAATATATATAATGTGCAAATACAGTCTGAAATTTTCTAGTTTCTACAAAAACATATTGTACTTAAATTACCTACAAGTTGCCAATTTTTTATAAATCGTTTTTTTTATACCAATAGATTAAAAATTCCCATTTATTCATTTATTCCCATTTATTCATCCTGACCACAATAGAAAGGGATGAACAACAAGGTCTCAACAGCAGTAGTACAAAGTGGATATATCCAGTGCATGGGTGCTGCTCTTAAAGGTTAATAATTGCATTTTAATAAATATATTATCTAATAGCTTACTTTTGATATATGTTTCACTTGCATAAAGGTTTCAGTATGAGGCTCCGTGCTACATTAAATTTATTCTTTTCTCCTGTCACAAATCCCTGAGCATTTAGCACGGAGCCTCATAATGTAACCTTTGTATGTGACAAGCAAAGCATATCTTGGAAGTAGGCTATTCAGAGATAGCAGTTTGAATTCATATTTAAACCACTCAACACAACAGGAAAAGATTAATAACGAAATTTCTGTCCTTTTCAGGAAATACTTTGTTGCAAGGGATGGAAGTTCTTCCACAGCTTCTTCAGGTAATGCACTTTACTGGCACTTTATTGAATAATCGATAATCATAAAATATTTTACACTAGCCTTTAATTCTTTAACAACATGTTTTTTTTTAGTCTGTGGAACGAGCCAGCAGCCAGCCGCATCAAACAACAACAGTAACGGCTGGTCTAATGGCATCATCTATTCTTGTCAGACTCTCACTAGCTGATATTAAAGCAGGTTAGACACTCTTGGCATACCAGATATGTAAAATTTAGACCACTTGCATGTGATGTCAAAGCAAATCAATTTGGAGGGCAAAACAATAGATTCCAATTCTCAGGAGATTGGAATTCTTTTGTTTTGTCCTCCAAATTGAGCTGCTTTGATGTCATGTGCAAGGGGTCTATAACTGTCAAAAATCAAGGGTTGGGTAGCAGTAGCGCACTTCCCTCTCATGTCTTGGGGGTCTCATGTTTGATTCCTCAGCTTATTGAATCTCCCCAACCTTGACTTTTGATCAGCAATCTTTTTTCACATACCACAGGAAACTCAAACAAAGTATTTCCATCTCACCACAGGGAACCCATTCATTATGGTATGATAATATTTCTTTTTGTTTTTCAGAGTCCAAACTCAGTTCTTTCTGGACTACTTTTCTGGATGCCAAGAAAATGTTATTTGTTTCTGATAAATTTCTCCAGGCTGCCTCACCTGAAGGTATAACTTACAATAATTGAAAAACAAAAGAAAAAGGAAATAGAAGGGAAGGGAAGAATGGAAAGGAAATGAAAGGAGAAATAGAATTAAATTTGAACCATCTTTTATATCCAATTTTAAATGCATCTTAACACTTTATACACTTAAGGTATGAGACCTGGGTTAGGGTAAAAAAAAAATCTCTAATTTTTTGTCCATGCCTAACTGCTTTGGTAATAGTTAAATACGTTTTTCATGGTTTTACGTCCATACTTCACCGCAATGGGGAAAAAAATAGTGAAGAAGTTTGTATCCAAGGAAGCCATTTTGATTGAAATTTGAGAGAATTTCATGCGACTTGACCTTTCTGGCTCTTTCTGGGCATATGTGTTGACAAACACGACTGGCGTTCTTGGCGGTCACGCGTGTCCTTTCTGTAAAATTTCTTCTTTTTAACACATCTTTAACTCATAAAATATTATGGTAATTCTAATATATACAAAATAACAAATAAATAAGACTCGAATTATAAGTTTTGGTCCCGTTTAGGCTATATAAGACCGCCGTGACGAATCAACATTCGAATGGCCTCATGTTTCATTGTTATTACAGCGCATGCGTTCCGCCGTTGCTATGATTGATGTCATTTGTTTGGGACGCCGTACTGGATTCGGATCACGCGATGCAATATCAACTTGATATCGTGTGTTATGACGTAGGTCCATCTCAGAAACAATATGGCGGCGAATTATTTCGTTTGAAGTCCAAATTTGAGGAATTTTAGCGACTTTAGGGCATTAAAGCACCACTTTCCCTCACTCGTTCTTCGATCAACTCTTTTGTATTTATCCTACCATCATTATATTTGGTAGACAGTTTAAATAGACCTTAAAGAACAAAATGTAGGCAGCCCGGAGCAAAAATCTATTTTGATAAAATTTTATGAGCGAAAACCTTGTCTCTGTAGTTTTAGCTCGTCAAATAAATATTTTGCTCCGGGCTGCCTACATTTTGTTCTTTATACAATGTATTTCTTATAGCCCAAGTTATTTTTTTTATTGTTAAATTTTCTAGAGAGATATTAATAAATTACTGAAAAAGAGTCTTGGGTTGCCTGCGTGTTTTTGACACCTTAGGTGTGAAATTTCACACTTTTGACTTGTAATTTTGAAAAAAAATTATATATATATATTAATTATGAAGTACTATTTATGGTGTATTGGATACAGTGTAAGTTAATTTCGTAGAAATGACAGCCACTTAACCCAGGTCTCATACCTTAACACTTTATCATTAAATAAATAGATATATTACAGTGAGGACACTCGAACCATGAACACTTGATATTTTTATATTTTTTATTTTATGAACTTTCTACTGCTTCAAACCTTCTGAAAATGAAGCACAGAACTCAAATAATCTTATTGTTCAAAATAAATCATATTTCCAATCGATTCACACAAGGGATAAAGGAGAAAAAAAGTATGAAAAAACCTCAAAGTGTTCACGGTTTGAGTGTCCTCACTGTAAATATTATTGAATAAATATATCTTTTCCCTAGCCAGAGGCTAATGTTTATGTATACATACAACACACTCTAAACTCACTAACACTACATTACAGAATCAAGGACAGACTTTATGTCTTCACTTGGGGAATGTCTAGTCCCTAGTCAGCTAAAGGATTATTTATATCACCAATATGTTGATATTTCTTACAGCATTGCAAGCTCTTCTTTCTACCATGGAAACGTTATTCATCAGTCATTCACAGAGACTGAACAAGTCTAACAGGCAGTAAGTAAATAAAACAGTTTCACATAACATTGACATTGATGTACTTTGTCAAGAGTATACACAGGATTAGCCACAATTTAGATAAATTGATGAATTAGTATATATTATGATTTTGAAAATGGTGTATTCAACTGCCAATTACTGGTTACCATGGTTATAGTGAGTAAATATATCTGTTGTATCCTAGGCCGTGGTATCATGCCATTGTATGTCTGATGACTAACCCAAGTCGAAAGCTTCGTCAAGATGTTCATACATTCCTACACAAGTTGTATGTTACTGCAGGAACAGAGGCCTTGGATCATCAGTCTTTGTTGCTGGAAGAATTCTCTTCTCTCTTGGCTGAACAGCAGGTACATTTCTTTTTCTTTCATCCACCCATCCATCCTTCCATTCATCCATCCATTCATTCATTCATACATACATACATTCAGTTTTCATTTTTATTTATTTTCTACTTGACGTAAGCTTTTCTTTCTCTTTTATAATATTCACACAACGTAATAATTCAACACTACATCCCATTGTAATCTCCTTTGTTACTAGTTCACATCAAAGATTTCATCGTCATCTGGTTTAACAAATGGCACCACTGAAGCACCTATAACCAATGGTTCTGATGCATCTACTTCCACCTCTATACCGAACAAAATCCTGGTTAAAACTTTGATGCTGCTTGCATTAGCTCCATTCAAGAGTGATACATCACTGGATGAGCAACTGAGAGAGAATATTGCTCTCTCTGTCCTGCCATACTGCCATTATGCGTTGATAGGTGGGTTTATTATTACTCCTATAAAGGGTTCAACTCACATATTGATTTTTGTGGAGGGAGGACATTTTTTGCAGACGAGAACCAACCAGCAAATCTAACCACATACGATGCCGAACCCAGTGGGACTCAAACCCAGGTCCCATTAGTGAGAGGCGATACCTTAGCAGCGCACACTACCCATGCTTTACCACTGTTCTGGGTGTTTTTCTTTGATGTTTCTTTGAAGTAATGTTGTGTTGTTGATTGTGTTTCTTCAGCATCCTACAAGAAAGATCTGTGGATTCACATCCTTTCTGATCTAAAGCTTGATGTCAGTTCCGTTGTGGAAAAATATGAACAAGAAATCATGAATAAGATTGTGGACCAACCAAACCAAGAGGTAACTAAATAAGCCCCTAGAACTAACTCTCAGTTATTGACCACAGAAGATTTATAGATTGTAAATGTTTCTTTTGTGAGTTTACTGTCTGGTATTTATGGCATTTTGTTCAAATACTTCTCTGTCAGAAAATAAATTGTTTAGGTGTGGAGTTCCTTAAGGATCTATTCTGGGCCCTCTGACTGTTTCATAGGTCTCACAGCACGTTGTATTGGGCATTGCAGCAGTGTGACCCTGACACTAACAGCTCATATCAATATTCATAGGGCTATCATCAGACTAGCCTACTTTATTTTATTTGATTGTAATGATTGGATTTCACTGCTTCATAGGTCTCACAGAACATTGTATCAACCATTGCGGCAGCATCACCCCTGACGCTACCCTCTTTAGTAACCCACCTCATCACATGCCTGTCTGACAACAAGTACACTCAAGTGACGGTCGAAGAAGTAGAGATCATGGAATCTCCTGCCGATGAAATATGTAACATAAAAGTACTTGAAAGGTAGGTGAAGTCATTCCACCTTGGAGATAGCCAATCAGATTCAAGAGATCGCCTATGACCAATAATATAGGCAGAAGGGTAGGAATCAAGGGTGGCCTCCCAGCTCTAGGTTCTCAGGTTCAATTCTGAAACTCAGCATCACATGTATTTCAGTAGAGGTTTTTGATCTCTTCAGTTTTACTCCCCTCGGAAATTAATTTGATCTGTGAGTTCGCAGTGCCCTGACTTTGATCAGTCCAGAGGAAATTTCAGGGTTTGATAAAATGATGTATTTTGTATGCTTTTTTGTTAATAGTCTAAAAGCATCAGAACAATCAAAAACAAAAAATGTCAAGAAAGAATCTAGAGCCTACTCATATGAAGACCAGAAATGGTCCATGGAGTATGAAGAGGTAGGTAGACCATATTTCATCGTCCTTGCCTCCTTCCCTTCCTTCTTTACCTGCCCCTGCCCATACTTTCTCCCTCCCTCCCTCCCTCCCTCCCTCCTTTCCCTTCCCTTCCATTTCTCAGTTCCTTTTTCTTCCACTACTCATTCCCTTCCATTTTTTCATTCCAGGAACAGAAGAGAAAGAAGAAAGCAGCAGGATTATTATCCTTTAGAGACGAGCTGAGCGATAAAGACAAAGAGACTTATGACAATCAGTTGAAAATTGAGGAAGAAATCAGGATAAAAACCCAACAGGTTTGTTTCAGGGCAGATCCAGGGGGTTCGTCTAAACCCCCTAAACTACCATCAACCCCCTAAATGAGAACTACAACCCCCAAATTAGGAAATAATTAGCCAATATAAAATAGTCTTTTATTTTGTTTTAGCTGTTCGAATCCCCCCGCCCCCCTCTTTTTTTTTTTGGTGCACAGTTTGGTAGTCGAATGCCTTTTTATTGTTTTTTCATTCTTTCTTTTTAGACGAAACAAGAGTTAACAAACTTGGTAGCTTTGTTATTAAAAGCCACTGAGTCGAACCAAGCTGCCATGAAGAAATTCATCCCTACCATCCTTCCTGTACTCTTGTCCCTTCTTAACTCTCCTCTTGCCTCCTCATCTGTTGTTCCTGTTGTATTGGCGCTCAGAAAATGTGTCTTTAATGGAGATGATAATCAACTTGGTAAGTAGAGTTTGGTGCACAGTTTAGATCACAACACATGTTTCAACAGCAGCTTTCTCCTCCATCTTCTTTAGCTCATTCCTATTCTAATCTACAAACACATGTTCTAATGGCAGTTTTCTCCTCCATCTTCTTTAGCTCATTCCTATTCTAATCTACAAACACATGTTCTAATGGCAGTTTTCTCCTCCATCTTCTTTAGCTCATTCCTATTCTAATCTACAAACACATGTTCTAATGGCAGTTTTCTCCTCCATCTTCTTTAGCTCATTCATATTCTAATCTACAAACACATGTTCTAACGGCAGTTTTCTCCTCCATCATCTTCCTCCAGGTACCCTTGTATCTCATGTTACTTTACGACTATTACAACCCATATGTCACCTCAACCCCAGCTGGTGTCAAGAGAACCTCCAATCAGCTGCATCTCGTGCAGTCAAAGCATTACACCAACTGACATCACCCGTCTCTCATGAGGACCCAGACACCAGACCTCTCTCAGCACCAGGCTTTACCTACTGTTTCCCAATGCTGAACTGTATTCTCCGAGCTGGTGGTAAAGCTGTTAGTTGTGATGAAGATCTGAGAGCAACAGCCTTGCAAGTCATCTCTCGTCATTGTCAGTTGAGAAGCATTGAAGAAAATGAAGAAGATGATGAGGTAAGTATTACTCTGGTTACAAATTCTCTGTTGCTCAAGGCAAGCTTTGATTTTGGGTATAATTTGGGTAGAATACTCATTGGAATTTTGTCTTTGGGATTTAACTCGGATTATTTATTTTACAGAGTGGCCCAGAATTGTTACCAAGAAAAGCAATGTTTACATTGTTTAATGAAATTATTTCAACAAGTTCAGACAGCATTAAGGGATCCCATCTTCAGGTGAGTCTGAGTTTTTTTTATGCTAAAACATTCTTGGTAAATGCATCACTAGTGATGCTTCTTCCATTTTCCTGCCTTTTTCCCCAATTTTTCCAACTACTTCCCAAACTTGTCAGGCATGTATCTTTTAGTGTCAATCAAGTCCTTGTGACTGAAATAACGAAATGTATACATCTCTTATTTCTCATTAGCAACTGGCTTCATTCTGCCTCTTGGAGCTGTGCAAGTCAGCCAGTGGAGAAGATGGCTGTACTGTAGCTGAACCAGAAGAATTAGAGGTTCTTCTAAAAGGACTAGAGTCTCCGGCTTCTGTACAACGATTCTCTGTCCTCAAAGGCCTTCTTGAAATGAGTATGGTCTTGCCTGGAATAGAAGAAGAAACAGATCTTTCAGTCAATGTTTTGCGAAGACTTTGGGTGGCAAAATTTGACCCAGATGAAGAAAATGCTGCTCTTGGACAAAAGTAATGTCAATAGCTTATCTTACTTTAACTATTATATTTTCCTATTTCAGTTCATGTGACATTCTCTTTAGTATTATTTCTTTGTTTCTGAATTGCTGGGTTTCACTTGACGTCATTTCCTGTCTCGTGCAGAATGTTCATCAGCTGAATCACAAGTTTTCAATAAAATTCTTCCTGGCTGACAGCGCATGGTGGTCAGTGTTTGAACACCATTTTTTAGCAGATAATGAGATCCAAAAACTTTTATCCGCTGATTGAAACCCAGCAATACACCTTTCCCGAATTTGTTTCGATGATCACAATGCGATGATCCTAAGTCGAGGTTGGCCTTGATAAATAAATTTCATTGATCATTCAAGCAAATTCAGGAAAGGTCTATTGTTGAACTAATGGCAAAAACTTTAGTTCTTTTAAGCAATCAAATGCTTGATCATCCAATCACAGCCGAGAAAACTCTTCTCCTTGTTACATCACTGTTACTCTAAAATGGCTTGCACTTTCATCCAATCAAAATCAATCAAATCCACGCTGTCCAATCAGAGTGCTGAAAAATGTTGTTCCTGTTTCAGGTTATGGGATGAGTCTCATTATACTGTACTCGAGTCGTTATGCAGCGATTTAATACAGGATATCGTACATGATGTAGGCGTCATACGACAAGCTGCCAGCTCAGCTTTAACAGAAGCTGTATCACAACATTCTTCTGTTGCCACTTCTGTACTTCATAAACTGATTAAACTTTATGATGAAAAAACCAAGGTGAGATGTAACACGATGCTTGTGCACCATGGAGAGTCACTATCATCAGCGAAATTAACAGTGGTTTACCCTTGATTGGCTGACCAACTGACTGATAAATCGCCTTTTGATTGACTGATTGGCTGACCAACTGACCAACCAACTGACTAACCGACCCAGGGCTCTAACTTTTTTAGGTACTAGTCCTTGGGCTAGTCACTGTGGATAATCACTAGTCCCGAGGTCTTTTTCCCACTAGTCCACAGCAAACCTTCACTAGTCTGAGACTAGTAGATGTATGTTAGTGTCGAGCCCTGCGACCAACTGATCAACCAACTGATTGATTAACCGATTGATTGGTTGACTAATTTCATAAAGGCCAAGGGGCAGACTTATTTATTCATACATTGCATTATTTTTTTAATTACAGATTCCTGCTCCAGTGGTGAACGAGCTCGGTCGAGTGATTTCTGAACCATTCATAGATCCCTGGCCAGCAAGATCAGGAATCGCCCAAGCGCTTGGTAAACTGTCGCCCTGTCTGGACGAAGACCAGGTACGTAACTATAGTAACAGAGTTTACTTTTTAAGTCAGTTATTGTTATTTTCATTCTTTGGTGCATTTGTTTTTGCAAGCTTACGTTCTTGTAATTGTTTTTAGAAGCAGTAGTGGTAGTAGTAGTAGTATTAGAAGATGTTTATGATTGTTGTTGATGATGATGATAATTGTGGTGATGATGATGATGATGATTATGATAGTAATGTTTGATGATGGTGATAATGGTGATGATCATGATCATGATGGTAATGTTTGATGATGGTGGTGATGATAATGATGATGGTGGTGATGATAATGATGATGGTGGTGATGATAGTGGTGATAGTGATGATCATGATCATGATGGTAATGTTTGATGATGGTGATGAACTTTTTCACAATACATTCTCTTGTTTCTCTTCCAGATTCCTCCTCTCTTTGCATTCTTTGTACCCACTGGTCTCGGTGATCGAAACGAAGACGTCCGTAAAGAAATGCTCAATGCTGCTCTCCAGGCTGTCAATGATCATGGCAAGGTGAAAAGACTTTCCACTCAATCATTAGAACCAAACTGAGGACTGTTGCAGGTTTCACAAGCGATTTTGTGCATGTAACAACTTCCCGCTAAAGTCCAACATCCTTCAACTTTCTACAACTTGAAACAATTTTCTGTGCAAGAACGTTGCAATGGAACATAGTCCTGCACAACCTGTATTGTTTTTTTTTTCTCAGACATTTTCTGTTTTAAACAACGGGGTACCTACAATAATCCATAATATGCTCAGTCATAACTTTTTAACCAAGTCTGTGTGTTCGATTTCAGGATAACATCTCCAACTTGTTACCAGTCTTTGAAGAATTTCTAGATCTTGCTGATGATACTCGTGCGCATGACTTGATACGACAATCTGTTATCATTCTGATGGGGTCCCTAGCCAAACATCTGGATAAAGAAGATCCTAAGGTGAGTAGAATATACCCCACCCATGAACCAGGATAGGTGAACCATACTAGCTAGTGATGGGGTCCCTTGCCAAACATCTGGATAAAGAAGATCCTAAGGTTAGTAGAAAACACCCCACCCATGAACCAGGATAGGTGAACCATACTCTGGTAAGAAGACCACTTTCTGTTTACTGTGGTTTTGAGTTCTTTTTTATTCTGTTATTTTCCCAGGTCAAGCCAATCGTGAATAAGCTGATCAAAGCTCTCTCCACGCCCTCACAACAGGTTAGTACATCCAGGGGTGGCGTGCGCTGCTAAATATAACTTTTGGAGGAGTCAAGGGCGGTGCAGCGGTAGCGAAATGGCATCTCTAGGGTCTCGGGTTTGTTTCCTGGACGCACGAACACATGTGAGAAGAGTTTGTTAAGTTCCTCCCTGTATTCGAGTGTTTTTCTCCAGGTTCTCTGGTTTTCCTTCTTCCGCAAAACCCAACAAACTAAATTCCAATTTAATATGTGAGATAGCCGTGCCATGACTTAGATCAACCTAGAGGTAGTTTCAGAGTTCTATCTGGTACCATAGATAATCTAGTTCTTGTCTGCTGTAGGTTCAACAAGCTGTTGCTAACTGTCTACCACCGTTAGTCCCGGCCATCAAAGCTGAGGCACCAGAACTCGTCAAGATGCTTCTAAATCAAGTGAGTGAGCTGCTAAAAATGGTCTCGTTTTTTGTTTGTTTACTTGTTTCTTCGTTTTCGTTATTTTGCTTGGTATTCTTATTTTTGTAGTTTTTGTCGTGGTTGTTGTTGTTGTTGTTTGCTCATTTTTTTGTTTGTTTGAAGTTTTGTTGACTTGTTTGTTCGCTTGTTTGTTTGTTTGCTTGTTAACACTATGATGTAGAGTTTTTTATGCCGTATCACACAAACAATTGCCCATACTCATTGAATATGGACTTTAACAACTACAACTCGCTTCTTTTACGTTTCTTCTTTACAGTTATTAGAGTCAACTGTGTATGGAGAACGTAAAGGAGCAGCGTACGGGTTAGCAGGGCTGGTCAAAGGACTCGGAATCCTGTACCTGAAACAGCTCAACATCATGACGACACTACAAGAAGCCATACAAAACAAGAAGAACTACAGACACCGTGAAGGTTGGTTTGCGCGGGAAACATTGAAATGGTTTTCTTTACTCTTAGCCAATCAAAAGGCACAAAATGCACGCCATACAATAATTCCTTAATCCTTCAAGTTCAAGATTTAAAAAAACACTCAAAGATGTTTTGAGTTCTTGCAAAAGCTTTTTGGGTACAAAAAAAATAAATAAAATGACGCCATCTACAAGTTGCCACACTTGGGTGTCGTGTGCTGTGCTTTGCTTTGTTTATCAGTTTAAACACTATTATTATTTATATGAATCAGGTGCGCTGTTTGCATTCGAGATGTTGTGTACGATGCTTGGAAGACTCTTTGAACCTTACGTCGTCCACGTGTTGCCACACCTACTGCTGTGCTTTGGAGATGGCAATCAGTACGTAAGAGAGGTGAGTGAACTATCTAGAATCTTTCCGGGTTAAGGGCAAATCAGCTCAAGCATTTGATTCAGAACAACTAGTTAGACCTTGAACAACCCATAATTATCTTATTCCAGGCGACTGACGACACCGCCCGTGCTGTAATGAAGCACCTCAGTGCACATGGAGTCAAGCTTGTCCTTCCATCTTTACTCTCCGCCTTGAATGAGGATTCTTGGAGGACCAAGTCAGGTAAGCTAAGTATTATAAACTTTTTCATAGTCATACGAAAACTGCGTCGAGAATGCCTACAGGACATTTCAACATGGTTACTATTTTGTTCTCTGCAGGTAGTGTCGAGTTACTAGGTGCTATGGCTTACTGTGCTCCCAAGCAACTCTCTTCATGTCTCCCTAGTATTGTACCGATGCTCTGCAAGGTGCTAACAGACTCCCATCAGAAGGTCCAAAAATCTGGTGCTCAGGCCCTCAGACAAATTGGCGCTGTAATAAGGAACCCGGAAATTCAAGGTAAGATGTTTTGAAAGAGTAGGGGCTCAGTCTGTTTGGACTTTCCTTACACCGCCATCCAGTTGGCTCTGTAGGTTGGGCAACGGCCTGGTTTGTGGGAGGTCATGGGTTCAAGCCGCGAACTAAACCAAATATTTATTATTAGTTTATTAATTTATTATTATTTTTCCAGCTATTTCATCAGTTCTACTTGAGGCACTCATGGACCCGTCTACCAAGACCGCTCCTTGTCTACAGGTCTTGTTACAAACATCTTTTGTTCACTTCATCGATGCTCCATCACTCGCTCTTATTATGCCTGTCCTTCAACGTGCGCTGAATGAACGCTCCACCGAAACTAAGAAGATGGCGGCGCAGATCATTGGCAATATGTACTCGCTGACAGATCCAAAGGTAGGGGAACCTATACCAGAGAAAATTTTTGCGCATGCTTGCTTTTCGGCGTGTTTCCAGAATTTTCAAGAATAAATTTTCAGACAAGTGTCATTCTCTAAAGTATCATTTCTTTGTTTAACGGTTGCACACGAGAAGACACAGGAATATGGATACAACTCAAACAAATAATCGTATTCTCAAGAGAATGACACGTGGTCTTTGAGCATGCTTTTGTCAGATCAAGATAGTATTTAATAAACACGACATGTAAGGATTGGCCTGAAATTTCAAAAACTGAATTTAAGTTTTAGGCATTTTGTCAGGCAAGTTTGAAAATCAAATTTGCATATTTTTACAATAGCAGAAGACGTTTCGACTAATTTGCATATGGACGTTTGTCACTCGTGTCCGGTAAATCAGCGTAACTGGAAAATCTTGTGACGTAACGACTTATATCGCTATTTCTTTTTCTCAGGACCTGTTGCCCTACCTGTCATCTGTTGTTCCTGGCTTGAAGCAGTCTTTATTGGACCCTGTACCCGAGGTAAGTCGTATGGTTCACTGTTTCTGCCAAGAAAAAATGGGAAGGCCAAACCCCCCAGCCCCTCCCTCCACGAAAACAAATAAATATTTGTCAGTTATTTCATGTTGCTGTTTTATGTTGTATAGGTACGCGCAGTGTCCGCCCGTGCTTTAGGTGCTCTAGTCAAAGGAATGGGCGAAGAACACTTTGAAGACTTGCTACCCTGGTTAATGGAGACTCTGACTTCAGAGAACAGTAGTGTGGATAGGTCTGGTGCTGCACAAGGTAATCTAATGGTCGCGAGATCACACAAAACGATCCCGCCCAAAATCACAGCCACAGACCCTAGACAGGGTCCCACCACAGCAGATAGGCCATATAATTTATTTATTTTTTCTATCTCTCGCTCCCTATACAGGTATCAGTGAAGTCCTGTATGGCCTGGGCAAGATTCGTCTGGACAAACTGATGCCAGATGTAATCAGCACAACAGAAAAGACCGAGCTGGCGCCGCATGTGCGCGAGGGATATCTCATGCTGTACATATACCTACCTGGTACCTTTAGAGAGGAATTTACTGAGTATATTGGCCCTATTCTCTCCTCTATCATCCAGGTAAGTCCTCTGCGAAACGATAAGCCGTAAGTACAACCCCATGCCCGAGTAAAACTCATCATCACTCAATTTTATCGAAGCTTAAAACAACCTCTGGGCTAATCTAATCTAGTTTGTTAAGTTTTGTGGAGTGAAGAAAACTAAATAACCCGAAGAAAAACCTTTGAATCAAGGGAGAGGCCTACCGAAGTCACGTAATGTAGAGTCAAGGAATCGAACCCAAGACCCCTGAGGCGGGAAGCGCTACACCGCCCTTGATTCCCATGACACACACAAAGAAAATTATGTTCTGTAGAACATTGTTAAGATATATATTTTTCCTTTTCTTTTCAGGGACTTGCAGATGAGGTTGAATTCGTACGCGACACGTCACTTCGTGCTGGCCAGCGCATCGTCAACATGTACGCAGAAACCGCCATCGAGTTGTTTCTACCGGAGATGGAGAGAGGGTTGTTTGACGATAACTGGCGTATCCGACACAGTTCTATTCAGTTACTGGGTGATTTGTTATACAAGATATCTGGTGTTACCGGCAAGATGAGTACTGAAGGAGACGAAGATGATAACTTTGGAACTTCGCATTCGAATCAGGTTTGATACCCTTCCTCCTTGAAATATCTTCTTTCACGCATACTCGCATGATCGTGCGTGCGTAAGTCCGTGTACTTTGGTATGTTTCGTTATCGGGCTTGTGTGTGTACGATCGTAGTAAGTATTTGCGCACATAACATTTCGAGCGTGATGACACATTCAGGGACATTTATTCTGGCCTTGTAAAACAGACGAGTGCACCCTTGTGCATAACATAGAAAGCTGTTTTACTAAACAGAATAGTTTTATTTATATTCCTAGAAAATCATCGATGCCCTTGGTGTTGAGCGGCGTAATCGTGTCCTAGCAGGCCTCTACATGGGCAGATCTGATGTCTCTCTGATGGTCCGACAAGCAGCTCTTCATGTATGGAAGGTCATTGTGCCGAACACTCCCCGAGTACTGCGCGAGATATTATCGACTCTCTTCTCATTACTCCTCGGTTGTCTTGCGAGTAAGAGTTTTGATAAAACTCAGGTTGCAGCAAGAACGTTGGGTGATCTTGTCCGTAAACTAGGTGAACGTGTCCTACCTGAGATCATTCCAATCCTAGAAGAAGGATTGAACAGCGAGAAGAGCAACGAACGGCAGGGTGTCTGTGTTGGGCTGAGTGAGATCATTAGTTCTACCAGCAAGGAACAGGTAAAATCACATGTTAGAACAATTGGAAGGGAATAGAATGGGTAGGAAATGGAATTTTATGGAATGGAATGGAATTTTATGGAATGGAATGGAATGGAATGGAATTTTATGGAATGGAATGGAATTTTATGGAATGGAATGGAATTTTATGGAATGGAATGGAATTTTATGGAATGGAATGGAATGGAATGGAATGGAATGGAATGGAATGGAATGGAATGGAATGGAATGGAATGGAATGGAATGGAATGGAATGGAATGGAATGGAATGGAATGGAATGGAATGGAATGGAATGGAATGGAATGGAATGGAATGGAATGGAATGGAATGGAATGGAATGGAATGGAATGGAATGGAATGGAATGGAATGGAATGGAATGGAATGGAATGGAATGGAATGGAATGGAATGGAATGGAATGGAATGGAATGGAATGGAATGGAATGGAATGGAATGGAATGGAATGGAATGGAATGGAATGGAATGGAATGGAATGGAATGGAATGGAATGGAATGGAATGGAATGGAATGGAATGGAATGGAATGGAATGGAATGGAATGGAATGGAATGGAATGGAATGGAATGGAATGGAATGGAGGGATGAAAAGGAATGGAATAGAATGAAAGGTTGAGCTGAGTGAGATTATTAGTTCCACCAGCAAGGAACAGGTAAGATTACGTGTTAGAACATTTGAAAGGGAACAGAATGGGTAGGAATGGAATTGAATTGAGATGGAAGGAAAATAATGTGAAGTTAGACAAAAAGGGGAAAGGGAGGGGAAGGAGAAGAAAAGAATGGAAAAAAATAGGAAGAATGAAGAAATGCAGTAGAATAAAGTTATGGAATGGCTACACAAGTAAATACAATAAACCATGACAACTGTTGAATACGTGGATTCATTAGTCCCTACAGTTCGCCGTACTCTGTGTGATCCACTGCCTGAGGTACGACGAGCTGCAGCCAAGACGTTTGACAACTTGTACTCTACTATTGGTGCAAAAGCTTTAGATGAGATCCTGACTGATCTACTCGATAAAATGGTAATATATTCTGTGATGCATTTGTTCATTGAGTGATTGAATGACCAACTGACACTCTGACTGGCTGACCAACCTACCCTCTGACTGGCTGACCAACTGACCCTCTGACTGGCTGACCAACTGACCCTCTGACGGGCTGACCAACCGACCAAATGACTAATTAACAAATGAACAACCAACCAACCAACTGAATGACTGATTTACTGACTGACTGAATATTATCAACTGACATCCTTGTGCTTTCTTTCTCGTTGATCAGGATGATCCATCATTATCAGAGTATGCCTTGGATGGTCTCAGACAAGTCATGCAAGTCAACAGTCGTGTAGTTCTACCCTTCCTTGTACCAAAGGTAACATATGGACTCGTCAATCACCCCTCCCCCATCCCACCCATCCCACCCCTCCCTCATCCCACCTCACCCATCCCACCCATCCCACCTCACCCATCCCACCCCTCCCCCATCCCACCCCTCCCCCATCCCACCTCACCCTCTACAAACCTCAGAGTATTTTATGCTGATGTTTATTTTTTTCTTGTAGTTGATCGCTCCTCCAGTAAACGCCCGTGCTTTAGCCATCTTATCGTCAGTGGCTGGTGAGGCTCTAGTCAAACATTTGACTAAGATATTACCTGCCCTTCTTTACTCCATACAAGAATCCATGGCAACTGGAAGCGAACAAGAGGTTTGTTGAAGCTTAGATGTATTTATTCTCCCTCGCTTTTCTACCAGTATTCCTTTACTGAGCTTCGGGGCTGTCATTAAGATTTTTTTATTCTTAATTTTGGCATATTTTTATTGATTTGTCGCTGTAGGAACTAGATGCAGCTGAGAAGCTTGTCTTGTCCGTGGAAAGCGACGATGGAGTAAGAACAATCATCGAAGAACTACTGGAAGCAGCCAAGAACAAAAACCCTGGCTTGAGAAGGGTAGGAACTGAAAACATGAAACTGATATTGATGTTTTATGTTTATGGATGGTTTTGTGCCCCAAGTCATTTTAATGCCTAGCCTATCGGGGGTCATATGAAGAAGATTTTTTGCTCTAGTCTTTTTACTGCGATTATGAATATTCCGCGAACTCGGTAGTTGCCGTGAGAGTTTCCCCTTGGAATTTGTTTTTTTTACTGCTGCCAGTCAAAAATATAAGAGGTACCGACTGATTAGTTTTGATTGACGGCAGCGAAAAACCAATTTCACGGCAAGCAGTTGAAATATCTGAGTTCGCAGAACTGGGAATTGCAGTAATGCCTAGCCTATCGGTGATCATATGAAAAAGATTTCGTATGAGTAAAAGTCGCACGCGACACGGTAACGGCACAGAGTTTGTGACACTCTTTCAACCAACCAGAGCGCGCCTCTTCCCCAACAGTGGAGGTGTTTTTATGCCACTACTTGTTGACATTCTTATTTTTCTGTGATATTCCAGGCCGCCGTTATCCTTCTGTTCAAGTTCTGTAGCAAGACTAAAGCAGATTACTCACAGTTCATCACTACTTTGTTTCGTAATGCCATACAACTACTAAATGACGAGGATGTTGATGTCGTAGTGAACAGCTGGGAAACCTTAAAAGCTATCATTGAGGTAACAACCACTTATTATTTATTGTCTATTGAAGAAATAGAAAAAGCGCGCGCGCGAAATGTTAGGAGAAGTTTCTCAACACTTCTCGTATGTTCTGACAATCTCCAAGTGCTTTATAAATTCAAGCAAGTTTTTTAATTTCTTTTTTTAAATACAACTGCGCGGGCGTGCTGTGTGCTCTCATAATACACGCGCCATCAACCAATCAGAAAGCGAGATTTATAACAGTTATTTTATAAACCTTCTTATTAATCTCGAGCCGTTCGTCCATATTGAATTTTTCCACGCTTTCCTTTGTTAATTTAGTTTTTATCCACCTGTTCACTTTGTCCCTTCCTCCCATCCGTTCTAATTGCTTGCTCATTCTTGGGTCGTGTCCTCGTTAGCTTGTCTCAGTCCCGTCTGTCCAACGGTTTGCTCATCATTCCCACTGTGCAATTGTTAAGTGCTCTTTCTAAATACCATCCGTTCACTTGCTCGTCTTCCTGTCCGTCCATTAACAGGCTGTCCAAATCTTTTCTTTTTTTAAAATCAATGGTGTATCTTCTTCTAATGATTTGTTTGTATCTTACCATCAACCAGAGCCTCCAACCTACCGAACAGCTTCAATACATCGCACCATTACTTCAATCTATCAGGTTTGTACGTGATGAAGTCAAAGGTGGAGAACTACCAGGATTCTGTCTTCCAGGCAAGGTACGTGGTACTATCAGTTTTACTTATTAATGACCTTGAAACAACCTCTGGGTTGACATAAGTCAGGGCACGGCTAACTCACAAATCGAATCGTAATTTAGCTTGTGTTTTGCGGAGGGAGGAAAACCAGAGAAAACTGGAGGAAAACCAAGTCGAGGTGAGAGGCAATTGGACTGCCACTCCACCCTTGATTCTCTTAACACCTAAATAACTATTTGACGGGTGCCATTTCTTGTTCATTTCCAGGGTATCAAGTGTATTCTGCCAGTGTTCCGTGAGGGTATACTCACAGGTACCCCAGAGCTGAAAGAACAGGCAGCTAATGGGCTTGGTGAAGTCATCAAGCTGACCAGCGCGGCTGCTCTCAAACCTTCTGTAGTCAACATCACTGGTCCTCTCATCCGTATCCTTGGTGACCGATTTAGCTGGAATGTTAAGGTGGCTGTGCTAGAGACACTTGGCCTGTTGCTAGGCAAGGTAATAATCATGTAGAATAGTTGTTTGATCGTACCGTGACTGCAACGGTACCCTAAACCAGTTTTAATGGCATGGTCATCTTGCAAGGCCTGATAAGCTCAATAAACCCCTTTCACGTGACGTCAAAGCAGCTCAATTTGGAGGACGGAACCAAAAAACAAATTCTCCTGAGAATGGTAACCTATTGTTTTGTCCTCCAAATTGAGCTGCATTCCGAGGGGTCTATAGATATCGTCACCCAAAGGTGCGCTTCTAAGACTTGATTGATAACATATTTTGCTTGGTTGTTAGGTTGGAGTCATGTTGAAGCCTTTCTTACCTCAGCTGCAGACCACGTTTGTCAAGGCATTAAATGATCCCAACAAGACTGTGAGAGTGAAAGCTGCTTGTGCACTCCACAGACTCGTTATACTCCACACACGTGTTGATCCACTGTTCACTGAACTACAGAACTGTGTTAAAAACAATGAAGATAACGCTATCAAGTAAGATTCACAAAACCATCAGAAACAAACTACCTATCTTACAGGTTTTAGTGCCCCTGAATGCCGAAGTTGACACAATATCTACATGCTCCCTTTATTATTTGCACTCACAGAGAGCTCCAATCCACCCCTATCTACTAATTCTAAAAGTAACTGCGGTTAATCTGCGTGCTCTCACAAGCTAGACAAGATAGATAGTAATGACATTTTTTCTTTGAGGATTTTTATTAATCTTGTTTCGGTATCTTGTATCTTGTAAGGGAGACACTATTGCAGGCACTGAAGGGAGTGATCAGTGGAGCAGGTCAGAAGATGAGTGAAACTGTACGAAATACATTAACATCAACGTTATTATCCTTGTTAGGACATGGAGAGGTAAGTAATAACACCCTTTTCTTTCTCCATTCTTTTCCTTTTACAGTGTAAGTTGTAGCACCCTCTCCTCCCTGTATTGTTTCGTCGTTACATTTCCATTAGGACTTGACGAGACGAGTACAAGCACCCTTCTTTCCTTCCATTCCATCTCTGTTATCCATACGTTGCAATAACAGTTATTTTGTTTATATTTTAGAATATCATACGTGTTGCCGCAGGGATCTGTATTGGGTCCTTAGCCACTATTTTACCTGATAATGAACTAGAAAGCCTTATTAGTGACCAACTTACAGGTACGTTACGCATTGTGATTTAAGATCCCCATAAACTAAATAATCAAATAGTTCCATATCTTTTGCGTTCATTAGTAAACGATCCTTCCGTCGACTGGTTCCTGCGCCACGGTCACGCCATTGCCCTGTCAGCGATCTTGCACGATGCACCAGACAAGGTCTTGGCATGTGGGCTGTATGACGTCATCACCGATGCTGCTGTTACCCATGCCTCATCGGACAGGGTAAGTGAATCCACGGTTTGACAATGTAACATTCGTAGACTAAATATTCTTTCATGGTTTTGACAGATTCCAATTGGTAGCTTTGGCGTGCGTTCTCTGGGATTTCTGCTGTCGCATTCCAAGAAACAAGCCCAGAAACAAGCTGCACAAGTTGTACAGACATTAACTCAGGTAAAACCTATTTATCTTTGCCTATGATATCATTAACATGGCTACTTTATGGTGATATGATGTTACCACACATGGTAGCAGTGATGTAACACAAGTTGTCATCGTCTATAATAATCCACCATATATACCTTTTGTTCTCACCATCCCCGTGTGCATATATAAGAACTATGTAGCTTATCAGTCTCGTCGGTTCAAACCTGCAAAGGTCGTACGCTAATTTGGCGCACTTCAAGTATTTCAGTGCCATCGCTGTACTCCCCCTGACCAGCGGTTGCCATCCTTTTCTTATCTCCCACCTTCTCCTCCCTGGCGCCCCTGTGGTTCTTTGGAGAACTCCGCCCAGACGTGTTCCTATTCTCATATATGAATACAGTGTCCGATGTAAATAGAATACTGTATTCCCCTCTAGACTATCCAGGCCGGGTCTACAGAGGTTCGCAGTCTGTCCTCTTCTGTCGTCAAAAATGCATCCAAGTCATCAGACGAACCCTTAGAAACCACCACCCTAAAGAGCCTCGTACCTGCGTTGATAGTTTCTGCTAAGGATAAGAACACCAGTGTTAGGGCATCAGCCGAGGCTGCTCTGGCAGAAGTCTTGAAACTAAGCTACGGTGATGACACGTTACAGGTCAGTAATGATGATAATACTGGTGAAAAAGCGTAATGAGGATAGAATGCTGCGGGGGAAAAAGCAAGGCAAGCGATCATTAGGAATTGAAAAACTCGAAGTTTACCATCAAGAAGTAACGCAAAATGCGCGCAACTGTTGTTGCAAAGTTATTTCAATCTAGCACTATAGAATATTGAATGTAGTGGTAGTGTGTGTGTGTGAGTAAAAAGTGTACCCTATTAGTGCGAAAACGCTACAACTAGACACTTAAATAAATACATATATTTTGTTTTATGATTTTCTTTTCAGAAAAAAATCTATCAGTCTCCTACCCAAAATCGTAAAAAAAATTACGTTGAAATAATTTTTTTCACTTTGATAATGATGTCAGTCTCATCATCGAAACGTCAGACTTTCTCATTGCTAGTTTTTTCTGTTAAAAGCATGTTGAAATGCATAGTTATATTCCCCAACTTTCTGCGCAATAAACTCTATATAAACTAGAGAATTTCTAGAGGATTTTTTTGCTCTAATTCTTCATTTTTGTTCTTCATTTAGACATGTTCTCGTTTCCTGGATAGCAACAATGCCGATCTTCTCAACGATATGTGTAGAAGAACATTACGTCGTATCGCTAATCAAGAAGATTTTGGAGTAGATGAAGTTACTAGTCCATATAACCTGGATATGGGATGATTACACGAACACAACGTCAAAAATTCTTAGCACAGACAAATTAGATTTACTGAATGATTTAAATTCACCAAGGTGCTGTTAGTTTTCTTATTTCAGTTCCTCCCTTTCCTGATTATTGTATCTTACCCCCGGCCACCCGGCCACCCGGCGCCGTCCCCATCCCCCTTGCTTCAACAATCTACTGTTGAGGGTTTTCACTGTGACGTCATGCTATCGAAAGTTTATATATTTTTTTTGTTTATGAGGAAAAGAAGTTCGCAATGAAATTTGTCATATAGATATTAGTAAAATTGCAAAATTTTGTAAAGTTTGTCCATAATCCAGCGAATGTATAAATTTTTGAATCTTAATTTTGCCTGCCGACATACATTTCTTTGTAAAATTTCATGTTTTAAAAAATTCATATCTTCGATAGTTTACGCTCGATTTTCACAAAACTTCACAGTTTTACTAATATCTGTATGAAAGCTTTGAATATCAACTCCTTTTTCAGATTAAAGAAACTTTTCTCAAGCGTGACGTCACATGAGAAACCCCTGACAACCGTTGGCAATTTTATTTCCGTCTCATGAACGCATGAGTACTGCAGAGAGGAATGCTCGGATGGTGCTATACTTAGCTTGTTAGAACATCTGTTTTTCCCTTCATTGAAAATGCTTTGGTGTCAATTCTATCGTTGACACTTTTTTGTTCGTTTTCACCTGCAGAATGTTGTTATATTTAAATTAGTCCCATTGTACTCTAGAGAATAAAGGAAAGTTATCATCACCATATTGTTGTAGAGTGGAAAAGAAACTCTTCTAAGATCGAGAAATAAATTATCAGTTTACTGCGTTCGTCTGACAAATTTTCACAAGAAAGACTTACAGTGCTATGCGCTGTACCGTGAACACTTCCACAAGTTTTTGACTTCTTTTTGACATCTTTTAATTGTGTTCTTTACCGCTAACCAATAAGATATCGACGCTTCACTTTGATGTTTCGATAGGCGGAGTTTTTACGTCGATGTTACGATATCGAGATATCTATTTTCGTTAATAGACCTATCGTGAACAAAACAATTTTTTATTATTATTAAAGCTAATTTCTCTCATCAGCGACAAAAAAGGATGAATAACATTTGCACGAATACATGTCGACGTACCATGATTATTTATTCTTGGCTTTGGGTTTCTAAGGTTATTTAGTAAATAAACCCTTCTGGCGGCTGGGATATCGGCTGATAATGTCCGAGGATGAGAAATGGTCCGAAAAAAAAAATTTGGCCGAGAAGCAAAGCTTCGAGGGCAAATGTGATATTTTGAGGACCATTTCTCATCCAAGGACATTAGCCGATATCCCAATGAGCCAGAAGGGGTTTATTTATTTTATAACCCAACGACTTCACTGGAATGGATTCAGCAAACTGCATTGACTCATCATCTCCAGAGTTTTCAAAAAATAGTTCTCTCGTCTTTCAGCTGGATATAAAAACAATTATTTTGGTAAATGAAAGCTGTTTGACATTGAATATTCTATTTTTTGACAGTCGTCGAATTGTTTGTTGGTTTTTAGTAGTTTATAAAAACAATTTCGAAAACAAACAAGAAACTTTATTCACGAAACAACATGGATTCTTACATTTACAGCATATTTTGTTGATTTTTTCGTGTTTGCTGGCATAGTTTTCTCAACCAGTCTTTGTATTTTACTCTCACTTGTTTGTAAAAACCGAGTTTCTTTGTTTTTCGTGTTTTTCTTTTCCTTATTTTACGTTTTCCCCTTCTACTGGACGAATATCACTTCGGACGGGGGATATCGCCTGATACCCGTCCTGCACGTGACCCATTTGAACCAATGACAGCGCGCGAAAATTCATCGTTGGGTTATAAAAACTATTATTATCAGCCGATATCCCAGCCGCCAGGAGGGGTTTATTTACTAAATATTCAATATTGCCAGGACCTATACATAGCACTAGGACACTATAGTAGTTGAAACCAATGCATTATTAACTACACCTTTTAGTAGTTTATTCCCAAGTGTAGTTTTAAAGACTTTATTTGGTACGTACCGCTCGACTCAAGGAAGTAACATCACCATGTTATCAAAAAAGACTCGAAGTCTTACTGTTGCTGGCTCATTCTTTTTTGTTTTCTTCGTGGATTATCTTTCAGGTGAGCTAGCTAGTTATCAAAATCTTTGGTCAATTTTGTTATTTTCAGTGTGTTTATAATCAAACGTCACGTTGATTCCTTCACTTTTCACATCCCTTCTTCGACTCGTGCCAATTTCGCCAACAAACTTGCGGCCCCCCATTCAATTAATGGTCAAAATGGAATATAGAAGAAATAGGTTTTTGCGGAGAGAGGAAAACCGGAGATCCCAGAAAAAAAATCCTCGAAGCACAGAAGATAACCAACAAATAACTCGGCTCTTGTTAAGTAATGGTGAGTTTAGGAATTGAACCCGCGTTGAGCGACGAATTACCGTATTACATTCGCGACATTTAAAGTTCGCGATTTTTTGGAAAATATTATATTCTTTAAGTCACTTATTCATAATTTATTTCCAAACACACCGATTCCTTTAACAAAACGACTTTTTGCGTAACGACTGTTGTGTAACGACGCGTTACTAGTCAGTTGGGTATACGTTCTCCTTGGTCAGTTTGAAAAGTATAAATTACTAACTCCACATATACATGCCTTATTGCACAACGTCGTTATTCGGAATTTGCAGCTGTTCTGCACGCACCGCCCGATCAGCCAAGGCTACTAGCTTAGTTCAACTGTTGAATAAGCTCCTAGGAACACTCAAGCTGCCTTATAGACATCGCCTTATATAGCACAGGCAGAACAAGTTGACGCTGGCAGCAGTCTTCAAGCGCAGTTTGTTTTAAAATTTGTCATACTAGCTTTTTTTCGCTTTATTTGTTCATATATACTTTGTGGTGAAGGCAGCTTTGCCCTGTGAGTTCATGTAGGGTATTTTACATGGTATGTCACCGGTGATGGCATCTCAAAGGTTGCTAAAGAAATATTATATTTGTGCAAGAATACTATCGGCAAGGAGTTTTTGAGTTATGGTTTAATTTATGCGATGCCGATAACTCTCGACCGTTAGGATATTTCCAATGAGTTTATTAGTGATGCCGCCGGTGAAGACAGAAGGCTGTGTGATATTCAAAAGCCTGTTTAAATCCGCTGGGGGTGGGCGATTTTAAACAATACTGTCGGATGTAGTGATACGTCACCGTTACCATCGGTACCACAGTCATTCCTTTGTTTTGAAATCAAGGGGGAAAGCGTTTTAAAAAACGAGAGCTGCACATATGGAGCTATTTGTTGAACATTATTAATATCTTATGTGTAAAATTCTGCATGGATGATTGTCTTTCTTTCTCTTTCTTTGAAGCAAGCTGTCGTACTCTGGAATTCAGAACAATTCTAAATGGAAAGTCATTAGCCAATCACACGATTCGTACCATCCAACCAATCAGAGATGATCGGACATGCAGATCGCAATGTTATCTGGAGCCGCTCTGCTTTGCTGTTAATTTTTGTCAAAAGGATGGAAGCGAGGCTGTGTGTGAACTGTTGAACATTACAGAGACTACCATTCCTGATGAAGACTTGGTCCATAAACAGGAGTGTACGATCTACAACTCACAGGTGAGCACAAATATTTACCCTTTCCTATCATAGCGGAGTACCATAATTAAGAAAAAATGGTAATCCATCGAGTTGATTTTTAATGGCTTGATTACGTCATTCTATTGTCCACACGTACATAAGGCGCAGGGACGCGAGGAATTCTGATGTCAAAACAGGATTCCATATTTCATAATCATATGGAAATTTTGACATTTTTATAGATAATTTATTTCAATGTTGAATGAAATATGAAAAAGGAATACATATCACACCAAATATTTGCTATTTATCGGGCTTTTCCAGCTATATTATTATTACACAATCGCGAAAATGATGAGCTTGTTTTTTTTTTTATGGATAAGCTTATGTTTTTGTAAGATATTTCGCTCGATAATAAAGTTAAGAATAAATCTGAAAAAACTTTTCAAAGACTAACTTACTAAGAAAGAAAATTATTATCTTGCATTAATGAATATGTCTCTTGTTACATGTGAAGTTCAAGTGAATGTAAGCTTAAGCTTATAATATTTTTCGACAATTTTCAGTGTAGTTCACTTTCCACCTAAAAAACTTATAACTTAAGATTTGTTGAATAAAATCCTTTGTTCTATACATGTATTCATATGTTCCACAATCTATAATTTTTTTCTTCGAATTGAAAAGTTTTCTAATTATTTTGAAGGCTTAAAATAATGTTTTTTCTTTTAGTTTTTCCTTCTGGGTTCTGGTAAAATCAAAAGAAGTGGT